>BTPI01000011.1:0-1200000 GCA_036584455.1 Tetratostichococcus sp. P1
GGCACCCCCAAATCATGTGTGCCTCATCATCCACCTCCCACAGCTGCACCGCTGACACAGCCTGTCCTCGCGCCGCAAGCCCTTCCATCTGCCCGTCTCAACACCCAAGCGGTGAGCCCCCATCCTGAACTGTGCCAGCCGCCGGCGGCCGGACTTGGAGGCGACAGCCTGCAGGTATCCAGCCATCTGGTAGTCATCACAGTTCACGGGTCCTCTGATCTGCAGCCACTCTTGCACCTTGCGCAAGTCACTGCAGTTCAGCCCATCAAACAGGCGGCGTTGCATGTGCGCAGTGACAACATCAGTGTCAATGTGCTGCGGCACGCCATCAACGATGGGGGACATGAAGTCCAGGAACGAAGCCACCTGGGCAGCCCAGCAGGCGGACCGGATGGCGCCGCCATGGCCAGCCATGGCGACGTTCTCCAGGAACGCCTGCTTGGTGAGGCGGTCGTCCGCATTGCGACCATGCGGTTCCAGCACCGCGCAATCAGCATCGCCGCCGTGTGCGCCACAGGGAAGCGCCCGAGCTCGCCCAGCACCGCAGCGCTGGGCGTGCCTGCACGCACACCAAGCAGACCACGAAGGAACTTTCGATGCACCACTTCGCATGCATCCATGCCATTGCCACAAAGCGCTCCCGGCCCCCAAGTCTCCACACCATACAGCATCACAGGGCGCACAAGTGCGTCAAAGAGATGCAGCAGCAGTGCAGGATCATGCAGCCTGAGGTCATGGCAACGGTTTTGCAAAGCAAGCAATGCGCGCTGGGCTGCACTGGCCCTGTCGGCGCCGGCTGCTGCAAACTGGTGCATGCTAGACACCTCCACCCCCAGATACCTGAACGAATCAAGCACCTCAATGGGAGCAGACATGTACGTGAGCACCGGTGGCGGTGGCGCCGGGCGGCGCCCGGCGCCATACACCACTACCTTCGTCTTCTTCACGTTCACCGTGAGTCGCCAGCGGCGGCAGTAGCGCTCCAGCAGCTGCAGCTGCGCTTGCAGGCCAGCGACGCTGTTGGAGACCAGGTCCAGATCATCTGCATAGAAAAGCGCCGGCGCCGCAACTCCACACAGGGTTGGCAGGTCGAAGCTGGAGGCATGTGCCTCCAGCTCCGCCTGGAAATCGTCAATGTAAATACCAAACAGGGTCGGAGAAAGTGGGCATCCTTGCTTCACCCCCAAAGTGCTCTGAAACGTCTCAGACAACCCCCCCTGAAACTGCACTCCCATAGGGACATCAGCATACAATGCCTTCAAACGCTCGCATGAACTCACCGTGCACGCCAATGCGCTCCAGCTTCGTCCACAGCAGGTCGCGCGGGACGGTGTCATATGCCTTTTTAAAATCAACAAAGCAGGAGTACAGCAGTTGCTTGTTGGCCTTGGCCTTCTCAATCAGGGTGCGCACCACAAAAGTCTGGTCTGTGGTGCGGTGATTCTTGCGGAAACCCGCCTGTCCTCGCGCCCGCAGTCCATGCCGCTCTGTCCACTTCATGAGCTTGTCGTTCAGCATGCAGGCATACAACTTCGCAAGCAGGCACCCTACCGCAATACCTCTGTAGTTACCTGGGTCGTTGACGTCGCCGCCCTTGTGGATCGGGGTGATACCACACAGCGCCCATGCCCGCGGTATTGCCTCAGCCCTCTGGCTGGCGTTGAAGATGGCAGCGATGGAAGGGGCAAGCTCGGCAGCTGCTACAGACAAGGCATCGAGCTTCAGCAGCCCGACAGTGGCCTTACCGCCGTGCAGGAATTCGATTCCCTGTTGGACGGAGGCGGCCGTGAAGGGCGTGTTCAGCTCGCTGCCGTCGGCGGCTGGGGGTGCGGCGCCAGCATCTGCTGTCATATCTGGATGGGTTTGAGGGTCACTGGGAGCCTCAAGGAGCTTACGGAAGGACTCCAGCATGACGTCGTCCGGCACGGGGCAGGCACGCTTCTTTGCCGGCTTGAACTTCTTCCAAAAGGTCTTTGGATCAGATCTTGCCTGGGCAACGAGGGCAATGGCCTGCCCATGACAGGGGTATACTGCAGCCGCTCGGGGGTACAGCCGCCGCAGCCGCACGCAGCCCCCGCCGCCGGAAGACCGCTTAGCTAGTACTTCTTGCCTCACCGGGGTTATGCTCAGCGCTAGTCTCCTGCAGCCTGCATTCCTTTGATGGTTTCAGTGTTGCTCCATTCGCCTCTCGAACACATAGAATGGTTGTTGTTGTTTGACTAAATAGCCGCCGCACTTGGGCTCTTGTCTCGAGTTGCCGCACCGACAAGGCCTTGTGCTGAGTCACCCTGTAAAAACCAAAAAAAAAAAAAAAAAAAAGGTCGGGCCGGACGGCGAGCATGCGTCCGCTCCCAGGAGCACGCACGAAAGCGTGACCAGAGTCAACTTGCCAGCCGACCCAGGTGTCGGCGTCAGGGACGGCGTCGGTGTCAGGTTGCTGGCTCGACGGTGGGGAGTGGGGACGTGGCGGCTCGTATGCCCCCGTGAGCGCCGCTGCTGCCCGGAGGGATTCCTCCCACGGTGGCCGATGTTGAGGTGGTGAAGCTCGGACCGGTGGTCTGGGGAGTGGCGGTGGCGGTGGCGGTAGCGGTGGCGGTGGCGGTGGCAGGCTGTCGCTGGAGGCAGCTTGTCGTGCCGGAACGACAAGGGTGGCAGTGGGGTCGACGTGTGGTGACGGTGGGGCCGGTGGCGGCGGTGGTGGGGGCGGGAGGAGGAGGAAGCTTACATGTGTGCCCTGACGGAGCCTCTTGGCTCATGCAGGGACCCCAGCGGGGGCGACGTGCAACAGACAAACAAAACTGAAAGAGAACCAAGCTGACTAAGAACTGAAACAAGCGGGGGTTGGGGTGTTTGCTGGTGCCCGCCGGTGTTGTTCCCTGCGCCGGTTGGTGCATGTCTCGAAAACGCCAGTGCTTCCTGCACCAGGTTGAGGGCGTATATGACTATATGGCTATGTGTTGGCCGAGGACCGGATCGAGGCTGAGCAAACGCTCTTGGTCCCGGGCCTCAATGTGGCTGTCGGCGTCGAGGTGGTAGTTCTGTCGCAAGGTGTGAAGGGTGATGCCGTGGTGAGCGAAGACGTCAGCAAGTTGGCGTACGTAGGCCGAGAAGGCAGCTGGCCGTGCGAAGGAGTGGGAAGCGGCGCGGCCGGACAGTGGCATGCCGACGGCATCGAGGATGAGGGGCATGTACAACCAGGAGTTGGTGGGGCGTCCGTGGGGTGGCGGCGACGAAAGCAGCCGTACGATGTCTGGTGGGGGAAACTGGGGCGGGTTCGGCCGTGTCGTATGGCGTCGGCGTTGGCGCGGGCGATGTGGGCTGGGCGACCGACTGGCAGGCCTCCTGCGCGGCGACAGCCGCCTGGACAGAGACACCTGTGTCGTGCCGGCTGCGGAGGCGATGGTGGGCGTAAGCACGGCTGGTGTCACTGACGGCGGCGTTGCGGTCGGGGCTCGCGAGTCGTCGGGGGCCGCGGCAGCGTTGGTACGAGTGATGGGATCATCGGGCGACGAGTGTGGTGGTTCGCCGGCGGCGGGTTGGACATCGGTGGGCGGTTGGTCGTCGGCTGCTGGCGTGGTGCTGCTGGGCCATGGGTTGTGGTGCGTGGAGCTGCAGAAGATCCGGGGAGAGCGAAGACGGTCGTGGTGCGGTCGCCCCGGCGGGCCAAAAGGGGGGACGGCGACGGCAGGGCTGCGATGGCGTGACAGCACCACTGCTGGGTAGGCGGCTCGGCAGCCTTGTCAGCGCTCGAGGGAGCACTCAGCACGTTGGTTTACAACAGAGCTGGCGCGCATGCGTGCCGATGCGACTCGGGCAATGCACAGGGCTTCGGGTTCAGAGGAGGCCGTCCAGTTACACCGAGCATACCGGCGATGTCTGCGTCGCACCAGACGGGCCTTTATTCGGCGGCGCAGTGTTGCTCTGGCGACCCAGTTCCGAGGCGACCCTCGGAAATTTTGGAGTTGCTTCTCGCCTCGTGGCAATACCCCCCCGCCCATAGACGTTGAGCACATGACCGCGCACTTCCGCCAGCTTTTTGGTCGAGCAGGCCAAGTGACTGCTGCAGAGGCCACCGATGCACTGTCGACGGCGCTGCAGCATTGCACCGCAGATGGTTCGAGTTTGGGTAGGCACTTCATGGCTGCTGAGGTCGTTGATGGCATTTTCCGCCTTCAACGATGCAAGGCATCGGTTGGCCTGCTATCATTAGATGCACTGCGGGCGGCAGCCACCATTCCAGCGGGTTGCATTGCGGCTTTGTTCAACGCATGTGTTCGAGTCGGCACTTTGCCACCTAATTGGGCCTTTGCCGCATCACCCCTATACACAAGGGTGGCGATGCCATGGTAGCAGGCAACTACCGTGGCATTGCGGTCAGCACCGTTCTAGCCAAGCTCTATGCCACACTTCTTACTGCGCGACTCTCTTTTTTTAGTTCGGCCCCCTTAAAAAGGGCCAAACTCTTTGCGTTCGTGGGAGAGTGCCGACCGCAACCCTAAGCGGATTTGCTCCGGAACGGCTCACGGTTCCGCGCGGCCGTGCGGCCCGCCGGCGCGCGGAGCATGGCCTCGTGAACTGTTCAGCGGCCTACAAGTTTGGCCACGTGCGGTGCCGCTGCCTGTTCCCGGCGCGGGTCGACGTTCGAGGTTTGAGGAAGCTACGTATGCAAAAAGTTCAGGGGCCGCAGCTAAGTTCCATTTTAAAGGGGGGGTGACACGTTTTTTGGCAAAGCACGTGGTAGGAATATGCGCCGTTATACAAGATAAACTTCATTCGAAAGGCAGAGTGCCCCGGATAGCTCTGCATTATTCTGGATATAGTTGCACGCGTCGCGACAGCAAGCGTTGTGTGTATACACCGCTGGTTGCAACGCGATGTTTTGTAAGCGCAACTGCGTCTTCGCACCGGGACGTTTGCCCGTAAGCGCCGTCAAGCGTGCACTTGCCTGTGCAAGGAAGGAAGGAAGGAAGGTTACATGCGTGCCCTGACGGAGCCTCTTGGCTCAAGCAGGGACCCCAGCGGGGGCGACGTGCAACAGACAAACAAAGCTGAAAAAAAAACCAAGCCGACTAAGAACTAAAATAAAAACTGAACAAAAGTAAGAAACAGAAGAGTAACATTGAGCTGGAGCTGTGGTGGTGTGCAAGATCCCTGGGAGGTAAAACCCCACGAAAACTCCCAGTTGGCAAGGCGAGCGCACGTGCATAGGACTGTGGGGGCCCCGCGCTGGCACCGGCGCTAGAGCCGGGCTTCGCCTGCCCGACACCACACACAGCGACAACCAGCTCCTAAATCCCAAAGCAAGAGCAAACAAAAATCAACACTAAAAAAGATCCTGCAAACACATACACAGTTTAGAAACAAAAGTTCAGCTGTCCAGCACCGCCGCCGCAAACCCCGCAGAAACGAATGCTGCAACCTGCACCGACTCCTGCTCTAGGAAAGACCGAAGGTCTGCCGACACTGCAAACAACCCCATATGCTGCATCCGTACCTCTGTGCCCCTGATACGCAACTTTCTCAGCGGCACAGCGGGTTTTGCGTTTCGAATCTCTCGAAAGTCTGGGCACCTCAGTCAGCCGCACAGCGTTTCTGTTGCTTCGACCCCTAGAATCTGAATGCGCACGTGTGAACCGGAGACATCAACCCTCAAATTTGAAACCGAATCTGAAGGCATTTGAAAGGCAAAAGCGAAAGAAAACTGAAAGGTGAAAGCGCAAGAAAATTGTCATTCTCCCAACTGCCACTCCGCCTTTCGCTCCTGCGTGGCCAAACTCGCGTCTCGCATTGCGAACGCCCCTTGTTTTTTCTTTTTTTTTTTGGTTTTTACAGGGTGACTGGCACAAGGCCAGGTCGTTGCGGCAACTCGAGACGAGAGCCCAAGAGCGGCGGCTATCATGCATCAACAATCATCACAAGTGTTCGAAAAGGCAGATGGAGCAACACTGAATCCATCAAAGGAATGCAGGCTGCAGGAGACTAGCGCTAAGCATAATCCCGGTGAGGTCAATAAAATTGCCTAAGGCGGTCTTCCTTAGCACAACAAGGGCTGCTGACAACGTAAGCGGCTATGCCCCCCCGCGGCTGCAAACACCTTCCACATCAACTATCAGTCTAAACAACAAACATGAAAAGCACTAGTCGGACGATGTACTATGGTAGCCGCTACCGATGCGGCCGCAACCAGCGGCAAACTGAGAAAGCGGCAGCTGCGGCAAGCTGCGGAGGCGGCGGCTGGCACCGATGAGCTTGCGTTGTTGAGGGCGGCAGCACACGCTGATGAGGTGACACGATCGCTGATATGGGCGTCTGCAGTAGAAGAAAAAGGTTTGTGAGTTTCGGCTGTCGGCGGCAAGGCGGCGCTGAGTGCTGATGCCAAACGCCGGTCTGCCGTGGCCCCGCGACTCTCTGAGTGGTGTGAGCGACACCACTTGCGGGTACACCACTTGCGGGCGGTAGGACAGGCTAGGTTCCGCGTGGGAAGGAAGGAAGGAAGGAAGGAAGGAAGGAAGGAAGGAAGGAAGGAAGGAAGGAAGGAAGGAAGGAAGGAAGGAAGGAAGGAAGGAAACATGTGTGCCCTGACGGAGCCTCTTGGCTCATGCAGGGACCCCAACGGGGGCGACGTGCAACAGACAAACAAAACTGAAAGAACACCAAGCTGACTAAGAACTAAAACAAAAAGTGAACGAGAGTAAGAAAACAAAAGAGTAACATTGAGCTGGTGCTGTGGTGGTGTGCAAGATTCCTGGGAGGGAAAACCCCAAGAAAACTCCCAGTTGGCAAGGCGAGCGCGCGTGCATAGGACTGTGGGGGCCCCGCACTGGCACCGGCGCTAGAGCCGGGCTTCGTCTGCCCGACACCACACACGATGACAACCAGCTCCTGAACCCCAAAGCAAAATCGCAAACAAAAAACAACACTAAAAAGATCCTGCAAACACAAACACATTCAAGAAAACAAAAGTTCAGCCGTCCAGCACCGCCGCAAAACCCGCAGAAGGAATGCTGCAACCTGCACCGACTCCTACTCTAGGAGAGACCGAAGGTCTGCTGACATTGCAAACAAACCCACATGCTGCTCCCTGACCTCGTCCAATGCCGAGCACCCAAACACCATGTGCTGCTCATCATCAACCTCGCCTGACAAGCACCGCTGGCAGGTGCGCTCATGCCGCTCTAAGCGCGGCCTCTCCCATCGGCCTGTCTCGACTATGGGCGGAGCGGTACTGCCGCGAGGTGAGAAGCAACTCCAAAATTGCCGAGGTTCTCCTCGGAATTGGGTCGCCAGAGCAACACTGCGCCGCCAAATAAAGGCTCGTCTGGTGCGACGCAGACATCGCTGGTATGCTCGGCGTAACCGGACGGCCTCCTTTGAACCCGAAGCCCTGTGCATTGCCCGAGTTGCATCAGCACGCATGCGCGCCAGCTCTGTTGTAAATTAACGTGCTGAGTGCTCCCTCGAGCGCTGACATCGTTGATGGCGTGCCGCAGCACATTGACATTGATGTTGTGACTGCGCACATGCGACGCCGCCTGTCTGATGGGCTGAGCTGCAGTGACTTGCGCAAGGTGCAAGAATGGCTGCAGATCAAAGGATTCGTGAACTGTGATAACTACCAGATGCCTGGATACCTGCAGGCTGTCGCCTCCAAGTCCGACCGCCGGCGGCTGGTACAGTTCAGGATGAGGACTCATTGCTTGGGTGTTGAGATGGGCAGATGGAAGGGACTGCGGCGAGAGGACAGGCTATGTCAGCGGTGCAGCTGTGGGGAGGTGGATGATGAGGCACACATGATTTGGGGGTGCCCAGCATTGCTGGACCAGAGGCTTTAGCACTTTGACTTGTTCGAGTACAATGACATTTCCACAGTCGCCCGGTTTCTTCAGCAGGATGCCAGCCAGCTGGCAGCTTTCTTGCGCGATTGCCATGATCAGTGTGCAGAGCTAGACAGTTTGGACTCCAGCACGGACTAGGAGGGGACAGTTTTTCGTTTGGCTTTCCTCGGCAATCTTGCCACTCGGGCACTCAGCCCATCGAACACCAGTTTCGAGCAGCATGTTTGTTCCTTTATAGGAGCCTGTGAACAGGCCATGTATGGAAGGAAGGAAGAAAGCCTACATGTATGCCCTGACGGAGCCTCTTGGCTCATGCAAGGACCCCAGCGGGGGCGACGTGCAACAGACAAACAAAACCGAAAGAAACCAAGCTGACTAAGAAGCGAAACAAAACTTGAACGAGAGTAAGAAACAAAAGAGCAACATTGAGCTGGTGCTGTGGTGATGTGCAAGATCCCTGGCTAAAACTCGCAGTTGGCAAGGCGAGCGCGCATGCATAGGACTGTGGGGGCCCCGCGCTGGCACCGGCGCTAGAGCCGGGCTTTGCCTTCCCGACACCACACACAGCGACAACCAGCTCCTGAACCCCAAAAGCGAAAACGCAAACAAAATTCAACACTCAAAAGATCCTGCAAACACAAACACATTTTAGAAACAAAAGTTCAGCTGTCCAGCACCGCCGCAAACCCCGCAGAAACGAATGCTGCAACCTACACCGACTCCTGCTCCAGGAAAGACGGAAGGTCTGCCGACACTGCAAATAACCCAACTGTAAGGTTCCTTCGGCAGCATATCACTGTGATATTGCACTGATGTCCAACATCATATGTGGTATATGTGACGATTTCCTGGCAAACGAATATTACATCTGGACCTGCCTATTGCTATACTGGTGACGTGTCATCTATTTGACATATTGCCATAGCTTCTGAATTGTCGGGGAACACCAACAATATACTGATGGACATTCGCCACTGAAATGTCGGGACGGGGTAGCTGCCTGGTGGGGACGGCTAGCGCTCAGCGCAGCCACCGCCTGCCGCACCGCGCGCCGTGGTCATGAGGGCAGCAAAATTCATTGATCTAGCATTTGTGAAGCGGGCAGCCAGCCAAAGCCGTGCTGCATGTCGTGAGACCGCCGGAAATGCAGGCCTTTTGGGAGCAGCCAGGTCGTCTGTCAGGGGGGTCCCCCTTTGGCCGGCGACGGCGCCTGCTGCATGCTCAGCCGCATGCGCAGGAGCCCCCCATCATGCAGCTTTGCGTTACTTTATGGGGAACGTTTTGCGCCAAGTAGCACGAGCAGTGGTGCAGTGTGTGTCGGCTGAGATCAAAAGTGCAGGTGCCGACATTTCAGCTGCTGGCAGCAGACTGCAACTTGAGACTTTTGACGGCGGCGCGGCCAGCCAGGGCTTCGGCGTGGGCCAAGCGCCTGGCGAAGTTTTGCCAGGGTGCTAGGCTTGCCTTGGCCTTGGGCCTTGGCCTTCGGCCTTGGCCTTCGCCGTAGCCGTACGCCGGCAGCCTGGCTGCACTGGCTCCACTGTGCTCCGCTGCGCGATGCTGCGCGATGCGCAAATTAGGCTGTCTTTTATTGTTGCAATTTAAGGGAACCTCGACTCTAAATCTTTGATTGCAAACTTGATAGATGTTGTAACAACTCCCTGAGCTTTGCAACGCGCCGGGGCACGACTCGATACGACCACCACAGTGACTATGGGAGTCGATCAAAAAGTATGCAAGACTTTTGCGGACGTCTATACATTGCTTTGATCACTTATCAATCTGATATATTGTAGAGGCATGCCAAAATCTGCCATTGCCACTTAAATATTGGCATTGCCCTGTCATACATCATGATGATGTATCAGGAGGGTCTGCCAAAAGGTCAGCATTGCCACAGGGTTATCGACATGGCTGCATGATGTGTCTGTTGTGATATAAAGGCATTAATGGGCCTTTATGTGGCAACTGACGCTTTTATCGAGCGAGACACTACAATGGTTTCAGGACTGGTCCCTGCCCCCTTTCGATTGCGAAAGGACGCAGGTTCGAACCCCAGTGCGAGCACCCCAGGCCTAATCACCCCGTGGCGGTGTGGGACTTGGCACACCCCTCTGTAAAGCACTCTGTGAAATGTTGAAGGGTCCGTTCGATAGGAGTGCCTCTCAATCGGGACGATTGGTTCCTGGTGGGGAGGAATTGTTGTGATATAAAGGCATTAATGGGCCTTTATGTGGCAACTGACGCTTTTATCGAGCGAGACACTACAGTGTCGGGGTGATATACCTTCCTTAGTGGAGCGTTGTCGACATTGCTAACATGATACATTACCGCACTATGTTACATGCAACCTCCTCTTACGTCCGGCATCTACCGCACCAGTGTCATCAATGTCAAGTGTCAACTTCGATTCATGTACGAAGCTGATTCATGTACTCGTGTTGCAGGGTTAGGCCCCCAAGAAAGCAAATTCAGGAAGGATGGAAGGAAGGATGCTTACATGTGTGCCCTGACGGAGCCTCTTGGCTCATGCAGGGGCCCAATCGGGGCGACATGGAATATACAAACAAACTTGAAAGAAGAAAACAAAGCTGGCTCAGAACTGAGATAAATATACACATGTTAAAGGGGTGCAGGGTCGAGAAAGATGATGGCACTTGCCGCAAGATGCCCCACGGCAAAGCGCATAGCGGATGTTGAGGGCACCATTGCACACAGCGCTATACAAAAAGAATGGAACGCTAAGGACACATGGCGCAGGCTGCGTTGCAAGCATGTACGATAGTAGCCGCTCAAGTGGATGCGAATATGCATTTTGGGGCTCTCTTCTCGGTCTATATCTCAAAGACCGCTATTTCGGTTTGGGTGTAGTTACAAGAGTCTAAGCCGAATCAAATGCAGCTGCGCAAGCAGCCAGAACAATGTCGGCCGCCGAGTCTGAGCGTCTTTCAAATCCAGACAGGGTTTGGTGCGCAAAAGGGTGCGCAAATTCAGAGTTGCATCAATTCCGCTGCTGCGCGAGCCGTGCTTGTCGATATAGTACGTCACAAAGATTTGCGAATCATGCAACTGTGCACGTCTTGACAATTGACATTGACAGCGCTTATGTCTCAAGTACTCCACTAATTACACAACAAGCAGTGCTGGAGCATGTTCCTGTACTGCAGCAGGCAGGACAAACATACAAGAATGGCCCAAAATCCTACGTGACATGAAAGGCGCGGCCGCCGTGCGCAAAGAAGGCGGTGAGCTGAACTCGGCAGCAAGGGCCCAGCGGGCATGCACAGGCAACACAAAGCGAGCAACTAGTGTGGCGCTGCCGGTGAGCAATGAGCCTCAAGAGGGTGTCAAAGTCTTTATGAAGGTTTCGGGTCGGGAATAGCGGCCGTTGGCGATCTGGAAAGTGCTGCTAAGGGATGTTACTTACACGAGGGTTACAAAGTGATGATGTGGATAATGACATTTCTTGGTTTTACTTTGATCCTACGTGGTGAAATCCTGTTCATGACACGTTCATCACTTGAGGCGTTCATCACCTTAGGTTCCTCACCTGGATGTGGTGTGGTGTGATGCATTTTTATATATGCAATACAAGTATGTGACAAGTGCTGGCGCCGGACACACTTTAGATTCACAATCAGATATAACGTCCGTCATCGATGCTGGAATTGAACGTGAGTGTACTATGAGAGATTCGAGTACATCCCTCTAATTTCTCAATGTCTGTGCAGGCGAGACAGCTAGGCAAACATATTCAGATGAAAACCAACAGTCGCCTCGCACACGAGCAACATCAATGTCTCACTCCTCTTGGTCTCCACAAAAATTGATATCTGGCAGACCTCACAAGGCCCATATGGTTGCATTGTCATTGGGTCAATTCCGGCAAGTCCAATCTAGTTTCCATATGCACCTCATCCTTGTGGTATGTCTCACTTGTATCATTACTCCTCAACCTGCAAGCACTCATTTGCAAGCTCATGCTTGCAATCTCGAGCAACATCAGCATGTTCGAAGTGATTGTGTATGTCCAATAATAGCCTAAGCACTGACACTCAGTTGATATGCGATCATTGAGTGATTGAGATGACTCAAGGTTCGAGTTGGTTCCAAGGTAGCGCATTGAGCATCCCACTGTAGTTTATACCTTCTAAGAGATGCTGCATTGGTGGCATTGCGAGGCAGCTTGCCAAGCGATGTCGTCATGATCGCATCTGCTTTGGGCATATGCACAATCAGTTCACCGCTGTGCATTGAATGCTCTGCCCGACTCGCAGAGATATTCACATTGGCTGGTAAGTGCAACACGAAAGCTTGAGCCTGCATCACAAAGAAGCCCAGGCTGTGAATGGCATCTTGCAAGTTGTTCACCTCGCTTTGCGAAACAAGTGGCGCCCTTTTCGCTCTGACGAAAGCATTGAGCACATGCGCACCTTGAACAAGATCTGCACGTAGGAGCTCTGGACATCTATGTCAATGTTCTCCAATCTAGTGTACTTGCCAATTGTGACGGTCACCGTGCATGCATGCTTCGTCTCCTCCAACCTGAATGGCCACTTGCCCTGGTTCCTTTGTCTTGGCAAGCCAGTCTGGTTTACCTGCAACATGATGAGGCATTGATACATCTATCAGAGATAGCAGTGCACACTGTCGTGGCTGTCAGACATGGTTCCAAAGCTTTGCATTGCCTACCTCCACGATTGTTTCACCATCTGGCGGCCCTAGTTCGGCGACGCATTCCACTTGACCATGTGCTGCATGGTCATGCAGTGACGACGTGACCAACATCGAAGTTGATATAAAGTAGGATCGAATGCATGCGAATGCAATGTCACAATGCAATGTCACAACTTCGTTTGGAGCAAGACAGCATGCACATTGCAATAGAGGGATGCAGTGGCTTCGAACCAGCACCTTGCTTAAGTGACTCGGCAAGACCCTCTGATTCATCCACACCAGCCGTATGTTGCCCATCGATGTATTGCTTGAGGGCCGGCAGTTGTTGGGTGGCACGGATGCGCTCTGACCGGAGCACATCCTTGCCATCCTACATGGTAGGCACACAGATGCAACTGTATCACTTTCGAATGCATCAAATCCACTGTGCCAAGGTCAACGCTTCGTCTGCACGACATTTCGCACCAGGTGCTGCAGCTGCGGCAGAACTGCTATCACGTATTCCCGGTGACCCGGCCAGCTTGCACAAGGATTCCCTAGCAAGTACATGCGCCGCAAGAGCACGTTTGCTCGCAAGCTTCCGATGGACGGCAAATCAGCGACCCCGATGCGGTTCAGGGTCAGGTCAAGCTTCTCGAGCGACTCGCATCCTTGCAGATTTTCGACACGGCAGATCTGATTGATTGCCACATTGAGGTAGCGGAGGTCCTGCGGCAGCAGAGAGGTGACCTTGTGGCAAAATGCGGCCTGGTCAATCCATATGTATGGTCTCATCTTCTCTGCAAGCACCTTCATTCGGCTGAGGTTCTCAAGCCGCGGGATACTGTTGGCCTGGAGCGTCAGGATCCTGAGATGGGGACACACCCGCCCCAGCAGCTCTATCCGGTCCAGATGTTGCTGGGCAAGCGAAAGCTCTTCCAGATCATACAGGCACCCTGAATGGTGCTCTGACCTCTGCACTGCAATAGCATCGTCAGAGTTGCATCATCATTGATGTCCCTGGGTCTGGCTTGTGGCATGTCGTCATCGCTCACCTTGCGGATCAGCTCGAGGGTGATGCAGGCCATGTCACCCCAATGTGTCTCAAGGTGCACAGGATGCTGCGGCTGACAGAACGAGGAGACAGACGCCTTCTGAAGGCCCGATCTTCGATCGGGCCGAGAGAAAGCCTTGTTGTCAGCGGCACCCCTTGGGTCGAAAGGCGCCTGCCTCTTGCCCATCAAGGGCAGCTCACTGTTGGACATCGATCCGGCAAGCTCACTCTGCGCTTGCTGCCAGCCGATAACCCAGACGCGTCTGCTATTGCAAGTCTCGGGTACATGCAGGCTTGCTCAGGCCCTCAGATGAGCCTCGCTGTCCGCCTCTGTGCATGCGATCAAATAGAGGGCACCAAACACATATAGTCAGTGCGCAAGTAACGGTCACAGTAGCGCGTTCACAGCATGAAGCATCGTGTGAACTTTCGGAAGCTGGGCAGACGCACCGAACATAGGCTGGCGATGCTCAAGTGCGCTTCATCCGCAAAACCTGCCCTCACTGGCGCCGCATTCCTGTGGCGACTGTGTAACGGCAGAGGTTGTGCCTGACGAAACACTTCTGCTTGCAGAACGATGGTCACGCAGCTGATCACACACGAGCGCATCGAGACCACCCTGCCGCGCGCAAAGGAACTCCGGAGGCTGGCAGACAAGGTCGTCACGCTTGGCAAGCAGGTGCAGCAGCCTTGCAATGGTTGCACACACAGACCTTGAATGAGGTCCGGCCCAGACGTGCATCCCAGTCCACAAATTGGCAATTTGGCACACAAGGCTGTTGGCATCGTGCAGGACACATTGTTGGCCAGGCGGCGGGCAGCAACAATCGTCAAGGAGGATACAGCGATGCACAAGCTGTTCACAGAGCTGGCGCAGCGCTACAGGCATCGCCAAGGAGGGTACACACGAGTGCTGCAGACGCGACAGCGGCCGAACGATGCGGCGCAGATGGCGTACATTGAGTGCGTGTTCCAGAGCTTGCCCATGTCTCCCAAACCCACCCATATCATGGTGTGTCTCAGTGTGCAAACAGAAAGATGTCATGACTCAACCTGTATACTCTGATGATGACCGAAGGTTTCAGCTCCTGCTCAGGTACATCGACAGGCAAGGAGAGCTACGGGCAGCCAGGCCGCCGCCAGCCAGCCTCCTGCCAGCCGCAGCAGCCGCAGCGGCTGCGCATTGATGATGCCAACATTGGGTGCACTCACCCAGCATGGCCGGTGATGGAAGCGAGACGCAGTGCACGGCATGAGTGCCGCCAGCAGACAAGCCGTATTCAGCCGTGCATCACAGACGCAAACAGTCAGGCCTCTGCGACATGGCCTGAATGACAGAGCAGAGAGCTGCATCGTGTGTGGGGGAACCCAGTGCACATACGATAGACGCATGGAGAGCAGCGAGTGTCACAGTCCTGCAGCAGGTTGAGGGCAGGTGTACAACGGATTCTACATAGCGAGGGATGCAGTGAAGTCCATGCAGCAGGTCCAGGCATGTGGGAAGTGAGGAATGAGCTTGTTGGGCCGATGGACAAGGATAGTTTTTCCCAAATAGGTAAATCCTGCCCTCCCCTTCCCGACCGTTTTCCCTAAGCCTCACGGCCCTCGCGGCGTGACTTCCCGCAATTGCATGCATTTCTGATGCAGACTCGATTGCGTTGGATCACTTGACGGAGGCATCGAGCTCGACCTGCACATTGCAGTGTGGCCCAGCCGTCGAAGGGAGCCATCACTGTGCGGAGCCGTTCTCAGCAGCAGTGCAGCACTACGTTCAGATCCGGTCTGCACAGCCGACTCTCGTGCCAGTACAGCAAGTAAGCAATGGGCTACGTGCCTCCCCATCAACGGGAGAGAAATGGCAGCAGCAGCCCATCCAGCGCTCGAGCAAATGGAGCCGCGAGCACCGGCATGGGCCGCCGTTCAGACAGCTCTGCATCGCTAGATAGGCAGGGTAAGCCTATTTTATGTTGCCGAGCCGAGCGCCACGCCACGGCGATCCCGTGGATGCCATGTGCTGCTGCCTTCACTTCGCATCTATTCAATAGCCAAGCCGAGCAAGAGCAGCCTGGTGTTCTGCAGGAGCCAAATCGCCCGCAGCAGAGACACCTGCGGCACCGCCTGCAGCGTGGCAGCCGTCTGCACGCGTGCAGGCGCTCAGCGAGGAGCAGCGGCAAGAGACGCGGAAGCGACTGAATGTGGTGGTAGATGACGCAGAAGGCAACCCCGCGCCGCCCATCGAGTCGTTTGACGACATGGTGAGCCCACAATAGAATTTGACCGGTCCAGTGCCTTGCTGAAATGGAGTTGCCCTGCCGCATCTGTGGCGGCCAACATATCCGTCATGATGTGCAGAATCTCCACTCCAACATCATCCTGGACATCAGGGAGCGGGAGTATCAGTCGCCCACCCCCATCCAGGCGCAGGGCATGCCCATCGCGCTGTCAGGCCGCGACATCCTGGGCTGTGCAGGTGGCTTCTGCCGCGACCTGTCCTGCATGCCATTGCGGATTTGCCACCTTGATAGACCTGAGCCTGACACCTGTTGTGCTCATTCACAGAGACCGGGAGCGGCAAGACCGCGTCCTTCGCCATCCCAATGGTGCAGCACTGCTTGCAACAACCCAAAGGCAGGCGCGGCGATGGCCCTATAGGTCTCGTGCTTGCGCCCACACGGGAGCTGGCGCAACAGGTGAGGGCTGGTGTGCGGGACTGCCAGACTTGAGCCGGCTTGTTCCACCGCAGTTTCACACATCTGTCGGTGCAGCGTATCAACAGTCACCTCGAATATCCTGATGGCCGCTGCTGCGCTGCAATTTCGAAGATGACATGTGCATTGTGTGCCGTCGGCAGATCGAGAAGGAGGTCAGCGCTTTCAGCAGGTCATCTCGGGGTGTGCGGACGACCATCGTCGTGGGTGGCGTCAACATGGGTGAGCAGCGTGCAGACCTGCGGGCGGGTGTCGAAATCGTCGTCGCCACGCCGGGGCGCTTCATCGACCACCTGCAGCAGCGCAACACGTCCCTCAACCGCATCTCCTTCATCGTGCTGGACGAGGCCGACCGCATGCTGGACATGGGTTTCGAGCCCCAGATCTCAGGTATGCCATCCACTCCACCGGAATTCTGCTGCTCCTTGCTCCTGCATGTCCGGACCCTATAGCACAGAAATAGTTGCCCAGAGCCCTACTTCACCAGCTGTTGCATGGCACTGCAGAGATCATGCAGTCGCTGAAGCCGGGGCACCAGACGCTGCTGTTCAGTGCCACAATGCCGGTGGAGATCGAGGCACTGGCAAACCAATACCTCCACAAGCCGGTCACCGTCAAGGTGCAGTTGCAATTGCAGCACGGTTTCTCTTTGCTCATATGTATGGCAATGCGTTCGCCAGTGGCTGCGAGAGGCGTCACCGCAACAACTTGGTAATGTGAATTGGTCAACTGTGCAGGTGGGACAGGTCAGCACTCCGACGGCGAACGTGCTGCAGGGGTTGCAGAAGACCACAGAGGTCAACAAGACCGACGATGTGGTCATGCTGCTGCTGGAGGAGCAGCACCAGGCGCAGCAGAACGGGCACAAAATGCCGCTCAGTGTTGTGTTCGTTGAGCGCAAGGTGTGGCGGGCTTGCCTGTTTGTCTGGTGCAATTGTCCGCAAATTTGTCCGCATGGCTTGCCACTGATATGCTGCCAAATGTGTACTCTGCACTCCAGCAGCAGCTGACATGTTGTTGACAATGTAGGTGCGGGCAGACCAGGTGGCAGAGGCGCTCAATGCTGAGGGTATCCCCTCTGCTGCATTGCACGGTGGGCTCTCGCAGGTGGGCACTCTGGCCAACACTTCGTGCTTCATCAATGAGCTGAATCCGAGCAATGTGAAGGAAATCAAGTGTCTGCGCTGCTGGTCTGTGCATGGGTATCAGCCTCTTACAGGCTCACCTTCCTGAGGTAGCACGGCAAGTGGGAGTCAGTGTGGTTTTTCACAGGACTCACTGTTCATGTGTGTTTCCATGCGGCAGCACGACAGACAGACGGCGCTGGCCGAGTTCACCGCTGCCAAGGTCAGTGTGCTGGTCGCCACAGACGTGGCCTCGCGCGGCCTGGACATCAAGGGCATTGCGCATGTCATCAACGCCGATCTGCCAAAGACCTTTGAGGACTACGTCCACCGCATCGGTCAGTTTGCCATTGGTTATTGCACTGGGTTATGCTTGCATGCGCGTGAAACAGACAGGCATCTTGCCTTGCTTTTTACTCCTCAAGCTTGGTGTGCATGCGTGTGTGCGTGATGAACATTGACTGATGCGCAGGTCGGACGGGACGTGCCGGCAGCACAGGCCGCGCCACCTCTTTCTACACAGACCGGGACTCGTTTCTGGTGTCGCAAATCAAGCGCGCCATCCAGGAGCTGGAGTCTGGCAACGCCAGCGCCTTTGCCACCGGCAAGGCAGCGCGGCAGAAGGAGAAGGAGGTACCGCTGCTTGATGCTTGCCTGGCATGTACCGCTGCTTGATGCTTGCCTGGCATGCACCAGCTGTCCTGCACGTTGACTGCTGCCCAGCTTCATCCGGCAAGCCATCTGCAGCTGACATCTCAGCCCAACCCGGCTTGATATTGCATGTCATTGAATATCCGTCCAGGAAGCACTGGAGTTCAAGGAGAAACTTTCTCTCGGGCCCAGCAACGTGGTGGACACGGCCGGCGCAGCAGTCAAGGTCGCCAACAAGTACAGCTACATGGCCAATGTCAAGACGGAGACGGTTGGCGCTGCTGACGGTGAGATCAGAGCCTGTGTGAAGTATGTATGCATTTTGACTGCTGTTTCACAATGTCAACTGGCTATGTGTAAGGGCGCAGATCACTTCGGTGCCAACTTCAATCCTTCTGATGTGCTGCAGATGCCTGGGACGACTAGGATGCCTAGGGCGCATCGAGAGGGACATTGCGTGGAGGTGTGCGCGCCACACAGCTTTCACGGCGTTTTGGACAGCAGGGAGACAGCATCTCACTCTTCTACCCAGTCGTCGAGCCCTCGACTATCTGCTTTTGTCTGAGTCAGTCCGAGAAGACATGTCATATAAGGTTCGAAGGTTTGTCATAACAGCAATCTGTTTGCACGATCAGTAGATTCAAACACCGCAAGGCCGCCGGCAGGCTCATCATCATGGCTGATCAATCAAATGCGCTGTGTTCGATGCATACTCTGTCCCGTGTACATGACATGTTACGCCACAAAAGCACCATGCAATCGAACCCCAAGGATCTGCCATCGAGTCGGTCGCCGTGTCACCACACGTTTCACAATTAAATCTTCGTCCTCAAAAGTTACACTGTTGTCTGAGATGCTGACTTGCATGCACAGCATGCTCCGTCAACTCCTCCTCAGCTGCACAACACAACATGCACTGTCAGCGCCGCTCATGCACCTGGACATGCAAGCTTGTACATGATGTGGAGGTGAAACAACGCACATTTGAATGCCTGCAGTGTGGCAGCGGAAATGAAGAGCTGCTGGGCTGAGATGCGCTCAACGCGGGAGATTGCGCATCGACACCTGCACACAGATCGCATTATAGTAGATGTGAGCAGGGCCACGCATTGCAAGCAAGCAAGCATGACAATAGCTTCGGAGCCAAAGGTGGATTAGTGCTAGAGACAGTGCACATAACTCACAACTTGCAGCTCTCCATGTCGCTCACGCAGCCCATGCAAAATGCGTGCAGGCATGGCCACAGCCTGCCGTAGTCCACGACCGGGTAGTCGCAAGTGCTGCAAGTGAGAGAAGCTTCGCAATTTCCGCATGCATGGCGCAATGTGCGCGGGGGTCGTTTCTTGACTAGCGGCGGCTTGGACAGCAATGCCGCAGCAGTGCATGTCAGGCTAGTGAGTCACCTGCAGAGGTGTCGCCTTTGTCCTGAAAGGTAGCCCACCTGCTGGTTCGCCTTCACTCAGCGAAATGACATGAATGCCAGTATGCCACCATGCTCAGGGAAAACTCATATCGACGAATCAAATGTTTATACTCAGCAGTAGAAACGCGTTAATAACTCACCATCGCCCTCAAGGCGTGGGTAGCTGCAATGGTGCGCTGCGCACCGCTGCGTCGATGGTGATGCAACTCTGTATTAAGCCTCTCAACGACTTGAGCGCACCCACTGGCCGTCCGAATCCGACAGGTGCACCATCGACAGCGCTCAGTGAAGGTGTTGGAGTGGTCCCCCAACCTTGGTTGCTTAGAGAAGGGATCCCTGTTGTGAGACTCGCTTGCAATCAACACGCTGGGGTGGAGATGCAAAACCGCTGATTGCCCCAAGCTTCACAGACTGGATCAGAACAGGATAGCAGACTTCGATTGTGATCTCAGGAAATGCGACCGACTTCTGTCGTTCTGTGCCTCCGACCACGTGATTGGAAAGGGCCTCGGTCGTTCCAAACGGGCAGCGAATGGAACAGTACTGCAGAGATGGGGTCACTGTCACGCTCGACCCTTTCACAATGCCAGACGACGGTCAAGCAGCCTTCTTCCGCTTTAGGTCCGCCTTATCCTTGCCAGCTTTGAGCTTTGCCTGTGGCTTCGGCTGGATCGGCGCCTTGAAGTCCGCAATGTAGTGCGGCACCTCACCGCCGGCGGCCACGATGATGTTGGCGACCTTCTTGACGCGCGGCATGTCCTCCTCCGTGAAAAAGGTGACTGCATGGCCTACAAAGCAGGACGTGAAGGTCGAGCCGATCCCGCCGCCTGCAGTACATGGGTCAGCAAGAATCTGCAGATAGCACATGCACACGGTGACGGCGGCGCCAGTGCAAGCAGTCCAGTTGCAGATGAAACTGACCTACTCGCCCGGCGCGGCCAGTGCGCCCAACCCGGTGGATGTAGTCCGTCGTGCTGTGTGGGAAATCATAGCTGATGACTGTGTCGAGCACAAAGTCGATGCCCTGCATGATCGCATGAGGACACTTTCAGGAAAGCAGCCACCGGCACGTCCATGGGTGGCTTGACGAGTTATGACTTGCAAAGTGACGCTCATGATACAACGCATCAGGCTGAGTGCGTCACCCGGGCAAGCAGGTCTGTAGCGACCAGCAGCCAAGTTTTGCCGCTACGAAACTTCTCTATAGCTTTCTGCCTTGCAGCCTGCCCCTGGTCTGCCGTGATGCTGTCCGCAGGAACATTGTCTAAAAGCAGATCTCTGCATGTTCCGCAGACACACAGTCAGCTGTGGTCAAACAACCAAAGCTCGAAGCTCCGGTCACTCCTGCGCAGCATTTGTCAATGCACACACCAGCGCGCTGATGTCCAGCGTGTGTCGCACCTGTGCAGCTCCAAAGCCCTGTCTTTGCTGGACACGAAGACCAGGACTGGCGGCTGCAGGCCCTCAGCAAGAGCCTGTGTGCAAAGCACGACATCAGTGCTCTGTGTAGCCGGCAGGAGCATTCACATTACAGGTTGATGTGTGGACATGCTCAAGACGGCAAACTGCCGGATGCAACTCCGAGCTGTCGGTCCTCGATGCAAGCCAGCATGGGCAGATGCCTTGATCAAAACAGCTCTTGAGGGCTTCACCTGCCGCAAAGCAAGCAGCTTGCCTGCCTCATTGCCCACGAACTGCAGGCGCTGCCGGACTGAGGACACCGCAGTGCCGCGCTCCCCTGCAGGCAGCGGGTGCACTCCTCGCTGTGGTGATGAGGATGAGCCACTGATGACATCTGAGTGCAATGAGCTTGGCAACTGTGTCTGTCAAAGTCTCACCGACTGTCACCCGCAGCGGGGCGTGCATGATCGTGCGGGCCAGGTCCTCAGCCGTCTCCGACAAGGACGCACTGAACAGCGCTCGCACCTGTGTGGCAGGAGCGACAGGGAGCGTTTCAGATGATTCTGTGGAGCGTCCCTTGCCCGCACAGAGCACAGGGTTTGGCAATCAGCACGACGCACAGCCATGCGGTGCGTGCCACTGGGGATCTGGTGCACACCAGCTTGGGGCTGGTGCAAGCCGCCAGCACGGCGTCCACCTGCTCCACAAACTGCTCGTCCAGCAGCCGGTCGCCCTCGTCCAGCACCAGGAACCTGCGCTGCATGGTGATTTGTCACGTGCGAAATCTGTGCAGGGTGCTGACGCATAATGCGCGGGTGATGACACATCTGCGGCATCGTGCTCATGAATAGCCTGGATGCAATTGGCAGATCTTCAGATCTCGGAGTCGGGCGTCCAGTTGGCAGACCGTGTGTGGTGCAGGGCCAGCCGCTTGGACTCGATCAGCTTGCCCGCCAGCAGCGGTGTGCCCATCAGAATGTCCACCTGCAAGTGCAGATAGACTGATTGTGCCGAATGAGCTTGACTGGAGTTGGCGTGCCTGGTAAAAAAGAATTGCGACGTGCAACAGCATGTCTGCTAACACTCCCCGGTTATGAAGCAGGCGGCGCCGGCAGCTGCTCACACAGGCCCACCTGAGCAAAGTCGGTGCCGGCCGCCGTCGAGCTGCTGAGCAGGCTGCTGCGCAGGCCGCTGCCGGGCAGCAGCGCGTCCAGAACCCGGGTTATCTGCGCGGCCAGCTCGCGAGTGGGCGCCATGACCACAGCGCGCGGGCCGGGCCCAGGCCCCTGGCGGCACAGCGCCAGCAGCAGCGGCAGCAGGTAGGCCAGCGTCTTGCCGGAGCCTGCACAACCACGTGGCAACATGAGGGGCTTCACTCTGGTTCTTTGGGGTCGTATATCTCGCGAGAGAACTTCCTACTCGTGGATTGACAGCAGCAATGAGCAATGCTTCAATGTCCTGTCATCTTGAAGGTGTTTCAGGGGGCTTGGTGGTAGATGCACTGGTGCATTGGCGAATTAGGATATTGTTAGGATGGTTGAGATTCACCTGTCGGAGCCACCGCCAGCACCTCACGCCCCGCCAGCAGCACGGGGATGGCTTGCCGCTGGATGGGCGTCGGCGCCTGGCAACCAATTGACGCCAGCGCAGCCTGCAGGCCCGGCGGGCACTTTGGCTGCGACTGCAGCTGCTGGAAGGAGTGCAGCGGCGGGGGCATGTCGCCGCCGGCCACCTTTATCCGATACTGCTTCCGCAGCGCATTGTCAGCCTGCACGGAGGCGCAGTGTTTTGATAGCAGGCAGTGTGGTCGTTTAGCTTGGCCGTGTATCTCCAAGACTGCATGTCTGTAAGGTGCTGTCAGATGGGGAGCGCCAGCATCAGGTAGCAAAAGGTGGTGGTCAATCACATATACACACCTCCAAGGGGTCATTGGTGGCTGGCTCCACTGCATGTTGCAGCTGCGCAGGGGCCTTGGCGGATGGAATTGCAGGCGTCACGGCCTTGCGCTTTGAAAAGTTCAGACCAGTGGTCAGTGCTGCAAAGACATCGCGGTCCATGACCGCCACTGCTGTCGGCTTGCCACCGGCTTGCAACTCAGTTGTCTGTCGGGAGTTGAAAGCCGATCGGCTCACGCTGCATGCCGGTGCCGCAGCAGCGGGGACAATACCACCTGAATTGTATGCAAAGATATTTTGCACGTGTAGGTGGCTTTTACCCTTCCTTCTGCTTGATGTTCAAACTGACAAACGCAGTGAAGACTGGAACGAGAAGAAAGACCGGCTAGCCTCACCTGCCAGAACCCCTGCACCCTGGACACCACTGCGGCCACTCGCCCCTCGGCAGCACTGCCTCGCCCGGAAAGTTCAGGCGGCCTGCAGGTGCATGAAGGCAACTGACGATTCCAGTCATTGCAGTTCTAGGGTTTCCACATCATTCTCAGCAGAAGATGCCTGAACCTCGACGCACCCGCACCCGCGCAGCTCCCACACATTGTTTTGCCGCTGCCGCCACAGACATCGCAGCGGTTGGCGCCCTCAAATCCGTGCACGAACGGTCGGCCGCTGCTGGTCCTTATAGGCGTTGTCGGTCGTATGGTCTGCCTATACCTTGCAAGTGATGCCCCGACACACAGTCCGCTCCAAGTGACAAGCACTGCTGACACCGCGCTTTCCACTCCCATCAACTTGACTCGTGCATGAGAGGTGGCTTCGCACAGCTGCGATCACTCTGCTTCAGTGACGAAGTTTCAGCTGCTGAGGTGTCGAGCAAGTGCCGAGTGTAGCAGATGAGGCAGCAGAGCGTGCAAACGCGCACAGAGGCCCTGCAGTGGCTCAACCCGCACGTGCACGCCATCAGCGCCAGCTCGACGGTCGCGCACCTCACCGTGTTGCACTGCGCTGCTTCTCAGATATTCCCGAAGGCAATCCGTCTTATTGCTTTCGATTGTCATCTGCCGGAGCGCACAATTTGTGCTTGCAGAGCGTGGCCAACCTGCGACCCGGTGTGCACTGCTTGTGTTGGCCTGCAAACACCGTCAGGCAAACACCGTCAGAATCAGGGATAGGTGGACCCAGAGAGCCGCCGACCTGACACCTGCAGACCTGTGTGTCGGGCTGACCAAACACATTAGCAGTGGAGCGGCAGGCGATCTCTGCGGCAGCGTCGCTGTGCATGATGGCAGCATCTCTCCAGTCAGCGCCTCAATGTACATGTAGACGTGTTGTGTGCAGCTTGACCCAACATTCAGTCCAGCCGGAAGCCGGCAGTATATGCTCACCTGGACATCATCGCCACCGCGGCCTGTCAGACCGTGCCAGGCGCTGCAGTGTGGTAACGACTGGGCTCTTCAGTGGCTTCAGGTGTGTGCTGCTGCAGTCTCGTTGCTAGTCGTGCAGCGTGCTTGTATACTGTGCCGAGTACTAGGGGTATTCGCCGCGCTGCAGTAGGCACCAATGGCATGTTCTTGCCGCAGGAAAAAGACGGCGGCGGACACGTCAGACACGGGTGCAGTGGCAGTGCAGGAGCCTGCTCCCGACACGAACGGCGCACGCGTCATTCCAGACACAGTGAGGCCCAAGCAAACACGCTCAGATGAAGTTTTGCATTACGAGATGGCCCCCAGAAGGCAGCGCTGCAAGGGTTTGCGCCTGTCGCAGGATGAATTCGTGATGATCGAGAGCAGCGGCGAGGGCGGCAGCACTGTGCAGATAGTGTACAGAAACGGCGGCGACGTGCGGGCTTCTGCTGTAGAAATGCTGTGCGACAAGGTGACTTGCACATGTTGGTTCTGCTGCAGCCATCGCTGCGTCCACTCATTGCTCCATCCTAAGTGCACATGACGCTGGAACGTGATGCTGCTGAAGGTTGGCTGGCCGCGGAGGCCGGTCGCCAAGATGGAGGCAGCCCTCAAGAACAGCTACATGGTGTCGACGCTGACGCTGCGGCAGGCAGACTCGACAGGAGAGGAGACTCTAATCGGTGGGCCTCATCAAAATGGTCACTGCCGGTGCCTGGTGCTGGCCTTGCTGTAAGATGTATATGCATGGAAACGACGCTGGACACAGTACAACAAAGCCCCACTGCCTGACACACTGCGTCAAATTTGGCACAGGCTTGGCGCGCGCGACATCAGACCACGCATTCAATGCCACCATCTGGGACGTCTTGGTGGACCCTGCATACCAGGGTCAGGGGCTGGGCAAGGCTTTGGTGGAGCAGATGGTGCGGTCACTGCTGCGGCGCAACATTGACAACATCACGCTGTTCGCGGATGCTCAGGTGACATCATAGACCTGTTTGAATTGCCCTAGCCGCTGTCACATCTTGATCAGCCGCCATTTTGCCGTGCAATGGCATTGTGCACGTCAATTGCATGAGCCGTGACTGATATGTGCAGGTGGTGGACTTTTACAAGGGGCTCGGATTCGAGGCTGACCCTGATGGCATCAAGTGCGTCATTGCTCACTTGAGTGACTGTCACTGTTGCTGTTGTGATATTGGAGCCTGATGCCGTTGTCGTCAGTGCATGAAGTAAGCGCCCATGTGTTGCTTCATGCAGAGGCATGTTCTGGTGCGCCCCAAGCACGGCAGACTCACATGGATGGAATCCTTAAAAGTTTGTCTGCTGGCGTTGCTCACCAACTCGAGGCTTGCAGCTTCATCATCGGTGCTTCCGTACAGTCGAACTCATGTTTGCCTGCCGCACAGGTACCCGAGATGGTGATTGGATGGACATTCGATGGGCAGGGTCATGCTGCAGTGACACCATGTCAAATGGCGAAGCTTCTTCCAGGAGACCATGGCCTTGGTCAGCCGACGTTGGCGCCAGCAGCACTGCAGACCAGTGCATGTGCACTACTGACATGGCGAGTGTTGAGGGAGAGATTATATGGGTTTGGGATCCGTGTACTTCACACAAGTTGACCACAACTGATGGACATGCACAGCTGTTGGGCCTGCTGTGCCGCCCATGACTCCTGTGGGCACCCTATACATCCCTTCTCAATCTCGGAACGCCTTTTCAGGAATGATTGCCGATCAAAGGTTTACAATCAACAACAGTTTACTCCGCACACCTCCTCACAACATATGATGACATGTGAACTCGTTCATTCGCTACATCGATAGGATCGGGGTGGCTGCTTACGGGCATGGCCCTTACACACCTCAGAATAAGCTTTACATCACCCTTCATCATTGAGCAGTAGACAGCGTAGGCGATCGTGCTGAACAGTAATTGGTCTCAAGACGATCGTCCTCAAGATGGAGTCGCCCCGACGCTGGACCGCCATTGTGCTGCTGGCCTGCATGGGGCATATGGCGCACAGATCATGTGCACTACAGCCAGCAGACCCAAAGGTGCAGCCAGCAATCACAAGCAGTCATCCTTGCCGGTGTTCGTATCGCAAGCCTAGCGCGTTGATTTTCCCACACCAACGTCTGTCCATTTGCAGGTGGCAGAGCTGTTGCAGCTGCAGAAGCGCAGTCCCGACGGCGTGATCGCCCTGGACAACGCAGCCTGGAACAAGTACATTGCCGGTCGATCCCGCCCCTACTCGCTCGTCGTGTTCTCCTCGGCGACGCATCTGCTGGACAAGCCGAACCTGCGGCTGCGGGACCTGCGTGCTGAATTTGGCTACATGGCGAGAGGCTACCGTGCTGATGCTGGGACTCATGGCAAGGTCAGGCTGACGTCGGCGTATGCAAACCAGCACAGCATGATGCTTCAAGTGGTGACACAGCCTCAAAGGCGACGGATGGAGCCACATGAGGCTCACGCGCTCAAGTGGACCACTGCGCAGGTGTTCCCTGTGGAGATTGAGTACATGCGCACCGGCGAGGTGTTCTCGCGGCTTCCGACCAAGTCGCTGCCGTACATCTTCCACGTCGGCCCGCAGTTCAACGTCGAGGGGGACGGCCCATTGAAGCTCACGGCAGCGGATGTCATGCAGGTGCGAGCGTCTCGCCAGCAGTTGTTGGAATCTCGTGCACAAGCTGATGATAGAGATTTGACAGAGCTGAACCACTGCCTCACTCAAATGAACATGCTTGCATAGGCGAGTGATTACCAGAACTACCCATGGACGGCTCATGACATGGGCGGCTGGTCGGCAGAGGTGACTGGCATGAAGGCGGCCAAAATCGACCGGCCAACCATCTTCACTCACTGGGCCTTTCCCTTCATGGTGCGGATGCTGCTGTGCAAGGTGTTCGGCACGTCAAAATGCGTTTGTAACCAAAATCGCTCGGCAATGCCCTTCAGCAGGTCACCGCTCAAAACACGCACATGTGCAGGTGCTTGGGGTGCTAGCGGGTGGAGGTGCGGTGGCGTACAAGCTGTACTACTCGCCTTTCATGAAGATCCCGGCCATCTGGGCGGCTGGCATCATCTTCGTGTACTTCTTCTCGGTGTCTGGCGGCATGCACAACATCATCCGCGGCGTGCCCATGCAGCACCTGGATCAGCGCACGGGCAAGGTGGGAAGTTGTCGGCGCACATATGCTCCCATCGCACGCCTTCAGAGAGACTCCTATCCAGCAGAGCTGTTTCAGGCACGTAAGCGTTGCACAGCCGCTCCAACTGTTCTTGCAGGTGGTGCTGTTTCTCAAGACTGGGCAGTCGCAACTGGGGGCGGAGGGCTTCATCATGGGGGCGCTGTACACCACAGTGGGGTTGTCGGTGGCGCTCCTGACGCATG
Organism: Tetratostichococcus sp. P1; assembly: GCA_036584455.1. Classification (NCBI taxonomy): domain Eukaryota; kingdom Viridiplantae; phylum Chlorophyta; class Trebouxiophyceae; order Prasiolales; family Stichococcaceae; genus Tetratostichococcus; species Tetratostichococcus sp. P1. Next base: position 27,548 of record BTPI01000011.1, read on the forward strand.
GCGCACCCCACATTCCCAACAAGCAAGTGCAGCTGGGAGTGTCCATCGGCATCCTGGTGGTGACACTGCTGTGCTACCTCAACATCAAGAGCACGTACATCTGGAAGACTGGTGTGCCCCTGCCACTCCTTCAGCCTTGAAGCTGCTCACTCACAATTCATGTGCAGCGCATGTTCTTTCGCACGGTATGTCATGTGTCAGCAGTGCAGTGGCTCACAGCAAGGCTCTTGATGTGCGCAGGTCACTCGCCACGATGGTTTATATGACCGGAGGCTGTTGCCAGCCGCCAGACATGGGGAGCACATCAGATGTGGTAGCAACTCTTATTCGCACGATTGAGACCACGCTGTTGGTTCAAGTCAAGATTTAACAACACTGCAGAATTTGAAAATAAACCAGGTCTGATGGTACAGGGTTTCACAGATACATGCAGTCATCTGTAGCTGCCAGCAATCAGGCGGTCAGTGCAACTGCGAGGCTATCCAGCCAGGCTATGGTAGCTTCCTCCGCCTCAGGTGGCATGTGCGCCCGCAGCGCGCCTCTGAGCTTCTCCAGGCGTGTCGGCGCCGGCCCATCAGGACGACCGTCCACGAGCCTGATGCCACAAAATGGCAGGATATTCAGCCACGACAGTCCCTTTGCATCATACAGGGTCGGGTATGTCAGGTGGATTACAGGCGACGCCCGCCAAGCAGTTGCACCCAGAGCACGATCCGACCTGGTGAAAGGACGCCACTGCTTTGCTAAGTTGACCCGCCCATGGTCACCGATCGTGCGCTCGGCCAGTCTGAGCAGCTTGGCGGTTTCTTCCTCCGTGGGCACGGCCCTGGCGCCAGTGGCGAATTGCAGGTTGTACGGCACGAGCTCTCGACCCGTGTCGCCCAGCCTGGTCTTCACCGAGAACCAGGAGAGCGCGGACCTCTGCATGGCATCAGAATCCCCGAGGTTTTCGTGCATCAACCTCATTGACAAGCGCGCATCAAAGGATGCTCTTGATAAAAAGCTGTGTGCACAATGGTTGTCAGGTGGCATGGGCATATGCGCACCTGATCTGGCAGCTGCGGGTCATACGGCCCGATAATGGCGGCCACAAATGGCTCCTCCGAGCTGGCTGTGTCTCGGAACAGTGCCTGATAGTTGCGCTGGTTCTCACAGTCCTTCAGACTGGGCGTCGTGTCAAAGACGGGGTGCGAGTGGTACCTGCAGCAGTGGCAGTGTCCTTGCTCATGCTTGCCAATGCAAAACGAATTGCTGCGGAAACAGCTAGACACAGCAATCTGGCAGTTGACGAGGCAGATGCGCACCAGCCCACGGAAACGAGGCCGCGCTCATGCATCAGCGCTCTCGTCTGCACCTCGTGCTCCGGGTCCAGCTCCACCGAGACTCCTGCGGCACGATCGACAAATTCACTGTGCATGTACATAGTCATCCACCCTTCTCGCTGGCGCACTAAGCATTAAGTCACGGCATCATCGGTCTGCATCGCAGCATCACAGTACACTATGGTGGGACACAGCATGCCGCGCACCTGACTCGGAGCCCTGCGCACTGCGGCACGGGAACGCCTCCGCCACGATCAGCCGCTTGCTGTCCGAGTGCCACCGCCCGCCGAGCAGGCCGATGATCTCGACGCTGCTGAGGTGCGCATGGAAGTCCATCATCACCATGGCCGACGGGTGCACCTCCAGCGAGAAGGGCTGCGCCAGCGGCGCGCCGCTGCCGGGCGGACCCACAAAGTCCAGGCACCGCACCAGCTCCAGTGACTCTGCATGGTCAATTGCCAGGCACGTTGGCAGGCAATGCAAAATATGGATGCTTGAGAGGCAAGCAGAGACGATGTGCCATGACTCTACCTGTTGTGCCGCCGACTGCACTGCGGGCTGCCGTCTCCCGCCGCGGCCGTGCCAGCGCATACTCCGTTCGCTCAGCCTGCCAGCTGTCCAGCTCTGCCTCCTGGGAGCAACGGCACATTCTGACATTGGCGACTGCTGTAGGCAGGACATGCGTCACCTCAAGCAGCACGCTACAGCAAAGGGCATTGCAACGAGCTTGCACCATCCTACCTGATGTTGCTGCTGTAGCTTCGGCCGCTGCTTTGCCTTGGCCTTCGAGTTTGGCGCAGGCTGCGATTTCTTCGGCTGTGGTGCGGGCTGGATGATGTCACCATTCTCGTCTGTCTTTGGTGGCGTCATGCCAACCAAAGACGCTGCACTCTCTGAGCGCAGCCCTGCGATTACAGGATGCACGCAGGTGGCACACGATCCACATCACCAGATGTAGATGATGTCAAACTGCATTCTATTTTCAAATGGAGAGTAGCATCAAGGCAGCATGACACACGGAATCAGACACGTTACACGCACGTGCAGTGACGGACGGTTTGAGGCCATAGGCGCGCGCTGAAGCTGAGTCTGGGTCCAGCAGCTTTCCGGAGAGCGTGTAGCCCGCACCGCTCTCCGCCATCTTGCGCGGCAGCAGCCGGCCCTCCATGCACAGCTTCACCAGATACTTCTGCGTGTGGCTGGTGACTGACTTGGCGTCCCGTGATCCGATGTGGCTGGCCACAGCTGCCCAGTCGCGGCCGTGCAGCTCCAGTCCTTCCCTGAACAAGCGCTCCTCTTCCTCCGTCCATGACCGCGCATCGGGTCGTGCTACGCCTGCGCTGGCATGTGCAATGCAGAGCATTGGGATTGCGCTGAGAGGTTTTGCAGGCTGCAAAGAATGTTTCCACAGCAAAGCATGCATGTCCTAATGCAATTTACAAATATCATGCGCATGCGAGCATCACACGCCTGTATCCCGGCGCCGCTTGCGCCCAGTGGCGGTGAGCTCCGACACTGTGACTGCAGCGTCGCGCGCCGCACCGTCTGCATTTGCTGCGCACAGGCCGCCACCCCGCTGTCCTGCGGTTTGTGGCTCAGCACCAGCTGCCGTGGACGATGTGGCCTGCACCTTTCCGCCGCCCTTTGCACAGCCTGCACGAACCAGGAAACATGTCATTCTCCGCGTCGCCAACATGCTGGCTGCTGTCATGCACATCATGCACAGTGGTAACAGCACATCGCGCTTTGCTGCCGAACCAGGCTGCACTGTGGTCATGCATGCAGTTAAAAAAACTTTCATTCTGGATGATTGACGTGCCAGGGTTAATCTGGATCTGCGAATCTCATTCGCACCTTGGCGCCCCTTCCTCCTCCGCTTTGGCTTCTCGTAATATGAGCCGGTTCCGCTGTCAAGTGCGTCAGCATATGGATTGTCTTCTGCTAGCAGCTGGGCAATGAGCGCAGCATCTTCGTCCGATGGTTCATTGGCGATGCCAGGCATGGTGGCAGCTCTGATGTGGAGGTCGCCCCGATCACTCGCATCGAGCATGCGAATGTGGTTGCATCATGGCCTGGTGCGCCCAACACATGCCTGAATTGTTGGGGTCGCAATGGCCGAGAAAAATTCGGTATTGCTGTTGGTACGTTGAAAATTCGCCAGATATGCACTCCACCGAGTGGAAAGGTATCTACGATGCTGTGCATGCATTTGAACTCCTCTGTGAATGCAAATGCTGGGGAGGGGTGTCCACCCCCTGCCAGCTTCGCACCCAGGGCCACGCCACTTCGAGCCGCTCAAATGCCCATTTCAAAGCTTTTTTCACTAGATACGTTCGGAGTGTATACTGCAAGCTGCATCCAGATGTTGCGAGCGCCCGAGTCGGGTTAGTGGAAGTAGAGCTTCGAAGGAGAGCGAGACGAGGCAGCGATTGCTGTCGAAGCATGCTTTCGAAGCAGCAGCCGTCAACATCTTTGACAATCATGTCAGGCCTCAGTGACGCTGGCCGCAAGCTCGTGTCGTACCTGCTCGGCCAGACTGTGACAATCTCGGTGCATGCCGCAGCCATCGGCAGCGCGCTGTATGTGTTCACGCAGCTGCTGCCCGAGGAGAACATGGTGCTGTCGGACTTCGTGTACGATTCAGAGACGCCGCTGGAGACCGGCGAGGACGGCAAGCTGTACAAGTGCGCCCGCAGATGCTCTGCAGGCGACATGCCGCAACCCTACTGCGCTGCATGTGTCGGCAGCGATGGCCAGCCTGTATACCTGGCTTTTTTGCACGTCCGTCCGATGTCAGGAAGACACGGGATGTGCTTTCACTCGCAGGGCCAGGAGGTGGGCAGACTGCAAGGGCATCTACAAGCTCACGCTGTTCACATCAGAGTATGCCAGCAAGTGGGAGCAGGAGGCAGCGATTCTGCAGCGCACAAAGGGCGTTCCGAATGTGCAGCAGGTACGACGGGCTAAAACCTCTGTAACATGACTTGCTTGACATCATCGCAGTGGCTTGCTTGACCTCAGGAGGGCCGATGCATCATGTTTCACAGAGGATTTTGCGTCAAACAACATACGCTGTGCCTGCACTCACAGTACATCACACACGAGGCGATCCAGGGTCAGCCAGGCAGCTTCTCCCTGATCATGGAGTGAGTGTCTTCACCGATCACAGCGCTTCTGCTCAATGCGAAGTCTGTCCTCGTGCACTTTCGATCCGGTAACATGATAGTTTTGTCATCGTGACATCCCCTGCATGCAGGCGCCTGCAGAGCGGGTCCAAGCTCAGCAGCCTGCTCAACACCACCATGGTGCAGGAGCTGTCCACATCACAGCGCATCAGCATGGCACGCCAGATCATACATGACCTGCTCACGGCGCTGGAGGGCCTGCACGGGCGCGGCATCGCACATGGCGACATCACCGCCGACTCTGTCTATGCCACCGCCACCAAGACGGACGACGGCCAGCGCATGTATGACGCCAAGCTCATCGACTTCTCATCGGCTGTGCAGTTCGAAGCAGGTGACAGGTCCTAATGAAGGGTTGACTCAGCTTCTGTTACATGCATGGCTTCGACATTGCATCAGGGTGCCATGCAGCCCGCTGCCGGCGGACGCTGGCATTAGCATGGTTTGTAGTTGCTGCAACGACATGCATTCTCCTTCTGTTGACAGACGAGCGGGTGCTGGATGGCAAGTTGCTGGAGCTGGACGGCAAGGATCCTGAGTCCATTGCACCAGAGGTACAGACGGCATGCCTGCAGCGGCGCGTGTGTTGTTCATTGCAGGCCAATGTAGCATAGTCGGTGGCCCCTGTCTGCCGACTGCATCCTTTGCCACATGGTGGCAGGTAGGCATGGCTGCACACAGATGACACCTCTCTGCACGCATTGTGCAGGTGCTCGTGCGGACCAGCAAGGGTGCCGATACTGGGTATCCCATCTCAGCCGGGGCTGCCGACATCTGGAGCGCCGGCGTGCTGCTGTTCCTGATGGCAGCAAAGCAGCCGCCGTTCGAGGCCGCTGACGGCAGCGTCCGTGACTTGATCAAGCAGCACAAGACATGGGTGAGTGCCCAAGGTCGTGCTTGTAATGATCATGCGCCATGCTACCTGGACGACCCTTCAGCATGGTTGTATCAACACAGGCATGTTTTGATATGATGACATGATGCGCAGGAGGCCGCCGTGCAGCAGCGCCGCGGGTCGCACCCGCTGCTCAAGTCGCTGGACACAGCGCCGAGAGTGAGGGTCCACACACTGCTGGGCACTGTTCGCATGAAGACGGTGCAAATCAAGTTGAAGCCACCGCCGAGACGAACCTGCCACTGACGGGGTGAAGTTTGTGCCACAGGAGTTTGCACGCCTGGCCGTCCGAATGCTGCAGGTGTGCCCGCAAGACTGCTCACCTGCGAGCAGCATGCCCACCAGGACAGCCGATGTGTTTGTTTTTGGCCGACGAATGCATGACCTATCTGTCTAAGACGCTGGCTGTTTGTTGCGGTGCACAGGTGGACCCTGCCCGCCGCATCACTGCAGCCGATGCCCTGAAGCACCCCTTCTTCGATGACAGCAGCAGCTCAACCAGCAGCTGAGTGCAGCACATGCTGGGTGTCAAACGGCAGTTTGTGCCAGCAGTGTGTATCAGTAGCATTGTTATGGTAGATATTCAGCAGGGGCTTGGTCCGACTTGTACTCAATGCACTGTTTGCAAGTTTTGGGGCATGTGAATCACAGGCGATGTTATGGACGGTTTGGTTTCACGTGGTGCATTCATTCGTAGGATGATGATGTGTGCGGTGTGTTTTGGGTCTGTTTTGTCTGTAGTGGGTGTGTTTAGATCTCAGGTCTTAGTGCTGATGAATGTTCTGAGATGTACCTGTGGGGAGCGCCGGGGGATGTGGTTTGCAAAATCTATAGCTTGCTCGATGAAATGTTGTGAGGTCAGTAGGCTGGGTGTGAGGACCACACGTGTTTTCAGACCCACAGGCATACACATTCGTCAACTACCGAAACAGAGCACAGCTTCACGCAGGCCGTTTCCTCTTGACTTTGACACCAATGGCGCCTTTGCGCTTGCCGCCGCCCTTAAGCTGACCCCCTGCCCCGCTGCCCTTCGGCTTGCCGCGGCCCTTGGGACGTGATTTGGGCTTCTTGGGCCGCCTGGACTGCGGCGCTGCCGCTGCCGCGGAACCTGCATCATCGTCACTGTCACCGTCGCCCATGGCGTCGCTGCCTGACAGGTCTTCGCTGTCTGAGTCCAGCTCGGCTGCCGCCGCCGCCGCTGATGGCTTGCCAAACATGCCGTCGATGTCGTCGTCATCCGACAGCTCGTACTCGTTCAGCTGCTCCGTGTCTGCCTCCAGCTGGTCCAGCGCTGGCTGGGCCTCCTGCAGTTGGGGGTAATCAGCCTGAGGTGCATTACTTCTCCCAGACCATGCCCACTTCTAAAGTTATGGCATCATGACGGTGTGCACAAACAGCTGATGCTTTAAGATGGCAGGCAGCCACATGTGTGAGCAGCCAGCAGACCTGCTGGTCTGCCGATGCCCACTGCCGCTTGGCGGCCTTGCCCGCCTTCTGCTGCCGCTGCGGCGCCGCTGCCTCATCGTCGCCAAAGTCGCTGTCCGAGTCCTCCTGCTGCCGGGAATGCCCGTTGGCCAGCGGCACAGCCTCCGCCGCCCGCATCGCCTGCCGCTGCTGCAGGCGCTGCGTCAGCAGGTCCGAGTACTGCTGCATGGGTGCCTGCGACAAGCCGCAGGCAGTGAGGTGGTGCCAGCATGACGATGCGAGTGGTGATTCTCCATATGAACAGTGTCAGTGAGATGGCGTCTGAGCAGCGCTGATGACTTTAAAATTGGCAGAAATGCAAGCACCTTGCGGGCCTCGCGCTCCTTGGACAGGAATGTGTCTGCGGCGGCAAGGTCCTTAGGGCTGAACGTGACCGCATCGCGTGCCCGGCCCACGAATGCCGAGTTGCGTTCGATTGCTGCCACGAGCGCCTTTGCCTACAAGTGCAGCAACACATCGTGTCAATTTAGTGACACACATGCTGCAGGAAGAGCCGAGCCTCTCTGCATACGAGCGGCAAGGGGCGTCATCACCAGCCTCTCTGCGGTCGCACACCGATGCCGCGCCTCTGCTTGTCGACAACCTGAACACAGCAGCCTGGCAGCGCATCATGGCAACGCGCACCTGCGTGCGGAAGCGCTCCGCGGGCAGCGCCTTGGCCAGCGCCCGCAGCTGCACGCTGGTGAGGTGGCCCAGCTCCGGGAACGCCACGCTGCAGGACCACTGCGCCAGGTGCTCCGCCAGCAGCTGCAGCACCTGTTGTGGGCGGCCGGAATCGGGCCTGGTAAGTTGCGTCTGTGAGGTTTAGGCTGGTACAGATGCATGACAGTGCCCGGCTCGGAGGAGTCTTTTTGTGTGAAGCATGCTCGTGCATGGTGTACTACAGGCTTGGTGCACAGTGTGAGGGCCCGGAACATGTTGCTGCCAGCAGCAGCAGTGCACAGTGAAATGCGCACCTGCGTGACGACCTCCTCCTGGAAGGCTGCCGTGCGCAGCGCCGCCTTGCTAACGCGCAGGGCCGTCTGCACGTCCGGCGGCTGCCCAATCGCTGCCTGCAAACACGACAGGAGTGTGCTCCTTTATTCACCACTTGCTAAAGCCAGTGGCTTGCTCACACAGGCATCAATTATGCCATATGGACCAACAGCATGTCGGCAATGACCAACCACGAGCGCTGTTTTGTGTGTCCGAGCTTCAGAAATCCAAGTCGCTTGCTTTGAAAGTTGAGATCACACCTGGGGCGCCTTGGTCAGGTCGGACCAGTGCAGCATCTCCAGCAGCAGCGGCGACAGTGGCACCAGCACGCCGGCCGCCAGCGCCAGGCGGTGCAGAGCGCGCGCCTGACGCGGCAGAACACTAGCAGTCTCAGCCTTTGTTGCACAAGGCTGCTGCGGCCACTGTGCAGCTGTGCTCCAACGCCGCATGCTTGAGTGCCATCTCGCATCATCTCGCATCAGGGATCATATCTCATGAATGCTACAAAGGGGCACCAGAGCGCGAATTCAGCAAGTGCATGGTGGCACGTTAAGGCGCTCCGATGCCACGAGCTTGAACACCATCTTGCATTGGTGAGCATGCTTCACGAAATTTTAAGGGGACCAGAGAGCACAAAATCAGCAGATGTGTGGTGGCACACCAGGCGCAGGCGCAGGGGGAAGTAGCGCGGCGCCGGCACCAGCCGCGCTGCGCCCAGCAGCACCTGCACCAGCGGGTACACCAGCGCCCGCAGCTCCTGCTCATCGACACACCAAGGACCATGTCAAAGGTCTGGCAATCATGTACAGGCTTTTGAACTAGTCGTTTGAATGATGCATACCACATTTCCAAGCTGTCAGCACTACGAGGGTTACTCCGTCATGACGGCATTGGCACAAACACTCTGATGATTTCTGCTGACAACCAAAGCAAGTGAACGCGATGCGGAACCTATTGAGACTCAATGCCGCACCGTGGTGACATGCTCTGCCAGAACACGCGACCACAGCTCCAGGCACCGGACCGTCTGCCAGCAGTACACAGCGCGAAACGCGTCTGCCGTCTTCATGCTCAGCGCGCCGCGCAGCGTCACCGCCAGGTCCTTGATGGCCTGCAACACCATGCTGTGAAATATTTCACAGCAATACGCATTCGTGCATCATGCTGACTCACTCTGTACTCTGTACAAGCTCTCAAGGTGACAAAGTGAGGTGTTGTGTCGCTGTTGGGCCGCCCTCATGCCGACATCAAAGTCGACGGGTGCTGCAAGGCTCTGTCTGTTGTGTGCGCACCATGAAGGCATGGGCGTAGGCTGCCTCCTCATTCAGGCCGAACAACTCCACGATGCAGGTCGCCATGAAGCTGAGGTGCGCCGCGGTGGACGGGCTGGAGAACTTGGCGTTGGCCGAAAATGTGCGGATGACGCCCTGCATTCAGTGACAGCTACCCTGTCAGGCAGAGTCATGCTACAACGCCCACCCACAGACCGCACAACCTTCTAGTGGTACGTGGCATGTGCTAGACAAAGCCGTTCTGCTGTGTTCAACGATGCAGCGTGGCTCGCTGGCGGGGCGCGCCCCTGACAGCAATCAATACCTTGAGGCACATGTCGAGGGCCGGCTGCGGCAGCACGATCGCCACCTGCCGGATGAACAGGATCGCCTGCACCCGCACCGCGTGGTCCTCCGCTGTGCCAAACAGCTGCAGCGCCGCCTTGAGCAGCTTGCGCGTCAGCTTCTCGAAGGGCCGCAGGAACGCCGCCGAGGCACGCAGCCGCCGCAGGATAAATGCCTGCATGCTCGCGTTTGTCATGTTGCCTGCAGAGTAGGCAGAAGGTGAGTCGCTCAGCAATCAAGTCACACCAGCCAGATGGGTCCGCCACCTGAGCAGGGCGTAGAGAGGGCAAATGCTGTCCTTAAGCCATCAGGCAAGCAAGACTTTGCAATGATGTTATGACATACGTGCAGCCCAGTCCAGCCGCACCCAGGATGTGGAGGGTGTTGCCCAGAAACGACTTGGCGAGCGGCTCTGCCTTGCGCCAGCGTGGCAGCCGCGTCACGTCCGTCGCCTTGTCTGCCGCGGCATCGGTGATGCCCAGGAGGCGGCGCAGCAAGCCATCCGCCTGGGCGTGTGATAAGTTGTGGTTCGTGGCTGGAGCACTATGGACCGAGTTGCGGCGCAAACCACAACATGTAGTGCCGGGGCAGGCATCATGCAGCATTGCGCAGCTGTTTGTGTTGACAGACACCCACCTCGCGCAAAGTGAACAACATGATGCGGTTAAATGCGCGGCTGCTGGTGATGCGCAGCGCCATGTCCGTCTCCTGCTCCGTGTCGCTGTAGTGGCATGCCGCCCTGTACACCTGCGAGGCACCAACAATTTTCTAGGTGAGATGCTCGGAGTACATCAGGTGCACAATGTCAGGTCACACTTTGTTGGTCGATTGCATATGCAAAATCAGATGAGGCAACAGTGGCACAGGCAGCGCAGCGGTCAGAAGCCAAGCGTTCATGCTGAGTGTCTCTTCATTGACGGGGGCGCAGTTGCTTAATGCGCATCCCTCAAGTGGTGTGGTGATCATCATCCCGCGCGTCCTGTTGATGTGCAATGCAACTTTCAGCTGGGCATGGGACATGAACACTTTGAAAGCCGTTACCTTTAGCAGCTGATGCACAGAGCCCAGCGACGCATTTGCTTTGGCCGCCTCACAACACTGCTCTGCGACTGTTTCTGTGATCTCGAGGCCGCCTGCAGTTCAGGGGCAGCAGCAGCCTCGGCAGCAATTTTTTCACGCCGCCATGCTCATGTGCAGGCAAACATTGCGACAAGATTGCATCTAGGTACAGCAAAATGACACTGCACCGGCCAGGCTCAGTCGAAGAAATTCAACCATATATCACATTTCCTCAGACGGAGGCTGAGCTCCCATCAGAAGCGCGGATAGTTTGTCATCACTGCCTGGCTGGCAGGTGTGTCAATAGCACTGGAGTTCAGCCGGAAAGCACAACAGTTACCTGCTGCCTTGACTGCGGCTTGCGTCCTGGAAGCGAGCGCATCTGCTTCATCGTCCTCCTCACTCTCTGCCTGTGCCCGGAGCATGGAAGGCTGCGTGAGGCTGTTGTCGCTCGTACCATCACAGCTGCCGCTCGCCGCTCATTCATGCATGTTGGGAAGGCACGAGCATGCACAGCATCAACAAACACACCTGCAGCTCCGCCGCGTCGTGTGACGACTCGCTGCCATCCTCCTCCGACTCATCCCCCTCGCCGACGCCAAAGGCCAGCAAGTCCTCATCCGTCTCCTTCAGGTAGGCGTAGAACTCGGGGTCCTGCTGCGCCAGGGCCTTCAGCTCGGCGCGGTGCTGTCGGATGGACGGCTCCAGCTCCTTGTCATCACCGTCTGCATCCCCGCTGGCTGCCGCCGCACCCGCCGCCTCGCCTGCACCTGCAGCACTGCGGTGCGCATGTCAAGACGTGCTGATCAGCTGCATTGACACCTCACTGAATAAAACGACTTGAACCTGGCACAGGCATGCTGAAATCACCTTTGCTCCTCTTTGCACGCTTTGCAGCGGGTGGTGCATCCTCAGAGGCCGCAGCCGCCGCTGCTGGCTTGCCGCACTTGCCTTTGGCCTTGTCTGAGCTGGATGTGCGCTTGTTTGCACGCTGCGCCGCAGCTTGTGAATCAGATGTTGCCCGAGGACTGGTCTCGGCTGGATCAAAGTCGAGCAATTGGTCCACATCCAAGCTTGTGACTTCCGGCTGTGGCGGCTCTGTAGTGGAGAGAGCCAAAACTTGGATTGTGCTTGCACCAGTATTGATCTTACGATGAGCAAAATACCTTTTTATCGCGTTTGATATGCCAGCGTCAAGCGCAGAACATGGCCAGTCCGGGCGTTTCTGCAGGCGGCGCAGCAGAACATTGTGCAGAAATCGACTGGCATACCTGACGGTGGTGCGGCCCGCTTCTGCTTTTTCTTCTGAGCTGATTTGAGCTTGACCTTGTCAGGCATGTCTATAGGTGTCGCTACAACGTCGATCGTGTCGAGCTGCAGACATGCGCGTTGGAATTGTTGCGGGCTGCACGCGACATGCGGACGAATGCAATCGAAACTTCAATAGATCGCATGATCCTTTTGAGAGAAGAGTGTCGAGCTGGATGCTTACAATGCCTGCCTGCAATGTGCAGACATGTGAGAGAGCATAATGTTACACCATGTCGCAAAGCCCTAGGGGCAGCTGCCGGAGCCAGTGCCTTGCTGATCAACTGTAGACGAGTGTTTGCCAATGTCTAAATAGGGACATTGGGAGATGCAGGAAAGTCATGAGGCAGTCCTGCAGGGGAGGCCAACTTCAGTGATCTCTCCTCGCCTTTTTGTGACCTCTGTGTGGCGACGGCTGTGGCGTGGGACCACCCTGCGATTGCCCATGTGCCGAGACATATCACCATCACGATTTTGCACTCATGCTGTTTGCATGAGCGCAAGGTCTTCTGCCTGCGATGCTGTCATCACGAAGCTGCCATACTTCGACTGCTGCAGAACGCCCCCATCTGGCACAGCCCACATTGCATCCAATGTCTGCGTAGGGCCAGAGGCATCGGCTAGCGCAAACGTGCTCTCGTTGCTGGCGGCCAACACATCCGCAAAGTACGGCGTGGCTGCTGCTGCCGCATCGCCGTCGTCCATCGTCGCATCCGTCCCGTGCAGCGCAGCCGCCCACCGCTCATGCAGCTTTGATCCCGCCAGCTCGGCAGACACCTTCAACGCTGCGGCCTGCGCCAAGCAGAGTCAAGAAGGCTTGGTAGCTCGATCAGAGAATTCACGCTACTCAGTGCGTCAGCTGCACCTAGGCGTCACTCTGCGCAAGCCAGCGATTCACATGGCAGGCAAGAGCTTGCCTGGCGCGAGGTGCGTGCAGCGTGGCTCTGCTTGCGGCGCAGCACCAGAGCAGGGTCGTCACCTTCCCGCCGTGGGGGCGGCGGCGGCCGGAAGCCCGGTGGCCTGATGCCTGGCGGACCTACGACGACAGACACACTGGAACTGTCCCCTGTTGACACACGACCTTGCCAGGCTGACCTCCAAGACCGAATGTGCAGCGAGATGTACAAGGGCAGGATGGCATCTGCGAGCAAACCATCTGGAAGCTCAAGTTCACAATCTTCCACCTTTTGCTCCTGTAGAAACATTTGTGATCTGGTACAGTCTTTGTTCTGCTTCCTGTTGCTGACGTCAGTATCTTGCTTGCCCAAAGGTGGACTCCTGACTGATCTCCTGACTGATATCAACATAACAGAAGGGAAGGGGTAAGGCAGAACCTCGACCCATGGGTGGGCCGTCCTGGAAGCCCCTGCCGCCTGGTCCGGCAAAGAAGCGACCGCCACGGCCTCTGCCAGGACCTGGGCCCCGAGGCACGAAGCCCCTGCCGCCTGGTGGTCCCATCATGCCCATGCGGCCGCGACCACCGCGCGGGATGAACCTGCCGCCGCGGCCCCTGCAGCAAGATGGAAAAACGAAGGCGCCCTCAACTTTTGCACCGCCCTGGGTCCTTGGCAAAGGCGTGGGATGTCATTTCACTATGACAGTCGCCTGGGTTACTGACAGATCGCCTAATCACGCAAGAGCAGCAGCAGCAGCAGAAAACACAGGCACTGACCTCCATCCCGGGTCACTGCCCTGCATGCCCCTGCCGCCGGGTATGTCTCCCATCTGCGGGCTGCCACCAAACTGCGGGCCCCCTGCAAACTGCGGGCCCATGCCGCCGCGGCCACCTCGTCCTCCCAAGCCGCGGCCTGTCCCCCCCATGGGCGAGAAGCCGTCTCCCTGCTGCATGGGGAATCGGTCGCCGCCATGTGCAAAGCCGGCCCGGTCCGCTGGGTGTCCACCAGTGCCGAACCTGCCGCCGTGTCGCTCGCGACTCCTGCTCCTGTCGCCGTGCCTCGACTCGTGTGCTGCAGCGGCATGCCATCGCTGAGGTCATTGGTGCCGCAACTGTTGCCAGCTCCGCTGCACTCTGCCAAGCACCATGACAGCATGCCTGCACAGCCAGCTTGCGTACCTGCTGGCGACGATCGTCTGCTGCGATCGTCCTCGTCACGCCTGTGCCGCCTGTGTCTGTGGTCGCCGTCCCTGCTGCTCATTACCAACGCAGCCGCGGTGTCGGCGCCGATTCCACCAGGTCAAGATGCCTCCCTCGCAAGGCTCGGCGGTGCCGGCGTAAGTGGGTGCTCCACAACGCACTCGCTCAAGAAATCGCAGTCCCACACGCACACAAAGAGTGTGTGGCATGCTGCACCTCGATCGAAACTTGACAGGCCCCCACCCTGAAGCGTATGTGCCTCGATGCAGCCTCGGAACCTCGGAAGGCACGCAGTGATTGTGAAGATTGGCATTGCCGGTGAGAATGAGGTGCATGTATCGCAGCAGTGACGTTGGGGGCATGCTTACAACGCTGCGTGCCGCCATGCGAGCGTTGACAACCAGGTTCCGGGAGTGATTTTAAGTTGCACGATGGCCGGTTCACAGCACGGTGGTATGGAGTACCGCAAGACTCGGCTGCCTCACGTCAACACGCTGCTCTCGAGGTCGTTGCTGCTGCCCCAGCCGTCCGCCAATTCAGCTGGGGCTCCGACACCGGATCGCCTCGTGCACCAGCAACTGCAGGTTCTGAGCGCCGTCGAGCAGCACATCAACGAGGAGTCCACGCAGCAGCCGCCTCCAGTGCTCTTCAGGTTGGACGATCCGCGTTTGGAGTCGTGCATTCTCACTGCACACACTTGTCAATGGCGCTCGATCGTCCCGGCAATGCAACACAACCACTGCGCTCTCTGTGCAGCGACCTGCGGCGCAATGTCGAGGCCGGTGAACACAGCCTCACGAGCTTCGCCAGGGAGGTGCAGCACATCTGCGAGGGAGCAATCGTGCGCCTGTTCCCAGTGGACAAGGCGGCGGCAAGCAAGGTGCTGGGCGCCCTCGACATCGCCAATCGCATGCTGCTGGACTGGGAAGTCGCGCACGACGCGCCGCAGCGGCCGCAGTACGCACCTGTCAACGACCGGGGCCTGTGGCTGCCGCCGGCGGAGGTGCAGCAGTACCTGCAGCCGGCGCCGCCGCCATGGGAGCCGCCGCCGCCGCCCCTGCCGGCCTGGCTGCAGGACGTCGCGCCAGAGCAACTGCAGGCAGCAGCGCTCCAGCTCGCGGCGCACCAGCAGCAGCAGCAGTTTGAGCAGCAACAGCAGCAGCTCGCGCAGCAGCAGTACATACAGCAGCAGGAGCAGCAGTATGCTGCGCAGTTTGCTCCCCAGCCGCTGCCGCTCCCGCCGCCGCCGCAGATGATGAGCATGCAGGAGTTCCTGCAGCTGCCGCACCAGGAGCAGCACTACCAGCTGCTGTTGCAGCGGCGACAGCAGGCAGCAGCGGCGGCAAACTGGGACGCCGTTCTGGCGGCCCAGTCGCCCGCGGACAACCAGATGCGCAGGGTGGTGCGGCACACCGTGCGCAGGCCGCCGTCCGCGCCCAACAGTGGCAAGCGGAAAGATTCCAGCGACGGCAGCGGCGCCAGCAAGCTGGCAAACGGCTCAGCCAGGGGCGCCGGCGTCGCCAAGCCCCCCAAGAAGCCCAAGGTGAAGCGCCATCATCCCGCCCATGTATGATTTGCGGTCAAGCTCCTCACCCACATGTGCCCATGTACTCAGCAGTCGTTCATGTCATGCATGCAGGTGGATTCTGAGGAGCAGCCGGCACTATCGCAGGCGCAGCGAAACTTCCTGGCAGAGCTGTTGGACGGGCTGGCGGCAGACCCCAAAGAGGTGAGTGCAGTATCGGACACCTGTCAAGCACTCACTTGCTGCCGGCATTGGACCAACGCGCAGCTCAACGAATGTTCTGCACCGGCACAGCCTGACGATTTGCCACCCCGAATCCGCTCCTGCCACTGTGTGCAGGAGGAAGAGGAGTCGGCAGACAAGCTTGCTCAGGCACGTACTGTACCTGAGTTGGCCCTGCGCAGCATGCCTGCGTGTCATGATCAGGGCATCTCTGGCTGCCACCTGACAGCATTGCGCACCGGTCAGATGGCACCGAGGTTCATCAGTGCACTGCTGCTTGTGACACAGGTCATCCGCCAGCATGCCGCCAGGGTGCGCGATTCCAATGCTGCAGAGTCCAGCACAGCCATGGGCATCAGCATGCAGAGCGTGGCACAAGGGCTGCGCCTCGGCCAGTTCGACTGCCTGGCTGACGTGGACATTGCCATTGAGGCGGCCTGCTCCACAGGCTTGCATGCATTTCTGGACCAAAACCTGGAAGGTGGGTTGCAGATTATCTGTGTAGCCTCCTGGCAGTCGATCTTCCTCAAGTGTCTGGGCAATCCACTGCTGCTCAGCTTGTGCTTTTTCTACTTATCGACACAGTCAAGTCGTGTCCAGCAAGTGTTTGCCCACAAACCGTCGGCGAGTGACAGAGCAATGGTCAATGTGTCAAGCCGCTGCTGTTCTCTGGCCAGGTGTGCGCCGCAGCAAGATGGTGGCGCTGGCGGAACAGTACCTGAAGGCTGTGCAGGGTGCGTCGGAGACGCTGCTGCAGACGCTGACGCCGGGCAGCGTGCTGCGGCCGTCCTCAGCGGTGGCCGCGCCTCGGCGGCCCCACCCGGCCACCGCGGCAGCCGCAGCCCGCAGAGAGGCGGCCGCGGCGGCGGCAACGGCGGCGGCAGAGGCGGGAACCATCCCGCAGTCGGGTGTGCTGCCGGCCAGCATCCTGGCGAACAGGGAGCCGTTCCGCCATGGGGAGTGGCGCCGGCAGCCGTATGTTCCCAGGTACACCATGTTTACTCTGGTGTGCTGAGCTGCAAAAGCGGCGAAAGCGGCTGTGCGCATGTTAGACAGCGGGTGCATTCAAAGGGTTACTGTGCCGATGCAACAGGCCGTATGTGAGGCTGGAGACGTACGACATCACAGAGGACCGCGAGACGCTGGAGGCCAAGCTGCTGACCACAAAGCGCGGCGGCTGCGACGGCAGCCACTGTCAGGAGGAGGGGCAGCTGGGCAGCTACAGGTGCCTTGATAATTGCTGCAATGCAGATGTCAATTTTGTCATCCCAGAAGCCGAACTGTCTGAACATGGCAACCCACCGCCTCATCGCCTGTAAGCTCTGACAGTCAGGAAGCAATACGAGTGAGAAGCAGGAAACCCTGAACATATTCTGATGTTACTGCGCAGCTTCGAGGTCGAGGGCTTTGACACGCAGTGCGAGTGCCTGCAGCGCAACACGGAATGCGACGCGCACTGTGCATGTAGCAGCGCCAGGTGCCTCAACCGCGCAGTAGGGCAGCAGCGGCCCCTGCAGCTGGGCTCGGATGTGGACGAGATCGACTCGTGGGGCTTTGACTGCTACACGCGCCGCAACTTCTGCGATGGTGCGCTGCTGGGAGGAGGTTTTGAGATCACGCATGCCGCTGGACACACCGCGATTGCCCAACCCATTGGTGAGCTGCTGCATGGCAACTGATCATCTGCATGACCCTGAGATTCTCTCATCATGCAGCGGTCATAGAGAGCGGCGCACTTGACAGCTTCTCGAGCACCAGCAGCCACAGCCAGCAGCAGTCAGTCGCCGCCCCCACAGCAGCAGCCAGCACATCAGCAGCGACGGCGCAGCCATCAGCAGCAATGTTCAATGGCCAGCAGCCGCAGGTGCCGCCGCCAATTGCAGCCGCGGCAGCAGCGGTGTCAAGTCCAGCAGCGGAGTTGGCTCCGTATCCGGAGCAGGGACAGCCAGGGGATGCAGAGCAGCTAATGGGAATGCAGCATTCCGTGGCGCAGCTGGCGTCACGGCTGTGCTTAGAGTCTGCAGAGGCGGCGCAGCCCATGGGCACCCAGCCTGAGGCTGCAGCCGCTGCAGTTGAGGTGACCCAGCCCTCTCCCGCCGCAGAGCCGCCAGACCCTGCATCAGAGGGTGCATCGCAGCCAGGTCCAGCCGAGCAGGAACAGGGTGCAGCAGCCGCAGCGGTCGAGCCGGCTGCGGCAGCAGGGGTGGGAGACCTCCCAGAGGCTGCCGCGGCGGAGCATGCGGCGGCTGAGCAGGCTGTGGCTGCGCTGGAGGCCGAGGTGCCAGTGGTGGACAGCGCGGCGCTGGATGCTGCGCAGCCGCCTGAGGCACTGGGGCAGCAGCTGGCCAGCAGGCACCAGGCAGCCGTGGCTCACCAGGTGAGGGCTGGTGCAGCTCTTGCGGCATTGACTGGGATGATGATTTAAAAGGCAGCATGTGGACAGCCACAGGTGGAGGTGTCGACTCATTGCATGCTGGGAGTTCAGGAGCAGCAAAAGTGAGGTCTCAGGGGCTCTGCCAAACATTATGCACAGGCAGAGGAGTTACATGAGGGGCACGCAGCGCCGCCGCACGCTGATGAGCTGCAGCAGCGCGCCTCCGAGTGGGTGGACAAGGTGCTGTCGCCTGCCATCAATGCTCAGGTGGGCAATCTGCCACCGTCGGCATATTGTGTGATCGTAAGTGTGCGCACTGGAATTGTGATGCCTGTTGTCTGTAGACAGTGTCGTGTGGTATATGGCCATCTCGAGTCTGCAATGCACACGCCTGCATACCGTTTCCAAATGTGTTCATCTGATGTGCCACAGCGCATCCATGGCTGGGATGTGCTACGGGCGCTGAAGCGCATCCAGGCGCAGGCGGCACCTGGCAGCCTTGACGCCAAGGCAGCTGCGGCCATCGAGAAGCGCCTGCGAAAGGTACAGCCATGCCTGTGAGAGTGGACACAGTGAATCAGCACATGCCACATGGTTGCTGCTGGAGTTATGCAATCTCGTGGCAAGTCACTGTGGCTGTTGCAGGCGGGGCACAGCTACTTCAGGATCCACCCCAAGGGTAACGGCATCGTGGTGCGGCGGCCGGGCGGTCTGGCCCCCATCACCTTTGTGTCCGAGTACTTGGGCGAGCTGCACACGCCGGCGCGCTGGTTTGAGATCCAGGTGACTGGTCTGTGTGTTCCCGCTTGGCAGCCGTGTCATGTGCTGCTAATGGTTGTCTCTTGGTCCAGCTGCACTGGAGTGGGCCCAACTGCAGGTGCTTTGCAGTCGCTGTTCAATCATCTGACACTCATTTCATTTGGCACCTGACCAGGACGTGATCAAGAAGGGCGGCAATGACGAGTTGCCGGACTTCTACAACATCGTCCTGGAGCGGCCGCGCGACGATGGTGGCGGCTTTGATGTGCTTTTCATCGATGCAGCGTCCAAGGTACGGCCTGCTTGACATCACGTGCTGCATGTGTGTACTGCAGCGCCATGGCTGCACAGGTGCTCAAGGGTGCATCACAGGTGCGCATGACCCAGCACATGTGGCGGGCAAACTGCAGGGTGCCTTTGCCAGCCGCATGAGCCACAGCTGCACGCCCAACTGCCAAGCGGTGGTCATGGCGTGCGACGGGCGGCTCACCATTGCGCTGTACACGCTGCGCCACGTGGCGGAGGGCGAGGAGCTCACCTTCGACTACTCGTCCGTCACTGAGAGCGAAAAGGAGTTCAGGTTCGCTCTTGCCTCCATGTGTTTCCCAGTACATGACCAGCATTGTGTCATGGGGATACACTGCGCCAGGCTGGATCAGTGTCAGCTCTAATCAACGGCTGAGACATCACTCCCCGCTGGCCTTCAGAATGTTCTGTGGCGCATGTGCAGGGAGGCCATCTGCCTGTGCGGCACGCAGAACTGCCGCGGCTCCTTCCTCATGTTCTCTGGCAGCCGCGCCTTCATGCAGGTCAAGCCCGTCTCAGACAACACAGCAGTTGTGGGGATTTCGTCGTGTAATCTAAGGTCTTCGAGTTCGTAGAGCTAGCGGTCTTAAACCATTATGCAGGATGCTTTCTGAATCTGCAGGTGATGGTGACCCACCACAACTTCCTGATGCGGCAAGCACTGCTGCTGCTGGCATGCACCCAGGAGTGTCAGGCTGACGATCGTGAGCGTCTGGAGGTGAGCGCCATGAGAGGCTTGCTCTCATGCTCGTATGGCAGCCTGCCCGTCCTTTCTGAACTGGTCAAGCTGCGGTCATGGCATCAGCATTCGATGCTGTGACGCTGTGCGCATGATGCCAGATGGCCTTCCTGTGTCAATGCAGAAGCACGGCATCAAGGACAGCGCGCTCGGCTCGCTGGCCGCCGGTAACCGGGTGCCGCCGTGGCTGGAGAAGTGGGCGGCGCTGACGCTGCAGTTTGTGGAGGAGGAGCAGGCGCTGCTGCCGCCGCAGCTGTGCGCCATCCCGCCGCCGCAGGCGTTCTACACACCCAGCTCCGCCGCCATCGAGGCCCGAGGTGCGGGTCAGGGCCCCTTGTAGGCCTCATAAGAGTTGCTGCAGGGTTGACCAGCGTGATTGCAGCAAGACGTTGCTAGTATGCAGGCAGCTGCAGCACCCACCTGCCACGAGGCTCTCCAAACCTGGCTGCGGAGCCTTGAGGCGGGACATGTGGCCACATTCTTCATCCTGTGCACAGGTGTTGCTGAGAACCGGCTGCAGAACATCGTCATCACGCTGGACAAGGTCAAGCGGTACCTTCGGCAGCCGGGACAGCCGCATGGTCCACCCCTGCTACAGCTGTCGGATGCAGAGGTGCGATACATAAGCTCTCGGCTGTGCAAGTGCTGCTGCATCTACAGTGCCACTTCGTATCTGCATTGTAATGCAGCGGCACAAAACACATGTGCATTATGTGCTGCACCAACTTCAGCATGTGGTCGACCTCGATGCTCAGATCGTGCGACACCTCTGGAGCGGCGAGCGCTCTGTCATGAAGCGGCTGCTGCGGGGCGCGGCTGGCGTGCTGACTGATGCCATGCTGGTAAGTCAGAAGAGGCTCCAAATCCACTGACCTGACCATTGCATCCGCAAGGTGTCTCGCTGGACCCCAGACCTTTCTCTGGTCGGTCGGATCCCTCTGTGCTGCTGGTCTGGTCAGGTGCGGGGTCTTGGGAATGCGGTCAGCCCAGAGGAGCTCAGCCGGTTGCTCGAGCGGTATGCAAGCAGTGGCGGCGGCCACCTCAGCGGCCTGGCGCAGGCCTGCATGCGCCCTGTGGAGACAGCCGAGGTGCGAAAACAGGGTGCTCATGAAGCAACTGTGTGCTGCGTCGGTCGTGCTGCTGACGGTAAACAGCGACCCTGCCAGCTATCGCTGGTCGCTGCGCTTGGACTGCAACCAAATCTCCAGATCTGCTTTCTGTAGCTCTTGCTGTGTCCAAGCATCGGAATAGACACGCTTGCTGTGGTCCGGCTTCAATGCACATGATGCGACGCCATCATGGTGATGGCGCTGCAGGATGCGCGGACGGGGCTGCTGGAGCTGGCGGCACAGCTGCGGCAGGTGGACATCGCCGTCGGCGGCGGCCACACGGCCGCAGCGGACCTGGCCACGCTGTACGGGCACACACAGCACTGGTGAGCCTGCCAGTGAGCCTGAGTGACGCAGCTTGGCCGTGTGCCTGCGGGTTGCGGGAGCTGTTATGTTTGTCGCAGGCTGCAGTGCCTGTGTCAGGGTTCACGCGATGTTGAGATGTGAAGGAAGCCCGTTTCCTCATGTCAGGTTCACGGCCGAGCGCAACTACAAGGGCTTCCTGTCGGAGCCGGTGCGGCTGAACACGGCGGACCTGAATCTGGACCGCAGCGGCAGCGTGGCGGGCAACAGCGGCGGTGACGACGGCGTGGTGGTCGTGCAGCCGAATGGCGCGCCCCTGAAGGCGCCTGCCAAGCGCCCCGCCCCGGCAAAGAAGCCTCTGGCGAAGAAGCCGGGCCGCAGCTCGGGTACCTGATTGGCTTGTACCTGTGTTGTCTCACGCTGCTAGCGTTTTTCAGCAGCTTTGCCTGATGCATCTACCGTGTCTGTGTGCCTACTATATTGGTGTCATCGGAGTTTCCACTTCGTTCAGACTCATCGCCTCTGCATCCCAGGTGGCGGCCGGCGCGGCGGCCGCGAGCAGCTGTGCAAGAAGTACGGCCAGGGCTTCGTGTGGGGCCAGCTCAACGGCTGGTTCAAGCAGACGGTGTACGACCCCACGGCCAGCCTGTCGGCCGAGCGCCGTGGCACGCTGTCGCTGCCGGACGCCGATTCGGCCTACAGCGGCTCCCACGGGCGCTACCACAAGAAGGTCTGCATGTCAGCCTGTCGGCAGCTCACTGACAGGCATGCGATCATTCCTGTTGTCGCAGTGTTTTCTGTGTGGCGCTGCAGAGTGGCCGGTGTACCGGAAGCAGCAGCAAAAGTTCTGACAGCCACCTGTCAAATTTCCCATCGGTCACAGTGTGCTTATGCACAATACACAGGAGCGGGACGATCTGCTGCAGCATCTGGAGAAGCGGCCTGACGCGATGTGGCGCACAGGCTCCATCTGGTCCTTCCGCAATGATGACAAGGTCAGGCATGCAACTCATGTAGAATGCGCTGCCTTGCCTATGCCAAGGGACGAGCGGAAATGTGGCACAGTGAGGTGCTACGTGCACGAGTAAGTAGTTCTACCAATATTGAGTGGTCAACCTCTGAAGCCCTTGCTCCATGCAAATGCACACAGATCTACGGCAGCCCCATGTTCGACCGCGCTGTATGGCGTGCAAAGGGTGAGGGTGCCAACCCCCTGCCCGCTCTGCTGGCGACGCTGCGGGCGGCGCCGCTGCCATTTGGAAGGCGCACGGCTGCCGCTGCAGTGCTGCTGCCGGTGGACGGTGGCGCCAGCGCCGGCGGCGCGGCAGCGCTGACCAATGGCACAGCTGCGCATGGAAACAGCGGCGGCAGCTCTCAGGAGGACGAGCTGGCGAAGCGACGGGAGCAGGAGGCCAGCGATGCAGCGCTGGCACGGCAGCTGCAAGACATGGATGCCGAGTCGCCGTAGACGGCGTACACGATCAGAGCCATGGCTTGTGTAAACAATGAAGTTCGCTAATATCATATTCATGGCACCACTCCGGCTGCCAGGATCAGATTTTGGGAACAAAGCGTTCAGTGGTTTCTTGGTCTCAGTTGGGTGTATAGTATATCTGCAGGCTACTGATTCGCTGCATTCCGCCTGTCTGCTCTTCTGGATGCTCTGTGAGATGCTTTTGGGTGAGATGCTTGCGCCCCTGTGTCAACATCACCACTTTCACTGCTCGCTCGCGCGATTATTCGTTTCACCAAGTTTCTGCACTCCTTGAGACATCAATATATCATTCGGCTATCTTTGCGTGCGATCACTACTCGCTTCAGGAATTGACTCAGCTTGCCAATCCCGTCGAATGTCGAACTGCCACAAAACTGAACCGGACTAACGCCGGTGGCTGCATCTGCATTTGATATTGACACGTCCGATGACGGGTGTCAGGAAGCCGACTAGGATATTGGCGCTGCCTGTTCTCAGGTTGGTGCAGAAGAGCGCCGGAGGTCAACACATGCTTGCAATGCTGCTTGCATAGCATGTGTGAGCTGCCACAACAGCTTCAAAGCAACATTTCGACGATCACTTGCAGAAAGAAGTGGCTGTATGCGGTCGAGGAGACGGTCGAGGACCTGAAGCAGCTGCCGAGCTGGCGCACCGGCCGCACGCTGACGGAGAAGGCGCGCCTGGGCCAGGCCGGGCTGTTGCAGGAGGCAAGAAATTTTTACTGATCGACACCAGTCATGCCTTGCCTCTACATATCGAACCCGCTATGTGGTACGGCCTGTCATTACTGAGGCTGCATGGTAAACCACAGGTGCATCGGCGCATCCTCAAGCAGTGGGAGGGCTTGAAGCAAGCGCCAGAGGGCTCGATCAAACACCGGCTGTACAGGTAGTCTGAGCTGCACCACGTCAGAGTTGGAAAATCACGTCCCTGCAGAAAAGGGTTAGTGTTTGGTGAACGCGGTCATTAATCATTAATGTGCAGGCTCGCACAGGGGGTATTGGACCAGGAGGACGTTTCAGAAACATTTTTGAAGGCTCTGTCATCAGCCACGGACCGCTATGATGTCCTGTACCCGGTCAGAAGCATTCGCATCCTCAACAGTGCCGCTCTTGCATACCTGAATCTGCCTATCAACAAATCTGCACAATCTTCCTGAATTGGAAAATCTGTACAACTTCCCGACGGTGATCTTCTGGGCACCCCAGAGCGACTCGCCGCAGCGTTATGTGAGGAGGCGACTGCGGCTGTTTCTGCGGCAGCAAGAGTACTTCAACAGATGCCGACTGGTGTGCAGCTCTGTATTCGTACAGCCTTGCATGCCCTTGTCCCTCTTTTCTCCAGATTCGAGTATGCCCATAAACTGCAGCTGATATCTATGTCATGTTTGCTGCAGATATCTTGGTCGGTGGCGGCAGTGCCGATGCTGCCGCTCATGGTGCTGCCATTCCCAAACATCCCGCTGTACTATGCAGGTGCAACTTCTTTACGGTCGTCAGCATTGAGCACTGCTTCTCTGCAAGACTTACCTCTATGCCATTCTGTTGAAGCCATGACAGCTGCAGCATGCAATTTGAGCGCTTTGGTGTTTGCAGGGTACAAAGCCTACTCGCACAACAAGGCGCTCAGGGGCTGCAGACACCTACTGGACAGCGTGCGCAGCAGCAGTACTTCATACACAGCCAGCAGCCCAGCGCTTACAGCTGCTCCCTTTTCGGCAGAGGCGCTCGCCGCTGTGGACCCCAGCGTGGGGAACAGCACGCCTCACTGCGCAGCAGACAGCTCGCATGCAGCGGAAGGCAGCACAGCCAGCACAGCAGGCAGTGCGGCAAAGCCAGCGCAGCCAGCGCTCATACAGCTCTTACCTGAGGATGAGCTGGCGAGGATACTTCAGGACAATCAGCGGTGAGATCTGCATTACGAGCTCCCTCGGATACAAAGCTGTGACATGGTCATGCAGGTGTGCGGGCTCTATCGTAGCAATATTGTGCATGGAATCCGCAGGGCGTCTGAGGAGCCAGCTGTGGACGAGGAAACGGCTCAGATAATTGGGGAGCGCTTTGGCTTTGCGGACCTGCCTAAGTTGCTCAGCCGCGTGCTGAAAGGGGTGCGGGGCAAACCGTGACGCCGATGCGACATTCATTGCATGCGGGATTGCTGGTTACCTGGCGATGCCGGTATGGCACGTTCATTAGAGGGGCAGGACGCTGGAATACAAGCTCTGCAGCTGAAGGCTCAGCAATGGGCAGCCGACAGCAAAGGATATTTCTCCTCCCAGTCTGTCTCTCCAACACACCGTGCTCCCAGTCAGGCTTCCGGTCCGCCTTTCATGGCCACAAGGCCGGTCCTGGGCCGGTCCCTCTCATTTGCCAATTTGGCAGCAATGTCACTCACTCACGCATTTACACTGTGGTCGGTGAGATGCGCTGTCCATTACGCTTTCTGCAGCGTAGCAATTCTGTTCCGTCCGTGCCCCCTGCATCGAATGCAATACATTGCGAATGCCACCTACTCGCATGCACGAGAAGCAGTCACACTGTGCATTACATTGACAGCGCTTGCCTTAGCTGAACCACTGGTGATTGCGAGATAGCTGACCCGTCACCCAGCCGGTGCAGTGAATCCAGCAGCGTATGATGCCAGTCAGGACGCTGCTCCTGGACAACTATGATTCATATACATTCAATCTATTCCAGCTGCTCGGTCAAATCAATGGAGGTAAGCCTTACGTTGATTCACTGTGCAATGCGGCTACAACAGTGCCGATGTGCAGGTGAGCGCGGCGTTGATGTGTTTGCATTCTATGCAGCCTCTCCAGAGGTGCTCAGGAATGATGAGATTGACTGGGTCCACCTCTCTAGTCGGTTGGCTGCTGGGGACTTTGACAACATCGTCATCTCGCCTGGGCCTGGCACACCTGCACGCGCAGGCGATGTAGGTGAGGTCGTGCGCTGCCAGCCATTCACGCTTTCGTTACGTCTGCTCTGATGCATGCTCTTGACGAGCAGGTCCGACCTTTTGGGCAGCACTGGATGGGCGTCATGCAGCCACTGCTCTGAGTGTCTCGTGGTGCGCTTGCATACTGATGAAGCGTCCCATGTGGGGACACAGGCATCTGCCGGAGGGTGTTTGAGGAAGCCGCAGATGTGCCGGTGCTAGGGGTGTGCCTGGGGCTTCAGGCGCTGGCTGTTGCACATGGGGCAAGTGTGTGCCACGCACCATATCCGGTGCACGGCAACCTGTCAGCGGTCACCCACAATGCGCACCCACTGTTCCGCTGTATCCCGTCAGGTGAAGAGAAGTACACATCAAAATAGATGCAACGAGTGGAAGAGACACATGAGCTGCTGAATGCACAGTGCTCACAAGAGTTGCCACCCGTGCGGAAGCAGAGCCGGGCTCATTGCAAAGACGATGCCCTACTCAAGGCTTGCCACATGCAGGGCCGGAGTTTTCAGTGGTGCGGTACCACTCGCTGGCGGTGGATGCAGCCACGCTGCCGGCGTGTCTGGAGCCCATAGCCTGGGCGCGGGGGACGTTGTTTTCTGGAGCCCAGCCTGTCAAAGGAGCGGCCCTGCAAAGCCCTACTACAGGCGCAGCGGCTGGAAGCCGTCTCGGCAAGAATGGCATCAGCCCGCAGCTTCATGTGCAAGCAGACAGCAGAGCGAGCTGCGCTGCAGCGGACGCGGCTGAGCCAAGCGTGCTGATGGGACTGGCGCATCGGGGGCGGCCGCACTATGCGGTCAGTGGAAGTACCACAGGATGTGTTGCTGCCACGAACTTGCCACCTTGCTGCCGAGAGGCAGCTTGCTCTCTTGATGCACACGATTTTGATGCATACGATGTCGTTGCACCAGATGCTGAGCCACATCTTGCGGGTCGATCTGTCCATATATTGCTGCGCAGGTGCAGTTCCACCCGGAGAGTGTCGCCACAGAGTATGGCATTGCGGTGCTGCAGAACTTCAGGGACCTGACGCTGCACCACCTGGGCCTGCCGCCGGCGCCACCGCTGCTGGCAAACCTCTATGGTGAGGCGCTTGTTGCTGCACCACGAACAAGTAGCCCAGACCGTCTTAGCTCATGCTGTATTGCATGTCTGCCAGGGACTGTGCTGATCTAAATGTGATCCGGCAGAGCATACAGATTGTGCATACCCTGCTGAATGGTGATCGAGCAGGGCCGCCAGGCAGCTGCATGCCGCCAGCGTCGTGGAAGAGCGACGGCAACGAGCAGCTGGAGGTGCTGTGGCGGCAGCTGCCAGACCTGCTGGTGGCGTGCGGCGACTCCGCTAACATATTCCGGGCGCTGCATGGCGCTGACCCGCTGGCAGACACCTTCTGGCTGGACAGGTCAGAGCATTTTGACCCTCCGTCTGCCACTTACAACCTTTCACTGGCAGCGCTGACGATGAAGCGGGAAACTGTTGACATGTGCTTTCTCTGACAGAGCTGTGTCGAGCATCATCGGACTGGGCAGGCCTGCACCACCAGTAAGGGCTGGGCTGATGCTGAAATGTGCTATACGTGCAGCGCGGCTACAGACAGGGCACGCTTTTCCTACTTTGGCGGGCGCAGCGGGCCGCTGTGGCAGCGGCTCACATATCACCTGCAGCCTGACGCCGCTGCCGCTGCATCTGGCAGCCTGCACATTGAGAATGCCAATGGCGAGCAGACAGTGCAGCAGGTTAGCTGGTTACGTCGTCACCTAGCGCAGGCCTGGAAAGCTGTCGAGTCTGCAAGATTGCATGCGGTAAGCTTGCCTCTTGCGTAGAGGGATGTGACAACCTGACGCGCTTTATACATGCCTGCAGGTGTCATTGTGGGACTTTCTGGAGACGACCTGCAGGCAGCGGCAGTGCAGGATCAGCCCGGATGCAGCAGCTGCTCTGCCATTCGACTTCTGGGGAGGCTACGTAGGCTACCTGGGATACGAGCTGAAGGCGCAGTGTGGCGGCAGTGCGGCACACCAGTCAGAGACGCCGGATGCTGCACTGTTCTGCGTGGACAGGTGGACTCTTTTTGATATTGCTGGTGTGGTTGCATCGTTGGAACGAGAGAGCTGCATGGCCACAGTACACCTTTGCGTAAACCGCCACGCAACCTGCTGCTGGTCGTGTTTTGCAGGTTCATCGTGGCTGACCATCAAGAGGACGACGTGTATGTGGTGTCGCTGGCTGAGCGGGGCAGTGCCAGCAGCGAGGCGTCTGCGAGCAGCTGGCTGGATGCAACTGCAGCCTCTATCTCAGCCCTGGCAGCCTCTGCAAAGGAAGCGTGCTTTATCCAGAATGGTGTCGGCCATGCCGCAACAGCAAATGGCGTGCAGCATGGCCATTCAGCCCTTGGTGCGGCGCGTCATTGCAATGGCGCAAGCAGCGCCTTGGATGCAGAGCTGCAGCCACGCCACAGCAGGCAGCAGTACCTGGACAACGTGCATGAGTGCCTACAGGCAAAACCTCACCACAGTACCTACCCTGCATCATCACTTTCTACATGTTCCATCGACTATGGTCCAGCGATGTTGCGGTAGCCAGTTCACGCTGTGGTCCAGAGATGTTGCAGTTGCCAGTTCACGCTGTGCAAGAGGGACTCAACGTCAGACACTGCTTGTATCCAAAAGGCAGATCGTGTGATTGAAAAGTAATAGGCATTCACTGCAGTCATGAAATTCTGCAGGCGCTGCGCGATGGCGAGAGCTACGAGCTGTGCCTGACGACGGCGCTGTCGGGGCCCACGGCGCGGGGGCCGTGGGCGTGCTACCAGGCGCTGCGGCGGCTGAACCCTGCACCCTACGGCGCCTGGCTGTCCTTCGGCGCAGGCGGCCCCCAGGTGCTCCATGCGATGGCAGCAAGATTGTACGGTGTGCAGTGTGCAGAGACTTCCGACCGCATGCGAAGGGCCCAGCAGGGCAGGCCACTGCCGAATGAGGATGAACAGCGCCCACTTGTGGTGCGCAGGTGTGCTGCTCCTCGCCAGAGCGCTTCCTGCGCGGTGGCCGCGGCCGGACACTCGAGGCTCGCCCCATCAAGGTGCAGTTAGGGACTCTCAGCTAGGGCAACATCTACATGTCTGCATCGTCGCCGCATGCAGGAGGCATTCTCACCCCTGCTGGTTACCAGGCAAGGATGCAAATATAGGGTTTGCATGCCTGCTGAGCATGACTGCGCGGAGCTGCAGGGCACGGCGCCCAGGTCGGCCGGCCCTGCGGAGGATGCGGCGCTGGCGGCGGCGCTGGCAGCATCCACCAAAGACCGCGCAGAGAATCTCATGATCGTGGACCTGCTGCGCAACGACCTGGTGTGCACTGTTGCCACTGGCACAATTGCTGGCTCTCATGACCTGTCTGCAGCCCACCTAGCAACCTCTGCAGCATGCGTGTAGGCCTCTCGATGCTTGCCTCTTACACTGTCCATTCCAGCCTGCAAGCGTAGCCTGGTGTTGACATTTGTGAGTTGCAACTCAAACATGCATGTTGACAGACACGCTGGCTGTTCGCAGGGTCAGGTCTGCGAGCTGGGTTCAGTGCATGTGCCAGGACTCATGGAGGTGGAGAGCTTCGCCACCGTGCACCAGCTGGTCAGCACAGTGCGCGGTCTTCGGCGGCAGGTGAGCACAGTGCAATGCCCGCAGCTTGCATGGGCAGTCCAAGCATGACTGAACCACCCTTGCCATGGCAACACTACGCGCTGCTGCACAGTGGCCGTGTCGTCAGGGTGTCGAAGCTGCACGTTGTCCAGATGTGAGACTCTCGCTGTGTTGCTGTGTGCAGGATGCATCCATGGTGCAAGCCATCCGGGCCGCCTTTCCAGGGGGTTCCATGACCGGAGCACCCAAGCTGCGGTCCATGCAGGTGCCTGATCATTCACTGCAGTCACATGGTCTCGTGACTCAGAGCTGCACCATCACTTCTATGTGGAAGCCTTGCACGACCATGTTCTCATGCTGCTTGATTCGTCAGGCAATTTCCATGTCATTGCCTGGGGTGGCACAGCGAACTGATGGCATTGTGCGCTTGCTGCAGATCCTTGACAGGCTGGAGGGCGGGCCGCGTGGCATCTACTCCGGCTGCATCGGCTTCCTGGGCTTCAACGACACCTTCGACCTCAACATCGTCATCCGCACGGCGGTGTTCCATGAGGGAGGCGTCACCATTGGCGCTGGCGGCGCGATTGTCATTGCATCAGACCCTGAAGGTTGGCTCAGAACTAGGAAAACTTGCAGACTGTGCATGGTCCAGCACATGGCTTGAGCTCCATGCAACGCCCGTCGTGTCACTCAAAATCTGACGTGTACCGTGTGTTGTGTGCAGGCGAGCACGAAGAGATGCAGCTCAAGGCACACCCACTGATGCGAGCTGTGGGTGCAGCATGAGAAGTGCGTGTTGCGGAGGAAGTGCCACCGAGCGAGTGTACGCCAAGTTGATAAATACAGGGGGCAGTGCCGTCAGCAGACGCAGAGATAGCAAGTGTTCATCAGAACCACAGAATGTGTCACAATGAAAGTGAATGCCGCTGTGTTTCTCGGTCAACATTTTCTGAAAACTCCTCCCACTACAGGGTAGGCAAGAAATTTACCTCTGATCGTCAACCTCGTCCTGCTCACTGCTCCTCTGTTACGAGTTCGCAATACTGTTGTGCTGAAATGACTCACTCGAACAGACAGTTGAGGTCAACACGGCTTGCAGACGTCAAGTTGAAACTCCATCAGTCCACACAGCACGCCTAGCACGCTCTCATCGACACGAGCGAGCCTCCTCCTGCGGCGCGTGGTTGCGGCTAAGGCCTAGGATCTGATGCAAGACTCGCAGGACGATGACGAGCGGGTGCAGATCGTGTACGAAGAGGAGGTCAGGGCAGCAGCACCGCCAGCGGTGCGGCGCATGCATTCACTGGTTCTCGCATGCAGAAGTGGACCTCCTTGTAGACCGAACTCTTCACACGCCTTTTTCAAGGCCAATGCGTGCGACGTGCCAATAGGCAGCTACGCCGGCGCCAAGTCGGCGTCAGACCATTCAGGCGCAGCTGCAGCGGCAGGGGCGCCAGCAGGGCCACAACGCAGATCAGGCCGCGGTGCAGCACGCTCAGCAGTGGACGCAGCAGGAGGAGCTGCTGCGGCACGCCAGCCCGCCGCTCGACGTGGACGCGGGCAAAGACCGGCCGGCCTCGCCGCCAAAGCAGCACAGCGCCCAGATCGCGAGCCAGCTGTGGGCGGACGCCAGCCAGCTGCAGCCGTTCACGCCGCCGCCCGCGGCCGCCGAGACCAAGGCGCCGCTGTCCCTGGCCGACCTGAAGGCCGAGATGCTGGCCAGCTCGGCCGCCAGGCGAGGGTGAGTGGCGCTGTCGCATCGCAGTGCCGGCCAAAATCCAAGGAGGACCTGTGGGGAACAGCACAAGAATGGCGAGCACACAAGAGAACACATCATCAATGGGCCCTGGACAGTGCTCACAGTGGAGGCTACTTGTTCAGCGCATCACCACATCTGGCACGACGCATGCGCAGGCCGCAGCGCACACCGCGCGGTCGGCAGCCAAATGCGGTGCAGGCGGCGCGGCGCAGAGCCTCCTTCGCGTCGCCACCGCCGCGCAGCAGCGGCCGGCAGCGGCAGCGTCCGCCTGGCAGCGCCGCCTCCGGCTTGCGCAACGTTTCGCAGGCAAGAAGTGAAGTGCTTCAGGCGCTGCCACTCCCACTGGCGTGTCCTGGGGTTGACACTGCATGTGACACGGCTGAGAACTGGATACGCTGTGGTGCAACAGGCAAGACCTGCAGCAGTGCATGTGGCACACATGCTAGCCGCACAGCGAAAAATGTGTGTTCCGAAAATTTATGCTGTTGTTCATTCTTGCAGGCTGAGGGCGGCACGCCAGGCAGGGTCCTGAGCATGAGTGCCACGCTGTCCATGCTGCGGTCGCAGGGCGCACCTGAGCAACGATCTCCGCAAGCAGCGCAGGTGTTAATCGCACAGCCCTCATCCTTGAACACACCCGTGTCGTGTGGTTACCATGTGTGGCCGCCATAACCTTTGCATTGCTCTTACTTTGCACCAAAATGAATGCAGGATGTTGACGAGGGCCAGATGGTCGAGAACATCAGCAGCGGCGAGGAACAGGACATGGCTGCGCTGCCAGCTGCACATACACCAGCACCAGCCAGACAACAGCAGCAGCAGGATGCGGCAGAGCCGATGCAGGTGGATCACGAGCCGCAGCCAGGCGCTGCCGGTCCCTCACAAAGACCGGGCCACGAGCGAGATGCTGCGCAGTTTGCGGCTCCGCTGCAGCAGCAGCAGCAGCAGCAGCAGCATGCGTCGCCCAGCAGAGGGCCCACAGCAATGCCAGGCGGCGGCATGTCAGCGCACGCATTCATAGCGGCACATGCACCGGTCACAACGCCGCGAGCGCCACGCCGCAGCCAGGTGGATGGCAAGCATCACTGTCTGCTGCACACACTCCCTCATATCATCGTACGATGACCAGCACACGCGGGATTGCTGAGCAGATGCGATCGGATCTCCTATGCAGGCAGCATCCCACAGCCTTTCGGCCAGGCTGCAGCATGCCCTGCAGTCAAGAGCTCAGGTGTGAACTCCCATTGTTGAGCTGGCAGCAAGGTGCCGCCTGTGAACTTCTGGAGGCATCTGGCGCCTCTGTTGAAGCGCTCTCAGCGATTGCAGTCCTGTAGATGCTTATTGGGCAGGCTGAAATGCGTTGGTCAATCGGTTGCCAGGTGCAGAGCGCCTCACAGCAGCGGGCAGGGCTGAGCCTGTCCATCACAGCCCGCCGCATGGAGGGACACCTCGTCGTGGCACGAGTCGACTGCATTGGTGGTGCTGCGGTGCGTTGCATCTCAGCTGCTCTTCTGTCTGCTCACACACATATGCGACACTTCAGCGCAGGACACAATGAAGCCTACCAATACGTTCCGGCTCTGCTGTAATGGATACACACTGACATGAACTCTTAATGAGTGGAGTCTCTGAAGTCGGCCCTGTGTGTGGCAGGGCAATGGTTTGCCGCCTGCGTTTGCAGTGTTTTTGGGCCGGACAGATGTAGAGCTTGACGTGGGCTGCAAGGTGTTTGCCCTGCCGCCGCTGCACACGGTGGCCCTGCCCAGCGGAGACCAGGTGGTACTGTGTCCGGATATCCTCCAGGGCTGACATGCGGCACATGATGACCGATGGCTGTGCGCTTCGTCCCAATGGCTGGAGGAAGTTTGTGTTGTTGCAAGTGCAGAGTCAGTCATGACAGGTCAGGCAGGCGGGAGCAGAAGATTTTCCATGTCAAATGTTTGCATTTGGTTGTCGTGTAGACCAGATAAGAAGCGCTTGATGGTTGTTTGCTGGCTTGCAAGCCGCACATAACACATGAGTTTGGATCAGGATCTGGGCCAATGGAACAAAGCCTTGTCAACCTTGACTCAGAGATTCAGAAATCATCGTCGCTCCATCGATCCTCATCTGCTTCTGCCGGCCGCTCACTCAGGCCGAGTGCCTCTTTGGGCTGCTGCCTCTGCAGCGGCGACCACACGTGGATGCTGAGGTCATTGCCTGCGCTGTACAGCTCCTGCACATACAAAGGCAGCGTGCTGGTGTCACAGGAGCCTGACCCGGAAAATTGTGCAACTACACCAGCTCAGAACAACTTCCTAGCAGGTGACATGGGGAGTGAAGCACAGCAAGCGCACCTGTTGACTGCTGTTCCACACGCAGCAGTTGATGGTCTCGAAGTGGGCACCGCGCAGCACCTTCAGCTGCTGGCCGTCTGCCATGTGAAACACCTGCACATCATAGAGTACATTTCTGGGAAATGTTCCTTTGACAATGCATTGTCACAAGCAGCCATGCTTCAAGGCGCGATACACCTGAGGAGCACGTGTGTGCATAATTCTTGCCTGAATAGAGCTGCCTGAGGGGTGAAACAGAAATCGGGAATCCTCTGTGACTGCCAACTGTCGCGCCTGCATACAGCAAGAATTGAACATATACTCGTGTCACATGTGCGCAAAAGTCGGTCACACCCTTGCTGCTACAGTCTGCAAACACAATGTGTCTCAAAAGCTGAACTGGGCTCAGCAAGCAAAATTGCGCGCACCCGAATGGCCCTGTTGTGGGTGTTTGGAAAGTTGACGAGCGTGTTCCTGGGCGAGTCACTGATGGTTGTCAAGTGGTGATTGCAGAGACTTCTACTGCTGTCATATTGTGCATGAGCGATGCTCTGAAATTCTGCAAGACCCCACCTGAAGTGAGGCACAGACCAGAGGCGTACGCGAGAGTCTGTAGCAGCAGACAGCCATGACAGGCCATCCGGCGTCGGCAGCAGAGCCGTCACTCGGCCATCGTGTGCTGTTGATGTCGCTGTTGGAGACACGACATCCTGTTCACCAGCCACCCCTGCAATGCTCGGCCTGTAAGCAGTGCAGCACAGCAAGGCGCGGTCAGGATGCCAGCGAAAATGCACAGTCCTGCAACATTTTGCAGTTTCAAATCGTCAACGGGACTTTGGGTGCACATCGACCTCCATTAGAAGCCTACCAATCATCTGCCATGGGCATGGCTGACATTGTCGTGGAGGGCTGGCTGTCGTGCTGGTCCAGCAGCGCGATGCAGCCGGCACGCCTGATGTCCCACATCCGCACCTGCGCAAAGACCACGACCGAGCAAGAATTGTCAGGTTTTCCCTGGTTCCTTGCATGCAGCGCCTGCCACGCACAGCTTGCAGCACTGCCGACACACTTTGCTGTGCCCAATGAGTACGAAGGACGGACATTCAAAAGACAAGCCATCAAGGCACCTGTCCATCGCAGCCGCCAGTCGCGAGGTGCCACTGGGAGGAGGGGCTCCAGGCGGCTGCCCACACCGCCTGCCGGTGACCCGTCAGGTTGTGCGTGAAGGCGCCTGATCTGGTGTCACACAGCTTGACCTGCGCGAGAAGTGTGCACTATCTTGAGTCTTGCTAGCCATGCAGGAACCTGCCGCTGGTCCCAGATGCCATCACACGCTCATGCATGCGTCTGCATGTTCATTGAGTATAAATCTGAAATTGATGGCACACCGCTGGGTCACCGCTGCCGGCTGCAATGAGGGCGTGCGCGTGCGCGAGCGGCGACATAGCTGCGCAGTACACACGGTGGCCCAGCTCGAACGACGCCACCGGCAGCACATGGTTGCTGTCCCACACCTGCATTTGTCATGTTCGACATGCTCCTCATGCCAAATCTCCGGGTGAACACTGTCAAAGCCAGACGTCGGACACCCAAGCACCTCCGCCTGCCTTGCCCACCTGAGCACCTCACCTGGACTTTTTGATCAAAAGAGGCCGTGACGAAAAGGCCGGTGTCTACTGGGTACCACAGCGCAGCGGTGACTGTGAAGGTGTGCGCGCCTGGCGCCGTGCGGCTCACCTGTAAAAGACGAAAGGGGTACAGGTTGTTCTAAACCTGTCACCGGCCAGAATATCGGCGAATCAAACAAGAGACAGGAAAGCAGTCGATGGTCCAGACGGAGTGTTGCACCTGGAACACTGGCGTGTGGTGTGCAGTGAGACTGCTCAGCCCGTGTGCTGGGCGGGCAACATCGAAGGCGGCCAGCGACCCTGCGCCATGCGTGTAGGAGTTATACAGTCGGCTGAAGCAGCCACATCAGTGCATCTGAAAGCCCCCACAACCAGCTCTGAAAATCAGCCAGAAATGATTTCTCTGGCGTGGCGCACCGTCTGCACAGGCAGCAAGAAGGTAGCGCTCTTCTATGCGCTCTAGGTCCAGCCATGTGATGCCCGCTGCCGCTGTGCTGTCGAAGGCTTTGTGTGGATTGAACTCCACCGTCAACTTCCTGCGTGGAGGAATGACGGAGGATGTCAAGCTGACCTCACTGTAGATGTTGCCGCATTCAGATGATCGCCCGATCTGTGCGGCACACCAGCGGCGCATTGCTGGCAAAAGCGTCCAGGAGTCACAGCAAACCTCTCGTAATTTTCGCGACATCGGAATCCAGTCGGCGACTGCCGGCCTCGCTGCCTGTTCGCAAGCCGCTGCACCAGACTGTACGCGGGCAGCGGCATCGGCGTGCGCGCACCCAGTCAGCATGGCCGTGTCACGAGGGAGGGGCTACTCAGCCACGGCGCTCTCGTAGAGTCTCACAGCAGCTCTCAACATACTGATTAATGCTGTTGTGTCCTTGTGTGCCCTTCAACGACCTGCACCCTGCTTCCTGCTGCAGGCAAGGGTGAGATAAGCCTGGGGCACTGCTGCGATCATGTGACGGCACAAGCGCACAAGCATCCACTATCTGATTTGCACTGGCAAGCTTGTTGCACACTGGGCAGTGGATGGGGCATTCCTTCATGAGGTGCAGACAGATTGGTGGCGCAGTGAACCTTTAGCCATTTGCCATGCTGGCACCAGGCATGCACCTGCCGCAGCCGGCATGCAGCCACCAGAAATCGCATCACGCGTCAGCAACAAACGTCTTTGAGCCCCATCAGGCGTGCAATCTCATCAGCAGACGTAGGTTTTCATCAGAACGGCAGCGCTGGCGGCGCAAAGCGGGCAGCAACGGCTGGGTTCTCACTGCCGTTGGCCCCTCACATAGCCGCGGCTTTGCAGCGTGCTCCGCTAGCCTCTGTCCGAAGTGCAGGTGCAGCCAGACTTCGCAGCCTGACGGAGGTGGCAGCCCGCCAAAGGCGCTGCAGCGGTTGCAGGCCTGGCGGCAATGTCACAGTCCTGGCAGCAAGTCCTGCCTGCGATTGTCACAGTGCTCGGCGGCGGGCACACTCGCACTCGGGCTGGGTGGCGGCGGCGGCGGCGGCAGTTCTCTGCTCGGCTACAGCAATGGCGGCGGCGGCAGTGGCGGCCGGCACGGGACCATCTCGGCTGCCGCAAAGGCGCCTGTTGCCGCCAGCGGCAGCGAGGATGTGATCTTGTTGGACGTGACAGGCATGCGCTGCGGCAGCTGCGTCAGCAGAGTCAAGTCCATTCTGGAGCAGGAGCCACCAGTGGTGCAGGTGACCTACACTTGACCCTTTTGACCCATAGTGTTTGGACACGTATTGCGGCTTTGCCGATGCTCAAAAGCAGTGGTGCCGTGTTAAATCTGGGCGGCATTGCATGCAGGCCAGCGTGAACCTGGCAACAGAGACAGCCATGGTGAGGGTGTACGCACCAGGGGATGGCCACAGCAGCAGCCTTGGGGCAGCAGAGCAGGGTCTTGGTAGCCTCAGCACCCTGGCGGGCCAGCTAGCCCAGGTGAAATGATCGGTCTAGGGGCACCGTGTTCGATCCAGCAGTCAGTCGAACTTGCTGCACAGCATCCAAGCCCAAGCAACACCAAGG
Source organism: Tetratostichococcus sp. P1 (assembly GCA_036584455.1). Classification (NCBI taxonomy): domain Eukaryota; kingdom Viridiplantae; phylum Chlorophyta; class Trebouxiophyceae; order Prasiolales; family Stichococcaceae; genus Tetratostichococcus; species Tetratostichococcus sp. P1. The sequence continues at coordinate 64,640 of BTPI01000011.1, forward strand.
CTCATGCTTGGCAGCAATCCGAGATGTTTCGGCTGCACGCGCAGCTGCTGACCAACAAGGGCTTCGCGGCGTCTGTGCGGGATGAGTCGGCACAGGGTGCCAGGGGCGCCGCGTCAGATCGCGCTGCGGAGCGGGTGCAGCGCCTGCAGGAGGTACAGATTATTTCACAGCATCGTGGAGAGACATGAGCAGTGTCCATGCCGACGGGGTGCTGATGTTGATGCCAGTGTCTGTGAGCTCCTCAAGAAGGCACCCAAGCAATGGCTGCAGGTGACCCAGCGGCTTGCTGTAGCGTTGGGGCTGGCGGTGGCGTGCTTCGCTGGCCACCTGGCACACATGTGGCCGGGGCAGCTGCCAGCCGCCGTCAAGCTGCTGGCGTCCAGCCAGGCGCATGCAGCCATGTCCCTGTTTGCCATGCTGGGTGAGCCCATTCCACGAGCTCATATGACAGTGCACTGCACACCAGACCTGTGCTTGGCATGCACATATGATAAGCACAGTCCTCTTGTGCGTCCCATTTGGCTGGCAGATGAGGCCTCGCTCTTCATTGCCAGGTCCTGGAAGAGAGATTTTGGTCGAGGGGTGGAAGGCGCTGCGGCGGGGTGGTCCAGATATGAACTCGCTGGTGGGCTTGGGAGCGTGTGCAGCCTGGAGCGTCTCATGCGTCGCAGTGAGCGCTGCACGCTGCAGGACCAGCCTTTGCTGTCAGTCTCGCCCAACTAGATGGTTCAATTCCCACAGCACCGGCCGCAGCAGCGTAGCTGCTCAAGGTTGTGCAAAGAGGTCACAGCCAAGAGGCGGCTTCACGGTCACACAATGACAGACACAGCAACTTAGTGTCCATGCCGTGTCGCAGGCAGCCGCACCTGGTCTGGCATGGTCCACATTCTTTGAGGAGCCCGCAATGCTGCTGGCTTTCGTGCTGTTGGGGCGCACTCTGGAGCAGCGTGCCAAGATAGCTGCCTCGTCCAACCTGCTTGCCCTGCAGGCAAGATGATCCCGATGCACATCATTCATGATCTAGATCCGGGGATCTAGCGCCATCCTGACAACCTGCTACGATTGGCAGTATATCAACAATGTATCCTCACCATGTGTGTTCAGGAGCTGCTGCCAGCAACGGCACGCCTGGCACTGGGTGACGGCAGCTGGAAGGAGGTGCCTGCAGCTGCTGTAGCCAAAGGTGAGCTCAATGGCCTACAAAATCGGCAATGATCCAGTCTGACTTTTTGGATCGTGACAGCCGACCTGAAGGGGTCTGCGCTCACTTCTGTCATATTGTCCAGTTTTGCCACATCTTGCGTCACTCACAAGTCTTTGGAACGGCAACGTCAGGTGACCTTCTGGCGGTTTTGCCGGGCGATCGCATCCCAGTGGACGGCGCGGTTGCCGGCGGTCGCTCCTCTGTCGATGAGGCTGCGCTCACAGGGGAGCCGCTGCCAGTCAGCAAGGCTGAAGGTGTGACCGTTGTGCTCGGCAGAGGCAATGTACTCATGGGGTCAAGCGTGTGCATGTTCCCACATGATTATCAGCATGGGCGGCTCTCTCAGAGCTGATGGTGTCAGCTGAGCTGGCAGTGCAGACAGTGTCGTTGCCGGCATGGCAGGCAGGAGCCGTGACGCCAGTAACCGTTTCCACAGGTGACAGCGTGACGGCGGGCACGGTGAACTGCGACGGCGCGCTGACGGTGCGGGCGGAGCGTGCGGGCGGCGATACTGCCATGGCCGACATTGTGCGGGCTGTCGAGGCCGCGCAAGCGCGCGCCGCCCCAGTGCAGCGCCTGGCAGACCAGGTAAAAGATGATTGCGATTGGAATGCGTATTTCACAGCTTTGCAGTGCATGCAATTCTTTAGAAGTTCAGTGCTTGTATGCAGAGCTCGGATCATTGAAGCTGGCACTGATGGCAGCCCTGCCTGCTGCTCAGGTGGCCGGGAGATTCGCCTACGGCGTCATGGCCGCCTCCGCAGCGACCTTCCTCTTCTGGTCCACAGCCGGCGTCCGCCTGTTTCCCCAGGCACGTTGCAGTGCATCACAGACATGCGCTGTTGTGACAGATGCCGAGTGTACTGTCACAAGGGGAAGGAACCACCACCTGCTGTCTGGCTGTCGAGACAGCCTGCGTCTGCCCCGATTTGCAGGTAGTGCAGCGGCTAGGCGGGGTGGTGGCCACGGGTCCCATGGTGTCGCTGCTGGCCGGTGCCCAGCTGGCTGCTAACGTGCTGGTGGTGGCCTGCCCCTGCGCCCTGGGCCTGGCCGCGCCCACCGCCGTGCTTGTCGGCACCTCCGCAGGCAAGCCCTTGTGTGGCATCCTGCGCGGTGGAGTGCCCAAGCACTGCTGCAGCACACGCAGACCAATTTGCTGCACGGAATCCTGCGCAGCACCTGCAGTGACAATGCACGATGGTTCACGATTGATATCGCTTCCTGCAGGCGCCAGGAGAGGGTTGCTGATCCGCGGCGGCGATGTGCTGGAGGCAGCCTCGCACGTTGACACCGTGGTGTTCGACAAGACGGGTACCCTGACAGCAGGCCGCCCCATAGTGCAGGTGCGCATCTGCGATCCCGCCACTGCCATTAACTCCACATATACAGCACCAGCGCAGGCATCTACGGTGCCCAGTATGTGTGCACACCGCACATGTTCGGATCAGACTTGGATGAGTAATCGCGCCACAGGCTGTCGCCATAGCAGAGGACAGCAGCCTGCGGGAGGCACGGGTGCTGGCGCTGGCAGCGGCCCTGGAGCGCAGCGCCAACCACCCGATTGCTGCGGCCATTGCAGCCTATGCCGATTCGCAGGGTGAGAGACCGCGAGACAATCTGCCATATTTTGGGCTCTGGGTTCCCTGCGACCATCTCTGCATGTACAGGGGGACCTGGTGACAGCTCTTTCGAAGCTTCCTGCGAAAACGTGCACACCCGCTGATTGAAACGCAGTCAAAGCAGGGCACCAACGAAAGTCCTGTTTGCCCCGCCAGGTGTGGAAATGCTGACAGCAAAAGACGGCAGCGTGGAGCAGCAGCCCGGCAGCGGAGTCAGCGGCACCGTTTCGGGGCACGACATCGCGGTTGGCTCTCCCGACTGGCTGGACGAGCGCGGCGTGGTGAGTGGTTCATTGGTCGCGCCTTCTGAGCGTGCCCGAGCTCGAGATGCACCGCTGTTGAGCGTTCTGCCGGAACAGACGCTGAGTCTGGCAAACCGACCCGACAGCTGCATCGTTTTGACGCTGTAAACACTTACATTGCCAGGCTGGGGCGCTGCCGATCCTGCCGGCGGGCGGGCCGCAGGACTCCACGTCAGTCGCGGTGTCGGTGGACGGCCGCATGGCCGCGGCTATCCAGATCGCGGACGAGCTGCGACCGGACGCGCGCTCGGCGGTGCAGGGCCTGCGCTCTCTGGGCGTCCGCCCCATCCTGCTGTCAGGTGAGCCACTGTCAGCCACTTCGCAGAGTCTCCGCAGAACACATCCCAGCTCTAGGTGCAGAGCTCGGTTCGAACGTCCATCTTCATGACAAGCCAGCACAGCTGCAAATTTGCAGTGTGTCAAACCGCTGATGTCAAGGCACTGTTGAAAAGTTTGTTCGGGGTGCATGTACACAGGTGACAGGGAGGAAGCCGTGCAAGCGGTGGCGGCGGCGGTGGGCATAGAAGGCGCCGATGCGTACGGCGGCGTCAAGCCCGCCGGCAAGGCGGACCTGGTGGCGCAGCTGCAGGCGCGCGGCGCCCGGGTGGCCATGGTCGGCGACGGCGTCAATGACGCAGCTGCACTCGCACAGGTGCAAGCAAAGCTGACGCCCTGGTAGAGTCGCTAGCTCACGGACAAGTCCCGGATGCAACTTGTGGTGCCAGGGATGTCTCTTGCTGGGCCTGGAATGAAGCTGACGCATGTCTGAATTTGGGGCGCCTTGATGCAGCAATGGCTCGGCTCGTGCCAGAACCTTGCTGTCTGTGCATGAGCCGAGGGGGTTGACACAGGCAGTCACTTCTTTGCAGGCGGAGGTTGGGTTCGCCATGGGCGGCGGCGTGGATGTTGCATCAGAGGTGGCCTCCATTGTGCTGCTGGGCGACCGTCCCCACCAGGTGCAGATGCTGCGTCTGCTGAGCTCACAGTTGCATGTGCCCAATCGCCTTTTGCCTTTGGTGTACTCTGGGAATTCAACAGCTTCAAATGCTATGGTCGCCAGGTTGTGGATGCGCTGCGGCTCAGCCGAGCGACGCTGGCCAAGATCCGGCAGAACCTGGTGTGGGCGTTTGCCTATAATGCTGTCGGCATACCGCTGGCAGCTGGCGCCTTGCTGCCAGCATATGGCATCGCTCTCACGCCGTCCATTGCAGGTTGGCTGATGTGCACCATTTCTGCAGGAGGCTTCGAGCAGTTTACTGCATTATTTTCATCCGAAGAACCACATTCGAACGTATATGTGATCTGTCATCTCCCTCAGCCACTGTTGGAATTGAGCTCGTGGATCCATGGCGCAGGTGCTCTCATGGGCGTGTCATCGGTTGCGGTAATGACCAACTCTCTGCTGCTCCAGCGGAAGCGCTTTGCCCAGCCTGTCCCGGTCAATTCAGCGCCGCAGACCCAGCAGCCAGCAGCTCGGGTCGGGACGGCAAGCAGCGCTGTGACGGCTCACAGCTAGAACAGCAATGCGTGCGTGGGACTGACGCATCGCGCAATATTTGCAGTATGTGCATCGTGCACATGGGCAATAAATTTTGTTTTGTGGAATGAAGTGAATTCTTGATCAGAGGCAGAATATTTGGTGCCTAGAATCTTGGCAGGACATCGATCATGTTGTCCATGTCAGCAACAGTGAGCTGGCAAAATGAGTAATGCGGTAATATTTCATAGGACCGACCCCTCTGACCGTCTCGCATTCTCGCCATACGTGTGGAACATCGCGACGTCTGCGAAGCTTACAACTGCCCTGCACCGTGCTGGACTCCGGGAATCGCCTGCAGCTTAGGTCAAAGTTGACAGGATGGGTAGGGCAGATATACCGGAAAGGCAGCTGTTCATCGCTGGAAGATGGGTGCAACCAGTCAAGGGCAAGCGTTTTGATGTGATCTGTCCGCATGACGAGTCGGTCATTGGCAGCATTCCGCTTGCCACAAAGGAGGATGTGGAGAATGCGGTCACCGCTGCGCAAGCAGCAAAGACAGCTTGGGGGAAGACGACCGGCGCTTGCAGAGCCGCCTTCCTGCGCAAGATATCTGACAAGGTGATTCACGCATGGTAGTTGGCGTGGGCTGCTGCCGCATGGTGGCGTGGTGCATGCCGCATGCCGCAGGACAGCATGTACCCACACAGTTGCTTGTCCGTGATGCTGCACGCGATGTGAGGTGCTGCGGTTAGGCTGATCATCACATATAGGTGAAGGAGGAGAGGGAGGTGCTGGCGCGGTACGAGACGCTAGACAATGGCAAGCCCATCTCGGAGTCGCTGTGGGATATTGTAAGTTCTTCCGGGATGTTGATGTACCAAGCTGCGTGTCTCATGCCCCCTGCCTGGTCTCAGCCTTGCATCAGGGCAGCATGCGTCATGTTTCGAATGAGGCATGAACCGGCGTTGGTGGCATGTGGAACTGAGTGGAGGCATCGCCGTTCAGACGTGCACACTGCCGCACACCCCTGTGTGCAGGATGACGTGGCGAGCTGCTTTGCGTACTATGCGGACCTGGCGGAGAAGCTGGACAAGCGGCAGTGGGAGCCAGTAGAGCTAGGCGAGGAGGGTTTCCGGAGTGCGATCCGCCGAGAGCCGCTGGGCGTGGTGGTGAGGAGCTCATTTGTGCACGACGGACAATCTGTGATCGGACGGCTTTGGGGAGTCTGTGGGCTGCCCTGTCCAGCTTGCTGCTTCACGCACATTTGCGGTCGCTGCTGTGACCCTGTGGATGTGCCATGTTGCAGGCTGCAGTGACCCCGTGGAACTATCCGATGCTCATGGCGGTGAGCGGAGCATTGCTGTATGCGTGCTTGAGTTGTTGCAGCATGCAACAATGTGATGCTGTTGCACACAAGCAAAACACAGACCTACTGTTCCTTGTGCGACCAGGTTTGGAAAGTGGCACCAGCACTTGCAGCAGGCAACACGGTAATCTTGAAGCCGAGCGAGCATGCCAGCGTCACATGCCTGGAGCTTGGCGCCATTGCTGGTAAGCAGGGGGTGCTGTGGCCGGGCGGCGCTCAAGGCTCTCTCATCAGTGAAGCTACACATGTCACCTTGGAAGCATGTAATGAGGATGCAAGATCTTTCAATGCCAGATGTAGTTCTTGTGCACATCTGCAGAGGCGGTCAAGCTTCCGGCGGGCGTGCTAAACATTGTCACCGGACTCGGCGGTGATGCTGGCGCGCCCCTGAGGTATAGGAAGCATCTGCTGCAGCGCCTGCTTCCACATGATGAGACGCTCTTGTCATATTGTGCCCGGACATGCGCCACACCAGCATGCACATGCAGGAACTGGCTATGTGAGTAACACAATATTGGACTATTGTGCAGCGGACACCCCGGAGTGAACAAGGTGGCGTTCACGGGCAGCGTGGAGACTGGCCGCCGGGTGAACCTGGCAGCGGCGCAGAACCTGCGGCCCACCAGTATGGTGCGGCACAATCTTGCAAATGCTTTGATCAGAGTGAATTTGCTCCAACGTTGCCCACAAATGGGCGGGTCAGTGGTGATCTGGTGCGGACGCCAGCTCCAAATGTGGTCATGCGTGACGCACATGCATCTGTCGATTGTGGCCTGGGCAAGTCCCTTCAAAGGTGGTTGTTCACACAGCGCAGGAGCTTGGCGGAAAATCGGCACTGCTTGTGTTCGAGGATGCAGATGTGGAGAAAGCGGTGGAGTGGGCCATGGTAAGCTATCACACTAGGTGTTTGCTGCTGTGAAGCCTGTCTGCTGTTGAAGTGATTCCGGCAATTGGATTGTTGCATTGCAGGACCGAGGTTCAAATACACAGCTTGTGTTGCTGGGTGCAGTTCTCCATATTCTGGACGACAGGCCAGATCTGCACAGCCACCTCGCGGCTCATTGTGGCGGCGCCCATTGCAAAGCAGTTCTTTGACCGGCTCAAGGTGATGCACTGTGCTCATTCGAAGATGTAGAGTGGTCCGCCAAGACCTCTGGGACTGGCCAGAAGCTGAAGCTGAGATGCACGGCATGCAGCAATGTGTGCAGCTGTGTGTGTTGCCGCTCTGCAGATGCGGGCAGAGCAAATCAACATTGCGGATCCTTTGGACGAGGACTCGCGCATGGGGCCGCTTATCAACAAGCAGCAGTATGACAAGGTCATGGGCTACATCGAGGTTAGTGGCCCTGCTGCCAGCCTGCGTGCATGTCGTTGCTGAGCGTTGAATAGCTGAAACACCATGAAGTTCAGGGAGCCAGACGTTGGAGAGCTCCAGGAGCCGACAGGGATGCTCTAGGTGCAGATGTTGTTGCACTGCAGAAAGCCAAGCAGGAGGGCTGCACGCTGCTCACGGGCGGCGGTCGCGTGCCCGGCAAGGCCAAGGGCTTCTGGGTGCAGCCCACCGTGTTCATGGCCACCCCTAAGGACACAATCTGGAGGGAAGAGGTGTGATCCCCCTTCACATAGATGACTCAGCAGATGCTGTGGATTATGGGGATGTTGAGGGTCTATTGGGTTGTCCACACAGTGGCCGCATGGTCAGGATGGGAATGGCGCTGTTGACCTAATATCACCCAATTGTCAGCTGGAGCCGCCTGCATGACACAGATCTTCGGTCCGGTTTTGGCGTGCACGACGTTTGTCACGGAGGAGGAGGCGCTGCGGCTGGCCAACGACAGCGAGTTTGGTCTGGGCGCTGCGGTCATCTCCGCCGACGAGGAGGTGATATCTGCCTGCTGCCGGGCCTTCTTGCCACCCTTGTCACGTAATCCACACCATGTGCTTGCCATCCTTTCTCCTTCTGCAGGGTCGCAGGGGCATTGCATAGTGCAGTACACAGCGAGCTGGTCATGCTGGGGGGGGGGACCTGCAAGTTCATCTGTGCAGCATAAGGCTGCAATGCCGAGCCTGCTGTCATGCTGCCTGTCGCTCTCGCAGAGGTGTCAAAGGGTTGCCGCCGCGCTGGAGGCCGGCGTCGTGTGGCAGAACTGCGCTCAGCCCTGCTTCTGCCAGGCAAGGCGCCGTGCTGCAGCTTGTTCTAAATATGCTGCGACACAAGTGTTGTTTGCACAATGCCCCACACCTCGGTTATGTATGTCTGAAGCAGTGTTGCCGTGCGGCTGCTGTGTATCTCACACTGTATTGCGGGCACTGCAGGCGCCGTGGGGCGGCGTGAAGAACAGCGGCTTTGGGAGGGAGCTGGGCGAGGCAGGTCTTGAGGTGAGGTGTCCTGTGTGTCTGGCTTCAGCAGTGATGCCTCCCTGGACAGTCAACTGCTGGGTGTCAACCAGCCACTTCGTTTGCAAAGGTACTGACAATGCAGATCGGCACAGTAGGACCCTCAGGTGACTCCTGTGGTGCTTGCAGGCCTACCTGTCGCTGAAGCAGATCACGACGTACACGAGCCAGGACACTTGGGACTGGTTCAGCCCGCCACCGTCCAAGCTGTGACTGCCGCTTCTCAGGGTTGCTGGAGTACGAAAGCACTGTGTACATGTGCTCTCTGTGGCGAGGTCTGTCTCAGTAGTCAGCACGCTGTCCAGTCTTGGAAGAGTGTGGTGTGTGTCCGTTTCCTGCTGTCACCGTATTACACCTGACATTCACAACTCCATGTGAAACATCAAACCTATGCTTGCATAGTATCTGCTGGCCATCCTGTGGTATTTCGAACTTCAGACAGGATGCGCATTCTCACATCCGAAGTTCATTCCCATCTGCCAGCATGCATGACTGGCACCGCCAAAGGCGGTGTATATATCATCCCTGGCTGGCTCCCAGTGTCTCCACAGCATGCATCTCTGTCGTCGTCGCCGACCGCAGCATTGCTGTTGTCAAAATGATCAGCGCCTGCACATGGACATATGCAGTGACGCTCAGAAAGGGAGTCCGGACAGATGTTGAGTGACCTATATGCAGCTCAGAGTCGTTGCATGCTGCTCACCTCTGGAGACTTGAGGCGCAATGTGTCAAACGCCGCGCGCGGCACCACGTACAGGATGCACGGCTCGTCCCCGGCGACAGCCGTTGCCGTGCGTGGGCGATTGCCGAGGAAAAAGTCAACCTGCCCCAATATAGTCCCTGCACATGCAGAGACATGGCATCTGCATGCGCCAAAGTCGCCACATGACAAATGTACAGTCAAGCTAGCAACTCGAGTGAGACAGCAGCAACTGTTGCCACCAGCACGACTTTCAAAACTGGCAGCAGGTACCACATCAATTCCCAACATTGATATGAAAAAAAGAGGTCGCAAATGTCCAGATGTCGTGAAACATTGTGGTGCGGCAAATTGCAAAGGGTTTGCCTGGGCCGTAGGTGAAGATGCGGTCCACAGTGCCGGCAGGCTGTGGGCGGCCCGGCTGTTGCAGCCGGGCGTTGCCCTCCGGGTCGAAGGTCAGCGTCAGCTTCAGCGTGCCCGAGATGATGAAGTACAGCTCCTGCAAGACCGAATCAGCGCTCTGTGTCAGGCTGCAACAGCAGGCAGGCGCGCTTCACACACCCAAGGTTTCCGCGGAGCTGGGCTGACGCATGCTGCAGGACGGCTTCGGCAGCAGCCGTGGTGAAAGGCACGAGGTATGCGCTTGTGAGCTCCACTTCAAACTGATGTGATGATTTCACACCTCCGAGGGCGACCCTGCCGTGAACAGTGGCTCCTGCGGAGCCAGTTGCCGCTTCTTCATGACGCGCTGCAGGTCGCGGGCCGCCCTGTCTGCATCCACCGCATCTGAGAACAGCGCCTGCGCAAAACCAGCCGCCACAGTTGCATGTTGGTTACACGAGGGTGTGTTGAGTGATGCTGGGCTCTGCAGGGACATTGTTGCATGATTGCTGTTGGGGCTGCATGCGTAGTGATCAGCAGTCCATCAGCTGCGCCCGTCTGGAGTGCGCGATTGGCATCAAACTGGAACCAAGCGCACCTGGGGCTGCTGTAGATGGCTGCGCAGGATGTCAGCCAGCGACATCGTCTGCTGGTTCAGCTGGCACAGCCCCTCGTCTGCCGCCACCTGCAGCATCAAAGACCATACAGCACTGATGCTGTGATTGTGTGCTGCAGCATCCGTGTGTGCATGCACATGTTCAACAGAACATGGGAACACTCACTGGAGCAGCATGCTGGAGGCAGATCAACAGAGAAACGTCTGATGCCCTGTCAGCGTCGCAATTCGCGCCCCATGTGTGGTCACAAGCTCACAGCATGCCACTTTCGAGCGGCACCTGCAGGTAAGCGCGCTCGCAGTACTCGAGGCCGGCATCCAGGGAGGGGAAGCAGTGGCACGCCCCCAGCGGCGCCGCCTCCTCGCCCTCCACCAGCGGCACGCCGTGCGCCCTGAAGTGCAGTGCCATCGCACAGTCATCGACCCTTATCATACGATCAATGGGTGCAAGCACGTGCACTTCGCGGCTGCTCACACGCAGTGAACATCGTGATCTACTCAGTATCCTGTGTCACACGCGTCACCAGGTGAATCTGTGAATCGGTCCAGAAAATGGAAGAACAATTGTCAGGCTTGGCGGCTTTCCAGTGGGGGTTTGGGACCACATGGGACCACAAGGGCCGGGCGCCTCACCGCAGCAGCCGCGCAGTCTCCCTGCTGGTGAGGCACGCCACCAGCATCTGCACGCCGCGGCCCTGCAGCGTGCCGTAGAGCGTGCCGATCGTGCGCGCCGCCGTCGCGTCCAGCCCCTGCACCCGCCTGCGGTCATGCAAACGTACTGCATTTGACGCCAAGTCCAGGCGGTGAAACCCTGTGGGCACAATGCCTGCATGCAGGCCGTGTGCAGTGGCGTGTCGTCATGACATCCGCCCTGCGCACTTGAAGTCCAGCAGCACGAAGCGCGGGCAGGTGCTGAGGGCGGCGTGCGCCCTGTCCTCCAGCGAGCGGCCGTCCCCGCTGCCGCCGCCGCTGCCGCCTGCAAGCGTGCTGCCGTCGGCGGCGCGCTCTCGCACGCGGCCCGCGATGGCGCGGCCCGCCTCTGCCACATCCCGCTCCAGCATGTCGTTCACCACCTGCAGGCGTGCTGCTTGGTTTTGTGTGACATGTTTGCCGGTGTGGCAGCAACCTCTCAATGGTGCATCATGCGCAGGCACACTGCAGCATCGCACAGGAGCAATCTGGCCAAATCATGCCTTACTCAGCGACTTCCGACAGGTAGAATATGTACAGCACAATGGAATCACATATGCCAATCGAGGAACATACAAGCCGCACGTCCACGCGCATTGGAGAGGGCGCACATGCAAGACCCTGTCGCTGACCGCAAGCGCGCTTCCGAAGAACATGTAGCCAGACATGCTGATCGTGACCATGTGCTCTGTGAACACCTGCACTCGACCAGGCTGGGTCAGACTTGGCAGGAAGCCACAGGTCAACATGTGCAGCAGTGCCATGTGCCAGTTGAGCAGGCTCAGCCAGATGCGCACATCCAGGATGATGCGCTGGTCCCAGGTACGCATGACGCCGCTGCGGCTGGGCTGGATGGTGAAGGCTGCCATGTTTGCCTGTGGTTGGTGGCAAGTAAAACGTGAAGCTCAAATTTGCAGGGTTCACTCGTTCACATAGGCACCTTTCTGGCAGATCAGCGGAGCAACACCCACCCTGGCATAGCAGAAGGCAAAGTAAAATGTGGACGCGATTATCCCCGCAAGGATGCCGACCTCCAGTCCAGCTGCAGGAAGTAGACAGGGTTGATTTTGTACGAGCTCATAGCAAAGGGAGCATGCTTCTGTATTTACTGTATGTGAATAGTGCCAGACACATGGCAGCAGTGGCAATGACCGAATATTATGCATAGGCTTACTCTGGAGGATGGCAAAGAATGACAGGAGGAGCAAAATGTATTCGGCTCGTGTGACCTGCAAATTTACAATTTTTCAATGGAATGACAACATAGCTAGGTGACACAGGATGATCTTGTCAACAGGTGGATCACTTTTCTGGACACGATCCAGACGCGCTGACGTGGGATCAAATTGAGCACTCACCTTGCTGGCAGCATGTATCAGCCAATCATTAGAGATGTCTACGCCAAACATGACCAGGAGTGCTCCATAGAAGTATGTAGGCTGTGCGCAGGGGAGACGAATCCAGGTTCAGTGCCTTTGCATGTCGAATGTGGAGCACTGCTGCCGCACCTTTGCCTGCCATAATGAGACATATATTTTGATCGGCTTCGGTCACGGTGCAAGCATGTACCATGTACTGGATGATGCTGATGGGCAGAAAGAACAGAGCAAGCTCCATAGCTGCAATGATGGCGCCATGCAGCCGATTCTCGACGCCAGCACGCATCGAGAAGATGGTCTGCACATTGAGAGGCAAGCTTTGCTGTCAACATTTTGATGGTCCAGTGACACTTGCAGGTGCTGTGCAATGTGGTTTGGCCACTTGCTGTTGAAGGCATTCTCAGCTTGCAGGCATGACACCTGGGAGAAAATGTACGACCCCGTCATTCCAGCACCAACTGCACCCGCCACCACATTTGAGATCCCTGCTCAGAGGAACATCAGCTGTGTTTTAACATGTCCTCAGTCTTCTTCGGCAACAGGACGCAGACTTGTGTACGCACTGATGCAGCAGACACGCAGCGAATGCCAGGCGCTGCCCGCAGCGTGAGGCGGCAGAAGCCTCGCACCGACGGTGACCAGCTCCTGGTTGAAGTCGAGCGGCCAGGGCGTGTCCTGCTGGATGGCGGCCACATCCAGGGCGCTGCCAAAGGTGACCACCAGGAACAGCGCCACCAGGCTGGGGAGCTGCCGCGGCATCGCGGACCACTGCACGCCTTCCAGCTTCCAGCCGTCGAACTTCCAGTTGTACAGCTCATACACCGACCAGAACGGCCTGTCCGAACCCTGCAGCCGTTGTAAAAATCATCAGCAGTTGCACAGCTCGCCTCAACTCTCAGATGACCATCACGCACGGCACTCATGGCACTTCGGGCCTTGTTCACACATGGCAGCTGGTGCGTCGACAGGAGGTGGAGGAAGCCTCACCGCGCCGCTCAGCAGCCAGCCGCTGGCGATGGCGTCGTCCATCGAGTATCCCATCCACACCCGCACAACGTGGAACAGCCCTGGGATTGCAAGCAGCACCTGTGCACACATCAGAGCAAGTGATATAATTCCATGAGGGCTCATGCACCGGCAATCACTTTTGACTTGAACAGGGACAGTGCTCCGGGGCATGTCCGACGAGCACACTCACTGCAGGTAGGGCCAGCGGGTTGCGGCTGCACTTGAGGGTCAGCAACAGGGCCAGCGTGGCAGCCAGAGTGGGGCCAAGCTTGATGAGCGCATCCTTGTTTGCCAGAAGGCGCCCTGTAGACGAAGGTGACGGGAAGCCACATCGACACACGATCGCTCATTGCATCACCGCAAGTGCTTTGCCATCACATGTTCTACAAGGAACAAGACATCAAGACTCACAAGAGACAATGCTGCCGATGTCCTTGCCCACACCCAGACCCACTCCCGCAGCAATGCAAAAGTACCCTGCACAACAGAACCCTTCATGTTTGTCAAGTCTTGCCAGCAACAGCTATGCACACAAGAACAACTTCCACAGGGGAGGACTGTCATGCAAGAGCAAGAGAGCCCCTTGCCTACATATCCGAGGTACGCGCCGACAACCTGGATCTGCACGGTGGAAAGATGACATGGTTGTGTTGCCCATGAGACGCCTGTGCTGCCTCGCACACACTTGGACAGATGTCTGCATGCATTGCAGCCCAGCAAGTTCGGGCATGTCAATTACTTACTGGCATGTATTGCACCTATATCATAAAAAACAGAGGCAAGTCAGCAGGCAGAATGACGACCTGTGCAGCAAGCGTGACTGAACAGGAGGCAACTATGCAGGAATCCAAATTGCGCGCTGGTGCGGCACAGGATCAACACTCACCAGTGTTGCCAGCTTCCTTTTGCCGACAGCAATGATGCACAGCCCGACTGTGAACGTCGAGATGGCCAGCCAGGTCAGCGAGGTGCCCATGGCCACATCAGGGCCGGCGCCCGCACACATGGCGGCGATGGACGTTGCCATGGCACTGTGACATCATGATCGAGGGGTTTCAGCACACAGTCCTGTGTCATGCGTCAAATGCAAGACTCGTCAGCAATGCACGAGCAGGCGCAAACCTCAGGAAGATGAGGCCCACATCCTGGACCTGGCCCACGGCGTAGGGAAGTGTGCTGAAGATGGCAAAGGCCTGCGTGCCAGCAGCTGCATGCGTGTGCATTGCTGGTGGCAGTCCGTTCACTCGGGGATGGCACAAGAGTCATTCACCAACATCTGGCATTGTCAGACAGTCTCGACCTACCGTCTGGTGCACACCGCTAGCGAAAAACCCTAGCTTTGCCAGCTGGCTGAGATATCTGCTGTAAGTTGGATCCTGCACAACATGACTGTGATCTGAAAAGGTTGAGGTTGCCCGCATTGTGTCAACAGATCGCTGTACAACACTCTCGACCTTGATAGCCACGAACACTGCATGAACATGCTGCTGCGCTCTTACCTTGAATATGATGGCCACAAAGCTGATCATAGTTGGAAGCCCTGCAGATGCACCACCCAGTCGTGTATTACGTATATACTGGCAACTGGTGCGCTGATACCAGGTCATGGTGCTTAAAGTTGGCAGAATGAATTACATGCGCATACCTACCGACAATACCGTTGATCAGCCCATACAAGATGGCTGTATATAGGCTTTTGGCCCGCGCCGCAGCCGCCGACTTCCCCTCAGCTGTAGCAGGGCAGCAAGCTGAGTAAGGTGTTGTGGTATTTGTAAAGGTGTAGCTGTCAAGTTGAATGGTTGAGCTTGTTCATCAGATATGACGGCTGCTTGAACGACTGATACTTCGAAGCCGTCGCATTCTGGTCATGACTGCAGACATCGGCGCTCGAGACTAGATGGCTCACCTGTGAACACTGGAGACTCCACATGCTCTTCTGCCTTCTCTGCGCTGTCTGCTGCTGACGTCGGGAGGTGCCTGGCCGCCGAAGGCGGCGGCAGAGCGCCCAGCAGCGGCTGGGCGCCATCTAATGACGACAGGCCGGCAGACGCAGCTTCCTCCAGCTGCGGCACCTCGCTGATGCTGTATGTGCGGCTCATCGTGTGCATCGTTTCGTCTAATGACGACCGATAGGTGCTGGCCGGCGCGACACGATTCGGCCGCAGAAAGAGGCTGGCGCCGCTGCGTGGCCCGCCCCTGCGGGCGGCGGCAAGCATCGCATGAGCCTATGCGCAATGCCATGTTGCACTCCATTTGAGGCGAATCGCTGTTGTGATCTCTTGATTTGAGGCCCGAATGTCCACAGTGTGACTCACCAGGGGCTGCCGACCAGAAAGGCGTTGTCTGGGGACGGACCGCTGACACCATCGGCGTCGCCCAGGGTCGTGAAGCTTTGAGCTGAGCCGCGGACCGGTAGCCCCACGTCGATCCGTGCTTCATGATCTTCTTGGCTGCTGGACAGCAGCGCCGCTGTCAAGCCACTGGGCGGTCGCGATGGGACACGGCGAGGTGCTGATCCAATGTGCTGGCCTGGTGATGCCATGCTTTGGCACGGCAGCTGGGCGGCGGCTGGGCGCGCGGCCTCCTTGGATGTGACACAAACTTATCGCATGGTATCATTTGTAGACTCGTGCAGCAGAACACATGTCTGAGCAGGCGCCTATTGCAAAGCATTGTCCATCTCCGACATGCATCATGTGCGGCATTGGCACGCGCCTGAATTTTGGAAGGTCTTCTGGCGTCCAGGGCCAGTTGGCAATTGTGTCATGTACCATGAGGAAGCGTAGACATTGAAGCAGTTTTGCCGTATGATCGTCGCGCATGTGGCAACCGAGTGGCAGCAGCGTGTGTGTGGGAACAGCGCCGCTGCTGGCTGCGGTGCGCTGTGATGAGCAGGATGCTCAGGTGTGTCATGACTAGCGAGACTGTTCTGATGGTCTGGATGTCTGGCTTGACTTCATTGATAATGCTGGCCGGTCAGCCCTCGAGTCTGTGCCTGTGCTGCTGTTGCAGCAGGCATCTCCGCACAGTGCCATTTCATCGCAGGAGTGTTGTGTGCCCGCGCCTGATCAGCACAAGCAGCAGGAGTTCAGTGCACGCGCTTCCGATGTCCATCTGGAGGCCGTGCTGCGACGGCAGCTGCCAGAATTGCTGCGAGTGGCGCGACCATTCCATGCGCTGACGCTGGCAGCGCTCTCCATAGTCGAGGCATACATTGTGTCACGCAGTGAGTGGCTCCTCCAACAGACTTGATATGAGATTGTTAAACATGTGAACAGTTCCGACTGCACATCATGTGCAGTTCATAGACTGGATGTGGCGTCCTGCTATGCAGGCGGTACAGTGGCAGGCTCCTTCTACAGGGTGCTGGTGGATCACGAGGCAGCGGCTCTGTGGCGCACTGTGTGTCTGGCGGCGGCCCTGTATGCGCTCACATCATGTGTGCAAGGCATCACACGCTGGCTGTCAGAGCTTGTGGCTGCCAGGTGCGAGAGTGCTGCCTGAGCTGGCAGGGCCATCAGCAGAGCCAGCAATTTACCCAAGGCCTACATGTGTGTAGAGTGCATGATCATCCGCGTGCAAATCAAGCTATGATGCGGATGATGTCGTCGCGGGCATGACGCTGAGAATGGAGTGCAACTGCAGCTCGCGGGCTGCTGTCTCAGCATGGCTGCACCAGCTATATTGCCGCGGAGCCGCATTTGCGAAGCTGCCCAGCGCGGTCGACAATCCCGACCAGCGCATGGCTGCAGACGTGGGCCGCTGGTCAGAGGAGCTTGGGCGCCTGGCTGCGATCTTTGCGGCAGCGCCGCTGAAGGTAGGCCATCAAAGGATGCTGCAGACAACCAGAGTGGTGTCAGGAGCATAGTCACAAGATTCAGGATCTGGAAGTGTGAGCATGAAGGACGCTTATTGCTGTTTTAGGTGCTGTTCTATACCCACTGGATGGTGAGGTTAACCTCCGCACCAGCCGTTGCTCTCGTGTACCTATTCTTTGCCATCAGCGCCCTTTTACAGCGGTAAGCATGCATCCTTGTGCTATTACATTACGAAATCAAGAATAGAGTTACCACACAGATCATTTGCCCCGTGCGGGCGGTCCGAGACTCACCTGGGCTGTGCAGGGCTCTGCTTGGACCGATTGCCGCGGCAGTCTTCCAGCAAGAGCGGCTGGAAGGGCATTTCAGAAGCGCGCATGCACGGCTTCGTGCCGCGGCCACAGAGGCCGCCCTCAGCGGCGCTTCAGCCGCGGAGCACGGTGCCCTTCAGGTCACACATCAAAGTGCAACAGGATGGCAAGTCAGACTAGGCTTCAAGGCAACGCACGTGGCCAGCATGTTGAGATGTCTGGCAACTGCTGTCCGACTAGCATGTTGGCAGCCACAGGTTCGGCTTTCAGCAGCTGTAGCCAAGCAGCGGCAGCTGGCGGCGTGGCACGCAATGCAGGCAACACTGACACGGTGGCTTGACTATGCTGGCGCCATCATATCGTACTGCTGCGTCGCCCTGGCCGTCTTTCACGGTGCGTGTCTGCAATATTTCAGATGTACTTATGTCCGTGTTCAATCATAAAGTTTCCCCTCACGGCATCACAGCAGGGCTGTGGTGAGGTTGCTCTTTCATGCTGCAGCATCGGAGCCAGCTGCTGGTGACTCTGGCGGCAAGGCGGCTGAGCGGGTGTCCAATGCGTGCTTTGCGGCGCTCATGCTGATGAACAGCTTCAGCCAGATGATGGACGTGTCGGACCGTCTGTCACTGTTGGCAGGCCTCACTGCTCGTATCTACCAGCTTGCTCAGGTTTGATTTTGCTATACCTGGTGTCTCGTGCATTGGTCAGCACGGGGTCATGTTCAACAGACAATCCCCGGCGGTGTCTTCAAAACATCAACGCTTTGATGTGGTGCTGTGGTACCTGCAGACACTGAGCAGCTTGCAGCCGAAACTGGCTGAGAATCGCCAGTCAGCACCCAGTCAGAAGGTGTACAAGCCTCCAAACCCAGGTAAGCTTTAGGGAGCAGCACACTCCTGCTGTACACGACCCCATTCCAGTCATTAAGATATCTGTGTCTGGCAGCACAGCCTGTCTTTGCCCACCATGTGAAAGCTCCTATGCCCACCATGTGAAAGCTCCTATGCCCACCATGTGAAAGCTCCTATGCAGCTATGGCTACATTGCTGGAGCCGCCGCACACGATCTCGGGTCCCAGGAGTCCCCTGGAGGTGTCCATCCACAGCCTGGGGCGCGACGTGCGCACAGAGCTGGCGGCGGTGCTGCCGGATGCGCCGCAGAGCCGTGGCATCCTCGCCGCCCTGACATTCCAGTTTGCATCGGGAGGCGTGCAGCGGGCGGCGGACCCTGATGCGGTGGACCAGCCGCCTACAGCTGCGCAGGTGTTGCTGTCATGATGGCATCTTGATCCAAGCTGCACGCATGATATCCTCCTCAATCGCCTGCATTTGTGTGCTGGGCATGCAGCGCTGTTAGGGCATGACAGCTCTGCTTTTGCTGGGGGCATGCATGTCAGCTCTGCTTTTGCTGGGGGCATGCATGTCAGCTCATGGCCTGGACGTGCAAAGTGCCCCAGAATGTCTGAGAATGCAATTTCGTTGCCGGCAGGTGGCGTGGCAGCAGGAGATGGACCGTATGCTGGGCAACTTTGTGCACTGGGCGACGGCCGTCCGTGCGGCTCTTCAAGCACAGCAGCTCTGGTGTGACGCCATCGACCCGCTCACTGGCTGTCCACTGGTGGGTCCTCAAGTCTTGGAAACTCTTGAGCCCACGACTGTCGATGGCACTGTCGAATGGCGAAGCACAACAGCAGCGCAGTTTCATGGTTTGAAAGAGTTTCTGATGACACCAAGTGTGTGGCGCATCTTGCAGGTGGGTGCGCACGGGCAGCGGCGCTGGAGCGAGGTCACAGCGGCGGCAGAGCTCCTGGGCTATGCCCGCACCGAAGTTGGTGCCTGCCCAGCCGTGCAGCACCCTGTACATGGTGCGCTGTTGGCCATCTGTGAAGAACCTTTCTGCATAGTGAAGTGACATGAGCTCAGCGAACCATCACGAGCTTGCTCTCAAATCGACAAGGCAATCGACTGTCACCTGACAACTTGCTTGCAGGCACCATGTCGTACCCCGCGACGCTCTTCACGGATGCGCCGCTGCACGTCCTGCAGCAGGCCATTGCATCAGTTGCCGCCAGCGGTGCCCCGCTGCCGGAGCCGCCGCCCCCGCGGCCGCTGTTCAGCCTGCGGGGCCTCAGCTACAGCACGCCGGACGGCTGGCCGTGCGCCCATGGGCTCAGCTTCGACCTGCTGCCTGGCGCTGCGGTGCTGGTAGAGGGCCCCAGCGGGTGCGGCAAGAGCACGCTCGTGCGCGTCCTGGCGGGCCTGCACCCGGTGCAGAGCGGCACGTTCCAGCTGCCGCCCCGTGATGAGGTGGGGTTTGCATGTCGGCGCTCAAAGGGATGGCCAGCCATCAGAGAATCAACAGTTTTCATGACAAGTCTGCAGTCACGTTCTTTCCATCACTATGTGGGTGCCCAGCAGATTTGATGATCTGCTGTGCTGTGAAGTTTTGGCGCATGGTGTGTTGCAGGTGATGATCCTTCCGCAGCGCGCGCTGACGGCACCTGGGGCCACGCTGTGGGATCAGCTCACGTATGGCTGCAGCCAGCCAGCCAGCGCACAGCAGATGGCAGCCGCCCTGCAGCAGGTCGGGCTGCAGCACCTGCTGGAGCGCGTCGGCGGCGACTTTGACCATCCGGCAGACTGGTCAGGTACTCGACACGGTGTGTGCAATAACTGCAAGTTGGAGCTTTCAAGGCTCAACACTGCTGCCAGCTGTTGCTTGTTCGGGTCTTGCAACCCTTGCTATGACGTGATCGTGCTGGTGCTTCATCGTGCTGCAGGTCAGCTGTCGGTTGGCGAGGTGCAGCGTCTGGCGGTGGCACGGCTGCTGTTAGAGCAGCCGCCGCTCGCCATCCTGGATGAAGCGACCAGCGCGGTGGGCGCCGAGATGGCAACAGCTCTGCACGGCGCCATCCGTGCAGCTGGCATCTCGGTGCTGACCCTGGCCCAGCGCAGCAGCACCCTGCACAAGTGCCATGATGTGCTGGTCACGCTTGCGGCGGACGGCAGCGGCGGCTGGACGGCTGAAACACTCTCTGATGGCAGAGAGCAGAGACACCTGCAGTCCTCACTTGGCTAGCCATGAGACCGGTGCTGCTCCCTACACTGTCCCATACGTCCGTGAAGCATTTTTTGGCGGTACTGAACCAAGTTGTGGGCGGTCCTTCACCGATCTGGATCCTTTCTGAGCCTGTTTTGGCTCACAGCAGTTGGCAGCAGTCGTGTCGGCCTGTGAATGGCCCGTGCAGTACGCTGTGTGAGCTTGCTTCCTAATACACCTCAGGCCTGCTTCTGCAGCCTCTTCTGCATCAGTCTGTACTACCGTTCGCACATTATCCCCCCCCCCCCCCCCCCCCCCCCCCGCCCCCGGGCCGGACCCCAGGGGAGGGGCCGACACGAAGTGTCGGCGGGCGGAGCCCGCCGACCTAAACGCCGAAAAAAAATTCTGGCGGCGTTGCCGCCAGAAAAATTTTTTGGCAGCGGCAACGCCGCTGCCGGGCAAAAATGGAACGAGATCGATCGGAAACCCGAGGCTGGACCCAAAGATTAGCATTTACCGAGGCTGTCAGTGTCCTGGAAAAGCACAGCCTGACGTCCGACGATGCCTAGAAGGCTTCTAAAGCTTCCCAAAAAGGCGTGGCCAGATGAACTACAATTATTTTCATCAAGCACGAATCATACTCTGCAGAAATCATCACGCGATGGCCACAGCCATGAATGCATGCTGTCACTGCTCCGCCGCTGCAGCTGCCGCTGCCGCTGCTGAACCTCTTTTACACACTGTCGCCGCCTGCCCTGCGCGCCAGCTGCCCCGGGCTGGGTCATTACCGCCCGCAGCGGCAGTTCGGCTTGGATAGCCTGCAGTCCTCGCAGTGGGTTGGGCAGCCCTGCTGATGGGTGCCCCGCTTGGGCTGCTTGCACAGACTGCACGTTTTCGGCGTGCCCAGTCCGCCACGTCTGGTGGCTGGCACCGCCGCCGCTGGCGTTGCAGCTTCCGGGGCCGCTGCCGGCGGCATCTGCTGGGGGATTGACAGCAAGCCAGGCAGAGCAGGCTGCTGCGCCATGAACTGCAAGAAGCCCGCCTCAAACAGCTGCCCGAGGCTGATGGGTTGTGCCGCTGCAAAGGCGGCAGGCTGCGATGGCAGCTGGCTTGGTGCAGAGGCCTGCTGAGCATGGTGGGTGAGAAGCAGCGGTGGCAGCGAGTCACCCGGCTCCGTCAGCTGCTCACGCGAAAGCCGCCGGCTGGCTGCCTGTGCATCACGAGCTGCTGCAGCGGTGTCTGTTGGCACAGCCGCTGCAGCCCGTGGCTCCGCCCGTGGCTGCGACAGCGCTTCTGCAGCGTGCGCTGGCAGCCGCGCCGCCAGCGCTTCTGCCAGCAGCTGCATGAGATAGCCGCTGACAAGCGGCGTGCGCAGGGCTTCCAGCGCCTGGTCAGCAGGCGTGCCGGCGGCAAAGTGCCGGGTTTGCATGGCGCCCTGCACATCGCCGAGAACCTCGGCCGCCAGGAGGCTGCAGCGCTCGTCAGAAGCTGGCTGAGCACCGCTGCAAATGGAGAAGGTGTGGTCCAGCCGCAGGTAGCGGCCGCGGACCGCTGTCAGGCAGCGCTGTGCATAGGACAGCTGTCCGGACACCTGCAGGTCCTGCAGCCAGACCGCCAGCAGCCACTTGGCGCTGCCATAGTAGGCGCCGCCAGGAATGTCTGACAGCGGCTGTGGGGCCGCGCTGGCAGCTGACTGTCCGAGGGCCAGCTGAGTGCCGGCGCTGTGTGTGTCGGCAGCGGCAGCAAGGTAGGACAGCTGCTGCGCTGCCCGGCGGTGCTGCCCCTGCTCACGCAGCCGCCGAGCGATTTGCGCGGCTGGCACGCCGCGAGGCAGATCCAGGAACATCTGCTGCAGCACCGCCTTTTCGACAGCGCCGCAGTGTGTGAAGACCACCGGCAGCAGCTGCTGCACCCACAGCGGCATGACCTGCTGCACTGCGGCATGGCGCCCGTCAAAGCTGCGGGCGCCCCGCTTGCCAGTGGCGGCATCCAGCAATGTGCCTGCAATAGCAGAAGACGAGCAGTGTGGAACAGCTGCATGATCACAGCTGCCACAAAGAGACGGTAGCTCAGGTGCTTAGGCAAGAGTACCATGGAACAACCTTAGCTAGTGCTGAAATGAATGAAGCAAGGCAATCACTGGCTAGTTGACGAGCGTGGCGGACCTTTGGGACAGCTGATGTGCCGGTACTTGTTGCTGAAGATGTAGAGCGTGCAGGCTGGCCCGAAGACGCGCCGCAGCTTGGCTGCCCCGTCAGACTTCAATGGTGAAGCTGTGCTGCTGGCCTCGCCGCACGTAGGGCAACGCAGCAGCCGCTCTAGGTCGTGCTGCGGCGCGAGCAGCGCCTGGATGAGCGGCAAGCAGAAGTAGATGATGCGGGTGTCAAGCAGATCCCAGGTGTCAGCGCTGCTGCTGGGCCCTGCCGCCGGTGCTCGCTGCACGATGCTGCCCTGCCAGACATCTCTGTGCCAGGGCGCCCGCCACTGGATGGCGCGGGAGCCGTGGCCACCCTGCCGAAACGGCAAGAGCTTGGCGCGCTCTGCTGCCAAGCGCGCCACAGGAGAGCGTTCGTCGACCTCCTCACAGTTCAGGCCATCGTGGAACGCCTACGTCAAAGCAGTCATCCTGCCATTAGGAGCCACAAGCATGGGCAGCGCAGCTCATGGCCCTTGACGCAAATGTGCAATACACATTCGGTCACTGTGTGTCCACCATCCGCCGGTCAGATGGGGCAGCAGAAAGGAGCAGCACCTGCGTGTTTGTTGCAGCAACCTCCAGTGGCGAGCTGGCCAGCGTATAGGCTCGAGGCTGCCGCCATGCGCCGCATGACAGGGGCGCTGTGGCAGGCGTCACTGGGGAATGGCCTGTGCAGCGATACACAACGGGGTTCGGTACAGTGACCGGCACAATGGATGTGAAACATCTCGTCTGCAAAGCCTCTCAGCGTGATGTCAACAGCAGCGCTGCAGCATGTCCCACCGGTTTGGGCCGTCGCCTGATTGAACAGCAGGCCGCCAGCCCCAGCAGATATCGCTGCTATGACAGGCCGTGCCAAAAAGATGGCGCGCTGCATAGGTGGACCTGGCTGAGCAGAAAAGGCACATGCTTGCTGGATCTGCAGTATCGACAGGCGTGGATGACCACGAGCCGCGGGCTGCTTTTGCAGACCGCTTGAATGTTGTACAGGGAGTGCATTGGCACAGGCAAAGCGCCGCAATGCGACTCCAGCTGCATGCACAAGGGTAGCTCACCTCTGCAGAGGCTAGGCCGTTGCAGAGCCGTAGGCGCGGCGCAGGCTGGCTGGCGCTGAGGCTGGAACTGTCAAGTTGCTGGGCTCCGCGCTGGTGCTGCACACCGCTGGCTGAGGCGCTTGGACAGCGGTGGCCTGGACTGGTTACGTTTGCAGTGCTGCAAGGGAAGTGGGTCACACGGCCGTGCTAGGCCCTGGGGCGTCCGGCTGCCCGCTCGTCACGCGTCGAAACGGTTCAACGAAGCTCTGTGAGCGCGCGTCTCGCCGCGCGGACGGCCGTGCGGCGCGGTCGCGAAGTCCCCGAAGTCGGGGAGATCCACGGAGATCCACTACTGCAAGTCGCCCCAAGTTATGTAATCTCGGCCCCGCCCGCGGAAGTCGGGGCGCCCCCCCCCCCCCCCCCCCCCCTTTGCACTGAACCCTTGGAACGCTGAGCAGATTGGCCGACCTACCGACACCGAAGCAACTGCAGGGCAGCACACCCACAAGCGGCACAAATAAGAACTGAACGCTGCACGAAGCATCGAGAAACAGCTCAGACTCAGTGCAGAATCAGTGGGTTCCTTGCTGAGGTGTCCCAGCCAGGCACTGTGTCCAGCCTGGTCCACCCTTGTCAAGTTAGGCAGCTTAGCGGTGTGTGCAGCCAGTCACAATGGCTCAGAATGGAGCAGGAGACATCGCAGGAGGTCTGCCGCCGGGCGGCATCGACCTTTCAGCGCTGCAGAACGTTCTCTCGGACCCTGGCATTAAGGCATGCTTTTGCAGTGCTGTGTTCAAGTCAGGCTTGGTTGTCAGTACTATGCTCTGCCCTGGCTGTTGCAATATGGTGTGGCTGCTCATGTCAATCAAGTAGGGGTTCCATTCGAGCGGATTGAGCATGGCAGCGTCAGCTTGGTGCACTGCGCCGCTGAAATGTTGGAGATTCACTCGAGTATCTCACCCCAGCATGATGCCTGCAGGATATGGCGGAGAAGATTGCACAGGACCCGGCGTTTGCGCAGATGACGGCAGCACTGCAGGCGAGCATGGGGGGCCCCAATGATCCCACCGCCGGCGCCGGCCCCGCCGCCACGGGGTTTGACACCAGCAAGTACATGGAGGCCATGGGCGGGGTGCTGCAGAATCCGCAGTTCATGGAGATGGCGGAGAAGCTGGGCCAGCAGATCATGCACGTGAGCTGAATCATAGCCTGCCCGCTTTTCATGTTGTGAGGGATCTCGTGCCTGGACTTGCCCAGTGCTCATCAGTGCACATGGTATGAGTGTGTATAGCAACGCTCCCGCAAGGACTGATATAGGTGCTTCACGGCTGCCGTGCAGCAAGATCCAGCGATGATGCAGATGATGCAAGGCATGCAAGACCCGCAGTACCGGGAGAACATCGAGGCCAAGCTGCAGGCGCTCAAGTCGGACCCAGAGTTGGCAGCCATCATGGCAGACATCGAGCAGGGCGGCCCTGCCGCCATGATGAAGTGAGAAGTCTGCAGATTTTGTCGAGAGCTGACAACAAAGTATGCAGGAATGGAAAACCTGCTGTCCCTGTTGTGCTGATTACAGCATGCATGCAAGTCCTCAACCTGTCCCAAGCAGTGATGACACTGTTTGAGCATCGTGTTGTGTTTTGTGGCAACACCAGCCTCCGCACGGCAACATGCTGGACGACCTGCGACCTCAGCGCATCGCTTGTTCGAAATGCTCAGCTGACCTGTCACCGCTGACCCCCGCGCTGCCGTGCCACAGGTACTGGAACGACCCGGAGGTGCTGAAGAAGCTGGGCGGCGCAATGGGCGACTCCATGGAGGGCATGCCCGGCGCGGGCGGCGCCATGCCGCCCAGCTGGGCCGCCGGCGCCGCAGAGAATGGCGATGCCACCGACGCCGCTGCCGAGCCGGAGGAGGAGGAGGAGGCCACCGTGCACTCCGCCGCCAGCACAGGTGCCAACTTTGACACCGAAAGGGTGCCCTCTGGTTCCTGTCGAGAAAGGATGAGAACGGCGCCGCCGCCGTTGCCGCCGCCAAGCCGGAGGAGGAGGAGGAGGCCATTGTGCACTCCGCCGCCAGCACAGGTGCTAACTGCAGTAGTTTCCCGACAGTCGTGAGGTACCTTCTAGTCTGTTTCAGGAAACTTTGAAAACGGCGCAGCCAATGCCGTTACCGCCGAGCTGGAGGAGGAGGAGGCCACCGTGCACTCCGCCGCCAGCACAGGTGCCAATCTCATTGCCTGCAAAAGGGTACCATTTGGTCTCTTTCACCAGAGTAAAGAACAGCACAGTCGTAAATGCCGCCGCCGAGTCGGAGGAGGAGGAGGCCCACCGTGCACTCAATCGCCAGCACAGGTGCCAACTTTTGTAGCTGTAAAGTACGATTTAGTGTCTGTCGAGAGATTCCATGAATGCCTCCCCCGCCGACACCGCGGCCAGGCAGGAGAAGGCGACGCATGTCACTCTGTGTCAGGCCGCCAGCACACATGACAACACCAACGACAGAAGGTCAGCATGGCTCGATGTCGCTGACACTTTGCATGCTGACTTCGCGGTGTGTGAATACCACCAGTGGGCAGCGATCGCATGATCTTCTGCCGACTGATGACTCACAGCATACACATTTGATGCAATGCAGGCGATAAGAAGCAGCTGAAGGAGCTGCTGGAGGGTGGCGCAGATCGGGATGAGAAGGATGAGGAGGGCCGCACAGCGCTGCACTTTGCCTGTGGCTATGGCGAGCTGGCGTGCGCAAAGGTGGGCATCTACCGCAGCAACCAATCGCATTGCTGACGGCGCCCTGTTGCAGCATGCGTCATAGCAGCCACTCAGTTACTTCGTAGTCAACAGCTGGCCAGCAGTGACGCCACCCAAGCTTCATCTGGCACGCAGGTGCTGCTGGACTTTGGGGCGGACGTCAATGCGTCGGACAACAACAAGAACACAGCGCTGCACTATGCCGCGGGCTACGGCCAGGACGAGGGCGTCAAGCTGCTGCTTGAGCAGTGCGTCCCCAGCCTCCTGCTTTGCTTTGCCGTCATTCCGCACATGGCTCCTGTAGCCATGGTGGGCGTAGATGAGAAGCTTCCGCATACCCTCCACCAATTTGTGTCAGGATCTGTGTGGATACACGAATTGGATACTCGTGACACAACCATACGACTTCATGCCGATGACTTATCGCCTGTCCTTGTCTGTCTCTTGCTGCAGCAAGGCAGACACAGAGGCGAAGAACCTGGACGGCAAGACGGCGCTGGAGGTGGCAGAGCTCAACAAGCAGGACGGCGTCGTGGAGCTGCTCAGAAAGGCCTGAGCTCGCACTACAATGTCCCTGGAGGATCGCTAGAGCAGGAAAGGCCAGGCGTAGAAGCCATGCTGTCAGCATTTGCAGACGATCTTCTCTTCTGAGGCGGCTCCTGCATGGCCTTTGGTTGTCCTTGAGGAGATGGATGAGAGAGGTGCATGCATGTGCGCTGTGCATCTCGCCCTTGTTGCAGACCCTCGGCATTGTTTTTGGTGGTGTCATCCTAGGATGCTGTAGACTGCAAACTACTTCGTTTGATCTTCAGACTCCGCAAGAGTTCATCACGGCATCTAGTTCGAATGAAGGCTGACAACCCTGCTCCTGCATGCATCAGTTGGCTTTCGGCTTCATTAGGGAAGCCCTCTTGTCCTTCAGAAACTGTGTCGTTGTGCGTACGACATTGAGCCTGGCGCCCAGTGCCACAAGCTGTGCCAGGATCCCCATTGCCTGCAGGCTGTAGCCTACAAGCAGCACCAAGTCCCGTCGTCGATTACCCATGTCGTGGAACTGTCATGTAGCATGCTGACCAGGTGCTCGAGAAACTTCTGATAGTCACTTTCATATGCGACGTCCGCTCAGTCAACATTGAGCAGGGGCGAGCACCTGGCGCACTGCGGTCTGCCAGGATTGCCGAGGCTTCGGTCAGGCGGTTCGGATTCAAGTTCATGACTTGCTGCAGATCGTGCACACAACATGTAAGGTCTGTGCATTGTCTAATTTTCTGCACACATGTGAGGAGCAGGCCGACCATCAAGACAGCTAGCTGAGGACTCACCAGGATGAGGGAAAATATGCACATGAGATTTGAGCAGCGCAGCAGCCACTCCTTCTCGCGCGACGCTCGGCCGTAGCCCTGCCCTGCACGGCAGCATGATTTTGATTTGGTGCAAAGTTGTCGTGTCGAGGGCATCTGCATCGTTGACGGAAGAGCATGGCAGCACTTGAGCGACCACACAAAGGGAACCCTCACCTATGATGGCGATCAGCCATGTTGTGACCTCCGCAAAGCCGAGCATCAGCTCGTATGTCGCGAGCTGCGCCACATCTGCTGCAGAACAGAGCAATCAGCACGCAAATACACTCACGACCATGTCGATTTCGCATCACAGCCCGTCCAGTCTCTGGTGCAAGTGCGTAACACAGCATCTATATGTACCTGTGCTCTCTCTGGCACGCAGCTGTGCTGTCAGGAAGATGATGGTGCCCATGGTAGCGAGGTGGTTGAAGAAGCGGATGTACCTTCTGCCCCGTGCCATACGTTCATAGCCTGCGCGATTGCACGCCGCATCATGGTGTTGTGGAATATGTCAAAGGCACCTATGTGGCCAAAACTCCATCGGTGGCATGCAGAGAAGGCATCCAGTTCTCCACTCACGGCCTTCAATGATGGTCTGCCCTGCTCCATGTTGAGATGAGGTTGCTGCTGGCGGCATTGTCGCATCCAAAGCTCGTCACCTGCATGCCAATGTGGACGCCTTGACCGGACCACACGCAATTCGCGAACACTTCTCGAAATGCAATGGAGCAAGGGAACCCAGCAGGGTGACGGCTTGAGCTGGCCTGATGACTGAGCAAGCATGTTATTCTGTGAGCATCGGGTGATCATGCTCACCCGGCGATGATGTGAAGGTTCGCTGTTGCGGCGCACATAGACGCGTGAGACGTGCTAAGGAAAAGGCTTGACTGACACGAATGCAGGCAATGCTAACATATAATCGGCTCAAGGACAACAATGGCACAGAAAATTTGCCCTCTGCTGACTCACGATTGCATCAGACTTCATGCAGCGCAGATTGCACGCAATTGCACTTCTGCCTCGATCCACAGAAGTCTACAATACCCATGTAAGTCTGGCATGTCTGTTACGCAAGTGTGGCAGCGTTGTTTCGACAGCGAAGCCAACAACCATGGCGGCGTCAGATGAACCGCCGACACCGTTCAAGTATGTGCGCGGCATCACGGACGGCAAGAGAGCCCGCCACACCTCAGGTTCATTCTGTGCCTGTCAAGACTGAAATCTGCCGATCGTGCGCTTGACGAGGTCTGTCACCCATCGACCGCATCATCTGCTGCCGCAGGGTCCAGGGTGAAGACGCAGAACCTGAAGGCATGCCACTGACCACGGCCCGTGACTTGTCCTCCAACCGTGGCTGTACTTCTGCGAGCAAGGGTACCTGTTACTACCTTGACCAGCTGCCACGCAGCAGGTGTCATACACTGACGGGCTTGAAATGTCGTATACTTGAAATCCACAGGCGGTCCAGGTGCAGGACCTGGACACGGAGCCGGACAGCCAGGGGGACGAATCGGAGGCGATTTCCGTGCGCACGCTGCGGCGCGGCGACTGCTGCCTCGTCAGCAGCGAGGGGGATCGGCCCCACCTCGCGGTGGTGCTGCGCACCTTCCTCCAAGTGTGCCCACACGCATTCACGCCTGCTTCCCCGGCCTGCCAGACGTTTCGTTCCTAGGAGGTGTCGACTTTTGTAAGTTCTTTGTGTGGTGCGATGTATGCAGCTAGCCTCGGGAATCCGGCTCACCGAGATGCCGGCAGACATATGTAGTGCGTGGAAAGGACGCTCCCTGGGACTCTTTCGCATGTGAGCGGTCACACTTCTGCATCGCAGGGCAAGCGCGCCATGCTCAGCGTGGCGTGGCTGTACCGGCAGGACGAGGTGGAGGGCGAATTCCCGCTGCCCGACTGCCACCCACGAGAGGTGCGCACAGGAGTGCATGTTGCGGGATACCCCTTGCGGTACACTGCAGCTGTGCATGGACCGCTGCGACAGCTGCTTAGACATGGCGGACATGAGGCAGGACTGGTGCCGCAGGAAGGAGCAACGCTCTACCTCTGTGCGGCACTGACTGTGCAGGTGTTTGTTGGCATCGAAAAGGGGGACCCGCCGTTCCACACGGATGAGATTGACGCCGGCTCCGTGCTGCACCCGTGCAAAGTATACTTCATGTCAGCCGCGTCACTGGCGCGCGACGGTCCGCCAATGGTGCGCTCTCTGCATCCGGCAGCCGGCACGCCTTGCATGTCGGGCAGTTGCTTGTTGCACTGGACACTGCGCTCCATGATGATGTGTCGTTAGGGTGTCCTGTTGCCACAGGCAGTACATGGGACTGGGCAGCAAGCGCACATGAGGCCACGGCCGGGGTTTCTATGCTGCCGGGCTTGGCACATCGATGACAAGCAGCTGTTGCCGCTGCCATTGTCGGAAAACTCCCACAAGCTGGCAGCCAAGCAGGTGCGCAGCTGAGTGTGTTCGACTAGTCACTTGCTTCGCGTCTGAGCATTTTCGTTTGCAGCTGCACTGTGGTTTGCTGTCCACGATGTCCGCCCCGGACCAACCACTAGTGATCCACGCGCTTCTGCAGACGATGTGGCTCACAGCTCTGACCACAGACAGGCTACTAGCTGCAGACAGCAAACCGAAACGAAAGAAACGCAAAGGTGCGCTGTTGTGTTCAAGGCAAAAAACTCCACAGCTTAAGCGAATATTCGTGAGAGCACACAGTCCGTGATACATCCTGTACTGTTGTATTCACAGGCTCACCAAAATAGGCCATGCGCTACACGCTAGCCACACATGACATGTGCTGGGCAGCTTCAGCTCGTGAGGTCTGTAGGTAAGTTCACAAACTGAGCACAGTCGATTATGTATGCGTCATGAGCCTGTCCAAGTCCTCTAACTGATGGCGGCATCTCTGTCACAGAGTGGCTTGACAACTGGAAGGTGTATGGACTCCTGGGCAGCTAAGATGACGCGCAGCAGCAAACAGCAGCAATGGTGGCGTTTGTTGTGTTGCTGGAACATGTCGCTGGTCCAGCCGATGAGATGAGAGTGAGACTTCGAGTGTTGAAGCCACACCAGAAATGCTCCGGAGCAGTGTTCCAGATGAATAATCTGAATCTGAGCACCTTTTCGGTCCTGCTTGAAAGCAGAGAGCATGCTTGCCAACTTCCATCAACACGGAACCATGCCTGCTGTTTGCGCTAATGACCACGCCAGCACATTTGATGCACCGGCGGCCTAAAAGAATGAGGTCCTCTTCTGCCAATGACGCCAGCACGTTTGATGTACCGGCGACGCGAAACTAATCAGGTCTTCTTCTGCCGGCTGGCGCGCATGGCCTCGGCCATCTCCGCTGCGCCCTTGGCGGGTCCCGAGCCGCGGCCGCCCGACGCCCGCCTCTCCTCCGCTTTCAGGCGCTTCATCTCCGCGAGCCGCTTCGCCTCCAGCTTCAGGCCCGCCTCCCGCCGCCGCGCATCGCCTGTGTTTGATCAGGGTGTTCGTTTCAAGAGGAGCGTCAATGTGCACAACCACCACCGCCTCCTGGACTTGCCACGAACTGGGCTGTTTGCACAGTGAGTGATTGCTATGGAGCTTCATCTGCGACTGTAGGAGGCAAGTGCTGCGTATGGCACACCTGCAAGGTCGTCCCAGTCGAACTGCATGCTCGTGTCCGCATCCACTGAGGCCCAGCCCTCGAACTCGGTCACCAGCGCCTGCACCCAGTGATGGTTGCGCATCATGCCTACGAATGACACGCCCGCACAGGATACTAAGGCCGTGCTAGACATGTGCCCGCAACACCTCACATCTGAAGCCCTTCGGATTCCAAGTCAATTTTTAATTCGAAGCTGTTCAAGCTTTCACCTCGCTGCGGCCATTGGGCAGGTAGGCAGTGCACAGTGCGCGCAGCACGGCAGGGTCGGCGCGCTTCTTCTCCGGCGACCCCACAATCAGACCGTGCACCCGCAGCCCCATCTTGTCCTTGGCGCCCGAGAGCTTCCGCATGATCTGCGCACAGCTCACGGACTTCAATAGTGTGTAAGCACTGCTGTGTATCGTAGGCCTGACCAGTGCACCATGCTTATTGGATCTTGCCGTCGACCGCCTCAGATTGTCGGCTTACGATCAGCTTGCACTCCATCGACTCCAAATGGGATAACGTCTGCCACCCCAGCTCCGCAAAATGGCAGCGGCGGTCACCTCCTGGCCCGGCTGGCGCAGCTCGCCGTCGGAGACGAGCAGGATGTCGGAGTTGGCCCACTTGGCCTCGGACATGCGGTCCAGGCAGCGCCGGATGGGCTCGTTGAAGTCGGAGCCGCCGTTGAACACCTTCTCCAGGAAGCTCAGCAGGTTGTTCAGGCTCGCCATGTCCGTGCCCAGCTCCAGCTCCCGCACCTGCCGCACCGCCACAGCGCTCATGTTGGGTAAGGCACGAGGAACGACGATCGACTGCTGAGCAACAACGTGCATTGCGACTCAGCTGGCCTCGCAAGTTCAGATTGTAGAGCACTGGATACAGGCAGGCTGCCTGTGGTTCTGTGCAGGCATGTCTGCCACCACCAGACAACAAGACACAGAGAAACAAACAAGCACAAGGAGTGTTCCTGACCTCCTGGGGCCCGGCGAAGGCGAAGACATAGCAGCCGCGGTCCTGCGCTTTGGCGGCGCGCATGCACTCCAGCGCGAGCGCCTTAGCCACTGTCTCACGCGCGCCGCGCATGCTGCCGCTGGTGTCGATGCACAACAGGATGGGACCCCTGTCGGCTGTGGGCCGCACCTGCAAATGTTTGGGATGATAACAGATGTCATGTCGGCATCTGCAGACAGCCTGTGCCTTACACAGGTGGTGCCAATGATGTGCATCGAACAACGTGCCAGGCCTCAACAGGGCCCTTCTTGCTGCTCATGTACTGCTGGACTGCTGTCAATCATGGCAGGCGTGCCATGCTGCACCCCACCTCTCGTCTGTCGGGGTTGATGGTGGTGGGGAACTCGCCCCAGCCGTCGCGCTCATAGCAGGACAGCCCCTTCTCCGCCATCTTGGCGAAGAACAGCAGCTTGGACTGCCGCACGGTTTTGCCCCGCGCCAGCAGTGCCGCCTGCAGAAGCAGCACGAAGATATACATCAACTCGATGGCAATCAGGCGATGCGCAGCACACATTCGACGTTGGCGGAACAACGGGCATAGCTGCAGCCTCCGAGACGACTTGACGAACACCATCAGTTCGTGTCTGTTGATGTTGTCGACGTTACAGGCATGCCATCCAAAGAAGGGTGTCGGATGTACGCCTGGCGGAGGGCAGCACCTCGCTCTGTGAAACCAGCATGCCATCCAGAAAAGGGTGTTGGTTGTAGGACTGACAGAGGGCGGCACCTCGGAGGGCAGCAGGCGGGAGAGGTCGTCGGCGCGGGTGAGGCCGCGTGTCTCCTGCTGCTCCAGCACCGTGCGCAGCAGCCCGGGGCGGCCCCGCATGTCCAGGTGCTGGATGGGGGCCCGACGCAGCGGGCCCCACCCCCCGCCCCGCCCCAGCGACCGCACCTGCACGCATGGTGACATTGGAAGCCGCGTCAAATCGCTGGATCAATTCGGTAGTTCGCTGTGTCATGCTCCATCACGTGGCGGCCCACTGGAGGAACTCGAATGGTCATACGTGCAATCAAACCTGTGAGATGGACTGGCTGCCCAAAGTTAACTGCTGCTGCGTGGGTGCTGACCACAAGGCAACACGTGGGCACGACATTCAGTGGGGTGCAGGTGCAATGCTTGTCACTGACCAGATCGCGCAGCTCCTTCAGGTCCTCCAGCTTGCTGCGCATCTTGTCCATCTCCTTCCACCCCTTCCGCTTCCACAGATTGCCCTGCGTCAGTCACACCGTGGTGACCCTGACAACTCCATCAATGAGCCCCGGCTCTAGTTGCCACCGCTTTGCCACAGGAGGCTTCCGCTGCCCAAACCTCACAGTCATGGCTCAGGAGCACGACACACTTGCGCTCTGCACACCTGCAGGTCGAAGGTGCCGCCGGCGGCGCCGCCGAGCAGCGCCTCAATACCCTCCATTGCCCGCCCTGCTTTGCTCAGCGTGTCGATTGGCGCCTGCCACATGTCTATGAGACCAGCCACCTGCCAGACCAACGTGTTTACACTGGCATGGCGTATCAATTTAGGTCACACTGTTGCACGATCATCAGCCTACATGCAAAGCAGATGTGCACAGCGCATCTTGAGTGGTCATGGCATATTCAAAAGTCTGCAGTCGAGCAGACGCACCAGCTCCTCTGCCGTGCGCCGCTCAGGGCTCCAGTTGGCCGAGCTGCCGCCCTCCAGTTCGTCGTCGGATTCTGTTGCCTCCTCCGCTGCCGCAGGGCTGGCGACTGGCGGCGCGCCATTGCTGCCGGGCTCGAGGTTGTGCCGCACTGCAGCGCACCATGCGCGATGTCACATGCTGCAGCCACACTGCCGATTTGACAGCCACACCAGCTTCAGAACGAAGGACTGAGGTGCAGATTCTGCCTGCTATGGAGAACAGCCATGATATCTAGTACAGGGTGGGACACCTGCACGCCGCTGGGCCTCCTGCTCTTTCAGCTCCGCGATCGTCATGTACACCTGCCCGCTGCCGTCCACTTCCCGCTCTTCCTGCACCTCCTCCACCCTGCAGCGCACAGCACCGCGAATTCCGCGCAGAATGTGCTGGGTGCATGCCACAGCCTGCTCCGCTGTCCTCTAGTCATGTTGACCACGACTCAGACATCAATCTCTGTGCTCCTCTCGAGCACTTCGTCGCTTACCCAGTGATGGCGCGCTGGTACTTCACGACCACCTCCAGCATCGTCCGCAGCATTGCATCCAGCACTCCCGTGTACTTCTTAGTGAAGCGTGCGACGCCCAGCTGCGATAGCCGCACTGCAGTGCACAGCACATGATCATCTGACGACTGCTAATCCAGCTGAGGCCGTCCAGGAGTAGATCCTTTGGCATTGCAGCGCAAATCAGCAGGACACGGCACAAACATCAATGTGGGCAACAGGACGCACATATAAGGACAGAGCGCAGCGGCTCTGGCGGCCACACGAGACCATCTGCCACGGGTGCCATGTGGGCATACGTCTCATCCAACAGCAGCTGCCGCTGGGTCTCTGTGTCCAGAATCAGGCCCTTGTCCAAGGCCGCCTGCATACAAAACAACAAGAAAGTGCGTGGCATAACGATCTGCTGGACCAAGCCATCTATGCTTGAGTCACCACATGGAGTGAGGCGAGGTCGTACAAATTGTGAGATCAAGGAGTCGCACCGCCCGCTTGGGGTCATTGCTCAGTCCGCACCTTCCACAGGCTGAGACCGATGGCACTCTGCTCAAGTGCGACATCGCTGTGCACATCTTCGGCCTTGCACCTGCATCATGTTTGATGCTGCTGTCAATGATCAACGTGTTGGGAGCAAGTGCGGCTCATCCTCCACAGGACTGGGTTGATCAGTTGCGAACTGCATAGTAGATCATGGGCAGGAGAGCCGCACGTGATGTGCGCCAACCGCAGCAGCCACTGCATGAGCACTGGCGAGACGGACGCGAGCTCGCCAAGCCCAGTCTGCGGTCTTGGCAATTGTTGCTGCGAACGGGCATCAAGCACAGCGCCATTGCCGTTCAGCAAGGCGCCGTTTGAGCTGCTGCCGGCGGCAGCGGCAGCCGTCTGACATTGCCGCCTGTGCCATCGAGGCTGACGCTTCGCGGGAGCAGACTTGGCAGGTGATTGGGTCCGATGCAAATGATGCTGTTGGTGCCCCCCGTCTCGTGAGCAGGGCGGCACACCACTGCTGCACTGCACTGCCTGCATGTATGTTGCGCTCACTTTTCCGGAGCGAACTGGCTGCTGCGTGTAGCTGTCTACATGAGGGAAAGACGTCAGAGCCTACATATAGTTTTGCAAGCAGTTCTGCAAGCGTGCAAGCGCAAATCCGAGAATGGAAGTTGCAAAAGATCAACTTGAGATTGCACTTTATCCGATACCAGTCCGTGAGTGCTCAATTCACCAGCCACAACAATTCTCACAATTAGAACCGTGGCACTCCTTCGTCATTATGCAACGTACAGTGACAGCGCAGGGCGTGCTGCCCGCGGCAACGCCTCTGCAACGTGCAGCCGCCTGCAGAGTGCCTAGCAGGACTCGCAGCGCTGTTCCGGCAGTGCAGCAGCAGCCTGCAACCCCGCGGCTGCAATCATCAACGAGCAGATCTCTCCACTCGGCCACAGTCCTGCATGCTGTGCGAGCAGATGCCCCTACCGCGGAGGTGAGTGCAGAGGCTGACGCTTGCAGGTACCGAGCGCTCCCCAGCTTTTGGAACCAGTGTTATCGCCTCTTCAACTGAGTCCCACGTACGAAGAAACTCTCATCGATTGATCGATGATGCTGCGCTGCAGGCGGATCAGTCTATCGTGACGCGCATCTCAGAAATCAGCCGCAGCGTGGACGCCGCGCATACGCAGCTGCTGCAGGATCACGCCTCCGCCGGCGACACACTGCTGGAGGACCCGATCAATGATCTGCAGGACAAGGTTCTCGCGGCTGTGGACATCTTGTCAAAAGGCCTGCTGGAGCGGGAAACAGAGGTGACGCCTGTAACGTGCGGCATCATTTCATGACACGGTAGCTGCACAAGCGCCTTCACATGTCTCAGCTGCATACACATCAGACACTTCCATACCCCGAGTCCATTTCAGACAGCACTGGCAGATGGTCTCATCGGCACGGCCTTTGCCATGGCCGCCAATCACTCATCAGCCGTGTGGTGCTGCAACAGGTGCGGCTGATGCTGCTGGCAGCACTATGCGGCGAGCACCTGCTGCTGCTGGGGCCACCAGGGACTGCGAAGTCGGAGCTGTCGCGGCGGCTGGCGGGCATCACCCGCGGCACCTACTTTGAGCGCCTGCTGACGCGCTTCTCCGTGCCTGAGGAGCTGTTTGGCCCACTGTCAATGAGCGGTGAGCATGCTGCAGACGGAAAGCCAGCGATCATGTTTGTGCAGGAGGTTGAGCATCAGGGCTTGAGAGTGCCCTGATGCTTCCTTTTCATAACAAGCACATGTATCTGCAGATATTTTACAGCTTGCATGGATGTCCTTCCAAACCTGCTTGCGTCTTGCTGCTCAGTGACGCGATTAGCAGCCGCAGCGAGCAGCAGACCAGCTAGCATTTTATTGCTCAGTCATGGCACCGTGTCTGCAGGCCTCGAAAACGATCTGTATGTCCGCAAGATAGACGGCTACCTGCCAACAGCGGAGGTCGCATTCATTGACGAGATCTTCAAGGCTAACAGCGCCATCCTTAATGCATTGCTGACGCTGCTGAACGAGCGGCTGTTCGACAATGGCAATGAGCGCCGTCCCGTGCCGCTGCTGTGCATGGTGCGTGCTGGCTGTGTGCTTGCAATCATCCAGTCTCATATGCTTGGTGCCATTGCCAAAGGGTTCTTGCCTGGGCACCACATCTGTCAGTCTGCAGATGACAACTGCTGCAAGCCATGCAGACTTGTCGGACTGGCCTGGTCACTCAAGATACCTGGATCCAAGTAGATCACGACAATGTCCTCAGGTGGGCGCCTCAAACGAGCTGCCAGAGAGCGAGGAGCTGGATGCATTGTACGATCGCTTCCTCATCCGGCGGCAAGTGTCACAGGTAGGCAACCGACTTGCTTGGCATCAAGGTGTAGCTTGACACTCCAGCATGCCAGTTCACACATTCGGGTGGCAAGAAGTTTGGTACTCACAGAGGCAGGGGACTAGTGGCGCAATCACCCTCAGTGCCGCGCACACCGTGCTAAGTGTGGTCGCTGGGAAGAGTGAGACGCCTGAGGAGCTGCACCTTGAGAGTGCGGCTGCTGCGGCAATGCAGGTGTCGTCCGCACAGCTGGCCACGCTGGCGCGCATCGCCGCTGGCGGCCGGGTGCAGGAGGTTGTGCCGGGCGCCGAGCAGCCGCCCGCTCAGGCCGGCGAGCTCACCATGGACGACTACAGGTGTGCTATTGTCAAGGGTCTACTGGGTGGACAGATGGGGTGCGAGACCACCAGCGCCTACTGAATGATGGAGCCATGAAACACAAGCGATGGCAGCATGTGCAAGCTGCGGAGGTCTCTGTAATGAAGAGGTCGTTGTATCGGCAACAGCAGAGCAGGACTTGCCGTCATGTGATGCACTGAACTTGCACTGGTGCTGCGGACCACAGGAATACAGCGAGGGCAGCGCAGGAGGCAGTGGATGTGCCAGACAGCGTGATCGACCTGCTCACGGGGCTGCGCAACTATCTGCAGGTAGAGTTTGACTGCAGCTGCATGCAGATTTGGCACGACTGCCGACTGCTGAGTCGGCAGTCGAGTTTACTGTGTCAGCCTGGTGTTTGGCGTGCACATCATACAGTGCAATGACATTCCGTGTGTCACTCATTCGCGCGGCAAATGCACCTCGCAGGACAAGTGCGAGCCGCCGGTGTATGTGTCCGACCGGCGCTTCATGAAGTCCATCAACATGCTGCAAGTCGCCGCCTTTGCTGACGGCCGCTCCAAGGTGCCTTCGAGGACATGCAACCCCGTGCAGACTGTCTGGCAGCCCTGTATCGTCAATGCTGGGACAGACTTCAGCAAAACTGTTCCAGTAGTGGCAGCACACCTGGAAGTATCCCTCAGGAGCTCGGCCTTTTGCTTAACGATGAGGTCGTCGACTGCTGTGCGGGATGCAGGTGTCGGAGTACGACCTGCTGCTGCTGGAGTTTGTGTTTGGGCAGCGGCCGGATGACGCGGCCAAGGTGAAGGCGCACCTCCTGGAGTCCATCGCTGCCGACCCAGAGCTGCAGAAGGCGGAGATACTGTTCCTGGGCTCCTACGGCCGCGCCTGCGAGTTCCTGTCAGCCGGCGATGCCGAGGTGAGCAGGGATGTGCCGTGTGAACTTCTGACATGCAGGATGCATTCAGGCTGCGCAGGGTCAGCAGCAGCGGTTGTGTGCGGACACGAGAGCGCTCAAACCAGCAGCGCCTCTCTGCACTGGTCACTGTACGCATGAACGATTGACTCCCTCGCCAAGTGACCAGTGCAGAGAGGGAGTCGATCGTTCAGTCGTATGATGTTGTTCATAACTTCGAAGTCACGGTCAACTCATATTTGCTGCGAACAACAGAAGCTGGAGGAGACCAAGGCGACGGTGGGCAGCATGCGGCAGCTGCTGGAGACGAAGCACGCGCGGCTGGCGGCAACGCTGGACGGCGCCTTCCCGCAGCTCAGGCACTCTGTGTGGCACTCGGAGTCCAACCAGCAGTCCGCCGTGCAGACGCTCACGCCGCAGATGACGGAGAACAAGGCCAAGGCGCGTCTGCATGCAATACTTCTGCATCGAGTGCGTTTGATGAGGTGTGTGAAGCGACCTGTGCTGGTCAGCCAGGGTGCTTGGCAGTTCAGCCACTGGAAGAGAGGGAAACACAGTGTTGAAAGTGAGAGAATGTATCTGCAGGTGGAGGACCTTTTGCGGGAGACGATGGTGATGCAGGAGGCGCTGCAAAAGGACGCGTCAGCCGGCCTGCTGGAGAAGCTGCTGCCCAAGCGGCACAAGCAGTACCAGCGCGGCATTTCCTCCCGCGCCTGAGCCACGTTGGCAATACCACTCATGCGTAGAGGCGGGCAGGGGTTAGGAGGCGTGGGGGTCGGGAGGCGTAAGGGGTTCTGTGTGGGCACACTGCTGTCAGCATTCCATTGGTGCCCGTTTCAGCGATTGCAGTGGATGCACGTCGGTTGGGTGCAAAACCAACTAGGGATTAGGTGATTGACGTTGACAGTCTTTGAATGCTCAGGGCTCCGACAACTTTCCCCGCAGCCGGCTGTCTGGGCGGTTCTGAGTGGTGAACCATGAACTTATGAATTGTAATGTTTCCTACCACCAAATGTGGCACTCAAAAGCAGCATTGCAAATGGCGCATGACATGCGAGCGACATCGTTGGCTTCCACAGAGCTTCGAAATTGAGCGCCAGTTCCACTGGGTGCTGCCAGCCGCTGCCTGAGCAAATCCAGCGCTTTGTTGCCTATGCTGATTTTTCACGTGCGCCGGAGCCCAGATACTTCCTTCGTTGTCGCACCATGTGGAAAAACATGTAAGGAAAACCTGCGGCGGTATCACTGCATACCGTCACTGGATCTCCGAAAAGGAAGTGCAGCATGCAAGAAAAAAAGGAACAAAAACCGCATGCACAATGATAATGGTGGTGATCACCTGGCAGGTACACGCCGATCAGAATAATGAGGGCGGTATGGTAGTCGAAAGCAAAATTCCACGAATTTGGCATCTCGATACTGAGCAGCTTCCGCCTCCGGACCTGCAAAACGGTCAACAGCCTTGTGCAGTTTCATGCACATATAACAGGCTTCAGCTTGAAGAGGCCACTGGAATTGCTTCATATAGTGGAAACACACAAGTAAATAACCAAGATCTCTACCTGTGGCAGCGCAAGCAGTGCCATGGTGATCTCGCTGGCAACGCCCAGTGGGTACAGGGGCAGGAAGGCGCTGTACCGCAACCACAGCAGCACATATGAATCCAGCCCCAGCGCCTGTAGTGAAAACCTACAAAAATTGCTACAGGTTTCCAGGCAATGCCCACAGGTGGGTATGATATCTGATTCCAGCCATCAGAAGGCCCAAGGAGACACTGCAAATCAGCTGCCTGTCTGAGCAAGCATCGCCAACCAGGCAGGCGAGACGCACCTTTGCGGCAAAGAAGCCATAGCGGATGATCTCGACAAGACTCCACGCCATTATCAGAGATGTGAAGGAAGGGCTGAGCGGCCCCAGCTGCTGCAGTGAGCCCTGTGTCGTCTCGTCAGGCACAAGATCCACGACAGCCCAGAGGATTCCTACCCTCGAGGCCACCTGCATGCCTGCGAGTGAGAAACATGCAGAAAGTTTTCACGGGATTCTGTTAGACATGCTGACTTGTGCATTGTCTTTGGTGTGAGCGCCTGTGTTGCACACAGGTGTCACGATGCCATACAGTCCCCTCCTGCACACCCCGGTGTATTGAGTAGCGGTCATCAGGGCTTGGTACCTACTGCAAGACCACACACCTGTTGTGAACACCGAGGCGCGAACCAGCCCAAGTGCGCAGTGCAAAGCCTGCAGCCATCACGAGGATTCAATTTGCCACTGAAGTTGCAGGGTCTCCTTTCATTGATACGCTGACGGACAACAGCAAAATCTCGTTGCAGCAGCAGAACCCGCTGTAGCATCGAGAACCCCACCTCCAGAATGGCTGCAGTCTGAAAGATCTTCAGCGGCACCTCCACAGCCTGCAGCGCATGGCACAAGAGAGTCAGAAGTGATGGCTGCCACAGACAGACATTGATACAGACCCGCAGCACGCAGCGACAGCACCCATGTCAATGCATGCGACATCAAATGCCCTTGGAGTGGGCGAGCTGTCATATGCACCTGCCAGACGCCGGGTGATCCGCTGCCGGCTCTGAGGGCTGATACGGCGCAGAACATGATGTAGGACCAGCCGAGGAACTGCGCGACGTTGTACAGCGTCATGTACGCTTTTGCTGGGCCTGACGGCGGAGCGGCAGCCCTCGGCGCCGCCATGATGGTTTCCTCCTGCACAACAGCAACTTGGTTTCCAGATGCACTGGCTGCGGACCTCACTGAAACGAACAGGGTGACAGATAGCTTCCCTCGCGGATCATTTGTCTTGACCGCCCTCTGGGCAGATGAATCCCCTCTGGCTGGCGTGTATCTGCCTCATTTGGACGTTGGGCATGGACATCAGGGTAACTGAAGTTTCGCTGGTTTTCAGAGTTTGCTAAACGAATACGGCGATCCGACAGATGCGAAATACATCGAGTCACCTCTGTATGCCCACAGGCTGATCAGATCACGATGCACAGCAGCTGGCTGATGGCAGGTCCCTGGGTGAACAGACCGACAAGTTCCGGCTTTTGCATCGCAGCTGCAAACGCAATGGTGCAGCGGCATATGCGGCATGCACTGTTGTATGGGGTGGGCAGAAGAAATGTGGAGAAGCACAAGCTTGTTATGCAGACCACCCTACAGCAACCTGCTGAGGCTGCATTTCCGGATTCGAGTCGCTGTCAGGACATGTTCCCCAGAGTTCAAAGGGTGCCGAACCTCCCAGGTTCGATGCCACAATCAGGTTCCACACGAATTGGCCGCCGCGCTCATGCGCCGCGGCGCAAAGAATCAGCTGAATCTGCAAGAAACCAAAGACTGAATGCGCGTGGAAGCCCCACGCAGAAGTGCTGAGCTACAGATAGCCACTCAATGGCCCATCCTCACGACCGTGGGCAGCAGGCTGGAATAGCCGTGCCCTGAGATCCGTCTCGCAGCAAGCAAAAGCCCGACGGCAATGCCGCAGAGCGCCAGTACCAACAGCCACCGCATCGACGACCGGCGGCCCCGACACTGCGCCAGCGAGCTGCCGCACACTTTCCGGCGCGCCCTCAGCCCAGCTTTCCCCATGTCAGACTGCCATGCATCGCCGCGCCAGACGCCCAAGTCCGTGAAGCGCTGCTTCTGTTGAGCAACAAGTGACAGCTAGGTCAGGGTGAGCTACACGAAGCCTCTTGCTCGAGGTGCACACAACCTGTGCCCACAAGGTAGAGCATGCATGTCGCACGAGGAGACGTGACATGGCCTGGAGAACCTCGGCACAGACATCAGCGTGACGGCAGATCTCCAACCTTTGCCTCCCCATTAAGGTAGCCGGCATGAAGCAGCACTGGCTCCACAGGCCGCTCGGATTTTATGGCTGCATCGTACACCTCTGCATGCACACTGCGCTTGCTGACTGGTGCAGCCAAGAAACTCGACACGGGGCAGGCTGCATGGTTTGCCTTCCCAAGCTGAGTTTGCATGCTGAAAGGGCAGACATCGGTCGAATTCGATGCTTCTGTGCAATACGGATTGCATTGCTGACAGGCAGGGCCTGACAAGCCGTGCCATAGCTGACCTAAGTTCATGAACTGGCTGATGGGAAGGATGCGGTAGCGCAGCGGTTCCTCGTCCCCCATGCCGACCAGGAATGCCATTACTACCTACAAATGGAATGCAATGCAACCATGAGGTTGGATTTCCATACAGCCTGAAATGTGCAGATCGGGCACCAAGCGCCAGAAGCTGTTGTGCAATGCAGCGTGCCGATGGAGCATGCTGTCACGCTGCCAGTTTGCCACTGTGTCAGGGATGACATCAGCTGGCGCCTCACCTCGTTCCATGCTGCCTGGTCCCACTGCTGTGTGTGCGTGTGCACCACCCAGTCCGACAGCTTGGCCAGGAACTTCATGGCTGCGGGCGTCGGCCGTACATAGTATGCGCCCAGGCTCTGGCATGGCGTCAGAGCCCGCATTGACGTCTCATTCTTTCGGATTTCCCACGCCGGATAGTACAGATCGCCTGTGCGACGCAGTGCAGGTAGTCTGCTCATAAATCGACTATCCGTCCAGGATTGGGCAACATATGACGTGCATCGAATCTGTGCAAGTCGTCAATGCTCACCTCCAGGTATCCGCTTGTCGAACTTCTGCCTGTACAGCTTGCAACGCTCGTCCAGAATGGACCCAAGCCGTGGCGACTCATCAGCCCGAAAGTCGCTGAGGCCCTGGCATGCAGAGTGGGAATGCGTCAAGCCACCTTGCAATGCGGCAGCCACGACTGCACCTCCACGAGCAACTGCGGCATCTGCGCTGCAGCAGTGTCACTCTTGGGGTGCCATTGCACCTGCCGCCTCACCTGCAGATCGTAGGGCGACTGGACGATGTCTGCAGCCAATGGATCCTTGACCGCAGCGACGTCATTATCCAGGTACAGCGACGCGTAGCCGAGCTGCGCCAGCCGCAGGGACCACCAGATCTTGCCAAAGTCCCACGGCCGCTCGCCATAGCGGTGGCCCTCCGGGAACTCCCATGATCGCGGCGACAGCTCATCCAGGTAACACGGCACGTTGAGCTCCTGCACATTATACACGCAGTACTTGGCCAATCGACAGCTGAGC
Source organism: Tetratostichococcus sp. P1 (assembly GCA_036584455.1). Lineage (NCBI taxonomy): Eukaryota > Viridiplantae > Chlorophyta > Trebouxiophyceae > Prasiolales > Stichococcaceae > Tetratostichococcus > Tetratostichococcus sp. P1. Next base: position 108,322 of record BTPI01000011.1, read on the forward strand.
GGCAGCATAAAATCCATCGGTCTAATCAGCCGCAACTTGGTCAGCGTGCACAGCGGGTGCGGTGACTGGACGCATATGCTGGAGTTTTAGGCACCATGCTCTTACCAGCAGCGCGGTACACGTGCCATTGTCCTGGCTGATGACCATCAGGTTGTTATCGCGGCCGACAGCATGCATGTGGTACACGAAGTTCTTGAGCATGTCCAGAATGGCCGGCGTCCATGCCGATGTTGTGGTAAACACCAGCTCATTCTGCGGGGTGGCCACCGCTTGCAGGTGCGTCAGAAGCGTGTCGTTGGTCAGCCGCGGCATGTCTACGCCTTTGCTGCTGGCCAGCAGTGATCGGCCCATGACGCCATCGCTGCTGACCGCCAGCAGCGCGAGCGTGAGGCAAACTGCTGCAGCGGCCTGCAGCGCTCGCATCACAGCATTCCCGCTGATGCTGCGACCACCGGCACGTAGCAATGTCATCACATTGGGAAGGGTTGCCAACGATGTTGTCGAGGCTCTTGTCTGACTGCCAAGGTCAGCACCCAGGGTCCAATCGCATCGGTGTGCCGAGCAAGGTAGCACCTCTCGCTGCCTCTTTCTAGATCAGGATTCGATCATTAGTTGCACATAGAAGCATCGGCATCTGCAAGCGGTGGCATTATTCACACTTCGGCCCCCTGTCACGTAATTAGCAGCCCTGTAGCGAAAGTCATGCACCGAAAATTCAAACTGAAGCCATCTTAACACCAACACACCAGCGGTGCGCACACCGAGTTAGCAACATCAACATCTGCGAAAGGGCAGTCGTACCGAGTTGAGTCTCGCAGCCGGCAGGCGCAAACGCTCCTTGCTAGAGGCGGCAGTCTCACCCTGCGAAGCCTTCAAATCCAGTGGACAGGGTCAGAATCCCTGGTCTCAGGACCGCACTGTGGCGGCAGGCAGCGTGCAGCTGCTGGCCAGGCTGATCAGCTGCAGCCATGGCTGATTCGCGGCGGGATAGCGAAGGTGGGCAACCGACGGAATGGATGGCCTGTCCAAACATGCGTCACTCTGGCGAAACATGCACGATCGCGCCCTCGCACACTCGATGGCGAGGCCGAGCCCTGAATTGTAGTCGTCGTGGTCCAGAGCAGCTGTGCATGCATCGCCACAGTTTGTCCTGGTCCGCTGCGATCTGGTGTACACACATGATCAGGCCAAGGTTCGAAAGCCGTCTTCAATGTACCTCACCACTGGCGCTATGCAGGCACCGCGGAGTCGGATCCAGTCATGCCACTGCCGTCTGGATCAAATGCCGCCCCGCCAGAGGCCTCCACAGGCAGGGAGGCGAGCCTGGGGACCGGCTTCAGCGGCGGCCGGGCTGTGCAGGGGACGCCCTCCGTCCGCGGCGGCCGCCCCAGCTTCAGCGGCGGCCTGCCTAGCCTGGAAGGCAACCGCCGGCGCAGCTTGACGGGCAACAGGCGCCGCAGTCTGAGCCAGATGAGCGATGGCGCCGCCGCCGGCCCCTCGCCGCTGGACCGCAACGGCTGGCGTGGCGACCTGGGGCAGTTCCAGGGGCCGCGAGCGCGGATGCAGGATCGGCGACGGTCCTTCAGTGTGCCGCTGTCTCCCGTTGCCAGCGCGGTGCGCATCGTGTCCAGATGGTGGTGTGCCAATGTGCAAACCTTCCTCTGGAAGCCAGGGGGCCCTCGGCAACAGGCTTTGCACCCGTCAGCATATCTCGCGTACCCATCCCACACTCCTATCTGCATGCTGCAGGATGGCGGCTCCATGCATACGGACTTTGATGGCGACGGCGAGGCCATCTATGTATGGGGCACCAACCTGACGATTGCCAGCGTCACAGAGCGCATCCGCCGCTTCTACACCAGCTTCAAGACACCGCAGCAGCGCGACGACGACGATGCCAAGTACATTGGCCTCATTCGCCAGGTGTGGATTTGCTTCAGGTTTAACAAACTGCATCCAAAAGCCAATGAAGTTCAGTTGCATGAGCTGGCAGCTGGGGTTTCAACCCACGAGACCAGCATAGATGCGTCTGATGCATTGAGAGGTGTTCAGGCCATGTTGCGCGTCATACTGTCTTCTGACTATCGGCTGTTCTCGCATGAACACAGGCGGTGGAGAACGAGGAGCCGGTGCTGAATGTGGACTGCGCCAACATCGCGGCGGCGGACCCCACGCTGTATGCGCACCTGCTGTCCTGCCCCACGGAGGTCATTCCCCTCATGGACACGGAGGCCCGCAACCTGGCCGCTGCGCTGACCAACGATGAGGATGTCGACCACCACATACAGGTGCAGAGAATCTCATGCGATGACTGTGCCACCCACGCGTGGCCAACAGGCTGCAGGGATGCAGTCCAAAGCCCTGACAGCAAAGCGGTTATTGCTGTGCTAGAGCGTCACGCTCTCAGGTGCACAGCACAGGCCGTACCTAGTCGTCTTAGGTTCAAAATTGGACACGTTTGAGCGGGTGTTGTACCTGCTGCAGGTCAAGACCTTCAACCTGCAGGAGAGCAAGGTCATCCGGGACCTCAACCCGGCTGACATCAACTGCCTCATCTCCGTGAGCGGCATGGTCACCCGCACCAGCGCCGTCATCCCCGACCTCACGTGAGCAGTTGTGACTCCTGGCGCTGTGTCTCGCAGCAACATCAAACCTTTTAGTAACTTGTCATCTACTTGGCGGGTGATTTGGCATGACGTTGTTGGCAGCACAGCGCCAAGTTGATGTCATCAGTCAGTCCCAGACTGGGGACGGCACCTTTGCCCTGCTGCTTGTCAACACGATCGTGCGTGTGCAGTGTGGCGACCTTCGGCTGCGAGGCGTGTGGCTTTGAGAAGCTGGTGCCGGCGGCGTGCGGGCGGCTGGAGGAGCCGCAGCGCTGCGACGCCTGCAATGCGACCTGGACCATGAAGCTGCTGCACAACCGCTGCTGGTTCCAGAACAAGCAGCTCATCAAGATGCAGGTGTGGTCAGCGATGCAGTGATCTTGCCACCTGGCTAATGACAGCGGGTAGCATAGGGCAGCAACATCATGCCGTGCGGTGGGAACTGCTGCATCACATGCTCTCTGGCGCCAAATCCTGTAATGCCAGGAGTTTGTAGCAGAGGACCAGGACCAGTACACCTCTTACTAGTTGCTGCCGCATGATGGCTGCTTCGTGGGCATGCAGGAGAACCCCAACGCCATCCCAGAGGGCGAGACGCCGCATGCGGTCAGCATGTTTGCCTTCGACTCGCTGCTGGACGTATGCAAGCCGGGCGACCGCATCACTGTGACCGGCATCTACAAGGCGGTGCCCATGCGCACCTCCCCCCGCCTGCGCCAGCTCAAGGTGCAGTGCTCGTACCATCTGATGAGCATCTTTCGCAGGATCTGATTAGTTTGGTATCTGATGTCCCAAGTGCACCTGGACCGCCTTGCTGCACAATGACATGCGGTGAGCAGAGGTTGCTCTGGTGTGTCGAAAGTGCTGCAGAGTGCACGTTTTGTGTCCTCGACAGGCAGTGTACAAGACGTACATCGATGTGGTGCACGTGGAGAAGTCCCAGACGGCGCGCACCTTCACTGTGGCGCAACCTGCCGCCGCTGGCGATGCCTCCCAGGTCAGCTGGCACAGTCGTTATCATGCAATCTGAGCAGCAGCTTTCGGATGTCAACGTGCATACCCACTGACACCTGCTGCATCGATGTTCACGCATGTTGCAAGCCCTGACACCTTTTGTTTCTGGGCGACTCACAGGAGCCAGCCACCCAGCCGGATGCAGATGCCGAGCCGCGGCTGCAGATGGACGACATCACCCCCGAGCAAGCCGCCGCCAACGAGGCCAAGCTGCAGGTGAACATATGTGCTTTGTGATGTGGCAAAAGCTCTGCACAGGCTTGAATGGGATGGTTATGTCGGTGGACTTGATGTCCGGTTACAGAGCTGCCGACAAGCAGCATGTGCCCACACATGTCGGGGTGCAAAGTCACGCATGCACCACATGCCTTGCAGGCTCTGGCACGGGAGCCGGACATCTATGAGAAGCTGACGGCGAGCGTGGCGCCTGGCATCTGGCAGCTGGATGACATCAAAAAGGGCCTGCTGTGCCAGCTGTTTGGCGGCACCACAAAGGTGAGCTCACCTGCACAGACCGTGCCTCCTGCAAACATGCCCCTCGTAGGTTGAACTGCAACAGAAGCTCGCCCTGGACATGTGGCACATGCGGATGCCACTGCTGCCACAAGCGCCTCCAGCTGAACATCGCCGTCTCACGCTGTCCACTCACACCGCATGCGCTGCTGCCGCCGCAGAGCTTCCAGGGCGGCAAGCTGCGTGGCGAGCTGAACGTGCTGCTGGTGGGCGATCCTGGCACCAGCAAGAGCCAGCTGCTGGGCTATGTGCACAAGCTGGCGCCGCGCGGCATCTACACCTCGGGCCGCGGCTCCTCCGCCGTTGGCCTCACCGCCTATGTCACTCGGGTGCGCACCGCACCTCTGCGTCCAGCCACAAGCTCCTGCGCCATGTCAGCACTGTATTCTGCAGGTCACATACCACAAGGCTTCAAGGCAATGCATGCACTTTGCGGAGGGCCAAAGCTGCAGGTGGTTGTGTATGCTGCACGTGTATACGGACATTGAAAGGTACGAACTTGTACTGCACAACAGGATCCAGAGACGCGGGAGATGGTGCTGGAGAGCGGCGCGCTGGTGCTGTCCGACCAGGGCGTCTGCTGCATCGACGAGTTCGACAAGATGTCCGACTCTGCCCGCTCCATGGTGCACTGTTGTCCTCTGTCAATCTGAGCCTGTACTCATGATGGTGCATTCAGCTGCATGAGCCGGCTGGCAGCACTGACAGCCTCCAAGGAACTTCACAAAATGGACTATCCACAGAATGATCTCAGCCAGTCTGTGGCCTACAAAGCCGGCTTGATGTGCGAGCTTGCCGGTGCTGGTCACGCAGCTGCACGAGGTGATGGAGCAGCAGACGGTGAGCGTGGCCATCTAGCAGTACAAATAGAGATACACATTGTGGCCATTTGCCTGCACTGGTGCGAGGTTTTCCAATGTGCTTACGCAGCTGCACGAGGTGATGGAGCAGCAGACGGTGAGCGTGGCCAAGGCCGGCATCATCAGCACGCTCAACGCGCGCACCAGCGTGCTGGCGTCGGCCAACCCGGTGGGCAGCCGCTACAACCCACGCGCCTCCATTGTCGACAACATCCAGCTGCCGCCCACGCTGCTGTCCCGGTGCGCCGCCTGCCAACGCAGCCGCCGCGTCTGCTGCCAGCATGCCTTGCAATCGGGTAGAAATGCATACGCCTGCTGCTAGTACGCATCACAAACGGGCAGAGCATGCATGCGCACCTCCCTGTGGGTGCTTGGGCCCCCTGCAATGCCAACAGTCTGGCCAGCTGGCAACAGACTTGCTGTGTGGTGGTTTCGCCACAGTGTGCTTTTGATAACATGATGGTGCGAACACATGCCATTGTGATCAGGCTCGGATTCCCTGTGCAAGCCACATTCCGCTGCCCACCGCGGCGCTCGCGTCTGCGAATATGGATGCTGGTAAGGTATGAGTTCCAACCTCGTAACTTACCATGTTACTCATCGCAGGTTCGACCTGATCTACCTGGTGCTGGACAAGGCGGATGAGGCGAGCGATCGCACCCTGGCCCGCCACCTGGTGGCCATGTACCACGAGCGGCCCCCGCCCCGCGCCACCGTGAGTCCCACATCCGGCAACCTCCGCTTCCAAAAGGCAGTCAGACAGCCGATGTCTGCTTGCGGTCCGCAAAGACATGCTCAGTGCATGTCTTGACTGTGCAGTGGCTCTCCGACAGCCGTGGTGCTGCACTGGACTCGACCTCGTGGCTGCTGGGCACCTTGTTGATGGCGAGCATGGCATCACCAATGTACAATTCGTCTGCAGGGGACGGTCCCAATGGCGCTGCTGCGGGAGTACATCGCGTACGCGCGCTCGCACTGCACGCCGCAGCTGACGGACGCCGCGGCCGCGGAGCTGGTGGAAGGCTACATCACCATGCGTCGCCAGGGCCTCTCCCGCAAGGTGCCCGCCGGCCGCCTCAGTTGCTTTGTTCTCTCACCGCACACAGCAGTGGCGATTTCAGTACATCAGTGAGCATGTGACACGTCAGGGTGACATCTGCACATCCCCCGAATGTTGACGAGTGCTGTATGTGCCGGCCACCTGCGTGCCATACTGTTCTGCCCAGCAGTTTCGGTCACAATGCGGTGCGTGGTCGCCAGGTGATCACGGCGACGCCGCGGCAGCTGGAGAGCGGGGTGCGGCTGGCGGAGGCGCTGGCCCGCATGCGGCTGTCGCCCACGGTCGAGGCGCGGGACGTGCGGGAGGGCCTGCGCCTCATGCAGGTCGCACGGCACTATCCAGGGTTTCCGCTGCATGCCGGCCCCTCGGCGGGTGCTGCACCACTGCATCGCTGCAGACTCGTGCGGCGGTTGTGCAAACCGTCTGCATGCACATGCTCTGCGGCTGCAGCCTATGTGGCGCTCTGCTGCATAAAGCGACAGCGTCATGGTCGCACCCGCGCACAAGTTTGTGATTGCATCATGTCGCAGGTGGCGATGCAGCAGACAGCCGTGGACCCCACCACGGGCACCATCGACATGGACCTCATCCAGACAGGCATCTCAGCTGGCGACCGCATGGCGCGTTCCCACCTGACCAGCGAGCTGGAGGCCCTCATCCAGAGTGCGCTTCTGCACATTTCGCTGACAGCTCATCTGGCAACTTGCATGCCCATCGGCGTGCACCCGCCTGCACGCCTTCAATCAAAATAGGGCTGGCTGTACCTACCCTCTGTGTTTTGGCCGGCAAGCGTTGCGTCTTCTGGAGCTCATATCCCCTGCTGGTGCAGATGCAGCCGGCAGCATGTCATTGGCGGAGCTGCTGACGCGCATCAACAATCAGTCCAGCGTGCCAGTGTCAGAGAACGAGCTGAAGGATGCGCTGCGCACGATGGGAGAGGGCGTTGTGAAGGTCAACTGGGCAACGAGGACGGTGGAAGCTGCAGCCTGAACCGGGTGTACAGCTGCCCCAATGTGTGGGGTGTAGTAGCATTCAAAGAACTGACACAGATGACGACCTGCTACTGGTTTTGTTCAGCTTCCGTTTTGATCCTAGTTTGCTGTGACGACAAACTTTGAAAGGGTGAACCAACCTCAACTACACTCTCAATATTTCTGTCCTTCACAGTCAATGACCTGTTGCAAACTCTCGGCTGCAACGAGATATTGACGTGACTCCTTGCTGCTGCGAAGCATTCCAACGAGTTCAGGCGGCTGACTCAGGCTGCCTTCACGATCTTCGGCTGCTTGGCGCCGTAAGGGTTGGCGTCGCTGAAGCTGGCGCCAGAGCGGTGGCGGTATTCACCGCCGGCCGGCTTGCCCTTGCGCGCCTTCTTGGCGCTGCTCTCCAGGTTCAGCGACACCTGCGCAGCCAGCAGCAGCGCCTGCTATAGTCACACCGAGCCACAGCAGCATGATGATAGACCTGCTTCGCCCAATTTGCCAGCGGCCCAATGCAGGCGTTGTGACCGAGTGCAGAATCTCGTAGGCAATGCATTCCCAACAAGTTTCGTGTAGTCCACACCTTGGGCGGAGCCGAGAAGCCGAAGGAGCGTGCGACAGCGGTGAGGTCCAGTCGGTGTACATTGAAGATGGTCTTCAGCTGGTGGCTGTTGTACGCCAGCAGAAACGAGCGGTACGCTTCCCGCGCAGCCTGCGCAGCACAGGAGGCAGCACACACTCGACTTTGTGACACTCAAAGCTCGGGTGCCACTCGCAACATCTGAGCAACGGTGTTGACACGGCAATATTGTAGAGGCCAATCTGGTCTGAGTTCCCTGCATCATTGTCACACGCCTTGACGCATTGTCACACGCTTTGACGAGTGGCTGCAGGCGGATCACCTGGTGCAAGTAGTAATTTTTGGACACCAGGCGCTCCAGCTGCGCTTGCACGTTGGCCAGCTTGCTCGCTGGGAACTCGTACTCGTTCAGCGGCACGCGCGCTGCCTGCGAGCACAGGTGAAGTCATAGTCACATACTACTTGAGGTGTCATAACACACACCGTAAGTAGGTGACCTGAATGAATTTGAACATCTTTGAGCCACTGGATTCCTTCAGCACCAGGGATCAGCAGATGAGCCAGAATTGTCACTGGATGATTAAAGCTGCAAATGGTATTGGCCAGAACACAAGCTGACGGCCGAAACACAGGAACCGACCTGCAGGTAGGTGAGGAAGCCCAGCTCCTCGGGCAGGAGCAGCAGCAGGGCGCGGCCCTTGCCGGAGCGGCCGCGCGCCGTGCGCCCCACCCGGTGGATGTACTCCTTGGGGTCGTCCGGCGGGTCGTACTGGATGATCCAGTCCACCGCTGCGCGGCAGGAAGCCAAAAGAACCTCAAGCTGTGTCCGACTGCAACTGCAGGCCCTTCGCAAGTGCACAACCTCGGTTGTGGAACGCCTGTGGACAAGTGGCATTCTCGACACGTCTGCATCAATGGCGATGGTGCACTGCAGCATACATTCCTAGGTTTGACTGTATAGATGCGCCTGCCCTCTCAGGTTATGCAAACTCAGCACAAGTGATATTGCAGAAGCACCTGGGATGTCGAGGCCGCGGGCGGCGACGTCAGTGCACAGCAGCGTGCCGGTCTCTGCGCTGCAGAACTCGAAGAAGGTAGAGGTGCGCTTGGCCTGCTTCTGCTTGCCATGAATGTCGCGCACCGGGATGTCCACATAGTTCAGCAGCTCCGCGTGGTACTTGACCGAGTTGCAGCTGGAGAAGAACACCATCACCTGCACGCATGCAGAGGAGGCAACCTCAACCCTCAGCAACCTGCATGTCCCGGACGCTGATCGAGCAATAGGGTTTTCAGCGCCTGCTATGGTCTGCTGTACCTCATTCACACTTGCGGCACGCTGCCAAGGCAGATGGTAGGTTGCCAATCATGTCTGCGCCGCAGTGCGACACGCACAGTACACCTTCTTGTTGGCGTTCTTCTTGAGGAAGGTGAACAGCAGCAGGAAGCGCTTGTCGGAGGCCACGCAGCAGTAGCCCTGCTCGAGGCCCTCCCGTGTGCTGGCCGCCTTGCTGTCGTCGATGCCCACATACAGCGGCTGCCGCTTGAACGACAGCCGTGCCAGGTCCTCCACCTGTGGATATTTCACAAGGATGCATCAGTCCAGGTTGATCTAATTCACATCAGTCATCTGGTCTCACGGACCAGAATCGACATGGTCCAGCCGAGTTCAGCCAAGGTATGCAAGAGCTGGCAGCCTTCAAATGGCCGCCGTCTGAGATTTGCAGGCTGTTGTGCAGCATGTGAGCTGCCACACCTTGGTGGTCTGTGTCGCGGAGAACAGCATGGTCTGCCGCTCGCGGGGCAGCAGCTTCACGATGTTGCGCATCTCCTCCTCGAAGCCGATCTCCAGAATGCGGTCCGCCTCATCGATGACCAGGCACGCCAGGTTGCTGAACATGAAGCCCTGCAACACGATGCAGGCATGCCTTACGCCATAGTGATGAGGGCAAGCCTTGTGCGGCAGCCAACACACAGGAGTCAAGTCAAATCCCTAAGGAGTTGACAATGGCGCCAGGCCCACATGCATCTGCTGCTCCTGCTCCAGATCCTGCACCCGGCGTTCTGATCTGGCAGTGAGCAGCTCTTCTGCCTTTTGGCTATCGGAGTTGAGCAGTCCTTCAGCAAGCGCTCACCCTGGTGTTTTGCAGGTGGTCGAGCAGCCGGCCGGGCGTGGCCACCAGCAGGTTGACGCCCTTCAGCAGCCGCTCCGCCTCCGTGCGTCTGTTGGCCCCGCCCATCACCAGCCCTGCTCCGAAAGGCAGAACAAAACACTGTCTGCCAGAAGCTACATCGCCGCCCATCGTCGCCCATCGTCGACACACTTCAAGCCTTTGACCATCATCGGGTTGCCAGCGTCAGGGCGCTGTGCTTCTGCGACTGTGCTCAGTAAGCAGCAACTCCAGGATCAGGGCAGCATGCAGTCCCACACCATGCGTCTGGCTGTGGTACTTCATGAGCTCGCGCACGACGCCATAGATCTGCATCGACAGCTCCCGCGTCGGCGAGATGACGATCACGCCTGTGCCGTTGCGCGGCTTGAAGTGCGTGCGGTGCAGCAGCTCCACGCTGGGTATGAGGAACGCCTGCATCCCGCAGCTTTGGTGTCACCTCTGTTATGAGCTCAGCTGCTGTGACGAGACAGAACCTATTCGACTTCAGGTAAACTTGCATCGGGATGCACATGAGAAGAACAGCTGAGTTTTTGATCGACTGCGAGATCCAGGACCGGGCCTCTGGGACATATTGTGTGGCCCGGGGCGCACCAGGGTTTTGCCGGAGCCGGTCTTGGCGGCGCCCAGGACATCGCGCCCCAGCAGCAGCGGCGGAATGGTGCGCGCCTGCACCTCCGTCAGCCGGGTGTGCCCCATCTCCGCGACCGCCCGCCGCGTCTGCTCCGCCACCTCTAGCGCCCCGAACTCCAGGTTGCTCATGATGCCGCTGACCTGCGCGTCCTGCCGCTCCACCGCCACGCCGGCTGCCGTCTGGAAGACAATCAGCAGGCCTCACGTATCAAGCCCTTATGTGCAAAGCCTTGATACAATCAGAGCCGCCCATGGACTGCTCAGGTTGCGACCGACCAGCATCTTCTCCTGGATCCTTCCCCCGCTGCCTGGATTGTGTTAATGTACAAAGAGACTTCAACTGTGCATCGGAGTCGATGACTCGATCTGACCCAGCACTGAATCCAGTACTGGGCCACCAGAAAATCTCCCGGAGTCTGGCATGTCTGACGACCTCTCAAGGCTCCGGACTTGCCCAGCACCTTAACGGAAGGCAGCAAAGCGTTTTGATTCCACCACTCAGCAGGGTCAGCGATGCCGCGAGGCTGCGGTGACGCACCACGCTTGAAGCGGACTTCCGCGACATCTTCTGCGGCGCTGCTTCAGGGTCTGACAGCTCCGCTGCGCCATTGGCATGAGGTGCGCAGTCTGACTTCTCTGCTGCGGCGCCGCCTGTATCGACGCCCTCGTTTGCAAGAGCCGCCTGCTGCGCCTCCCACTGCTGCTTTCGCAGCGCCTTGGCGGCGCGTTTCTGCTGCTTCAACTGCTGCTCCTCTGTCTGCCCTGATGGCGCAGTCGCCGCCGCTGCCGAGTCTGCAATGATATCACATCTGTCGGATACTATTGTCACATGCGCTCTCCCATTAAGCATGTCGGTGATGAAAACTGCGACTGGTGAACAAACCTGCAGGTTGCTTGGTGCGCTTTCGCTTCCTGCGCTTGGCGTCCGACGCAGCGCCGGCTGAGCTGCCGCTCATGTCAGGAACGTGTGCGATAACACCCAGATGCTTTGCAAAATCCGTCGTAATGAACGATCAACGATGTGGATGACGGCGCAAGTCAACTGCTCTCTGTTGGTCCAGGGCAGAGCGATGCTACTGGATGGCTGACTCGGGACAACAGGTTGTGCGGTGCAACCCTGTCAGGCTTGCGTGTACATGTTTTGAGATGTCTGTGACACTGCAAAGCATGATTTGCTGCATGCAAAAGCTCAACTGCACATGGCGTCGCCGCACGGTGTATCTCGCCATTGGCCTGGGTTCGCCCCCTCTGTCTTCTCAGGTTCATCCTGCATGCATGGCAGGCTCAGATGATGGTGCCATTCAGTCAAACGGATGCAGATGTGCAGACTGTAGCTGTGCTGCATTGACTCGCGTTGCTCACTGCATGACGTAGGCTGCTAATAAACAGCATGCGCAGCTGACGATCCGCGGGCACTACCTAGCACTGCAACTTTTCAGCGCGTCGCAGCAACGGCCACGGGCCTCAGAACCATCCCAGATAAGAGGAAGCTCGACGCAAGCTTGGGTGCTTGTCACAGAGGCATCGAGTCACGGCTAAGGCAGCAGCAGCCGCAATGTCGCGCGGCATGGCGGCGGGCGCCCGAGGGCGTGCCGCCGAAGTCGAAGACATGATCCTCAAACTCTGCGCCGACTTCCCCGATGTACGCGCTGCACCTGTCACGCTGCCTGCGTTGCTTCGTGCTACTTGAGCATCTGAGTCTGGAACATCATCTCATCATGCCGCAGCACTTTGCAAAAGATGGCACGGTCAGCTCACACCAGTTGCATCTGGTTGCAGGGCGTCAAGCAGAACCAGATCAGCGAGTGCGAACCCGGCCTCAAGCTGCCGGAGATCAGAGCTGCTCTCAATGCGCTTCTGGGACAGCACCGGATGGAGATGCTGCAGGATCGCGAGGGCGTCCCGGTGTTCAAAACAAAGTCTGCGGCAGAAGCGGCCAAGTGAGATTTTCCATTGGCGCTGCTACTGGCGGGAGTTGAATGGCAATCCCATGCATCTGAATCTTGTGCATGCATAGGCTCCCGTGAAGTGTGCCAGCATAGAATTGGGTGATTATGAACGGGACTTCTGCTTCTGCAGATTCAAAGGCCTGACAGAGGAGGACATGCTGATATTACAGCATATACAGAAGTCCGGCAACCAAGGCGAGTGCAGTTCCCGATGTGCCCAGCATCGCCACCCGTGAATGTAATGCGCCGTCATGTACATCCTGTCGAGCATGTCCTCTGCAGGGCTTTGGACAAAGGACATGAAGACACGGACAAACCTGCAGCAGCCGCAGATCACCAAGATCCTGAAGCAGTTGGAGTCTCGCAAGCTCATTAAGGCGTGTTAATCACACCCCCGGATGTGGAACTGCGTGCTGAAGCCACATACTTAGGAACAGTGCACAATTTGTTGCAAGGTGAAGTGGCATTTGGGGATGCATGGGCTGAGGATGCCACTGCTGAGGGCGCTTTTGTGATTGCGCAGGCGGTCAAGTCAGTTGCGTCAGCCAACCGCAAGGTGTACATGGAGTATGATGTGGAGCCGTCGCGGGAGATTACAGGCGGCGCCTGGTGCGCCAAGATATGCTGTTGTCGCCATTTGTGCATTCACCACCCCATCAGACTGCAAAGTGACCGCAACGGTGTGGCTGCGCCGCCCAATGGCACATGGGTCCTTCACCCACAACACTAGTGAGCATGGCTCGGCACCTTCATGCATAGGTACACGGACCATAATCTGGATGATGAGTTTGTCAACATGCTGCGGCAAGCGTGCCTGGGCTACATCGAGCGCAACAAGGAGCCGACGCTTGCTGAGATTGCTGCCTTCATCCGTAACAAGGCGTGCCTTCCGCACATACAAGGCCCTCTTGGAATTTGCAGCCTGTGTCCGATGTGAACATCTGTCACATGCATCGCCTTTTGTATAGTCAGTGCTCAATCGAGGCTGGGGATCTCCCTACACCTATGAGCAGCCCATGCTTTTAGACACTCTTCAGGAGCAGGCCATGGGCAGGGGTGGAGGGATCGGCCCAGTCTAGCAATGGCAATTATGCCATCTTGAGTAGCCTGGCCTTTGGAAAACAGCACGGCGGCCCCCTGAGTACATGTTTCCCCATGCCCGGCAGCATGTCACACTTGAGCCAATATCATGCTCGACTTACCGACCGACTAGTCCTCAGCGTAACTCCTTTGTGCCATGCAGCAACTCACGAAGGAGGCTCTGCGGGACGAGCACTTCGGCATGATCCCGGGGACGCTGTGCCTGGACGGCAGGGATCGTATACATTCTTTGTGCCATGCAGCAACTCACGAAGGAGGCGCTGCGGGATGAGGACTTCGGCATGATCCTGGAGACGCTGTGCCTGGACGGCAAGGTGGAGCGGCTGCAGGGCGGAGCCCTGGACGGATCCGACGACCGCTTTGCGCAGCCGGCCATCGCGCCGCTGAAGACCACGGCGCTGACGTCCATGCCGTGCGGCGTCTGCCCGGTGCATGCACCAGCCGTCAGAAAATCTTGATGCTGTTGCATTTCATGGCTGGGACCGCGTCGTGTTCCTGTGGACTCGGTCGCCAACATCCATCCAGCCTGTGAGTCGTCGGTGCTGTGCTTGGCGGGCCGGGCACTGCCCCAACTGTACCTGCACCAAACAGCATGATTGTGCTGCTTTTGAACACTATTGCAGCCTCCCGAATGCTTATGAGCTGGGTTGTGTTCCGACGCAGGTGGCGGCAGATTGCTCACCAGACGGCGCCATTTCACCGGCGACGTGTGTATACTACCAGGAGTGGTTGTACTAGCAGGCTTCGGCGGCACACAAGTGGTTGGCGGCATACTCTATGGCCAAGGCGTTCAAGGTGGGGACAGCTGCAAGCTGACTGCTGCTGGCCATCGTCATTGAGTGTAGCGCTCAGCATGCCGGTCGTGACATCTATATGACAAAGGGCGCTTTCCATGCATGCAGGCGTGGTGCTCAGCTGCTCAGCAGGATCAGTGCATGTGGCGGCAAGCACAGCCGGTTGCCATCGCATGCTCCCTGTGGCGTGCCGTGAGGTGGCAAACAGCGTGAGAAGTGTAATTGATGGCTGGCCTATCACCCACGAACAGCATACAGCATGCCATTAGGCAGCATGCCTCGATGTGGGCAAGGGCATGGATGGAGCAGGGGAATGTTCGAGCGGCTGGAAGCCGATCAGGCTGCAGCTATCATGTGCCAGGTGCTTCCTGGTGGCACTGTCAACTGCGTACGCTGCAGTTATGTAGGGGCCCTTAGCACTAGGGAAAATGACCCTCGATCGGGAGTTGCCTTACAGTGGATATGTGCTCGATCCAGACTTCCTGGAACGGCTCCCGCGGCCGACTCCATGCGCCGCATCATGCGCGACCGCACACAATTGATTGCTTGCGAGTCTTGGTTGATTCATGTAGCGTTTGATTGAAATTTTGTCGTGGTTGATGATTTCGCAGCGAGGGGCTCCCGCCCTGTAGCTGTCACCCTTTTAGCCCCCTAGGGCTTGCGACATGGTAGAATGTCAATCTCTCTCTCTCTCAACACAAGGGTCTGTCAGCGGGCTGCATTTGCGACGCCCTCTCGAAGTTTGCTAGCAGAGCAGCTTGATACATTTCATTCCAAGGAGCGCTTGTAAGTTGGGATTTTTGACTGCTTTTGTCACATGAACTGAAAACAAGCGTTTGACCATCTCAAAACATGCAAAGCCTGACGCAGCCACAAGTGGCGCAGCAACTGGCACAACACAGCATTCACAGTCACAGGTCCTGTAAAGCAGGATGCAGCAGGAGCACGCGCCAGAGGCATGTCATGCACGCGGGTGAGCAAAGCATGCGCATGGCTGAGCATCAGAATGCTGCGCCACAGCAGTGCATCACCTTCAATGACACAGGCTGACGCATGCTGCTGATTGAGAGATGCGCACTCTGTGCAGAACGTAAGTTCAACGAGGGCGCGGCACAGGTGAAGCGGCTGCTGAACCGTGACCGCAGCGCGGTGCCAGACCTGGATAAGCCTGCGGCATTCGGCACGGATGATGATGTCAGCGAGAACGGGTCAGAGCAGTCTAAGCCGGAAAGCTCTGGCCGCCTCAGCGGTATGTTATGCAGCGCATCCAGATGTGACGCAGTTGCATGGAGGCATGGCGTCTCTGCTGCTGCGTGCTACATGGCATCGGCATTGGCACTGGCACGCTCGTATGCACACGGGTGGTCGCTAAGAATTTTGTCCGCGTTCCCCTGCGTTCACAGAGCCGTTCCCGCTGCCGGGAAAGTCACAATTGGCAAAGCCCAGCCCCTTTGGCGGCGGCGCTGTCAAGTCGCCGCTCGGCAGCCAGAGCCCATTTGGCGGCCCCTCGTCCCGGAAGCCCTTCCAGGAGCCGTCGGGGCTGTCGCCGGACATGGAGATATCGCCCATCAGCGAGGTCCCCTGGTGGCGCAGCATCACGCTGACACAAGTGGTGAGAGCCGCAGCCGCCATTGCACTGTGGCCGCTGGCACCTGCAGCTGCATGTGTGCATGCGAGCAAAGTTGGCTTCACGGTGGCTGAGTATCGTGGTCAAGACTGCAGGTAATCGCGCTGAGCTTCACGTTAACGATCGGCCTGATGATTGGCACATTCTGGGTCGTGTGGAAGATGGGGGCGATTCGGCTGAACGAATGAGGGTGGCGGTTGGCACATCGCAGGCTGAGATTTCTATTGTACTGATGATGCACTGCGTGTCAAGAGTGTGTTGTGAACGAACGTGTAATGCTATGTTTGACCAGACCGCCAGATCGTTGATAGTCGTTCAAGACCATTTTCGCGTTGCACAAACATTGGGGCGCACACTGCATTCATCCCAGTCATGTCCGAGCACCGACTGAAAACAGCTGGAAGAGGGTTATTTGTCACATCAGGAGGAAGCTGCCCACACTCGCGCGCTTGGCAAGGGGACGACTCAGGTCAGCAGTCTGCGGGCGCGCCCAGAAAACCAGTTCATCCAGTAACAGCCCAGCAGCAGCAGCAATTCAACTGCGCTCACAGGTCACCGCTGAAATATGTCAATGAGGCCCAGACATCGACGATCAAGCCCGGCGACGATCAGCTTGCCGCGCCTCAGGCCGCGCCAGCAGACATGGCAAAGCCGCGGTCGGCCTTCGCCTTCTTGACCCGCTTCCGGGTCTTGCTGCCCGGCGCCGCTCCGGCGCTGCTGCTTCCTGCTGCCGCCGCTCGCCGCGCCGGCTGCTGCCGCTGCGGCAGGCGCGGGGCCGCCGCTGACTGCTGCACGACCGGCTCGCCGCGGGGCAGGCCCTGCAGCTGCAGCCGCAGATCGCTGCCGACGGCGTTGGACACCACGCGCATGACGCCGGACAGCGCCAGGTAGGACCACAGGAAGTTGGAGTGGCCGAACAGGTATGTGTCCATGCCTGCACCGCATCGACATGTGGTTAGAGTGTCTCCATGATGTACCATTTACTGCAGCAGCTACTCATACTTGATATGCTGAGGGACACCAAGCAAAGCTGGTCCCAGTCTGCTCAACAGATAGTAAAGCAGACAGGCATGAGGAACAGAGGGCTGTGGATCAAAGGAAGCTCACCCGCGACCAGCTGGTATCGCACGTTGCTGGACACGCCCATGAAGGCCCCGAGGCCGCCGGCACCGGCCGCCAGCCTGGGCGGCGCGACCGACGGCTGGTAGCTGGGGTCGCTGCGCCGCCGCAGCGCTGTGGACGCGCCGCCGAGCAGCGACATGGCCGCGCCCGAGACGGCGCCGACAGCCGCCAGCTGCCCGATCTTGGCGACGAAGCTGGCGGCGCGCGTGCCGTTGGTGTACGCGCGCTGCGGGCCCGACACGTCGAACGCATGGTTGGGCAGCTGCGCCAGCATGCGCTGCCAAGGCATCTTCTGCGGGCTGCCGAACGACCGTGAGGGCGCCACGCTCCTGCAGCAACCGACAAGATCGACAATTCGATCGATAGCACAGGATTGATATCAATATTGATAGGCAGTCAGTCATGTCAAGCCACGAAAACAAGATGTATCACAAAGATTTGCTGAGACCCTGTAACACTGACACCTGTGATGCTGCGGTGCGGTATCAGAACAACGGCTGTAAAATAACCTATTCCATTCATCAGAGGCGCACCACACGAGGGCAACATTGGCGGCCAGCAGGCTGAGGGTGTTGATGGCGACCAGGTCCAGCTCCTTGCTGAAGCGCTCGCCGCGCTGCTGCGCCTCCCACAACAGGCTGCTGCTGGTGCAGATGACGCTCTCCATGAGCAGCTTCTGCACAAAGGCTGGGTCTGCCATCATGCGGCCCACCAGGCCCCTCGACACCTGCATAACGAGGAAAATCCAATCACACAGTCTGTGTTGCATGCTCCTTAGCAGCAACGAATGCGACGAACAAGTGTAAGCTGTCAGAGCTGCATGGCCCAGTGGCTGCCGAAGCGGTTCAGGAAGATGTCACAAACACTCTCTGTACGAAGCAGCAAGCAATAAGCTCACCGAGGTCGGCAGGCTGCGCTGGACTGTGCGGGTGATCGTGGGCCGGTTGTCCATCGCGCAGAAGCGCACGAGCTGCTGCGATGAGAACAGGCCCATCTGCACCGCTTGCCGCAGAATGAGCGGCAGCGTCTCAAAGGTGCGGTACCACTCCGAAAGCACCGCTTCGATCGCCGCCATCGAATAATTCTCCTGAAGTAAAAAAGGAGCAGAAACGTCAACTCCGTGTCAGCAAAATGAGATTTGCAACCAAATTGGCCGGCACTGAGTGAGCTTTGTCGCACAACTTTTGCAACTTCAGGTTGCATAGGGCTATAATTCTACACCGCGTGCGCACCTGGATCAGCATGCGGAAGAAGCCACCATCGCCACCATTGTCGTCGCCATCGCCAAACTCGTCAAAGTAGTCATCGTCGTCGCCGCCGTCATCGCCACCGCCACCTGCATTTGCAGACACCAGGATTGAGCACATGCACATCACATGGCAAGCGCCATACGTGATGCCGCCACCCTGCACATGCCACCGAATTGAAGGGCTGTTCCCCAAACAAGCAGGAACAACTGAATTCAATGGTTTCCGAACCTCCATTGAAGATGCCTTTGCCGATGCCGCCGCCACCATTGCCAGAGTCCAGCTTGGGCTCCCATGTCTGCTGCTTCTGGGTGAGGTTCAATTTGCTCCTCTGCAGTGTTGCACCCCCACCGCGAGAGCCCAGGCCCTTGGCCATGCCCGTCACGGGTGTTTTGAGGCCTTGGAGGCCCTGCAAACACAGAACACCATGCTTCAGTGACAGCCATGCCACCCATACAACAGGGCACTTTGCCATCGAAGGCACCAGTAGATGAGTCTGGGCCTGCAGTGACAACGCCTACGACTACATCTAAGCACAACTGCACGCCAGGCGCAAGACTGCCCGGCGCAGCGCCCATGTCAGGGGGGACAGCACAGCCCGAGCTTGACCGCCGTTCTCGTGGCACAACGGACGGCGATAAGCGGACGCATCACTCGCCAAGCGAACAACTCTGTAACTGCTGCATGCAGGGCCGTCATGCGCCTGGAGCCTCACCTGCGAGGGGCTGGTCTGCGGTGCCAGCTGCTCAGCCGGTGCTGAGCAGACGGGTGTGTTCGACAGGCGGCCCCATGACGGCGCCTGCAGCTGCCTCTGCTGCACAATCGCCGGCCTGCTGTGCCGTGACAGGCCCACGCACCGCGGTGATGCGTGCAGTGGCATTTGCAGAACGCCACCGGTGGCGGAAGGTGCGAGACAGCGCTGCTGCGCCAGCATGGCTGCGCTGCTGCTGTGCCACACTCTTGAGCCGCCGTGCGTCTGTATATGTTCCAGATGGTGAACGGATCGGGTGCAAGGCGGTAAAGGAGCGCAACATACACGCTGCAAATGGTTTGATCCACAAGGTTGGGGAATCGTGCGAAATCGTGCTGATTTTGCCTGCGTGTCCTGGCCTGCGGTCAAGGGGAACTTTAATAACCCTGGCTGCCGTAACACTCTCTCGCCTCTAAGGGGGATATTTTTTGAGTTCCCTCGCTGCAGCTTCCAGCATCCCGGGCTTCCTGAGGGTTGCAAGCTGAATTGCAGGCTTGTTGAGAGCTCCTGGTCCAGGGGATCCATGCTGAATGGACACTTGAGACTCTGGAATGCTTTCTGAACTGCTGCCGACGCTGTAATTTGAGGTGCAGTTCGTCGAGGAAGTGGGACCCCTGCCTCGTTGACCGAGTCACACATCAGTCGCACTGCTGGATCAGGAGGCTTAAGTGCTTTAGTCAGATATCAATCTTACACGACGTCGAAGGCTGTACAGACTGATTGGCTGCAATTCAGACCAGACTTGCTGACAGCGGCGTGCCCGTCCGCCTTCCGCCGCGGTGGGCGGCAATCAGAGTGCGGCTCAGGAGACAGCCTGCCGAGGGAGTTGTGCTCCCCACAAGAGCGGGTCAGGAGGCAGGCAGGCCAATATTTTGCCGTTGAGCAGCGCAGGAGGCAATGGCGCGCAAGAAGATCAGGGAGTATGACTCCAAGCGCCTCCTCAAGCAACACATCAAGCGGCTCGCCGGCCTGGACCTGCCGCTCAAGGCCGCGCAGGTGTGATCGTGCCTCCTTAAGACTCTGAAATTGTGTCGCATACTAATGTGATCGCCCCCAGTACTTGACGGTCCACTCTGTCATGTGCGAAGCATGTCTGAATCTGGAATTACGATCTGCTGCCCGCTTGTGCATCAATATGTGTTCAGCCGCAGGTGAACCAGAGCACGGACTTTTCGGAGCTTGTGGACCGGGAGCCATGGCTGAAAACCACGCAGCTGGTGGTCAAACCGGACATGCTGTTTGGCAAGCGCGGCAAGAACGACCTGCTGGCGCTCAATGTCAACATTGGCGAGGCAGAGGCCTTCATTGCCGCCCGTATGAACAAGCAGGTACCAGGGCTGCAACTTGTGTGCATCTGCTGCTCCATCATTGCAGGGTGCTGCCGTTTTTTTAGGGTGGAGATGCCAATGTGTTATGCATTGTAGGGCGTCAGGAAGCACATTGACCCATCATGACTGGCTGTGCATGCATTGACAGGTCACAGTCGATGGCTGCTCTGGCGGCGTCCACACCTTCATTATGGAGCCCTTTGTGCCGCACGACCACGAGTTTTACCTGTGCATCCAATCAGAGCGCTTGGGGGACACAATCAGCTTCAGGTTCGTGGTTTCATCGGATCATGACACCAAGGCGCTGTGTATGTTCTCGTGTTCTGAAGCATGCTATGCTCTGGGTGTCCGGCCGCAAGCATACCTTGCCGCTCTCTGCAGTGACGCCGGTGGCATCGAAATCGAGTCGAATTGGGACCGGTTGAAAAGCGTCACCATCCCGACGTTGGGCGAGGCCAGCAGCGACGCGCTGGCGCCCCTGCTGGGCGGCCTGCCCCTGGAGCTGCGCCCGGGCATCGAGAAATTCATCCAGGCCGCCTATGCGGTAAGGCGCCATGCTGCTCTGTGCAGATTTGTTCAATGAATGAGGTGGCGAGTCAATGGCGGGTCGATGCTCGTTCTGCTGCAGCTGGATAAGACCATTGCTGCTTGTGGCGCAGACTGCTTGTGTGGCTTGCTCGGACCAGAGAGTCAAATTAAAAAAACAGCACCCGCATGTTCTGCGCAGGTGTTTGAGGACTGCGACTTCACCCTCATGGAGATGAACCCCTTCACGCTGGACTCGACCGGCGCGCCCTTCCCGCTGGACATGAGGTGCGTCGTACCTGCACTGCTCGTCGAAGAGCTGCTGGATGCTGCTGATGCCTCTGATGCCGAGCGTTTCATCCACGTCACAGCTGCACTGAAGCATCAGGATGCTGGGTTCATGGCCGACCCACATTTGCTAGGAGGTCAGGTGCAACTGGAAGCTGTCGGCCCTTATGCTCAACGCCGTGGCAAACTCATCAGCTGATCATGCGTCATCATCGTCTCCAGGTCCACAGTTGCCATGCACCTGGTGCAGGGGCGAGCTGGACGACACAGCGGCGTTCAAGAGCGGCAAGAAGTGGGGCGGGATCGAGTTCCCGCAGCCATTCGGCCGCACCATGTCCGCGGCTGAGGAGACCATCCATGCTGCCGACGAGAAGACAGGTGGCGCTGGCACTGCAGAGAGCCTTGCATCAAGTGGACAGCATGTCCTTTGCACTTGAGCCTCTGCACCAATGTAGAGCTGGGCAGCTTTCCGCAGAGAAGCTCTGATGTGCCTCGGGATGTTTGGCATGTGCAGGGGCTTCACTGAAGCTGACAATTCTCAATCCAAGGGGCAGAGTCTGGACGATGGTCGCCGGCGGGGGTGCCAGTGTCATCTACACGGACACTGTTGGTGACCTGGGCTATGCTCAGGTGAGGCTGCATGTTGGTAACCAATTGTCCTGCTGGTACACTGGACCGCCTTGCGATGTACAGATCAATAATACATTGGGCCACAATGTGTCACCCTGTCTGCATGCGTGATGTTGCAGGAGCTGGGCAACTATGCCGAGTACAGTGGGGCGCCCTCTACTGCGGAGACATACGTCTTTGCCAAAACGCTGCTGAACTGGTGAGGGGACACCGGCATTGTTTCATAACTAGCCGGACTGTGTTGCAAGTATGTCATGAGCAGCAGAAGCAGCACGTCGTGGAGCTTGTACAAAAGGACGTGGAACGATGTGCTCTCTTATGGGTCGCAGTGCGACTGCCAGCCCGGACGGCAGGCGACGGGCCCTGGTGGTTGGTGGCGGCATCGCCAATTTCACCTCAGTGGCCGCCACTTTCACGGGCATCGTCAAAGCCATGCGGGAACAGGTGAGTCGGTTGTTGCTGAGGTCTAGCTGGGCTTTGCATGTGCACGAATCATCTGGAGCACATGCGATGATGGCAATGTTTCACGTGCCGATACAGGTGGATGACATCAAGGCTGCCAAGCTGAAGATTTTCGTGCGCCGTGGCGGTCCTCAGGTGACTTCCACGTCGAGGCCTCTTGTCTCATCCTGCATACCGATTTTTGCTGAGGAGCCAGGGACCGCCTGTGCGCCATGCACTGCTGCGATGCGGCCAGCCGATCCAGCGAGCGCGGGCCATTGTGCCTGCATTGTCCCTGCACGCATCTTCTGACTCGAGCATCCACTTTTGGTGCAGTGGCAAGCTGGGCTGGAGCTGATGCGGCAGCTTGGCAGGGAGCTGGGCTTGGACGTCGATGTGCACGGGCCCACGGAGAGCATGACCGGTATCTGCAAGCTCGCCATCGAGTGGGTGCAGCAGGATAACTAGGCCGGCAAGTCAAAGTATGATCAGGGTTTCGGAACAGGCCATGATGAACTTGTTGCAGTGTAAAGGTTTGTTTCAGAGTCAGAAGAAAGTCCATGTTGATGCAGGTTTCTGTGCCATCATTGCTCTGTAATTAAGCTCGAACAAAGCAAAAGCAACGAGGTCGTCAGTTGGGCTGCTGGGGCCCCTCTGAGACGAGTTGTCACATCTGGCAAGGCACTGCGAAATGAGAAACACACACAAACTGCACCTAAGTCTGTCACCGAGGATGCCTAGTCATGAATTGTCAATTCCAGAACCACTGCGGCTGATCTCCACTGGGAGAGGCAGCCGTTAATTATCAGCGCACATTGTCTTGGATCGCAGCGCAAATGGAAAACCGTCCTGGCGCCGTATGTCGGCCCACCGTGTCTTTGCCCCACATCCTAGACCAATGGCTACGTCCTGTCCAAAACTCCCGTGAGCTGCCGGCCCTAGTGGCTGACGGCAGCACATGCCTGGCAAAGCACATTAGCAGGAAACCACAGCCCGTCCCTGCAGCTAGTGCCACAGTGAGACCCCCAATTCGCCCTTCGCCCTGTCCCTTCCCAAAACCTTGATGACTTCTCCTGGAAGAACTGACTGATGGGAGATCGCCAGCATGGCCAATCTTCGCCCTCATACAAAACCCTTGCACAGCCTTGTGCAAACTCATCTTGGTGCCTGCCTCGATTGCAGGCGCGTCTTGGTCGTGTTGGTGTGCCAAATGCCATTTGAAGTGCTTGCGCCCATTCCACACTGGAGCCGCTTCCTGGTGCCTTGTGCCAGCCAGGCTGCCCGCAGGATCGCTGGCTACCACGATGACACGCCGCGTGCTCAGAAGCGCCTGCTCACCGCTCTCAAGCTGAAGGCTCTAATGCCGCCGCCACCTCGAGCCATCGAATGAATGTCTTGTCTGCCACATGCCACAGCAGCCCGCTCGGGCGCTTCGTGCCGCTGGCTTCAGATGCGCTGGCGCTTGCGGCTGACGTCGAGCTCAGCGTCCGCATCCTGTAGGAAGCTGTGCAGCTGCTGCGTGGCCGCGCGTGCCGCCTCGCGGGCGCGAATAGCCTCTGCCTGCTTCTGCGCCAGGTACTGCAGAGCACGAGATGCAGTCTGTGAGCCGATGTTTGCGGAAGATGAATCTGTCAGCAGTGCAACCTGATCCTGCCCGCAATTGCAAGTGCTGGCAATTGCAGCAATTGCAGGTACTGGCACGGAAGAGAACAGTAGACAGTTCTTCATGCTGGTGTGCACGTGATTGATAGCACCGGAGTAAGGGTCCGCCCACTTACCCTGGCAACGGCGCCCACACACAGCTCGGCGTCGGCTGTCTGCTTCCAGCCGGAGTCCGCAGTCTGCTGTAGGGCCTCGTACTGCACGAAGCGCGCCGGCGCATTGCTGCGCAGAAACTCCTCAACCGCCTGCTCCTGGCTGCTCAGGCGGGAGTTGGCTCGCAGGTAGCTCAGCCGCAGGTTCCCCCTCGGTGTCGAGGCCTAGGCCAGAGAGTGAAGAGTGAGTTTGGTGTGCTGAACGACAATGCCAAAGCCCCGTAGCCTTGAAAGTTCCTGCCTGCTAGTGCAATGGTGCCAAGCACGCAGAGCATAGAGAGCGCAGTGGGAGGGGCCTGTCGCGCGCACGTCATGGCACCTGCACACCTGGGGATCTTGGAAGGGAACGGATGCATCGGTCTGGGGCACTGCCAGCAGCTGCGCGTGCGGCGAGGACGGCAAGGCACCACGGCTGCCCTTCTCGCCCTTGTACGACATGGCCATCAAGTTGATGGCCGCAGACGTCTCCTGCGGCATGTTGCGGGGCAGGCTGGCAGCAAAGGCGGCATCGCCGTCGCTCAGCTGCCGCGGCGCCCAGGCCACCTCCTCAGCGCTGTCCGAGTTCTCCACAGATGCATCCTGCAGATAGAATGGTTCGAAGGATCAGCATAGACTGCAGCATGTCAGCAAACGAGCACATGCATCCAAGCAGACGTCACAGTATGGTGCCACATCAGAACACGAGGCAACTGGCGAAGAGGACCAACAAGCAGACTGATCGAAGACATTGGATATGCGCACCGACTGGGCGTCGCCGAGGGCGGGCACCACGCCCTCGTCCGCAGGCCAGTCGCCGGTGGAGGCGTACTCCGCTGTGCGCGAGGCCGCCTTAACCGCTGCCCGCCGCACCGGCCGCCGCGACTGCTGCTGCACACCCAGCGGGCTGGGCTCGTACACACGCGGAGACGCCGCCGCCGGCACTGCAGCAGATTCCACAGCCAGTGGCGTCTCGTCGGCGCCAGAGTCGGCGCCGTTGGACCAGGGCTCTGGCGATGGGCTGTGGCGGTCCAGAAACAGGTGGGCGGCCACGGCGGCGGCCTTGTCGGCAGAGCCTGCAGGGATGGCCGCTCGGCGCTTGGCCTCCGCAAC
The DNA here is from genome assembly GCA_036584455.1 of Tetratostichococcus sp. P1. NCBI lineage: Eukaryota > Viridiplantae > Chlorophyta > Trebouxiophyceae > Prasiolales > Stichococcaceae > Tetratostichococcus > Tetratostichococcus sp. P1. Next base: position 133,442 of record BTPI01000011.1, read on the forward strand.
GCCACGATTCTTCCGCACCAGCTTCACGCCGCACGCGTTGCAAAGCGTCTTGGGGCCTGGACCATATGCGCATGGCATCAGACTGCAATCCCTTTGCCAGATGGTGGTACGACAGTGGCAGAGGACATCACGCCAGGGAAGAAGGTAAGAGGCCCACCACAGGGACCCTCGCGCCACTGCGGCGTGCGCGTTGTGCCGCACTGTGTACAGGACTTGGGGCCGCCATAGGGGGATGGCAGCCGGGCCGGCGCGACCTCTCGGGGCTGCAGGCAACAATGAGTTGGCATTGATACATGATGGGCACACGACGACGGGCAAACACAGACTGCGTGACAAGCTTGTGCACACAACATCAGCATGAGCTTTGGCCACGGTACCGCTCACCTTCTGCTTGATGGGTGTGGCCGAGCCAGTGGTGATCCTGCCGCCCAGACCGCCAAAGTTCAGCTGCATTGGTGGCCCTTGGTGCACTTCTTCGCCTTGCATCGTTCTTGCCATGGTCCCAAGACCTCGCGCAGCCGTCTTCAAGTCTGATACCTGCAACAGAGCGAGTTTGACAGCCGTTTGAACATGGTCAGATCAGGTTGGCCTAATGCGAAGCTTTCGCTGTAAAACCCGCAGACTCGCGGCAGCAGCATTCAGGGAGTTCCGGACGGTGAAAAAATGCGATCGAAGACCTCAGCCGCCGAGCTGAGCCTGGCAGCAGCCACATGAAACGGTGTCCCAAGCGATCGACGTCACGCCTTTGGGATAGCAGCCCAGGCGACCAACAGCAAGTGCGCCGGCGAGCAAACGCCGGCAAACTATGCTGTAGCGTGCCTTCGATGGCTGTATCTCGGCACGACCGACCCGAGGGCCGGCGACTCACCCTTACCAACAAGGAACACTCGACAGCTCTACCGACCAGCACAGATCCTGCTGCCTGGCCGCTGCCGTCGGTCAAGTGATGTGAGGATGAGACGTGCTGATGAACCGCGGCCGTTGCAGCACAGAGCACAGCAGCAGAGGGTCGGTTCTAACTGTACTGAGTAGAGTGATCTGAGTCTGAAATGCAGCGGTTCCCGGCCGCAGCGACACTGACAGGCCCAACCAGAGCCTTCCTGTAGAACGTCTCTATCAGCTTGACCGGTGCACCGCGCGCAGATGCACACAGTCGGGCGAGTTCCACTCGAGAGGAGCGGGGAAAAAGAGGCGGCTGCGGTAAAGTACCAGCATGCTACGTCGGTGGCGAGCCCATTGCACGGCTTCACGACAATGGTGGATCACATGGCCATTGCGCGCGCTCGCGCGGCCCCAAAAAACGGCTATCTCGGCTCACTCACCGGGTGCACTCAGGCAGAAGTGGGCTCTGTCGTCTGACAAATGTCCGGGCCGCTGCGCGTCAATTAGCTCTGTTGTCGCTCGCGAGGGCTGTAAACGACAGCTACAAGTCCCTCTCACAGCGGCGGTCCCAGCTGGCCGATTGCGGCAACGCTGTCTGGTGTCGGCAGAGCAGAGCGCGCGAATTGCCCGAAAAGGGGTGACGTGGCGGGTGAAAGGGGATTAGCAGATGGTCCAGTCCGCCTTTCAACATTGCCTTCAACAGCCGAAGGGGGGTTTGTTTACATCCGATGTACTTCCTGTATGCTTATTCAGTGCTTGAGAAGCAGCTGAGATGTGCTGCAACTGTTTGTGATCCTCACGTTGACCTCAAATCGTTGACCGCAGAGTCGTTGGTGCTGCCGCCCAGGAGTGTGACGATCTGACAGTTGCATCAGTGTCGGCAGTCGGAGCTCCTGTGCAAGCCTCTATTAGAACGAAAAGCAGGTGCGTTGCATGGTCTGACATCTCTTGGCTGATCGAGCTCTGCGTTTTGGCAGGGCCGCTGCCGAGTTTCACAATGTTGCAGGGGAGCCTGCATACCAGTCGAGAGCTGCACCTTCCAGCAAGTGGGCTTGCTCAGTGCCGGCTTTGGCCCCCCAGAAACTGATAGAGCGCGGTCAGTCTGCTGACGCCAGCCTGTCGCGCTTGTGTGGCTGACCATGCAGATATGTCGTGCAGAGCAGGGGCTAGCCGCTGAGCAGCGCACCTTGCCGCCATGGCGTCAGCCAAGGGCGTGGGCATCCCCATCAAGCTCATGCACGAGGCTGAGGGCCACGTACTGACGGTGGGTGGTTGTTGCGACTTGCACATTTCCTGCGTTGGGTGCCTTGTGCGGGTCTGGCGGTCTCGGCTCAGCCAGGCCAATCATGTCAGCCTTCCTTGCGGATGCCCAGGTGGAGCTGAAGACAGGTCAAACGTACCGCGGAGAGCTACACGAGGCAGAGGACAACTGGAACTGCCAGTTGAAGAACGTGACAGCCACTGAGCGGGTGGGTGACTGGCTGGCGTCATCACTTCTGAATTGATATTACGCTGCGCTGACTTCCTGGGCCATTGCTGGCTCTGCAATGCTGTGGTGCAGTGCTCGGGATCGACATGTGTTTTGCTGCTGCAGGATGGGAGGGTTTCACATCTGGACCATGTGTTCTTGCGGGGCAGCCGCATTCGTTTCATGATCATCCCGGACATGCTGAAGAATGCGCCAATGTTCAAGCGCATCGACCCCAAGCATAAGGTACGCTGCTTGCCATCGCGTGTGTAGAGTGGATGTGCAATGTCTAGCAATTGAAGCATGGCGGCTTATTTTGCTGAACAGCCCACGTTTGTAGCACATGTTTTCAGGGAGAGTGCAGGTCAGGCAGATCCTGCTGTTGGCGTAACATTGACGGTGATTTGATGCACATGTGACGGCAGGCATTGCTGTGCTGCAGGCCAAGAACGTGGCGACAGGTGTGGGCGGCAGAGGTCGGGCAGTGGCTGCGCGTGCCAAGGCGAAGGCAGCTGCTGGCGGTGCGGGCATGGGCCGCGGCGCCTGAGTGGTGGCCTGTGTGCAGCTGCTGTTATGGCGGCAGCCCTGCCAGAATTTAGCCACAGGCTGTGGTGCTGCCTTTTGTGGCTTGAACTGGGAACGTCCATGTGCAGCAGTCGTGAGCTGACGGGGCAACAATTGCTGCGGTCCTGGCACCTGCCGTCTCAGTAAGGTGCAGCCTTCATATGGGAGATGTAGAAACCACAAACAGTTGAAAGTACATGTCGCCACTGGTCCTGGACCGCAAAGTGATTCGTCCGAGCAAAACTTCGGCAGGGTGCATTGTGTTAGATCCTCTTGGCTCGGCCACATTTCCTCTCACGCTCAAACTATGGCCTCCCTCTTGTCTGCCCCCGTGATGTATGCTATAGCTCCCCAGAAGCCGCGCTTGACAGGCTTGAGCTCAGACGTTGGGGTGGCCGCCCCACCCAGCATCCATACTGGCGGCGGCGCCGGGGTGGCCGCCCCACCCAGCATCCATACTGGCGGCGGCGCCTGTGCAATTGGTGATGCTGCAGCAGCTGCCCTGCCTGGAGAGGACACCTCGACTGCCGACACCTGCATTGCTCGCCCTGACGTGCTGCCTGCAGCGGCTGCTGGCTGAAGTGCTGCTCCCGGCGGGCCTTCCTCTGCCGCTTCAGGCAGTGGCACTGCAGTGTCCACCGGCTGTGCCACTGGCGGGAGAACACCAGGCCGGCTGCTGACGCCCCGCGCCGCAGGCACCGCAGCGCTGCTTTGCTGTGGTACCAGAGCACGTGCGCGCTGCAGCTCAGCTGGTGGCTGGGCGACGTCCGAGAGCTGCGTGGCGGCCTCAGCCTGCGTGGTGCTGCCGGCGGCCACCAGCTTCAGCGCCCTCCTCCGCAGCTCGTCCCGCTTTGTGCGCTCCGCCAGCAGCTGGCCGTTGACGCGCTCCAGTTCCTCGGCCAGCGCCAGCAGCTGCAGCTGGTCCGTTGTGACTTTGAGGCCACCTGATCAGATAACGTGTGAGGATTTGTCGCAACATCAAGGTTTGTCAATCATAGCCGCTGACGCGCTCCAGCTCCTCGGCCGGCGCCAGCAGCTGCAGCTGGGCCGTCGGGACTCTAAGGCCACCTTATTACATCAAGTCATCTCGGCTCCATTGATGGGCTCCGGCTCTGCTGCTTGCACCAGCAGCTGCAGAGGGTGTGTCACGACCTGAATGTCCCTGCACGAAGTTTGTGCGAGCAACACGATGACACGACAGGCCAGCAGAAGAGAGAGCATCGCTGCTGCCAGGCGCCGTGCTAGCACCAGCTGCAGCTGATCATAGAATTCCCCCTGGACGGCAGGCGGTTATGCAGATCGATCGTGCCGTCTCGACTCATGTGACATCTGGCTGATACCCTAGGAACGTCTCTCCAGAGGGGAATCTGCAGTGCAGTGCGCGCAGAACCTACCTGGCAGCTCTGTCTGCCGCTGCCCTGCAGTTGGCTGTCTGGCGCCGCCATTGCCGGCATGCGGCTGCTGCTGGTGCGCCGCATTCAGCTGGTCTGTGAGATTCGCATTCTCCGAGACAAGCTTGTCAATCGTAGCAGCAGCAGACTGACATTGGTCCCTGCAGTGCAAAGACGCTGTCAGGTGACACCTGCTAGATTGATGTGCTGAAAAGTGTACAGAAATCAATACGACAGGAGCATGCAGCACGAGCATTTGGCCTTTCACCAACTTTCAGGCACCGAGGTTCGATCATTTACCCGTTGGAAGACCCCTGGGTGTGCTGAAGACACAACACACCTGGAGATGCGAGCGTGATGCTCCGCAGCAGCCAGCCGCTGCTGTAAACCTGCAATCTGCGCCTGTGACTGTGCCGCTTCTGCATCCCGCTGCTGCGAATACTCCTGGCTGGCCTTGACGAGCGCCGCCAGCTGGCCCCGCAGTGCGGCCACCTACAGATGCAAGTTCGATGGTCAGAAGATGTACAGCTTTTGCTGTAATTTGACGAACTTCAGCTGTCCATTGCACTCGTCATTATATGAGATACGATAAATTCGGACTGCATCAGAAGCATGTGTGCACAAGTGGCAAGACGACAGAGGCTCTGTCGGCGCGGCTGTCATGGTGTACAGCACACCTGCCGGCTGTCAGCTGACGAGCCGGCAGGGCTGCGTGGGCTGGCCGCTGGGCTGGATGGTGCTGTCATGGCCTGCACACAGAGGGTCGTAGCCAGGTCGGGCTAGCAGGGTTCGATACGATGCAGTGTTCACACAGTCTGCGCAACCTTGGCACCAGCATGCAGCAGCCCAGGCTCGCACGCGCTTGGCAGCACCTGTGTGGCATCGGACATGTCTGGTGTCGAGTCGCTCACCTTGGCGCTGGCGGCCGCGGCTCGCTGTGCAGCCACCTCCTCCTGCAGTACCCTGTGCGCCGACTGCAGCTGCGCGTGCGCCGCGGCCTGCTCTGCAAGCACCCGCTGCAGGTCCCCCAGCTGCCGCCGCTGCTGCTGATGGCTCTGCTGCGGGGATGCGGCTGACTGCAGGTGGTTCCTGCGTTGTCGGGAGATCCATATTCATTTTTGTGTTGCAAAACCACGGAGACAAAAAGTTGGGACACATCTTTGCAGCCAATGCTGCACCTGAAAGCAGCATGATTGACTGTGCATCAGCACAGCATGGACGGCAGCTTTGCCGCACCCGCTGTTGCTGGAAGGCCCAGACTGTGCAGCGTCTACGTGCGGCTCATGTGCTGGCCGCTCGTTGTCAGCCATCACGCCAGCATGCCGTGCCTCAGCCCCACCTAGATCACTGCGCGGCTGCACAGTTTCGTGCTGCGCCGCTCCCAGGTCATGCTGCGCATCCGCTGCCTTTTGCTGGGCGCCATAAAGGCTGCCCTGCAGCGCCGCCAGCTCAGCCTGTGTTGCATCACAGTCGCGCCGCAGCGCCGCTGCCTCCCCCTGTGCAGCGTCCCGCTGCTGCTGCAGGGTGCCCACTTCCTGCTGCCTTTCAGCCAGCTGCTGCCGCAGGGCATCTACCTCCTGCTGCCGCTGTTGCAGCTGCTGTTGCAGGGTGTCTACCTCCTGCTGCCGCTGCTCCAGCTCCTGCCGCAGCCGCTGCGGCTCCTGCTGCAGCTGCTCCGCCTGGGCGCGCAGCTCCCTGTTGGCCACCTCCAGCGGCTCCCGCTGGCTGATGGCGAAGGACGCCTCCGCCTGCAGAGCTGGTCAGGAGTTGTCACGCAGTCAAAGTGTGTACTATGCTTGTGTGTTGCGGCCTGCTTCCAACCCGCTTGTGCCAATCCTGGCAGTATCATTTGATTGCACGCCTCATTGCTGCTCGTCCTGTCAGCTGTCTGCGGCCGGGCTGCCACAGCATGCGAATGCAGGCGGCTGGGTCCGCTTGCCATCAGCATGGCGTTCTCCATGCGCAGCTGCGACACCTCGTCCTGCAGCGCCACGGCGTCGCCGGCGCCGGCATTGGCCAACCGCCGCTGCAGCTCCGCCTCGAGGTCCTGTGCCGAGCAAGTACCACATTCACCGGAGGCAAGCCAAGAGTGCATTGTCACTGATCCAGGCATCCGGGTGCCCGCTGATTTGCAAGCATGTCAGTGCACTATTTCAGTGTGGTGTTAGGGTCAACAGCGACTTCGTGTCTGTGAACCAGATTGGTAATGACAAATTGCAACAGCCGAAATCTCACCTGCAGGCTGCCCAGCTCCAACTCGAGGCGGTGCATGTCCGTGCGAGCCCGGGCCGCCTCCGCCTGGGCCTCCACCAGCTGCAGCTGCAGCTGCACGCTGCCCGAGGCGCCTGGTGTCACCTCTGGCTGTGCCTGCGGCGGCTGCCCGCTGCCCTGGGGGTCCCTGAGCTCTGGCGCCGACGCCGCTTTCACCTGAGCTCCCACGAGCTGCACGCTGCTGAAGGTTGGGCCTGGTACGGCGTCTGCCTCAGGGTGCGAAGGCTGCACGCCACCCAGCAAATGTGGCGCGGCCGTGGACACATCACGCTGCGGAGCTGCTGAGGCTGCTGTAGGGGGGCGCGAGAGCATGTAGGGGCCAGCTGAAGCCATGGGCTCAGCATCAGCCGCGGCTCCGGCGGCAGGTGGACTCGGCGCCGAAAAAACTGCAACAGTTGATGTTGCCCTGGCTGCGGGCGTACGAAGCTGCTCAGGCGCGGTAGGCTCCATGGCTGACGCCTCCACAGCTGCTGTTGACTGCGAAGCTGCTGCTGTAAGCTCCTGGTGCCCAGTCACCATGACTGCTGCCGGCACTGGTGCCTTGGCTGTTGGCGCGGGTCCTCCTGCTGCCAGTGCTGGTGCATCAGCTATGTGCTCTAGGCCGTAAGCAGGGCTCGTAACCACCGGCGGCACAGGCGGGCTGAGTGCTGTGCCACAAACTTCAGGGACCGCTGCCGCTGTTGAAGGCTCCTGGGCTGCTGTAGCTGGTAGCCCCACAAAAGAAGGTGCTGACGGCCCGCCTGCAGATGCTGCTGCTGCCGCGCCTGCCACAGGCTGCAATGTGTCCGCAGGTTGGCCTCGCAGCTGTGATTCGATCCTATCTGGCATCGAAGGCGTGCTGTGCGCTGGCGAATGGGGACCCACTGCACCGTAGGACGCCGGTGCCAGTCCATCAGGTCTGCCCTGCTGGGCCGCATCGTCCAAGGCTGTGGTCACGGCTTGCAGTGCCGCTGGAGGCGCAGGCGCTGTTGCAGCTGTGGCAGCTGCAGCGTTCCATACGGGTGGCGCCTGCTTGCTGGCGCCGTGTTGCGGAGGCCTGAAGGGGGGTCAACCCCGGCAGTTCTGACAGCCTCAGCATCGGCGATGCCGGCAGGTGCATCTGCGCTGCTGATCTCCTGCTGACAAGGCATGAATGGCAGTAATGCATGCCATCCTGAAGGTGCAAAACTGCGCATTCAATGCACAGCTGGCTGATCAAACCCCAGGAACGACTCTTTGGACGCTGGTTCATCCTGGGGACACCGATATTCGAAAAACATTTTGCAGCATGGCACTCCGTCGGCACTCCGCGTTAGTACTGCATGACTGCGGCAGAGACATCAATCATCAGCTATGACTTCGTCAACTGCATAGCTGAAGGCTAGTGTCCCACCTGTCAGATTATCAGACGGACGCTGTAATGCCTTTATCAAGGCAGCAGTTCTGTTCCATTGCAGCATGCGCCGCCAAAGTGAAGTTTGCAACCGCCCCTGGCTTCACACATTCAAAGCTGCAACGCCTTCTTTGTCCCAGCAAGCGCCTGTGACGCTTGAAGTGCACCTGTGCGCCCACCGGCGATGTGTGAAAATGTAAATGCAGATGATCAGTAGTCATCCACAGCACCACAGGGTGCACACTTATGTTCCGAGCTCCTGTGTCGACACTTCGTCTTTTGGATTTTCCCTTGTGCGCGAGTGACGCCCCGTTGTACGCGCTGACAATCCCTCTCACTTGATTCTGAGCCGCTGCGCACGGCACCACGGCGAGAGGGCTTGGTCTTGACAGCCTGCCCTCTTACAGAAGTGTCGATGCCCGCGGAAACCGACAGCGAGCAGGCTCTGGGCGCGACCTAAGGGCGGTCGGATGTCCCATGCGTTTGCCTTCAAAGAGTCGGACCACTTGTCAGAGACAGAGAGCGGTGAGGGCCGTCTCGTGTCCCTCGCTTTCCTGTTGCCGAAAGGCAGGGCGAACGTGCTTGTTCTGCCTGTACGGCAGCGATCTGGACGCAGCAGTGGCATCCCGGGCAGCGAGGGGCACGGTGGTATGTGTGACGCACCAGGCAACGCTGAAATGCAAGCCTGAGGGGCCTGCGCAGCGTGCCTTCAGTGAGTGTGCGGCACGCCAGCTTGCGGCACACTCAGCATTCCGGGCGCAAGTTGCCTTGCAGCTGACAGTGCATCAACGCCACACATTGATTGTCAAGCATGTGAAGACCATGTGGCCATGCACTATGGTAGTTGGGACACAGCTTGGCGCACTCATGAACGGCGCCCGCGCAAGCGACCTGTGAAGTCGATGGGGATCCCCAGCCATCCAAGCATAGCACGAATATGACCAGTTGTTGACGGCGGGCAGCTCATTGATCAGCACACGACACGCAGCGCATGATTGCTTGGAGGCAGCATAGCCCTCGTTCAGTGGCAAGGGAACATGCAACTCTACAATTGAGCTGTTGCTGTGCAGGGGAGACCAGCGAGGCTACAGGCTCGGACGAGGACGTAGCGTCGTGGATATCCTGGTTCTGCAGCTTGAAGGGCAACGAATTCTTCTGCGAGGTGGAGGAGGACTTCATCCAGGATGACTTCAACCTCAGCGGCCTGTCCTCACAGGTCAATTTCTCTCAAAACCCGCGGCACATGCCATATTCAGTCTGATTCATCACCACTGACTGTCGGTTCTCCGGCTCCCGAAAATTCACTCTTGCCTGTGATGCAGATGCAGCTGTAGCTGTGCAGTCTCTTGCAAGGGATTGACATCAGAAGTGACGTGTTAGGCTGCCCAGCAAGCCTGTCTGCTGATCTGCCGTCGCAGGTGCCCTACTACGACTATGCACTCGACCTCATACTGGACAGCGACAGCGCCAGCACGGAGATCCTCACGGAGGAGCAGCACGAGCTGGTGGAGAGCGCGGCGGAGATGCTGTACGGCCTGATCCATGTCCGCTTCATCCTCACCTCCCGCGGCATGAGCGCCATGTTCGAGAAGTACAAGGTGAGATTGCATGCCAACAGGCATGCCGGGACTCCGCACGTGTTGCGCTGGTTCGAGACTGCTCGACAAGCAGGCATGGCTGGAGGTTCTGACGCTCATGCCAAGATGCTGAATGGCTGCATTCCGCAGGTGTGCGAATTTGGGCGCTGCCCGCGGGTGCTGTGCAATGGGCAGCCGTGCCTGCCGGTGGGCACGGCGGACGTGCCGCGGCAGAGCACCGTGAAGATCTTCTGCCCGAAGTGCAAGGACATCTACTACCCGCGGTCCAAGTACCAGGTCGGATCCCTAAGCCCCACACACCACTGGAGTGCATTCCAGCATCCGCAAGTGCCAGTTCCTCCAACACACTTAAGCCTGAGATGGGGTGCCACAGGCATGCGAAATACCATGGATGGCCTTGACCTCCACGATTCCTTGTCAATACAGGGCAATGTGGATGGAGCGTACTTCGGCACGACCTTCCCGCACCTGCTGCTCATGACGTACCCATCGCTGCGGCCGCCGCGGTCGACGGACGCGTACACGCCCCGCATCTTCGGCTTCAAGCTGCACGCGAGCGCGATGGAGGGCGAGGGCGGCGAGGCGGCCGGTGCCCAGCAGCAGGGGCCAGGCGGCCCCGGCGGCAGGCCGAACAGCGCAGCGCAGCCGGCGTCAGCAGAGCAGCAGCCGGCCGGCGGCGGCGACGGGGCCTCAGCCAGGGACGGCGACAATGGCAGGCGGCAGGACGAGGATGCGGATGCGGCCGCAGACGACTCGAGGTCCTGGCCGACCGATCAGTTCATGAAGCTGCACTGAAGCGGGCGGGGGACGTGTGAAAGATGCAGCGGGGGCCTTTAGCGGCCCGCTCGAACTTCCGCCACATGCTGTCGGTGGGGGGTCAACAGTGTGTTTGGGCGCCCTGCTGAAACCTGTGCATGCAGGCACGGCTTATTCAAGGGGAAGTGTGAGTATTGCGGCGCTGAGTAATAACTACTTGCAGCGCCGTGAATGCACCAGGCACACCAATTCAGTCCGGGTGCTGTACGTTCGTCGTTGATGTTCTCAAGTGCTGCTCTCTCTTTTCAGTAGGTAGGTAGCCTTCAGATTGCTTTCCGGGTTTGGCTCACAGGCTGCAGCACAAGCGTCTTTCATCCTAACATTGGAGCAAACTAGTGCAACTGTTACAACCGGTACGGCACATATCACTGCACGCTTCAATCCCGTTCAAAAGCTCGTTGCCGCCCGTATGCTCTCATTGCACTTAACCCCGTTCAGGTTGATGCGGTATGCACACGGCGGTGCGCTCAACGGCATCACTTGCAAATACACTGTCCCAGGTGACTATCTCCTGCAAAGACACAGGGCAACTTTGTATGCTTGCTTTGATGAAACCAGCAGCAGCAAGCTGTTCACCCGGTGAAATGCTGATGCACACCCGGCGCATGCTGCTCTAACTGACGAACTAGTTCGTCTCGGCACACAATCAGAGTCTGAGCGCACGCCATGCTCATGATCATCTCCTGCGAGCAGCAACAACACAAGTTCGCATGACCAAGCCCAGGATCGCAATCATAATGGCGCATGTATCTGAGAACAGCATCCTGTCAATCACATGATCGTTACAATCGGACCTGGTTGATGCTCGCAGTCGCTGTATCTCTGCATCTTTCCGCTCAATCTCGAGCTGTGCGGTCTTGTACAGGCTGGAGACGTTTGTACAAAGCACAGACTTTTCGTCACGCAGCGTTTCCACCTGTGAGCATCACGACAGGGGCCATGAGGAGGCCATGGCACAATGCCATGGGATACAGTGCCATGCCCCATACAGCAGTCCCCCACTGCTTTCGCAAATGTCTATTCCCTCTGTTCCCTCGCAAATGTCTGTTGCCAGACACATCCAACACCTCCTGGGTGAGCTGCTGCAGTCGTGTGGATAGCTCCTCTATTTGCGCAGCCTGTGCGGATGTCTCTGTCCGCAGATGTTCCACCTCCGCACGCAACAGCGCCTCCCCCTCGCCGCCAGTCGCCGAAACCAGGTCCCCATACAGCTCGTCCGCATCTGCAGGCTGTCCCCCCGTCGCAAGACCCGTCATGATGGCAAATTCTGGTGAACACCAGGATTCAGCCTCTTGTGAATCTAAAGATTCTACTTGCAACCTTGCCGCCGCTACCACGCCAGTAGTGGTTCAGCTGCAAGGCTCTGCTGTCTTGTGGAAAGCCAGGGGACACGAGTCATTCACAATCGAGCGAATTGCGGGTCATCAAAGTCTCACAGGAGCCGAGGAGCGTGAAATGCAGATCTGGCCCTTGTCATTTGTATTGGGTTCGCCATCGTCACTACAGGGGGCCCTGACGAATCCTGTTCTCCTGTGCTCACCCTGCCATGTGCACATTCTGCTGTCGTCAAATGTCCAGGGGCGCATCCTGAAGCGTTCTGGAACGTGCTTCGCTCTTTAGAATCTCACAGTTGTGGATCTGCGTCAGGTCTTGAGCGACACAACAGGGACCACTCTCTCTCTCTCTCTCAGCAACAACTACCATCTCGACACAATCATACCACCCTCTGCGTGCAATTTAGTCGCATGAAGCGATGGCGCAGCGATGACAGCCTGAGATGGAGGATCCCCTGCTGAGTGCGCATTCATGACCCGCTGCCGCAGCATGTACATCATGCTTTTACACCGCTTCGACAGCACAATTCCGATCAGCATCACTCTGACACCGATGTGGTATGTGTGCAGATCCCGGACCTGATCGCACTGCGGCGCCGCAGTCTGACACAAGCGGAGTGTCAGACCAGTCAGCTCCTGAGGTGCAGCATGTCCTGCCGGCACCGCTCGCTGCCGTGGATGTATGTGTACAGTCCACCTCTTTTGTACAGTCCAAGTCTCGTGTTTGAGGCAGACATAGTCACATACCGCAATTTGATGTCTCAGGTGCCAGCTGGGGTGGCGACTGTCAGCGTCCGCGCCAAAAGCGGGGCATTTGAACTCAATGGGCAGCGCAGCGGCAGCATCGGGCCGCCTTCTCCCATGTCAGACTCAGGTGCAGAATTATCCTGCCGTTGCATCATTTCATTTCTGGACGTCTGATCAATTGACCCACTCAAGCCCACACGTGCCCGCGCAAGGCCCACTTACAGCTGATCGGGAGTTCAAATCTCGTTTGCCCAGCAGGCCCATCCAGGTCACGTGAACCGCACACAGGCACGGAGGCGCACCCGCTGTCGGCGGAGAAGCTGCGACTGCTGACACCGCTGCCGTCGCCGTCCCTGGGCGCCTCACCGGTTGCATCGCCGCCAGTCACCCCTCGAGCGGCGGACCTGTCCGCCCCCTCGCCGCCGCTGCGGTCGCCACGCAGCGGGGACTTTGACCGCGGCGCAGAGTCACGCGGTGGGGACCTGCGTAGCGGCAGCAGCAGCTCGCTGCGAGGCTCGCTGGCGCAGCAGGGGCAGAGGAGGCCGCCGACACCCGGGTCGGCGCCCGCCAACGAGTTCAGCGCGCGCTTCCAGGCGGAGGCGCAGAAGCTGGGCGGCGACCTGCCCAACCGGCCGGCCAAGGTGAGGCTGACACAGCGTCTTTTCAAAGGACTGACACACTGCTGACAGCGTCGGGCTATCACCCAGGTGTTTGTAACAACTCGAACCGATCCAAGCACCTGTTTCATCTTGTCTCTGTGCAGGTCAGCTTCCGGGCGCTGGCGCGCAGCCCAGGCCTGGCGGCAGCAGCCAGAGCGGAGCTGAATGCCCGACAGCATACAGGGCGCATCACGAAGGAGGACGGCAGCGAGGTGCTGATGTCCCTTGAGCCATTACGCCTGCCGTTACGATTATTTGTGAAGACTTCAGCAAGAAAATCAAGCTGGTAGCAACATGCTGTGCTGGCTATGAACACAGAGGCAGTCCTCGGCCACACAACGTCACCACAGCTGCAGCAGTCGGAGGGGAGGGGTGAAAAGACAAATGTCATCTCGGTGTGCAGGTGCAGACGATGGCGCACGCGCTGGATGTGGAGAGGGCGCGCGCCACGCTCGAGGCTCTGGAGGCTGATGTGCGGGAGGAGGCCGGCATCAACCAGGTGGGGGCCCCGCAGCCACAGGGGCACGAGGGCAGACGGCGATGATTGCCGTGCAGCCATAGGGGCATGAGGGCAGACGGCGATCATTGCCATGTAGTCACAGGGGCACGAGGGAAGATCGCAACTTGCCGCCATGCAGAGCCAGGGGCATGAGGGCAGATTGCAACCTCCAGCCGTGCAGAAACAGGGGCATGAGGGCAGGTGGGGGAACACCACAGGGCGGCCTGCCTGCCCAGCAGAGGCAGCTCGCTCACCGCAGCAGGCACTGAACTGTTGTAGACGAAGCCCGGCTTCACTCAGAGCTTTGCTGTGCGGGAGAGCTGCCCGGCGTCATAATGGCGCGGCATGGGCCCAGGCAGCGCAGCAGTGGCTAGCCTGCCTGCAGCAATGTGTGACCTCATGTCCAAAAGCGCAAAAAGGTACAATTCCAGTCTACAGGAGCTGGTCGGAGCACGACTCGGGCGAGTCGTCGGTGTGGAGCGGAACGCAACAGAAAGACCCTCAGCCCTCTTGGCAGATGCCGCCCAGCTGCAAATCAGCGCAATTCTGTACTGCGAACCGGAGCAGATTTGCAACACCCTAAACCCTCTTGGCAGACCCCGCCCAGCGGCAATCTAGCTCAGAGTCCAGACTGTGCATGGCTCACAGGAGCTGCTGGGGCTGGTGCAGGCTCGGCTGGGGGCATCCAGAGCGCGCTCTGGGCGGACACCACCCAGCTGCAAATCAGCAGTTTCGTACAATTGTGCCACATGCCACACAGGAGCTGCTGGGGCTGGTGGAGGCGCGGCTGGGCGGCATGCGGCGGAGCGCAATGTAGGCGGTGCCCAGCCGCGGAGAGCGTCGCTTCACATAGACGCATTTTGTTCACGCAGGAGCTGCTGGGGCTGGTTGAGGCGCGGCTGGGCGGCATGCGGCGCAGCGCGGAGCGGGCCCTCGGCGCCGCGCAGGCGCTGGCCTCGGCGGAGGCGGCGTACGCGCGCGCGCTGGGCATCGTCGCCCGCATCCCGCTGGCCGGGGACGCCGACAGCGGGCCGCTGCGCTCCGCCCTCGCGGCGTTCCGGCGGCTGCCCGAGGCCGTCGGCGCCGTGCATGCCGAGGTGGGCAGCATCGCTGCTGTCAGAGTGAAACGTCCCAAAAGGCGCAGCAGGGGCCGGCAGACGCGGTCGTGCAGCTGTTGGCGTCGCCGCTGGGGTTGAGCCTGTGGAACTCGTTGCGAATAGCGTGCTCACAAGCCCTGTATTCTCACCTGCATCAGGTGCAGCAGGGCCTGGCCGCAGCAGTCAAGCGGGTGCAGCTGCTGGTGGTGCACCTGCGGCAGGAGTGTGTGGCGGTGTCGGCAGCCTGCGCCCGGGCGGGCGTGTCGGCGGACAACGCGCGCCGGCAGCTGCGGGTGGCCTTCCTGTTGCACCAGGAGGCCTGCAGGTGCCTGCTCAGCGATGTAAACCACGCTGGGGTCTTGCATTTGATTCGGAGTCATAAGTTCAGCCGTCTGTGAAACATCCGGAAGTGTTGACATGCGACGTGGGCAGGCAGCCTGCACATGTCACTCGACTGAACTGACTTTGTGTTGCGAGATCGCCAGTTCTGGCTTTGCCTGATGTGTTTGCATACTGCATGGGAGCAGGGCGGTGGACCAGGCAGAGCTGGCGCGCTCTCGGCGCAACAGCGGCAGCGGGCAGGGCCTGCGCTTTGGCAGCGAGGCGCCCGAGATGGACCCCTGGGCCACGGAGGCCCGCCTCGTCGCCCAGTTGGGCCGCCTCGCCACCGCGCAGGTCAGCTTGCGCTTCGTGAGCACTGGGGCAACATGTTGTGGGCGCTGCATGCGGCAGCCCACGACCTGGCACCACAATCTTGGCTCACATAACTTGTTGAACAAAATCTGCCCCTGCCCCGGGTGTAGGCGGGGCACAGGCAGGCGCTGGCGGATGCGGCGGGGCGGCTGCGGGAGCTGGAGGCCCGACGTGTGGCCGCTCTCAAGGACGTCGTCGCCACCTTCCTGTCCTCCTACCCGTGCGTCTCTCTTTGGCTGTCGGCCGGCTGCTGTGTATGTGCATGCCTGACCTGGCTGCCAATTCATCTATGCTGAGTTCAAAGTATGGTTTTCAAAGATGTGCCCAGCAATGGCAGCTTGCTACCTGTTGCAGCTTGTGTCGAGTGACGACTTCATCGACTGCAGACTCTGCAGGGTGGAGCTGCATTGGCCAGAGCCACTCCCTGGCATGCACGCTGCTGGATGTGCTGCTCCTGCGTGCGCTGTGTGATGGCGTGGCTGTGGTTGCCGCCGCAGGCCGGCGCTGCTGCCGGAGGTGGAGGAGCTGCATTCTTCCCCAACTGTCTTCTGACGTGTATGCTGCTGGAGTCATAGCTCCCGCAGGCATGCGATGCATGATGGTTCGGCTGTCATGCCCCCCTGCAGGCCGGCGCTGCTGCCGGAAGTCGAGGAGCAGGCAGCGCTGCCGGGGCTGCTGCAGCGGGTGGAGCCGGAGGCGGGCGCCGCCGAGCTGGACGCCGCCGCAGAGACGGCGCAGTCGGCCAGCAGCCAGCTGGCCGCGCGGCAAGGGGAGGCCCTGGAGGGCGTCAGCCAGGAGCTGCTGTGCAGCCCTGAGATCCTGCGGTGAGACCACTCCACGAATGAGTTGCGGGTTGCCAAACAGGCCACTGCGCTCCTGAGCAATCGTGCAGTGTGTTAATCATCGTGCCATGAGTGCATTTGGCAAGTCCAGTATGCAAGTTAGACAGTAGTTGTGAGGCTCAGTTGAGGTGGTGAGAGGTATTGCTTGCTGTGGCGTTATGAGAGGTGTTCCTATCTCTACTCCTCCATGATGGTGTGCCCGGATTGATGCAGGCAAGGGGAGCTGGCATTTTTACAGCAGCCGTCGCAAGCGTGGACGACGTGCCACTTCGTGTTGACACGCAGCCGCTTCCTGCACTGGTTTGAGCGCCCCGACCATCTGGAGACGCTCGACAGCGTCCGCCTGTCTCGGTGCCAGGTGAGTCTGCATACAGCGGTCTGCACACGCCGACCCGATTGTGAGAGGCTGGCGTCATGCTGCTGCGAGTTGCTTGTGACCCAGTGGCTCTGCTCCATGCCCATACCATGCAGAGCAGGCAAGGCTAGTGCAGCCAATTTCCCTAAAGCTGCCTGCTCTCGGCTGCATGCTGACGCTGTTGCTGCACTTGGTATCCCCTGCAGTTTGAGGCGGGGGAGGACAGCAAGTTCCATATCACGGAGCAGCAGGGCGGCAGCCTGCCCATCCCCGGGCTGGAGTGGATCTACCCGCGCGCCCGCCGCCTAACGCTGCGCGGCGGCACCGTGGAGGACTCCTGCGACTGGGCCATCGCCCTCCGCGAGGCCATGGCCGGCGCCGCCGGCCGGTAGCGCAGTATACCCAGGGCAGCAGTCGCAGACGGGGTTGCGTCGCAGTTGCAAATGGGTCCCCTCTATCCCAAGAGGACGCCATTGCCCGCACCGGCAGACGCTGAGGCCTCAGCCGATGCCAGGTCGCCAGATGTGCGACGGATCGCCCCCGCGAGTGTCTGGGTCCAGTGTTCTTCTGAGAGGTCAAGCTCTGTGCAGCTGGTTGATGAGACCGTCGAGCCTGGACCAAAGGGAATGAAGTGGGGGCTGTGAGTGGCCTTTCCCCGTTTGAGCGGCTGGCTGGCACCTGCTGATAGCATGTCAAAAGCTGCCGTCAAAGGTGTGCTGGCAGGGGCAATTTAACCTGTCAGCTACCGTGGTGTGCATTTGAGAGCGGCGGCGGGCCGCGCAGAGTAGAATGTAGATATGGTTTCACATAGATGTGGTTTGACCGTGTGCAGCATGTTGCAGATGCAGACTCAGAGACAGACCCTTCTGATTTCAAACTGAGTTGACCAACGCGAGCACGTTCTCATCTTGAAACCAGAGCTCGCCGATAACAAGCATCTGAACCTGTACGGTAAAACCATACATCAAGAGCACCTGCAGTCGACCAAATGCGCGCGTGTATGTGAAACCTGATGCCAGCATTGCAACAGGCTCACATCAGCGCATGCAACCACTCTGATATTACTGTACATGTGGCCCAGGCCCACCCAGCAGACTTTGGTGTCACGCCGCACTCAGACGCTCTGCCTCGGCTTCAAGGGCGCCCAAATTGTCGCAGAGTGCGCTCCACTCATCTGCCGGCATGTCGAGCCCCTTCTTCGTCTTCACGGGGAGAGGTGGGTGGCGTAAGTGTCCAGTTGGTAGAAGAGCTCGATGCCTAAGTTCCAGGCAATGGCATGGTGATGCCGAACACATCGCACTTTGTAGATGGAAGCATTCAAGCAGATTGTGACAAGTGCATACCGGCAGCTCCTCACTAGAGCCCTTCTTGAGATAGAATTCACGCACGCTGCGAGCCGTCAGCGCACCACGCATCACACACAGGAGAGATACTCACACACAGATGAGATACTCAATGCAATGCAATGCAATGCAATGCAATGCGATGCGATGCAATGCAATGCGATGCGATGCAATGCAATGCGGCGTAACATGTCGATCTGCAGTCATACGAGACACATGTCGTCAATTGACGACACGGATGCCAATGCAGATTGGCTCCAACTGCGCCCACCTGACACGGGCGGACTTCTTGAACACCTGAACCGAGGCCTTTCTCCTGCAGGCGTATGCATATTCCCTGTCCAACAAGTGTTGAGCAGGCAGTAACAAAAACACTGTGCCGCTAATCATGCAGCAATGTATTACAGTGACAATGCGCCAGATAGTTCCGCACACATGGCAAGCATATACGCACATGCTGCCCAGCGCATGGCTGCAGGACGTCTCTGAGGCCTGCAGCGCCGTCGTCAGCTCCGCGGCTGCGCCCTTCAGCACACGAAACTGCTCCAGCGACAGCGCAATGCCCTTTTTGCCCTGACCCATGCGCAGAGCCGACCCTCATCATGCTTGCACCGATGTAATGAGAAGGCGTGCAGGATCCTCGTGGCAGGGTGTCAAGAATATGCACACACATCATTGCAGATGGGAAAACATGCGCGAACAAGGCTCACCGGCAGTTTCTGCCCGTCTTTCTGCATGTCAAGCGGCACACATATCAAGTTGAGTACATTTGCAGGGATGTTGCACGGAGACTGCACACGTGAGCCTGCAGGAGCTTAAAGCTGTGTCCTTACCTCGTAGGTTTCCCTGAGATCAACGAGCACTTTGCCCTGGTACCTGTGCAGCGGCATGGCCCATGAGGTCTGCGTCAATGGAGAAGATTTTGGTGAGACCAGCGCAGCATATGCCCATGCAGCAAGGCGTAGATGCCTACTGCATCGCACATACCTGCGAACGCTGGCTCGCCGGTTGGAGCTGAGGCTGACTGCGAAGTCGTCCTGTTCCTGCGGCGAACTCTGCTGCGCTGCTGAGGTGCGGGCCTGCTTCGCTGGCGAGGCTGTCGGCACAGCGTCTGGCAGTGAAAGGCCAGCGCTTCTCGAAAGACACATCGGATGATGCAGTGAGGGCACTCATGAGTGCCTCATCGTTCTGGTCGTGGGGTGCATGCATGGCAGTGATTCAGGTGCCCAAGCAGTAAAAGAACTGAAATCATATACAGCGAGGCTGTTGCCGCACCTGTGTAAGAGCGGATGAGATATGCATGACTTAAGCATGATTTGAAGGAGGCAGACCTGCAGCAGCGGATTGAGGCACCAGCGCATCCACAGCAGCCTGCACTGCGACGCAGCACTCCCGCAGGTGCTGCCACTCTGGCGGCGGCAGCGTGACACCCTTCTTGCCTGCACACATGTTTGATGAGCTGTTTTTGTTTGGTTCCTGCAAGACGTTTCAAGCAGTTTGCATGTTTCTGATGCCCAAGCAGTTTGGAAGAGTGAGCTGGTGTCAAGATTGCGCACACTGCAGCCAAAGATACCGAGCTCACCCGGCAGCATGCTGCCGTCTTTCTGCACAACAAAGGCATACGGGCCAGAGTCATGCACGATCCATAAGTGTCAATGCAGAGCATGCTGCCTTTTCTCTGGTAACATGGATGCCATGCAGGCCAGTGGACAACACATGTTGATTGGAAAGTGAGCGAGCATGTGTGATGGATGTGTACATAGGAGCACAACGACACAGCACCTCGTACAGCTCTCGAAGGTCCACGCGCAGCTGTCCTTTGTACTTCTCTACTGTGGCACGGCGGTTGCCCGACAGCTCCAGCGCATAGGATGTGTTGCCATCAGCCTGACAGGGCCCACACCACATCATCAGCGCTTGCCGACTCTAGATATTCGCATGCACATGCATGACGGGACATGCTGGGCATGGCCTGGCCATGGGGAGAGCACAGTTCCTGGTGACTGGCTGAAAAGTGTGCAATGTACCAGTGCAGCATCGATGTGCGGCATTGCGTCTGCCAGCAGGGCCCACTGCTCTGGACTGAGTGCCAGGCCCTTCGTCGCCGGTTTCAGCTGGCCGTCTTTGTCGTCCTTGTACATGTCCCTGTGGGTTCGTACGCAAGGAAGGCACCTGGGCACATCTGTGCAGATGCCACTACCGCAGCCTTGCAGAGCCGAGCTCCGCTGTGCAAATACACACAATGCACATGACAGCTCCCAGCACGGGCTCATCAGGTGATACTCTGTACCAAGAGACGACCTCCTCATGCGCACCTGATGTCCACCTGCACATGGCCCTTGAAGAGGCGGACGTCCACCCGCTTGAGCTCCGACAGCTCAAAGACTGCGCCGCCAGCACTGGAGCTGCTGTCCGGCTGCTCAACAGCACCTCCTGCTGCCTTCCGCTTGCGCTTGCCGGCAGGCGCGTCAGCTGCACCGGACTGCGCCACCGGCTGCGGCGCTGGCGCCGCTGGCTGGGCAATGTCAGTGTCCTGCTGCGCCGCCGAGTCCAGGTAGCGGTGCACCTCCTCCTGCGTCGCATTTATTGCTCGTACTCTCAGTTCACAACTGTGCGCCGCAAAGGTCATGCGTGTCATGAGCAATGTACACCGAGCGGTGCACAGCATGCATAGCGCGCACCTTGATGGCGGGCTTGAACTTTTCCATGCTTGTGCCAAATTCCTTCTCCAATGTCTCTCTGTTGATGAGACTCACCACCACTGTTAAAGGCAGCGTCTGCAACAGCTTGATGGATGTTCCAGAAAGGCGCTGGAGTGCAGTCCGGGCCAAGAATGCACAAGGCCACGGCGATGCATGCACGGAATGTAGAGAGCTGTCAAACCTGATGTCGCGTTCGCTGGTATTGTTTGTATCGCAGGCAGGCAGCATAATCTGAATCCTGCTCCTGATTCGGCCCTCCAGGTCCATTCTGAATGAATGACCATGCACAGCACTGGCGACTCGATCCTTCACTCGCGATCCAATTTGGCTCTACACAAACTCTCAAGCATGACGCCCTGGCAAATGGACATCTGGACCCCAGACTGTGCCAAGATTGCACATGATGGGCGCTGCCAATTCGCAAATGTGTCTCTGGGATGGAAAGTGGGTTTGTGCACCCACTTGGCAGATTTTGCCGCAAGTACATCCCTCTATGTAAAGGCACAGATACATCTGACCGCCAATGCAAACTCGAATTGCATCGTGCAACACTGTTGGTGGCAATGGCGGTGGCGACTGGGTCACGGTGCACAACTGATTGCATGCGGCGACGATGACCCAACGACGCCCATCATCATCAAGTGCAACGACACTTATTACCGTCAAACCGGTAATACCCTGAAGGCCTGAATCACAGTGCGCACACCTAGCTGTGCACTGATCAAGTGCAAAGTTGAATGCAATGACAGAAGCCAGCCCGGAATCCTCCCCTAACCTGAAATTTTGGCTGCACCATGCAGCGCACAATGTCCTGTGCTCCTAGCGCACATGGCTGACTACCCTTTAGAACGGCATCACAAAGCAGCGTGCCGCGATCTGCCAGACCCAAATGGCATCAATATGCGCCAATCCTCAGTTGCTGCTCTGCAGTCGCTGCAGAATCAGGTGCATAGGCACCTCAAAATAATCTTCAGAGCTGCATGCTGACTCAAGCTGCGCACAGGAGTCATCTGATGCCAATGAGACGCCATTCGCTGGCCGTCAACAAGGATCTCAGACACGCTAAAGCCGTGGCACAACGCCAGGGCCCCTCTCGCCGCCGCTTGACAGCTCCAGCTGCTCAGTTGGCGCCGATGGTGCGCCAGTTGCTGGCGATGGGCGCGCCAATGAGGTGCTCGGGTACGCCGAAGCCGTCGCACAGGGCCAGCGCCGCCTGCGCGCCGTCGGCGGCGAATGCGCCGCACAGCTCGTTGATCTGGGCCCGCAGCGCCGCCATGTCGCCGCCCGTCAGCGCGCCCGCCGCCAGCAGAAAGGGCGCCGCGCGCTCCACCCTCACGAGCCCGTACAGCGTCGCAAGCGCCTGCCGGCAATGTCAGCGTATGTGCATGGAGATGATGACACAAGGAACGCTAGTATCGGTTGATCCACAATAACTGCTAATGTACTCGGCAACACCCTCGGAATCTGCGACCTCAGCGTCGGAGCACCCAGCACTTGTGCAGACGAATTATCAGAAACTCTGCACGGTGCAGCACCTCGAGCGCAGAGGCGGACGAGGCTGGGGCGCTGGACAGCTCGTCAACGAAGTCGTCCAGCGAGAGCGCGTCCACGTGCGCCCAGCCCAGCTGCTGCACCAGGTCGCCATTGTCCTCGAAGGCGGCCGCCGACGCCTTGGCGGCAGCGGCCTTGCTGCCCGCCGACTTGGCGGCCGCCGCCATGCAGCCCGCCACCTCCGCCAGCAGCGCATCCTCCCTGGTGCCATCGCATAGGTACTTATGAGGGTGCCTTCGGCTTGTGAGCACACGTGCAAGCCGCCATTTAGGGGTGCTGACGAATCCAGCACGAGCCAGAATCACAGCCAGGTGTGGACAACATGCTGACTGCAATGTTCTGATGCTGCGCAGATAGTCACTATGGTACTGCAGGGTCCTCCTGTCTTCCTCGGCAAGGGTCTGGAATGGCGATTGCCATTGTTGCACACATGGCATGACATGGTCGCACCGGAAGTGCAGCAGCTGGCTGCAGGCTGCCAGCGGCGCCGCAGATTGCAGCACCACATCCGGCAGCCGGGGCGGCTGTGCACGGTGCGCAGAATCTAAAAGCCCCTTTGCCACCTGTGGCGACCAGCAGTGACGCTCTTGGATGCCTTCAGCTGAAGCAACAGCCTTTGCATAATGCGAGGATCCCTTCGCACGCTCGCATGGCATCAGCAGACGGCGCCACGTGCGGTCTTTCGGCAACCACCATGCGGTGAAAGGCGGTGCGCCCCCCCTACCTTACGCAGGAGAAGGTCACGCTAAGATTACCTGCTGCATGAGCACAGGGTTGCTGCCCTCGAACGTCACATCTACGTCCATGTCGTTCTTCATAGGCCCGATGCGATTCTGAGCCAAAAATCCCATGCCGCCACAGCTTTCGCGGCACGCCTGATGTCAAAGTGCAGCGCATTAGCATGCGGTCCTACCGAAAAACGGGGCAGCAGTTTCCTAGCATCCCTAGTGCCAGTCTCGGATGTTGAGCTTCAGCTGTATATATATAGGCGCATCCTGGGCACACCTGCAGAATCTCCACGCGGTGCCATGTTGCAGCGGCTTTCAAGCCACTACTCTGCATGTGCACCCGCTTGGCATCCTGCGGCCTCCTGTCCTTGGCCAGCAGCTGACGTGCAGGGGATCCTCGTCAAGACAGTACTAAGTATGACCGCTGCGATGTCTTTCATGCGTCTTCTGGAGATGCAGCTGGCTTGCGCAGGAACCTTGTGCAACTGCGGAAAACATGATGAAGCAGGACAAAGCCAGTCCTTCCAGTCGCCATGCACACCTTCAAGCGGTCTGTGGACAGGTGCATGGCGTAGGTGGTCGCCAGCGCGGGGAACAGCAGCCGCTGGTGTGTAAGGTACTCCAACACCTGCAGATCCATGATCATCAGTATCGAACTGATGTGGGCAACGAGACCCTGCACTTGACAGCTGCAAGACAACAACACCATTCGTCAGTGTGCCACACGAACAGGGACAGCATGTGTGCCGCACCATTTTGTCGTTGAACTGCGGCCGCGAAGCTGAGTAGCGTATTGCAATGATGATGCCTGCCAGCACGTTCATTCATGATGTCAACAGCGCATTCGTCAGGACATGTCGTGCAGACGGTCATAAGCCCCTTCGCCAGTGGAAAAGGCAAATCACCTGTAGGCTTGTCAGCATTGGATGCCAGGTATAGTGCTCACCGATCTTGCAGGCATCGATGGCGCCCTGCCCAATGAGCATGCGGCCGGTGGTGAGGCCGCCCACCATGGTGCCGAAGCGAGCCCCCACATTGGCAATCGGGCTGCTGTAGGTGCCTGCAGGTCAAGGAAGTTCCTGCAGCTGAAACTATAGTCGCCAATGCTGCTGCTTATACTGATTGACATATGCCAAACGATCCTCAGTTCTCAGCTGGAGAATTGCGAAAGCATGCTCTGTAGAATGTGCCACCATCAGGCGCCACGCTTGCGTAGGCATCCAGCATGTCCTCCCGTGGCACACGCACATCATCAAACCAGATCTGACCTGTTGACACAGCAGACAGAAGGAGGCTTTGATTGGTCCACACTGTTGAGCCGTCATGGATGCAGCATGCAGGACAGGTGGGTCAGCAAAGCTGCCAGCAGCTTGAGGCAACTGCTCACCATTATCCACACCATTGAGGCCAGCCTTGGGGCCATTGTCCTTGATGCGCACGCCTGGCATCAGGTCACCTGTTGTGATGGGCACACGCATGTCTCAATGGTGATTGGACATGCTACTGCCCTGCCATTCTGACCGTGCTGACACACAGATGCAGCCTCACAGGTGCACCTGGCAGTCCGGTAAATCATCGGCCTTGCAATCACCTGCGTCAGACCGGAGCCTTACGACAAATACATGAGGCCCCTGCCACTTGCCGCCCACCGTCAGCTGCGCAAACACCGTGCAGACCTTGCCATGCTGCCCCGCACCGCCGATCCAGAACTTGCTGGCCTCGTTCTGCGGCGTCCTGATGACAAACTGCTGGCTGGCTGCATCGTATGTGGCCTGCGTCTCGATGCCCTGCACAGAGCATGGCGGTGCTACATGTGAAAAGAAGTCAGCGCCCCTGCTCACAACACCACTCACTCAAGGGTCAGGGTGATGCCCATGCAGGTGACATCATGTTTGCAGCTCATCACAGTGCTACAAACTGTTGAAGGGCCCACCATGACATTGGAGCCATGGCCAAGCTCGGTCATGCCAAAGCAGCCGGGCAGCTCAAGCGAGTCCAGGCTGGCAAAGTACTTCTCGTGCTGCTTCGCAGTGCCCAGCTTGGCGATGGTGCCGCCGCACAGCGTGAAGTGCACGCCCGCTTTGATCGCCAGCGAGTAGTCTGCAGTGAGGAGCGTCAGAGCAACAGCGTCAACATGGTCATTGGCGCGAAACAGGCAAACTATTACCAGCAGCCTTGATACCGGTTGATGATGCATGCCAATCCCTCCAGTTGGCCCCAATGCTCCATGAGCCGCTGAATGTGCACGATGGACATGCATAAGAAACACGTGCACGAACCCGCAAAGCTGAGCACTTCCAGGCCGGCCTGAAACTTGAGCGGGTCCCGCAGGTAGTCTGCCACCGAAAAGAAGCGCTGTTCGCAAAACTTCTGCAGCCGCCGCAGCGTCAGCTCCCGGAAGTCGTCAAAGGGCATGTAGTAGTCAGGCTTGTACAGCGGGTCCTGCAGTACGGGCATGGAACTGCTTGATATGCAGCATCCTGATTGCGGCAACACGGCACGCTACCTCAAACCTGTATGGACGTTCGCATTGCTTTATAATCACGGTGCGCACACCTTCAAGAAGTCGAATATGGCTCGGCGCATGGCCACGTTGTCCCTGACCAGCCAGTCATACACGTCCGCCGCCTGCGCCTGCAGCCTGTATGCATTATGCGCGGCTGGCGCCACCTCTGCCAAGCCAGCACTGGTGAGCTGTCCGGAGAGCACCTCGATGCGGCCAGCTGGGGCATTCTTGCGGTGCTGACCGCCCTGCATGGTGTTCTTGGACGCCCTCAGTCGCAGTCAAACGTGCTGTGTGACTTTGCAAATTCGAGGCTCCTTTGCAAAACCCGGCAGTTGGCTGGGAAAGACGCGGCAATATGCAAGCACCAACTGCTGCAGTGTTGTGCACAGACCACCGCCAGCTGCTGTTGATGAAGTGATGAACATCACCGCGTCCTAGTCAGCGTGAGGTTTCGCTACAGGGCGCCTCCGCATGCAACATGATTTGACAGGCTTCACAGCGCCACTTGCGTCGAGTATGCATATTCAGAGTGACAACAGAAGCGTTCTAGGACCGTTACATCTTGGCAGAGGCAGAGCAGCAGGTTGTCTAGAGGACTCCAGGAATGGCCATCCTGCTGGTACACCATTCTGCAGCTGAACACGGCATCAGACGCTCATGATCACAGCCATGACTTCTGGAGGACTGTTCAGGGTGTTGAAGACCGACGGCGGGGCCAGACTCGGGAAGCTCACCCTGCCAGGCCATGCACCGATCGAGACGCCAAATCTGCTGCTGTACACCCAGAAAGGCAGCGGGTTGAGCCTGACGCCGGACTTGCTGGCCAAACTGCCGCCCACATCCGGTCTGATGGTGGACGCCATGCACTTGTGAGTTATCTTGATCATCAAACAACCCGCCGGCAACTGTGAACAGACTGCACCGGGTGCTGAAGACAGGAACCATGCCTGCATCATGTGCAGCTGGCCGCGTCTGGAAAGTGACTGGTCTGAGGCGGTCCGCTTACTCACCACAATCATGTGCAGCTTGCAGTTTCCGTCCCCAGACATGGTGCAGCGGCATGGTGGAATGCGCAGCATGCTGTCGGCACCCGCAGACATGCTTCTGGTGGCGACAGCTCGTGATTCGGTGGCCTACGAGTACTCCGGAAGGTCGAACAGAGACGGCGAGACATATGTGAAGACACACTGGGGGCATACGGAGGTAATAGTGTATTGTAGCGCGTCGTCTTGCAGCTTGCCATGCATGGTTCGGCTTGCCATGCATGGCTTCAAAGTGCCCTGACGTCCAGACGCACCCAACTGCACTGCCTGACAACATCTGCAACTGCGGTTCTGCCCTCCGGTGTAACCATCTTCAGGTGTCGCCGGCGCGCTATGTTCAGACAATTGCGGCTTTGCAACCTGATTTGTGGACGGGGTTGGCGGATGAGGTGGCAGCGTCCGCCACTCACAAGCGGGCGCGCGCCTCAGTCAGCCGTACTGCCAGGTGCTGCACCAACTTGCACAGGGCATGTTTGTTCAAACATTGCATGGCCGTCCCAAATGAAATTGACAGCAACTTTCCACTACAATCTGAATCCGTGCTGGTCGTGGTTGTCTGAGAATTCACAAGGGAGTGCGGTCAGTCACCAGGCACTTTGATGTTGCGACACACACAGGTGGCTGGACGCATGCCTGGCGGCCCAGCAGGCTGCTGGCATCCCCGCGCCAATGCTGGCGCCGATCGCAGGCGCTGCTCACCCGGATGAGAGGGCGCGCTCTGCAAGGGAGGCTGCCACCCGTGCTGGCATCGCCGGCTTCGCTTTGACAGGTAAGACACGAGTCCTGTCACTGCCACCGCGCTGTACTCCTGTTTCAGCATGCCTGACCAGCACCGCTCAGCACATGTCCAGAGATGATATTTCGTCGTGTTCAAGCGCATGGATGATGTTGGTTGGCTCAGGCTTTGGCACTGGCGAGACCCGAGAGCAGCAGGCAGATGCGCTGTCTGCAGCAACAGCAGAGCTGCCCGCAGACAAGCCCCGCCTGCTGCAGGTTGGTGGATCACAACAATTCAATTGAGGCATTGCAGATGCAAGTATGTGCTCGAACCCCCTGATGCCTGGGAGGTCTGCTGCTGGTTTCACATTCAGCTCTGCTTCAAGCTTGGACTGAAAAGCGATGATTTGCCTGAAGGACGTCACAATCAAGCAAGCTCTGTATTTTGCGATGCAGGGAGTCGGCGCGCCGGATGCGGTCCTCTCAGCCGTGGAGCGCGGCATCGACCTCTTCGACTCGGGCTATGCCCACCGCGCCACCGCAGCGGGCGCAGCACTGACATTCCAGCTGGACGGCGCTTTACACAGCAGCACCAGCATGGCAGATCGTTGTGATGGGAATGGCAGTGACGTCGGATTGGCAGTGAGGGCGGCGAGCCCGCCTGACCATGGCAGCGATAGCTCTGCTGCCGCCGCCAATGCTGCAGCAGTCGATCTGTGGGACACACGGCATCGAGCCAGCCGGCAGCCACTGCTGTCTGGCTGCAGCTGCTACACATGCAGAACGTGCGCACAAGAGGGCCTGCTGTACAAGCATGAGCCATCCAGTTTGTGAAGGTGCTGCCCTGTGTATGCTCATGCGGCGCTGCGAATCACAATGCAACTGAGTGCCAGATGGTGATGCCTGCAGGCACACCCGGGCGTACATACACCACATGCTGCAGACTAAGGAGCTGCTGGGACTGGTGTTGCTGGATCTCCACAACTGCCACCACATGCTGCGCTTCTTTGCTGACATCAGAGGGGCTATTGAGGCTGGTCAGTTGGCGGCACTGTCAGAGTGCGTGCTGGCTAGTGTGCAATTGGGAGGCCTGCCACCTGAGCACCAAACGCTGTCGCCTGAGATCTTATCCGGGTTTGTGGCACCGACTGCGGCAGTGGTTGCATGATTGTCGTGTGTCGTGAAGATGTCACAGCAGTTGCAGCAAGTAGGAAAGCGAAACCAGTTGTGCAAGGACAGATGACGAAAGATGTGGCGAACAACCATGTGGCATGCAACCAGGCACAGTATAGTACAACGTTCATGAGGTCACAACATCTTGTGACAGTACACCACACATTCATCTCGTGACTGAGGTGACCAGCTGCTTGACTGGCGCAGCAGCCTTGGCTCGTGTGATCAGAAATGTGGACCTGCGCATGCACATGCAATTATCCGTGCACACATGTCGTGACACACTGTCAATGCAGGGGAAGAGAGTAACGAAGCAATACTTCAGCTGCATGTCACCTCATGTGCACGATGTGAAGCAGGGACCGACTTACCAGCAGAAGGCGACCATGTTGACGAAGAGCACCCGCAGCTTCAGGGGCACATAGCGGTAATTGATGAGCGCCGCCAGCGGCCACACCTTCCAACCATTCAACTGGATGCGGGGGTAGTCCTGCCGCAGCCGCTGCTTCGTAGCGCGCGCTGATCGCCCCTCGACTACCAGGGACAGATCTGTGCACACGGTGACAAGCCGGTTTTGAAGCCTGTCTCACACTTACATGCAGGGTGCAAGGTGGGACCAGGCTGGCTATGCAACATACTTTCACAGGAGGACTGCACTCGAGAGAAACAACTCACAGCTGATCAGCAGGACGTTGCAGATGGGGCCGTAGACCACCTGATCCGTCACCACCTGAACAGCAGAAGCTCATTGTATGGCCGGGCTGGTTCCTTTCAATGTGTGAATTGACAACTGCTTTTAGAATACGCCATGCAATCACCTTCTGCACCACTGTGGCGCCATCCCGCCGGCCCTTGAAGAACTTCTCTAGGAAATTCTGCCAGTAATGGTTGCTGGGGCCGGACCATAGGAAGCCGAATGCCTGCACACATTTATCACTGCTGCCTCTGGTCCATACCCGCTGGCGTTGTGCAAGCACCGCACCAGGAATCAGGCACATAGTGCAAACAACCATCTGCAGGATCCACCAGCGGTCAACAATGCATATCTCATGAGCACACCGCGATTGCCAGTGTCCGCCTCCAGTGCAGCGGTCCGTTGGAGGTAAGCGTCTGTGCCACCACATCGCTGGCGCCGCTGAGAAAGCCTGCCGTGATAGCCTGCAATGAGAAAGAGTCATGCTCGTCAGTGCCACAGGTGCTGCAACGACACCTGCGTCACAACTGAGTCGAGGCAGTCATGCAACCCTACCTTTGTTTGCAGTGGCTTCCTCTCGAGCGATTTCAGGTATCTGGACCACGCGAGCCCCAGGATGTTCGCCATGTTTGAGATCGGCGGCAGCAATTGACTCAAGCTTTTGTCATTTAGGTTGCGTCAATTTCAGGGTTGCGCGCGCCAGCGCACCTGCGCCGGTGTCGGTATGCAGCAAAGCGTTGTTGATGTGAGCTGTGCGTTTGCGGACTCACAAACAGTGCGTGACGTTTTTCATGCAATACGTTGTCTGTATTCAGGAATGGAGCCAGCCAACACCATTCCGGAACTGCAGCTCCATGCAGCTGCACACGAACTTCTCTCCTGGTGCAGTTGCTCATTTTGCAGTATCTCACAACTTGTCTTGCTGTTCTGAGTCTTCTGAGAGTCTATGATACGTGCCAGACAGAGCCGCCCCGGCAAAAGCAAACAATCGCCCGTAACAAAGGTTGTGCGATCAACACCTTGACAGCACACTCTGCATTGCCTAAGCAGCGGGACGATCAGCACAGTGCAAATGCATGTGATGAACGGCTTCAGACGTTGCATGTTAGTAGATCGCAGAGGCTGCGAGCCAGGGCATTGTCGTCATGCTTGGTCAGCGCCGAGCTGCTGCAGGCATGCACTGGCTGCCCACGCGGCGCAGCAGAATCAGGGCAGCAAGCCTTCAAGAGGCGGCGACTACGGAGATGCAGTCGAAGACGACCCACGTTACAACAGGTCGAGCGCGGACATCGATCGGCTGTTGAGCTGCGCATGCACCGGCACCGGCACCGTCATGGCGCCGGAACTGCAATGAGAGGCACTGTCTGCGGCAGGTTGTGCGAAATAACAGCGACACGGGGAGGCCGATCATACAACGCTTCTGAACTCGCAGAGTCGACATGTCGGAGCAGCATGCGTATGAGGCGCGGCAGGCATTGCTGCGGAATGTGGCCCGCGGCGAGGCCCGCATGAACCTCGCAGATGCGGCGTTCCAGATCGCCGCGGAGGACGACGCCATCGCGTCCCACGCCGTGGTGTCCCTGCCGGTCGCGTCATACTCGCAGCGGCTGGCGAAGATGGCCAACGAGCTGGCGCGAGGGCCGCTGGCACGTTTGCCGTCCGACGCCAGCCATGAAGACGTTGCCAAGGTACACACCAAGCAATTGACAGCAACGCGCCAGCTGGCAACTCCAATGATCTTCTGCTGCAGCATAACAGTGCTGCCATTCGTTGAGGTAGCCAAGTGTCGTCGAGGTAGCCAAGTCTTGTTGAAGGTAGCCAAGTCTCATGCTTTACACAGGGCAGTTGTGCAGCCGAAAGTGTCATGGAAATGCATGCACCGGACGCAGTTGAACCCCTAGCCCAGGCCTCGAAACCCTGTGCTGCGAAGGCATGCTGCTGCATGCAGGTGGTGGAGGCCTTCCTTTGGGAGCAGCAGCGCTTCCGTTTGCCCTCCTTCGGGCAGTCCAATGTGCCAAGCAATGCCATCGTAGATCACCCAGGTGCTTCAAAATGTGCATCGGAAACCCCTCCATGTGTGTGTGGTGCACAGGAAATTGCGTGTGGTACATTCACTCCGCACCTCCGCAAGCGCATAAAGATACCAACAATCAGACATGCGGCAGTGCCCAAACATTGCATGACACATGTGTCTGCCCTGCAGGAGTGTACGAGGATGCGCGGCATGCATACCTGCACGAGGTGCTGGTGCGGCGGGTGGGCTGCGCCGCGGCACTGGCCGTGATTGAGGCCGACATCATGCAGCGCCTGCTGGCCGCCGGCGCGGTCGACTTTGCTGTGCGCATCGACTGCAGCGACCTGGGCGTCCTCCCTGCCACAGAGGTGGGTTTGTATAAAGCTGGACAAGCACTCCACGTCATGGTCCACCTCATCTGGCAGGTGCCATGCAGTCTGGCTCAGTTGTGCACCCTTTCCGCTGATGGTTGTTGCAGAGGGAGCTTCGGAGGCAGCGGTGGTACGACTGCACTGCTGCTGGCAGATGGTCAACATTGGCAGTGTCGTGCACAGCGTCTGTTGCTGACCTGCAGGTGCTGTCCAACATCACGAGGGCACATGCGGCGGCGGCGGAGGGGCTGCTGAACACATGCTCGCGGGACGTGCTGCTGGAGCTGCTGCGCTTCCTCAAGCGAGCCTACTGGCCCTTCTCCTGGGACTCCAGCGGCCCAAACCATGCAGGTTTATACCCCCCTGGCGTTGCTGGCATTGGATCCAGCAGATGCTGACAACGTGTGGGGCTCTTCCACGCACTCAGCCTCCTCCCGCTCACACACTGCTCTGTGTTGCAGTGCCTTGATGCCACCAGCATGTCAGCATGCCGCGTGCCCCCGCGTGCCGGGTTCGAACCGCATGCATGACATGCTCACTGCCTGCACGACGGTGGCTGCAGGCGGGTTCAGGGACGCGGCAGAGGCGGCGCTGGACGGCGCGGCGAGCGCGGAGCTGCAGGCGATCGCGGCGGCGGCGGCGCACCGCCTGGAGCGCGGCATCTGGACCAGCCCCGGTGAGGCTATGCGACTCTCATCATCACTCATCACGAAAATTTGGTGACGAGCCGCGACTGTCGTCATCACTCATCACGAGATTTGTGCGGGTAGCGCTCTGACGAACATGCGATGCCACATCAAGGGGGTGTTGGCAGCATTTCTGGCTGTGTGTGTGACTGCATGCTGTGGGTGGCGCCACTGCCATCATCCGCACCCTGGCCTGGCCTTGGCAATGCCAATAGGCACACCGTGCTGCTGCCCTGTTGCATTCCAACACATGCCCGACACAGTCTCGTTGTACATGTTCCAGGCGCCGGCGACCTGCGGCGGGCACTGGCCGCTACGGAGCGGCTGGCCACCATTTTCGGGGATGAGCACGCCGTCGAACGGCGGGACGCGGGTGTGCTGCTGGTGCATGCCGGCCGCTTCCCTCAGGTGGGCAGGCTGCACCTTCACACCTGCACCTGTTTCAGCCGCCTTACCGAAGACGTCACATCGACTTGGGGGCCTGAACACTGGTATTGTCGCGAAGCGTGTCACCCCTGATTGCATGCACATTGAGTGCATCAGAGCAGGGTGCTCACACAGTGTTTACCACATGCAGGCACAGGCAGAGCTGGCGGACTACGCCGCCAGTGACCACTTTGCATCCGCGCAGCCGCGCGAGCGCAGCCTCGTGCGGCAGCTGCTGGAGATGCTGGATGGCCTTGCAGGGGTTGAAGAAGACCCACAGCGGCAGCAGCGGCAGCAACAGCAGAAGGCAGAGCCCCTGCGGGTGGCAACGCAGCTCGGGACGCCACCGCCCAGCATTGAGGGCCGCCGGAAGGCGCTGACCTGGTGAAGCCCCTTAGCATGCCCAGGGCCAGCAGTGCTGCACAACGGCATCCTTGAGATTGCCATGACGCAGCGGATCCCTGGAAGATGTTGCAATTTGCCTTCTTGGCGTGCATGCAATTGAGAGGTGGCATTGATGCTGCTAGTGGGGATTGAAATTGTGAGCTCGGTGTACACTCCGTTGTGTTGAGAGAGTCAGGCGGTCGATCCAATTCTTTCGTGCGAATATTAC
Source organism: Tetratostichococcus sp. P1 (assembly GCA_036584455.1). Taxonomy (NCBI): domain Eukaryota; kingdom Viridiplantae; phylum Chlorophyta; class Trebouxiophyceae; order Prasiolales; family Stichococcaceae; genus Tetratostichococcus; species Tetratostichococcus sp. P1. The sequence continues at coordinate 166,597 of BTPI01000011.1, forward strand.
TGACAATGGTGTTTGTGTGATATTCGTAATCAAGTGCGGCGACGTTGTGAGGCCATAACAAATTCGCAGGTTGAGCAACAGGATCTTGCCACTCGAAAGCTGCAACTGAATGCCCCTGAAGATGCCTTGGGCACCAGCAGAGATGCCTTGGACACCAGCAGAGTGAAATTCAGAGGTCAAACCAAGCCCAACTCCTTCCTCGCTGAGGGGCAACGACCATCTTGCGGCCTGGGAGTGCAGCTGGGAGTGCCCCAGAAGCGCCAAATAATCTATTCAAAGCAAGCCACGTCAACGATTGATGTCAATGATGCTCCCACAAAGTTGTGACGAATGCAAACACTCCTGGGACCCTCATCAGCTCACTCCACACATTCCACGCACATGCTCTCAATCGCCATCCAACCACCCTGACCACGCGGCAGCTTGGCACCCTTAGGCCTGATGGCGGGCGTGATGGCGGGACGACCAACGGCCAGGCAGCAAGGGAGCCGCCTGTGCAGCTGGACATCCGAAGACGCTCCGGCAATATGGTCCGGCGATATCCGCTGGCGCCGCCCAGCCAGCTGGGCCCCTAGTCGGCAGTCGGCAGTGCAATGCTCCGGGGACACGGTCCGGCGACATCCGCTGGCGCCGCCCAGCCAGCTTGGCCCCTGTTCGGCAGTTGGCACAGCGATGCAGCGCCTAGCGGCGCGCTTTCTGGCGGCGGGCCCCGGTGAGCGCCTTGCTGACGCTGTTGGCCAGCTTCTTGCGGCGCGACGCCATCTGCGACTCGAAGTGCGCCTGAAACCACACAGCAAGCCAGCCTCAGATGATTGCTGCTGGAGGGTGTCGGCCTGATGGGCGGCGCAGGTCAAGCGTAAGGCAACAGCATGGCGCAGTCTATGTCCCAGCAGTGCAGAAGTATCATGGTGTAGAGCTCCAAGTAAGCTCACTCGGTGGGAGACAAGGTGTGCATCTCATGACACTGCCACCAAGACACGATGGTGCTGGTAGTCTCGAGGGCCTCAGGCAGGTATGCGGCTTCACTAATCAATCGCAGTGATGCAGTCAAGACAAATTTCGCACCTGGCGGCCCTGCCACCAGGAGACGGTGGAGCTGGCGTTCTTGAGGGCCTCGGGCACGACGCCCATGTCCTCGCTCATCTCCTTGATCTGCGCCTCCGTGAGGCCCCCCGCCCGCTGTGTGCCTGCATATGCACCCACCAGGTGCTCACACAATGCTTCTGAGGGTTTGATCATCCCCAATTCTGAGGGTTTGATCATCTGCTTGTGAGGGTTTGATCATCTGTTTCTGAAAGTTGAACTTCAGACAATCTATAATGCAGGTAGGATATTCTGCTCTGCTGAATCGCGAGCCCGAGGCAGGGAATGGCACGGCCGTGGACACAGCCGCAGTCCGAGCACAGATTCGAGATGTCGGGGGCGCCCGAAGACCACGGGTGGATAGCGGCAAAATGTCAAATGCTGCCAGTGTTTTAGATGTTGCCAGGGCCTGCACTCCCGCTGCAGTGGGGCGCACCTGAGGCGGCGCTGCTGAGCCAGGGCTCCGTCAGCGACACCGCCGCCTCGGTGGCGGCCGAGCCGAGGCTCTTGGCCTTCAGCAGCGTCTTGCCGACGGGCGAGGCGGTGACCAGCGGGTGCGCCAGCGCCTGCGCCGCCGTCAGCCGCTTCTCCGGCACATACTCCACCAGCTGCAGCACAGAAGAGGTGCATTTCATCTACCCTGACATTGTCTACCCTGACGATCTACTGTGATGTTGGAACAGTGCATCGGTGCCTGCGCCGCCGCGATCTGCTCACCCAAGGCATACTCCATGTGCCATGGGACTGTTTGCAATATGTCTACTGCACAGGACCTGAGAAAAGACTTCACTGATCTGCTGCCTACATCTGCACAGGTGCGAGACGCAGCAGGCCCTCAAAGTCCCCAGGTGTCAGCAAACGTCACCTGGCACGCAAAGTCCCAGGGCGCGCCAGCGTCCAGGTCCATGATGGCAAAGCCCTCAGCCCAGTCGCGGCCGCCCTTCTTCTCCTGCGATGTGCGCCACGCTCTCAGGTCGTAGTTGGCCGCCGCCAGCCGCCTGGTGAAGCAAGTGTAACAGTCGGTGTCATTCGGCAGTTGTTGGTAGACTATTTGCACTGTGCAGCGCCTCGATTGGCGTATGATCTCACTGCTGGCACTCTCATTCTCAGTCTCATTCTCCCAGCATGCACGTGAGGATCTACGGGCGGAGTGACATGAGAGAGTGGCAGTACAGCGGACATGCACAGATTGATGTGCCAGTGATGATGGTCAATTCTTTCAAGTAGCTACTTGTTGAAGGCAGCCAGGCCGTTGTCAGACTGCAGCGGCGCGAACACCAGCTGCAGGAAGGTGATGCCGACGCTGTACATATCGAAGCGGTCTGGGTTGTTGAGGCGCCACAGGATGGGCGACAGCAGCGCTGCCAGCGGCCGCGGCGGCGCCCTGCAGCGAACATCAGTCATGGTTCAGCACATCTGCAACCCCCAGCAATGTTTATGTTGGGTGTTATGAATTGGATCCACTATAGAGGTATGGCAGTGCGATGATGGAGGCTGGGATCTGGGAAAAATTGCTGCATGCTGGGGAGCTTCCAGCACCTGGGGGTCTGCGTGGACATGATGTACCTGCATGGCCAAATGCAGAGTGTCGTAAGCAGCTGAGCATCTGAGCGGACATGATACGTACACAGTGCGGTGCTGCGCCACTGAGGAGATGTACAGTATCATCGTCCTATGCAAGCGACGTGCAGACGAAAGATCATGTAAGCCTTGTCTGCTCACTGCTGCGGCGGCGCATAGCGCGGGTCGAGCAGGAACTCGTTGGGGATGTAGTTGGTGCCGATGCGCAGGTCCGCCGCCGCGCCCAGGTCGATGAACTTGCAGCACTTGCTCACCTCCGACACGATGACGTTCTGCGGCTTCACATCGCGGTGAATGATGCCTGCACGCCACACGGCAGACGTGCTTGCAGTCCCTTCTGTAGAGAAAGGGTGTACACAGGCACTGCACTCGAGGGAAACTTGCTCAGTTGGGTTGCAATTCGTTGGGAAGGCAGTTCAGGACAAAGGGATCAAGATGCCTGTCTTATGCTGCACCTGTGTGGTGGCAGGCCTTGAGGCCCTCCAGGATCTGCTTCATCATGCTGCGGATGATGTCCAGCTTGCGCTGCGGGCTGCGGTTGCTGCTGGGCTGCGAGCGGCCCTTCATGATCGCCTCCGCATTGTATGGCCAATCCCGCTTTTGCTGCACCACACATGTCATCAAATGTGCTAAAGATGCTCTGACAGTCCAGGGTGTTGCCACGACCCTGTGACTGCCAAGTTGCAGTGCAAGGCAAGTGCTGTGGTGGCTGGTGAGAAGTGCGGACATGAAGATCAGGCTGCACAGTCAGCGTCATGATGTGCAAATGTTTTTTTGCCAGTTTGTGCACCAGCAATGATGAAGATCAGGCAGCACACAGTCAGCGTCATGATGTGCAGATGTTGCCTTGCCATCGCGTGCAGCAGCAGCAGCAGCGAAAAGCACCTGCAGGAGGTCGAACAGCGTGTAGTCGCCCTCGTAGCGCCATACCAGCCACAGCAGGTCGGCGCCCTTGCTGGTGGTCTCCTCAAAGGCGTACAGAAACTTCGCAAAGGACTTGGGTGCAATGCGCATCAGCCGCTCGTTCATCCACACCTCCGGCACCCCAAACTCCTTGGCCTGCAACAGCAAGACGACCCTTGATGGTCAATACACTGAACTCGATGAGTGTTTTCTTTCCCGCCAGCACTTCCGCCTAGCGCGTGCATGCCTTGGACTGCTACTCGTGGAGTTTTAGGACAAAACGTGAAGCCATGCAGCGCCGATGCCATCTAACCAGGTCTCATTCGATGTCACCACATGCATATGCGGTGGCTGCAGGCGTGAGGCACCTTCTTCACGACGACTGGCAGCTCCGCCTCGGGGTATATGTCCAGCAGCTCGCCGCGGAAGACAGTGCCAAAACCGCCGGATGCCAGCTTCTTGCCCAGCCGGATGTCCTCCTGCAACAGTGCAACACGCTTGCACTTACGATCATTAGGTTCGCACACACACACCTGAACATCACTTGAGATTGGAGGCATGCGACGGTTATTGCTGAAAACACAACACCAGACAAACACGCAGCTCACAACATGACTCACACCTTTCCAAAGGCTTTGATTTTCTGTCGCTGCAGGGGGGCCAAGATGTAATAGTCGACGGCGCCCTGAATTACGCCTGCAGCACAGAGCACATCATTGAGAACAGATCGAAAATGCTGCACAGCCTGACATAACATGTTTTCAGACTTTGGGTGGCAGATGGGTGCATGGCGCACACGAACACACCTGGCGTGACAAGGAGGTACGTCAGGCCGGCACCCAGCAGCAGCAGACCGCGCCAGTCTGGGAACAGCTTCTGCTCCATCCGCAGTGCTGGATCCAGCGTGCTGTAATGGAGAGGAATGTGGATCTCATGTCTGACCCATGTGCAAGCGCAATTCACTGCGGCACTCCACTGCAGAGCTGCGCTGACATGGTTCAGATACGAATGAGTACAGCGAGCTCTGTATGCATCAATCAGAATCTGATGTCGAGATAGGACAGAGCGACATTCACCTGCGGTATATCACGTCGCCGCAGTTCATGGAAGAGCACGGCAGCGTGACACGCTCATACGCCAGGCTGAGGTGCTGTGCCAGCTCCGACAGCTGATGCAGGACGGCTGAGCCGGCTGCACCGTGGGCTGCGGACGATGCGGCGGCGTGCAGCACGTCCGCTGTGGCTGGATCCAGTGCCTGGCAGCGCATGCCGCGGCGCATTCCTTGCTGGCTGCGGGCTGGAGGCAACCATGGGCCCCATCTGGCAGGCACCGCATCGCTGTCTGAGCGCCCGTTGAAGCGCGGCAGGCTGACGTGCACCGGGTTTGCTGAGGCCAACGCTACTCTAGGCTGGCAGGTTGCATGGGTTGACCTGTGGCAGGTCGCTGGCGGGGGCTGCAGCGGTGTTGACAAAGACGACAGCATGTTTATCCCTTGACTAAAACATTCCTCGCATCTGCTGTTGCCCCAACGTCACTGTGACCAATATGGAGTGCACCCCTCGGAGGACCGCGATTCGCCTACGTGGCTATGGTTCCAGGCCCGCCAGCTCGTGACGACGGTCCACAGCAGCTCGCAACAGAAGGCTGTATGAATGTACAAGTCCCACGTCAGCGCTTGAACGATGCAAGCAAGCTCGCCAGTGCGTCAAATCCTGAGCCTCGACTCATCCTGATTCTGGTAGTCCCGCACATGTCAGAATGCTTGAGTCCCTTGCATCAAACCCTGAAAACCAAACCCGGCTGGCAACAGCTGGCCGAGCAAGACACGATCCTGCACTGCACAGACACGGCCCAGCGAATCTGCGTTGATCTACAGTTCTGGCGATCAAGCCAAGGTGACGCCGTCCCAGGCTCGGCTTGGTACACAGTCGGTAACCTGATTACTCGGCTGCTTCCACGCCAGAGCAGACGTCCCCAGCAGGGAGCATCGGCAATATGAACGGATCGTATGCAGACAGGCACGGCCGCGGGCACAGTGGCAGCCGCCACGCGGACGCCATCGCGCAGGAAGCCCTTGAACTGCAGTTCCTCGCGCAGATGGAGGTGCAGCTGCCTTCCAACTGAGCCGTAAGCCATACTGCATGTTGTCGCCATGCCTGTGGCATCAATCAGAGGGCCGATTCTTTGCGGCTCGCTCGGAGTGCAGGCTACACAGATGTCGCCCGGCAAGCACCGGCGCCACCAGCCGGCATACTCAGCAGGCGGAGACTACAGCTTGCCCGACAGCCCCGCCAGGCACAGCCGCAGCGGCGGCGGCAGCAGCTACGGCAGCCCCAGCAAGAGTCTCGGCCACCAGTCGCCTGAGGGGCACCAGCAACGGCGGCTGCAGCGGCAGCTGGCGCGGCGCGTGCACGGCGTGCTGCCGCCGGAGCAGCGGTACATGCCGCCGTCCCGCCGCAAAGGCACTGACGACGCTGCGAGACGGGCTCTCATTGCTCACCTGAAAGAGGTGCTGGCACCCCCGCTGCTGCTCAATCTGACCAGGCTCCAGACGCCACCTGACTTGGTCTACTCCCTGCTGCCATGATGCTGCAATTGAGCGCCTGCCGCCCTGCTTGTACAGGTCGACGAGGCCATGGACCGCATCAACAAAAGCACTCGCAGCAGGCGCCCGCCCTCCCAGACCCAACGGCTCAAGGTGTGCGTCTTGCATTGTTTCTGCCCGTGACAGAATTCCAGTTCAGGAGCACAACATCACAATGAGATAACAATGGGCGTGTGACAGGCCCGCCAGACAGTCAGCATGCCGGTGTCACCCTTCCGGCGGGAGCGCGCAGCTGAGCGAGACACGGCCCCGCCGCCATATGCGCCACAGTTGCAGAACAAGGCGGCCGGTGGCCGGCAGCAGCCCAGCTTTGAAGTGCACGCCAATGCCAGCAGGTGTCCAGTCTCGACTGCCCTCGACACATGTCTGCAGGCTGCCGGACTTTGAATGTCCAGTCTCGACTGCGCACCACATGTGAATGCCGTCAGCTTTGACCACCCAATGCAATGCGCTGTAGTACCCTAGCTCATCTGATGACTTTCTGGCCGTTGCGTCACCCTGCAGCCAAGCTCCGGCGGCGCAGTTTGCCGCTGCGGCGCCACAGAGCCAGCCGGGGCTGCCGAAGCTGGTGCGGCAGAACGCCTTCAGCGGTGTGGCGCCCCAGGCACGCTCTACTCCAAGTTCCAAGTCGCCCAGCAAGACCGCCGGGCTGACGCGGCGGGCCTCGGGGCTGCCCACCATCAAGGAGAGCCACGTGTCACTGGCGGCACTGCTGAGCGCGCCGGCGCGGCTGTCGCCCGACAATCCGGCCCTGCGGCGCGGCGTGCCGCAGCGGCCCGGCCCGCCGATGCAGCAGGCCGTCGACGGCGAGCGCAGGCGGCGGTCGGAGGCGCAGCTCAATGCGCGGCTGAACGCCCACCCCGGAGTGATACCGGCCCACCCCAGAGTGGCGCCGGCAGCCCACACGAGCGCTGCCAGGGCTCTGTGGCCAGACAGCGCTGCGAGCAGCCCAGAGCGGCTTGGCGAGGGGATCGGCGCCGCTGGAGCTGGCGGCAGGCCTGATGCTGACGGGGTGCCGTCCGCTGCGGCGGCAGCCGATGAGCCGACGCCGCCGCGTGCAGTTCCGGCAGCGGCGCTGTGGGCACAGCCGCTGGCGCCGCTGCCGCACAGCCAGCTGCCGCAGGGCCCCTTTGCGTTCAGCGCCCCCGGCTCGGTGCGGAGGTACAGCTCCCCTGCCGCCAGCCCGCCGCAGTGGCGCCCCATGCGCAGTGTTGCGCCGCATGGCGCAGCTGCCGGCGGATCTGGGACAGGCGTGTCAGCGCAGCCGCCCGCTGCAGCATCGACGCCCGCTGACGTGCCCGTCGGGCCGGCGCCGGCAGCAGAGGCAGCAGGCGGTGGTGACGGCAGCGACTGGGAGGATGCAGGCCGCTGGCTGGAGCCTGATGCGCCAGGTGACACGTTTTGAGCAGTGGATCTTTCATGAGGGTCATGGGCTGATGCTGCGATAGCCAATGTGCTCACAAGTCCCTACCAGACGCCACGGCACAGTCAGGCCCCAGTTGATCAAGTGCATCGTTGTGTTCTCAGCTGCGACTGCCGCATTGCGGACAGCGCTAGCTGCACTGTTGATCAAGTGGGTCGTTGTGCTCTCAGGTGCCACGGCTGCACTGCGAACAGCATTAGCTGCACTGGCAGCGGGCACGCCGCCCAATGGCAGCGGCCGCAGCCGGCGCCGCAATGCATCAGCGCCCGGGTCCCGCCACACCTCCGCTCCAGGGTCTCCAACCGCAGGCAGCCGGCGGCCCAGCTTCACGCAGCCGCTGCCATGGACGCCTGCAGGTATGGCACAAGTCCGTGCTGGTTGCCGCTGCGCTGCACGAGCCATTCTGGGCATTTATAGTACTTGCAGGACGTGCTACAGCCAGCGTGCTGTCCCTGGTCTTCTGGCTCCATCGCATTTCACGGCTGAGATGACGAGCTCGCAGGTGCTCCGGGCACAGATAGGAGGCGCTGGTTTGAGCAGATCACGGAGGCGGATGGCGCGCCGCTGTCCCTCGCGCGCAGAACGCCGCTGCCCCGCGGGTATGGATTGGCACGATCACAACAGGGTAGACTGTCTGCCTGCTTGACCACTTGGAGTCTTGTGGCATTGACGACGTTGACAGTAGAGTTTCTGTGCAGCAGGCCATTGGATATTGAGCCCAGCAGGCAGCCGGCGATCGCTGGCACCATGGAGGCTGAGGAGGAGGAGCCACAGGCAACGCCATCGAACCTGGCAGGTGCAGCTCGTCAAGTCCTGAATGTGATCATGCATTGACAGCGTTGCTGGCCTGCTCTGAGGCGTGTTGCCACACCTGGCTGTTGTTGCAAGCTGCGGAGACCCGTGCTTCCACCACTGCAGGACTGCTGGAGGCTGCATCTGATGATGCCGCTGAGCCCATCGCGGAGCTGGACAGCGCTCCCGCACTGGCTTTGCCAGGGGAGTGCCCGCCCCAGGCTGCTGCTGTTGAGGACGAGGCGGATGCGCAGCGCCTGGCTGCTGGCTGTGGCAATGATGCACGCGATGCGGCAGAGGAGCCTCAGCCAGAGGCCGCCCAGCAGCAGGACGACGAGGTAGTGCAGTCGGTTGCAGCCCGCAGCGAGGCCCCGCGGGAGTTCCCGCTGCCTGGCGAACTGCCCGAAACCTGCAGCGGCACGAACAGCGCAGACAGTGCAGAGCGCAGCTCCGGCAGCAGCAGCCCGGCAGAGCGTGCAGCCGAGACTGCGGAAGTGGCCGAGGCTGTAGAGGCAGCTGCGCCTCAAGGCTCTTCTGCAGCCGCTGCAGGCTTCGCCACCGCTGTAAGCGTTGCGGCAGAGCCGGGGGCCGACACATCCGGCCACAGGCGGCGGCGCTGGCGGAGAATCGCGCCGCGTTCGCAGGCGCCGTCGCCATCGCCGCCGGGCACTGCGCCGGCGTCTCCCTTGCAGCGCAGCCCACGCCAGCTGGGTGCCGCTCCGCTGACAGGTGACGGTGTTTTGGACTCGCACACTGACGCTTTATTTGCATAGAACGCACCAGTCTTTAGTTCCAGTGGCTGACATGACAGCTGAAGCAGCAGCTGAGTGTACAGCTTCTGCTGGGGTGTGAACAGGTCATCCAACAACCTGCGTCACAAGCTTGAAATCTCCTTGGCGCATTGCCAGGCACAACACGCGCTCCCGGCAGCCCGGAGCCTCATGTGGCGAGCGCCACCAAGCGGCCCCGCATCTCCCCACCGCCAGGCGTCATTGCGGGCGCTGACGCCGCCGCCAGCGCCCCCGCGACCCCCGAGCAGCCGCAGCCACGCAGCGCCATGGCCGTGCCGCCGTTCGTGCTGCCGGAGGACGCTGCGGAGGCCGATCCGCTCGAGGAGGCGGCCACAATGGCGGACGACTCTGAGCAGACGATAGTCGGTACTGCAGCGGCGGCAGCAGTCCAGGCGGCTGCGCACGAGGCACCCTGCGCCACCGCAGCGGCAGCTGGGCCCGCTGGTGTTTGTACCGAGCAGCAGCCTGCTGCTGCGCCGTCAGCAGAGGAGCCGACCGAAACTAGTGTTACTGAGGCCGCTGCCGGGGCGGCGGAAGGTGCTGCAGCCAGCGGCAGTCCACAGGCGAGCAGCGGCAAGTACAGCGAGCCTGACGAGCAGCTGCTGCCGCCAGAGACTGTTGCGAATGAGGCAGGCACAGGTGTGTTGCTGATCTGTGCATCTGACAGCTGAAGCGTGCCTGAAGTCGACACTGCGAAATGGTCTGCGCTCTATGAGTGGCATTGAGGCACATGCGCTCCTCACGCAGAGAATGTGATGGCGCCAGAAGACTACGTTTCCAACTTCAACGAAGACATGAACGAGGAGGTGTGTGGCGCATTTAGCATAAAGTCATGCATGAGTGTCTGACTGTCACTCTGGCACTGTCAAACTGCACAGTTTCATGCCCTTGCTGCTCCAGACTCAGCGACATCCTGTTCACAACGCATCTATTGCCTGCATCGTATCTGTACTTGTACCTGTATCTGTGACCTGTATCTGTACCTGTGTCTGTAACTGTGACTGTAACTGTATTCACTGCCGGGCAGCACTGACACGTGTGCATTGGTTGACGTCAGGAGGACCTGACGCCCAGCAGCGGCGAGGACCTGGCGTCCTCCAGCACCGTGGACTCTACAGCCGGCGCCGAAGCCGCCGCATTCCAGGTCCGCCACTGCCTGCCGGCCGTGTTGATTTACTGCCTGACAAATTTTCCCGGCACTCCCCCGCACGGTCCCTGCGTGAGGCCACTTCCCTGCAGTCCCTGCATGAATCTACTGCATGAGGCCCATTTCTGAAATGGCAGTGATTTCCCTGAACTCTTGGCAGTCCTTGCAGGAGGCCATGGTTGGAGGAAACCTGTGATGATCCTCCCCGCTCCGTTGTCTGCTGCCAGGCTGCAGCGGCCGCGGCCGCTGCTCGGGCTGGCGCCGCCGCCTCGCCGCCCTGGAGGCCATCCGACGATGGGTCGCCGGACAGGGCGCACCTGGACACTGTGCAGCCGCCATTTCCAGGAAGCGCAGCGCCACAGGAGGAGGGCCACAGCCCGAGCGGCTCCCTGTCTTCGGTGTTCGAAGACGAGGCGGAGGCCAGCTTCCAGCTGGGCGGCTTCACGCCTTTCGCGCCTTTCTCGCCCTTCACTCCTGCGCTGGCAGCTGCTGCAGCCGCCGCTGAGGCGGACGGCGAGGAGGACCGGGAACAGGCAGTTGGTGGGGCGCGATTGCGCTTCGGTGATCCGCCCGTTCGAGGTGCGCCCTTGTGAGTGTTGTGTGTGACACAACGCTCAGCATCTGACGGAGCTGCTCAGATTGGCATGGTGACACATGCATTGTGGCTTTTGACGCCTTTTCACACCTCTGGCATGCATAACGCCTGCCATTGTCAAAAAGATGGTATGAGCTTGGTACTGGTGCGCATAGTATGTGCTTGGTGTTGGTGCAGGCGGCTTCACGTCAGGGATTGATGTACAAAGTATGTGCTTGGTTCTGGTGCAGGCGACTTCACGTCAGAGATTGAGCCGGCCGAAGGGCCAGCTGAGGAGGAGCTGGCGGCAGCCGACACTGCGGTGGCCATGCGGGATATGCCGGATGTTCCCACATGCAGCACGCACCACATCGGTGAGAGTGTGCTGCACCTCAAGGCCCAGTGGTACCCGCCGAAGGCATGCAGCTCTTGTACAGTGCAAAGCCTTGGCTATGCAGGAACTGAAACTGATGCATCGCGACCTTTCTGCATGATTGCGGCTGGCCATAATCAGACAGCCGTCAACGGCACATCCTGCAGCAGACCCAAACCAGCTTAACTATTTGGCTTCAGGTTGGCCCACATCTCTGGCGCTGCAGGTGCTACTGGCTAGCCATTCAGCCGAGTATGGCGCCGGCATCAGCGCAGGAGGAGGTGGCCAACGAACATGCTGCTTCAACCGGCGCAAAAAACCCGCCCCGTGACCGACCCCGATGACTGACTGCGTTGCAGGTGCTGGTCTGCTGAAGGTGCAGCCGGGCATGGCATCGGCGCCACCCGCAATGTTGACAAGTGAAGATATTCGACGGTCCTCGTGCTGCGAGTCAGTAGTTGAAAAATTCCTGTCGTGTTGCAGGCGCGGCACTGCTGGAGTTGCAGCCGGGCATGGCGTCGGCGCCAGCAGGAGAGGTGGCTGCCGCTCTGGCACATGGCGTGGCGATGCACAAGGCCTGGATCCACGCCGCCAAGCAGCCTGCCTCTGGCTCCAACAGGTACTCCCAGCACATCCTCATGCTCTTGCACCCACTGGAGAATTGGCGATGGTCACCGCAGACTGCAGCAGGTGCATCCCGTAGTCTGCCATACAGTGTGCTGCAGTTGGGCAAGAGTACAGCATCAGGCACAGATTACCAGGCACATACGTGGCACAACAAACATATGTGAACACTATCCTGTGCAGGACCATCTGCTGGAAGGTGGCTGGTGGCGAGGTGATGCTTAGCTACCAGCGCGGTCTGATGCGCCGCAATGTCAGCACCGTGATGTACAGGTGCGGGGGTACGAGTATGCTGTGCATGCTTCAACCTACAAGCTGTCACCTCGATCTGCCACGTCAGATATGGCCATCCTCCGCATTCCCACCCGCTGGGCTGCAACCTACTTGGGTATCGGGCAATCGCTATCATGTTGTTCTCCCTCTGATGATGGAACTCGAATTGCTGCAGGGTGTACCTGCTGGACAACAATGCACTGGCGGTGGACACGGCGCAGGGCGTGCTCATCCTGCGGATGCCTGATGCAGCCCTGCATGCCATGGTGGTGCTCGGCATCAATGCAGCTTTGACGCTCGCCTCTGGTCAGGTGAAGACTCTTCAGATCGTAACTCAGTGGCCGGGGACCAGGAGCTGCAATATCATGGCGCATTCATGATGACTGTAGCTGTCTGCATCGTAATGTTGGAAACTTAATGTGGCGCAGGCTCGCAAGTCGACTGCCGTGGCCGACCTGCCGTGGAGTGCCGACATCATGCTGGATGACAGCATTGTGGATTGATGCCGGCCCCTGGCGCCCAACAGCAGATGTTAGTCTTGCTGTGCTCGTCGGCATATTTGTAACCGAGGCTGCCAACAATCACCGCAGTTGAGCTGTGATGCCAACAGCATGTGTTTTGGACGGATAGCAAGGTTGTTGTCAGCTGACATTGCAACATGGCACTTGGAAGACAAGACGATCAGATGGCGCACTTTGCTGTGACTGACATAATCCAACTCTGACTGCGACAAACAAGGTCTCATCTGTAAAAGAATAGCAGCCTTGCCAGATAGCGGCTGCCCAACACTGATCCACCCACTATGATACTGTAGACACTGTTCAATGACCCCGCACACACACTCATGTCCCACAGGGCTGAGAAATGCTGGCGAGTAAACCACACTGTCACGATCTGCATGCTGAACCGCAGAGTTGCAGGCTGCGCAGCCTCAACCTGACTCTTTTGCCCGAGCTTTGGCTTGCTTGACTGGGCATGCACCTCTGTGTTTCTGCTGCCCACTACTTGGAAACTTTGGTGACATACCCGTCTGGCCGGCCCATGATCTGCAGCCCAAAGAGAGATGTTGTTGGCTGCCATTGGAAGAAGCCCGTCTTGGTGAAGGTGAGACATATCCTCATGCAAGTGCCCTGTCTGACTTCATTTCAGCTTGATAGATTCCTCACAATCATGATGCAAAGGAACTGCAGTTCCTTCTTAGCATGTTCTGAGCATACGTAATTGACAATGGTACTCACAGACACTGCGTGTCACCCACCTTCTGGTTCCAGATCTCCCGCACGAGAGCAAAGCCCAGCGGCAGGGCGACATCTGGGCGCAGGAAGTACGTCTTTGGCCGCATGTTGGTCATGACCTCTGCCCACTTGGACATCATGGAGTCGCCCTTCGCCTGCAATGGCGAGACGGCACAAGGTTTGCCAAGCGCTGAGAATGAGTCATGAACAGCGTCGAGGCGAGCTCGGTCTCGTCACCACCCAGACATTGGTGGAAGACTGACATCACGATGCTTGCGGTCAAGCTGCCAGACGTTCTGGACGTCGCCCAATGGAGACAGCAGTGCGAGGGAGTGAGCACCCTCACCTGCATCTCGTTGGCGCAGGCGTCCAGCAGGATGGGGTACTTGTAGATGAGCTCCGCGCCCTTCTTCGACTGCAACGCACGACACAGGTCACCACCTCAGCAAGCCGCATGGCACTGACTCAGCGAAGGCGATGTGATGGCCGGCCAACAAGACTGCTGGGGAAAGGCCTCAAACCATGGCGGACGAGCACTGCCTAGCTGGGAAAACATGCCAGTTGATGCTGTTGCCAGAGCAGCACAGCGTGCTGCGCTTCGGTTGCGCACCATGTGAAAGTCGTGGCAGAGAAGCTGGATGCAGCGGCGGTCACTCGGAACCGTTTTCAAGCCACAGCAGATCAGCTTGTGTGGCTGCGCACCATATGGAAGTCGTGGCCGAAGAGCTGGATCCAGCGGCGCTGGTACTCCTTGGTGGACTGCCGGCTGTAGTCCCCCGTCACCCGCATATCCAGCATCGTCTCCGCCGCTGCCTTGCCACCCTGCCGCCCACCAACATGATGACACATCGGCGCCCCTTAATGACTTGAATATGTGGCATCTGGTTTGCCATGCATTCAGGTCCTGCGCGCTTCCCACAGCTGAGCCCGCCACCATGTGCCCAGCAAGAGCAACAGCCCTTTGAACATAAAATCGCAATTTGATACACACGGCAGCATGATGTGAGAGTGTACGTATGATGAGCAAAGATCAGCTGCTGAGCCTACAGATGCAGATCCTGCATCAGCCTGCGCCGCCTCGAATCTCAGCATTGCCTGCATGACAGCCGCCTGCTGCTGTTTGATGGTTCTGCTAGATGTTCATCTGAGCCGTTTGATGCAAGCACCGTGGTTACTGTAGGTTGGGCGCACCATGATGGCTGTGTGGATGCCCTCGCCAGTAAGGGGGTCAATATGGCCCGCGGCGTCGCCGATGATGAGCAGGTGGTCATCGTATGATGTCTTCAGCCCCTGGCTGCCCAACCGCAGCGCCGCCGCCTTCATGCGCTCGATCTGTTGTGAGCATGGGCAATTGGTCAAATGCTGTCCCTTGGAGCATGTGGAACTGAGTATTGCTGGGATATTGAGCTCGCGCTTGCATATAAAGATGTCAATGGCACATCAACTTGGCAGATGGCCTGATCTCTACGCAGCATTGCTTCCACTGCAAAACGCAATCGCAGTCTTGGGGGCGCACCTTGGGGTTCGGGCCCAGAGCTGCGCTGATGAACGGATCGTTCTTGATTGCGTCATTATGCAACCGCGCCAGGTCTGACTCCTGTCACAGCAAGTCAGCTAAAGCTGGTCAGCAGGCCGGCAGGCTTCACACATAAGGTTTGATCTGCAGCCCACTTGCTTGATGACATTGAGGCTGTCAGCATTGATGATGTGATGAAGCTGTCAGCGGAGCGCCAAGTAAGAAGGTTGGAACTGTTGGCACAAGAGTGGCGGTACGTGTCAAGCTCACATTGACTTTGCCGCACTGCCCAGGCTTGTTGCCGCAGGGAATGAGGTCTGCGACATAGTGCACCCTGTTGAAGAGCTGTTCAGGCTCACGTGCAAGACAACTAAAGGCATAAGTGCTTCACTGAGATCGACATGTCATCGCAATCGGCGATGAACGCACTCACAGTAGCAGAAGTTGAGCTCCTCGTTGGGGTGCTTGAAGATGGCTGAGTACCCGGGCAGGGACTCCCGCTGGTAGAAGCACACGCCTGCAGGCGCAGCTCATGTCTGGTCAGCACCTGTTTGCACACGCCAGTGGATAGACAGAGCTGCACACCAACCCCAGGCTGACACAAACTGCGCAGTCGCTGGACGAACGACCCTGCGCAATCGACATCGGCAGGCGCTCTTGCCTGTGACACAGCTGGAGTTTCCAGGCAACCATCCCTCACCGTCAAAGTCGGTGTTGTGGGTGCCGCCCTCCACAAAGGCGCGGCTGCAGACGCCTCGCGGCGGCTCTGTGCAGTAGCCCAGATGCGTCGCCAATCGGCTGGTCGCGCCGTCCGCGCAGATCTGCATGTGAGGTGTGGACTTCTAACTCGGCACGGCTGATGACGCTCCTGCTGTCTGCTGCCGCCACAGGTGGGGCTGAGGCCCCAGTCGATGAGGCAATGCAATCCGAATACTCCCAGCATGGCCATGCTGCAGTGCTCACCAGCACGCGGCCAACGACTGTCTGCCCGTCCGTTGAGCTGACGGTCCAGAGCCCGGCGTCAGCGTCAAAGTGCACGCGGTCGCCATTCACCTGCATCCAGCCGGTTGCTTCACCTGAAGGCACTTCAGCTGGAGCGGCTGACATGCGAGACACCCAGGACGTGATATGTGCCAAGCCGGCAGAACAAGTTTTCAAATAGGTGGCACCTCAAAGCCCTCATGGTAGGTGGCGCCCACGCGCTTGGCGGCCTGCACAATGCGGAAGTCCAGGTTGGTGCGCTTCACCGCGCACGCCGCTGCCTCGCCCAGCTTCTCCACCGATGCACCTGTAGCGTGGCTTTAGCGTGGAGTCGCAATCGATCGCCACGCATCATTGAGCCACTGGCCCCAGGGTGCATCTGCTATGACATGGCTGTGGCGCTGCTACCTCAGGATGCAGCAGCGGCAGCATGACATCTGAACCATCAGCACTATTGGCACGTAGAGGAACTTCACGTTGTACTGCAATGCCCACCGATGTAGCTGAGGCCGCTGGGGCTGACGAAGCCGCCGGCATCGGCAAAGTGCGACTCATTGTTGTCCGCCAGCACCTTCATGACGCCCATGTCATCTAGGATGCGGATCGCCGGCGTGCACACCGCATCTCCGCAATACTTGTCCCGCGGGAATGTCTCCTTGTCCAGCACCACTACCTGTGGCAGCGATCATGTCCCATGTGATTCCAGGTATATGTGTTCCAGTCGCATGGGTGTGGCAGTCCAGCACATCAGTGGTTTAGATGCTTTTGTTGGTGCACCTCACGGAAGACGAAGAGTCTCGCAGCAGCCCATTGCATTTCTGGGCAATCTCATCCTCGAGTTGAGACCCATGCATTTACCTTGGCGCCGCCTTGCGCCATGTAGTATGCGCATGTCGATCCGCTCGGTCCGCCGCCGACAATGACAGCGTCAAAGGCTCGCTCCGGCAGGCTCTCCGGCGGGTACTTGCCGGTCTTTGGCACCGCTAGTCTCCGTTGCCGATTGCTGATGTAGATCAAGCCACCGACAGCAGCCGCTCCTGCTGCTGCGGCGGCGATCACGCGCATCTGCCTCTCGTCAACATTCTGTGGGAGCCTCGGCAGCTGTACCATGTTGACACGACGAGTGACGGGCGAAAGTAGCCCTTAGAAAGTCGGGCTGATGAATGGTTGTGCACATTTTGACTAATACTAAATGTGCACCCGCGACAAGACTACCCCCGTATTTGAATTAACTTAAAACCCGCTTACTAATACTGATGTGGAAAACATCTCACGGAACGCCCTTCGCGCGCCATCTTGACGCTCCACAACGCCAGTATCAGCTGCAGCGCAAACCTGAGGGTGTTTGCTCCGTTTGTCGCAAGCGCTGCTCCCACAGATCGACTCGACAAATGACCATGTGCAGGCTCTGAAGCATAATCGTCGATGCAGCGGCTCGCTTGACTGTTTGTGAATCAGCAGACAAAGTTTGCTCTCGACAATAAAATTTGGGTCTGCGAATACTATCAGGTTGAGACTAGTGCGCCCGGGTGGGGAGGTGTCGACATTCACCAGGGACTTGGGTCAATAGTGGGCTACATGTAGATGCAGCAAAGAACATACGATGGGGCGGATCGGTCCCTTTCTCCTGGCGGATGGGTCCCGCTGACACCCGCTCGGCTCCACCAGTGGTCGATCGTGCCACCGCCCAGTGTGGGCGGGCACGCCGCTGATCATGAGCACCGGCGCCATTGCGGCATTGGCAAACGAGACCTCAGATCCGCAGGCCGATGCGGCAGTGGCTGGCACGCCGGCAGTCGCACAGGGTGCTGCTGTACCGCTTGGGTTGGTGCCGGAGACTGACATCAAGCCAGTGCCAACGGTGCTCACCAAGCTGGGTGAGTTGCATTTTCCGTGTTGCAGCGATGCACAGTATCATCCACTGCCAGCACCACATCGCAGACGCATCATGCTGCGGCTGGATCTTCTGATCCTATGTTCGCCTGCCCGCCTGCCTGCCAGACAAGTGGGGCGACTATGAGAGCTGCGCCACCGGACCAGTCTTGCCGACGCTGTTCATCCCCATGAAGACGCCGCTGTCCAGGGTGAGCACTGCCTGTGTGCCGGGTGTCAATACCTTCGATTCGAACAGAGCACGCAGACATGCCAGGGTGCTGGCATGCTCGAGCCTGTGCGAAACCTCTGGACATTGGGTCGACTGAGAAAGAATCCCTGGAAATTTGGTGCCCAACAGGCTCTGGTGGCTGGGTGGAAGCAGAACCAGCCGCCGGCACACCCGTGGACGATCGACCACTTGCTGGACACCCAGGCGGCTGCAGGCCGGCGCGTTGGCCTCATCATGGACCTCAGCAACCATGACACCCTCTATGCAGAAGACTTACCAGCCTGTCTGGAGTACCGCCACATTCAGCTTGTTGCCAAGGTAAGCATCAACCTTGCCGCTCAACACAAGGCGCATTGATGGTCACAAGCTGGTATATTCACATGCACAGGACCTCATCGCATTACTCTGCGTATGCCGACGCTGGTCATGATCGGCATCCAATCGATTCTTGCTTATGACTCGACAATTAACCGGTGTGTCTGAGTGCAGATGCTGCCGAGCCAGGAGACGGTGGACGAGGTAATACGGGAGGCGCAGGCCTTCTGGCAGGCGCATCCAGACCTGTACATTGCCATCCACTGTGCATATGGTGCGCAAATTCCACACCATGTACATCATGCACCAGTATCAATTCAGAACTGCAGCTTGTGCCTTGGCACCTTGAGCTTGAGAGCACCCTGTTGCTTGTGCAGGCTTCAATAGGACCGGCTTCATCATGTGCTCGTACTTATGTGAGGCCGAGGGCATGACTGTGGACGAGGCTCTGGACAGCTTTGCCGCTGTGCGAGCTCCGGGCGTGAAGCACGGCGCGCTCTCTGCAAAGTTCCCTTTTGAGCCTATTGTCACTTGACCTGGGCATCACAGCTGGGTAGCATGAGTGTGACCTACCATTTGCGAAGGGCTCCTGATCGATGCTGCTGTGGTGTCGCAGAGAAGTTCATAGAGGAGCTGTATCGGCGTTACCACAGTGAGGGCCCCACCTTTGCGGCTGCCGCAGCCGCAGCAAGGTCCGTCACGCCATGCTCGACGGATCCAGCGGAGCCGTGCCTGCCGCCGACGCCATCTGCTTGCACAAATGGCCAAGTCACCCTGACGCACCACGACCAGGATGCTGTGGGCAACGGCACAGAGTTGGCAATGGCGCCCTCAGAGAGGTGTGCACAGTCTGAATGCGTGTGGCAGTGATTCTTTACATTCGCTGTCTGTATGGTGTGATATCCAACACGCTGCGTTGAAACTTCGACCACGCATTGCTTGTTTGGTTTCCCTCTAGGTCTGCCTGCTGCGAAGAATGCGCTTTTGCTTTCTGATTATGATGGAGTGCTGTTCGTCCTCGTGCTGCAGTGCATTGCAGCAGGTGGGCAGAGAGCGCAGCAGCAGTGGGCAGCCGTCGCGCAGCACACCTCAGCATGACGGCGTCAGCCACATCAGCCGCTCGACGCTGGCTGCCGTCGGCAGCATCGCGGGCGGGGTCGCCTCGCTGCCTGGGCGGCTGCTGCGGGGTGGCATCCAGGGCCACGCCGCCACCGCAGCTGACGGCGCCGCTGAGCGGGGCGAGCCGCTGCGGGCGCCGCTGACAGAGTCGGTTCTGGCAGCGAAGGACGCGTCGCCCGCCGGCCATGCTACACCGGCCCGCCCGGCCGCCTGGGAGGCGCGCCTCATGGTGGGGTGCCCACAGCCCATGCTGCGACTCAATGCTGCACATTGTGGGATGATGTAGCACACTGTCATGGGGGTCCCTCCTGCTTCTGGTGCAGAGGCAGGCCGCTTTGTGGTGCACCTGAGAATCCAGGAATTGATGTCAAATGCGTTGCTGCAGTAGTCCTGCAGGAGTCGACGGAATCATATATCACCGACCCCATGAAACCAGGGGTCGTCAGCTAATTGCAGCTCATGCCCCCTACGCCAAGACCTTGGCTAGGTACAGCAAGTAGCACAAGTCTGCAACCACCACAGCCTGCAATTCGCCTGCTGTCAATACTGGTCAGTCCACGAAGATCCAGCAGACCCTGTCTGGCTCGTCGTCTGGCCATGCAAGGGCTGGTGCAACTGACTTCCCACTCCATGCAGGCGGGGAAGGAGCAGACGGCGGGGTTCATCAGAGGTCGAGTCTGGGGCCGATGGTCAAACTGGGCAGTCAACTGTCTGGTGCACGGCGGAAGACAGCTGCAGCGCACAATGCCAGCAAACCCTTTGCTTGCGCAGGCCGCCCAGGAGGGCGCGGACGGGGAGGACAACGAGTCCCTGGGCGGCAGCTCCAACCAGCTGGCGCGGCCCTCGCAGCTGGCGGCGCTCAGCTGGGGCGCGCCCGCGCGGGAGCCCAGCCAGTCCTTCAGCAGCCGCCTGGCACGCATTCCCGGCCCCGCCGGCGATGGCGACGTTGCGGCGGACGCACTGGCCGAATGCGACGGCTGCGCCGGAGCGAACGGCCCTGCGGTGTCGATGCCGGAGTCAGGCGATCACCGCGCATCGGGCGGTGGCGCGGCAGCGGGTGACGGCACAGCAGAGCCATCGGCACCGCCGCGAGCTCAGGCAGCGGCAGCACCGGGCCCGGGGCGGCTTGGTGACTGTGAGGAGCTTCCTGACTCGGCAGCGGCGGCCGGATATGCCATCAGGCGGTCGTCAGATGCCCCACGGCAGCCGCCGCCCAGTGTTTCGGACAGCGTGTCAACGGTGCCAGCCAGCCACGGCAGGAAGGGCAGCATTCACGACCACAGGGGCCGACGGCACTGCTGCGTCATGTGACCTGAATGTTTCGATTTGACTTACCGTATGTCGTGTGCCTCTGTACATTATTTTGGTTTACAGTCTGGTTCTGCAATGGCCGACGCCATCAATGTTGGCGACAATGTGCAATTTCGCTTCAGAGCAATATGTAGATTGCGGCGTAGCGTTTCAGGGCTGTCGCAACAAAATGCACACGGTGCTTGAAGTTTATTAATGATGCAGGACGAGGACCATACGTCCAATTGAGATGCAAGTTGCTGTTCTCTGCATGGATGACGTCATGATTTGAGCAAATTTGACCGACGCGGTTGTCCGATTTGGATGGACTGTCACCAAGCGGAGGAAGATTACTCGCAGAGATCAGTTTCATTATTCGTCAGCTACCAGGAATCCGGCCACTGTTTGCAGCGGTGTCAGTTGAGCACAGGTGTCATGTCGACATCCCAGTCACTCACCGCACACTCCAAGCCCGCAGACCGTGCATACTTTGCATGGAAGCCGATATAAAACAGTGTATATATTTTTTGAATCTTTATAAGCGCTGCAGCATTGTTCCGACAACCTGAACGACCCGCGATCATTTGAGCTGTTATATAGGCATTGAACCACAGCAACATGCTGTTGCGACCTGGCACTGGCACGTCGGAGGGGCGTGCACCGGACAAGTGGCTCGCTGACCTTCGCAAGGCTCGGGTGCGAATGTTCATCACGGTGCACGCCGTAGTGAATGTCGTGTGGGGCGCTGTCGCACAGCATTATGCCTGACAACTCCTGATGTGGCGCAGGATGATGCTGCAAAGGGATTGCGACCCCAGGTCACGATCCTCGATATCGGTGAGCTCCTTTATCCTTCCTTGTGTGCTGATGCTCTTGCACGAGCCATCAAACGCCCGTTTCCATGTTCATGTCTGCCCTCGCAGATGCTGGCGGCGGCAGCAACGCCACGGAGCCAACCACGCCACGCTCGGTGGAAGCCTGCCTGCGCATGGGCATCGACCCGGCGGAGCTGCGGCATATCCCCTTCGAGGATTTCCTGCGGCACGAGCGCGGGCAGGCAGACCTGGCCAACCTGTTGTACACCTCCGCCGAGAAACTCCGGCAGGTGCGGTGGGGGCAGATGGCTGCGGCTCATTCGGAGTTCATTGATCGCCACTCTGCGAAGGCTTGCGTGCACCATTTCTACCCTCGCTGAAGTGTTTGTTTATACTGCCATTCGTGTGAGCATCCCCTTTTGCGCCAACATGTTTGCTGCAGACTGGCGTATGCGGACCACATGTTGATTGTAAACAAATCGACATGTTGGCATGGCATGCCCTGCAGGAGCGGCTGACGCTGCTGGTAGAGGAGCGGCAGCGCCTTGTGGAGGCGGAGACGAAGCTGCGGGTAGGCCGTGGCGCGGCGCAGCCTGCCACAAATGGTAGGCTTTTGTATGGAATCGCATGGTCACGCGCCGACCAAGGTCTGCCGCAAACAGTGTTTCTGTGCCTGCAACAGTCGATTCGTCATATGGCTGCCTGAACCAATATGAACCAATGTGAAGCTTCTGCAGATGCATCAGTGCTCCCCGAGGATGCTTACTACACCACAACACCTAAATCTGATGAGCAAAGCTTTCTCAAACCTGATCCTGTTGCATCTGTGGGCATAGGGGCGGAGTTTGCTGCGGCCAGCAGCACCGCGGTGGATCTGGAGGCGAAGCGGCTGGAGGTCATGAAGCGGCGGCAGGAGCGGGAGCTGGAGCAGATGCTCAGCTTCGAGCTGGCCCGCAAGAGCCTGCAGGTCTGAACTCCTGGCTGCAGGAGGGTTTAATCCCACAAATCTTGATTAGCAGAATGTGTGAATGCACCCAGCAACAAGGAGACACAAGGTCTCCTCACCCAAGCATGACCAGCCATTGAATCACTTGCGCAGCATGTCTGCGACTGGACTGCTGCAGGGATGTGTTGCTTAGCTGGCGATGCAGTACCAGGCGTCGCTGTATGTTGACGCGAGCCGGTTTCTCGTGTGCTGTGACAGGACAAGGCGGAGGAAAAGGTGAGGCACATGGAGGCACGGGCGGAGCAGCAGCGCAGGGCCAAGCAGGCCGCCGACGCAGAGTGGCGCAAGCAGCAGCGGCTACGGGAGGTGCAGCGTGCCGAGGTGTGCATATGTCCATTTCGCAGGTTGCATGTGGTGTTTTCTCAGCGGGCGGCCAGCACTCTGCTCATGGGCTGATTTGCAATCTTGTCTTGTCCTGTCCATATCCGATCCATTGAGGAACCGTAATCAAATGAGCTGGGGGCGCAGCAGCTTCAACTGGAGCCCTGACATGCGTACACATGTGCTGTTGCCATGCCGACGAGGTGCCACATTGCATGTATGACTTCTGCGAGCAAGCAGCAAGCGAGCGGGAGCTGAGGGTAATGGAGGCGGAGCACCAGCTGACGGTTGCAGCTGCGACGGTCTGGAACCTGTTCACTCGTCAGAAAAATCATTCAAAGAATATTTCACAGGAGGAGCTGGCGAGGGAGCGGGAGGTAAAGGCCATGGAGGCGGAGCGTCATCAGCAGGAGATGGAGGCCGCCGCTCGCGAGGCCGAGGCGGAGCGCGAGCGTCACCACCAGGCGTACCTCAGGCATGTCTCAACGCATGGTTCAGGCGATGACTCCTGCCTGCGGTAGTCTATTGTGAATACAAAGGCATGTGCTTGCTATCCGTTCACTGATTAGAAAGTGCCAGAGCTGATACGGAGCCCCGTGCGGACACGTCTCAGACCTGCCATGCACAGCCTACACATGTGTACGCCAAACGACACTGCACCTGTGGTTGTGGATGCGATGCAGGGAGCAAGAGCGGATTAGGAAGGCGGAGCAGGCTCGCCAGGAGACTGAGCGTATCCTGCAGGAGCAGCAGGCGGCAGTGGATGCCAAGAAGGCCGAAATGCAGCAGCGGGAGGCGGCAAAGGAGAAGGTGCTGCCCATCATCTCGCACACAGACACTGCCGCATTATGCAAAGTTGTCTCCTTGCTCAACACTCGTTTGGACAAACGTCTCCTGCGCCAGCCTTTGGGAAGGACTTAAGACAGTCTGTAATGTGCGTGTGGTCGTTACAGGCAAAGGCTGAGGCTGCAGCGGCGAAGGAGGCCGAGAATGCGGAGGCCCGTAGGCGAGCTGAGGCGCGCATCAAGACAGCGCTGGAGGCAAACCGCGAAATTGAGGCCAAGCGGCGGCGGGACTATGACATCAAGCAGGAGCAGAATGAGGAGCGCCGCAAGTGAGGCCTCTGCTTGCACCACCTGCATATCAGGGGAAACCACACCGCCAAATGGATGCTTCAACACTGCACTGGCTGGACAGTCTGAAGTTGCAGGGAATGCAACTCTTCACCAATGCTTCAAAGCGGTTTTCACATAATTCCTGCTGATGCTTGTAACTTGATAATTGAATTACAACCAGCTGCACATGTTTGGGTGACAGCAGGGGATACTGAGATCTTGAAACCCCCTGATTACAGGCACAAGGAGAGGGTGCGGGCGGGGGCGGATGCGGAGCAGGCCCGGCTGGAGGCGGAGCAGGCCGCCCAGCGGAGGGCCGCCTACCAGGCCGCCCGCGCCGCCGAGGACGCCCGCATCCAGGACCTCGTCGCCCGGCAGCAGGTGATATTTGACATGTTGCATGTTATCACCAAGGTGAGCAGACTGTAAGGTTGAAACCGCAATGGGGATCCACTGCCAGGACCTCGTCGCCAGGCAGCAGATAAACGACGGTGTGTCGCACGTCCTCAAACAAGTGACTGGAATGTGTGAGACTGGCGTCGGAATCGTCATCCCCGGCGCAGGCGAAGGAGCAGCAGCTGCACGACCTGTACAGCCAGCGGGACCACGAGAACCGCCGCAAGAACCTGCTTCGGGACCTGGACCTGCAGGAGAAGAAGATCAAGGTGAGGATGACCTGCTCCACGCTTTGACCGGAATGCAACCTGCTTTGGAGAGTGGGTTGACAGGTGGCGGGTGCAGTGTGCACGAGGTGTTGGCATTGGCACGGATTTTTGGCATTGCGCCACATGCAGGTCGAGCAAAAGCAGCGGAAGGAAGCATATAGACGTGACCAGGTGATGCTTACATTCGTGCCATGACGATCTGAACATGTGCAGATCATGTGAAAGCAGCCAAAGCGGAGTCAGTTCGGATGAGTTGCTCACCCCTCATTGTTGGAGTGCAGCTGCTGACCAAAATACAGTCAGAGACGGAGAAGGCAAAGAGTCTGCTCGAGCAGCGGGCATACTTGCAACTGCAACGCAAAGAGGTGACCACGTCCATCTGCAGATCAGCTGACACACGCCATGAGTATCATTTATCTTTTGTAAAGGTCGGGATGGAGCGGCAATGTCACATCTATGATGACACGCTGTGCACAGGCAAACATGCAAGCGTCCTTCGCACGGCAGAACCTGCTGACCAAGGTTTCGCAGCTGCAAGCCAACAAGAATTGGTCAGAGTATGCAACATCGGATGGCAAGGTCGACATTGGCGCCCTGAGGAGGCGATGACATGATTCAGCAATGTCTGGGCAGCGCCGTCATTAGTCTGCAATCTGCATCTGCTGACGTATCAGTATCATCACATCCGACCTTGCGAACAGCAAATTCATGGAGTGTTTGCTGACGTAATCAATATTGTCAGTCTCAACCTCGACATCCATGTCTCTAACCATGTCTCTAACGACGCATCAAACCTGAGACCCGCAGCTCAGAAACCTGAGATGTGTGAAACCAAACACACTTGTGTCGCAGCGCTCCAGCCACATCTTGCGCCAGAGCTTGATGAGCGCAACACCACACACGTTATCTCCCATATTCGTGAGCTGACGATTGCCATCCAGCCATTGCCATTTGTCTACATCCTGCCGCCAGCCGCCGCTCATGATGGTGGCAGCAGCTTGTAGGGGTTCATTATGCTGCTGGGGTCGAAAAGCTGCTTGATTTGCCGCATCATCTCAATAGCTGCTGGCGGCTTGGAGAACCTACATCATCAAACAGACGACAACATTGACACAAACTGACAGCATCGGAAAGGAAGGCTTGCATTGTGTATGCTTCAACCGAAACACCGACCAGCAGATTAAACCAAAAGGGCTCGCACCGCATGTACTGGTTCTTCATCTGGCCCAGCCCATGCTCGGCGCTGATGCTGCCGCCCTGCTCTGAGGTGTACTCATACAAGAACGGCTCCAGCACCGCCTGCTCGGTGACACATGAGAGCTTTATCACTCATGCTCGACATGCAGACGCTCGAAGGCGTGCATCGTGTAGCAGACCGTAAACACCTCAGCGCCGTGCGGAACTGTGCGAAGCCAAACACTACCTACCTTGACAGCATCACCATTTGAGGGTGCAGCAACATTCAGGTGCAGGTTCCCGTCCCCGAGATGGCCATAGCCAACAGTCTGCATGTTGACATCAACATTTTGGTGTCGTGCGCAGCACCTGCACAGGATATGCTGACACTGTGGATACTCTTGTAAATTGCAGACACTCGCATGTGCTAGCCATCGCGGACTCACCATGGTGTCAGGAAAATCTCTCAGGCGGCGGCGCGTTTCTTCCACCAGGGCATACATCTCCCCCGGCGCAAGGCTGAGGTCGTACTTGAAGATGCGGGCTGCAGCACATAGCAAACCAGGGCGTCAGTGCAGGTTAACAAGCTCAGGACTCAATCTTTCCATCGACAAGGCCATTGCAAGCAGGGGCACACAGGGTCATTATGTACAACGACTGCACACACCAACAGGGACACAACAACAGCGGACTGCTGAAGAAGCCAAACCTCCACTGAGGCGCAGGCCTTCCGAAAGGTTCTTGCGCACGGTCCAAATGCGTGACGCAGCCTGTTCCCGCTCTGCGTCGCTGCCGCTGCCGCCCAGCAAGCCGCCTCCACCACTGCTGCCACTGCGCACAGCGCTCAGGAGTGCCTCTATCCGTGCCGCATTCGACCGTGGGTCGCTGCTGGCGACCTCCAGGATCACATAGAATGAACCCTGCAGCACGCACGTGGGCTTGGCTGACAATTCTGGTGGTTTACGCATGGGATCAAGGGTGCCAGTTCCATTGGTGAAGACGGCATCATGGCACACACTGAGTGCGCTGCTTCCTCCACTACTACCCAATCAGTAGACTTGTGTGTTAAGATTCACAAGCTTTCATTGTCTCGCAGTCCGCTTGGTTTACAATGTGTGTGTCAGCTCACAGGCTTGTCGGGGGTCGGGTGCTGTAGGCCGGGCACATGCTGCAGCGCGATGTCCAGTGCCGCCTCATCAAAAAACTCAAAGGCCGACAGCGCCTCGCCCACGTGCTGCCTTGCCGCATGGAAGGCCTGCCAGCAGGACCAAGTGGCCATCGCCTTGAGCACAACACCTCGGCATGTCACTGGCGTGAGGACGTGACCTTCATCAGGGTTGACCATGGTGCAAACAGTCCCGTCCAGGCTTGCTGCAGCCATGGCGGGAGTGAAACTCCCCATCGTCTGACCAGTTGCCAGCATCATCACGGACAGCGTCAAAACCGGCCACTGACTGTGCACCGTGATGACGGCGTCCCAGTCGGCGCAGGCCAGGCACAGCGCCTCCACGGCGGCTGGCACTGGGGGACACGCCAGTGCCACCGCGGTGATGACGCCCAGCGTGCCCTCGCTGCCGACAAACAGCTGCTTCAGGTCGTACCTGCACTGACAAACATGGGCGCTGAATCCCAATGCCCCAATGACACTATGTAGCCAGGGCCAGAAAGACTCTTTTGGCATGCGGGCGGATGCTGCGTGAAGTTGTATAGATACTGCAACACGCATGTCCACGCCACCTGCTCACCCGGTGTTGTCTTTCTTGCAGGTGGACAGCAGGTCCAACACAGTGCCAGTGGGTGTGACCGCCTCAATGCCCAGCACATTTGCCCGCATTGATCCGTACCGCAGGTACCGCAAGCCACCTGCAAGCCAAGCAAAACATTGCCGTCTCCAACTGTAGAGTGTGTGGTGTCATGCAGCGTTGGTGCAAAGTGATGCAAAGCGTTGTACATGTCTACTACCTGTGTGACAGAACTGCCTGCTGCACCTGCATTGGTGGCTACATTGCCGCCGATGTGGCAGGTCTGCTTTGCGCCAAGGTCCAGCGGCACCATGAAGCCGTACTGGTGCACGTAGTCATCAACCTGCTGCAGTGTGCAGCCCGCTTCACAGACCACCACGCCGCTGACCTGCAGACTTCACATACGAGACTGTCGAGTGGGTGCAGGGACACGCATGGCCGCCAACATAGCCCATACACACCGAAGCATGAAATGCAACCCCAAGCCTCCAGTCGTGTGCCAGTTCCACCCAGCCGCAGCGCACACCCTGTCAAAGGAGTGGAAGGTGTTCATGGCGGCCGTGGTCAGGATGACCTCGTCGAAGCATGGCACGGCAGCGCCTGCAAGCGAGGTGTTGCCGCCCTGCGGCACCACCGCCAGCCCCCGCTCGCTGCAGTGTGCCAACACCTGCAGTTCACACAGGATGTCTTTTGCATGATGGTGCGGACACAGGTGCAGAAACATCACCACGTGTGACAGCCAAAGCAGCACCTCCAGCACGTGCTCACCTGCGCCACTTGCTGCGTCGTCTGTGGCAGCAGGGCCGCTTGGCTGGCGCCCTCAAATTTCCGCATCCAGTCTCTGCACATTTCTAAGCGTTTGTCTGCCAAAGATTTTACATCAAGTTTGTTGGTCCAGGTAAGATGCCGAGGGGTAGCTCAGTTAGGTGTTGCGCCACAACGGTAGCGTAACACCGTGCAGCATGGCACACCTGTTGTAGCCCTTGAGCGCCGCCGGGTGCGTGACCACCGCATCGTCACCGAGCAGTTTCCTGAAGGCGGCCAGGTCATCCTCAGTCAGCGCACTGAACCGCGGGTCCCGTTCCGGGGCTGCCGTCACCGTGGCGAAGCCGCGCACATTGCCACCTGCCGTGGTTCGAGACTGTGCGGCCGCCCTGTGAAAGTTGAGGGTGCTGGCGGCAGTGGCTGGGCCACAAGCGCTGCGAGAGCGTGACAGGCGCCCGCTGTGCTGCGGTGCGTCTGCAAGTTGCTGTGGGGAAGAGGCACTGTTGGCTGGCATTGCACATTGTAGTGTCGCCGCTGCGACCGCAAGGCAGCGACCAGCTGTGCTGCTGCTTTGCCACAGACCTGCCGACTTGCCGACACTGCTGTATGCGGCAAGCATGGTTGTGCGAGCATGAAAGCCCAGTGTTGTGCAGATTAGGGCATTGTCACATGCATGGCGGCGCGCCGCCGCATGCAAGAATTGCTAATGACCAGCCACCAGGTCTATGTCATCGAAATTTCGGTTCTCAACGGGAGTGCAGATCTCAGGCCTGCTGCAAATGTAGCGATGGCCTAGACCAGCAAGTTCATGCAGCTGCACAGTGCATGCCGCATGCAGTCAGCAACGCTTGTCTGTCTCAGCTGAGGGACAAGGTGCAGCACAGCCCTCGTGTCTCAGCTTGTGTCCCACCGCATTTAGTATATAAGGTGCAAATAAGCAATGTCAAGTAACCATCGCAATTCGACAGGGTCATGATGGTTAGAGATGTTGTTTGGCTGACATGACATTCAGCTGACATTGCGCAACTTGCAGCGTCGCTCACTGAGCAGATTGCATGCTATCATTCAGCTTCGTTGCTGCTGGCTGACTGCAGGCAGGCTCGAAACGACTTTGCTCTGAGAGCCGAGAGTCGGTGCAATCACCACACCAGGAGTGGCGTCGCCAACGACCACCTGCTCGACTTTACTTCAATAGTATCGAGCGTCTGCGACACCATCATGTTATAGTAATTACCGGCTTGCTGCCCTCAAAGGCCATATGCAGTGGCGGCGCAAGTGACTGAGACATGGAGGTGAAGTCGCTGCCGGATGCGTCGCCCATCTTCAGGTGCTTCTCCGCGTGTCAGAATGACCCGAAGACGCTGCTGCTGGACGTGCGGCCGCAGAAGCAGTTCCACAAGCTGCACATCGCGCTGTCCTACAACATCCGGCTGTCAGCCAACGGCAGGGCGTTGCTGGTGAGGATGCTTGCCGGGACAGCAGCAAATTCTCAATTGGGGTTTTGTTGCGGTCCCTGCGTGGCTGACAATGTGCATTACATTTGCAGGACTACTCCAAGAACCAGTATGATGTGCGGTGGGCTCAAGACTGCTGGTGAGCAGACATCTGGGGCCATTGGCAGCTGGCTCCCGCGGTCGCGTCATTTGCGCTTCTGCTGGATCTGACAGATGCATTGTAATGAACACTGCCTGCACAGGTGGGGAAAGCCGGTCATTGTCTATGGCGAGCCAGGCATGCGCAAGGATCACCCTGTGGTCAAGTTCCTGGCGGATGAGAACAAGTGCAAGAGCCTGTCGGTTTATCGGCCTGGGTGCGCTGCAACTTTTTTGTTCGCCCTGCTTTACAATCTGCTATGACGGTGCTTGCAGCAATGGTCTGTAACCCATCCGTGCCATCGCAAGGGCAATTTCCTCTTGCATGAACCTGACACATGATAAACCTGCTGCCACGCAGGTTTGAGAACCTGGAGCAAAGAATGCCATACCTGTGCACCGTGTCTGTGAAGGCAAATTGCGCCAAGAGGTGGGTGCAGATGACCAGTCATAATCCAATTTTAGTCAGAAAATAAGTGTTAAGCGACCAAATGCAGCCACTGCATGGAGCCTTGCAATTGCAGTTATCAGCAGACGGAGTGAGCAGCACCCGAGGATAACTGCTGGCGCCTGCAGGTACCCCTCGGAGATTCTACCGCGGGTGCTGTACCTGGGGGAGTGGAGCCATGCCGAGGGGCATGAGCGCCTGGCAGAGCTTGGCGTCCGCTATGTCATCACCATTCACAACTCGCCAGGTAAGGGGTCCCAAGCTGACAACGCAGCCACATGCTAACAGCTTGCTCCTCCATGTCAGTGCATTTAATGGTGCTCCAGCTCCTGCCATGTGGCAATCTTGGCTGCCTTCAGCTGATCTAGACCAACTCACCACTGTCAGTGGGAGAATAGTGTGCTCACAAAGACCCTGAAATTGCTGCAGAGAACATGGAGCTGCCGCCACGATTCCGGCACCTGCGCTTTCAGCTGGCGGACGTGGACACCCAGAACGTGGCGCCCTACTTCAATGCCAGCTACGACTTCATCGAGGAGGCCCGCGCCGCCGGCCACGGTGCAAGGCTGCATCCACACATCGCTGCCATGCTGTGCTCGGCAGCGCCTGCTGTGCAGCAATGGCCCGCCCCCCCTGTGGTGCCGAAGACATTGGTGTACTCCTAAAGTCACGACAACCTCCGTGGCCGCAATGTATAACAAAACGCCTCCGTCCAGCTGCACCAATGGACTCTGTGGGTGCCCACGCTGCCTGACCAGTTGTCATATTCTGCCGCTGCAGCAAACCTGGTGCACTGCGGGGCGGGGTTGTTGCAAAGCGCGGTGCTGTTGAGCCAGTCAAACGCCAGAAGTGCGCCTGATCAATTGCTCTTCTTACTGCTATGCGCAGCGACGCTGGTGCACTGCGGGGCGGGGGTGTCACGGTCAGCAGCGCTGGTGATGGCGTACCTCATGCGCCGCTTTGCGTGGAATGCGGCCAAGGCGCGGCAGCACTGCGTGGAGCGCCGCTCCGTGGTGCAGCCCAACGACGGCTTCTGGCGCTCCCTATGTGCCTTCGAAGCCCAGCTCGGCATCGGTGACAGGTGAGACTGTGTCTGTGACTGTGACTGTGACTGTGGTGAAAGGCAAACCTCAGGATTGACTGTTGCCAGCTTGCATGTTCTAGAATGTCGACATTCTGAACAAGCAGGTGACCCACCAGTAGTCACTGCGGCAATGATGTATCTGCAAGCTTGTCTGGGACATCCACAGTCATGTGAGTCGGTGGAGATGCGCAGGAGCGATGTGAATGCGGGGACCACGGGCTGGCATGGCACGGATGCAGACACGAGTGTGGCGATGGCTGCGGATGCAGCAGGCACCAAGGTGGAGGTGACCTTCCTCAGCGCCAAAGAGCTGGCAGAAGCCGCCAAGTCAGCAGCCGCAGCCGCCTCCGCTGCAGGTGAATTGCTTGTGGACATGCGTGTGCTATGAGATCTGATGAGAGACTCGGTGCAGGTTCAGTCAGCTTACAGGCTGCCTACTTGCATTAGAGCAATAGTGGCAGTGAGAGCTTGGCGTGTCTGCCGGGCAAGGATTGTTTCACATACTGGTTGGCATCGTCTACCCTTCAACAGATCAGAAGGCGGACAGCACATCGAATGGGGTGGATGAGCGACGACGAGATGGAAGGCATCGCTCCCGCAGCAGGTGCTTGGTCGCCTGCATCTTTGCCTTGCCCTCATGATTGCATTGCATATGAGTTTGCTGGACTGGCAGCAATCGTGACATCAGGCAGGAAGCAGGGCCGAATTTGGATGATGTCCCACGCTGCTGCAACACAGGAGTCCAGCCGACCGCAGCAGGGAACGGCGCCGCAGCAAGAGCAGAGAGCGCCACAGGAGCCGCAGCAGGGACAAGGATAGGGTCAGGAAACGAGACCGCGACAAGGTGCCAGAAGACAGCCGAGACCACAGCCGCGACAGGCATGTGACAGGCACACCGCCTTGCCCACTCGTCGCTGTCAGCAGTGTTTGCAGGACAAGATGCGATGCTTCATGTTTTTCGTCTTCTGCTGTGGTCTCCTCAAAAGTCACTCTTGAGCAGAGACTTTCAAGCCTTGGAGGGGCTTTCACGACCGATTGATGTTGCTGACATGGACAGGCACAGGCATCGTGGTTCGGACAGCCGGAGAGACCCCAGCAGGGAACGCAACGGCAGTGGCAGCAAGGAGGCCACGGCACCGCTGGCTACCCCAAAGCGGGAGGCGGTGTTCGAAGTGTCCAAGGACGGCAAGGTATGTCGTCTGTTCGGGGGGGCAAGACGGTATGATGTGCCTGCTCTGGTCAACGCCTTCATGTCTTGGTCGGGTCTCACGAGCCTGGTATTTTCTTCAATGCAAACCGATTGCGGCTGCGCGCCTGATGCCGCTGCACACACCTGCAGATGCCAGCTAGAACCTCAGCTTGGTGCAGTTTGTTCGGACGTGTGCTCGGTGCTTGCAGCTGCAGGGGTATCGTAAATCTGTTCACTTACAACTTGTAGCCGGGAGAACATCAGCTTGGTGCAGCTCAATCAGACTCGTGTTTTGTTACGTGCAGCTGCTGGGGGAGCTGCGCCTGGGCCTGAAGGCGGAAGATACCCAGCTTGGTGCATGCTGTTCAAATGTGGTGTCTCAAACCCTTGAAACCCTGCTTCCAGCTGCTGGGGGAGCTGCACCTGGGCCTGGAGGCGGCCAACCAGCGGGTGCTGTTTGGGCGGGTGCCGTCGTGCGACGTGCATCTGGAGCACCTGTCCATCTCCCGCCACCACGCCACGCTCACGCTGGACCCCTCGGGGCACCTCTTCCTCACCGACCTGGGCGCAGGTGAGATGTGTGGCGCACCTGTGAATCCACCCTGCTGTTGCTTCCTGGGTTGGCCCGTGCTGTCCACTAGTTTGGCTGGTCTCCTGTCACTGACCCGGCCAAAGTTCCCTGCCCAGTCCGCCTTGTGCATGGACACGGAGCCCAGGAGCAATCAGCGAGTGCAGCTCCGGGTGATACCATGATGTATGTGCACTGCAGCGCATGGCACGAACGTGGATGGCGTGTGGATGAAGCCGCACAATGGGCGGCAGCTGCAAAAGGGCAACATCGTACGTTTTGGGGCAAGCACCCGTGAATACACACTGATGAAATTGCCCAGCGAGGCTCCGGCAAGCAGCTAGTCGGGTACATATAACATGTTGTTGTCGGATGAAATTGGACCAGGAACGGGAATTCAAACCAGAAATGAGATCCAGTACAAACATCAGCGGAAGGCGCAGGTGTTGTGCGGCCTGGATGTGCTACTCTTACCGGAACAACAGGGCATGTCTGAGCAGAACTTTAGACCCCAACGTGCTCAACCCTGCACAGTCAGCCGTGCTGCAGCAGTGGTGTCATTGCCTCGTGAGCTTCGTGCGCACATCGTCCAACGGCGCCAAGTCTCCCACAAAGCGCTCCCATGGCGGCACCCCAATGCCGCTGCTCCTGACTGTGCCGTCGAGCGACACCTGCACATAGACGTTTTCCCCTGCGCAGGCATATCAACATGGATCTTGCACCAACCCATGATATGATTTATGCCAGCGTGCACCCGAGCCAGGCACAGAAAAGGGATTGTTGAGATATGATCAACAGGCCAGGAATATTCGACGACTGCGCCCACCAGCTTTGACCTTGGCTGACTCCTGCTGCGCGGCCATCCACTGCAGCCACTCGGGCACATCGTATGGCTGCAGCTGCCACTTGCGGTCCGCCTGCGGGGCTCGCTTCACCTGCGACGGCGTTGGCTTGGACGCCTTTGCAGGAGCCCCAAAGCCCTTGGCGTCCGATTTGTCACCTCTGCAGCAGTGCCAGTGTCACGACATCAGCGAGAGCCCCACCAGTTCCTGCAATGGAGTGTGAAGGGCCAATATAACTCATGGCAACAGCACGAGCAGTGCGGTTCGTACAGCTGTACTGGCAAAAGGTGCTGCACTAAACATCTGGTTTTTGCCCCAGAAAATCAACAGTTTGCCAGATGGAACGCACTGGAACTCGCGCTTGAGGGCGCGCAGGCGCTCTGTCGGGTCGTCCTCCTCGGCGGCTGCGCTTGGCAGCGGCACCAGCGACACTCCCCGCTCCCGCAGCGCCTGTGCATGCATCGCATTTGATGTGAAAGCTTCATTGGTATATGTTTGGGGGTTGAACTCTGAAGTAGCAACAGGACGTGGGTCAAAAGCATCAGAAAGTTGTGCAAAGCTCTATCGCCAAGCAGCTGTCATCTTCAGTCTGCAGTGTGAAACACTGCAGGACCATGTGAAGCCGGACCGTGCACACCGACTCACCTCCCGGAATGGCTCTGCCGCTGCCTGCGCCTTCTGGAGGTACGCCTTGCTGCCGGCCAGCAGCACGGGGCGCGTGGTGCCCCGGAAGGACGCCAGTGGCAGTACCCGGTCACGGGCGCCCACCTCCACCTGACAGGCAGACAGGTCAGGCCAGTTTTGCAAAAGCAGACGAGTCGTTATTGCAGACAGCCTGTGATGTGCACGGACAGACAGCCGTACGGGGATTGCACTTTGAAAAGGCCACCATGGGGCGGCAGCACCATGCTTGACCGGGCACAGTGACAGCCAGCTGGACGATGATGAGATGCCAGATTGACATCACAAACCCCTTTTGAAGCTGCCGCACCTGCAGGCGCGCCAGCGACTCCTCGCGCTCCACGATGCGCTTGTCACGGTCGGAGGCCGCCAGGTCCCGCCGCACGATGAAGCCCAGCGCCGAGACGGCCACGCCATTGATCGCCAGGTTCTTCAGCGTCTCCGTCAGGTCTGGTGCGCCCTCTCCTCCTGTGATGTGGGAATTCTGCAATTATGCTTAGCTCTGCCACGTTGTCGTCCACAGCCAGCGGGATGCATCACCTCGCATCGCAATCCTGTGGCAGCAACAAGTACAACACAAATGCTCACAAGTGGCCACGGCACACATAGAGGCTGAATGTGTGCCCTGCTGATGTGAGGTCACCCTGCAGGGTGGCTGCCTTGAAGCGCATTGCGATGCCTGCGACCCACCCTGTAGGGCCTGCACCAGGCGGGCGGAGATGATGAGCAGCCCCAGGGCGGCGCCCGCCAGCAGGCCGCCTGTGACGATGAGCCGCACCAGCCGGAAGGGCGCCTTCGCCTCTGACCTCTGCACACCCACCCATCGAGCTGACACAGCAAGCCTCATCGAGCCTTCTCTGCAACATGATCCGTGCGTGCTCTTTCACACTGGTAGATTGCGTGCCGGCGCAGTCTGGCCGGTGGTCATCATCAGTGTCAGTTGCAAGATATAGAAATGAACATCCTGCTCACCGGCTGCGCCAGCAGTCTGGTCATTGGCCAGGTGGCCACCAAGTGTATTTTGCGTACTGAAGGACATCATGCTCACCAGCTGCACCAGGGTGGAATCGCTGACGCCGCCCTTCAGGCGGCCGAGCGCGTCCAGCCACTCCCGCCGCTCCCGCAGCGGCTCCAGGTCCTTGTCCTGAAAAGGCACCGAGCCACACGCAAGTCTACAGGCTGCCCTCATCACGGTAGTCTGGACACCCAGTGTGCACTGCCAGAATGTGAGGTCCTGCTCGATGATGCTTACTGGAGGCCTTGCACTGCCGTGCGCCGTGCCCTTCCCTTGGGCAGTTGGTGACACCCAGGTCACATCTCATGCGTCAGCTCGCAACTCTCACCTCCATGGCCACGTTGAGCTTCAGTCCCTGCTCGTTGACGGCCTCCTCCACGGCGTCCACCGCCTGCTGCCACTGCTTGAGCTTCACGTGGCAGCAGCCGGCGTTGTACAGCGCGGCGCGCGCCTCCGCGCGGCTGGGCTGCAGCTGCATCGCGGCCTCGAACAGCTGCAGCGCCTCCCGCGTGGCCGCCTCCCCCGCCCTGCCGCCCTTGAAGACCTGCGCGGGATGTTGAAGACCCATTCATTACTCGCTTCATGTGTTGTTTGCGCACATATGGGGTGAGACGTCAATTGCTGTGCGGCCTCGAACATCCACGGCGCCTCCTGTGTGGCGGACTCTTGCCGGCCTCCCGCCCTGCAACACCTGCACCCATGCGGTGTTGTAGATCGACTTTGATGATATGGCGTGTGTGACAGCATCATCAGAAGTCGCGGGCTGCAACTACACACATTTTGATGGCTGAAGGGTGTTGCTTCACCAGGCTAAAATGAATTATCATTTTCATCATGCGGAACACATACTTGATTTGTGTACGGCGCCATGATCAGAGTGGCCATTGCTGTACCAAAACAGCATTGCATCTGGGTGGAGTGTGCCATTGCAGGGTGACCTGCCTTCAAGCCGCGGTTGACTGCGTCCTCTGCGTTGACTGGCGGGTCCGCCAGAGTCGACTGACCATCGCGGTTCTGCTGGGCGCTGATTGCCAAATTTTGTGCAGTTCGTCTCCGGCATGTGACACCGCATGCATGCCATTTTGGCAGCGAAAGCTTGAACGCAGTCAGATCACCCTGCTGTCTTCCGTGTACGCATCGGTTCGCCTGCTGGGTGCGCAGATGATGCCCAAGCGCTGTCACCTGCGCTGACGACAGCATGAAGGCCACAATCACACGCTGCGGCAATGGTTTAACGCGTAGCAGGAGCTATGCAAGGCTTAAAAAGTAGTAGCCGAGTAGGTGTGCACCCAATTGGCTGTGCAAGGTGCACTGTGCATGACCGCGAGAATGACGACTCTGTCACATTCCATTTCTTGCACCCTCTTCAGACCCTCTTGACCCCAAGAGAGGAAGCTAAACCTACGTAATGCCGCCAGCACCTTCTGAGATTCCCAACATTGCCAAATTGCACCAGAATTGCGAGCTTCTGATCAAGAAGCGCGCTGCGATTTGCGTGACAGCATCACACACATGCTTACACTTTCGACGTCTGCAGCGTGTTGCCGTGTCACGGCTTTTGGGTGAGCACTGCCAGGTGCATCACCAGCCAGAGCAGCAACAGCAGTTTCAGTTTCGGGAAACGTAAGCATCAGAGCTTGCAGCACGAACCACTGAACCTCGTGAGAAGACTGTCACAAGGCGCTCAGCGCCATGGAGGACGACATCGCATTTGATTTTGAGGGCGCGCTGCAAGGCACTAGCCCGCGTGCAGCTGCGGCAGCCCAGCAGGTGGGGTCGGCTTCAATTCGATTCAAAACAAGCGAAGATGTGTTTCCGCGTGAGTTTCACCTTGTACGTATGCCATGTCAATTGTCATGTCATGCAACTCCAGCATGTTGGTGTGCAGGGCGGCGGTACCGCCCAGCCGGCAGCAGTACCCGGAGGCAGCAAGCCGCCACCCCCTGCGCCAGGAGCGCCAGGCTACGTGCGCAACCACCGACAGGTGAGCGGCGTCAACTGCTGAATCCACGACGCTGCTGCATGTGTCAATGCGTGGCATGCATCCATTGCCCCTCTATCTGCCTTCCTGCCACTCTCCTAACCATTTGTGTGCTCTTGCATCTGCAGACCGTCTGCACATACTGGCTGCGGGGCCTCTGCATGCGTGGCGACGCGTGCAGCTTCCTGCACCAGTATGACAAGGACCGCATGCCGGTCTGTCGCGCCTTTGCCCAGACTGGGCAGTGCAATGAGCCGGACTGCCCATTCAAGCATGCCCGCGAGGACATCAAGGAGGTGAGGCAACTGAGCACCACTCCTAGCGAGATGCATGCAGAGGGTAGGATGCTTTGTGCTGCTGCCTAGCAATGCCTGTGGTGTACAAGTGCCAGCAACTGTGGACTCTCATCCAGACATGCTGACATTGTGGTCTCGTGTCTGCCTGCAGTGCAACATGTATAAGCTGGGCTTTTGCGTGTACGGGCCGCACTGCCGCTACCGGCACAGCTGGTCGGAGGGCCCGCCGCCGCCGGCTGCGCAGGCGGCGCTGAAGCTGAGCGAGCTGCACCGCATGCGAGTCCGGCGGGCCGAGCAGCAGCAGCGGCAGGCGCAGCAGCAGCAGCAGTTCCAGCAGCCGCCGCCGCCGCATCAGCAGCAGCAGATGCTGCCCAGCCCGGCGCAGCAGCCCATGCTGGTGCTGCCGGCGCCTGGCGGGCTGCTTCAGCAGCAGCAGCAGCAGCAGCAGCAGCAGCAGCAGCAGCAGCAGCAGCAGCAGCAGGTGCTGGGGCCGCGGCCGCCGCCGGGGCCAAGGCCGCCCCCTGGAGCGCCGCCACCGCAGCAACAGCCGCAGCCGCAGCAGCTGTCGCAGCAGCTGCGACCGGGGTTCCTGCCGCAGCACTTGCAGCAGCAGCAGCAGCAGCAGCAGCAGCAACATCAGCAGCAGATGCCGCCGCTGGGCATGGCGGTTGACCAGCGGCTGCCCAGCCCATTCATGTCCATGGGCCTGCCGCCGCCATTCTTGCACACCCAACAGGCGAGCCTGCTCCAAAGATTTCATGGTGCATGCACTTGAGTCGTACCGCATTGTGAAGACTGAAATGCATTGTCAACTCCTGAACACCGATGCTTCTGCTGGTTATGCAGGGATTTTGATGGCAACCTCTGCAGAATGATTGGTGAAGAAGGCACCTATGCGTAGATAATTCTGGACATGATGTGTTGCAGCAGAGGGTTTTGACTACGGCGACGTGCGACACATGCCCTAGCTCTCTCACGTTCTTGCAGTCCATCATTGCAGCTGCTGCTTGACGCTGCTCAGCCAGTGCAGGAATGTAGTGTGGTCTGGGCATCATATGTGCTTTTAGCATTATGGCATGCAGGACACCTCAGATTTGTCTGGAGCGTGTGACGCTGTACATTGTAAAGGATCGTGCAGTCGCATATGAGACGCTAGTTCAGCTCCATCTCACATACACTCACCTGACTGCCCATAGTATTACTTCCCGTGCTTCCACAATATTATTCATGACTGCCTTCTGAACCGACGGTGCATGTTCAATTGGTCGATAGCCCCGTGTTCGCACGTCGCCTGCACTTTCATGGACACACGAGCAAATCTGATCATGTCATAATTTGTAGGGATTTGCTGCAGTTTGCACGACAGGTGGACATCATGTTGCAACTCCAGGGCACTGTCAATCACACCGTTATTCACACCCAGCGCGATGTCCTCAGGTGCGCTGGGGATTGTGTCAAGCTGATATGACCGTCAGATCACTGCCGAGACTAGCACGCAGTCATATCAGCACCTCTGTGCAAATTTTTTCTGACAATCTGCTGTCATTTGTGAAGGCCTCGGCGACATCAGCTCGTCGACAGCAGTACTGCGCCGATGTCTCACAGGCGCCTTGGAAGCCACAAGTTTGACGTCGCAATCGTCGCACACCGATGCACAGGTGCGTCCGCCATCTTGCCAATTCAGTGGCGCCTGCACTGGCTGCATCACAAGGCAGCACAGGTTATACAGCGCTTGGCTGCGCGCATGATGCTTGACTGTGGCATCTGCAGGTGTCAGGAATCCAGCTGCAAGAAGCAACAGGCCGCAGGTCATCGCCCGTGGTGTCGCTCAATCAGATGCGCCCGCAATAGTTGCCGACAAGCAGTACAAGCTCGCCAACAAATATGACTTGAAGGCAAGTGGTCGTGCCGTGTGCATCGCCGGTTGCACATCGAGGCGTCACGCATGGGGACCCGAGCCATCCATCGCAGCATGCCTGCGGCGAGGCGCATGCTAAGGACGCTGAGGTGCTGCTCCGCAGGTGACGGTCGAGTCCAGCGGCAACGAACAGCGCGTACGGCTGACGGCGCAGCACCCGGGGCAACTGCTGCTGCACTGGGGCGTGATCGGCGGGCAGGGCTACAAGGGCGGCTGGCGGCTGCCCGGGGACGAGGCGCGGCCGCAGGGCACCGTGCAGTACAAGAAGCGCGCCCTGCAGACGCCCTTCAGGTGAGCACACCATCCAGCATATGCAGGACTGCAGCTGGGCGGACGGTTGCACAGCCGGAATCAGGGATGACGATGATGCAGTGGAGCGGAGCAACCGGTCACATGACATCACAGCTGTGCCCTGAGTGCAGTCAGAGCATGGCCTGACATGGTGGGCACCATGTCAACAGGCATGCGGGCGGCGAGGACCGGGAACTGGAGCTTGTGCTCCGTGGTCCGGAGGCATCCGACTCCCTGGTGTTTGTCCTCAAGGACGGCAACACCTGGTACGACAATCGCGGCGACAACTTCGAGGTGCTGGGCCGTCTAGTCTCTGGGCTGTTCACTCTCCACACCTGGCCCACTGGATGCTCACCATCAACACTGGTGTCAATCTGGTGGCAAAGGGTAACAGGACGCCGCGCAGCCACGGGATGAGGATATGGCCTGCACAGTCCGAACTGATCTACCCGCATGTGGATCGACCCCCAAAAGGCGGCCCAGTTATGCTGATCACCATCTGCCATGTTTGCAGATCGCGCTGCGGGAGGGCGGCGCGGCGGAGGTCGGCGCCAAGAGGAAGGCGCCGGTGGAGGTGGCGGACCCGCCGTCAGAGCTGTGCGGCATCTGGGCGTACATCAAGTGGGAGAATGATGGCTGCCCCAATCGCTCGGCGCAGGAGTCGGACGCCGAGTACCAGGCCTCCATCCGGGTGTGTGACTCGTGCCGTCTTGATGTGCTTCAGCAAATGGCTTTGAAGTCGGGTGTGCTTGCACATGTGCCAAGACTTCAGCAGACAGCTCAAAGGTGCAAGGTTTTGCAAATGCACGCAGGCTCTGGCTCAGAACTGCAGCT
The DNA here is from genome assembly GCA_036584455.1 of Tetratostichococcus sp. P1. NCBI lineage: Eukaryota > Viridiplantae > Chlorophyta > Trebouxiophyceae > Prasiolales > Stichococcaceae > Tetratostichococcus > Tetratostichococcus sp. P1. The sequence continues at coordinate 207,670 of BTPI01000011.1, forward strand.
GACGTGTTGACATGCATCGCAAGCCTGTGGCGCACAGGAGTTGAAGAGCTACCTGGCGGAGGGCGTGTCGCTGGACGAGCTGTGGGAGGTGGCAAAGGGGCAGAAGAAGTATGCCGAGTTTGCGCGGCAGCGGAAGGACGGTGATGCGGCGCCGCCGCCGCCGCCGCCGCCCGAGCAGGAGATGGATTTGCCTGCCGATGTGGTGAGCTGCAAGATGCAGGCCTTCGCCGTCATATGTGTATAAAGAAGGAGACGTATGGGAACCAATGCTTCGCATTGGCTTCAGCATGGTGTAGTGCATTCGCAGGTGGGCTTGAAGGCGTACCTGCTGTGGGAGGCCAACGGCCGGCCGGAGGGCGGCGACTTTTCCGAGCAGGCACGTAATGAGCTGCGGGCGGAGCTGCGGTCCGGCAAGTCGCTCCAGGAGGTGGAGCAGGCCATGCGCGCGGTGCGGGCATGTATGATGGATTGCTGGCTGTGTAGAAGGGGTGCCAGACGACAGATAGGAGTGTTCACCATGGCACCCTTTGCGGGCACACCTATCGAGCAATGGTGTTGCCCGGTGCCACTGTAGCCACCGGCAGAGGAGGCGCAGCAGCAGCAACAGGAGCAGGGGCAGCAGGAGCCGCTGCCACCACCAGAGCCAGAGCAGCCGCCGCCAGAGGCTGAGCAGCAACCGCAGGAGCCGCAGCAGCTACCAGCAGACGGCGTGGAGCTAGGCATGGGCGCAGGTACGCTGTAGAAATGTGAGTTTCTGATGACAACGTGACGATCAGAGCTGTCCAGCAGCTTCAGGGTTGCTTGCTTTGGATTGAAATGTCAGCCGTTGACATTTATGTATCTGAGCAGGGCTGCGGCAGCGGGATGTGATGGACCTGATCAAGCGGCCGGCGCCTCTGCTGTCGATGGAGGCATACGAGGATGAGGAGACTGCCCTGGGCCATCTGGTAGATGCCGCCGGTCGCGACGAGGCCACCGTGTGGCACCGGGTGAGTGCCCTAGCCCGTCATTGTTACATAGGTGGAGATGTGAGATTACTGACCATGTGTCATCTCTGTCAAGATTGTGACCACAGGGGAGGAAGAACATTTTGCCAAGGGAAGCGCAATGCAGTTGCATGGGCCCCAGTGGGCATGTCAGAGCTGCGCATATTGTCAGTCCTGAATGATGTTGTGTATTTCACATTCGTATCCTGATTGCGTCTTGTCAGGTGTATGGCTTGGGCGACAAAGCGGAGCTACTGGTTGCGGTGCGACAGCCGGAGGGCCCGGAGGGCGCCACCACGGTGACGCTGACCGCTGACGTGGCGACGCCCGCCGTCATGCACTGGGGCGTCAAGCGGCGCGGCAAGCGCGGCGAGTGGCTGCGCCCGCCCGACGAGGTGCAGATCCTGATATTGCGTCAGTGGCAGTGCGTGCTTGGTTGTCCACTGTTTTCGACTTCCGACCAGTGTTCGTAATGAGCGATGCTGCTCATGTAGGGCCTGGTGAAAATGTCTGTACAGTGCATGGCAGCTACTGGAACACACCAGGAATCGGCCTGTCATCTGATGCAAGGCGGGAACTCGCCTTCACCAGCCGCACCCCACACCTGGTACAGGTCGTGAGGACGCACAACAATGCATCACGTCGTGTTCACGCCTTGTGTGCCTGTTGCTTCAGGTGCTGCCTGAGGGGACAGATGCGCCAGAGGGAGCTGAGGCGCTGGACTCAGCGTTTGCGCCGGGCGACACAGTCATGGTCGACGGCGACCAGGTGCAGCTGCAGCAGCTCAGCGTCGAGGTGCCCGCAGACATCGACCTCACAGGCGCGACTTCCGCCGCATGCGCAAGATGCTGAGGCTGGCGTCGGATCCTGTAGCTCGAAAAAGTCGATTCTGTGGCAGGAATAGTTGTCTTGCATCTACAGAACGATGGCAGGTGCCGGCGCGGCAGCACGTCAGCTTCCAGGACGCTCACATGACATCACGACGACTGACTTTGTTTCCCTGGTCATATTGGACCTGCAGGCCTGGTGTTCGTGCTGAGGTCAGAGGACGGCTCCGCCTGGTGGCGAGATGGCGGCGGCAACTTCAACATCCCCATCCCCAGCGCTGCCTCGCCTGACGAGAGCACAGCCCAGGTGATTGAGAGAAGTGTCAAACAGTTTTCGTGCATGTTCACTGTGACATTGTCCTCCTGCCCACTGACAGCCTCAGATATGCAGTATTGAAAGATGCCAGCCGCATTCAGTGTCTGTTGAGTCTGTTGCCTGTGCTGTACGACAGGTCAATGGTGAGCTGGCGCGCACGATTGTGGAGTTTGAGCAGCAGAGCCAGATGACGCTGATGCACCGCTTCAACAAGGCAGCCGACCTACTGGACCAGGTCCTGCAGGTGTGCTGGGATTCATTATGTCTTCACCATGGCTTGCCATGCACAGATGCGGCACAAGGCCATGCAAGGCAGTTCTGTGCCGAGTTGCCACATGAGGACCCAGCTCAGAGTCAGGACCTCTGACGGTTCAGGCACTGCTGTATGTCGCAAGTGCTTCACGACCTGGTGTCAAATGACGCGTCACTCGTGATATTGTGCAGGGGCAGATGCTTGGGGAGGGTGGACAGGCGGAGGCGATGGCCACCATCTTCGTGTGGCTGCGCTACAGCTCCAGCCGGCAGCTGACATGGCAGCGCAACTACAACACGCAGCCCCGCATCCTGGGCGAGGCGCAGGCCCGCCTCACTCACGCCATCGCCCAGGTCCGCCCCCGCGAAGCTGCTCCGGCTCATGTGTGTCGCGCCAGGGCATGCTGGCAGCTCACAGCATGTCCGCTCCCTGCCACCATTGTAGTCGAAACACCAAGTAGCGCCACATGTCAACATCGCGGGGTCGCAGCCTGCAACTGGTCGACCCTGAAGGGCCACGGTTGTACCAGTCATCGATATCAGCACATCTCGCAGATGCGTATATCGATCACAGCCAATGTGGTTGGTCATCGTGGTAACACGATTCACACACGATTACCCGAAAGCCTGTCGTGTTGCAGGCGCACGCAAGCACGGACGGGGTGGCGCAGGAGTGGGTGCGCATGATGCTGGGGTGCGTGGGGCGGGGCGGCAACGCGCAGGCGGTGCGGGACGAGATCCTCAACATCATGCACCGCAACCACATCCCCGAGAAGCACGGCACCTGGATGGAGCAGTGGCACCAGAAGCTGGTGCGCCGCTGGGCTGCGCTGGCAGTGTTTTGAGATGAGGCAGATTGCTTGCTGCCTGTGGCTGAGGCACATCCTGCAACTTCCACAGAGGTTATGCAGGTTGCAGTGGCTTCCAACACAGATTTAACACATACGCGCTCACTGTGCTGCAGCACAACAACACGACGCCGGACGACATCGGCATCTGCGAGGCGTACCTGGCCTTCCTGCGTGCTGGCGGCGACAACGGCGCCTACTGGCGGGTGCTGGACTCCCATGGTGAGCCCTTGCCTGCTGTTTTTCCCACGCTGACATGCACAGTGAACGAAGTCGATGCATCAGATGGCGGAATGTGCAAAGACGGCCACTTTTTTGAAAAACAGCTCCTGAAGCTTGTGCCGAAGATGCATAGCCTCATCTGGTCGAATGTCTGTTTGCAGGCATCACCCGTGAGCGGCTGGAGAGTTTTGACCGCAAGATCACAGAGGAGCCGCAGGACTTCCCCGACAAGCGGGATTCCCTGATTGCCGACTTCCAGCACTACCTGGGCATCATCAAGGCCGTCCACGAGGGCGCCGACCTGCAGGTGGGTGGATTGGACACAGCATGGTCAACTTGGTCGACCATGGCCTTGAGTCTTTCAACTCTTGAAACCCAATTCAGCAGATTGGGGCACCAACTGCACGCCAAGGGATGTTGCATTTGCCCTTGCCTGCTGCTTGCTGGTGGCATGGTCACCACTCTCACCCCTCTGTTGTTGTCTCGGCGCAGGCTTCAGCGGGCGCAGCCAAGAATGTGTCCGGGTCTGCAAAGGGATACCTGGGTTACGTGCTGTCGCACGCCCAGGATAGCCAGATCCTGCCGCTGGTGGAAAATGCGGTCGAGTGCCGCACGGAGCTGGCGCCATCGCTGCCAGGCGACAGGTGCAGCACCTTTGTGTATCATAGCCTTCTGTGGCATGTTCATCACAAGAGTCGAAATGATTGCGGTTCTCTGCTGTTCTGCAGCATGCGCTACACTCCCACAGAATCGAATTGCCTTTGAGTCCGAAGGACGGTGAGCGGTGCTCAGCGGTGTATCAGTTTCCGGATCGATGTGATGGCAGTGCATCTGCAGGGAGCTGCTGTACCTGGACCTTGCGCTGGAGAATGTGGTGCGCGGCGCGGCGGAGCGAGGCGCAGGCAAGGCCGCCGGTGCCTCAGCGGCGCCGCTGGTCGGGCCACTACTGCAGAACCTGGCACTGTCAATCGGCGACAACGAAGAGGTGTGCGACAGCAGCACCATATTGGGATTGCTTGGCTCTTTGGTCATTCTAGGCGGCACTGGGCTCAGCAAATTGTGTCAATGTGCACCAGTAGCGACACATGAAGGGGTCGCAAATCAATGAGGCACGGACTTGTGCCGCCGGAGTGGCCAGGTTCGACAGCAAGCACACCTGATGCTCATGTGTCCTGCAGGTGGTGTACTGCTTGGCAGCCTGGCAGGCGCTGCCGCGGGCCATTACCACAGGGCAGTACCCCAATAAAGAGGATGCCCTCAAGGTGCAACTTCACAACTCAAGTGATGTGGCTGCGCTGTTTACATGTCACATGCTGACCATGAAAGTCATGGCAGTTGGCGACACTGGAGAGTTGAGCCGCCTGTCAGCACTGCCGGAGTCCCACAGGATTTGGCTATCCTGTTGCAGGCAGCAGCAGTGGTGGACCGCATCCGCCGTGCGCTGGCAGACGTCAGTGACCGGGTGTCCTCGGTGGTGGAGCCCATCTCCACGGGCCTGGGCAAGGCCTTTGGCGTTGCGGACTGGGCGGTGGAGCTTTTTGCTGAGGAGGTGGTCCGCGGCGGCCCCGCCTTTGCCCTCTCATTGGTGCGCCCTTCAGCCTTGGGTGACATCAGTGATATTGGTGTGTCCCCCTTCGGCAAGATGCTACGCCTGCTTCGGATGTCGTCTCAACATTGATCATGCTCATGTCACACACAAGATCTGGCTTCCCATCAACCGTGCACCCGCGCCACTGTTTATTGCTGAACAATCTGCATTCCGGCAGGTGGTCTGGCCCCAACAAAAGGACTATCTAGACGAATGGACATGGTGTCGGCATGTTCTTGGCAATAGCTGTTTGCTCTTGCTCCTGCAGGTATTGGGTCCGCTGGAGAAGGGCCTGCGCTCGGCAGCTGAGCTTGGGGCCTGGCAGCTCATTTCTCCTGTGGATGCCCTCGGCCGCGTGCTGGTCGTCGATGGCCTACACGAGATTCAGGACGAGGTGTGTGACTTCATTTGAAACAAATTGCGTGTCCTATCGAAGGCTCGTATGTAAAGCTTCATCAGTTGCTAGCATCTGCTTTTGTGATTCGCTTTCCTGAGGCTGCGGCGGTCACTGCAGTGCAGCTTGCACCCGCTGGCTGTCATGGTGTGATCTAATTCTTCAACCTCACGAGCTCCTATCTAATCGCTGACAAGCTACTAAAGGTTCCAAGCATGATTGCACAATACACAGGTGTACGAGGAGCCGACAGTCATTGTGGCGCAGCGGGTAACGGGAGAGGAGGAGGTTCCTGAGGGCGCTGTCGCGGTGCTGACGCCGGACGCGCCGGACGTGCTGAGCCACGTGTCCGTGCGTGCCCGCAACATGCGCGTCCTGTTCGCCATCTGCCACGACTCCGAGGAGCTGGCCAAGGTGCGGTATCTACTCTGATAGCGTTTTAGCTCTCCTGTGTTGATTGTCCTACCTTGCGCTTGTTGCCTGTCTCCACAGCATCCTCGCAGGGTGCAGAGATGGCCTGCATGTGCAGCTTGCACTGCCTTACCACGAATTCTTCATAATGTGTCGCCGTCATTGCATTCAAGCGGACCTCGCGGAAGCAGTGCATACGTCTTCTGCAGGTGTCGGAGCTGAGCGGCAAGGCGGTCTCCATCAGTGTCACCGCTGCAGGCGGTGTGGAGTGGGAGGAGGCAGACATGTCAGGTGATCATTATGCAACCCTTGTTGATACTTCTGCATTCTCTGTGGGCACTGATCGTTTGTGTGCTCATCAAGAGCACTCTGTGCGGTCTGATGCCCTCGGAGTCAACCTGTGTTTTGAATGAGGCGTGTCTCAGTGAACGAGCTGACTGCATGAACAGGGGCCAATGGCGCTAATGGGTCAGGCGACGGCGGCGAGCAGAAGCCAAAGCGCAAGGTCAAGGTGACGGTGCCCAAATGGTGCGGCAAGTGGGTGGTTGGCATGGACGAGTTTGAGGACGGCGTCGTGGGCGCCAAGTCCAAGAACCTGGCAGGTGACCAGCCTTCTGCACATTCATTTTGCTTCATGGGCGCTCCATCAGCATCTGAGGCTTGCAGATTCTGCAGCGAAGATGTGCACGTCATCGACTGGACCTCTCTGCAGCAGACGTCACCATCCTGCTGTGAGTGGGACACAGAACCATGTTTGTCAGTTGACACACCAGCAATACATGGTTGCAGGCCTGCGGGGGCAGCTGCCGGAGACCATCGCGCTGCCGGCGTCGGTGACGGTGCCATTTGGCAGCTTCGAGGAGGTGTTGAAGGACGCCGCCAACCAGGATGTCGCAAAGCGCCTCAAGGCCGCCGTCGAAAACATCCCGGCCACGCACGCCGAGCCAGCCTTGGCCGAGTGCCGCTCCATCGTCATGGAGGTGCGGACTTCTTTGCATGGTGAGTGCAGCTTCGCAGCATATTCTCTGAAAGGTTGGCAGCGGATGCCGAGCCGGCGGGTGCCAAGCTTATAGGTCGCAGACTTTTTTGTATGGACATGCTCCTGGGCTGCCAGCATGCCATGCAGCTCGCACCATCTGCGCATGCAGCCATGCCCCATCTGCTGCTCAGGATCTGCATGCCGCCACAGGTGAAGGTGCCGAAGAAGCTGCAGACCGAGCTGAAGGCGAACATGAAGGCTGCCGGCATTCCAGTTCCGGAGGCAGAGGAGCGGTGGGGCCAGGGTCTCGAAGCCCTCAAGGTGCTACTCGCACTACCTCTTAGTGCTGCTTGACAGTGGCCTATTGTTTCCGACTGTTCGATTTGGCTGCTGTGCTTCAGTAGCACCGTGAACGTTCTCACATGTCGGCAGCAATTGCAGCAGGCTCTCTGTGCAAAGGCGCAGGCAACTAGCTGATGGTGGTCAGTTGTGAATGTGTTGTCACATCAGTGACGGCGCGTATGGCCGCTGCAGGGGGTATGGGCGAGCCAGTACAACGAGAGGGCGATGCTGAGCATGCGCAAGGTGGGCATCGACTTCCGGGACATCCGCATGGCGGTGCTGTGCCAGCGCGTGGTGCCCGCCGCCTATGCCTTCGTCATCCACACCACCAACCCCTCCAATGGTGTGCCTCGAGGACAGCAGTGCACTACTGTTTTCTTCCAACGCTTTGCACATGTTGACAGCTGGGAGCATGTGCACTGCAGTCTGCAGCAGCGCCTCACATTGCACAGGGATTCAGGCAGGGCGCTGCTGCAGTATACCTCCAAGGCAGTTAAGATGGGATATATCGGGATGCTTGCTATGCACTTGCGGGTCGAGTTGGGATATGCCCACACTGCTGTGCAACAGAATGCCAGCTCTGCAGTAGTCCTGCGGGGCAATCCAGATGGGTATATCCACGCTATGGTGCAGTGGGATGCCATTACGGGCTGTGCGCTGCTGCAGCAGTCCAGACAGCAACGTTGCTGTGTTGTCAATACACAGCTACACAGCCTGTCCTGGCATCTGGGATCTGCGTCTTGTACTTGGCTGGCAAGGTCGTTGTGTCGGCATCCGTGTCAGAGACATCCCATCATGCACCTCGGTCAGATGAGCGCTCAGCGCATTGTGGAGGGCTGAGCTGTGACGGCATCATGAGCAGGTGACGACAAGGAGATTTACGCAGAGCTGGTGGTGGGCTTGGGCGAGGCCATCGTCTCGGGGCTGGTGGCCGGCACCTCGCTGTGCTTCACCGCCCGCAAGGACGACCTGGGCAACCCTCAGGTTCGTCGTTCCTATCTCCAGACTGATATAGTGTCATCAGGAAAGCGTGGCTGCTGGCAGTTGCATCTCACAACGGCATCTCACCATGACATTATTGCAGTTAGGAGGTCCGACTGGGCGTCCTGGAAATCGAGCAGCTGGCATCATGGCTGCCGCCTCCAGCCGCGTGCTGCAACTGTGACAGTAACATCCGAAAGCTGCCTATCATCAATCATTCTGATGGGCAAGATAGTCTATTCTCGTGGCGAACCGCTGCATGGCCGGTGGCCCTCAAGACCTCTGGCTTGTTGTGTTTTGAGTCACTGACTCTCTGCAACATCAGCATTCACACCGACACCCTTTTGCTTTCGTGTATACAGGTGGTAGCCTTCCCGTCAAAGAGTGATGGCCTCTTCGTGCCGGAGTCGCTGATTTTCCGCAGCGACAGCAACGGTGAGGACCTGGCCGGCTATGCGGGCGCCGGGCTGTACGACTCCATCACCATGGATCAGACGGTCACCCGCAAGGTCGACTACGGATCGGACAGGTGCGCAGGGCGCTAGCAACATGCCGCACAAAGCCTGTCGTGGTGTGATTGGTCATTCGCTCGATTGTATGACTGAAGTTGAAGACGGATATGGGAACGCCTCTGCAGGGTCTGTAGTACTTGCAGTCTGGAGGCAAGCCCTTGGTGTACAATGCAAAGTGTGCGACGCCTCTAGCTGAAGCGACGCACATGATGTGTGCAGGATCCTGACGGATGAGGGCTTCCGGCAGAAGCTGCTGACGACGGTGGCGGAGGCGGGGGCCGCGGTTGAGAAGGCACTGGGGTCGGCGCAGGACATTGAGGGCGTGATTGATGCCGACGGCAAGCTGACGGTCGTGCAGACGCGGCCGCAGATGTGATTGCTCTGTCTCGTGCTACTGGCCAATTGGTGCTGCGCATTGCGAGGCCATGTCTTTGTTCGGGTATTGACTGCAGAGCGACTCGCCTGCAAGGTTTGATTGGACCGGAGACTGTATGCGACGTCAGCTAGTGCCATTCTTTCGATTCGAGACAGGAGTATGCGCATATCAGGTGCCGGACACAAGATTCATTTTTCAGAACCTTGTACTCGTCTGTTGCAAGCCAGGTCACAAGTATGAAAGAAATGTTGTTGCAACCTCACTTCTTGCCCTTCTCTGTGGCCTTCCCTTTGCCCTCCTTTGACGACTCCTGTGCGGGATCAGCAATCATTCAGCAATGGCATGTTGCAGTGTCGTGTCACGTTCAGCCATAGTGATGCAAACAACTTGCCCAAGTGTGCGCACCTCCTCTTCTGGTGGCGGTGGGACCCAGCTGAGATGTGTCGTGTACCACTCCTGTAGCACGGCCAGCTCCTCAGCATTGGGCTGCTTCACCGTTGGCAGCCACCTCGAGACCTCCTCCATCGTCAATGCCCCTGCTGAGCTGCCCACGGATGCCTTGTGGGCCTCAGCAACGCAGCTGACTACCTACAATCTCGCCAGTGACGGATCCGAGCTCATTGACAGAGGATGTATATGTATGAGGGACAGGGCAGCACTCTCACAGGCGTGTTGCTCCTGACCAGCATGCGCAATCCCTCTTGCACCTGAGTAATGTCGGCTGGCGTGAAGTTCTCTGACATGGTTGTGAGCAGAGACAGCGGGAAGTCCTCCGGCAGCGGCAGCCCCTGCCGGCTGAAAAGTGTCTGCCACAAAGCCTGCAGTTTCGAAGCGTGACATCTGCATGACCCTCATCAAATTGTCCATCAAGTGGAAGGTCGACATGCACAATATCTACTATGTTCATTCGGTGGTGCTTTTCAAATATTCGAGCAAATGTACTCACCCGTCTGCCGCTGTGGTCAGGAGGCGGCAGGAGGAACAGCCGCTCGACGAATGCCATGAGCGCCACCTCGTCGCTCTTGATGCATGTCTGCGGCATGGCGGACTCGCCGACCACCAGCACTCGGTCCTCTGGCGCCAGAGCTTCAACCTGATCCATGTCGCCGGCAATGCTTGGCAGACAACATTTGCGCTCCACTTCCATATCCCAAGCCAGCTGTGTTGCTGCGCCAGTCTGGAGCGTGGGTCATGCAGCAGTGGTGGCATCATTTCCAAGGCTGCAGACATACCCTTGAACAACCAGAAACCTTGCACCAAATGCACCTCAGCCAGGAGTGCCTTGCGTATCCTGCCGGGCGGCTCCTGACGCCCGTACAGCTTGATCTTTCTCTTGTCCGTCACAAACACCTGCATGCAGCCTAGGCGAATTGATGGAGCAGAGCAATGCAGCTTGACAGTCTCCATGCAGAGCTCTGCTGCCATGCGCATCTGCACATTCGTCAGCGACCATCACCTTCTCGAGCTCATTGATGTAGATCACAGAGGGTGCCAGCAACTTGGCACACCGCACCACCATGCGCACCTGCAGTAGTCCATTACCATTGATGGGGGCACAGCAATGCTCGAATATCCAGAGATCTCACAGTCGAATGTGCACCCAGCCCCACTGCCCATGACATCCTGATGGATGAACATAAACCATAAAAGAAGATTTCTACGCACCATCGTGGTGGCGGCTTTGCCGGGCCACTGGCCATCCGTCGTCTGCGGCGACAGGTCGAAGAAGGCTGCGCCTGCAGCCTGAGCAATGGCGTGTGCCGCCATAGTTTTGCCACTACCCGCTGCGCCGACCAGCATGATTGCCCGCGGTGCTGGCACCCTGCGCACACATGCGTCACTCTGTGAGACAGACGCTGCACTCACCCCATCTGCTGATGCTAATCAAGTAAAGGTGCATCATAGGCGGTGGTGTGATCACTCAACTCAAGGTTGAAGACAAACTACAGCCGAGAGACACACGAGTTGGTCACTACCCTGACCCACCTGGCATGCAGCGCTGCACAGGCCAGGGGCAGGATGCAGGTCGCCGCCAGCGCCGAGCGCACTGCCGGCCACGGCGGCGGCTGCTGCGGCTCCGGCGGCGCCAGGCCGGTGCCGCCGATACACTGCTGCAGGTCAACTGCGGGGCAGCGCCTCAGGATGCCCGCAGCCGCCAACTCTGCTTGCAGGGCCTCTGGTGCCATGTCGGCCTGCAATGGATATTCGGCAGACAGAGCTACAACCATTCATCGTGATCATGGCAGGGAAAGGGGAATTCTGAAAAGAGCGACAAGGAGACGAACAGCACGGCTCGCATGCTGTCTCACAGCCTTGTCTCACCACCGGATCTGCCGCCCTCTTCTTGGCTTTGCCCTTCTTTGCCGCAGGCTGCCCCGCTGCAGTCGCAGGCTTTGCCGCTGTGTTCGGACGGGAGGCTGCCTTGCCCTTTGCGGGGCCCTCCGCCGCGGCTTTGCCCTTTTTGGCGCTGGCGCCATCTGCAGCGGCAGCTCCCACATCGGCCAGTGCCTGCCGCTCCAAGTCCACCTGCAAAGTGCAGACGGCTTAGGCATGCGGCGAGCTATCGTCGATTTCAGAATTTGCTGAGGACCTGCTTGCTGGGTTTCCTCGGAACTTGTGGATGAATGCGGGTCCTGGCAAGATGGTGCAAGACCCTAATGCAACATCCGGCTCTGTCTCTTCTCATAGGAACGCTGCAGCCCAGGACGTCTTACCTGGAGTTTGGCCAGCACTTGGCGCAGCTGGGGGTCCACCTCCCGGCGCACCTCCTCAAAGACCTGCGGCCGCAACTCCGCCTGCACCGCACACACACCACAAGTAGGATTGGGATAACGAAACCAGGCGGTCCTGCACACCCGGCGCTGTCGGCAAGAGAACCAGAGCAGTTCACAACTGTGATGGCTCCTTCCTGTGTCACCGATTGCCCACCTGCATCAGAGTGTCAACCGGTGACTGGGCGGCGCCCCGCGTCTCCGCTCCGGCAGCCCACGTGTCCTCGTAGGCCGCCACGGCAGCCTCCACGTCCGCCAGCCAGGCAGCTGGCAGCCCTGGCCGCTCTGGCGGCGGCGCCGCTGCATCTTGCAAGGTTCAGCACGTCAGTTGACACCCATGCGACAAACCTGTGCAATGACGTGCAGGCACAAAACTTGCACCATTGCTGCGCTATTACTTGTGTGTCAGATCAATGACATCATATGTCACCGTGCCTGGTTTTCGCTCGGTCTTTGGCTTGGGCGGCGGTGGCGCCGCTGCTGCAAACTTTGACCGGCTGCCGGTGCCCGGTCGCTCCTGTGGCGTCGGCGTCGCGGGCGGCGGCGGATTGAGGATCTTTAGTGAGCCGCCCGCCTCGTCGCTGGGGAGCTCGGGATGCTTGCCGGTCGCGGGGTCTATGGTGCTGAGCCACCAATCATGCACCTGCAGCACTCCACTCTGGGTTGGCCTTGGCAAGTAGGATCTCTGAACCAAGCCGTTTGACAGCACAGCAACTGAGATCATGTCAGACCACAGAAAACTCACAGCTCCTGCAAGATGTCAGGCTCTGCGGCGATTACCTTGTGCTGGATCTGGTTGCGCATGCGGGGCCCTTCGAGCTCCTTAAGCCGTCGGCGGGCCGTCTTCGTCTGCTTGTCAAACTCTTCCACAAGCACTGCCCGGGTCTGGTCCCGCTTTGCCAGCAGCCTCTCTTCTCTTGCCGCTTCTGCCGGTGTTCGAGACTGCAACACATAGAATGGGTGTACATGGCAATCGAAAAACTGAATAACAGCATGATTTATAGCCAAAAAGCTACAGATGCGCACTTCATTCAGGATACCTGTGGTGACGCATGCAGTAGCGCGGCCTCCTCCGCCGCCAGGAGCTTTGTTGCCTTGCGCGACAAATGTCCACGCACCGCTGCCTGTACCCGCATAGCTGCGGCAGCCTGCATGAGAGCAATGCTATGTTGCAACAACTTACAGTGTTTCCACAAGCATCCCATAGCCTTGAAAAGACACTGCTTGAAATGCGTGACCACTTTCACACAAAGGCTCACTTCTGACAGCGGAGCGCTGCTGGCTGGCTGCTGCTGCCTCGGGCCGGATGCATTGTGCATACCAGATGCCGTGGGCTGCAGCGCTGGCCTCGGCTGCTCGGTTGTCCCTTCGGCTGCCGGCTGCTGTTCGTCTGCTACGCGGCTGTCTGGAAATAGTGCGCCAGCTGCAATGAGTGCACGGTCGCGCTCTGCCAGCTCCTGCACCGTTGACAGTGATGAGGACTTGATCAGCAAAGCGGCAGTGCTCCCGCGTCATGCTGATTGCGAACAAACGTGTCAGGTTGTGGCGCCAGTCCAATGCACGATATGAATAGTCCATCTGAGGATCCAGTCTCGCCTTCTGGCGGTCATCTCGGAAGCAGCGCGGCACCGGCACCTCGCACGCTGCAGGTGTCAGCTTCAGCCCCTGCGCAGCCGTGGCAATTGCCTCGGCGGTGCCACTGTTGGTGCCATCCAGAACGGCTCGCGACTGCAACCAGCAAACCAAAGTGTGACCTCAACAACCGTAGAGAGGTGCAGCCCTGTGGAGTGTCTCAATGAGCCCTGAAGCACACATCTATGTTCGCAGTCTTCTCCAGGGCTTCACCTCCAGCATGCGGCCGAGTGCAGCCAGCATGGCGGCATACATCGCCGGGCGCCGCTGTGGGTGCACACAGCCATGGTGGGCCGCCTTCAGGGTCCTGGCGGCCTGAAGATATTGCAGGTACAACCGCGCCCAAAGTACTGCTTCCGGCGCCTGCGTAAAGACTGTCTCAGGGCAAACAATTGCAGCGCAACATGACCCAGCGCGGACGTCAAACAATCAGCCAGGGACGCAATCGAAATCATGCTCACCTGAAAAGATTCCAGAGCCTGTTTATCCTCCTTCAAAGCTGTCCTCAGCTTCTCAACGCCGTCGACCCACAGCCGCTCGTATGTTCTGTAACAACATGTCAGCTAATGTGCAGCAACATAGAGCGCACGTAAGTGATCGTCACATCGCTTCAAAACGCTAAGATAAATGTCAGGTGCAGTGCTAAGCAACCTCTGCAGCAGAAAATGCCTGACATCAGCTCGATGGCAGGAATGCGACCCCATCATACCTGTTTGACCCCATGTTGTCCGAGAACAGCTTTTTGACCGTCCGCCTGAATTCTGCCACTTCGACGCCGCTCATGAACCCTTACCCCGTGCAAGCTATGCCCAGGGCACCGTTCTGTGCACCGCGGTCAGTAAGCTCGACTGCTCGATAACGGGGTGGCACTAGGTCGGCCCCCTGATGCACAACACGGGTGCACACCTCACAGAGACCAGCAACCTTGTACTTCCACGGTTGACACGCTGTCTAAATCTTGACTGTCGACCGCAGAGCGCATCAGCGGACATAAGCTCAGCTTCGATCGACACTGCACATGCACTTGCCGTGCGGCAAGTGCATGCGGCAAGTGCAACAGCCCTGTGCAGATGCTCGTTGCACGTGCAGACCCACACATGATGATACAGAAGGTCGTCTGATTCAGCAGTATGCTGCCACGCCTGCTTGCCAGGGCAGCGGCCGTAAAAGCACAGGTGCGGCAGCATCCAGTCGCGCCATTCACCGCGCCACTAACGCAGATGCAAGTGGACGGCATCACGCAGCATCCGACGCTCTTGTCACGAACTGAACACAGATCTACAGCAGCCTCCTGACACAAGGGCTTCTTGAATGTGTCCACAGGCGCCGGCGGCGATTCCGGTGCCCCTGGCAGCGGCCCGTGCAGTCAGCCGGCGGTGGCTGGGCCTGGTGGCGGTGCCGCCCGAGCTGGAGAAGGCGCTGGCGGACAGCACCGCCGCTCTGAGCGCCGAGAGCGGCCGGCAGCTGGCACGCAGCGGCAGGCGACTCGTGGACGCGCTGCGCCGCAACTCCCGCACCTCCGCCCGCGGGGGGCTCACCGCCGCGCCGGTGTTGGACGCAGACTCCGGCCTGCGGGCGCGACCAAAGCAGGTGGGAACCCGGGCTCGAACTGACGAGGCAGCACAGCACCTCAGCATGCCAGCTGTGTGCACGATGTGTCGCTTGACGAGACATGGCCCGGCCGCTGCAGAATTGCAAGTTGTCAACAGCGAAGCTCGAGCAGCATAGTAATGCTCTTTGCCAGCATGTTATGCCTTGACAAACTAGCGTACTAACAAAGCGTCGCTTTCGTGCAGCGGCGGCGAGTTTCGGACAAGACATTGCTGCGGCAGCTGCGGCACAGTGCAGTGACGCCTTTTGAGGGGCAATGGAGTGACGATGAAGACGAGGCGCCGAGTGATGTGTTTCCGCAGGCCGCAGACACAGGCAAGGCTGCATGTTGATGTTCACCAGCTTGATGGTGGAGATTGGGCTGCCTCCTAGGCGCAACCCTGTCTGCATTCAGACAGCACTGCATGGTCCCTGCAGATGCAGATGCGTTGGATGGCTCCGCAACTAGCGGCAGGTCCCCAGCTTACGATACAGCAGAGTCAGCAGCTTACGCAGCCACCCGCTTCGCTGCAACCTATGCTGTTTTGCAGAAGGTGATGCTGTTTTGACAGGAACCGTGCGGTTGCATGCCCCACCACCACTGGCCTTGGAGCATATAGAATGTTCTACACGAGTGGGCAAAATTGCAGTGTCTTGTTGCCAGGTCATGGATGAGCTGCAATCGCGGCGGCCTGACTTCCAGCCAAGCCGGATGCTGGACTTTGGGGCCGGGCCAGGCACAGCCATCTGGGCAGCCGCTCAGGTAATTTGTATGTTGGCACATCAGCACGAGATGCACCACTCAAGATGGTTTGCATTGCATTCGCATGGGCGTGCGGGGCTATGGCTGACCAAGCACACATGCACAGGCTGACGTTCCATGCAACGACACATGATGCAGGGACAGGACAATGGACTGGCGCCATCGAACCAATTGCATGTTGCATGCAGGTGTGGGGTGGGGAGGCGCTGCAGACGGTGCACGCGGTGGAGAAGGCGGCGCCCATGCTGGCGCTGGGGCACAGTTGCCACAAGGCGCTGAGGGCGACGGGGATGCCGGTGCCCGCGGTGCGCTGGTCCCGGCGGCTGGCGCCGCGCCCCTCAGACAGCCGCCTGGCCGTGCAGCGGTGAGCCGTTCCTGTTACGACCATCGAGCCTATCCTGATTCATTACTAGGCCTCTTCTGTTCCGCCCACCTGCGCGATGGCGCAGCAGCTGCTGGCATGGTCTGATGGCGCCGCCGGTCCCCAGCTTATGCTCTGATGCAGTGCACATCTTGCAGCGTATGCAAGGACATGCATGGGGCACAGACACATGGCAGTACCACAGCATGCCATGGATCCTGATGGACCTGTTCGACTGCCGGACATGCATTGCCACAGGCGCTCATACACAGGGCATGACTGGACGCACTTCACTAATTACACGTAGTTCACTAATCGGATGTACTTCATGGACAGGTACGACTTGGTGGTGGCCTCGTATGTGCTGGCGGAGCTGCGGTCCCCCGCGGAGCGGCGCAAGGTGGTGCAGGCGCTGTGGGAGCGCACCCGCGGGCTGCTGCTGCTGGTGGAGCCGGGCACGCCCATCGGTTCGGCCAATGTACGGGAGGCGCGCACCCAGGCAAGCTCCCAGCAGCCCACCTCTGGTTTCCCGTGCTGAGCGCGGTGGTTTCGTGAGCTCATGGCATGTGGAGAGGGTACGACGGGAGCTCTGCTGTGGTGTCGCCCGGTGCTTGCAGTGCTCCTGCTCAATGGACGGTTTCAGAGACACACCTTCCGTGGATTCGCAGGTGCTGTCAGCAAAGAACGGCGGCGGCGGCGGGGGAGCGGGTGGCGCGCACGTGGTGGCGCCCTGCCCGCACGACAGCGGCTGCCCCATGGACGGGACCTCCAGCTGGTGCCACTTTGCGCAGCGCTTCCAGCGCACCGCCCTGCAGAAAACTTCCAAGATCCTGCCAGGTGCGGACTAGCTACCTGCATCGTGTTATTCCTTGTTGATATAATGCGTCACAATCTCTGTATTCGGCAGACAAGCAGCGCTTTGCATGCAATTGGTGTGTTGCAACACAATGTACGGAAGTTGTACGACTGCCTGCTGGCAGACGACTGCCGAAAAACATTGTTTCAAGATTCTCACATTGCACGCAATTTGTGTGTTGCTATACAGTGTACATATGGCGGACGACTGCCAGGTAATACTGTGTCAAGAGTCTTACAAACTGCAGCTGCATCCTGCAGGCGGCGCAAGGCCGCGGGACTACCAGGACGAGCGCTTCTCATATGTGGTGCTGCAGCGAGGCGGTCGGCCTGAGGTGCCTGCCGGCGTGTTCCTGACATCTCCGGAAGCCACGGCGGCGGCAGCGCCGGAGGTCGAGCTGTTGGAGGAAGATCCCGAGGATGATGTCGTCGAAGAGGTGCCGGCACTGTGTCAATGAAGGAGGGCTGAGTTGAGACAACAACATCACCAGATTGCAAGCTGCTCTCAGCGAAATCTGTTATAAGTTGGCGACTAGGTTCGCCCTTAGAACAACGATGTATGACTGAATATGCATGAGCCTTGATTCATCAGCTTCTTCTTGACATTGCTGCTGCAGGTGAGTTTACTGGACAGCCAGCAGCCAGATGAGGAAACGCTGCGTCTGATTCTGGACTCCATTCGCGACGGCGCCGATGACAGCGACGAGGACGAAGTGCAACAGGCAAGCTCATTTCGGCTCAGCAACCTGGTCGTCATTGTGCCAAATGTGGTGTTCACACCATGCGCATGTGCCTCCTGATGATGTGCATGGGCGGACGTCCTCGGCAGTTCAGTCAGTTTCATTCCAATGACTGCTACTTGCAGGCAGAGGAGTTTGCGGTGGCCTTCATGCAAGATCAGGGCCTGACAGCAGCAGGTGCCGGGCCACAAGAGCAGGCAGACGTCGCTGATGCAGGCAGTCCGTCCAGCCATCCGGCAGCGGCAGCAGACTCGGGCAGCCCAGCCGCAAATGCTGGTTCAGCACCCATATCCACGGCGACGTCAGATGACGCCACGACTCCGCAGGTCAGCGCAGATGCGGCAGGGCTGGCAGCTTGGGATGAAGAAGGCGATGCTGACAGGGACAGCTGCAGCCCAGAGGAGCTGGCGATGGCTTTGGCTGCCAGTGGCGCCTGGTCTCGCGTTGTCAGGTCAGGGCGTTGCCAATCTGCACTTGCCCTGTAAAGGCAGCAGGTGCTTCTTGCACATCGTTTCAGGAAGCATGGTCACGCTCTCCCGTCAGTGCTCCCGAATTTGACTGCTAACAGATTCTCCATTATACCTGCACGTGCCATATGACTACAAAATCGTCAGATGTGCAGGCCACCACGGAAAAAGTCAGGGCATGTGGTGCTGGACTTGTGCAGCGCCGGCAGTAGCGCCAGCGCCAAGCCGCGCCTGCAGCAGCACATCGTGAGCCGGGCCTCGCACAGGCTGGGCATTCCGCTGTACCGCCTGGCGCGCAAGCTGCGGTGGGGCGATTTGTGGCCATTGCCCGAGCAGCTGTGACGGTGTAAAAGACGGATGTTCTGCGAAGCAGGGCGCATTTGAAGATCATCAGTGGAGCCGCACCAAACAGCGCCCGAGACCTGTGGCTGATGATACTGCCGCCGAATTGGCCGTCAGCACACCGAGCTATTGTGGGGTGTAATTGTAGGGTGATAGACGGGACTCTATTGCACAATTTAGAAGGAACTAGCGGGATTGAGTCAACTCGCGCATAATCATCCCCCTGCGCCGTTTTGCGGACCACTGCAGGCGCGCAGCAGCGCTGTTGCAGCTGCCTGGCCGCAGCAACGGTGCCAGCATCTGCCTGAGTGACCCCACCCGCCCTGCCACCGCTTGTCGTTCACTGTCGAGCAGGCTGGGCAGTCTGTGGGTCTCGGGAACGCGTTTTTCGTGCCGGCACGCGGCCTAGAACCGGGTCTGTGCGCGGCCTAAGCACACAGCTTGTGCTGAGCAGCCCACGGGCGGTGCCTGCCGCCCTCGCGGCCGGCAGGGGTCCCACAGCTCCACTCCATGGCAGGAGCAGGAGGCCTGGTGAAGGCCTCCGCGGGCTCTAAATCCTTCACCAACCTCGCTGCTAGTCGCAGGTGAGCTGACGCTTTTGCATAAGTGCGCTGCCTACGGCAGTGACTGGGCCACTTTGTCAGCTGGCCCTGCGCAGGCTGTGAGGAGCGCATTCCACACATGCCGCCAGACCCACAACTTCGCCGCCCACATGCATGCTGCAATGCTGCAATGTTGCTCCACAAGAGGGAGCTGTGCAGATTGAAGCGTGTTGGCCCTGACGTACACCAGCATGGATGGCGCAACCTTGCCATGCCGTGAACTCGCCCCTTGCGGTCATGCCCGCCGTGCAGGCACATTATGCAGCAAAGTATTCAGCAATTCAGCATGTTTGATTCAGCGAAGTGCCTTTCACCGGGTGCAGGGACTATCCAACGGATGCGGATGCCTATGAGCTGCTGGAGGAATGTGGTCGGGGCGTGAGCGCCACGGTGAGCGTGGCGTGGCAGAATGCTGCATGTGGACGCATTTCCTTTTTAGATGTAGCAGCTTCCGTTGCCGCCTCAGGCGGTAGCTGACACGTCGATGCTGCAGCCGCACCAAAAGCCAGCGGCTGCATATGTTGAATGTCACATTGAAAGCAGGAACAGTGATGAATGTCTTCAGGTCTGGATGGCCCGGTGCAAGCCCTATGACGAGATTGTTGCCGTCAAGCACATGGACCTGGAGGCCGTCAACTGCAGCCTGGTGAGCATTGGTAGAGGTAAAGTAACGCCAGCTTGATGCTATGTGTTCATGAGGCCGACGTGGCAGACCAGACCCTGTCAGGCAGGTTGATCGGAGATGCAATGGTGCAGGATGACATTGTCCGGGAGGCCCAGACCATGCGGCTGCTGCACCACCCGAACGTGCTGCCGCTGCACGTGTCGTTCGTGCACAAGCAGACGCTGTGGATGGTGGAGCCGTACATCGCCGGCGGCTCAATGCTCAACATCATGAAATATGCCTACCCAGAGGTCAGCACTTTGCCGGTCAACACCGCAGCATGTTCATCATCAAGCAAGCAGTGCCAGCCGACATTATGCCACAGAGCTGATATTGGTCATTGCCCTGAGAAACTTTGCTTTGAGACGTCTTGTGCATTGCAGGGTTTGGAAGAGCCGGTCATTGCCGCCATCTTGCGGGATGTGCTGAAGGGGTTGGACTACATGCACAAAAATGGCAACATCCACCGCGATGTGAAGGTAGGACACTGTCCATGTGGGATATCTGCACTGCATGGCATGCTCGTGAGTGGCAACTGCTGTAAGCTGCAGTGTGTACGTCAGCCTGTCATGCACCAGCAGCGGGGCTGCCACACTGCCTGCGCAGTGAGCCTGTCGTGTCTCAACCTCATCGACCACATCAGCAGGATCTGCACTGGCAGTCACGTTTTGTCCCATTGCCATGTTGCAGGCCGGCAACATCCTGGTGAACACGGACGGCTCGGTGCTGCTGGCGGACTTTGGCGTCGCAGCCACTCTGGAGCGGGACGGCTCCTGGGGCCAGCAGGTCGGTGGGCGCAACACCTTCGTGGGCACGCCCTGCTGGATGGCGCCCGAGGTCATGGAGCAGGCCCAGGGGTAAGTGGCGTTCTGCTGCACACCAAACAGGTCTCAGGGACATTGGGCGCTACTGCGGTGCTGTCTGTGCAGACGCGCTGCTGGATTCATCAGGTCACTTCAGCCCGTGCTGCACAGCAAGCAGTGACGCCTCCAGAGTAGGAATCGGTAGGCCTTGAGTGGGGACTCTCTCGTTTTGGACAGGTACAATGCGCTGGCGGACATCTGGTCGTTTGGCATCACGGTGCTGGAGCTGGCGCATGGGCACGCGCCCTTTGCCCGCTTCCCGCCAATGAAGGTGATTGCCACTTTTGCGCAAGCAGATTGTGCCATCTGCTTGTGACCTTCGTGGAGGCTTCAATGCCTTGGGATGTCTGTCGTTGGGGCAGCACTGTACAATTGGTGTGTTGTTGAGCCCACTTGAGCCCACCTGATTGCATGCAGGTGCTGCTGATGACGATCCAGAACCCGCCGCCGACGCTGGAGCAGGACAGCGGGAAGAAGCACTTCTCCAAGTACATGCGCGATGTGGTGGCCAAGTGCCTGGTGAAGGACCCCGCCAAGCGCCCCACCGCCGCGCAGCTGCTGGACCACAAGTTCTTCAAGGTGCGCACACATCTGTGAAGCGAGCGGCGAGCGTCTTTTGGCAATGTACCCCAAAGTCCAATGTCCAGCCTTCTCCCAGCGCCCACAGCCGCCCACCTGCTGGAGCAGAGACTTTGCAAGGTGCGAAAATAAGCTTTGCTTCGTTTAACCCCTCCTGAAGAGTTTGGCACTTCGCCGCTGGCGTGGCCATCCTTCGCTGCTGAGCACAACATGTTCAGAATGCTGAAATGGGTTTCACCTGCTCCTCCCTTGAGCAGCACCTGCTGTGCAAGGGGGGCTGTGCCTTGTTCTTCACCTGCTGCACAGCAGGTGTTCAGCCTGACGCCATTGGCATGCTTGCAACATGTCTAGCAAACATGCCCGATCTGGGCGTCAGCTTTGCACAACAACACAACTCAATGTTTATTATGTCGCATGCAGACCCACGATAAGACAGCGCCTTTGGTGAAGCAGCTGCTGGCGGGCCTGCCGCCGGTCACAAAGCGCGTGGCTGAGATGCGCGCTGGCAAAAACCCGGGCAGCACGCAGGTACAGCCTCTGTACCTCACACCGCATGCACGATGGCAAACGATGCGCCCCAGCGCAGCAATTAGCTCAAACCCCTTGACCATCTGTGGCCCAATCAGGTGATGTAGGATGGTCATAAAGTTTCGTCATCTGCGCAGGCGCAGGCAGAAATGGAGCACAGCCAGGCAGAGTACGTGAAGGGCGTCAGCAACTGGAACTTCGACGTCGCTGCGCTGAAGGCCAGCGCCGCCGCGGAGGGCCCCGGCCTGGCGCCTGTGCCCGAGGGCGCCCTCGTCACTGGTGCGGGAACGCTTGGATCCTCTAGTATCGGTGCTGATGTCTGTGACATGGATGCAAACATGCCCTGCTCGCAGTCCCATGCATGTTTTGACACAGCGTAATGGCGGGCGCCGTTCCCGAGTCGCCTTCCTAATTTGTGCTCATGCTGCGTCCATCTCTGCACATGTGCAGATGAGGAGGCACTCAACGGGGTGCCCATCACAGCACAGCCCCCCGCCGAGGGGGAGCAGGCAGCCGGCGCCGCCATGGCGCCAGCCTCGAAGTCCCTGGCAAAGGTAAGCTGCAGCCACCATCACTCCACACACGCATGTGCCTCGCCCGAGTTTTGGGCCGGACATCACAGCTTGTGCTTTCTGCTGCAAGTTCTGCAGGAAGGACATGCATAGATCAACACTTCCATGTGGCGAATCTGACACATATGTATGGTGCTGCGCGGCAGAAGCAAGGGCGCTTCGAGATATTGACGGAAGAGCCAGCAGACTCGGTCAGGGCATCATCAGCGCCGGGGACGCCCCTCCAGAAGTACGTGCTGTTTGGTCAGATTCACCTACGAGTAGTGCTCACAAACATTGTATTGCTGCAACAAGCCGGAACAGATGTCAAGGCTCCTGTGACTGGTTGCAAGGCTTTGTGGCTGTGACTGCACAATCATAGC
The DNA here is from genome assembly GCA_036584455.1 of Tetratostichococcus sp. P1. Lineage (NCBI taxonomy): Eukaryota > Viridiplantae > Chlorophyta > Trebouxiophyceae > Prasiolales > Stichococcaceae > Tetratostichococcus > Tetratostichococcus sp. P1. Next base: position 230,395 of record BTPI01000011.1, read on the forward strand.
TGCTCAGCTGGCCACTGGCAACGTCAAGAGTTGCTAGTGTCTGTGACAGACTGCACTCTCGGTATGCTTAGCAGGCCCCTGGCGACGTCGGAGTCGCTGGACGCCGTGAAGGAGCCAGTCGGGCGCACACTGTCCATGGCGTCGCTCGAAGGCAGCGAGACCGGCGTCGCAGCGCAGCCAGCGGCACAAGCCAAGCGCAAGGGCCGCTTCAACATTGTCGCTGAAGAGGCGGGCGAAGGCGCCAAGGTGCCCATGTTGCCTGATGCTAAAACTCATTTTTTGTGTGGACACTCGTTATTATGGCTGCTGCTGCTGCTGCTGCTGCTGCTGCTGCGGCCGCCGCTGCCGCCGTCGCCGCCGTGGCAGTTGGTCAGGCTTCATGGACTCACTGCTGTTGCAGCTGTGTAGCTGCCATCAATACTGTGCTGCTGAGGGTCCGGCGTCTGCCTCTCTGAATGCTCCGCACCACTCATGTTGACCTACTATTTTTTCAGCACAAGTCACTGATCTGTTACCCGTTCCTGTGCGCAGGGTCGTGTGGGACGGTCTACATCGCTGGCCACGCTGGGGGACAGCGGCAAGCATCCTGTGCAGCCCGCCACAGTCCTGCTGCCAGCGCTGCGGGTGCGGACATGCGTCCGTCTACCTCGTAATGTCACAAGCGCAACCATTCTCACTGCCAGTCCTGGTGCAGTAAGCTGGCCTGCTTCGACTCCCATTGCTTCCTGGTTATTGACCGAGATGCAAGTGGGCTACCGGCTGGCTGACTTTTGCCGCGGGCTGCAGGACTGCCTGGAGGGGATGACGGCGCAGCAGGAGATGATGAAGCAGCTGGTGAGCGCGCTGGGGGAGGTGGAGCGCGGCAAGCAGGCCGGCCTGTCCAACTTCATCAACGAGTACGCCTCCCGCATCGCCGGCCGCCCCTCCAAGGAGGACCACGCCCGCGTCAAGTCCGAGGTGCGTGGGTGGAATCGCCGTGCCAGGTCGGGCGCATGTTATCCCACTCACGCTGTGAACAGAAACATGACGAATGACACATCAGTTTGCATCACCGGCCGCCCCTCTGCGGAGGTCTATGCCCACGTCAAGCCCGAGGTGTGCATTGTGCTGGACACCAACAGCTTGAGGCTGCTGCGGTGCATCTGTTTGTCGCATGCTCATGATCTGCTGGTAGACGAGTGTTCAGCCCTCTGATTTGTAGTCTGCGCGCAGCACTGCATCAGCAGAGCGCATCAGCAGACTTGTGCACAACACATGGCCATAGACCTGACTCTCAAGTGATCGTCCTTTCCCTTCTGCAGCTGGCCCAGGTGAAGGAGGAGAACAGCCGGCTGCGTGACCGGCTGAGGCAAGCGGAGGAAGCGAATGCACCGCGGCGGCCGCCCCGGGAAGGCGAAGTTGGCTCGCCGCCAAGCGACACCTTGTAGCAAGCTTGGGGAAGTTTTGGCTCGCGCCGGGGCTGTGTACACTAGTTCAGGCTCACTTGAAGTGTGCGACTGAGTTGCGGGGATTGCGGACCCTCAGAAGGCGCAGTGGCATGTTCTGCCATCTCCTTTGGGGCGGCTGTGTGTCTGATGTGGTTGCAGATTGGCTGCATGTAGTGAGGCGACAGTGTGGTTTTCCAGCATTTGATGGCGATGTTGTGCAAGCACGTCCCTATGCAATGGATCACCACCAGACATCGTGCCTGTTCACTAGACCAACTCCACGCAGATCCTGACCCCACCGACTATTGCAAGCAGAATCGAAGCCAATTGAACTGAAGCCGAGAGCAGATCGGAAGCCGAAAACAAATGAAAGCCAAAATCGGGGGTGAGCTGAGCAACACGCCAGCCTCACACTGCCCTGTCCCAGATTGTGCTGAGTCGCAGCAGCCAGCCGTGAGGATGCTGGGCAATTGGCCGTGTGTGCAGTGGGATGCCATCAAAGTGCTTGGCAAACTCCTCCAGGCATGCAGAGCGCACCCCTGCATGGCCGCCCACCGAGCTGATGCCCTTGACCTGCCAGGAGCCAGGCCAACGATATGAGGAAGCAGACAGCCCACACCAGGAGTACGCGTGTTGCCTCAGACAGCAGGAGTAGTGGCAAGGCAAGCAAGATCAAGATTACAGAGCAAGCTCCGCGCTCTATGTGACTGGTCAATGGTCTGGCGCACTTGACATGCTGCTCTCCAATGTGCAGCAAACAGTGTAGATGGTATGCATCTAAGGGTGCAAGTCAAGCGGCAACACCATGCAGCACCTTGCGCACGCCCTGGCCAAGGTCCCGCAGCCCTGGCGACCGCACATACACCGGCGGCGAGCCCGTGGCATTGGCGACCAGAAAGGCCATGGCAATGTCCTCGCAGTTGTGATGCTGGTCGATGTATTGCAGCACCGGCGCGGGCACCGTCTCTGTGTAAGTTGTCAGCCAGTCCCGGTGCAGGAACGCGCCCTGCGGCAAGCCAAGTGACCACACCTCGGGATGGATGATCGCCACCATGTACAGGAATACAGGAAACAGTTTGCACGCAATACCGGCAGCAGTAGGCTTGCAGAGATTCCCTCGGCATACTCGGCTGCTGCTGCCTTGGCCTTTGCCATGTTGGATGCAGGGCCTCCTGCATCAGACTCAGCTCCGGGGAAGCAGGCAGCGTGGTTCCATGCGGCTGCAAAGGGGTTTCTCACCTTGGTGAGCACCATGCTGTACTGACCACGCAGCAGCACGGCGCTGTCACGCAGCAGGTAGCTGGGGGTGCAGTCCGCATCCAGCGTGTGGCCCCGCGGGAACCAGCCCACCATCTGGTCTGCCGTGCGCTGCCACGCTGCAAACGCCGCGGCCACATCGCCGCACGGCACGATGACATCATCGTCGATGCTGAGCACCTACATGGCATGAGTGCACACCGAATATCAGGCCTGTCTGATGCAGCATCGCTGCATTTGGCTGCAATCGACGCACATGAGACGTCTGCGGGGTCTGAAGTAGGTGCAGTGCGAGCACCTGTGGCTGCATGATGGGAATGCTGTATGATGTCCTTCGTGGTGGGTCACGCACCGCCATGGTGCGCAGGCCTGGTGGCGGGGTGAAGCGCTGGTTCAGGCTGGCCGATGGTTTGATGTCATAGTGTACATCCACCATGCGGCTGTAGAAGGTTGGGTCCTGCTCAGCTGTCGGCGGCCCCACCTGTGATGGCAGCTCGGCTTGTTGATGTGTGACACACCAATCAGCTATGATGATGTGCTGATGCTGCAACCATAAGCCTCGCCCGCCTCAAGAGCAGAACACTACCACAGATCAGCATCTCCTCCTCCTACTGCGTTTGAAGGGCAAAAGACTCGTGATTTATCATGTCATCAGAGCGGTTACCGCTGAAGCTGCACTCACGAGTGCCCGTGGTTTTCTCACCTGATCCTCGCACCACACGATGTGGATGGCATCAAGCCCAGGGCACTTCGCATAGTGCGCAACGGACGCCTTCAGCAGGTCGTGCCGTCTGAAGCTGTTGAGCAGCAGAGTGTACTTCTCCTCGTCCGCCGGCGCGGTGCCATTCTGGTACGGCATGCGTTCCATGCGGGGGTCGGCCCACGACGGGCGCGGGCACTTTGACTGCACCGCTGCCCAGTTCTGCGTCTGCAGATGTGCACATGACTTCAGCCACTGGCCAAGAAGCCTGTCTATGCGCATCCAATATTGGCAGGCTTGCATGCTGCCACACATCACGGTCGCAATTGCAGTGGCGTAGTCGACCATCTTGATCTCGATTGTGCATAAGGGCGATGCTCACCAGCATGACCAGCATGACGGTCGTTGTTGCTGTGATGGCAATGACTGCTGCGACGCCGGCCTGCAGCAGGGTCAGTGGCCGCAGGAAACTGCCCCGCCGCCGGGCCGAGCCGCTGCGCCGCAGCATGGGCAGCTCGCGGGCCCGCTTCGCCTTCAACACCGGCCACACAGGCGGCTGATGCCGGTTGCTCGGCCAAAAGCCGTCGCCTGCGGGGTCACCTTGATTGGCTGCATGCCGCCCGCTGGGACTGGCAGCAGGGACTGAAGGGATCTGTTGCTGCAGGAGGACTGCTGCAAACGCAGGCTGCAGCTCCGCCGCCGTCACTGCCGCCGCTGCCGCCGGCTGCGCCAATACTGCTGCCGCGCAGTCCAGCCTCTGAATGCTTCGCCCAGGTATACCGCACAGCTGCAGCTACAGCCGCTGCGCCGCCGTCTGCCGATTGACCTCAGCAGGCGTCTTGGTCTTCAGCGCCAGGGCGTGCAGGCCGGCTGCCAGCTCCTCCTTCAGCGCATCGTACACCAGGCGGTGGCGCGCCACTGGCAGCTTGCCCTGGAATGCCTCAGACACCACCTCGACCCTGCGTATGAAGCTGTCAGAGTGGCGCATGCACATGGCGCTGTGCCTGAAGTTGGACATGCATTTGGTGATCCAGCATTGTACCGAGATGCACAGCTCTAAAACCCCGTTCGTGCACCATCGTGATGCCAGAGTGAGCGTGTTTCAGAGCCGCACCGGAAGTGCGTCTCGGCGTCGGGTGCGCCCGACGGGTTGCCCGCGTGGCCCGCGTGCTTGTGCGACTGCACAGAGGAACAAAGGCATATCAAATTGCAACCAGCTTCATCACTCTCAATGTTGCATCTGCACGATGCTCAGCATGGTGCATGCCGCTGCGCCTGAGGGTGCACTTACCTCGTCGACGATGTTCAGAAGCGTCGGCCTCAATGCCTCGGTCAGCTTCCTGCATGCCACAGAGCAGTCAGCAATCAGACGGTTCGTTGGCATCGCCATCGCAGATGTCTTGTGGTGCATGCTGTGTCGCCCATCAGCCAGGAGGACCTCACCTCTGGATAGCGCTGGCAACCGGCCGGCCGATTTGGGCTGACATTGAAGCTTGGTGAGCACCCTGCGAACTCATTTGTGCACGATCAGACACCGTGTCGAATCGAAGCTCTCTCATCTGTGAGCAAGGGGCCTGGTCGATTGACCTGGCCACGGGTACATTGATCGCACGCGGTCTGCACAAAAGCACTACACGCTTGGCGTGGGTGTCTCATTCACATCGACTGGCAATCCAAGACCTGACAAGTGTCTCCCTTACCTTTGGGTTAGGATTGAGGCTTGCTGGGCAATTCGCACGATGCTCAGAGTTGCCAGCCTTGCAGCCCTCTAGCTGGCTACTGATACGACAGTCGCATGGCAGACTCCGCAACAGGGGTTCCAGCGGTTGGTGACACCAAGAATCCTGTCTCGCATCCCGTCGACGGCAACAATCTCCTGAACACATCCACACTCGGCGTCGACGGGGTAGCGCACATTGATGACAGCCCCAGCTGGCAGCGCGCCCTCGATGTGGTGGTGCACTCCTGCGTCGTACTCAGGTGATTGACGTCCGCATATGCACATGGTGTACGATAGGCAGCATGAGCCGCAGCATGAAGCGTGCGGAGTGCCACACGCTGCCAATACACATGGTGGCCAGACTCAACATGAGCTGCGTCTACTTGTCGTCAAGCAGCGGGGTGAGGCTCACCGAAGCACGTTTCTGACAAACCAACAGTGTTTCACTCTGCCTACATCACATACATGTTTACCCGCTGCACTCGCAGGGTCACACAGAATCGCAGCTTTGACACGGAGCAGGCGACCTCATCTTACGCCACAGGCTTTGTGGTGGATGATGTGCGCGGTATCATCATAACGAACCGCCACGTTGTGACGCCAGGTGACATGCAGATGCTCTGTAGCATACATGGCAATATGAGAAGTGCAGATATGTGCGTAGGCCGCGATTGCAATGTGGCTCCGTCACAGTTTTCCAGATTGCGGAGAAACGTTTGCAGGTCCAACAACATGTGAGGCTGTGTTCCTCAACCGCGAGGAGCTGCCTGTGTATCCTCTGTACTATGATCCGGTGAGCCAGGCATATCGAAACCAATCATATGAGTCCGCACGGGCTGCCGGCATCTGTGTTGAGTCGAGAGAAATGTTTCTGAGGTGGTGTGCAAAACTGTTTCTGAGGTGGTGTGCAAAACTGTTTCTGAGGTGGTGCGCACGATGGCAGGTGCATGACTTTGGCTTCCTGCGCTTCGACCCCGCACAGCTGCAGTTCATGAAGAGTGGCCGCATCGAGATGGATCCAGCCGCTGCGCGTGTGGGCCTTGAAGTGCGTGTTGTGGGCAATGACTCCGGCGAGAAGGTGTGTAGATGTTTGACAATCAAGCCGCTGTGTCTGCGTGTTGTGTGTCTCACTTGCCCGGCTGACACACATATGTCACTCTCCATCTTGCGAACGACATGCTGTATGATCCAGTGTTCTGATGGTGTGTGGTGATCATAAGCATTGTTGTGCTGCAGCTGTCTATTCTGTCGGGCACCCTGGCACGGCTGGATCGGGATGCGCCACAGTACTCCCACAGAGGGTTCAACGACTTCAACACATGTGAGCTCTCTCTGACTTTTCACTAGTAAACATGGGATCTGTAGCAACTGCTGATTGCCAAACTCGTCTGCCATCGCACGCTGCGGCACGTTTGATCAGCCAGTCTGAGAGCATGCAATGACACTGTGACATGCCTGCCTGCTGCAGTCTATCTGCAAGCAGCGTCGGGGACGAAGGGTGGGTCCAGCGGCAGTCCAGTGATCGACGCGTGCGGCCGCGCCGTGGGCCTCAATGCTGGCGGCAAGAACAAGGCGGCGTCGGCCTACTACCTGCCGCTGCACCGGGTCGTGCGGGCGCTCAGCATTCTGCAGGTGGGCCTGACCCTTCCCTCGATCGCTGCCCAACAATGCTCCAAATGACATCCCCTGGGTCCCAAGTGCTGCGGGCATGGCCACGTGTTGGTTGCGACCGGTGTAAGTTGCGGTTAAGATGCATGAGTTGGACAGTGACATGCACATGCGAAAGGCAACAGCACGTAAACAGCACCAATGGCCCATGCAGGACTGCCTGGATGGGACAGCGGGTGCGTGGCATTCGCGCCGCATACCGCGTGGCGACCTGCAGGCCACCTTCCTGTTTAAGGGCTTCGAGGAGGTGATCTATCCTGGGCCAGTCGCGTGTGGTGGTTACATATTGCAGCCTACAGATCCTCATTCATTGGCGGATTCAGGCTATGCTGCTGAGCACCCTGGTGACGATGTGCAGGTGCGACGCCTGGGGTTGCGGCGCGATACTGAGGCCGCCGTGCGTGCCGCTGAGCTGCCAAACACACCAGGTCAGTCTTTGTCAGAGCCTCGTAGCTGCGTCGCTGCGCATCCCCGACCCTGAGACAACCCTGAGCCGACCATGAGAGCTGTCCCACGACTGCATCGGAAGATGTGGATACAGAGCGCTTCTCAAGCCTGCTTTGATGCAACTTCAGGGCTGGGTGGAGATCAGCATACTGGCATGCTTGTAGTGGACTCCGTGCTGCCAGGCGGCCCTGCTGACGGCCATCTGCAGGTACCCAGTCGGTCCGATCACCAATCGTGTGATGCATCGTGGGTGACACTCTCTGGATGTGCAGTTGAGAGTGCTGTGCGCTGAGTGTGCCTGGTGGGCAGTGGTCAGTTCAATTTCCCGAAGCGATCCTGCAGGTCCGTCCGGGTCAGGAAGCTCTGCTTCGTCATCGCATCTTTGCTGGTTCAGATACGACTACTGGACGGTCGAATGCGACTGCGGTTGCCACTGTCAGAGTCTGAACCGCAACCACTCGTGCACACGCAGCCGGGGGACGTGCTGGTGCGGCTGGGCGGCGCCTTCACCACCTCCTTCCTGCCGCTGGAGGCCGCGCTGGACGACGCTGTGGGCACCCCTGTAGCGCTGGACATTGAGCGCGCCGGCGTGCCCATGTCCCTGGAGGTCACTGTCCAGGTGCATTGACTTGGAAGCAGGCCCTGTGGTGGCAGCATCGCCACGCGCAACACATGCCTGCATACGAGTTGTGGAGTGATCCGTGAAATGGCTGCAACTTGATGACAGGCAGCGCTATCAGCTCGCAGCTGACCGAGTGATGCTACTGTGACCTCCCAGGATTTGCACGATGTGACGCCTGACGTCTTCCTGGAGATGGCTGGCGGCATCCTGCACAGCCTCAGCTACCAGCAGGTATGGCGGTTCACCTGCATTCATGACAAACCAAAGCTGTGTGATGTCACAGCGACATCCCTTCTGGCCCAGATGCACAGCAAGACTCACAAAGCTTGCAGAAGGTCTGCTGTGCATCTGCAGGCGCGCAACATGTCGCTGCCCACAGGAGCGGTGTATGTGGCAGAGGCAGGCTTCCTGCTGGAGCGGGCTCAGGTGCACCTGGCCCCAATGCCTGACCCGGCAGCGGTGCTTGCATGCCCAGCACTGCCCCTGCAACTGCCACGACATCAAGAGTGTGGAGCCATAGCCTGGTCGACTGTACCTGCCATGACATCGAGAGTGTAAAGGTGAAGTCTGGCCCACTGTATGGTCGGGGCTGAGCAGGTGCCGAAGCATGCGCTGCTGACGGCGCTGGACCACCGAGCCACACCGGATCTGGCGACATTCTGCGCGGTGCTGGCCACCCTGCAGCAGGGAGCCCGCGTGGCGCTGCAGTTCCGCACCGCCGCCGAGCGCCGCCGCCCCTCCACCGTGGTCGTGCACATCGACTGGCGCTGGTGTGCAGTGTGGATTGCTTGTATCATATCTGAGCTACGTTGTCGTATTCAAGCTGTGAGAGACGCTTGAAGCGGCACCATTTCTGGCTTTGTTTGCGATCACACCCTTGCAGCAACTTGGATAACACTTTACAACTTCGACTCCTTACCACATGGGCAGTATTCAATTGGAAGACGGTTCATATTGGACCCATGCCACCATTCAGGAACGGCGAGCCGTTGCTGTGGCGACGCGACCATGGAGCAGGGCGCTGGGACTGCGACCCCGACTACAGGGCTTTTGCCATGGCAGACGTGCCGCCCGCGCCGGCAGCAGTCTCACAGCCAGCAACAGCCATTCAGGCTGCACAGGTACTCGTTGGAATGCTCTGTTTTGCAGAAGGTATCCCAATCATGATCGATGAGAATGCTTCCAGCTTTCTGCCGACCATTCCTGCTGAATGTGCTCAACTGCAGTCGCTGGAGACAGCATTGTCGGTGCCAACAGCGGGGCCCACCCCTCCAGCCAGCCCGGGCCACGCAGCAGCTGCGCCCACCGCCAACGGTACTGCAGGCGCTGCGTTGCCTGAGGCGGAGCTCAGCAGCACAGCGTACGAGCAGCGGCTGCGTGCCTGCATGGTGCAGGTGAGAGGGCAGCATGCAAACTCCATCCTGAGTGGTGCAGCTTGTCAGTCTCTGCAGTAGCTGTGACGTCAATCCACTGCTGGGTATGTTTTCATCTCAATCCCTCTCCTGGCGCAGCTGGAGGTGGACCTGCCAGTCGTGGCACTTCCTGATGGCATCCACTCCACCAGCTTCCGAGGTGAACACCAGCATCCTCTGATGCGCTGATGATCCAATCGTCTATTGTGCTTCACCATGACTGCATGCTCGTCTCCCGATCAGCCATCAGTGGGCATTCATGCTATGCCCATTCCGCTTGGTGCATTGCCACTGCAGGCGCCGGGGTGATTGTACATGTGGACGACAGCATTGGCCTCGTGCTGGTCGACCGCAACACAGTGTGCATCGCGGCGGGCGACGTCACCGTGTCCTTCTGCGCATACCCCTTGGAGACGCCGGCAGCAGTCCGCTTTCTGCATCCGCTGCACAACTGGGCCATGGTGTCCTTCGATGTTGCAGACCTCCCGCCCGAGGCAAGTGACTGGTTCCAGCAGACATGAGTCATAGACGCATCCCTACACATCTACCTGATAAGCATGTAATTTTTTTTCAGATTTTCGTTCTTCAACTGCCATTTAATTTTTTATCATTGGCTGATGAGTGACAGCTGATGGCTGACGGGTGCTGCTGAGGCGCTTCTGATAGGTTTGACAGAAGTTGCAGGTAGCAGGGACACGGACTGGGAACCAGTGTGCGGTTTGCTGGCCAGGCAATGCCACCTGTGGTCCGTTGCCCATGTCAACATGCTGCACCACAGGCGCGGCAGAAGCTGCGGGCGGCAGAGATCCAGGCAGAGTCGGGGCTCACCCGCGGCGATAGCGTGTGGCTGGCGGGGCTGAATGCCGGGCACACGATCGCGCAACGGCGCAGCACCGTCATCTCCGCCACGCACAGCGTCGCGCTGGCACACCCGCACGTGCCCCGCTTCCGTGCCGTGCACGAAGAGGTCTGTGTGGCCTGGTTTTTTTCTCACACCGCTCAAGGCTGTGCTTCAGTTCCAAACCCCGAAGAAAAGGGCGGGAAGTACTTGGATGTCGCTCTGGGGCGCCTTCATCTGCTCTGAACAACTCTAAAGTAGACAAATAAAAAGGTAGAGGTATCTGTCAACAAACTTGAACTTGATCTGCCTGTCGTTCGCAGGTGATCAAGCTGGATCATGACTTCGGCACAGCCGTCTCAGGCGTGCTGACAGACGGCCAGGCGCGGGTGCTTGCCCTGTGGGGATCATACTCCGAGCAGGTCAGCGTCCTGTCATGTCACACGACGCTGGTGTCACCCTGTCGCCGAGTTGGAACGAAAGGCCTCTTGCCTCTTGCGCAATTGCTGTTGTGGCTTCAATCCGCAGCAATGCACCATTTGTGTCAAGTGACGAAGCATCTGCCGGATGCAGATACACAAGGAGGAGCACGAGTGGGTGGCAGGCCTCGCGGCGCGTTCCTTCGCGCCCTGGGTGGGTCCCCTGCTGGCGGCGCTGCGGCCGCAGCCGACGCCCGGCGGCGGCAAGCAGCCGGCCGGCAGCGGCAACATCGTAGTCAGGGTGGGATGGCTGCTTCACACCTGTGCAATGTTCCTCAAGATGCGTGAGGTCCGCTCCAACCGTGCACAAGCAGCAGCACCTTATCTCAGGGAGACCAGCAACCTGCCACAGCTGCTCATCAGGAAAGGCAGATGCAGTGGTTGGGTATCTCTGCTCGATCTGCCAAAGGGCATGTGCGCAACATACTATTGGTCATCTCTGACCTTGACAGCTGTTGGAAACATGGTCACAGGAGACATTGTCACATCCGCGCAACTGGTTCGTTTGTTTGCCTTAACAGGTGCTGGACGCAGAGCTGGCAGGATTAGGGCTGGCGAAGGCGAAGCACCATGGGCTGCCGCCGGAGTGGGTGGCGTGCCTCGCTGAGTGGGACCCCGAGCGCCGCCAGGTCCGTTCCTTTCAGCAGATCGATCTGTTGTTGGCTGTTTGAGTACCTGTTGGCGGGCCCCTGTACATATTGGCGCATCTTACAAGCTGCGCCCCTGGCGCAGGTCCATCTCACCCTGTATTGTGTGGCATGTTGTGGGGACAGATTTTTTGAATGCTGGGGCTCAGGTCTGCAGCCCCGCTTTGCAAAATGAGTGATCGTCACATCGCTCCGCTCACTCAGTGCACTGCTGAGCTGTGCAGGTGCTGAAGGTGGTGAGCTGTGTGGCGGGCAGCGACGCGCAGCGCGCGCTGCAGCCGGGGGACCTGCTGCTGGCAGTCAACGGGCAGCCCGTCACCAACTTCCCCGCGCTGGACACCCTGCTTGCCCGCCTGCCGCAGGCTGGCACTCAGGTGCTGTTTTGGCCACTCCATGACCCCTCTTTGTGGCTGATGTCATTGGGTGCTGTGGTGAAGCGTGATGAGTCTGTTCTTTGATTTCTCCTATGCTTGTCCGAGCAGCACCCCTTTTTGCGCCTTTTGCAGAAGGAGCAGCAGCAGGAGCAGCAGCAGCCCGGCAGCAAGCGCGCAGCTCAGCCAGCCGCCAATGGCCAGCCGCCGGCAAAGCGCCTGTGCTGCGGCAGCGAGGCACTAGCCCGGCAGCCAGCCCACGGCTTCAGCGGTAGCGACGAACAGCCAGAGGCAAGTGCTCGGAGGGTATCACTCTGTTGAGTGACACTGACAGAAATGCCACTTTGTCTTCCTCTGGGCGGGGCCATGTACATTAAAACTGCACAACTCAAGCGGCTGTGCAGGCCAGAGCCTGCCATCAGTTCTGCATCCTCCTGTTGCTTGCAGGTATATCCGGCATTCATGGCTGCTCGTGCGACGTGCAGGTGACGGTGACGGTGTGCAGGGAGGGCACGCTACAGGAGGTGGCGGTACGGTTGGGCCTGGAGTCCGGGCTGGGCACAACCTCCCTGGTGCACTTCTGCGGCGCGCAGTTCCAGGTGCGTGCACACACCCGGACTGCGTGTGCACGTTCACATACCAGAGGGAACCCCAGCAGGTGCCTGGTCAAATATGTGCCGGCCTAGGGCATGCCGATGTGCGGGGGGGACCACTCTCACTGCACGAGCTGATTGACCATCAGTGGCACTGCACTGGTGCATGACACCATGCAAGCGCCGGTGCCTGTGGCGCGCACAGCTGGTACGGGCCTGCTGTTTGTAAGCGTCTGTCCGTCGACATGTAGGCGAGCCACAGGGCGGTGCGGGAGCTGGGTTACCTACCGCCACAGGGCGGCCTGTTCATCAGCCGCTGGCACCACGGCTCCCCGGCGCACCGCTACGGCCTCTTCGGCCTGCACTGGCTCACCCAGCTGCATGGCCGTCCCACCCCAGGTGCATAGTATAATGACTCAAATGGTGTGCAAGTCGGTCGACGATAGGGTGCGACAGGGTGCAAGCAGGTCTGATCAGCATGTGAGCAGGATTCCCCACTTCTTGCAACATCCTTTCCCCTTCGCTAGGACATCAGGGGTTGCAACACATTCCTTCTTCAGCAGCTTGAACCAACAGCAGTGAGGTTATTGCTGCGCTGCTTGGATCTTGTCGGATGCAGCCTCCGATTGCTCATTGTGCTTTCTAAGGTGACCGCTGCCCCTTTGTCTTGCGGCAGACCTGGAGGCTTTCACGGCCATCGCTCGGTCACTACCAGACCAGACCTTCGTGCGCTGCACGCTGGTGGAACTGCACTCCGCCAAGGTGCGGCAATGGGGTCGTTCCTGATATAGATTTTGGCCGCAGCTGTGATGATCACAGCAGAGACCCTCTGCACACACACCAACGCATGCACTGCTGTCGCATAGGCTTCAACCTGACATCGCCTGTTGTGTGCAGGTGAAGGTGGTGTCAGTGAAGACGGACCTGCGGTACTGGCCCTGCTGGCGCCTGTCGCTGGATCCGGCGACCGGCGAGTGGCGGCGGCAGGTGCTGTCCAACGCTGTTGCCGCTGACTCATCAGCGGGGCAGGCTCCCACCGCTGTGGCGAGCATCAGGCCCCAGTAGGATGTGGCTACTATAGGAAAATGGTGCAGCCCATTCTGCTTCGGCGTGGTGCGTCTGAAGGTGTCCCCAGGGATGGATGTCCAATACCAGCTCCAAAGACCCGGGACAATATCGCCGAGCATCTATGCAGTCTGCCGCGCTACGTATGTTAGAGGGCATGGATCTCCGGCAGCAGAGGGCAACACCAACGGGGAGCTGCCATGGCATCAACCATCGGCAGGCTATCAGCACATCTCTTCTCAATATACATGCAGGGGTGCAGGCAGCACCAAGTTGCTGTGGCATCGGACGACTAGCATTCGGTTGCAAGCTGTGGCATTGGTGCGGCAAGATGGTGTCGCCATGCTGCTCATCAGGTATGGCCGTGCTTCAGCATGTGACCATAAGCGGCCTTGTAGGTCACGCGTACAACTCTGTGCAGCAAACAAGTTGAGGCTGCGAAGACATTCGATGCGTGTTGGCAGTATTTTTTTGGCATGCTTGATTGTGTTCTTGAGTTTCTTTTGACGATGGCTTTTTCGATGATGAGATTGTAACAGCTCGTCTTTAATCTTGGTGTCCACGGCTGCTGCCAGGGCAGCGTCTCACAGTCCCAGCATCTGTGCATTCCGTAGCCCCAGCACTCTCATCCCACAGTCCTACATTCTGCGCGCATCCCACAGTCCCACCATCAGTGTCAGGGCACAAAAACCCCTCAACACAAGATCTTTGATACATCACTACTGAATGCATGACAAGCTGCAGACATGTGCAGGACGGCTTGCCTGCATGCCGCCAGCAGTCAAGTGGGAAGCCTTTGCGAGTCCTCCGAATCTCTTTTCGCTGGTGCCACAGGATGGCTAGTCCCGAGGCGGAGGCTGGTGCTTGCGCTTCTTCTTCTTGCGCGGGTGATTATGTGGCGACTTCGCAGGCGGCGGTACAGCACCAGCCGCCCCCGTGTTTGCAACAGGCTTCAGCTTTGGCGAAAACGCTGCAGCGCGGCCGGCGTCCTCGTCTGAAGACTCGTTTCCGTCATCATCTGTGCGACCAGACATGTGTGCTTATCTACCAACAGCAAGTCGATACTACCAAAGCAGATGATCGACAGGTACATCGAGCAACATATAGAAACTTGCAATGCCTCCAAGAGATATCAGGATGTTGCATGTGGCGAATTGCCTACCCGGCCGGCCGGGCTGCGCAGCGTTGTCGTGCCTGCCGTGCCGCTCGGCATTGACCTCCTGCGATCTTGCCAGCCGCTTGCGCAGCTGAGTGTTGATGCCCGCCGCCATCAGCTTGCCCTGCACCAACCGCAGCCCAGAGTGCAGTCCACACTCATCAACATGCGTGAGCAGACGAATTGCCAAGTGCAGTATCCACGGCAGTGCTAGCGATCAGATGCCGGTTCAGAAGGATCTGTGGCCAATCCCGTCGATTTGGCAGAGCACACCTTGTGATGAGGCAGGAAGCTGGCGCCTAGGCCGAGGCCGACCGGCCGCGGCTTCCCTAGCTCTGGTAATTCCTCCTCTAGATTCGGCTTGACGCTCTTCTTCGCTAGCCATTTCTGAGCCTGTGGACACGATGGGCGCTCGCTCCCCACATGCCTTGCATGCGTCTCCGCTGCCACCGCATGGCGCCAGCCAAAACATGTGCCAGGCGCGGTCTTACCATCTTCAAGGCCTCGCCGGACGGCTCTACCGTCACTGTGTTTGCTTCGTTGCTCATTGCACCCTCAACCACTGTTCCAAAGTCACACCTCTGTTGCCAGTATCAATCCCATCAGTCATTGTAAAGTGCCCTCAACCATCCATTCGCTAGAATTTCGAATGCAACAAGCGTAAATACCTACCCGACCGCAAGTGTATGGCTTCCACGGCAGCAGTTGCAAAGATGCAAACGTCAGATGCAGAATGTGGGCTTTGCTGCAAGCGCCCATCAACACACACATGAACATGTGACGAGTGCAGAGTGAACTTGGGCTGACTCATCGCGAATGGCAGCCATCAGACTTACAGAGTTGCAAAACAAAGAAGTTAACGAAATTTGCAAAAATACTCAACCCCACAGTCTCCAGCGGACGCAGTCAACTTGCCAACCGCGACAGCGCATCGCTGCGCATGCCGGGCAGCAAACAACCAAAATTCGCAGGAGACCCTCTCTTCGCCCACCTCTGCAACTCCTGATGTACAAAAGGTGTCAGAGTCGCAGAGCAGCATCAATCCTCCTCTCCTGACGTGCGCTCAAAATGCTTCGCCTATCTGCTCGAAACTGTGTCGCCAGCTCAGAAACCACATTCTGTCTATGAACTGCATCTGCTATCTTCACTGTCGCTATGCCGTGTCGCTCCTCTCCAGGTCCCTTCACTGCATGCTCATCTTCATGGAATCGCTCGCTCCACCCTTCAAAGAATGCTGTCGGCGGCAGAGACAGGGCTGGCCTCTCAGATGCCGCTGATGCTCTCAGCCATTGACAGCTGCTCCCCTCACAGGCGCTGGCGATTGCCGCCAGCGCTGCCACGAATGCCGCAATCTCTTTTCAGGCGTTGGCAGGTGCCGCCGCCAGGTGCTGCTGCCAGTTGCTGCTAAAGGACCAGCAGCCACGTCCGCCGCTTCCTGCGCCGCACGAGCCGCTGCTGACGCCACCGCGTGTTGCAACCTCAGCAGGTGCTGCCGAGCACCAGCAGCCCCGCGCGGCGTTGCTGCCGCCGCCGGCTCGGCGGCTGCAGCGACGGCGCCGCCCGTGGGACCGGCGGCGGCTTCCGCGCCGCGGCGGCGGTGCCGCGCAGCCGCATTGTGCCTACCGCCGCCGCCGCCGCGGCCGCGGAGGTGGCCCGGCTGGTGGCCGCCCTGAGCACCGCGCCGGTGTTGCGCAGCCCCTCCCCGAGGCTGCCCAGCAGCGAGGTCTCCGGCACGACCGCCGCGGCGGCGGCCGCCGTGGCGCCTGCCACCCGCATGCGCCGCGGGTTGGAAAACAGCGGGTGGGGGGACGTCGCCGCCCGCGTGAGCGCGGTGCTGCTTCCTGCTGCCGTGAAATGCGACGCGGAGGCCGCAGCCGCCCCGCCGGCGGCCTGTCGCGCGGCGATGCTGCCGGCAGCGGCCTGCTGCCAGGGGAGGCCCTGGAGTGCTGGCCGCGCCGCCAGCTGCAGCCGCGAGGCCAGCCGGGCGGCGTAGCGGCGGCCGCCGAGCGCCGCCAGCACCGCAAGCGCCGTCTGCGTGGCGCGCTGCACGCGCGGCCACTGCCCCACGTCCGTGATGTTGTGCGTCAGCAGCACCAGGCGGTCGGTCCACGCCAGCGCGGGGCGCGAGGCCGTGTAGATCTGCGACGCAGGCGACATGCGGGCCGTCAGAAAACGCACATGATGATGCCATTGTATGCCACGATGCCATTTCCATGCGACAGTCTGTGCTCGACCAGCTCGACCAGCTCGCATGCCCCACTTCTGAAAGGCAGCACCCACCTCACGCGTCGCCTTGCGTGTGATGCCCTCCACGCCGGTGGCGTACTGCACCAGGTTGTTCACATAGTGCCTGCAGGAGCGAATAACAACTGTCAAGCATGCTGAAAGCACTGAATCTGGGCCGCGATTGCATAGAGGTCAAGTCAAAGCAGCGGCTCTCGCATTGCAGACCAAATATCTCACCGACAGTCGCTCTTGTGTAGAAGATACAGATTGTTCTGCAGCGAATTGAAGCTGCGGATGTCGCGCATGCTGAGCTTGGTGCGCCCCACGAACATGCACGACTCCGGCATTTCCACCAGCTGCAGGAAGGCCACACACATCTCAGCATCAGGCAAGTCAGCATACTCTACCATACTCCAGAGACGCTGCTAAAATGGGCGCCTATGAAGATGCTGATTCCGTTTTCAGATGGTGCGACAGCTCCACGCGGCACCCACCGGCATCTCTCGCACTTCGCCGGGTGTGCCCTTCGGACACGGCTGCGCCTTGGTGAGCCGCTTACGGCCCCACTGCCAGAGACTTTCCCGTGCCGGCGTAAAGGCAATGTCCCGCCCGCCAACAGGGCCAAAGTCCAGTGACGTCAGTGTGCCATCGCGTGGTCGACGGATCACCTGCAGTTGAAAGAGACCGTCTCAGCATGAACGAAAGACAGCAACGCTGTCAATCTTGGTATGTCCAGGCTCAAAGAATGCATCAAGGTTGCTGCTGCCTGCAGAGCAGCCATCTGTAATGGCGGCCCTCACAAGCTCACCGTGTAGTAGTGCTGGCAGCCGATGTCCCGTAGCAGGCCGTTCTTCAGAGCCTCCGGAACGTGCGGCAGCTTGCACTGCAGCGCCCGGGTGGCCACATACACCTCCAGGTCATCTGCACCGCTGAGCGTTGGGGTGCTGGCGCTGCGGTGCATGGGCATGGCTGTTGCAGATGGCGGCCCTGCCGGGCCCTGATATACTGTCCTGCGATGGCACGAAGCAACGTTTCAGGCGCCGATCGGGCACAGGAGCCCCAGGCAAGCTGCAAGGTCAAAGCTTCCAGAACCCATCAAGCTGCCAGCCGACACCAGAAGGAGCATCTGTAGCTGCGTGTGCACCGGCTCATTCAGCTACAGACCGTCACTGAATCAGCATCCATAGGCGGCACCAGCCTGCAGAACTCTATGCAGCCCGACCACATCAGAAATACGGTAAACGCGGCGACCTGCGTTGTGCTCTGCCAGCGGTTCAACCCGGCAAATGGCCGCCGGTCTGGATGATTCACGGTGCGACGCAGGTCTTGCAACCCTCCGTCGCTCCAGAGACAGCCCCCTCGGTGCTGTCGCAGAGGCCCGGGGAGCGGTCAGGACAACCACCGACGTCGCCAAACGGCAGCACCAGGCCTATGCGCGGATTGACGAACTCACCGCAAGAAGTCGAGGCAGCGGTGGCGTCCGGTGCAAGCTGCAGCAAAGTCAACGACTTAGGCGCGTGTGTTCCGCAGCTAGCCAGACGTTGAAGCAAAAGTCGCCCGCAAATTGTGAAGCTGGTGGTAGCGGCACCAACGGAAGCCAATGTCGTGCTCCAAGGCTAGTGGGGTGCCTTCTGTGTCACCGTGAGCATCTGAGGTAGCGGAGGGTAGGGTCTGTCTCACGAAGCCTGACGAGAGAATTCGCAAAGGCGCGAATTTCGGCTGCAGGTACTCCTGGTAGGGGTGACGCATTGATTTGCCGTGAGTGATCAGCAGTGTAAACTTTGTTGAACTGCTGGGCATTAGCTGGGCACTAGCTCAAGCTGTTTGACCATTGTAAGTTGGCAGTTAGGGATTTTAGGCTCGTTTTAGGAACCTACGCCTCACCCCAGCACTGATTCCCATGATCTGCCCGTACAGGCCACGAGGCAGACCAGAACAGGAGGTGCAGCGACACATCGCGCGCTCAGGTGACCCCGCAAACCTCCTGCTCAAGCCAAAGATGGAATCAGGAACCAGCACAGGGGCGGGACGGGCGGGAGAAAAACTCAGAGAGCCTCTCCGCTGCCAAACCGCTTGACCTGGTGCCAGCAGCGTGTGCAATTGCGCCTGCACAGCGCTGCAGCTGTAGCGCTGACCTTTGCCGCTTCGGCTAGTCTGATTAGTGCCCTGTTAGCCGGCGCTAGGTGGCACAGTTGGCATTTCAACAATAAACTTTGTTGAACTGCTGGGCATTAGCTGGGCACTAGCTCAAGCTGTTTGACCATTGTAAGTTGGCAGTTAGGGATTTTAGGCTCGTTTTAGGAACCTACGCCTCACCCAACCTTCAGTGCCAACACTGCGCGCAGGAGCATGCGACGGCGCGGCCACAGGTGCAGGCGGCTGAGGAGCATCCCACGCCGGTGGTTGGTCCTCAGCTGAATGCAGCTGTGGCATCCCAAAATGTATCGCCTGCAAGCTGCAACCGGCATGCGCTAGCACCCATTGTATCGCATATCGGAATGCATGCACACACTTGTGTGCATGACTATGCCTCAACTGGTGTTCTCTCATCTGTTTGCAGGCAGACTCTGCCGCAGATCATGCACTGCTGGTGGACTCACAGCACCTGCGAGACCGCTTGACACAGCTGCGGCGCTCAACGATTGAGTTGCCAGCTGCTGCAGCGTCAGCCAGCCTGAAGCACAGCCAGCAGCTCATCGCCGATGGTCTCGCTGCAGCCGCATCACTGGTGTCACAGGCAGCACAGCCTGCGACTATGTCTGCCCAGCAGCGGCACGTCACTGAGCTGCAGACCTGGCTGGCAGCCAACTTTCCATGCAGCTCGCTGGCAGACTGCTGCCCTGAGCTGCTGGCAGTTTATGTGACGATGCATTGGCTGCCATCACACGTTGGATCAGCCATTCCTGCCACAGGTGAGTTGGTCGTGGCACCAGCATCCTAGCCAACATGCTGTCGCACTTGAGTTCGTAAAGTGTGATCAGCCATTCCTGCCACAGGTGAGCTGGTCGTGGCACCAGCATCCCTGGCGAACATGTTGTCGCATTTGAGCTCGTACTTTGAGCATGTGGAGGGGCGCTCCGGCCCACATCAGCTGCTGCAGGGGGTGCAGCATGGCAACCCCATCCTGAGCTCAGCTATCAGCCAACTGCGCAAAGGCTACAGCAATCAGATGCGATGCAAGGGCGTCAGCCAGGGTGCAGCAGTGCCAGTCACCTTCAGCCAGGTGCAGCAACTGCTGGAGGCACACAGAGCGGCACTGGCAGAATCGGAGCCTGGCACAATCCTGGCGGTGCTGCTGGCGAGAGATGCCTTTCTGATCAGCTTGCTGTGGCACACAGCACTGCGAGGCGACAATGCTGGCAGGCTGCGCACTCAGGACTGCATCAGTTTTGACGGCCAGCCGGTCTGCTCTGAGCTGTGGGCTGCAGGCGAGCTGGTTCCCGGCAGCGAGGTGTTTCTCAGGCCAGATGGCACGAAGACACTACGAGCAGCCAACAGCGGGCGAGTCGCTGTCGAGGTGCTGTCAGCTGAGGACTCCAGCTTGTGCTGCATCTGGTGGCTGCAGCAGCTGGGGCAGGAGTACGCTGCACATGCTGGTCGGCTTCTGACAGGGTATCTGACTCGCCCGCTGCTCCCCAGCCGAGCTGGCTTTGCTGATAAACCCATGAGCAGCTCCAGTGTCAACCAGATGCTGAAGGCGCGGCAGCAGCAATTTGGCATTGATGGTGTGCTTTCCCCACATGGCTTTCGGCGTGGTCGTCTGCAGCAGCTGGAGGATGTTGGCATGAGCCTGGCTGCCATCACCCAGCATGCTCTGAATAAAACTGAAGCCACCATCCAGCAGCGCTACCTGAACCGCGATGCCCACCTCAACAACCTCAAGCGGGCACGCCGATAAGGTTTGTGTGCTTGGCTGCACCCATTCCTTTTTGTTCATCTGTTGTGTGTGTGTGTGTGTGACCTTCACCAGAAGGCATCAATGCTGAAGAGCTTTTCTGCTCTCACTTGCAGAGTCATCGGTTGGTCTGCACCGAATAGGGGTCCAGCTGAAGGCGAGAGGCAATGCTTGAGACCCCTGGATTCTGTGTTATGCCGTTCAGCTTGACTCAATACATCTTACATTGCTGGGACATAGATGCCATTTAAGTCAGAAACGAATGTGATATGCAACCAGTGGGTGCCTCGGCACATTGCTGTGCCACTCCTTTGGCACCCTGCTGGTCAGTCGATACAAACCGGCATGGAATGACATCGACACCATGTCTTGCACCGGAAGCTCCCTCAGCATGGGAGTCCAGAAACACACTTCCGCTGGCACAATCAAAATGCAATGCACCAACTCCTCCTGAATCTTCTTGATTGTGGCCGCCACCATGTGGAATGGTGGAAAAGCCCACACAAACTCATCACCCCAAGCCTGCCTGAGCCCATCGACCCCACTGCAGCCTGGTTCATAATACTTGCTGAAGAACTTCGCTGTCTTGTGGCCACCATCCACCGATGTAGCAAACACATCCACTGTTGGGCACCCCCAGCTCCGCATCAGCCGCTGGCTAGGTGCCTTGCACAGCACCAGATCTGAGGTGTCCATTTCCTTTGATAAGGCATCTGCCACTTGGATCTCAGCTGACTCCCTGGGCTGCCACACGAAGTCCACCTCTGCCTGTGCCTTGAATGCTTTTACCCGCAGCTCCTTCATGACCTCAACAATCTGAGGTTGCCCTCGCATGTGCTGAAACACTGAGATGCACCCCTGATTGTCCCCGACGAATTGAATCCTGTGTGTGGCAATGACTCC
The DNA here is from genome assembly GCA_036584455.1 of Tetratostichococcus sp. P1. Lineage (NCBI taxonomy): Eukaryota > Viridiplantae > Chlorophyta > Trebouxiophyceae > Prasiolales > Stichococcaceae > Tetratostichococcus > Tetratostichococcus sp. P1. The sequence goes on from BTPI01000011.1 coordinate 251,821, forward strand.
TGGTGGCAGCTGCTCAAGCAGAACAGTGACCACCTTGCATAAGCCCACTGCCTCCCTCAATGTTGAGCTGTACTGCCCCTCCTTCATCTGCTGGAGCTCCGACTCTGAGAATGCCACATTGATGGCGCTGCCCAGCTCCCCATTCGGGGTGTAGCCAGCGTACGCCGTCTCCGAGGCATCCCCCACGACGATGACGGCCTTCTCTCGTTTGAACATGTGGTGCCCTACAGGCAGCGCCAGCGGCAGTTGCCTGACTATTTGTGCTGCAATTGTTTGTTAATCTTGCGAGCACTGCAATGTGCAAATGCATGCAGCACACTTGTTGCAGAGTCACAGAGCCGTTGCAGCGGCACACAATGCCCACCATTCAACTCGTCGATGTGGTCCAACAGGAACTGGACTTCTGTTCTGGCGCCGCCGCCCAGCCTAAAAGGGGCATCCCAGTCCTGCAGCTCACACAGCTTTTCATGCCAGCCCTTCTTGCAATGCGCCGAGCTGTGACATCCCCATGTCATACAGTGCCATCCTTCAGCATCAATGTCCAACTTGCCTGTGTGCCTGCAATGGCATTGTATAATTCTCGTGTGAACAGCGGCGCCAGTGCCACCGCGGGTGCAAACGACAGCAGCAGCCCAGCAAGCTGAGCCACCTGCCGCGCTGAGCATTGCTGCCGCTGCAGAAACTCTGCTGCTGCTGCTTTATATCTGACAACCTTCTCTGCTGGCACGATGAAGGTCAAATGCTGAGCATCTACGATGAGCCCTAAGAACTTGTTCTGATGCTTTGGCAGAAGGCTGCACTTATCTAAGCTGAGAAAGAAGCCCAAAGCTGCATACAATAACACCATTGTGCGCATTCTATATTTGCCTTGAGCTTTACTACTGAACGCCAGCTGGGTGTCATCAATCATTGTTGTCAATCGCTCCTGACCCAGCTGACCGCTGCGCAAGGGTCTCAGAATCTCGCCCATCAATGTGGTGTAAGCTTTACAAGCTGATGCCAAGCCGAAGCACATCTTGGTGAAGCAATAGATCACTCCTTGAAAGCGGACACACAAGAAACGCCGTGTATCTGGATGCATGTGCTGCATGTGGTAGCCTGACCGCATGTCGGTCGAGGCTACCATGTCTCCAGCCCGCAGGTAGGTCTTGAGATCCTTGAGCTGCTCGTAGTGGAAGGGGCGGTACCTGCACAGGCATTCACCACAGCCCATCAGCGTGTGTCATGGCTGCTGAGCAATGTTGTTCATCACCTCTGATGATGCCAGGACTGCATCAATGTAAAAGGCAAGGGCGGCAGCTGGCAGCCTACCCTGCTCTCCATGCCAGCTCAAGAGCAAGCCACACCTGATGAACAGGTTCAGGTACCGCAGGTCGATGATGACACGGTGCTTGCCGCCGGCTTTCGGCACCACGCCTATGCCGCTGATGACTGTGGGCTGTCCCCATTCTGACCGCCACACGATTACTGTGCCGACCTTCAGCATTTCACTGAACTGTGCCGCTACCACATCGGCATGCTGCTGACACGAGACTCTGTTCCTACACTCGATGGGCTGCGGCTGCTTCCCGCTGAGCATGCCGTCGATCCGATCTGCGGGCACCTCGTGGCTGAGGAGCTGCCGCACCTGCCGCACCCGGCTGAGATATCGAGGATGCTGCTGCTGACATGCAGCATCTGGCTCACAAAACTCTATCGGCATGCCGTCTTCCAGCCAGTTTAGCAGCCGCTTCACTTGCTTGCGCTGCAGGACACCGGCTGCCCCCCAGTAAGCACGGAATGCTGGCAAATGGAGCTGGATGTTGCCAGCCTGGAAGGCATCCTCTGGCAACGCCAAATCTGTCACTGTTTGCAACCAAACATCATCTGCTGTGTGATCCTCATCGCGCCCCGTGCCGTGCGTCTTAAGCCGCTCTAATACTTCGTCCATCAGCATCAGCATTTCCGGCTCTGACACTATCTCTTGCAACCCTATTCCATCCTCTGGTGGGGGTACGCACCGATCATCCTGCTGAGCTGCCAGCTGCTGAGCATCCAGCTGACGCAGGTCTGCCTCCAGCTGCAGTTCGGCATCCGACTCTGCCGCTGCAGCCGCCATCATGCCGCCTGCAGGCTCCTCGCCGCCACTCGGCTCCTCCGAGATTTGTGACGGCGAGGCTGCCCCAAGACCTGCAGGCGGCGCCGCCATTCAGCCACGCCGGTGCGGCGCCGCCGGCGGCGCCGGCGGGTGGCCATGCTTCTGCACATATTTTGTGTAAGCCTGGCTGGGCTTATCCGCCGGGTGGTCGAACCGGCAGTCGCGGCGCGGGCACACCGCTGACTTGCCGTCCCAGTAAATACAGCCGTCATCCCGTGTGATGCTGGCCTGCTGCACTTTGCTGCTGATAGCGGGCTGGCGACCAGCCTGATTGGCCGTCTGCCGGCTGAAGCCGCTGCCTGCCGGCGCGCGGTCAGAGCGCGCCGCCGTGCCGGTGCCGCTGCTCCTCACAGCCAGGCTCAGCGCATCGACCTGTGACATATGCACCGCAAGCAATGTTTTGCTCCGTGCGGGCATCCTCTGAGCACCACTGCCCGTTGAATTCAGCATTCGTATTGCCATTGCCCCATTGCTTCCCTGCATTAGTTCCTGGAACACATCCTGGCATGCAAGACTTGCCTGCTTTTGGGCCATGGCGTGCTTGCTCTGTTTGTCGGCAGCGCGGATCAGCTCTTGCCGGAATGCTGCCAGCCGGAGCTGCTGCGCCTTGAGGGCCTCGAGGATCTTGCCCGCTGCTCTGCCAGGGCGGCTCATCGCTGTGTTGATAGCCGCCTCCAGTTCCTGCTCGACTGTGTGCTTAGAGGCCGCCCACTCACTGCCCGCTGCCCGCTCCAGACTGATCTGAAGGTGTGACAGCAGCAGCTGGCACAGCTGCAGCGCCAGCATCCGAGCTGCCTCCCCTGTCAGCTGATTGGGCTTGGCGTGCCGCAGGAACGTCTTGATAGCCTCCTTGGCCTTGTCCTTCTCCGCCTTCGGCATCTCCGCGCCAGAGGCGAACCGTGAGCAGTCTGCCACCGCCGTGCGTAAGCTCGACTCCAATGCCTCTTCCAGGGTAGGCCTGACCACTTGGTAGTAATCCTGCAGCAGCAGCAGCAGCAGCACAATCATACTCATCGTTCCATCATGTCCCACCGGAGCAGCTCTGTATCCCGGATGCGGCGCTCTGCATGACCTTGACCATGCTGTCTATGGCACATTCATCTTAGGCTGTACACACAATGATTTGTGCAAGCCCGTTGCTATGCGCAGCACACCAGACCGCAGTCTGTCTATGTGCTTGCACCAGGACTTCTCATGCCTGTTACTATGCGCAGCACACCAGACCGCAGTCTGTCTATGTGCTCGCACCAGGACTTGTCATGCCTGTTGCTATGCGCAGCACACCAGACCGCAGTCTGTCTATGTGCTGGCACCAGGACTTCTCATGCCTGTCTATGCGCAGCACACCAGACCGCAGTCTGTCTATGTGCTGGCACCAGGACTTCTCATGCCTGTCTATGCGCAGCACACCAGACCGCAGTCTGTCTATGTGCTGGCACCAGGACTTCTCATGCCTGTCTATGCGCAGCACACCAGACCGCAGTCTGTCTATGTGCTGGCACCAGGACTTCTCATGCCTGTCTATGCGCAGCACACCAGACCGCAGTCTGTCTATGTGCTGGCACCAGGACTTCTCATGCCTGTCTATGCGCAGCACACCAGACCGCAGTCTGTCTATGTGCTGGCACCAGGACTTCTCATGCCTGTCTATGCGCAGCACACCAGACCGCAGTCTGTCTATGTGCTGGCACCAGGACTTCTCATGCCTGTCTATGCGCAGCACACCAGACCGCAGTCTGTCTATGTGCTGGCACCAGGTCTTCCACTTCTGCAACCAAGCAGTGCACAAGCACAAGCAGTGCACAAGCACAAGCAGCAACAGCATAAGCACAAGCACATGCAGTACAAGCACAGCAGTGCTCCAGCTAGCACAAGCAGCTAAGCACAAGCAGCACAAGCAGCACAAGCACAAGCAGCAACAAGCACAAGCAGCAGTGCACAAGCACAAGCACTTCACTGCACTCTAGCTACACTGCACTTCACTGCACTCTAGCTAGCACAAGCAGCACAAGTACAAGCAGCAACAAGCTCAAGCAGCAGTGCACAAGCACAAGCAGTGCAACCAAGCAGTGCACAACACAATCGTGCTAAACCTGTATGTTGGGTTGCGCATCTGCCACTGACACACAATACGCAAGTCTGGCCTGGCCTGGCATGCGACCCACTCACTAGATCAGGCCATCAAACAACTACTTAGCAGACAATGCATGCAGACTCAGGTTTTGATGATAGAAAGGCCTGCTGCACCTCAGTCTCGTGTTGACGTTGATAGTCGCTCGTCTGTCTGTGCCCTCGAACATGCTGCGATCATCGAGCGCGTCAGCAGCAAGTATACAAGTTGCAGTAGACCAGTGATCGGAGAGTCCGCTGCGCAAGATGTAAGCTTTGGCGCAACAAATCACACCTCTGCCCCGGCCTTCTTGGGGCGTCCAACACAATCCTTGCTCAAGCCCTGATCCCAGGTCATAAGAGCCCATGGTCTAGACAGGAGCTCAGCCTCACCATATATCTGGTGCTCTCGCTTGGTCCTGCAGCGCTGGGACCGTCGTCGCTGTCGCGTTGACCGCCTGCTCCTGATCCACGTGGCGGTGACCGTGACCGCTCGCGGCGCCCCGCCCGCAGGCCGGGCTCCCGCTCCAGTGCGCCCAGCGCGTCCAGGATGTCCACCAGCTGCTCGCCCGCCGCCAGCTCCACCGTCGGTGCGTGCCTGACGCCGTCCGGCAACGCCTCCCAAGCTGCTGTCTCCGCCTGTGCCAGCGCCAGCGGCCGCCGCAGCAGGACACGTGGGAATCGCAGCGCTCCTGCCGCTGATCTGACACACAGCTGCACACGGACGCCGTCATCAAAGCTCCGGGCATCCTCAAAGGCCCTGGCACGGATTGTGGTTACCCTCACAGACTGAGCTGCGCCCTGAGCTGCATGCTCCTTGAGCACTACCAGCCCGAACACTGTGTCATCGCTTTTGACGACGGGCTCTGCAGCGCCCGCTGGCCCTGCATCCTCGGCTGCTGCTGCAGCCGCTTCCCGGGCCCGGGCCCGCGCATCTCGCCGGGCCGCCATTGACCCTGGCCGCAGGCCAGCAGCGTGCACACGCTGCCCCCAGAAAAACTCAGAGAGCCTCTCCGCTGCCAAACCGCTTGACCTGGTGCCAGCAGCGTGTGCAATTGCGCCTGCACAGCGCTGCAGCTGTAGCGCTGACCTTTGCCGCTTCGGCTAGTCTGATTAGTGCCCTGTTAGCCGGCGCTAGGTGGCACAGTTGGCATTTCAACAAGCGGGCAAAAGCACAGTTTCTTTCGCAAAGTCAAATCGCCAGCGCCAAATTTGTGGGTCAAAGCGTCGTTCTACAGTTCTGCTCGAGATCGAGATGACCAATCCAGTAGACTTGGCGACCATGATCATGTCCAGTGACTGACCTGAGCTGCCTCCTATCAATCCACTCGGAACGCAGCGTCGTCGTTCCTGAGCTCAAGTGGATCGATCACAAGCTGCACTGGTATCTTGTATTGAGTCGGATCCATTTCAGCATTGGACATGCAGCCAGTGCTGCAGCAGCCAGCATGCCGCAGCGCTGGTACCAATGCTGCGCGGCAATGCTGCGGCTCGCCAGTGGCACAGTCGCCCTCGCACGTGGCAGCTTCACGACTGCGGCGGTCGTCACTGCATCAGTCTGCTGCGCAAGGCGCATTTGTCCGCACACCCCGCGGTACCATCACGGGCAGGCGGAGGCGGCTCCGCTGTGCTGCCAGCATGCCTACTGACGGCGAGGTGCGTTCTTCACAAGGAGCCTCGTTGTGGGCAGACGCGGTTCGTGCCCGCCTCAGCCGGCAAGCATGGGCATGCCACGGTTTTGCAATGCGGTCCTTCATACCAGCACCTTCGCCAGCACTGTCAGTGGTGACACACTGCATTCGAATGCATGCGCCGGTCATGATGCTGAATGGGCTTCGCACAGACTGTGGTACTGGTGGGCGACATCGGCGGCACAAACTGCCGCCTGGTGCTGGAGCGTATCGTCTCCGGCCAGAGTGACAAGATCCTCTTCCAAAAGGTGCATCCTTGCGTCGGCTGCACCAAGGGCGATCGTGACCACAAACCCTGCAGCATGCGACTGAGGCAACACGACGAGACCATGGACAGGCTGTCTGATGCGATGCGCCACATCACAGGTGTACCCGACCGCGGACTATGACACCTTCGAGGATGCGCTCGACGCCCTGTACGCGGAGGAGGTTGTGCAGCAGCACCCGCCGCAGTCGGCCGCGCTGGCAGTCGCGGGACCTGTCATCCACAATTGCTGCAAGATGACGAACTTGGGATGGACCATTGACGGCCAGGAGCTCACAGAGAGCCGCGGCATCCTGTGAGCAGATGTGCATCTCCTGAGATGCCAGTCGTCATTTGGTGCAGAACACGAGCAGCATGATATCCTGCGATACAGAGCCTGCCCACTACTACATAGCAGGCAGGCTGAACTCATGCATACTGCTGCTGTGGACAGGTTCGCAGTGCTCAACGATTTTGAGGCCGTGGGCTATGGCGTGTCGGTGGTGCCGGAGTCGAACACCATTGTGCTGAATGACACACCAGTCGTGCACATGGTGAGCAGCGAGGCAGCTGCTGCCCTTACACAGTTTTCACACATCATCTCGTATTTTTTGTCTACCAGTTTGTGAGAAAGGCGTAGCACATGGGCAGCGCCTCCAAGTTGTTGAGATTGCTGCAGGCGCCGAAGGCGGTGCTGGGGCCTGGCACTGGCCTGGGGGAGGCAATCATGGTGTTTGAACGCAGCTTCGGCGGCTACAGGTGAGCTCCTTACTTGTGTGATGCTAGTTTCGTCGTGCAACCTGACCACCCGTAAACATCGACTGCTTTGAGGCAGCTGTACTGCTCCACTCCTGACTTGCAACTTGATACTGCTAGGGTGTGGCCATCAGAGGGGTCGCATGCCGCATTCGCGCCGCGGGGGTGGAAGCAGCGGGCTCTTGCAGCATTTGCTGAGGAGGAGCTGGGACAGCACTGTGAGATTGAGCATGTAAGGCCTCTCCTCCCGAGTATGCACGTTCCACAGATGAGCAAGGGTGACAGCGTCCTTGAAGCACACTGGCAATGCCGTCAGCCATCAAGTACCAGTGCGAATATCAGAGCTGCTGACTGCAGGTGGCATGTGGCAGCGGGCTGGATCGCATCTGCCGCTTCCTGCAGTCGGATCCGTGTGAAAGGCATCTCAATCATAGCCCCTATGTGCGTACTCCGCCTTCCTCTCCCACATGCTCTGGTGATCGATCTTTACCGAGTCTCGCTGATACGAATTGTTGTTCATTGCTTGGGAGGTGCCGGATATGAGCTGAGTGTGAAGAGCAGTCGACATGGACAATGTCACAAGTCTAGCAAAGCAGAAAGGAAGATTTGAACTTGAAAAGCCTTGGCGCTGTGAGCAGGACTCCCCAAGTGCGATCTCAAAGGCGGCCCTCAGTGGGGCAGACCCCATTGCATCGGAGGCGGTGGACATGTTCCTGGCCATCATCGGCGCCGAGGCAGGTCACATGGGGCTGCGCCTGCTGGCCAAGGGCGGCGTCTACATCTGCGGCGGCATCACGCCCAAGGTGCCCTTGAATGTGCTGTGCCGCCGGGTCTGCACATGCCTTATGCGCATAAGCGCTGATCTGGGGCCATATACCACAGCCACATAGTTTGGTGCACCTGCTGGCAGCTCAAGGCCAGAGATCCTGCACAGCTGCTGGACCGCTTCAGCAAGGGCGGCCTGCTGGAGGCATCACTGGGCCAGTGTTTCACTGTGTGTCGCATGATAGCTTGCAGCAACCTCGTCCATGCATACACATATTGCTGTGCAGCTGTTGCCCCGCATAAAGGAGGGTGGGCTGCTGGAAGCATTCTTGGACCGTGATGCACGCTTTGCGCCGGTGCTGAAAGACATTCCTCTGATCGTCGTCACCAACGACCAGCTGGGGCTGTTGGGCGCACGCCAGTATGCGCTCAAACTTCTGGACCCTGCAAATGATGAGGTGAGCTTGATGGCGGGGTGCACTGACAGAGGGTTTGTGAGATGCATACATGCTTAATGATGTCGCATCGTGCGAGGTGCAGCAGCAGCACTCCATCAGCTCTCAGGCCACTGGACGCCTGTAATGCCAGGGCATTGCCAATTGCGTCTGACGTATGTCATTGTCTGCCGTGCATCTGATCTGCAATCCTGCTTGTCATGCAGGCGCGGCAGGGGCTGGGAAAGGCCTAGGCTGCGTGCCTAGTATTAGATATAGGTGCGCAGGGGGAGATTGTGGTACACAATGCTGCCAAGCGGAAACAGCTGTACCGATATTTTGAGAAGAGGATGTGTCTGCTGGCTGTGCGGGGATCCGTCAACAGGAGTCAATGCACGATGGTGCATCATCTCAATATTTATGTCTCAATCGCCCAGAAAGCACTATGAGGGAACTGACAAAACCGCGCACAATGTGACTGCCCCCGGCCAACAACATGCGATCACACCGCTCCTGCTCAAGACCCATCTTAAAGCCCCACCCAGTATATCAGTGCGGCTTCGGCACATACCTGCGTGCAGCCAACTGATGGGTGGTCTCTTGTGTACATCCCAGATTGCCCGCAAGACATGCACATCTCAGCAGCAATTTCGGTTCAGCTCACCCATCCACCGCAAAGTTGCGTGTTGCGCTGGGTATTCGCACTCTGAGGCCGTCCAGCTCCTTTGCAGCAATGACCTGACAGCCCAGTCGCGACCTGCAGGGAGACAATGCGCGGTTCTTCTATGTTGACATGGGGCATCAATGTAGACGAGGTGGCAATGCCAGATGATACAAGAGCGTGCAAGGTGCAGCATGCATGTACCGAAAACTGCTGAGACTGTGCGCACGTTTCCGTCAGCCCGTAGGCAAGGTCGAGCATGTCATTCTCGTCGTCCTCTGGCTCTGGCAGCTTATCGAAATATTCCTGATCCTGCTTGTGGCGGCAGCAGCAATGAGTGATGCGCAAAGAGCAAGGACATGGCCTTGCTGCAGGAGGAAGCAGAAATGAACCAGTTTTATCTGCACTGCCATGAACCGCACCCACCTCCACGATGACGTGACATGTCGAGCAGGCTAAAGAACACTCGCAGGCCCCTACACAGCTGGCACTAGCCCGTCAGCTCGCATTGTTTGTTCATCAGTTCCGTAATAGTAGTCGCAACATGTGATTCAGTGAGTGGATCCTTCGACCTTCAAATGTCAGCAAACGCTATCGGCCTTGCCTTCCAGGTCCACATTGTTGGCATGCGCCGCCTCCAGCAAATTTTCACCGACGGGCACTAGGACAGTGGTCTCCGATTTGTCCTTCTCGTCGTAGTACGTGACCGTGATTCTACACGGGCGCAAAAGCAATTTTGCATCGTCCAGGCCGGTGCACGCTGTAAACTTTGTTCGCTTGCACGCAATGCTGGCGCACGCATTATGGATGAATGCCTCACTTTTCGGTCGAGTCGTCAGTGGAACCCGCAGCTGCAACAACGGTTCCTATTGTGCGTTTTGTATCGCTGGCTGCCAAGCTCTGAAGGCCCTGCTCTGCAAATGGAGCTGCTACCCGTGAGTGGGTGGTCACCACTCGCCAGCACAGGTCACTTGCGTGCTGCAACAACGACCTGGCCAGCATCACGGGACGTCCTCTGCAGTGTCTTCAATCACAAGCTGTGCGAAAGTGCAAGTATGTACGCAGCGACGCCCGTGACTATTGCATGCATGCTTATGTCTCAGCCCCCTGCTTGAAGCCCGCCCTCCAGTGTAATCACCCCCCAGCTCGCTGGCTGACCTCGTTGCCACTTGCACATGGCGATGGCATGACAGGAGCCCCTACGCGTAGCAGGAAACTCACTGAGCTGTCGCACACAGCGTTACATGCTTCGTGTGGCCATTGCGCTGGAGGAATTGACAACATGATCAAGCCGTGATAGTCATCTCAAGTCAAACTTTGCAGTCTGTATTCATTGATCCTGCAGCACGACGATCTGGCGGATTGAGATAGACTTTGCCGCTTGCATTGGAACTTGGATCGCCGGTCGCGCCACTCGTGTGCGGTGTAAGGGGCGCGGCGCTCCTGCAGAGCCCTCTGGCACATTGCAGCGAGAACGTCTCGCCTTTGGGTAGTACCAGATGTGAAGACAAAGTGATTGCCTGCACCAGCACTTGCCAAGCGTCATGGCGGTATTTCAGACGCGCCACCGGGTGACCGGGCAAAAGCTTGCCGTCTTCGTGGCGCTTGGCTTTCTGATAGGGTCTGTGCTGGGCTACATCTTCATGGCGACAGTGCATGCGGTACGAGTCGATCACCTTGAAATGCAGCCCCAATGGCAGTCGAAAGTTCAGGTCACATGAACCAGACTGTCTGCCAGTGCACAGAAGGTTGCCGTCGTGCCGCAGATGCTGGAGATCAAAGCTGACTCGCACTGGACGGAGGAGGGGCAGTCCGGAAAAGCGATGACAGGTGAGACAGCGCAACAGGAGGTCGCATGTCTGCCAGTGGGCGCTGGCATTGGCTAATGCTCAGAATTCGTGGCACCTCTCATCCGCAGATGGCGCCTCGGCAGCAGCAGTATCAGCAGCAAAGCAGGCAGCGGGAGGTGTTGCAAGTGTCATGAAGGAGCAGGCGTCGCCGACAAAGGGCGACACCATACACACGCTTTGCACCAGCAACGGCAGCCCATACCTGAACTTCCAGAACCGCATCATGTGAGCCCTTGGCTTAATGTGCATCATCTGCTCTGTTGATGTCTGGACGCACTCAGCCAGATACAAGGCCAGGTGCTGTTGCTCATTCTAAACTGCGTGCTCGCCCCACTGTCGCAGGTATGGGACGTATAAGCTGGTGCAGAAGCAACCGGGGGGTGAGAAGCTCGTGGCCTTCACGCGCATCCTGCACAGGCAGAAGGGCGATGTCCTCATGGATGAGGTGCACAGGATCCGAGCTAGCCAGACGCCATGTGGTTCCAGTCAGAAGCTTCCCCACATGTGCTTCTCTGGACAATGCATAGTCACTGCTGCACAGCCAAGCAGTGATATATGGGCACGCGCAGGTGCCGACATGGCGGGCTGATCCGCTGCACCCAGAGTGTGACACCTGGTGTGAGTTCCCCGTGGCAGACAGGCCGAACGCAGTGCAGCAGTGGATCAACGCGGCAAAGAAGGACTCGACGCTGATTAAGGTAGGCATGTGTTGGAAGCAGGGTGCTGTCCTAGGTGTGTGTGCTCTGAGCAGGGTACATCCTGTAGAGCACTGTGCAGCTGGTTGACATCGGCATGGACTGCTTCCAGTTGCGATGTCTGACCTACTCTTCGTCTGTGGATGTCGCAGGCGCCGTGGCTGCTCATGATCGAGACAGACTATGTGTGGATGAAGCCACCAGCTGCGCCACCTGCAGAGAGCAAGGTACCATGTCCTCATTGCACCTGACAGACAGTCCCGTCACAAGTGCTTGCCTGCCATGCATTCTCAAATCATATCGTGCATTGGCTGATGCAGGCGCTCTCGAGGGGCTTCCCCTTCGGCTACATCCAGCCGACATCGCCCAACATCGAGTTCGTGATGCGGAAGATGTATCCAGAGGACCGGGGCCCGCTAGCGGATGTACCCAATTCCGGGCCGGCGCCGGTGCTCATGCGCTGGGATGAGCTGTTCAGGGTGGGCATTAGCTCAGCGTCCTGGGCTGCAATGCTGCATCAGCTGTGCGCAGTGTGTCTCAGGACTGCGGCCAATTGCTGCCATTGCCGGACTGCGCGCTTGCAGCCTGGCTGAGAGTTGCAAGCGAGCCTGCCTGAGTGGTCGTCGTCGTTTGTGGTCCCGCAGATCACGCCGGATTGGGAGCGGCTGACGAAGCACATAGAGGACGACAAGGAGACGAAGGACAAGCTGGGGTGGGTGCGGGAGATGTACGCCTGGTCTATTGGTGCCGCGCTGCAGGTCGGGATTGCGACTGGATCAAGGAAGAAGCAACCAATTCGTCCCCTGTGACCCTGCAGTTGCTGCATTCCAGCCTTGAGAAAAGGTCGCAGCTGCTCTGCACTCATTGACTGCACTGACCGTGTGACCGGTTCGAAGCCCCACTTGCCGAAGCATTGACTAAGGGCGTCAGCTGATACAACGGCACATTGGCCTTGCAGGGCGTTAAGTTTGACCTGAAGCTGCCGCCAGCGTCGACGCTCATCTCGCAGCCGCCAGCGGACTCGGTCCTGGGGGATGCAGCGATGTTTCACTACACCTGGTGCGCCTGTCGTGACTGGTGTGGACTGATTGTTACCGAGCATTGCTAGCTGCTAGCTCCTCCTGGAATCGTGCTGACTGCTGTCCGCAGGGGCACCATCTGGTCGGACGAGAATGGCAGGGAGGTGTGGAAGTTTGACAAGCGCTTCTACACGGATGCCAACCTAGAGATTGAGGCACGCTTTCTGTGCTGGTTGCATCCATTCTAGTGCTGCAGCTCCTCACTGCATGTTGCTGCTGTGCTGATGTCAGTGGGTAACACACCCTTGCCATGCGACTGCCCACAGTTTTGCCACTGAATGCAGACGCCAATCATACCATTGCCGCCGGCGTGGGATCCCGTGAGGCGGCTCAAGCAACAGGATGGCATTCCAGTGACAGAGCAGCTGACGAAGGTGTACGTGGAGATGATCACTCAGATGAACGAGGCGATCAAGCTGCTGCCAAATCTGCAACGAACTGCATAGATTAGATCGAATACTTGGGTAGTTGTGGAATGACCTAGCAAAATGTTGAGAATTGCTCGGAGATAGCACCAGTTCGGGAACAATAGTTAACGAGCAAGCCGCAGAGCTGCAAACCCACGCCGAATGCACAGGGCCAACATTTCACTGTTTCTTGCCCCTAGACCGCTTCTTGGCAGGCTTTGCACCTGCGGCTGCGGCCTCTGCTGGCTCTGCATCCGCTGAGAGTTCGCCGTCGGCAGCTGGCTTGCCCCGTTTCTTCCTGCCCTTGGCTGCGCCGGCGGCCGCCCCGCTGCTGTCTGCGGGCCATCGAAAGCTCCTGAGGATGCAAGACACGGTGCATGGGCTGGGACCCTGCAGACGACACCGCAATGTACAGCCGGGAGAACCTCAAGTGCGCACAGAGCTACAGCCCCACCTGCTGGCGGCTGCTTCTGCCTTGCAGCCCCTCGCCCAGCAGTGGGCTTTGCAGCGGCTGCCTCCGGCTCTGCAGCACCATCCTCATCTGCTGGCGCCGACTTGGCGGCTGGCTTCGCTTTCGCCTTCTTGCCAGCTGCCTTGGGCTTTGTGCCACCGTCGTCGTCGGACGCTGCCTCCTCAGCTGGCGGAGACAGCAGCTTCTGCACCGCTGGCTCGTAGCACGTGGTCTGCAGCGGCAGTGCACCAGCATGTCAGGAAACATGGTCAGTGCCAGGCTGCAGTAACCTGACCTCTCCTGCCCCAGCGGCCATGGTGCTGACAACAACCTCCAATGCACCAGCCGCAACGAAGTCTAGATTGTGACACCATTGGACTGCAAATGCATTTGGAATTTGGTACACATGATTATATGCCATTACCCTGCCGCCAATGGTGAGGAACTTCAGCCGGGCGGGCGCGGTCTTCGGCTTCCACCGGTGCGCAAACAGCCAGTCGTCTGGAAAGCGCTCGGCGTCGGCGTTCACCTCCACCGACGCCTGCGCCACCTCCAGAAGCGCGGCCCGCAGCGCCTCCGTCTGCTCCTGCGGTGTTAACCAGAGAAGGGTCCAGGGTTATACCCTCATTCACCTGCCGATATGCAAGAACACCTCCAGCAGCGCGGCCCGCAGCGCCTCCGTCTGCTCCTGCGGTGTGTGTGAGAAAACGGGTGTGACATTCATGGCACTCGCAGGCGTGCAAGGTCCATGCAGGCCTGTCTACATGGTCGAGGGGGCTGCGGCAGTGTGCGGTTCGCGTGAGAGAGCAACCGCGATCCCCTCATACCACCTGCAGGTATGCGAGCAGACATCCCTACTTGTGCATTTGGGCCTGGCCAGATGGGAAGGAAGAACCACAGCACCGCATATGCTTGCCCTGAGGCGGTCGTGCGCTCACCGGTGACAAGTCGCACGCGCGCTCGTTGGGGTGTATCCTCGCGGTGTGCAGCACCTCGTCCGCCACCTGCGGCGCACACAAACATGGCTCCCGGCCTGCTCGTCAATGCTGGTGCAGATGGCTGCTGCAGATGGTCATGCTTGGGCGCTTGTTCTCAAGCCACTGTTGTTGTTCACCAGCAGCAGCGTACCCAGTTGCCGACGCCCGCCAGCACGGCCTGGTCCATGATGACCGACTTGATCGCCGACTTCCGCTTCCCAAGCGCCTGTGGACGTATAAGTGCTGAGTGGGAGCAAAAGCCTATTGAACGCCGCACGAGGTGAATACAGGCAGACTGTGAGCGATGATGTCAAGCCAGACCTGCCGCACAGCAGTGACAGCTCACCTGTTTGAGCTGCTCTGCAGACGGGCGGTCGGTCAGGATATCATAGCCCAGCAGGCTCACAGGGGGGTTTTTCAGCGGATCCTCCTGCATGACATTGTTAAAGGACGTGACCCACGCCGGCTGCTGATTGACGGCGAGCCAGATGCAGCTGCGAGCTGACACCAGAGGTAACTGACATGTGATCATGTCTCTTTCTTGACGTAAATTGCTAACCTGGAAGCGGGCGCGGGCAAAGCGGCGGCTGTCACAGAATGCCACCTTCGCTCCATCAGACAGTTCCAGCTCGATTTTGCAGTACCTGAATGAAGGACCACTCATCGTCAAACCTGTTGGTGTCATGTCAACCACCTGCAGCAGCAAGCATTGAAAGCGAAGCTACATGTGTGCAACTGAGGGACTGCTGCGGCATTAGGCAAGCTGTGATATCCCATGCAGACACATGCACAAGAGGAAACATGCGCACTTGGGTGGCCAGACTGCCTTGTCCACCTGTTTGGCATTGACATACTTGGCCGCATCCACGCCCTGCACAACCAGCATGCCGGTCATACCTGCGCGCAGAAGGCTCTTCACATCAGCTTGCATGTACCAGGGCACATCTGAAATGGAAGTGCCGCATATCGCAACAAGCATGCGACCAGCAGAGCAGGGTAGTGCGGATGAGAGCAGAGCAGCGCAGAGCCACACCAAAGTGCAGCATGAGCGCCGGGCTGTCCTTGCCCAGGTCCAGCCACATCTGCTTGCCCTTCCTGCACGCCTCCTGGATGGTCCTGCCCTTTAAGGCGGCCTCCAGATCGCGCGGCGCGATGCCGTCGATCACCTTGTCGTCATCCGCCACCGATGCCGAGACGATTGTGTGGCCTGTGCAGTGCTTTTCGGCCAGACTCCTGCACGATGGAAGCTATGTTTCAAAACGATCTTCTCAATGCTGTGATGGGTAATGGCGGTTAACCCACCTCACGAGACCAATACGTGCCAAAATGATCAAGA
Source organism: Tetratostichococcus sp. P1 (assembly GCA_036584455.1). NCBI lineage: Eukaryota > Viridiplantae > Chlorophyta > Trebouxiophyceae > Prasiolales > Stichococcaceae > Tetratostichococcus > Tetratostichococcus sp. P1. The sequence goes on from BTPI01000011.1 coordinate 267,413, forward strand.
ATGGCACAGCGCGCCACTGTCGCAGCGCAGCATGCATGACGCGCAGCAAGCGGAAGAAGCTGTGCTACATCGCCAGGGGTCGCACCGCGCAGCCTCGACCTCCGGGAGCTCAGGCATGATCAGGCTGAATGATGCGCGGAGTGCCCTTAGCAAAGCCTCTCGCTGCTGACTATCAGCTCTGTTGCGGCATGCGCACGCTGCGCTCCGCCCGTGCTTAAGAACACCACATGGGTCACCCTGGCGTCCGATGCTTGCTCGTGATGTCAATGCTGTAGATTGCTCACCGCTTGGAGCGCGTCTGAAATATACAGGGTGCAGCTGCAGCGGGCCAAATGATCAGCTACACGCAGGAGGGCAGGACGTATCATGCACCTGTCACTTCCAGGTTCCAACAGCAGCGAGAGAGGAGCTGCAACAGCTGGACAACCGCTTCTCGCACAACCGTCTCAAGTTTTCTATCGTGATCCCAGAGATACCGGCCGGGCCGGAGGAGTGACCCAGGCGTGCAGCACGACCGTCGCTGGCCCTTTTGGGTGCAGCCTGGCCCCTGTTACTAACCGCCAGGCTCGCCTGAAGCCGGCCATGGGACGCGGCGGAGGCCATCCGCTACTCACAGGATAGGACAGGAACGCTGCATCACGCTGATCCGCGCATGCTGGCCCGGCAAAAGGTTTGTGACGAGCAGCAGACCAGCACGACACCAGACAGCCACACCCGCTTTCAGCCCGCGGGATGGCGAGGAGGGGGTGAGTCTTCCGAGACGCACGTTCTATAGCTGTTTCGCTTGTTCCTGGCTCGCAAAGCATCGGCAGCAGAGCATGATCTGCTGCTGCCGCCGCTTTGCATCCCTGCTGGCGGCTGCACCGTCCTTAGCACTCGTGATGCTGCAAGCGCAGGATGCCGCCCAATATGCTCCTCAAATCGACAGTCGGCGTCCTCATCTTCGTGGTTGCCCTGCTGGTATTCACTCGCTCGGACTGCGGTGATGCCACAACCAGCGTCGTCACAACAGCGGCACCCAAAGGTCCAGTGCCTTGGTTGTTGCTGGGTTTCAGAGTTCATCTCCGTCATGTCGTCAAGATCAAGCAGTGGTATGCAAGCTGGTTGATGGAGGGGATGGCGCATGGCAGTATGCTGGCGCGTGTAAGGTGACTCATCAATCTGTTGACACCCCATCAACTGTGCACCCTGCAGAATCGCCTGAGAGCATACAAGCGCAGCAGGTGATTCAGCGCTTCCACATGGCGAGGCGTTATGTGCAGCGCATGAAGGACGTTGGCAAGAATGAGCTGTTCACGCTCACGATGTGCCCCGAGAAGTACAGCATTGGTACCCGAACAACGCCAGGCCAGGTGCGCGTTGCATCTGTGCTGGAACTTCAGGTCATAACTGGACCTGTCTAATACCCGTCCGGCTGTGGCAGTGCCCACTGACTTGCGCATGTGCTCTGACGCAGGTCATTCCAGAGTATGTGGGCAACACCTGCGAGGTGATGGGCTAAAATCCATCTGCGCTGAAGCCATTGTGCGCGTTCAATGTTAGATTTCACAGTCATGTTGCATGAAAAGTTGGCTCATGATCTGAGTCGTGTGTCATTGTATGCAACAGCCATGGGTGGCGCGCTTTGCCCTCATTTTGTTGGACCGGTTGCTGGATCCAGGTGGGTGCTCGGCCACATTAGGGTGGTCAACCAGCCTGGCACGCCTGACAGCGACCGTGCCACCTGATGATGTCACCGCTGGCACGCCCTCACTGCAAGAACCCAAAGCAAGTGCCGCAAATGGTCAGTTGGTGATGCGGCATTTCACATCTGCAGACATGCACTGCCTGGAGTGGTCGACGGGGTCGTCGACGCTGTGGGTGCTGATGCGGGTCAAGCACCTTATCTCCATCGAGCACCACGCGCAGTGGGCGGACCGCGTCGCCAAGCAGCTGTCCAAGATCTTCAGCCCGAAGGTGGGCCTGCTCTGAAACCAGCCTTTATGTTCCCACTCATGCAAGACCGTCCGCAACAGCGCTGGGCAGCCTGTTGCATGCTCCCTGCTGCAGAGGAGCCTGCTGCGTCAGCTGTGTCAGCTGTGCAGCGGCAGCTGTCAGCCAAAGGCCTAGAGAAGTGAGGAGAAAGTTCTCACCCCTCCTGTGGCGACTCAGGATTTGAAGCGGCGGTGGGAGCTCCATGCTGTGGAGCCGCTGCCAAACACTTCAGAGAAGGGGCCCGACAAGGAGGACCCCATCAAGTTCAAGTGCGCGGCCCACCACATGCAAACATCTCGTGATGCCGGTGTAACCTGCGCACACATGCTGCTCTGAAATGCAGTGCCATGGCTATAGCGCAGCTCTGCCGCCAGGGCATGTCGACTTCTCACTTCATCACTCACCCCCACTCTCGCCAACACAGCCGCTGCATCTGCGTTGCTGACCCAATCTGTCGCCCGCAGGAAGTACATTGAAGCGGACTTTCTGCCCACGGCGGGCGGCGTGTACGACTACATCAGCGTGGACGGCCGCGCACGTGTGCACTGCCTGAAGCGCGCGCTGCCGCTGCTCAAGCCCGAGGGCGGCATTCTCATGCTGGTGCGGCGGACTGTGACAGCAGCAAGGTCGACTTGTGCTGGGTATCACCCCAATCGCAAATACATCTTCTAGTTCAACATCTTCTTGTCAGGTGTGTCTCAAGCAGCCTCTCACATGATGTACGTCATGACTGCAGGACAACTCGGAGCGGGAATGGTATGCGGATGCCTTTGCTGCGGTGCCAGACCACTGGCTGAAGTTCGAAGACTATGTGAACACAGGTAGGGTAGTGCGCCGCTGCACACGACCGACATGCTGGACACCTGTCTTAACCCCTTCTCATGTCGTGACCTTGCAGCTGCCATGCATCATGACCGCTTTCGCTGTGCGCAGGGGAGCGCACGACCATATGGGTCAGCTGCCTACCCGGCAAGTGCGGCGAGCCTGAGTCGGCAGGGCCTGCCGCCATCCAGGCCGCTGATGCCACGGCAGCTTGAATGGAAGTGGAAGAGTGCGGGGTGCACACCTGAATTGTCAGACTGGGGTTGAAGCTCACAGGACTCTGGCGATTACCGGGATGGGTGCACTGTCTGCAGCCTGCCGCTTTTGGGCAGCTGGCGCCGTCATGCTGGTCTGGGCTGGGAAACTACAGGGAGGTAGATATGTCGTTGTTTGTAAACTCGCACAGTAGGGCTCGAGACCGTGATCCTCTGAGGGCATGCGGGTGTCGTTCGATGCAAGTTGTGCAGGAACAGTGAACACGGTTTTTGCTGCAGGGCGGTTCTCAACAGGATATCGATGACTAATGGTCCCTTCGTCTCGCACTTACACAATAAATGCCATGCAGCATCTATTTAGATCTCCATAGAGTTATCTCATTTCGGACGGCAGGAAAATACGTTGGCACACACTCTGCATGAGCAGCTTTGGCAAATGAGCTCAGCAATGATGTTTATGTAGCTGCAACATCTGCACAGCATCTTACATACACAGCATGCGCAGCTGCACGATCTGATCAAGATCATGACTAGCATCCTGACACTTCAGCGCTACGTTTTGCGATCTGAACATTGTCGACATGCGCCCCTGCGGCGCACACCTTTGCGGGCCGGACATCAAAGACTGACATGCATGACAGCCTCCAAGGCCACAAACAGTGCCGCTGACGACTACAGCTGGCCAGGCCACGACGCGTTTGATGCGGAGGGCGACCGACAGGACAAGGCTGCGCTGGCGCTGCCGGCTGTGACACATGGCAAGACCGTCACGCTCGTGCGGCACGGCCAAAGCCAGTGGAACGCATCCGGCCGCATCCAGGGCAGCAGCGACCTGTCGCTGCTGACGGACAAGGGGCGGAAGCAGGCCGAAGCTGCCCGCCAGCAGGTGCCAGACATTGCAGTACGCTCACTGTACTGGTCGCAACAGTGTCTGTGTGTGGTTAGGGATAGCGAAAACGCACTGCGGCGGCGTCTTGACAGCAAGCGATGAACGTCGGATGATGTCTTTCTTTTGTTCCTTACCTCAGCTCCAGTCTTGAACACGTCAGATCTTGGTTGCAGCTGGAGGGCGAGGAATTTGATGCATTCTTCTGCAGCCCGCTGCAGCGCGCAGCGGTCACCGGCGAGATCATCTGGGGCGGCCGCCAGGGCGCAGTCCAGGCACGGTCTTGTCTTAAGTCAGCCTGCTTGCTGCGGCCAGCTGTGTGCTGACAATGTGCCAGCAACTGTCTGATGCCGCGTTGTGCAGTCATAACTGCTGAAGGAGGCGCATGGGAAACAGCTGTACTGACACGCCCCCAACGCTCCCTGCGCAGGTGCTGCCAGCCCTGCGGGAAGTGGATCTGTACTCGTTTCAGGGCCTGTACAAGGCAGAGGGCAAGCAGCGCTTCGGACCCCAGTACGAGGACTGGAAGAACAATCCGTGCAACTTCGAAATTGATGGGCATGCACCCGTAAGGCGAGTGTATGTCATCTTCGTGGACCTCCAGTGAGGCATGTCTTAGTTCGCCCAGCTTGAGTCACGATGCAGCACACTTGATGCCACTGCTGTTGACACAGGGAGTTGTGGTACCGTGCATCGCTGGCGCTGCGCTCGATCCTGTCGGCAGAGCCTGGGCTCAACATCCTGGTTGTCGCCCACAATGCTGTCAATCAGGTGAGGAGGCGTTCTCTGAAGTTTGCCAGAGGACATTCACCTGATGCAGATGCTCCTGGGCATTATGTCAATTCACGAATCTCGGCACACTTGCTCAAAGCCCTTGTGTTGGGTTACACAGGCATTGATTGCGGTGGCGCTGGGGCTGCCACCTCTCGCCTTCCGGCGCCTCGTGCAGGCCAATGCCGCGACCACGCAGCTGCACTTTGCGCCCGCCGCTGCCAATGAGCGGCGGCCCGGCGACGGCGGCCGCGGCGGCGGCGGCGGCACGCAGGCCGTGCTGCGGCACATGAACCATTCGCCGGAGGTGCTGTCCGGGCTGGCGGCTGGCGGCGCTCCCGCCGGGTCCCTGCGCCTGCTGCTGGTCGCATGCGGCCATGATGGCAGCGCCGGCAGCAGCGGAGAGGACGTCGAGGCGACAGCCGCCGCGCTATCAGCTTTCCAGGTCAGGTGATTGAGAGGCGGCTTGCTGACATCACTGTCCTGCCTGGCGTTGCATTCCCGCTGCCGCACCACTGGTTGGTATGGTGAGGAAGGGTGATACTCAAGCTTGCAGGTTCCTTCGCTGCTGCAGGTGGACAGGCTGGTGTGCGATGATACAGCCGCTGCCCGCAAGTTCCAGGGTGCGACCACTGATTCTCAGCGGGATGCAGCGCCGCCGCCACAGCTGTGGCACCCCACGCGGCTGTCAGACGCGGAGCTGGAGGCGTCACCGCTGGAGCGGCTGGCCATCGGCGAAGCCCTCAGCCTGTTCTGGCAGCAGTCGGGGCACGACGGCGCCGCTGCAGACCCTGCAGGCAACGGCAGCGCCGGCACAGCGGCCCCGGGCGGTGGCGCCGGCGGCGGGGGCATGTCAATCGCTGTGCTGACCAGCTGCGGCCGCATCGCAGCGTTGCTGCACACGGTCTGCGGCCTGCGCCAGGAGGGGGCCTTCGCCGTTGAGGTGCAACCGGCGAGCATCTCAGTCGTTGACTTGGTGGCGGCCGCCACTGAACGAGGGATTGCAGCCGAGGGCGCCACCGTGCACTGCGTGAACAGCCGCGCGCACCTGGGCGCGGCCTGTGGCGCCGCGGCGGTCACAGCTGACGGCGCCGACAACGCCAGCGACATGTGATGCGCTACGGCATGGCGCCATTGGAGATTTGAGCTCGCTTGTTTAACGCCATGTGGGCTTTGCTGGCGCCAGTGGCATGTGGCCTCGACCAGTACACCTGTTTTTGTTGACACTGATGAGCCCTAGTGGCTTCCGAACTCGGCTGCGAATAGATCAACAGCAAGTTGTGCGGGAAGGTTTGAGGGATCTTGTGGAGTGGCAGCAAATAGTTTGCAACAGCAAGGGTGAGTGTGACACTCACACTGAGGGCGGACAAGATTCTTGGAGTTCCGACAATTTCGGGTGTCCATGACGGCCATATCGATGTTTGCACGCACCCGTTGCTGTACAAACGCAGCAAGACGTTCATCGAGGGACACCGCTGCGTCTCGGCTGCGCCTGAACGGCTGTTGCTGGGACATCTACCTGTGCAATCCCAGAGTCAACAGACCCATGCTTTTTGCAATGCACAGTGGGGCACCTCACATGACTTGATGCACAGGTATCCAGTAACATGAACACAGAAGGCGTGCAATTCGTCCACTGGCCTGGGCTAGCCTGTTCAGCGGTCGGCGGCATCTTCTGGCTGTTGGCATACGCCAAGGGAAAGCAGAAAAGGCAGCTGGAGTCAGCCACCCCAGTGACCAAACTCTCAGGTAGGACAACAACACTTAGCAGCACCAGGCATCGGATTCAGCCGTAGCCATGCCGAGATGCATGATTGTGCCAGCGTGATGGAGCGGCCCTCTGCACTGCTTGCGGAATGCTGCTGCCTGCCTCTGGGGCTTAGAATTGCATCTTGTTGCATTTGAGGGACCTCAAGGAACAATATGCATGCTGGCTGCTGACGACGTTTCGTATGCGCATCTTGCAGACCTCAAGAAGCTTGCCGGAGCATTGCCGCTGCTTGTTGCGGTCACTGGGCGGGTATGCTCAGGCCATACATGACAGTTCGTCCCGCACTGCGTCTGTACTACTCGAGCTTAGACCTGGCTTGTGAGCTTCTCACCGTTCTCCACCCTGGTACCCACACTGACACTGCAGGCAACCACAGATCATCCCCTCAATGGCGAACTCTCCAACGAGCCCTGCGTCATCACCGAGGTGCGCATCTGCAGCTGGCATGCCACAGGCGCGCCCACAGGCATCCCTGACTGCAAACTGACACGCAGGAGTTGCCTTGCAATCCAGCCTGAAACCCAGCCTGCAACACGCTTGATCATCGTTTCAAATGTTGCTGCCCTCAGGTGCGGGAGCAGCAGCAGCTGTCCAAGCGGGCGGGCAACAACCGGTGGGTGCGCGACAGCGCGACATTGCGCCACACCAAGTCGGAAACATCGTGGGGCGTTTCCGACGGGACATCCATGCTGCCAGTCATCGACGGCCACAGCGCACACCTCACGCTGCCGATCATTGGTGAGACGCCAGTCCGGGTTGTAATGCCTTCTGGTCATGTGGCTCACAAAGGTTGATGGGGAGTCCTGACCACGTTTCCAGATTGGGCAATGCTGAGCGATTTGGTAGACACACGAGCTGCTTGTGACTGCATAGTCATATTGCACGGGCAGCATGTGCCACTCGTGTGGTGTTTTGCAGTGGAGACTTTCAATAGCGGCCCCCAGCGAGGCATCATCCGCACGGGCCTGGACCTATTCTCGGGCTTCCACGTGCTGGGCTACACCGTCACGGAGCAGAGCCTGCCCGTCGGCACGCCGCTCACCTGCGTTGGCGAGCTTGCGAGAGCACCCAGGTCTGCTCAGAGTGTGATGTAGGTGTGGACGAATGCATCACTGCCAGCACAGCGTGGTGCCTGTCACCTGGGCGGCAAGTATCGAGATGTGCTCGCTCATCAGCCAAGCTGGGTGCTGGCGCGCTTGCGGCCCCACTGCAGCCGACAGCCCTGCTGCTCTGTGCTGCAGCAGCAAAGCACGCTTGAGCTACAGACCAGCTGATGGGTCATTCCTGATGTATTACAATCCCAGTGTACAGGGGCAGCGTGGCATTCAGCAAGGGGGCGCCTACGGTGGGCAGCGACGGCGTGCTGGTGCTGAAGGCGCCGTCGCAGGGCGACACCTACTTCATCACCACCTCCTCGCTGCCCGAGCTCATCTCGTCCATCAGCGGGTGAGAACAGATTGCTGAGTTTGCCCAGATGCCTTGACGCATGCTTCACAGCGTTGACACTGTGCACATCCCTTTGAGCAGTGAAGTTCAGAGGCACCAATCTCCGGCTTCGGTCAGGGTTGACATGCAGTCTGTGTTGCAAAGCTCTTATTGAAAGCCGACAGCTCTTGTGACAAGCCTTACCATCGAGTGATCCCACTGCAGCATTGCACGGACCTGCAAGTGGCTGGCGGTGGGCTTCGGCGCTGTGGGTGCTGCACTTGTGGCATGGAAGCTGTCCGGCGGTGTCATCACCGTCGTGCGCCGTCGCAAGCTGCGGTGTGACCAGCTTCTCTGTCTGTTTGTAAAGTAGCCTGTCCACCTGCATTCAGTGCTGCATGAGCGGGCAGTCGGGATACTGTTCTGCGGTCCTTGGGTGTGCAGCCATTCGCCGCAGCTGATGCAACAACGCAGCTGCACACAACACTGTGCATGCTTCCAACATTCCTACCTGCTGCTGCCTTGCTGCAGGCAACGAGTGGAGGAGGCAAACAGGCGGCTGGAGGAGGCCCGACGCAATGGTGGAGGTGTCATCATTGCAGATGGCGCCATTGCAGGAAATGGCGCTGATGATGGCGACAGGTGCGCAGGCCGTGCTTGCTCGCAGCAGTCTAATGAGCTGTACATAGCATTGATGCATTTGATCGCATCTGGCTGGTTGAGTCGAAGCTGTCGCAGCACTGGCGCAGATTTCACAGGCTCTCGTTTGGGCTCGAGCAGGGACGAAAACCTGTGTGCCATCTGCCTGGAGCAGCCGTCAGCAGCAGTCTTTGCAGCGTGCGGCCACATGTGCACGTGCTGGGAGTGTGCGCAGCGGATGGACCGCTGCCCGCTGTGCCGCTCCCGCACGCACGCTATCAAAGTGTACCGACCTTGAATGTTTTCAGCGATCTTGAATGGTTTCAATTCCTGCATTTCGGTCCACATGGCACACCCGTTGTTACATGCATGGGCTGCAGGGCTCTTCATAGTGGAGTGCAACCTTGTCAGACGTCTTGATGCTCGTGTGCGCATGCACACTTGCTGTCACAGGCTTAATGCTGCACAGTATGTCCACAACTTATAAAGCAGCTATGAAGGCTGCACGCTAACTGAACTGCACCCGGACTCCCATTACCATAGCCACGTTCCAGCTCAAGGGCAGTTGTGTGGAGGAACGATGATGGCTCTGCGCAATCACTCATCATCCTTGTCATCGTCCACCTGTGCCGCGTCCGTCTGCGGTGCCTCCTCGTTCTCTGGCATGGGCTCATCGGCATAGTCCTCCTGTGGAGTGACAGGCCAAACAGCAGGCTCAGTGTGGCGCTGTTTCATTCGTCAGCGAGGTCGGTCCAGCAGATCGACACATTCACAGACTTGGACGGCGGTCAACATCAAGGCTGACAGCAGAAGTCACACTCCCGGCAAGAGAAGGGGGTGTACAGCGGACAGTCACTGGCACTCTGAAACAGAGGAGGCCGCACTAAATGACAAGAGAAGAAACAAGCTGCTAGAGGCACCTTGAAGGCGTCGGCGGGGACGCCGTACAGGCGCAGCAGCGGCTTGTTGGGGTCCTTGACCAGGAGCCATTTGCCGTCATCCAGGCCGCTGCACACGTCCACCAACGCGCGCACGATGCCCCAGCAGTTCTCCAGCGACAGGTTGATCTGCATCGCGAAGTCGCGCGGCTTGACCGCCTGCACCGGCAACACGAAGAACATGTCAGGTTTTGGGCTGTGTCACTGTCGTTCGCCATCAGTGCAACACAGCTGCAAAAATGAATACATCGCAGCTCCGGCGGCTGCTGTGTGCGCAAGTGGTCATTTGTCACCGAGTCCACACACAACACAGGCAGCTAGTGGGTGCAGAGTTGCCGTGTACACGACATAGCAATTGCAGCCGGCGGGACAACCTCAGTGTGTGGGGCAACATGCCTGGGTGGACAGCATGTCAACATGTGGACTGCATGAAACAAACCCGAACACCCAAAACAAGCGCACCTGGGTGGACAGGATGACGTGGTGGTGGGGGTCGCGGGGGTGGGCGCGGGCCACGTAGCCCAGCTTGATGAGGTCGACGCCGGCGACCAGCGCCGCCGCCGTCCACTTGGCCAGCTTGTTGGCGTTGTTCTTCAGCTCTGTCGCCAGCACCGCGCCGCGCTGGTTCTCGATCTTCTGCCGCCAGTCCACGCCCGTCAGCCTGCCGAAAACAGCGGTGCCGATTGTTCAGCCAGGAGCTGCAAGCTGAGGAGGAAGAGCGCTTTGGCATTGTGGCCGCTGCTGGGTGTCCCTGATAATTTGCTGGCGGTCCATAACCATCGGCCTGGCCGAGAGGAGCCTGGAACTGTTCAATGCTGTTCAGCCATGCAACAACCAATCTGGTGTAATTTACACCCGGACACGTGCCAACCCGGCACCCAGGAAGGTCGTGCACATGACATGCAGTTGCGGCGGCTGTGCATGCAAAGGCGTCCATTGACGTTGGCTGGTGTCGATGTTGGCAGGTGTGCGATCAGAATCCAAACGCAGGCGCGCACTTGGGGTCGAACTCGTTGAGGGCCTTGACGGAGACGAGCTGCTCCTGGCCCTTGAGGTGCATCACAGCGTCCACAGCGCACCGCACCACCAGATCCCGCTCCTCACCCAGGCTCGCCTTGCGGTACCTGCCAAGTCAGAAGTGGTGCAGCATTCAGAAATTTCTACTTCTGACAGAGCCTGTTGCTGCTGCTGAGGTGTCTGCGCCATGCAACACCACCAGCGCCGGCTCCTCCCCCAGGCTCGCCTTGCGGCACCTGCCCAACCAGCCCAAGTAACAGCAGTAGAGCAGTCAATTTGCCTTGTTCAAGGAGTAACACTTCTGAGAAGATCCTGTTGCTGCGCTGAGTGTCTGCTCTACGCTGCTTCACCAGCTCCGCATCCATGCTCGCCTTGCGGTACTTGACCAAGTCGGAAAGCAGTGATGTGGGAAAAAAAGGTGCCGGTGCAAAGAGACATCATCGGTATGTCTTACTTTGGGTGTGGGTTGTGAAATGTGAAACTTGATGTGTAGGTGCCTGATCTCCACCAGTCTTGCCTGGTGGTGTTGATCAAACAGACACCGCTGAGGAGCAGCAGAGCAGATTGGAGTGGCTGCACAATGTCGGTACATGTAATGTTCAACGATGACACATAGGATCACCACTGCCAGCTCAACGTGTGGCTGGGCTCCTGTGCAGCAGGCACCTTGCAGCAGGCCATGTTGATCGACAGTAGCCTGCACACGCCTCTGCTGAACTTGAAAAGTTGACCTCAGAAGGATCGTCAGCAACAAATGAGACACACCTGTAGGCGACGCTGGCAGCTGGCCGCCCCTCCGGCAGCTCCTGGCCGGCAAAGGGGTTTGGCGCCCCGCACTCGTGCGGCGCGCCATCTGCTGACAGCACCTGTGCATCACGGCAGTCTGTCAGCGAGATATGTGGATGGACTGCAGACCATCACCTCTGCCATAATTGTGGCGACGTATTGAGCAGAGCCAGGGTGACACCCGATGCTGCAGAGGCAGTGAAGACGACTGGCAGAAGGGGGCGGGCGGCGCTCACCTGCTGCGAGAAGGCCTGGTTGATGGCGGTCGCCTCTTGGCTGAGCTGCTGCACGCCATTGATGGAGTCCTTGTCCTCTGCCACCGCCTCTGGCGCTGTCTCTGCCACCTGTGTTACAGGACTTGGTTCAAGCTTTGGGGGCATTTGTCAGCAGGGTGTTATGCTGGCACGTTGATGCCAGCATGCAACAAGTGAAGTCGGCAGTAGCACTGAAGACGCACTGTGCGGGCGATAGAGCAATGCTGCAAGCGGTTGATGACAGTGTCTGCATGTAGATGTTGCCTTGAGCAGCCGATTGGCGCACCGTAAGGGTGCTGAGGGAGTAGCCATCGCGGGTGTCGAAGAACAGCTTGCCGTCGGCCTTGGTAATGAGCACATCCCACGAGTACACGGAGCGCGGCGCGCACATCAGCGCCACCAGCACTGTGTCGCTCATGAACACTTGCCCCGTGCCCTCGCCCGCCAGCTTCCTATTGTGAAATACAACCACAGCTCACTTGATGAACTGCAACCTGACCCCACAGATCAGCCCCACCAGCACTGTGTTGCTTATGAACACCTGCCATTTTCCTGTTGCGCATATCAAGTTGCATTGCAAGATCGAGCTGACTCCACAGATCAGTGCCATCAGCACCATGTCACTGATGAACCCTGCAACGAGTTCCTTGCCCGCCAGCTTCCTGCAATATGCCATCTGCTGCTGCAAAACAGTTTCACTATACAAGGTCCCCACAGCATTGTGCGGCTCGATGCGATCGCACACATGATGCAACTGCTAAGGGTTGAGAGCGGGCGAATTCAGCTGCAGGACTGACAGGACGCACTGGATGACGGGGTCGTTAGAGACGGTGACGTCATTGAAAACGGCCCGTGTGGGCCGCAGCGGCTTCTCCGCCTTTGGCGTGACGCGGTCGTAGACCTGCCACGCACATGTGCATCCTTCACACTGGCCTAGCACCGTGTGTAGGACCTCGACAGAGCTGGGACATGTGCATCACAGGCCTACACAAGTTAGCTTATGATGCGGTGCAACTGATTGATTGGGTGGTGGACGGCGGTCCACACCTTGTCATAGAAACGCAGCTGGCCGGCGAAGGTGAGGTCGCTGAGCTCAGGCTGCGCGGAGTGCAGCTTGGCCAGCGCGGTGAAGGGGATCTGCTCCACCACTGCCCACTCTGGCCGGATGTCCACCGAACTGGTGTACACCATTTGCTGCAACACATACAGATGCTGGCAGGCTTCAGACCGGCAGGCTTTCACACTCTGCAGTCACTGCCCTGCAGATGGACATTGTGTAGGTACTCCAGGCTTGTGCAATGGCTGATTGTTGCTGCAGTACAGCAGGCGTGCCCACCCGCTGATCGTTGCGCTGGAAGTGCTGGAAGTTGCGCTTCTGCTGCTGCTTGCGCGGCTGCCGCTTAGTGGTGGCCGCTGCAGCTGCCTCCTGCTCCTGCCGCTGCCGCTGCTGCTGCTGGAAGCGATTGGGCTGGAAGCGGCGCGGGCCGCCGCGGTTGCGCTGCACAGGCCGGCTGTCCACCAGATGGAACGAGTCCTCCTGTGAAAGAGGTGGTGAGCACGCTCAAATCCAGGATGGGGGCAATGCTGTAGTAGCTGCGTGCTTCAGCAGGTGGGCAGCACAAGAGGGCACAGCGACGTTCGAGGCATCAGAGGCCCACTCACGTCCTCATTGTGGAAGAAATTGAACACCGCCACGCCCGGCTCCCGCTGGTTTGCATATCTGTTGCCTGCACGAAGACGGATGCCTCGTGCGAACAAGCACTTGAAACTGAAGAACGAGCCAAATCGTCACAGAAGCGAATGGCGAAGCAGACACTCATACAAACAGGCTCAGGCTCACCATAGCGCTGCCCCGCGGCGGTGAAGTCAGACACCCGGCCTACTCTGTCGCCCTTGCCAAACGGCGCATACGGCACGCCATCGAGCTGCTCTGGTACGGTTGTGGGACCCCATCCGCTGTCGTTTGCTGCCACTTGCGGCACAGCGAAGCCCTGCACCATGCCCACGTGATTCGGTCCAGTCGCCGCCAAGGGTAAGGTGTGCCGCACGCTCTGCCGGTGGTACTGCCGCGTTGGAGCAAAGTGAAGGGGAATCAAACGCTGTAGCACCAGTAAGGTATCCTTGCTGCAGGCGAAATGCTTCCTATTTCAGCGACTGCCAGGGGCATAGGCAGGGGCACGTCAGAATCTCAGCGCGCCGGATTCCCAAACCTTCGCCGCTGCTTCATCGTGCGGCAATCGGCGGTTCTCCTGATTCCTGTCAGGCTTGGATGCTTCGCCGACTTTGACTCACGACCGTGGTGGGATTGCTTGCTGTATAAAGACGATAGGATCCGTTTTGCGAGCGGACATGGCTGGGGCGAACGCCCCCACGATGGGCGCCCCTCAGGCACAGCGGTCCAGCAGTCTGAAGAGCAGCAGATCACACCAGCAGCTCAGATGCAGCGGGTTCTCACAATGCCTGGGTGGTACTGGATTGCAACAGCCACGGCATCAATGTCCTGCGCAACGAAGGTGAGGCGGAAGCAATTGCAGTCAACAGCAGGTCACAGATCACTTTGGGCCACATCATCCGCGCGGCACAGCACAGCGCAGGCCACGCCGGGATGCACAACCTTCAGGCTGTCAATTGTAGGCTTCAGCTTTGAGATTGGGTCACGAGTACTGGGGCATGTATGAGTACAGTACTTACGGCACCGCTTGCCAGCATGCTGATGCTGCTGTGATGCGCAGGACGGCGGCCGCCATGCCCGTGAAAGCAGTGGTGGAGCGGGAGGCGCAGATGAACAACTCGATGCGGTCGGTGTCCAGCAGCATTGCAGGTGCGCATGGATCAGCGCTGGCTGCCGGCAGCAGAAAGGACATGCCCGCAACGTCGACTGCTGCTCATGCTTGCCCCGCTCTGCTGGTGTGTACGGCTGCATGTCCACACCTCATCCGTGTGTTTCAGTGGCCGTGCGGTCATCCTATGCAGCCATCATTCTGGGCGGTGGCGCCGGCAGCCGGCTGTACCCGCTCACAAAGCAGCGTGCCAAGCCAGCGGTGCCCATCGGCGGCGCATACCGCCTCATTGACGTGCCGATGAGCAACTGCATCAACAGCGGCATCAGCAAGATCTACGTGCTGACGCAGTTCAATTCCACATCATTGAACCGCCATCTAGCGCGCACCTACAACTTTGGCAATGGTGAGCTTTGCAAGCTATCGAGCGAGGTGCAGTGCATTGACCTCCTGGCAGCCGAGGTGCAGCAGTGAGACTGCAAGTGGGCTTGATGCAGGTGAGCATGAGGAGGATGCAGAACCAACACACAGCCATGCTTTTGGCAGAACATGTTGATCTACGTTTTGCAGGTGTCAAGTTTGGCGGCGATGGTTTTGTGGAGGTGCTCGCGGCGACGCAGACGCCCAAGGACAAAGAGTGGTTCCAAGGCACAGCGGACGCCGTGCGGCAGTACAACTGGATGTTCGACGATGTGAAGAACCGCATCGTGCAGGACATAGTCATCCTGTCTGGCGACCATCTGTGAGCCGTCCGCCTCCATGCATTGACACTTATGTATGCGGTGGTTTCCGGCATCGCCATGTGGCTGCAGTTGTCGCACACATGCCAATCGCCCAGCACGAAGGACATGCTGTCAGTAGACGGCGTTGCAATTGCCCGTTGCTGTTGTCACAGGTACCGCATGGACTACTTGAAGTTTGTTGAGCACCACCGGGAGACGGACGCTGACATCACGCTGGGCTGCCTGCCGTGCGACGACGCGCGTGCCCAGGACTTTGGCCTCATGAAGATCAATGACGAGGGCGATGTCATCGTGAGCATTTGACGCTCCTTACAGCTGTGCTGTTGGTGGCTCAGTTTTACCCCTTGGGTGGATCACCGTTTGGTTTTTGATGTTGCTGCAAATGTGCACAGGACTTTGCGGAGAAGCCCAAGGGTGATGCCCTGAAGGCCATGGCGGTGGACACCACTATCCTTGGTGAGCAAACAGTTGGATGTAGCTGCTACAGCACACTAGAATGCTTCTTGAAGGTTGCCAAACCGGGATGAAGCACCCAGATGCCCATGGTCCACTGGATACAGAAAGGCGAGTTTGTGTGCACAGGTCTGGGCCCGACAGAGGCGAAGGAGAAGCCATACATCGCCTCCATGGGCATCTACGTCTTCAAGAAGGACGTCCTCACGAAGCTCCTGGGCGACAAGTACCCTCAGGTCAGCCCGCATTTGATGTGTTTTCTCAGCCTTGTTACGGCGGTCTGTGCACATGGCATGATCAGCCTCCATAGCTTCAATGTCAGCCTGCACGGCCGGCCGATCCGAATTCCCCCCAGACTACCAACGTGCAGCACCCATGATGTCGCCTGTGGTCACAGGCGAACGACTTCGGTGGTGAGATCATCCCATGGGCAGCAAACGATGGGTACAAGGTGCAGGCATATCTGTTCAATGACTACTGGGAGGACATTGGAACCATCAAGTCGTTTTTCGAGGCCAACCTGGCCCTGGCAGCCCAGGTGAGCTCCTCTTTTGCTTTGTTTCTTGGCAATCACATCAGCTACACTCTGTTCTTGCAGGAAGCTGCCCCAGCTGCTGGCTGTCTCCCTGGGTTTGAAGTAGAACGCAAGGGAATTGATGAGGTTCAGTACTTGTCTCAGCCATAGCATCATCTGGGAACATTGCTGCACATGCAGCCCCCGCGATTCGAGTTCTATGACCCGC
Source organism: Tetratostichococcus sp. P1 (assembly GCA_036584455.1). Taxonomy (NCBI): domain Eukaryota; kingdom Viridiplantae; phylum Chlorophyta; class Trebouxiophyceae; order Prasiolales; family Stichococcaceae; genus Tetratostichococcus; species Tetratostichococcus sp. P1. The sequence continues at coordinate 283,630 of BTPI01000011.1, forward strand.
ACTCGCCGATCTACACATCGCCGCGCTTCCTGCCGCCCGCCAAGATCGTGCAGTGCAAGGTGTCGGACGCCATCATCAGCCACGGCGCGTACCTGGAGGAGTGCACAGTGGAGAATGCGATCATCGGCCTGCGCTCCCGCGTCGGCAAGGGCGTCACCATCCGGGTGCGCTCCTGGACTGGTACATCTGCCGGCACAGTCAGCTGCACACGGGAATTTGCAGCGAGAGAGCACTCATACAATGCAAGGGTCCAATCATGCTGTGCACGCGCGCGGCAATGGTCTAGAGGTGGATATGTGGTTGATTGCAGGACGCCATGATCATGGGTGCAGACTACTACGAATCTGACAAGCAGCAGGAGGACTTGCGGGCAGCAGGGTGAGTTGTTTGCTGCTCTGTAATATGATCGTGAGGATTTGGTGCAGCACATGCACATACTGGCCCTTGCACATTCTCTGAGGTCAAACTTTTGCATTGTCCTCAGAGCTGTACATCGCCTGAGTTGACTGGACTCGGAATGCTTCACACAGGCGGGTCCCGATCGGCATCGGCGCAGGCTCCACCATCTCCAACACTATCGTGGACAAGAATGCGCGGATTGGCGAGAACTGCACCATCGTGAACAAGGAGGGCATCGAGGAGGCCAACCGGGAAGAGGAGGGCCTGTACGTCCGGTCCGGCATCGTGACGGTATCGTCCTCAGTTCGATATTCCTTTCGACTGACCGATTGATCGCAAATAGTAGACAAAGTGTCACTCTCTAACCAATCTCTCAAGCGCACAGATGGGGTCGATGCCATTGAAGCACTGTCAACAGGGTTGATAGTGATGCATTTGTACCGTCCCCGGTAACATTGGTGTACTATGCTGCTAAATTTCCAACACATCGTTTGCAGGTGCTGCGGAATGCTGAGATCCCCGATGGCACTGTCCTGTGAGCGCCGCTTGATGTTGGGGAGCACCGCCAGTCGCCATTGTCAGGTACTGCTCAGCAGCTGCAGCATCAGAAGGCGAATGGCGGTGGGCTGCACGGTGATGCCAGGAGACCGGTCGATTGCTGCTCCAGCGAGACTTGGCGGCCTTGCATGGGCCTGCTTCAAAACAATAATGGCACATCAGCAACATACAGCAACTGGCTGCGGATGCCGTGTTGAGGCATATGCTGGTGTTGTGAGCAGCCACAAATGATTTCTGGGACGTTCTTCTGTGGCGTAGCTGAGCTCTGAATGATGCTGTATTTGTGACACCCGTCGGCAGGCCTTCTTCAGCCACAGTGGCAGACACTCTCAACACTGCCATGATCCAGCTGCTCTGATGACATTGTTTAGACCTACGCATCATCTCCAACTGTGCTGTTTGATGTGGGACAGTGGGAGACAAGTGCACCAGGACTCAAGGAGGTGCACTGCGACACACCACCTGGAAGCACTTGCATTCTAGGGTTTAGCCTTCACACTCCTTCCTGCAGTCGCGCAGCCGGCAAAGGCGAGCCTCGGTTCCAAGGTCTGCCTTTTCTAGCTGCCGTAGCGCAGGAGCGCGGCCCGCAAGATGGTGCGCACAGTGCTCGCTCGTGTCGTGCGTGCGCGTGTCAGCACCATCGTTAGTCTGTTTGCACTGCTGGGGTGTCTGGATGCCCACTAGTGGGAGCCCTCACCAGGGGCTACTGGACGGGGGAACGTGGTGTGCAGCAAGTATCGTGAGGTCTACAGCAGCAAGTCTGGAAGCGATTGGTGCTTCTTGCGGGCACGCTCTCTTTACTCTCATTGTGGTGATGTCTCTACTGCAGGCTCCTAAGGGCGGCAAGAAGCGCGTGGCGCCCGCTCCTGCGGCCGTGAAGAAGGTGAGCAGCATTTTCAAGCTCATTACAAGGCGCACGCCGCGTGCAGAGGCTGCAGCTCGCATGGGCTAGGCACTGTTGCGTGTCGCTTATTGAAATGCTTGTGCCTGCAGGCCGCGGCGCCGGCCAAGCCGGTGAACCCGCTGTTCGAAAAGCGGCCGAAGACTTTCGGTGAGCAAGTGGCCCCCGGCTCTCTCGGCGTGCTGCGCTGGAGCCAGTCCGCTGCCTGTTGTCGCCAACTGCTGATGAAGGCCCACCAAGATCTTGCTGCCATGCCCATCTTCTGACCTTCACATCCGTCACGCACAGGCGTCGGCTCCGCGCCCCCTCCAAAGGCAGACCTGCACCGGTTCGTGAAGTGGCCGAAGTATGTGCGGCTGCAGCGGCAGCGGCGGGTGCTGAACCAGCGGCTAAAGGTGCCGCCGGCGCTGAACCGCTTCACAAAGACGCTGGACAAGAACACAGCACAGACGCTCTTCAAGCTGCTCCTCAAGTACAGGTGGGTCTAGCTGCTTCTCGGCCGTGTTCACAATGGGTGTGATAGAGGGAGCCAGCGCGTGATAGAGGGAGCCAGCGCGGAGTGACGGTCAAGAGGCAGCCAGCGGATGAGTTGCAGCAGGCGGAGTCAGCCAGCTGCCAGTCGTTCAGCAACCGTGCAGGTCGGAGACAGCAACATCGGCTGCAGTGTGGACGGCGGCAGCGACAGGGAGGAGGCTGCTCCAGAGCAGCACTGCGCCGATGCTGCTGCTGGGCTTTAGCAGTTCAGCAGCATGCCAGCAGGCATAGCTCGCCGGGACTAGATGCCGCACGGGTCAGGTAGCACAGGCTCAAGTCCTGAGCTTGTTGTGCTGCAGGCCTGAGGACAAGGCGGCAAAGAAGCAGCGGCTGCTGGCAGAGGCGGAGGCGCGAGAGAAGGGCTCCGAGTCGGACAAGAAGAAGCCAGTGAGTCATTGGTGCTTTGACCATCTCTGCAGTTTGCCTGTCATCAGTCTCGTGTTGCTCAATGCCTTGTGCTTTCAAAAATTGCAGCAAGCTGAAAACCGTCTGCGGTGTTGCCAGCTTGGATGCAGAGGTCCTTCCTAAGCTTGCACTTTTGCAACCTGGGTGTGAGAACTTGGGTGCGAGGGCTGAGCTGCAATGTGCAGGTGGTGGTGAAGTATGGCATCAACCACATCACCACGCTGGTGGAGAATGGCAAGGCGCAGCTGGTGGCCATTGCGCATGATGTGGACCCCGTGGAGCTGGTTGTCTGGCTGCCTGCCCTGTGCAAAAAGATGGGCGTGCCCTACTGCATCGTGAAGGTGCTTGTTCACTTCCTCTTGGAGGAAGCTGTTCTGCTGAGAGGTTGATGAGGCATTTGTTGGTTCACCATATCTGCTCATGTCGCCATCTAGCTTCATGCACGGGTATTGCTCGACGACATGCAAGCTCTTGCCACAGTGCTTGCTTCGCTGTTCCTCCACCCCTCAAGGTTGACAACCCAGCCTGGGCGGCACATGCTATTGATATTTACAGCTGTTGGTGTCTCCCACAGGGCAAGGCGCGCCTGGGCCAGGTGGTGCACAAGAAGACGGCGACGGCGCTGGCGCTGACGGTGGTGAAGAACGAGGACCAGCGCGAGTTCGCCAAGCTGGTGGAGTCGTGCAAGCAGATGTACAACGACGGCCCGCGCGTCAGCTGGGGCGGCGGCATCATGGGCCCCAAGTCCCAGGTGAGCTGTCACCACCCCCTGAGATCATTGGGTGAGATCACTTGTGGCACCAAAGTATGTAGACGTTCACGCTGGGGCAGAGTTTGTGTGCGATTGCTGGGATGTCGTAGCTGCCGAAAGGGCCTACAAGGACACATTCATGACATGTCTTTCTTCTTTGTGCAGGCCAAGACCCGCAAGCGTGAGAAGGAGATCTCGCGCGAGCTGGCCATGCGCGCCTAAGCACCACATTTGCGGCCTGTGCTTTGCATTGGATACTCGCTGGCAGCGCTTGTGGTGGCTAGTGCTGGGATTTGAGTGGCAAGCGGAGGTTATTTGGCAGTGCTGACGCTTTTAAACCTCTGACCTCGTCAGTCTATTCCTTAGTTGGCACCGTCAACTTCCACCTGATCAAGTCGCATTCACCTCAGATTCACCTCTACTGATTAGGACACTCCTAACTGGACACAAAAGCACTGCGACCAAACGTGTCCGCCGTCATGCACTGTACAAGGCCAAGGCATCACTCGCTCGGGTTCACACGCACTGCACGACGAGAAGTGCCAAAGAATGCTGGATCCTGCTGGGCCTACAGGGCCTTGCTGAAGTTGTTCCTGGCATACACCAGGGCTGAGGCTGCCACTGCGCCGATGCCGCCCGCCACCCCCGCTGTGCGCAGGCCCCGCGGTGCCCGATACAGCGCACCCGACAAGGCACCTGTGCACATAGCCGAGATCAGTTCAGAGATCTGACACCCCGTGTGACCATGAACCATACACATATGCATCAGCGATCCAAAGCACAATGCACAGCCTGCACAGCCTGAATGTCTGCCTGCCCCATTGCGACCCTACTCACACACTCTAAGAGGTGTATCCATCATGCAGGCATCGGTTGCAAGAGTGAGCAGCCAACCTGCGGCGATGGAGTTGACGGCGTCCGGCACCGCTGGGTCGTTGAAGTAGCCGATGAGGGACTCCGCTGACGAGAAGAACAGGCCCAGCACGCCCAGTGTGTGCCCCGCCGCACGGCCGCCCTTGCCCGACAGGTTCAGCAGCCTGTTGAGCCGCAGCCGCGTGGTGTTGAGCGCTGCGTCGGCGGGCGGCGTCCGAAGCGCCTCCACCGCACCCCTGCCCCCGCCGAGAAGTGCCCCTGCAGTTGGAACTTCGGCAAGTCAGGGCGCACATGAACGACACGCCGACGGTGTCAACAGGGCCAACAGCCAGTTTGACATAAAGCTGATGTCGAGGCTCACACAAGGAAGGCGTCAATGCACAGAATGGCGGCAAGCGAAGGTGCAAGGCCGCGTACCCGAGAGATACCCGCTGCCTGTGTAGAAGGTAAGGTTTTCACTCCAGCTTCGTCTGTGAACCGCTGCCTCCTCCTGAAACAGGAACTCCGGCTGCTTCGGCAGCTTGTACGCTGGCTGCTGGAGGCCACGGCCACTGACTGCCGCGTTCAGGCCCTGCCGCCAACAGACAGACGCATATGGTGTCGATTGTGGAACATCGTGCAGCAAGCTTTGCAGCCGCCGGACACATATGATCGTACCGCACACCAAAATTGAATCATTGCGTGCTACACATGCATTCCTGCTGCTGAGCTGCGTGAGAACATGCATGTATCACCGCTGCCCACCTGGTATGGGTTATACAACCTCGTAGGCTGCTGTCCATCGGGTACTGGAGACTGGCCTGGAGAGTAATCTGGCACGGCGCTGCTCAGTGCAGCGCTGGAGCTGGGACCGGAGTCTGAAAGAAGCTCAGCGGATGGCTGTGCCGGCTCCTGCGTTTTGCTCTTCTCCGCGTTCCGGCCCGCCAAACGGTCCAAAAAGCCCATTGCTGTGCTTTGTTTTGTGACACGTGTTCGTTAACGTCGTGCAGGTGCTCACTGACCCTCGACGGAGGCAAGTGCAGGTCCAGTCGCACCAGTGAAATTTCGCAGAGCTTCCTGCTGCTCTGGTGCTGCTTCCCCCCTTCTTCCGCCCTGCTTGGCGCTGAACGCTTGGTTTGGCGTCCAGCGCGTGTGCTGCGACAATTCTGTGGCAAGATGGAATCATAGATGTCTTGGAGGCGAGCTCTGACACACTGCAAACTGTTCAGCGGTCGCGTGCATGGGCTCGCACTGACACCCCATTTCATGGCAGAGTTTCGCTGTGGCGTGCTTTCTGAGGCCGTGCCCAGTTGCTCAGGCAGGCACACTCCCGCACAGTGTAGCGGTGGGCTACCTTTCAGGTGCTTCCACACCCCAGCTAGGCGGTGGCAGTCTGCATCGCGCCCAGTACAGCACGCGGTGCCGCAGCATGCCGATGCATGGCGTCAGTCGGTGACCCAACAACAGGCAGCCAGCGGCAGCAGGCGATGCAGGAGAGGACTGGCGGCTCAGGCCGTGGCAGCTCCTGCGGAAGTCCAGACGGAAGTGGAGTATGCAGACGGCCAGGTTGTCAAGGTGCGGTGCTGCCACTGAGGAGACATTCGGCAGCGTGCTGCTGCTGGTGCTGCAGTGTTGCCGGATCTGTGCGTGTTGGATCGGGCCTCGCATATGACACTGCCATACTATGTTTGCAGGTGCCAACACAGCGGATACGCAATTTCTCAATCATCGCGCACATTGACCATGGCAAGTCCACCATCGCGGACCAGCTCCTGATCAAAACAGACACAGTTGTCAGCAGAGAGATGAAGGTGAGCTATAATTTACGCCTAATGTGTTGGTGTGTGCATGCTTCAAGTTGTGGACCCCAGCAAACTCTCCTAGCATGCAGAGATAGCACACCTCTTGCAACACTGCTGCAGGCGCAGTTTCTCGATGGCATGGATCTGGAGCGGGAGCGCGGCATCACGATCAAGCTTAACCAGGCGCGGATGCGCTACAAGGCCAGTGACGGCGAGATGTATGCGCTGAATCTAATTGACACGCCCGGCCATGTGGATTTCAGCTATGAGGCAAGTCTCTGGTGTGTACCTGAGATGCCAGCCGCGCACATTGCAGAATAATGCGGCCTTCCTGACCTCTGCCATTTCACATGGGGAGCGCAGAACTTGTCAGCCTATGGCAGCAAGCAAGGGCTGCCATGTTGTAGTGGTCGGCCCATTCTGAAGACGCGCTCTGTTGGACCTGTCCCCACAGGTGAGCAGGTCGCTGGTGGCGTGCGAGGGTTGCCTGCTGGTCGTGGACGCCAGCCAGGGCGTCGAGGCGCAGACACTCGCCAACGTGTACCTGGCGCTGGAGAATGACCTGGAGATCATCCCCGTCTTCAACAAGATCGACCTGCCAGGTGGACAGCGTGTTGCAATCATGACAGCATGCTTGCAGGACAGCATGCGGACCTCAGTACGATGAGTGAGCACAGTGTTGTCGAGCTAGCAGCTGTCAGACCTGCATCTGCATAGTGTTCAAGACTGAAAACATTGGGGCTGCAGGAGCGGATGTCGAGCGTGTGAAGCGGGAGGTGGAGGAGATCATCGGCCTGGATTGCAGCGACGCCATTGAATGTTCTGCCAAAATGGTAAGCAAACCTGGCTTCTTGCATGGATCAGAAGGGTGAACAACCAACAGAAGAGCAAGTAACAAATTTTATCTATTGCCGACCATCTTGTCCTGCAAGGCTGCTTCGGAGTGCGCAAAGGTGCAGCGGAGCATCGCCTTAGTCTGAGCGCCGACACGAATGCCATGCTGTGAACACGTTCAGACATACACTTCTCGCTCCTGTAGGGCATTGGCATAGACGAGATTTTGGAGGCAGTGGTGGCGCGCATCCCACCACCGCCGGAAACCCTGGACCGGCCACTGCGGGCGCTCATCTTCGACAGTTATTACGACGCCTACAAGGTAGGATGGGAGTCCTTGCTGCTGCCGTCATTTGTGCAGCAAATGTATATTCGGAATTGTTGACATTGCACGGACGTCAGCAATTCCCTTTGCCTCAGACTGCCAAGAGTGCATCTAAAATTGCTGCTGTCCTGAGGGCCGACAATGCAGATGTGGCCAGCGGCAACTGCATCAGCAATGCCTGCTGCTGCTGGTCGGAGTCGACACTTACCACACTGAAGTTTGCAAACATATCACTACAATGGCTGCCATGGCAGGGCGTGGTGGTGTACTTCCGGGTGAAGGATGGCATGATGCGGCGCGGCGACACGGTGCGACTCATGAACACCCGGAAGGAGTACACCATCGACGAGATTGGCGTGCTGTCGCCCAAGCCCATCGAGGTGCGCTTGTGTGCGCTCATAGTGTGACAACAGCTTTCTGGTCCCCCTAGCCTGCTGAGGAGATTGCATACCACAGAATAGTGCACTTTGCACAACATGTGGCGGTGCATGCTGACGCATAGCCAATTTGCGATGTGTTGGAATGCTCTGGTTAGATTTTGCGGTCTTCAGGTGGGCTGCCGGCGCAGGTGGACGAACTGTATGCGGGGGAGGTGGGCTACTTCTCGGCGGCCATCAAGCAGGTGGCGGACGCGCGCGTGGGCGACACCATCACCAGCAAGAAGAACAGCGCCGAGGAGGCCCTGCCAGGGTGAGCGTGAGCGCGAGCGCGAATCATACTCGCCGGTCAGCTAGCCGTAGGGGACGAAATCATCGACGCATGATGTGTCTCATCATGCCAACGCCTGCTGAGGTGTCATGCGTCACGTCACTGTGTGAGTGCAGGTACCAGATTGCGCAGCCAATGGTGTTCTGCGGGCTGTTCCCCATTGACGCCGACCGGTATGAGGACCTGCGGGAGGCGCTTGGCAAGCTGCAGCTCAATGACGCCGCCCTTGCCTTCGAGCCCGAGGTGCGCCGTGCATGCTGACAAGCTACACGCTGAGTCGCTCGACCACATTCATTTGCCATGGGGGCTGCTTTCCGTGTTGCAGCTCTGTACAACCTTTTGCTGCGCTCACACAGCACATGTGCACTTCTTCATTGAGAGACGAGCATGCCCTTATAATCTGCCATGTGCACCCCCTGACGCAGGTGTCGTCAGCGATGGGCTTCGGCTTCCGGTGCGGCTTCCTGGGCATGCTGCACTCGGAGATCGTGCAGGAGCGCCTGGAACGGGAGTACAACCTGGAGCTCATCACCACCGCGCCCTCCGTGGTGAGCGTATCACGGCTGCATGTCGTGCACATCTCATGATCTTGGGCAGGACCCATGTGCAGGATGGTGCTGTCCTGCACTTTGCTCAGGATGGAAGCCACCCTTCGAATTGGCGGCTGAGCCGCGTGCCCCGTGAACAGGGCATGTACACGGCCCACAGGTCGGCCACTGGCGGCGGCTCACAGCAAGTGCAGCCGTTCCAGTCCTGCAAGAGTGCCCAGCACACGGCTTGCTCCGGCTTCTGCCCAGTTGATGTGCCTGCTGTGCTGGGCGCGCGCAGGTGTACCGCTGCATGCTGAAGGATGGCAAGGAGGTGAAGGTGGACAACCCCACCGAGCTGCCCGATGAGTCTGTGCGCGACCACCTCCTGGAACCCTATGTGCGGTGAGCACCACACCCGCACTCATGTGATCAGCCCAATTTCAGCCTGCTGACAGACGATGCACCCGGAGGCTGGCCTTGCACACAAGTGCGTGTGACTTGAAGGCGCCGACACATTGCTCTGTTGCCTGCTCCAGACTGCATTTGCAGAGTCTAATTCTGTCATCATCAAAGGATTGCTGCAGAGCACGGGGACCTTGCAGTCAAGCTGAACATGAATCTGTGCACATCACCCACAGGATGGAGATCATCACACCGAAAGACTATGTGGGGGCGCTCATTGAGCTCAGCCAGCAGCGGCGCGGCGACTTTGTCGATATGAAGTACATGACTGAGGCCCGCACCACCCTCGTCTACGACATGCCCCTTGCTGAGGTGTGACAATGCAATCATCTGCTGTGGCTTCAGCATGAAATGCCCTGATGCAATCAGCTTGCTCAGTATCACTTCTGCGATTGCCATGCGCCCAAATATGTTCAAGCTGAGCTGATGTTTTGCTCAACACTTGTGCGCAGATAGTGACGGACTTCTTCGACCAGCTCAAGTCCCTCAGCCAGGGCTATGCCTCCATGGAGTGAGCATCACCTTCTCTGGTTCCCACCCTGATTGCCACACTTGTTCGACTCTGGCTGGCACAGCAAGTGCGCACAACTCTTGCACATCGCTAGGGTGGGATAGTTGTCTCAATAGCTACATCTGCTGGCATGTGCAGGTACCAAATAACTGGTTACCGACGAAATGACCTTGTGCGGCTGGACATCAAGGTTCGCACTCAGACGTCATGTGACCTTCCAACAGCATAACTCATTCATTCTTGGAGAAGGGTCGCTCATTCGAGTTCTCCCCCACATCAGCCATGCATAGGCTATGCTTCACTTGTGCAGCTCAACGGCGACCCAGTGGAGCCGCTGTCGCTGATTGTGCACCGCGACAACGCATACCGCATGGGCAGGGGGCTGGTGAAGCGGCTGAAGGAGCTCATCCCCCGCCAGCAGTTTAAGGTGTGCCCTGCCGCTGGCCACTGCTGTGTTGGTTCTACAGAAGAAGAAGAGCCCCTTGCACAACAACAGAATGACCTATGCAGGCGAGTCAGAGCGAGAGAAATCTTTCACGTTGTGTGGCTAAAGAGTTATGACACATGTGTTGCACACCTCTGTGAGGCACTGACAGTGAACATGGTGCTTGCTGCCGAGCAGATCCCCATCCAGGCGGCCATTGGCTCCCGTGTGGTGGCCTCAGAGCAGATCACAGGTGTGTTGCATATGGTTTAAGCAATGTGATGGTCTATGTGAATGTTATGTTTCAGCCTAATATCCACATGTATGTATGCATGCAGCCATCCGCAAGGATGTTTTGGCGAAGTGCTATGGCGGCGATGTCAGCAGGTGCGACTCAGTATCTGGATATGCGTATACTGCGCACCTGCCGAGGCATCAGTGTCGAACAGCAGCTGCGGCGTTTTGCATGCTGTCAAATTGTGACTGACCTGACCTTGATGCTGCAGAAAGAAGAAGCTGCTGAAGAAGCAGGCGGAGGGCAAGAAGCGCATGAAGTCCATGGGAAAGGTCAACGTGCCACAAGAGGCGTTCATGGCGATGGTGCGTGTACGGCATCTGGTTTGCAACCTCGTGGCCTGTGTTTCACTGCAGTCACGTCATTATGAATCAAGCATGTCGCGTGTTTGCACCGCCTGGGCTTTTCCTGCTTTGTTTGACGAGATGTGCACCAGAGTGTTCTACGATCTCAACGAGTATCAGCCGCTTCTGCAGGTGAGCATGTCGCGCAACGAAGAGGGCGAGTAGACAGCAAGTGCGTCAGGCGTCGGCAACTAGGCGCAGGAGAGAATTCACTTGGGAGGTCTTTCTGGAGAGGCAAATTGGAGCAGCACACATCACTTCCACGCGGCTATTGGTTTTGTTACAGCAGCACTGACCAGCATGCAATGTCTGACAGCTGGTCATCCGACCCGTGGTCTTCGTGTTGCAAATGGTGAGACTGCGCTGCCCTGACGCTGCTTGCGGTACAGCTGTAAAATCTCAACCACTGCTGCGGGTGGAGATGCCAGAACATGCCAAGTGAAAATCTGCACTATATCATCTGCTATCGCGCTGCCACTGTGGCTTGCAGTGACATGGCTCGCAGAAGTCTGCGGATCCCATGTTGCACCCTCCAAGAATGGCTTCAATGAGATGAGCTGGTGCTCTTCTCTATCAGAACTGCTTCTTAATCACAATTGCTGTACTACATAGATTCTGTCTGTTGCCCCTGCTAGCCTTTGCTAGCCGCCAGGTTGCATGTGCTGCAGCCCAGTTGCATTGGCACCCGCACAGCTGGCGGCACCATCAACAATTGACATGCCTGGGCTCAGCCAGGGTCTGGACCCAGCAGCGGTCGACGAGCTGGCCTCCCGTCTCGCCGACGACGCGACGCTGCGCGTGCCCGCTTCCCTCAGCGGCCAGGTGCTTGCAAATTTGAATCAGCGCATGCACACGACCTGTCCAGCTGATGCATGCACCGTCGTAGCAGACACAGCACGGCACGCCCAATAGGATGCCTTGCAGGTCCAGGAGGAAGCCCCGGACCGCTCCAAGCGGGTGGAGTACCTGACAGCGCTCCTGCAAAGGGATCCGGGCGTGTTCTTGGAGCGCCATGGCAAGCATCTTGGGATGCAGGAATTGCAGGCTTTCGATGGCCTTCGTGACGACTACGAGGTTCGAGCGAGACCCATGGTCAGAATGTCTTTTGCGGTCACATCTGAAAGTCTACTCCTTGCATGCACCGGCATCATTGCATGTTGAGCAAGGCGCATGCTGCATCGCCCCGGTTGTCAGCCCCCTGCAAGGCTCAGAGTCTGACGCTGCCCGTCTCGTGGCAGGTGCAATTCTTCCTGCGGCAGCTGGAGCAGCAGCGGGAGGCGCCGCAGCCGCGCCTGAGGCCGCAGGTCCGCAACCGCCGCCTCGCACAACTCAATCGCCTCATCGACGCCGGTGCTGCAAACCCTAAACCCTCCTCTATAGCTGCCCACGACAAGTTTCAATCGGCATTTCTGAGTAGTGCTGCACAGGTCACCAGTCGATGGTCACCAGTAGGTGCCAGAGCTCCTGTTTGCAAATTCATCACTCGCTTGTCATCTCCAGCGGAAGAGGGACGGTCATGTGAGTGGGCCAGTGGCAATCCAGGCTCACCTCTAGCCTAGTGTGCAGCACAGGTTCCCTGGTTTCTTGCAGGCGAGTACTTTTCTGAGGATGCCATGCGGCAGCGGCAGCCGCTGCTGCACCACCAGTACGTGGGGCAGTACCAGCCGGCGGCGGAGCCCTCCATCCCGCGGCCGTCTGAGGGCCGCAGCCATCCGCTGTCCAACAGCATCCTGACGGACATCGACGAGGCGGCAACAAAGGAGCGCTTTGACAGGGCACAGGCGGCGCAGGATGCAATTGAGGAAGGTGAGCGGAGATGCAGCGCATAACGAAGCTCCTGTCATGGACATGCACTGGCGAGAGTGCCGTGAGCAGCTGCGTGCTACTTGGCGCTGGCTTTGCAGACTGTTCGATTCAGGCGTGACAACAGCTGACACAGCCGCAAGCTAGTGAAACACCGTGCTGATGCAGTCTGTCAATTGTCTGCGCATGAGCCTGCAGTGCTGTGTCTTGGCCTGAGGGTACTCTAAAACTGCTGCAGAGAGCTCGGATGAGGAGATGTATCCAGAGGACCGGCGGGCAGAGGTGGACCAAAATCCGCCACGCCTGGAGGCCGCACCAGCGGTAGGTTCTGCAGAGGAGACCTTCACCAGGATTGCCACCGGTGAGGCGCAGCTGCCAGCGACCAGACCATCCCCGCTGCCAGCTGCGGATCCGGCAACGCAACCAGTCGCTGAGCCAGCGGCAGCTGCTGCGGATGCCAAAGGCGGCACAGGCGGGGGCGCAGCGGCCAGGACAGAGCGCGATCAGCAGGGGGAGCAAGCAGACGCAGAGAACCGGCCGGACGCCGCGCCGTACGTGCACATACCTGAGGAGGAGAGGCGGCAGCTGGCAAGCGACTTCCTCGAGTGAGCCGCTGCACTGCACTGCAAGCCGTGAGGCTGAGATTACCCGTGCAGTGACACAGAATGGCACTGCTTGTTCTAGCATCCGCAATGGTGGACGACAATCTCAGAGGCTATTCGCTTTTTGCTGACATGAACGTCTGATCTTCATGCAGGCTGATGCACCAGCGCTTCCTCGCCGGAGATGACGAGGCCTTCGTGGACTACAAGAAAGTGGATGCTGATGAGGCACTGGATGACGACTGGGCGGCCGAGCGGCAGCAGGATGCAGAGGATGCGTACTTCAATTTGGAGTGATGAGAAGTGGACGGTGTACCCTGGCACATTCTCAGCAAACTTTCACTAGCTCCGGTGCAATAGTTGTGTGCAAGCCACAATATCAATCCTGTCTGAGACAACCTGCTCCACTTCACTGCTGTGACGCCCCCATGGCTGTTCGAGTCATCTCCACAATCAGCGTCTTGATCATCTTCCTGTCTTCGGCTGGCCTGCACACACCACGTCAAGATTCAAGGGGTGTCATCTGCCCACATGTGGCTGCGGCAGGGTACCCAGTCATTCTTGTCTGTACAGGACCTGCAATCGCTGCCAGCGGAGCACTCGGCTTCAGCTCACCTGGGGAATGGCAAGCGGCAGGGTACCACGTCTCCCTGATACTTCGTGTTGATGTTCATACCTAGCCGGTCCAGGTCCACAATCTCAGCCGACTCCGCTGGCAGGCCGGTGTAGTGTTCCACCATGTCTCGTGTCGAGCTGGCATGGTCCTCGTTCCTGAGGCACGCAAATCGTGGTGAAGAGTAGCAATGCTCCCTATTTGGCTGCATCACATACAGCGTCACGACGGACACGGCAGGGAAGTGGTGCGACGGGCGCTTCTGTCACGCACATGTGTTTGGCGATGGGCGCTGAGAAGGCTGCCACTGGGTCTGGCTGCGCCGCTGCAAATTCGGTGCCGGAGATCTGCAGGCCAGCATGTGGTGTCAGACACAAATGCCGGAAAATTGAGTTCGATCTTGCAGCAGCTGCGTGTCAGTCAGTATTTTGATGTCTGAAACCGCACGGTGGCTGCGCGTGCAAAACCCCCATTGAACCTCCCTTCCAGCACCTCATCCATCCTAAAGATGGAAAAGTCCCCGAAAGACGCCTGCAGGATAGGAAAGCTCGCAACTAGGTGACGCTATTGATACACTGTCTATTGTACACTGTACGCAGAACAACACAGGCAAGATAGCTAGCTTCCATCGTCCTCACCCAGAAGGAGTTGGGATTCCTGCCCATGTACACCTCCCGGCATGCTGCCTCCTCGGAGTCTGCCACAGGCTGCACTCGGCCCACCAGCGTGAAGCGCGCACCCGCCATGCTCTGCAGCACCGACACACCGGATGTTGCACATTGCTGCGCACCCAGCAGAGGGTCACATTGGAAAGGCGCCTTGCAGATGCGCAGAACACGATGCACAGTGCAGCGTCCCACCTGGAAGCCCGGAGAGGTGACGGTCAGGCTGCATCGTGGGTCAGCCCTGATGTCGCGGGTGTGGCCGCTGAGGGAACTGAGTGCAAAGATGGGCCTGCCCTCTGGATCCACGCCAAACTCCACGATTGATCCCAGCGGGAAGCCCGCGGTGCTGGCTGCGGTGCTGAGCGTGGACAGCACCCCAATCCTGCAACGTTGCATGCATCATCAAGGGTGGGTTGGCACATGGCAGCATTCTTGTCACGCCAAGTATGTGAACGGTTGGTCGGCGGCAGTGGGGTTACTCCAGCACTTCCAGTAAGCAGGCAATAAATTTCACCTGTTGACATCAATCAGCATCCGTGCCTCTTCAGCCACTGAGATGCGAGCGGCAGCCTTCTGGTGCTCGTGAAATTTTGCGAGTGGGTCTGCCTGCTCAGTGCCTGCTGCTGCACTGACGGCGACCTGCCTGACACCTGCACAAGTGAAGGTCGTCGTTTATTCTCATTTCAGGCGATGCCAATTATGCAGCAGTGAAGTCACAATTCAGCCTCATAAGGGCTAAAAATGCCAGGAGTTAGTGAGATGGACGACTGAAGCAGCATTGGAGTCGATGCCCTGCCCCGCATGACGCGTGCATCTTTGACATGATGTGTCTACCTGACATGGTCGAGGCGTTCCTGCCTTGCGACCCGACCCACGAATGATGCCGAAGAAGACCCACAGGTCTGCTAGCCAGGACGCGGCTGTTGCAGAGTATCGCAGGATGAGCTGCTGATTGCCGCAGGAATGCCGCCATTCAGAACCTGCTTTTTGCGGCGCACGGGAAGCTGTGCAGGTGCAGACACCAATTTGAACAATTCTCGATGTGATGTGGAGCCGTGAGGCAGTGAGTAATGGCGACAACGCTGAATTGAGCATCTGCACCTGCATTGATGTTCATGACGTGGGCACATGCACATGGGCATGTTCGGGACCAAAGTTGCTCCCAAAGTCCCCGCACCTGCACTATCATAACGCAGCAGTTTCCTTGTTCTCCGGGCTCGAAACTCTCCTGAACGACATCCAAGCTGGACAACATTGCCTCAGGCCCTGTCACCCTGACGTCCCTGTGCAAAGCGCGCACATGTCTCATGCATGATCAAGCACCCCATTGCACGCTTCGCCACCCGCCTCTTTGCGCCTGTGAGCCGTGGACACATCATATCTTGACAAGAACCTGACGCCGCTGGTGGAGCCCGCAAGCATGGTCAAATTGATTGTCACAGGCTTTGGCAAGTTCAACGGTAAGACGCATCCATGCCGCATGCCATGGCCCACAGTCAGACATACTGTGTGAATGTACGTAATATTTGATCACGCTGAACTCGCCCCTGACTTGCTGCAGGCGTTGAGTCAAACCCCAGCGAGTGGCTTGTGAAGCAGCTGGCCGACGCGCAGAAAGGTGCAGATGCCCTCAGTGCAGCATGCATGGTTCATATGCTGCTATGTTGTCGGTTCTTCTTACAGCCATGTGGCCTCATGCAGATGCAGAGAATGGCTGCGATGGTCACAGCCCTACATTCCAGGTGTTTGACTGTGCACGCACTCGCTGTCACAGCAGATGCGCCGTGATGCCATGATAATGTGTTCACTTGTCCCATCAATGCGTGCACCACTGTAGTGATCAGCACACATCGCCAGATTCGGAACACAGATTCAGGTGTGTCGTCAGGTCATGGAGGTGTCGGCGGAGTATGTGCAGCTTGCGCTGAAATCCCTTGCAAAGCGAGCAGACCCCAGCGCACACACCGTCTGGGTACACTTTGGAGTACACGGCACAGCCAGCACCTTCAAGCTGGAGGCGAGTTGTGCATTTCAAGGGTCGCATGGGCAGCCGATCGGGCTTCCTCAAATATCAAGTACTGGCAATGGCTGGATACATGGCCTGAGGTCATCCGTAAGGCTGAAGACGGCTGGAGTCTGAGGTGTGTTGAGATGGTGTGGCGTGCAGAGGCAGGCCTTCAATGACGCCAACTTTCGGGTCCCGGACCAAGCTGGCTGGCAGCCGCATGATCAGGCCATCGATCCCGCACACTCGCTGCAACACACCCTCCAGACAGACCTGCCTGTCAACGAGCTGGCAGGTGTTCCATTGACCTTGCACATCAAGTTGCACCAGCAACAGAGCAATTGATACGAATGCTTGCACATTGCAATCATGCATACTCACGATATCTGTCAGAAACTCACGACAAAGGCTATCATGTGCGCAGGGGCACTGCAGAAGCACATTGTGGCAGTCAGTTCTGACGCAGGTGAGCATGCTACGTGCGTTTGTCCCAGCGGCAGCATCTACATCAATGCGTGAAGCCTGTGGCTCTGCGATGCAAGTCAACACTTCACACTCAACTTACGCTTGGCTGTACAGGCCGGTTCGTGTGCAACTACACCCTGTATCAGAGCTTGCGGCAGTGCCAGCAGCAGCATGGAGGCAGGTGGCAGGCGGTGTTCGTGCACGTGCCGCCTTTCACGGTCATCTCGCAGGACCGGCAGCTGGCATTTGCGAAGGATCTGCTGCAGCTGCTGAGTGTGCAGCCGGCAGAAACGGCAGGCACAGACGGCGTCAGCGGCAGCAACAGCAGCAGCAGCAGCGACACCACTCTGGTGCACGAGCCGAAGCAGCACAGGTCGCCAGTGCTGGGCTCTTTGCTGGGATGCCTCCCATGCAGCAAGTGACGACCCCCAGAGTTGTTTTTTTGGGTTGGTGTACAATTTTGGTTGGTGTATACTAGTGTCACTGCCTGGTCATTGCTTCCACGTGGAGAATTGTATTGCACCTGACTCCCGGCACTGCGGCCAAGATGTGTCTATGTGTTTAGATGTTACCGTATCAGGCAATGAACTGCGTCACGGGCGTGTCTGTGACGCATCGCATCAGCTCGGTGTCAAAGCACGACCGCCAGAACAGCCCGCCGCCATCATTGCGGCGCATCGGCCCCACCTGCTTGCTGTGCCGCAGCCGCTTCTGCTCTGCAAATCCGCAGTACACATGAGCAGTCAGCATGGCATGTCAAATTCACAGAAGCCGTATAGATACCACATTGACTGCCGCCTCTGCATGAGTCAGTGACAAGCCGCGACGCATGTTGAGATGATGGAAGCAACCACACAGCGGGCACGATTCAGCCATGAGCTCGACCACATCAAGCGGGTGTCTGTCATTGGACAGACACTCGCAGGATGATTGCCCAGCTGATTGCATGCAAATCAGATGATACTGATACTAGTCTCCACTGTCTTGAATAAGCACCTCTGACGTGTGCCACAGGGCAGTGGAATCGCTGGATGCCCTTGAGCAGCTCGTGGCGCCTGTCGAAGCCGGTCGGCAGCGCGATCGGCTGCCCACACTGCGCCGCCATGTCATCCACATCATCGGCGGTGTAGAAGCGGCTGTACTCTACCCAGTAGTCGCCTGCGAGCACAGTGGAGTGGAGTGTACTCTGTTCTGTTTGCGATACCGAGCTTCCATGTGATATTTGTGCATTGCAGCTGGGCTGCAGTGGTACAATGCGAAAGTTGTGAGTCATTATGTCAGGCCTGATTCATGTGCCTTCACACGGCTGCTGCAAGGATGCGATCAACAGGCGCTCCACATGCTCACCGCTCGGCATGCAGTACAGGCTCTTGAGCTCCGTCAGCACCGGCGGCGGCACGCCGCTGCCGCCGCCGACTGGGGCATCGATGTCATCTGCAGCGGCCGCCGGCGGCTGCAGCACGACCGCCACCTTCTTGTCCTTCGTGCTCAGCACCATTGCCGCACCCACCACCTGCATCGGGCGCAGTAGTCGGCCATTCAAGGTCGAAACATCTCCCGCCATGTCAAAATAATCATAGATCTTGAGCTGAACAGCTTATACCCCGCTGCTGATACCAAACCACATACGTCCAGAGACAGGCCCAGGGCAGCGCCCGGACCTGGACTTGCTCGGCGAACTGGACGCGCTGCAGGTGCTTGCGGCCGAGGCCGTGGAAGTCCGCCACCGTGTTGCCGCGCGGCGGACGCGCCAGAACCTTGAGCGCAATTACCGCGCCGCTCCCCGCAGCCCCCCGCCCCGGTGTCGCCAGCCCTGTAGCACATTGCATGTTGGAACTTCGCCATGAGCAGGAGGATCTATGTCCGTGCAGTGCAGCAGGATCCTGCGCCACTGTGTGCATGCACTTCGGCTGTCAGTGCGACGCCTGTGAATTGTATCAGCAGTGGCACTGCTGTGCTGGCCTGCACTGTGCATGGCAATGCAGCTCGAAGGCAGCAGCCTGCCTTGCAGGTGCACGGAGGGCGACTGCAGCGGCATGCGGCGCACCGCACTTGCCGCAGGACTTTTCCACAGGTCCTGCGCATCGCAAAAGCGATGCATATCCGCTTTTTGCTTGCCGGTACTCGCACACACCATATGCCTCCGCAAATTCAACAGGTTCACATATAAACAGTTTGCATACCAGCATTTTGCCGCCAGGGACACCAACAACTGGTGCAATCTCACGGCCGCTGACCTGTGATGACGAAGCAACCGTGGACGGCGCTGCCATGTGAGAGTCCCTGCCGATGTCTGAGCACGCCTGCGCAGCCGCAGCTGACATGCCCTGTGGAGACGCCGGCCCTGTAGCGCTGGCGTGCATGCTGGCGGCAGGATGCCGCTGCTGCGCTGGCGACGGCAGCGGCACCGGCGTGCCTGAATTGCTGGATGCTGCAATACAGGAAGCATGTCACTGCGGCATTCACGGCACGCATGCATGGACAGCATGCAGCAAACCTTGTATGCCACCAGCGCAGCATGATGACAGCTTGTGCAAGCCTTCTCAGCGGCCCTTGGCTGTCTTGGCAGCTCACCTGGTGGGGCCTGCGCGCAGTCGATGCCCTCGTCCTCGGTGCAGGTGCAGCTGCCTGCCTGTGACGCCGCCGCCGCTGCAGCCGCCTCCTCTGCTGCAAGTCGGATGCTGCCGGCTTCGAATGGGCTGCCAAAAGCGAGAGCTGCATGAGCGCTGCCTGACAGTTGCAGCTCGTCGAGCTCAGCTGCCAATGCATCTGCCTGGCCTGGGGACTGGCCTTGGCGTGGCTCTGCGCTGCAGATGTCCCCCTGCTGCTGCTGCTGCTGCTGCGGTGCGGCATTCTCCTGTCCACCATCTTCCTGCTGCTCTGTGGCACTGCTGCTGCTGTCGCCATCATCGCCACTGCATGCTGCGCCGCCGCCTGTACTTCTGCCAATAGCACCTAAGCCGGTGGGGCGCTCGTGCGGCCGCGCCTTGTCAGCAGGTGCGCTATGTGCTGGATTGCCATGTGCGGTGCTTTTGGCGACGCCAGCGGCTGCGCCATTGGCGGTGCTGCCGCTGCGCCGCTGCTGCAGGGGCGTCGCCCGCGGCTTCGCATGTGCGCCGTCCAATTCTGCGCCGCTGTACAGGTACAAGCCAGTGGGCAGCAGCCGGCCGCGGGCGGCGCTCTGCTTCAGCCACGCCCACTGCAGTGCGGGGATGCCCCACTCCGCGGCTCGCTGCAGCTTGGCGCTGGCGGTCGCGCCGGCTGTGTCGCTGACCACCAGGTGCGTAGTGGTGTGTTTCTGCAGATCGCCGCTGTACCCAGCCCCGGCCGCCTCGGCGGCTTTGCGCACTGCTTGCCTACCCTCGCCATGAAACCCTGCGAGTTGAAAGCAACACTATGCTTCGCATATGCGCCGAGCTGGCCGCATGAAGACTTCAAGAAGCCACCGCTGCCGCAGCAGCGGCACTGAAAGTTCGTGGTGTTAAGCACACGCGAAGGAGGCATATGCGCTGTAAGCACAAGCTTTCCAGCTCGATGTACCTGTGCCTGTTATGACTGGCATCTTGGATGAGATTTGGCACTGGCTCCACGGCTTACTATTTCAATCAAACTGCAATTGATCTGCTGCAGACTATTGGAGTTCCCTCCGAAATCACGATGCTCGAGCACCTGAGAACGTGTGTTTAAACCGCATCACAGGCCAGCATTGCTTGTAGATGCTACTCAACAACGCTACATTGCATTCGCAGAGGCTGTCGCAGCATGATTCGAATAATGTGATTACTCCCCTTGTGCAGTACAGTACGGCACAGGCATTGCACACTGCACAGCCGCCGATCGATAGTGTGTCATGTGAGTATAATTGCTGTTCTCACACAAACATACGGGAAGCTGACCTAGACTCGGCCCACCCCAATTGCTCATCTGACACATCCCCGCCGCGCGGGATCAGCAGGCAAAACATCAACCGCAAGAAATGATGTCTAGACTGATGGCTCATTCCACACTGTCTTTGGGCGTTGCTTTGTGAAGGCACACCCATCAGCAGGCTCATGGTGCCCGACACGTGTGGCGTGATGGCCGCACAGCGCATTCTCTTCCCCGAAATTGTCACATCACGCAGTGTGTCCAGCACGTCGTCAACTGCGTATCTTAGCAATCCGCACTACGTCGTGGCGGCAGGCCTCGTGATCTCTAGGCTCCAGTCCGACGTGACCGATAGGTTTGGCTTGCGCACCACCAGCGCTGTGTCCGCCGCGCCTGGCTTCAAATGCAGCGGGCCTGCCGCAGCATCAAGCGCCCCACCGCCGATCACTGAAACCTACACATGATGACACACCCATTCGTAAGCGGCAATGTGCAGCACCATTGGCAGACGCAGCAGCAACCATTACAGGGCACCAGCCTTGTATGAGAGCCTCAGCCAGATGTTGCAAGCAGGTGGTATGCATTTGCACCGCAGGCGGCATTGACAGGGTTCTGCAATGTTCAAATGTAGAAACTTGCCTGCCAGCCGGACAGGCCACTGGGCAGTCCGAGGATGGCAATGCGTTCGACTACCACCTCGGTCTGGAAGCCTGTCTGGGCCACCGCGTCAGCAGCTGTCCCATAGGCGCTGCTGGTCAGCACACCATCATGGTACCTGCGCCATGAAACACAGAGCTCACGCTGTGATGGGCACTTTGTGTCGCTGAAGTTGTTCAGTCGCTTTGTCCTCGACAGCAAGTGTGCCCAAGGCTGTAAATTATCTGGGCTGCAGCCTCATGTGCCTGACCTAAAAAGCCGGTGCACAAAGGCACCGCGCTCATTGGCAAAGCTGCTGCCATCGTCCAGGTACAGATCCCCCTCTGCAGCGCCGCTGCTGTTGAGCGCCACCACCTGTCACAGCAGCAAGCAGCATGCGCTCAGTCGTACCGTTGCCAAGGACAGCACTTCGTGCACGCTCGAAATGACGCACAAGTGCTGTAAGGCCGTGTAGCAGAGTCAGGAGCGGACCAACACGCAGCATCGTTCACTGCCAGCATGTGTCCCGACCATATGCATAGACACATGTTTCTCTCACATACACACATATCATGGTGGGATGGACGCACCAGGGTGATGGGGTCTGAGGCCATGGCAGCGGTGCTACGGCGGGCGCGCTCCTTGCGCGCCACGATGTGGCCACCCCGCAGGTACGCCGGCACCGAGTCCATTGTCACCGCCACGCTCTGCGGCTTGCCGTCCGCCGCCACCGGTGCGCCTGCATGCCAGCAGCCGCAGCCGGTCAGGTTCGACAACCACAGCCGCCGCTGTTGCAGTAGCAGCCCGTCCTTGAGTGACACAGCTGCAGCTGACTGCATGTGCACATATCTGCGCAGCATGATCTAAAAGTTCTTCGACGTTGTGTACACACACGATTGCGCCTCTGGTGCTGACCAGCAAACATGCGCACCTGTGGCGGCGTCGAACCAGGTGGCCTGCTGCGGCAGCAGCACCTCCCGCTGCGTCGCGCCCTCCTGCAGCACGGGCGCCGCCAGCACTGCCGGCCCCAGCATGAACTGGTCCTGCAGACCGTATGTCGCCTCCACCTCCGGGAACTCGAACCATACTGGCCGTATCACCGGCTGGCCTGTGCATTGGGCGGGGATGCAAGCCTCGGCTCGTTCTGTCCTGGAGCCTCACAGGTGCTGCTGGTGCAGCAGTATTATTGAATGAGATGGTCTGCATATGTGGCCGCAGCATGTAGACAGGTCTTATGACAAATTGCATCAGGCGTGGCTTGCCTGTGAGGTTGGCGTGGCGGAAGAGTGTGTAGATGTAGGGCAGCATCGCATAGCGCGCCCGGATGGCGTCACGGATGCGCGTGGTCGTAGGCTCCCCAAACAGCCAGGGCTCCCGCCGCGCCGTCTCCAGGTGCGCGTGCCCCTACATCGCACATGCCTTTGAAATTGCAGGATTCAGCCAGCAGCACAACGAAAGGTCATCTCATGGTAGAGCGTTCTGCAATTGCATGTATGCTCAGCCAGCAGCACCACGAAATATCATCTCACGAAGACACCCTGGAAGTCGCATGTGTCCTGGTGCTGCTCTTCTATTGTCTGGAGTGGCAGAGAGAATGCTCTTGTGCAAGGCCGGCAGCAGCACACCCTGAAGAAGGGGTAGTAAGCGCCCAGCTGGTACCAGCGCGTCATCAGCTCTGCGTTTGGGTTGCCGAAGAACCCACCCACATCCGCTCCTGCGCCACAGCATTGCAGCATGAGCAGACCCTTGAGCGAAAGTGAACATTGGATGTGATTTCAGTACTACTTGATACAGCTGGAGCACAACATTTGTAGCCAACCAGCTTCAGGATGATCGCTGCTGTTTTTACTCATGTGGCACCTGAGAAGGCGATGCCGGCCAGGTTGATGGTGAGCACCATGGGGATGGACACGCGCAGGTGGTCCCAGTCCGCCGTGTTGTCTCCCGTCCAGATGGGGCCCACCTGCAACATGGGCTCATCGTGTCGCGTTCGAACGATTGCAGCAGTGCTCTGCAACTGTAGTGTTGCCTGACTTTCTGCAGACAGAATGCCGTGGTGACGCCCTGCGCTGCACAATCGACGGAACATGCAGACAAGAGCTCGACGGTTGGGCGCAAGCGCACCGTCTGGGTGCCGGCGAAGAAGGCGCGGCTGAGCACAAAGGGGCGGTCGCCGTCATCGCCGTACTCGAGGGCGCCGCGCTCTGCGAGGCCGCGCGCGGTCGCCTCGTGGTACAGCTTGCCGTACAGGTTGTGCACGTCACGGTGCTCCGCGCCGCCGTGGTGCACCAGATCCTTCGGGAATGTGATCTGCAAGCAAGCATGCGGCTCAGGTTCCAGGTCACAGGGTATGCTCTGAGGACAGACATGGCAGTATATTCCTGCTGGGTCCGCTCAGCATGAGCTGTGCAGATGTTCAACCAGCAAGATGGGCATGACGTTTTCGCAGCACGAGGAGTGAAGTATTGCGAAGAGCACACACCTCGGGTCCATTGAACACGGACGGCTCGTTCATGTCGTTCCAAATGTACAGGTGCTTGGTGGCGCCCGGGTAGCCGCCGGGGTGGAAGTTGGTGGCCCACCACGCCCGCACCTCCGGGTTGAGTACATCCAGGTACGAGCTGGAGCCCGGCCAACACCACCTGCAGCAGGAAGTGGAGAACACATCTGCCTGCCTCGGAAAACCCTCGGAAAACAATCGGCAGCAGTGACACTTCCGTGTACGCTTAGCAGCTCTGAATCGCTCAGCACACCCATGCGCATTCAGGGCCAGCAGTAGCACCCGAGCCAAGCACACATGCTGACACCGCAGTGTCCCAAGCTTGACCAGACCCGTTAGCGCCAAGTGAGCAGACACAGTGTTGCACACAGCAGGACACCAGGCCCAGCTGGCATCCTGCCGTCTGCCAAGCAGAAACTGCCTCGATCAAAGCCTCACCCATCATAGTCCTCGCCATCACGCTTCTTTACATAGTAGCCCTTGTTTTCAGCGGTCTTGAACACCTTGTACTCGGCGTCACGCTTGATGTGCGGGTCCACAATGGTAACCATCTTGCGTCCTGCCGCGGCAGCATAGGGCGCAGTTTCTGACATGCCACAGTGGCAAACCCTGTCGAGCATTGACATGCAGCTGGCATGTGGCTGTGCAGTTGATGTGAGACGAGATCGTCTACGCACCTCGTGAAGCGATATTGTTCTGCAGCTTTTCAGGGTGCGGAAAAGTTGCCTTATCCCATGTCAGATACCTACAGGCAGGGTTTGTGGCACTGAGAGGCAAAAGATGCTAGCTTGCAATGTCAGGCGTCACTTAAGTTGACAGCAATCGTGGCAAGAGCAGCTGCAATCTCTTCTGCAAAGCTGTGTATTCACCTCTTGCCGTCAGTGTGCTCAATGTCCAGCCAGATGACATCGTAAGGGATGTCGTGCTCATCAAAGCCGGCGTCCACAGCCAGCGTGTCCGCCTCATCACGGTAGTTCCACCGGCACTGGTGGTACCTACATCAACACCATTGACAGAACTATGTGTCTGATGTGCCTGGTCAGTGTGCATTAGTCACTTTGAGGTGTAGCACGTACCAGCTCGCACAACACATGGAGTTGAGCATGGGACGAGGTCAGCACGCACCCCAGGGCGAACAGCTGCGGCATCGCCGAGCCGCCGGTGACGGCCGCATACTGCGTCGACACATCCGCCGGACGCGGGCCCACCAGCAGGAACAGGTCGACCACGCCGGACTCGGCAATCCACTGCGTCGCCACGCCGCTTGCTAATTTGCTGACGTCGACATACATCTCCGCAGCATTCAGCCTGTAGCCGCAGCGGAGTGGGGCTTGCATGTGAAGCCAAGTCCACATCGGACAGCAGCTGTAGAGCCTTTGCAGGCATATCGGGAACCAGAAGGCGAGATTGGAAAGCTAAATCACAGGCGCACCAGAAGGCGCCCACAGTGAGGCCCGGCTTGTGCGCCAGCAGCACTGGCACGGAGCCGTACAGCCCGAAGTTGGACTCCGCCAGGTACTCAAAGACGTCCAGGTTGTACAGCCGGTAGGGCTCGCTCTCCTTGTCTGGAACACCTGAATGGCCGATACGCAGCTCACAAACATACTTTGGCTCTGGTCAATAACCCAATGTTGTGTATGGCCTTCTACGCCCGAAGTCCAGCATGCACTGCAATTTGCCCAACATGCAGCCGCCTTGGCCGCGCTTGGAGCGCCGTTGTACTGCTGACATTCGACGCACCTGCAGTGGCCTCCAAGGACAGGGCGGTTGCGTGCTCGGGGAGGCCGTACACATGCTGGGCGCCGGGGAAAGCCAGGTCCAGGGACATGGCCTCCGGCCCCCTGGGCTTGCTGTCGGTGTGTGATTTGAAGGTCTCCTCCCACCAGCCCTCTGGGTCGCCCTCCTGCATTCCCCAGAGAGTCTGGCCTCAGTGTGCAGCATGAGCTCAATTACATCGCTCATATAAGGTCTGGAAGCATTGCGCAGCGATACCTAGCGGTGCGAGATCAACACGGCGAATAGTCAAACGAGCGAAACAAAGTTGCAGCAGCTCTTGCCTTCTTCTCACGCAGGTGCTCCATGGCAAACATCTGCTGCCCATTGAAGGCGATTGCCGGCTGGCCTTGCACCGACACCGTCAGCGCCAGCGGCCGGAAGGTCAGCGTGACAGACACGTCGTCGCCAAGCTCCAGCGTGGTGCTGCCGCCGAGCAGCGCCTTGGTCTGCTTGCCCCACGGCACCTGCCGCGATGGCAGATCCTCCCGCAGCACTGATGGCACCTGCATTTAAACACTGGTTTGATGGGCAGCTGCGCGCTGGAAGTGACTGGCAGACACAGACGGCCTGCATGGTAGCATTACACCAGGCCAGTGCCGCCTACAGGGCCTCCACAGCGTGCTGAGGAGCAAACTGTGCGCGCGATGTGCCAGCTGTGCAAGCACACCTGGAAGCGGCCCTTTGACGCATCCTCGTCGATGTGCAGGCGCACAATGCCGTTGTAAGCGGTGAGGGTCATCAGGAACTCAGCATTCTGGGCCTCATTGACAATCCTGGCCGTCAGCTTGCTGTCCTCCACGGCGACAGAATCTGGTTGGACAGCATAGACATCGCCCTTCTGGCCGCGCAGGCGCTTGCAGAAGGCTGCGTCCTTGCATTTCTGTGGCAAACAATTCAGCGTTGCGTCGATGGCCTGCCTTGAGTGAAGGAGGTGCGGTGCGGGCTCTGTACAGGCGCAGGCGGTACAGGCATTGCTCAGCACAAGCCATCGGCTTGCGAGGCAGCAAAGGTCAAAGATCCTGTCATGCACAAACAGACTAGCATACCTTGAAGTCCTGATCCTTGAAGGCGCCCACATCGTCAGGCGCATTTGCTGCCATGAGTGCCAGCAGCGCCACGCCCAGCGCGGCTACAGCCCGCCTAGCCATCGTGATTGAGCTCCAAGCCGCGTCTGCTTCTCTTTCACCTGGATCGCAACACTGCCAGCCGTGCCTACAGCGCAGGGTGCAGCATGTGCGAGGTGATCAGCTGGTGATCAGCTTAAGTGCACACCTCCGCGCTGTCTGACATCGTGCGGGCCGCTAGCTACCGCACACGGCTTGTGATTGCAGCAATCACAATGGCACTGCCTGGGGGCCACTCCGTGACTGGGCTGTGCTTTGTGACAGCCCTCGTCCTGGCGCATGATGCAGCAGCCCTGCCAGCATGCTTGCTCACAACTACATTTACTCGATACGCACGGTTGTCCCGTGTGAGAGGTGATTGTACCAGACTTCCCTTCAGTCCCGACGTGGTGTATAGCAACGTCTCTTCTGGCAGCGCTAAGCGAAAGTTTATCTGCTGCGGGGCGCTGTGCTGCGGCCCCCGCGTTGAAGGCTTGCGGCCTTACACTAGTCCACAATGGGGCAAGTCATGAGTCAAGGCGAGGCGCCTCCGGCCGTGGTGCTGGTGCCACCGCTGTTTGAACGGGACCTGCGGCTTCGGGTGGGTTGCGGGGCGCCAGCTTCATTTTGATGCGCATGCGATGTGGTGCTGAACATGCTGACCTCAATACTGCGCTGGTTGCTGCATGCGTGATTCAATGCTAGCATAATGGGTAGAAATACGCCACCGCCGTGGATGCTGCAGGCACGCATGGCGCACTCGTCATACGACTACATGTTTGGCAAGCCTGCGCTGCGATTCCTCATGGACGACTACCTACAGGTGAGTGGCATGCACACTTCCCGTGCCATCTCATGCTTCACTATCTGCGCATCTGTACTCTAATGCGCCAAATTCGGCAAGGATGGCCTAGGGCAGCTACACCCACAGTACAAACAATATGCAGATAGGAGCTGTCATTTCCACATGTTGTGCAGCCGTCAGCGCGGGCCTGGCTGAACTTCCGACCTGTGGAGGATCCGCGTGTGAGCGTGTCCGCGGTGATGGCCACCCCGACCTCCCAGCCGCAGCGGGGCACAGGTCTGCTGCATACTCTGTGACATGCTCATTGCTGCCCTCACCTGGACAAACACTTGGCATCTGCTGTTGCTCTACAAAAGCTCTCACGAGCTGCCTTGATGCTCCGCGGCAGGTGTGGTGAACCTGCGCTACCAGCCGGACCCAGAGGACTACTCGAATTTCGTGGACATCAAGGCCCAGGTGTGTGTCGCACTGTTAGAGTCATGCTGCAGCTGCTGCATCGTTACCTGGCAGGAAACTGCACGGCTTGTCTCGAGAATGTGATCCCTGCACCTGACAAACGCTGGCTTAGCAGGCACGCAAGGGCGGCATCGCCAAGGCGCGTGGGTGCTTCTTCGACCCGGGCTCTGGGTTTGGCGCCTGGGCGACGGTGCCACTGGTGCAGCCAAATGGCGCGTCAGGTGGGATGTCCTCAGGGTTGCCCTCTCTGCTGTGCTTGGTCACACATGAATGTATGGACCCACGAATGCAGTTACAGCATCCAGATTCTAATTGCAACTCAAATGCAACATGAACTCGACATCCCACAGATGGTGCAGGCTTGTCACTGACCACAACATCAAGCCTGATTTGGACGTTTGACCTGTGATGCCCCTGCTGCAGCGGATCTGGAGGACCGTGGCCATCTGGGGCTGCGCTACGGCTCCCCCGTCTTCACGTCTGGCGTCATCATCAGCCCCACTTCCCAGACGCTGGAGCAGCTGTGGATGGTGCGCTTGCACTACTGCACATTGGCACACAGGCAGTCCACATCTGCTGTCTAAACTGGACGCTCTCGAGCGCATCATCACCCTCACAAGGTGGCACTGCCTCAGTCGACCGCATTTTGCGAGGACATCCTTGAGTTCCACATGGGGTATGGCCTGATGCAGGGTGGCCAGCAGGGCGCGCTGTCTTTCGGCGTGCAGACCAGCCCGCACCGCTCGCTGAACACCCTGAAGGACACCTCCGGCCTGCAGAGCCTCGTGGAGACGTGCCAGAACCACATGAGCTACTGCGTCGCATACACTCCAGCGGTCTCCAAGACTCCCCCAGGAAAATTGCCTTCGATGCCCTATGTTGAGCCATGTCAATTGTGTTTTGGATCTTCGATGATCTTGAGCATCATCCAGGCCTGAGGTCCACTTCATTGTCTGTGCCAGGGCGTGGCACTTTCACGGCAGCGGTGGAGGTCAAAGACCAGCGCCAAATGATTGTCAGCTTCCTGTACCATCTTGCTCTGCAGCGCAACATTCGCAACCCCTTCGAGGCGAGTCTCACAGTCATGATCCTCTGCGAGCGCCTGTCCTCCGTGACCCACTGTTTGTTCACACTTCACTGGGAACATATGCAAACCCCTTCTGAAGACCCCAGCAACATGTCCTGCTGTTCACGTGAATAGATCGTCTGCACAGGGCTCGGACGTGGTCGCAATCACCAACTACTTCGATGTCGGCCTCCAAGTGGCCACCGATTATGCATCTGCGAACGGCGACACGCCGCCGCTCAATGGAGCTGCACTGGCAGTCGCATGGCAGGCGAGGCTCACCTCAACCTTTGCATGTCTTTGCAGGCGATGTCGCACAGTGTGGGACGATGTAGCAATTTGGTCACCATTCTCTGCGTCAAGTGAGTATATTGTTGGCACTGCGCAGGCAAACCGCGGCTTGCTGCTGAAGGGCAAGGTGTCAACAGAGGGCATCAGCACAGCTGTGGCAGTCAAATCCTGGTATGCAGTCCAAGGCGGCAGGCGCATTTTGCTGCACCTTGTAGCCGTGTTGCAGTGCATCTTGTGCTGCCGGAGAGAGTTGAGGTCCCTCACCCAGCACCGCAAACAATGTCCTGCAGGGCAAACCCCTCATGGACTGCTGCGGCCTCTGCAGCATGGCTGTTCGGCAGCAACACGCCAAAGCTGGGCCTCACATTTGGCGTCGAGAACCACGGCAACATCAGGTGTGCCTGATGCTTGCATTCACTGCTGACTACTGGATTTGCAGCCTTGCTTCGGGTGTTTTGACCTATGCACAACCTCCGCAATTTTGGCAGCGGCCACCACTCGAAGGGACACATGTGTGACGCCCTGAGTCGTGCTTGCTCAGGTATGAGCGCTCCACGGATCGTGCTCAGCGTGGGTCCAGCGTCGTGCAGCGCCACGTGGCGATGCAGGAGGAGGTGGACATTGCCGCGGGCAAGGGCCGCCTGGTGCGAACACAGACGCTGTCACGGCTGCCATCCAGCACTTGCTAAAATCCCACATCGTCACAAGCGTCTTGTACTGGTACAGTTGCCTGAGCACGCCGCTGCTGAGGCCCTGATGGCTACCGTCTGTTTTACATCGTTTTGCAGGTGCCACCAGAGCAGATGGACGACCCGGGCATCCTCGGTCAGCAGCCGCGGCGGACAGACCACATTCTTTGAGGCCACAACCCTCTCGAGTTTTACGCACTGTGCGCAAGCAGTCTGTAACATCACCTGCGGGATCACGATGTAGAAATTGTCGCTATTTATCTTCGGAAGGGCTCTGGCTCTTGTGGCCCTGCTATGGCTTTGGATCCTCCATGGAGTGAACTCACCAAACCCTCCGACACGATTTGTGCCTCTCATAAATGTCGCATTGAGGTGGACAAGAATACTGGAACTTCTACTTACTGCTCTTGCTATGTGACATCACAACGTCGGGGCGGGGCATCAGCTACGGTGATCTGTCAACGGGGTCGACTGCACACACACCGATCACGGTTGCCTAAAGCAGCAACCTTTCTGAACATGTTCTGGGCCGCCCTGCAGCGAGCAGGGCGACCAGCAAGGCAACTCCAGTCAGCTTCCCTTGCAGCAGTTGACACGTTTGCTACAAGCTTGCAAGCAACTTTGACTCTGACAGATTGTCTAGTCTTGCTGCAGTCTCAATAACGGCGCAAAGCTGTGCAGAATAGTTTCCACTCGGGCTCATCAAACGTCTGGGAAGTTCGGCAGTCTCGGGGCAGGACACTCGAACGCATGGAGCTGCCTGTGACAGACAAAGAGCTCATCTCGAGGTGGGTGACGGTCGAAATGCCCAGAAGTATTTGATGCCTGGTGGATGCCGAGTGCGCAAAGAGCAGGGCAAGCATGCGTGAACGTGCTCCACGAGGCGACACAAAATTTTCATGCACGCTCGTTCCAGGTGTCAGCGGGAATATGAGGAGGCATCGAGGACGGGTGCGGACACCTCAGCCGCAGGGCTGCGCTTGGTCTGGGTGCGCCCCCTGCCCGGCACCCTTGCCAAGTGCCATGCATTCGATGCCATGCAGTGCATCCTTAGCAACCTAGCAACTGCCCTGCATTCATTCCAGTGCTGATTCGAACATGCTAGTCTGACCTGTGTGTGTCTGCCTCCGGCGCTAATGTGTCGCAGTGTGCGTGCAGGCACTGGTGCACGCACGCAGCGTGGCGACGGACGTGGCCCGCGGCGTGCAGCTGGCAGAGGCACTGATGGACAAGCCAGGCACAGATCCGCAGTTTCAGGTGTGCCACACACTCCACATTTCTGCTGACTGTATGTGGCGTGCTGCTATGTACACCTGATGTTGAGCTTGCTCTGGAGCCTTGCAAGTGGCAGCTGTCTTTGAGCGACTTGTGCACACAGAATGTACTGTTCTGCAGAGAGAGCTGGTATATCTGCGCGCTGTGGGGAAGTATCGCGCCGGCAAGCTGCTCGAGGCTCGACGGCAACTAGACGAGTTACTCAAGGTGGGTCGCGCTGCGAGCTCACCAGGATGGCTTGACATGGTGGCGGAAGTAGAAGACGCACACTCAGGCTGAAGAATGGCTGCGCCATGGTGTCCGGTGGTTCATCGAAGACTGAAGGTCCCGGCCAACCAATATGCAGGTCTCGCCGGAGAGCCACCAGGCCCAGCAACTAAAGGAGGTGCGGTCGGTGCTGTCAATCTGCTGCTCGTTTGTGCATGTGATCTTTGCTTGCGTGGGGTTGCAACGCCAGCGTACATGCTACACATGGCAGCACGCACCAGCACCTCGTCATGTCGTCTTGCAGGCGGTGGAGAGCCAGATCATCAAGGAGGGCCTGGTTGGGGTGGGCATCGTTGGCGGCCTCGTTGGTGTGGGAGCCGTGATTCTTGGAGGGATATTGAGTCGGCGCTAGGGCGACTTGCTAGCAGCTTCGGTTTGTAAAGCGGAATGCTTACAGCAGCTCAAGGACATTGAGTTGCAGCTAAAATTGGCTGCATGATTGTCAGCTGCCATTGATGAGATGGCAGCAAGGTCAGAGTTGCAAGAGCCGCAACAGTTGAGCTGACACTGCAAGAAGAGTCAGCTCTGCCACATCCTGATCATGTCCAACTCGCACATGCGCAACACGAAGTTCACAGAGAAAGACCAGGCGAGAGTGGAACCCCTGGTCGTCCTCGATCAAAGGGTTCTGCACGCCAAGGGATTGAGCGCCCACAAGTAGACATGTGACCCCGATAGGAGCAACATATGGGTTGCCGGAAAGATCAGATAGTCCCAGAAGATCAGAGTTCCTGCCGATGGCCAGCCCTCCTGTGCACCGTCCCGAGAGATCGCCTTCGCATCAGCTTCCCAAAAAGGAGGCAGATGAAGGAGATGAGGGCTTTGCAGGCGATATGGTCCATTCAGATGTCCCGGGGCCAAGCAACACCCCAATTATGGCTTGCATCCTCTTCTCGTATCGGTTCTGGCATCTGTGGCTCACGCCGCACATCACGGCTCACGCCATGCCGCCTCCCATCATGCTGTTGTTGCCGCTGCCGATGCCGCTGCTGCTGCTGCCGACACGGTGGTTACCGCGGCCCTTGCCTTGGTTGCGGACGTGGTCACGCCCATCAAAGTGGGCGACCGGCCCAAGCGCCATGTCCGGATGCAGACCCAGCTGCCCGCCGCCATCATGCATATTTTGCACCTGCACACCGCTGCGGACGCTGACCCATGATGATCGCAGATTCACGCTGACGATGCACATGAGATGCACAGCATCCTATGGACCTGCTGGTGCATGTCCATCAAAAATGAGTGAGCTCTGCAGGCACTGGCAGCAGAGTCTGACTTGAGCAGACCTGCAGCAGCTGCTGTGTAGCCAGCGCCGCGGCGGGCATGCTCATGCCGCCGTACGTGTCCATCAGCGAGCAGCCGGAGCCCATGGCGCTGCTGCCGCCGCTGCCGCCGGTGGCCTTGCTGCCGCCGATGCTGGGGCTCTGCAGACCGGCGGGGTTCTGGAGGCCGGCGCCACTGCCACAGGCACCGGCCGCGTGGCCCCAGATGTCCCTGCAAAGCAGATTTACAACCTGACCTTAAGTGCTGCAGGGTCATTGGGGTTGAGCTTCGATGGGTAAGCTTCGATGGCACGATCATCCTGAATCAGACCAAACGCTTCTGTTGATCGTCATTGGTGCAAGAGCACCTTGGACTTCAATGCCAGATTGAAGTGACCCACCCCTCATTGCCCAGGGGTCCATTGTGGGGCGCAGGCGACAGGTGTGTCTTCACCATCTCTGGCGGCAGTGGGGGCTGGTAGCCTGGGCTGCTGGGGTCCAGGGGCAACGTGGACAGCGTGATGCTGATGACAGACACATGCCGCGTCACGCTGATGGTGTCCAGCCCCTCCTGCACGCAAATGTAATTAACATATGCTCACCACACGCGCTGTTATAGCGGGACCGTTCCAAGGTTGTGCAGCAGCCGAGAAATCAGGACAGGCAGCACACCTCGATGGGCTCCCAGGTGTCCTGGATGGCGATGGAGGTGATCTGGTTATTTTGGTGCAGCCCCAAGATGCGCCGCTTGATGATCTCGGCTGCAGTGAACGTGAAGAAGGAGTTGTCACAGCAGGGCCGAGCTCACAGTCTGCATTGCAGAGAGTGGCCTGCAGCATGCTGCACATGGTGCTGTGCACATCTGCATGTAGCACAGCTGTGAGCGCCGCACCAATTGTGACAGTTTTGTTGATGGCCTGGCCCATAGCCTTCAGTTCCACAGCTGAACAGCCCTTTTGCTGCACATTGAAACACGCAGATCATCAGCTTGTCACTCCAAGTGGAACGGCATGCGCATGCATGCCAGTGGCCACAAAGGCGTCTGACGGGTGCGCATGTCAATAACTCGCCGTCAGCAGGCCGGTGGCGTATGCAATGTAGTTCCGCGTCTTCCCGGGTCCAGCTATGCGGATCTGCGCCACAAAGTCACGCACGATGAGCGGTCCCTCCCCACAAAGATATTTTGGATGTCGTCAGCAAAGGTAAACAGAGACTGGGACTGACCTCGTGATCCTGTATTGCCGGCGGCTGCTCCTCGCGCTGTTTCGACTGCTCCATTCTGACATACCTATCTAAGGACGACTCCCGGTCACGCTGTGGCTGGCCGTCCATGCCAGACACAGCAAGACGGATGCAGCGCGCACAGCAACGCACTGCTGGCAAACGTGCCTCAGAGCCGCATCGGTGAATGACGAATTCGGATTGAGGCAAGGCACACTGCAGGACGCTTGGCGCAGGATTAGACACACTGCGCAGCGAGTGAGCGTCCGCTTCTAGTAACCGCCCTGTAGTGCATTGAGGGCAACTCGAGCGAAGCACTCCATCGACACTCAGCGGAGACCTTTGCAGATTGCTCACGCATCAGACACCTACACCAGCTGCGCATGCGCTTTGCCTGAGTGCGCTGATTGCCGATCCGAGTGCCTCAAATTCATATCAAACTTTCAGCAGCCATCATTGATTGGCGGGTTCTGGAGAGGCAATTTGTGAGCGAGGCCGGCTGACGACATGTCGCTCGCATTTGACGAGTATGGACGGCCGTTCATCGTCATCAGGGTGAGCTTGTGTGCACTTTTTGCAGGCAGACAGACCAGTATAGGAAGGAAAATGAGGGGTGTTTCGGTGGATTGCTCACACCACTCTCTGTCACATGATCTGCAGGAGCAGGAGAAGAAGAGCCGGCTCAGGGGCCTGGAGGCCCACAAGGCCAACATCATGGCCGCAAAGTCTGTGGCGCGCCTGATGCGGTCATCGATGGGACCCAAGGGCATGGACAAGATGATGCAGAGCCCCGACGGCGACATCCTCATCAGTGAGCCGTCGGAATCGGATCTGAGGAGATTGAGACCAATGCAGCATGCTGCAGCTGGTCTCCAGGTGGCAGTGCCGCCTCATGCCTGATGCTGCATCCCCCATCCCCCATCCCCGGACTCGAATCTGCATTCCTCGTTGATGCCTGCAGCCAACGACGGGGCGACCATCCTGGACCAGATGGAGGTGGAGAACCAAATCGCCAAGCTGCTGGTGCAGCTGTCGCGGTCGCAGGACTATGAGATCGGCGACGGCACGACCGGCGTGGTTGTGTTGGCGGGCGCCCTCCTAGAGCAGGCAAGCATCTCAGGGTCCAATCTCCAAGAGATGGTACACATAGAGACGTCATGCTGCACGGATGAGGTTGTCAGCTCACTGCAAATGGCCTGGGCGTATACTGCCTCGGGCGACATATGTGCTGCCTATGCTAGCAGCAGGGCAGTTCAGACAGAATGTCGGCAGCTCGCGACAGTGTCGTCGCCCCATGCTGCGCAGGCAGAGAAGCTGCTGGACATGGGCATCCACCCGCTACGGGTGGCGGAGGGCTACGAGATGGCGTGCAAGGTGGCGGTGAAGCGCCTGGAGTCCATCGCGGATTCCTTCGACTTCTCCACAGACAACCTGGAGCCGCTCATCCGCACCTGCATGACCACGCTGTCGTCCAAGATGTGAGTGTGCACTGCTGTGCTAGCTTTGTGCTGGAAGTGCGGGACCCCTGCTGTTGTCTGTGGCGGTGGTGTTCAGAATGCCTGTCACACTGCCTTTTGCAGCAGTGGATGCACCTTAAGGGCTTTGACGTCCTAAGCATGCTGACCATTCTGCTCCAGTGTGGGGCGGTGCAAGCGGGAACAGGCAGAGATGTGCGTCAAGGCGGTGCTTGCTGTCGCTGACCTTGCGCGCAAGGACGTCAATCTGGAGCTCATCAAGGTAGGGTTAATATGTAGATTCTCTGACGCAACTTCTGTCGGTCTGTGAGGAAGATGTCGGCGCTGTTTCCACCTGCAGATCCACAGCAGCCCCTGCTGGCATCCTCTGCTGACCTGAGTGATCAGTCATGTACTATTGCAGCTCCTGAACCCCATGCCCACGGTTATGAACAGTTGATCACTTCTGTACTACTGCAGTTGCTTTAATACCATGCCCGTGGTCACGAACAGGTGGACGGCAAGGTGGGCGGGCGGCTGGAGGACACCAAGCTGGTGTATGGTCTGGTTCTGGACAAGGACTTCAGCCACCCGCAGATGCCAAAGCAGCTGACCGATGTGAAGCTGGCCATCCTGACGTGCCCCTTCGAGCCGCCCAAGCCCAAGACCAAGCACAAGGTCACACCCATGTTGCACACTGCTTGACAACGGGCGGTGCATGGTCAGATCTGCATTCAGGCTTCGAGCTGCACATGTCCGATGCAGAGAGGAAGCAACACCATCATGTGCTGCAGGTGGATATCGACACAGTGGAGAAGTTCGAGAGCCTGCGCGCGACGGAGCAGCAGTACTTCACCGACATGGTGCAGAAGTGCAAGGACTCTGGTGCGTCCGCATTGCCACCCTCGAGCTCACTGATTGCCCGTCACATGCCGGTATGCGGAGTCTGCGTCTGATGGATGTTTCGTGTTGTGTGGAAGTACTTCAGACGGCCAATCCCCACCCATGCTGCGGCGCTGAGCACAGGCGCGACGCTGGTCATCTGCCAGTGGGGCTTCGACGATGAGGCGAACCACCTACTGATGCAGCGCGAGCTGCCGGCGGTGCGGTGGGTGGGCGGTGTCGAGATCGAGCTGCTGGCCATGGCGACGGGCGCCCGTATCGTGCCCCGCTTTGAGGAGCTGTCCTCCGAGAAGCTGGGCTCCGCCGCCTCGGTGTGTTTTCTTCCTGCCGCCCCAGTCCATGTCTCGTGATCGTGTTCCGTGGGCAGCGACGCCTGCGCTGTGGAGCATTCGGGTCCCGTGCCCTGACATGCTGAGGTTGCCGCCTTGGCGCATATCAATCGAGTCAGGACAGCCTGAGGCACAGCAATCGTGTCGACAGTTTTTGGCGCAGAGTGTGATGCCATCGAATGGAGCTGAACCTCAAACAATATGGGAAGTGGGACACTCACCAAAGCAGCCTGGATCCTGATCGAGAAGCCTGTCTTCGACTGCAGGTGAAAGAGATGGTCTTTGGCACCACGCGCGACCGGATGCTGGTGATCGAGGGCACGCCGCAATCCAAGGCTGTGACCATCTTTGTCCGCGGCGGCAATAAGGTCGGTGTATGTGGCGACCATTGGTTTGTGTTGGGGCTTGCATCTGACAGGCTAGCGTGGCCTGACACTGGTCGAACACGATGAGGCCTGCGGCTGCGATCTAGTGATGGGGCTGCTGGCAATGTGTAAATTTGCATGGCTTTGTACCACCTCTGCTAAATGGCACATGTTGCTGCAGATGATTGTGGAGGAGGCCAAGCGGTCCATCCACGATGCGCTGTGCGTCGCACGCAACCTGGTGCGCGACAATCACATCGTGTACGGCGGCGGCGCAGCGGAGATCGCAGCTTCCATTGCAGTGGGAGACGCCGCTGACGAGTTCCCTGGCGTGGTGCGTCCGCTGACCAAGCACCCATTATGTGCCCGCGGCAGGATCAGACACAAAGCAAACGGTTTCTGCCCCGTGAATGCTGAGTGGATACACCACTCATTTGCGACAACAGCAATGATACAACATGTGTGCATCGCTGTCTGCAGGAGCAATACGCAATGCGGGCATTTTCAGATGCGCTGGAGGCCATCCCGCTGGCGCTGGCAGAGAACAGCGGCCTGCCGCCGATCGAGAGCCTGACCGAGGTCAAGGCCAAGCAGGTGCTACTGTTTTCTGTGTGTGTCGTGCACTCTTGGCAATAGGCACTGAACACTTGCGCATGCCCAGCCCCAAGCACTCCCCCCAGAGCTTATCGCGCTCGCACGAGCTTTGGGGCTGATAGTCACGAAGCATGTCTCTGGCTGCAGATCCAGGAGGGGCAGCACTACCTGGGCATCGACTGCAATCAGGTCGGCACTAATGACATGCGGAAGCAGAACGTCTTTGAGACGCTGCAAGGCAAGAAGCAGCAGCTGCTGCTTGCCACCCAGGTGCGACATGCGGCGTCTGCAGCTCTGGTGGCTTGCTCTCGAGTTGGAGCTCACCTGCATCCGGCTAGCACGAAGAAAGGGTCGAGTGATCGCTGGCTGACAACGTGATCGACTGTCCAATTGTCTGCAGGTCTGCAAGATGATCCTGAAGATTGATGACGGTGAGCATGTCGACCGCGCAGACCGGCAGATCTGCATGCTAGCAAGTGCCAACATGGGCTCTGTCTGGATGCGCAGTGTCTTGTAGGTAGCTGATGCGCAGAGCATGCATCCAACACAGCCTAACACAGTGCTCTATTGTGTGTGCAGTCATCTCCCCCAACAATTACGAATGAAGGGTCGAACGGTCGAAAGAACAGCCGGCAGTGTTGGCATCCGCGATGATGGAGGTTGTGTGGAGCATGATTGTCTTGAGAGAGTGAGCAAGGCCAGGTCTCAGGCTGTGACGTTTCAGCAGTTGGATCACTCTGGAAGTCAATTCTGGGTGTCGACATACAATGTGTCGCACAAGTCGCAGAGACTGCTAAGTCTGTATGTCCGAACGTCAGATCGATGGCAGCTTGGCCTTAACAAGGCCCTTGAAGAAGTCCAGGCTGTTGCCGTCTGGTGACAGTGAGTAGCGCTCCCCTTGGTCATCTGTCGCTAGGAGGTACCCATCCGGCGTCAGGCCCTGAATCCGCACGCTGATGTCCCCCTCGCCATTGTCGCCTTTCAGAGTGACCTGGCAACACCAAAACATGCAGCTATCGGCAGCATTGCATTGCATTTCCGTCGCAGTCAGCGGCATTGTCACCCTCACAGCCTTGGGAAGCATTTCTGCTGCAGAAGCAATCACCTGCTGGCCCGTATGAAGCCAGTTCTCTGTGTATGCAGCCTCCAGCGGCCCAAAGCCCTTGGTCTGCAATGTGTGTACATGCCGCTCCAGGATCGACAGTGTCGATGCCAGCAGCGCCTGCGCCAATGCAGCCAGCCCAACCTACTTGACGTCCTTGCTGATGTTGATTGACACTCGGACCTGTCCTGCAACGCACTCTTGGGGATGGGATGTTGGCACAAATTTGACGTCATCATGATCTTTCAGAGGCAAGGTGCACCTCTGGGCTGACTGACGAGCTGTCAGATTGCTGACTTCCCCGCCGCCTCTGCTCCTCATGCAGGAGGGCAGCAATGCACGTGCTTGGCTCTTCGTTGCTCACATTGAGACCCAC
The DNA here is from genome assembly GCA_036584455.1 of Tetratostichococcus sp. P1. Lineage (NCBI taxonomy): Eukaryota > Viridiplantae > Chlorophyta > Trebouxiophyceae > Prasiolales > Stichococcaceae > Tetratostichococcus > Tetratostichococcus sp. P1. Next base: position 322,752 of record BTPI01000011.1, read on the forward strand.
GCCCACCACCACCTGAGAGGCAGCCAGTTGGCGGTGTGCTGCCTCAGATATTTAATGCCGCCAAGTTGCGTCAAACTTTGGGCAGCATGGCTGAACCTGTGCCAATAAAATGCTTCAGAATGATGAGTACATACTGAAGCCTTGCCGCGCAACCTGAAACTGCCGGTCACGGTAGACAGTCTGGCACAGGATGCCGCCCAGCTTGTGTGCGCCGGCGTACAGGTCATTGGGCCACTTGATGCGCACCTCCAGCGGCCTATCGCCGTCACCCAGCAGCTTGCCTGCAGACAATGCAGGGGACACTTCCAAACCAAGCCGACCTGGAGCGCACGATCACAGTGGGACTCTGTATGCCAGGTCTGCTTGGCCTGGAGTCGTTCGAATGCTTTGGCCTTGTATGGACACAGCAGAGCGCTTGCCTGCTTCTGCTTGGATGGCTTGCAGCACAGCCAGCGACACCACGTACTGTATGAATGGCAGCCGCGTGCCTGCAAGGTACACCTGCCACCACATGGTCACATGAGTTTCAAGGCCAGAGGCTGGTGATGATGGCCGACATGGCTGGTCTGCCTCAGCGCAGAACTGGCTGCGGCACCTGAGATGTCCAGCCGCATGACGACGGAGAACATGAGGCAGCCGGGCGGCGAGGTCCAGGTGTTGCCGCCCCTGCCTGGTGTGGCACAGGAGCTGCACTCAAGAAGCGCCGAGACGATATACTTCGTGGCGATGCACCCTGCTGCAGCAGGCATGCAGCACCAGCACATCCCTTATGCTCACCTTTGCCCTGGACCTGCACATCTGCTATGCATGCGGTGCCGTCGGGAAACAGCCGCGCATTGGTCTGCAGCAGCGTCTGTGTTGACGGCAGCCGGGCGGCGCTCAAGAGTGTCTGCCCCAGCTGCTCTGTTGTCAGCTGCCGCATGAATCCTGATGCGTCAAAGCGCGGCCGCGTCTGCATGCTGTCTGGCTGGAACACCGGCACGGCGGCGGTGCCTGTGCTGAGCGTGATGCTCTCCTGTGCACATGCCATTCAGATGTAACTCAGGATGTGGCCCTGCCGCAGCGGCCAGTGACGTGCAGATACGCTCGCTGCCCACCTGTGACAGACTCTGCTGCAGCTCCTTCAGGCTGCTGGCATTTGAGCTGGTCACCAGCACTTCAAACTCTTCTGCATTTGCCGCCATCACCGCTGCGGGAAGATGCCACTGTGCACAGAGCCTTTGCCGCCTGTGAGGCGACACCAGGCACGGAGTAATGACCCACAGCGGCTGAAATGCTGGCCCAGGCAATAAGTGAGTCAACAGCGGGCTGCGGTGCGGCCGCAGACCTGACATGCAGCGCTGCACGGCAGAGTAGATGTACAAGGACAGCACGCTTGGCCAGTGCAAGGCGCCTGTGACGTGCAGCGCATCAGCTGAGTGAAGTAGCCGCCCAGACTGCGATGGAGTCGAAATGACCCCTTTTATGAGACAGGCACCGGTGTACGGGATCCATCGAAGAAGATCTTCAACCCCAGATTCTGCAAATCGAGATACTTATGGCTTGCTTCTGCGCCGACACATTGCGCACATGCACCACCTGCAATGCATTCAAGACAGGCATATGAATGATCTGTGTCTCAAAGCGGGAAGCATTGGCAGCTGCGGATTGCGACATGCTCTGACGGCTTCGTTGCTGCACAGATCCGCAGCCTTTTGAACACTCGCTCGGTGCTGTCAGCACCCGCGCAGCGCGGCATGCAGTCGAGCAGCATGCTCAGAGGATCGCTCGACCTCAGACGAAGCCTGGACAGGTCCGCTGCGGCGGGCAGCGCGCTGCATGCGCCTCAGAGCCAGAGGCACGGCCGCCGGCGTGTCAGATGCAGAGTTGCCTTCCGCAGGAAATCATCCAGCCCAACGCGGCTGCCTGTGCCATTCAACGAGACGGGCTTCGATGTGGATGCCGAGGCATTCAGCTCGCAGGTGAACAGAGGACAGCAGAGGAAGGAAAGGTTGGCGGGGGCGGCACATCATGCTGCCGCACTGCATGCTGTCGCACCTGCGCATGTGCTGAAGGTGCTGCCAGAAGCAGCTTGCATGCACAGACAATCTTCTATTGTAGCATCTCTGTTTGCGCCCTGTCAGATCTGTGCAGAAGGATGCTGTCCTGAATGTCGCAGGAGTGGATGGGCGGCCCACCTACAGGCCCCGGCGCCGAGGGCCCGACCTCGCTGGCTGAGCTGGACCCCCAGGCGTCGGCGCTGGCCAGCACGGATGGCAGCGCGGACGGCTGGGTGCACGGCAATGGCGCGGCGGCATCCGTCGAGGCGGGCGCGGCAGCCGTTGCATCTATGGCTGACAGCCTGCAGGCCAGCACGGCCTCTGTGGAGGCTCTGCCCAGGGATGCCGCAGCGGTAGTGGCCACTGAAATCGACGGCGGCAGGGAGGCGGGCGCTCGAGGCGCACTGCAGAGGGTGCTCACGAGGCTGACGCCGGGGTGGCTGTCGCCACGGGTGCGCGGCCTGGCGCTGCTGTGGCTGCTAGTCGCCCTGGTGGCCACCAACTGGTGCGTCGTGATCGTTCTCCGGCTATGTACTACAGTGGCAACCTGTGAAGCGCCTCCATTGTGGTTGATACACTTTCATCATACGCCAGGGCTGCTGCGCTGCAGTGTGGACGGCTTTATATGCTCTGCAGACCACCCTGCAGAGGGTGCAAGATGGAGTTGCTCTGTGGTGCAGGGTTCTGGTGAAGGATGCTGGTGGTTTGGATCCGTTGGTGTTTTGCTGCGCGCGCTTTGTGTGCGCCGCAGCATTCTTCACGCCATTTCTGCCGGAGGCGCTGAGGGAAGAGACGGGCACCCTGCTGCCCGCGGGCATCGAGCTCGGGGTGTGGACCAGCCTCGGCTACCTGACGCAGGTGACCGGCTGTGTCAGGACGACTGGTCGTTTGCATGTGTAGACTGAACAGTTAAGTCGTGTGTGGGTATGCTGCGATGTCTGCGCTAGCATACCTTGCACACCCTTGTGGATCGTCATTGCAGGCCATTGGACTCAGCTCGACAGACGCGTCAAGGGCCAGCTTCATCAGCACCTTCACGGTGAGTGACAACACCTCCAGACATACATGCATGTTCATTGGCGCATCGACGCGCACATCCAGGAGCATGTAACATGCACAGTTTGGCATCTCAGAAACACATGGGAAACATGCAAATGCGCAGGTCCTGGCCGTGCCATTCCTGGCCGGCAGTCGCCTGGGCGACCAGCGGGAAATCAAACCCGTCATCTGGCTGTCGGCCTTTGGCGCAATCGCAGGCGTGTCTCTGCTCGAGAACGGCGGCGGCAGCCCTCCCGGCATAGGTGACGTGTGGTCGCTGCTTTCAGCCATCTTTTTCGGCGTCCAGGTAACTCTCTTCTTATCGTCTCACCAATTAGAAATTCGGACTCAGAAGTTGTGGTGGCTGGATCGCCGTATGCTGCAGTGCTGGATGCTGGGGCAGAGACATGATGGGCATGCTCTGTCTGCCCTACAGATATACCGGACGGAGAAGTTGTCAAGGAATCTGCCGCCCAAGTCTACTTTCCAGCTCATGAGCGTTAGCCTGACCATGGTTGCGCTCGTGGCCGCCGCATCAGCCGTCATTGCCAACCCCAGTCAGGTGGCTGCAGGCCCGCGAGTGCCGCTTGTGTGTTCTGTGTGTCAGTATTGTGCCATGGACAGCAGGAGCAAATGCACAACATGCCATGCGCAGGCATGTTGTTTCAGACTGAGCGTAAGAAATGGCTCCTTTGCAGGCGCTCTCACTGCTGGCAGATCCGCTGGGGGCGCTGTCCTTGCAGGGACAACATCCCTTCCCCTGGCAAGCAATTTTGTGGACGGGTTTGGCGTCCACAGATCTCGCACTGCTGCTCGAGGTGTGGTGTGCAAGTGTGGCGCCTGTGCCTGTGCACTTCACAGCATTACGTCTGCAGATCAACTCTGTTTGTCACTTGGCAAGCTTTGTCTGATCCTGCAGCTGACGGCTCTGAACACAGTCTCCAGCATCGATGCCAGCATAGTGGTGCGTTCATGACATGTATGCAATTTTCGGAGTCTGCCTCCTCTTGCTGAAGTTGCAACTTGGCACGTCTTGCTTACATTTCGTGGCCGCCAAGCATGTTGACAGGATGACTCCTGTTCCAATCGATGCAGTATACAGCAGAGCCCCTTCTTGGGGCGGGCTTGGCGTACATGGTGTTGGGCGAACGGTGAGACCATGCTGTCCCGACAGCCCTGCGCTATGATAATAATCCCTGACTGCCCAAAAACTGCCAAAAACGCAGGTTTTGAAAGTAAGGAGTACTGTTAAGTTCATTTCATTACTCAAAGGAATCGACTGATCTTTGATAATTTGATAATCTTATGCATCCTCACTGATATCTCACCGTTGCACAGGTGGGGCCCTACTGGCTGGGCTGGAGCAGCCCTGATCATTTTCAGTAGCCTGGCGGCTCAGCTGGGTGGCGCAGGAAAGGAGGCATAGCCTCTGGCAGTAATGCAGAATTCAGCCTGCATCTTGCATGATGCAGCAGGTCCACTGCCGCTGCCACAGGAATGCTGAAGTTGGGATGGACAAGCCATTACAACAAATTAGATGGGCTTTGCACCTTCAGCAGCTTTATCGTTGTCTCTTCTCCGCTAGAGTTGATTTAGTTTGATGCAGCTGCACCGTGAGGCCGCAGCACATAGAGTCGCAGTGTGAGTTTCGATCAATAAACTGTCTGATGCCGTTATGTCAATTATCATTCACAGTAACAGGACCTGAAAACGAATCTCAACCTGGTCATAAATGCACCGTCATCAACACTATGCTGATTGCAAGTACTCCTCAATCACGCTGCCCAGCTCGCTGCAGCCGATCTTCTTCATGCCCTCAGACATGAGGTCGCCCGTCCGATATCCCTGCTCCAGGACATGCATGACGGCTGCCTCTAGCTGGTCGGCCACCTGCCAACACGGTGGCGCCGCACATTTACTCAAGCACATCGGCCCAGTCGCAAGTCCTTGTCCAGTGTACTGGTTGAGTGGCTTCTCTGTTTTGGGAGGCGGGCATGTGGTGCAGGATCAGCGTAGGCAGCTGCAATGTGCATGCATTGAAATGGTGTAGAATGCACACCTGCGGCAGCGACAGGCCGTAGCGGCACATCATGGCGGCGCTCAATACCATTGCCATCGGGTTGGCGATGTCCTGCCCCGCGATGTCCGGCGCTGAGCCGTGCACCTGCACCAGTCACACCCACGTCTCACACGACCACCTTGTGCACTGCTGGTCCTCAGTAGCTGAGGATCTGAGCTAAATGACGATTCATGAGCTTCGGTCCCGCTGAGCAGGGTCCAGCCCATGTGTGCCAAGGCATCTGGGCTCACACGAAGGCAGAAAATTGTGCCGCAAGGTTGAGTACATGCAAATTGCACTTCGGCACGTTGACTGTGGAGTACCTTACCGGCTTAAGGATGGTAATTACGAGCCGAAGCCACTGTTGCTGGTGCTAGTACTGGTGCTAGTGCTGGTGACAGCCGAAAATTGATATGCCCCCAGAGACTGCGACAGCTACAACCAATGCCGGGCCACTCTGCCAATAGGAATCTGCATATTTTGGGGCCCCGCGGCACTCACCGGCTCGAAGACGCCGGGGCCGCTGTTGCTGATGCTGGCGGAGGGCAGCATGCCCAGGCTGCCGGTCAGCATGGATGCCGCGTCGCTCAGGATGTCGCCAAAGATGTTGCCCGTCACGATCGTGTCGAACGACTTCGGGTTGCGGATGATCTGCATGGCCGCGTTGTCCACATACCTGCATGAGTGTGTGCCACATGTGTCTGTGGCCTGCCCACCATTTTGCCGCGTGCAACTCACACCTGCACTGCGACTGCGTGGGTATGCTCAAGCCCACCTCACATGATGACCTCTCCATTTGTTTCTGGGCGTGCATACAGAAGATGCCTGGATGCAAGACAGGTTGCCGCCTCACATGTGGGACAGCTCCACATCTGGGTACTCTTGGCCGACGCGGGTGACGACCTCGCGCCACAGCTGCGACACCTCGAGCACGTTGGACTTGTCCACGGACGTCAGCCGCGAGCCCCGTTGCCGCGCCAGCTTGAACGCTGAGTGCGCGATGCGCTCCACCTGCAGCATGACATCATCTGCAGGGCCTGAACCGATGGTGTACGAAAAGACACACAGTGTCTTTTGTCTCGAGCTTGGAGGTGCGGTGTCCTGCGAATGCTCAGCACAACCCAATTCATACTGCAGAATGACACCACTGCATGGTGCCTCTGACAACGAGGCTCGTGTGAGGGACGCACCTCCGGCTCTGAGTACACCATGGTGTTGTAGCCGGTGCGGTTGCCCTGGTCGTCTGTGCCGAAGCCGCGCGGCTGCCCGAAGTAGATGCCGCCCACCAGCTCCCGCACTATCATGATGTCCACGCCCGAGACCACCTTTGCATTTGAAAAATGCAACAGCTCACACTCATCAAGTTTGTGCACCTCGACGACTGCTTGGCACTCGAGGCCGCACCATGGTGCCTTCAAGGCCACTGACCCGTCACTGCAGAGGCAAGCACTTACTTCCACAACATCTAAGGCTGGAACACCGGCTTTTCGGGCTGACTTCGGCCACCTCTGGCTTGAGCGTGGACGCGTCGGCCAGCTGCGGCAGCACCGTCGCCGGTCGCAGGTTGGCGAACGCGCTGAGGCCGGCACGCAGGGCCAGCAGCCCCCGCTCCGGCCGCTGCTCCGCCGGCAGCGTGTCCCACTTGTACCTGCGGTAAGCCACACATGATCTTGACGGCTGCAGCCGGCTGATGCCCGCAGCCAGCTGATAACTGCAGCCGTAGTGCATATTAGCATGCGGTGGCACCGTGGAGGGTGTGCAGATGCTCAGCATGACTGCGCGCCAGTTTGCGGCGATGTGTGCAGATGCGCGGCAGCGCAGGGGCGGCTCAGCAGGGGCATGCTGGCGTGCAGGCACCCACCCGCCGATCGCCGCCAGCAGCACGGCGTCGCTGGCCTTGCACTGCTCCAGGGTCTCCTCTGGCAGCGGCTGGCCGGTGGCATCGATGGCGGCGCCGCCGATCAGCGCCTCCTTGAACTTGAAGCTGACGTCCGCCTTCCTGCCCGCCGCTTCCAGGGCCTTCAGAGCCACCTGTGTAATCTCCGGGCCGATGCCGTCGCCCGGCAGGACCGCGATCATGTAGTTCTGGCCTGCATGCACGACCAGGGAGCGCTGGATGCGCAGTGTCCTGTGCGATCTGGGCAGCCTGACGCTCCCAAAGGACTGGTGAAGGGATCCCTGGAGTGCCATTGTCGCGCTTTTCAAGGAGGGTGCCCACGAATTGCGATTGGGCATGCGTAAGCTGACGCTCATCGCCAAGGTGCACCATCAAAGCCGCCACTGTTTCCTGCTTCCACTGGTGGGTTAGGAACCTGGCTCAGTGCTGAGCAACTGTCGAAGTTGCTCCATCTGACTCGATCGCCAACAAACCACGCACGATCGAGGTCGACCCAACACCGAGGATGTATCAGCCCAATTGTCAACACAAATCTTGGGCGGAGTCCTGTCGACGATGAATACTACTAGGAGAGCATCCTGCTGAGCTCGCAGCACGAAGACAGCAAAGCAAACCGAGTACACACAAGACATATGACAATTGTCTCGGACGTCACATCGACTCAGATTGTGTCACGAATGCCCAAAGGCATGCCCGGCAACGCCACTGGGCGCCATTCATGCAGTTGCTGCCGAGGATGTCGACCGCGGGAGATAGTTGCCGTGGAACGAGTACGTCAGGTTGAAGGGCAGGTGCGCGCGGCCGACCTCCTCGAAACTCCGGGCGTCCAGCGCCAGCAGGAATGTCCTTCCGTCGACATTTGCAACGACTGACAGCACCACACCGTCGTCCTCGGCCATGGGGCCGTCGCTCTGCCGCGGCACCATCACCGGCTCTGCAATTGACAAGTTACAACCATGAGATCACAGGCTTGTCTTCCTGGCGCTCTCTTCCTGATGCTCTCGGCAAGCCTGCCAGCAGATTGTTTTGGACATTCAAGGTGTGCATGCATTTGTGCAATACTGGATTGGATGGGATGCCCACCAGTGGGGAGGCAGCCAGCCTCATGCCAGATGGTCGTCTCTCCCGTCTCAACGTCGTACTTGGCCAGGGTATTGTTGTAGGTGGGCGACGCCCCACCGGCAAGGCTGTATCCGTACCTGTGAATGCCACCGGGAATGTACACGTCCCCGGACTTCTGGGCGTGGGGCAGGTCTGGCAATCGACAGCCGCTGGGCAGCTTCCAGATGCTACAACGTCAGCGCTGAAGGTAGCAAATGTTGCATGCAACAGACCTGTATGCACGGCCCTTGTGGTGCGGGTTGACCCGCGGCAGTTCAGCTTGCACATAGCTGTCGTCGTTCTTCATGAGGTCCACCACGGTTGCAGGCTTGGTCTCATCTGCCAGGTCGATGGTCATCCGCCTGCACATGCACAGACTCTGTTGGTTGTACTAGAAAGTCGAGTCTAAATCATTGTGTACAGTAGGGCAGCGCCTGAGAAGTGGGTGCTAGACACATCTAGTGCAGAGAATGCACCGCAGGGGTGCAGGGACAACAGGCGACACGCCCTCCCGCATGCTGCTCAGCTTCAGGAAGTTCAGGCTCTCGGGGGTCTCGTAGAAGCCAAAGTCCATGTGGAGCTTCCCGTCATCTGCGCAATATGGAACATTGTGCCGATTGGCAAGTTTTTGCCAAGCATGTTATTGAAGGTGCGCGTGCCGCAGCATGCGGCACCAGCAACAGGCAGGCGCATGCTTTCAAGAGCTCCCTCCTGGCCCAGCACCTGTCTCAAAGGCGTTCATGTAGTGGAACGTGAAGTAGCGGGGCGCGCGGAAGCTGCGCACGGCGCCCTTCCCACTGAGCGGCACCTGGAAACAGAGATCCCAAAAGCCTGTCTCACTCCCGAGGAGCAGCGGTTGATGACACAGAAGTTGATAGCTTTAATACGTTTGATATCATGGTATCATCCAGTGTCATCTGTGAGCCGCACCACATGCAGCAGCGTGTCCTCCTCCGGCTTCCACTGCATGATGATGTACTCCCCATGCTTGCCGCTCGCAAGAGCCTGCACTGGCACCATGCAGAACACATGAGGTCTGGATCACATGCCTTCATGTTCGATCGCAACACCGCTTTGCGGCCACACAGTCATGGCTGACAATAGTGATGCTGCACATTGATTTTATATTGCATCACCGGCTTGGCTTCGGTGCAGGCCCCTGCAGGCACGGTCTCTGCAGGTGCAGCGCCAAAAGTTCACCTTGAGGTCGAAGTAGCACGGCGTCTCTGGCAGGATCATGTAGTTCTCTGTGTACGGAAAGTCGTGCACCCATGATGGGATGGTACCAGAGCGCAGCGGGATTTCCGCAATCTTCTGTCGCTGCGGACTACCGGGTCGACTGCGGTACACCATGTACTTGCCTCCAATCTGTGTGCATCGAAATACGTCCGTTAACAATGCATGGTGTGACCCACTCATTTTGAAGATTCACCCATGACAGATCTCATTGCAACACGACTCAGACAGCCATGCAGTGGTGCAGCGTTCCGTTCGTGCCGCTCACATCGGAGGTGAAGTTGACGATGCTGCCGTCTGGGAGGACTGCCGGGTGCGCAGTTGTGAGGACGCCCTTCACATTGTCCTTGAAGTCGACGCGTTCCTGCGTTTCGAGGTCTGACATGCGCACCTGCACGACAGACTCCAGTATGTTGAGTCAGCAGTCTGTGTATCACAAGCACAGACACATGACATGCCCAGGCAGACCAATGCCGCTGCCTGGCGTGAAAGTGGCATCTGAAGTGCCTGACAACTCGCCACAGACATGCAGCGCACCAGATAGGTGCCTCGTACAGACTCTGTCAACGACAGAGCTCTGCCGTCCGGCAGGGGCAGCACGGAGACGTTGCTGTTGTCAGTAAAGCCTGCACAGAAGTGGAGGCACCTCACCCTCCTTGCAGATTCTGTGGTGAATTGGAGTGATGCAACTTGATGGCGATCCTGGGTAGGACAGGCCACACCTTGCCCCATGCCGCTGAGTTGCTTCACCATGTTCCAGACGTTTTTCAGCGCCGACACGCCTGTGCCAAACTCGGAAAAGGCCATCTTGCCCGACTTCTGGAAGGACTTCCAGCTGTTGCTCTGCACAAAGCGGTTCGACACCCACACACGGCCGTCCGCAAAGCGAAATTTGGACAGCATGCCATAGCCGTCGAACAGATGTTGCATCCCCTGCGGTAAAGTGACAGTGAGGATGTAAGACCAATGGAGGAAAGGATGTGGCTGCATGCTGCTTGGACCAGTGTGGCAAACGCTGTGTAATGACTTGCTGGGCTATCACAAATTGCAGATGCCAAGCTGGAACAAGCTCTGCAGATACCTTGAAGGTGCCAGGCCCGTTGCGGATCAGTGTGCCGTCCAGCCAAGCAGGAAACTCGCCTGACACACGCGCCTCCTGCTCCTCTGCCTGCAAGCGACCGCACATGATAAAGTACCACAATGAGATGGCCACGCGCGGCTCTTGTTGCAAGATGGCCTGGATCATCTCGAAATCGCACCTGCATCCTTATGCTCAGAGCCAGACCGCAGCATGCACCACCGCAGTGCATGACCGGGCCTGGCTGGCCTCAGCCACGCATACTTACGTGCTCCTGGCAGATGTCGTTGCTGAGCATGCTCTTCAGCGCCGCAGCTGACGGCTCATTGCCGTGCTGGCCTGCCAGCGCATCCTGCACCGCCCCCGAATCCGCATGCCGCACCTGCATTGCGGGAACACCTGAATGTTAGTTTCATGTGTTGATGTGAGCCGATGCATGCATGCCCCAATATGTCTTGCCTGACTGTCTGGCGCCGTCATGATAGCATGCGGAGCAATATCTACAGGCCGTGTGTGGTGTTGTTGTCGTCGTGTCGACCTTCGGCTGACAATGCTGCGCTGTGCGCCGTGCAGGGAGAGGTTTCTAGATGCATTGATTTGCATCGTTGAAGAGACACAGTAGGCGCAAAGCAGGCAGTGCTATTGACGGAGCACGGCACTGCCAGTCTTGCGTAACGCGCTACCGGGTGCCAGGCTTGCGAAAACACGTCACACACCGTCAGCGGACACGTACACATGACTGAACAGGCCCCAATACTGAAGGAGCACAGCAAATTGCATGTTTGCCCACAGCAGTCTCAGTCTGCGGTGAAATCCTGTCCGTTGCGTTCAGCCGCGCCCAGTGTCCGTGGCGACTGTGATATTATTCTGCGCTACTCTGCAGCAAACAGCCATCACAGTCCGCAAATTGCTCCGTCCAATCGCGCTGGATTGCTAAGAGCCGCCCATACAAAAATGTAAAGGGCTGAACCGTCGCCTTGACGTTCAGACCGTGCTGGGGCCACTGGGCAATGCGTGGGTCACAGCGCGGGTTGCTGGAAGCCGCCAGCAGGGCGGCCCGGACAGCCGCTGCAGAGAGGTGCAATGCTTCTGCAGCATGCCAAACTGCAAGATAGGAAGGTGGCTTCGTACATCGCTGACCTGTCGGGGCCATGGCGGCCGTTTGTGCTTTGCCATTTAGGGCGGACGGGCCCTGGTGCAGCCCATAGAACCTGCTTCACTCGCCTCTGCAACCCATGAAGCCGCTTCATTGTGCGCTTCTGCAGCCCATCATGCAGCGCGTGCAGCCTGCCCCGCGCTGCCACGGGCGCGCTGGCATCGGCGTCACCCTACTCAGCCAGCACGGCGGCGGCCGCCCTGGTGGCCCGCAGCACGCTGCTGCACAGCCTGCCGGCGAGGGTGCGAGGCGCGTTGAGAGCGGAACACCTGGAGGCCGCCATGGCGGAGGTGGCCCAGCTGCGGGCGCGGCAGGTGGCGGCGGCGGGCAGGCAGATGGATGCCGCGCGGATACGCATCGCCGCGCTGCAGCGGCAGCTGCGGTGGGACAGGGTGGAGGCGCTGGTGGCGTCGCGCCTCGCGCCGCAGCTGTGCAACGCGCTGTCGCTCAGCAAGGCCGGCCAGGTCAGGGCCGGCTCCTATGCAAGCATGTTTTCCATGGGGCACCTGCATGCTGATGTGCAGTGCACATTCACAAAGCTGGCCATCTTCTGCTCCACGACATTGCCTGGGACTGTCAATGCTTCATGTCTGTTGAGGTCAACCGTGTGCTGTCGTGCAGCGGCTGCTGCTGGTCGGCGCGCCCCTGACTCTCAGCTGCTACCTGTCGGAGCCGGCGCACTGCTATGATGCCGGCGCTGGCACGCCACCGCCACCGCCGCCGCGGGTGCTGGTTACACAGCAGCGGCAGCACCTGCTGCAGCAGCTTGCGGACAACATCGCTGACGAGGTGGCCATGATGTGTCGCGCCATATACCTGCTGGCGCTGTTCATGCCGGCGGCGTTCCTGGCGCCGCTGTGCGTGACACTGGGCTGGCGGCGGCGGGACTGGCTGCTGCTAGTCCGCTGGACGCTGGAACGCGCAGGTCAGACATGGTTGGCATCGACTACAGCATTCGATCAGTTGTGTCAACAAGCTCAAGGTCTTGTCACTGTTCAAGCCCGTGCCTTCAAACTCTGGCGTATGGCCTTCAGACACTGTCAATGGCACTGCAGGGCCTGCTTTCATCAAGTGGGGCCAGTGGGCAGCCACACGGCCAGACATGTTTCCCACAGACATGTGCGACGTGCTAGCATCGCTCCAGACGGCAGCGCCCCGGCATGCGTTCAAGCACACGCGGTGGGGCTTTGAACTTGCAGCTGCTGCAGTCTGTCAACCTACATGTACAGCAGACATCAGGAAGCGCCTCGCCGAAGCACTGAGCAGTAGGACCTTATGGCTGATTGTGTCTGGCAACATGCAGGCGTACCATTGAGGCCGCATTCAGGCAGCCACTGGAGGAGATCTTCGAGGACTTCAGCAGGACTCCAGTGGCGTCAGGCAGCATCGCGCAGGTGGGGAGCTGATAGTCGTTGCACAGGGCCCGACCAGTGATGCAGTGCGATGGCCGCTGGGCAGCTGGATGGCGCGCTGCTGTCTGCACATGTCCAAGCACACGTTGTTGTGACGCTGATGTACAGTCAGACCGCGGGTCAGCGCAGGCTCCGTTCAACAGGCAAGTTGCATCATCACCAGTGATGCTCTTGATGCTGCAGATCCACAAGGCGACGCTCAGCGCCAGGGGGGCGGCGCGCACCAAATTCGAGCCGGGCTGTGTGGTGGCGGTGAAGGTGCGGCACCCAGGGGTGGACGCCACCATGCAGCGCGACTTCGCACTCATGCAGCGGGCGGCGCTGCTGTCCACGCGCGTGCCCTTCCTTGCGCAGCTGAACCTGGAGGTGGGGCATTGGCACCTCCCCGTCAGGCCATGCCGCGGCACTTGCCTGTCAGGGCATGCCATCAGCATCGAACAGCATGTGTCTTTGCCTGATGCAACAGTGTGTGTGTTTGCCTGATCAGTACAGATCTTCATGGCAATCTGCAGCTCATAAGCTCATGGAGCGCAGTTTTGATGTGATTGCATCGGTCGATGGATCAGGCAGGCCTGCAGAGGTTTGTGATGCCGCTGAGGGAGCATTGGGCCTGGAGCACTCCAATCTCGTCCTTTGGTTTGCATTCTGCTGTGCTCTGCAGGTGTGAGTGCGGCAGTTCGGTGCGCCAATGAGGGTGCAGCTGGCCTGGAACCTCTGCAATCTCCTGGTTCCATGCGCTGACTGATGCTTTGCTGTGTCACACAGGAGAGCGTGCGGCAGATGGGGCGCCGCTGCGAGAGCAGCTGGCCTGGTGCTCTACAGCCTCCTGTGATCATGTATTGACTGCCACTCACTGCAGGAGAGCGTGCAGCAGTTTGGGGCGCCGCTGGGGGAGCAGCTGGCCTGGTTCTTCTGCAGCCTTCTCGCAGCGTCTGTTGGACGAAGCACGTATTGACTGCCACTCACTGGCCCGCGCAGGAGAGCGTGCGGCAGTTTGGGGCGCCGCTGCGGGAGCAGCTGGATCTGAAGAGCGAGGCGCGCAACCTGGCGCGCTTCAATGCCAACTTCCGCACCTCCAAGCGCGTCTCCTTCCCCAAGCCCATCTTCCCCCTCGTGGCCCCCGACGTCCTGGTGCGCCCCCCATGCCTGCTGTCTGTCTGCCTCCTGCCCGTCCATGCCTGTTGCCAGGTTGGTGTGATGCACTTTCCTCGGCACATACCTGTGCTGCATGTGCTGAGGCGCCGATTCGAGGTTCATGTGTTTTCATCTGCCCGCAGCCATGCAGTATATCACACGTCGTTCACCTGAGCTCTCTGCTGCACGGGCCAACAATCGCCAGGTCGATGACTTCAAATGTTTCGCCATACAGGTGGAATCGTTTGAGGACGGCGACCTGATCAGCCGGTATGTGGAGGATCCGCAGAACAAGCACAACGAGGCGCTGGCCGACATTGGCCTGGAGTCGTACCTCAAGATGCTGTTGTTCGACCGCTTCTTCCATGCGGTGAGTTCCGCACGATCCTGGACGACAGCTGATGTAGCCCGCATGCCAAAATTTTTCGCTTTTTGAGGGCACCTACGAATGTTCCTACATCTTATGACACTGAAAGATTCGATTGAAGGACATCCTGCGAGACTTTGGTGGAATTTTGCCGGTCTAATCAACTTCAACCTAGATTGAGCAGGATCCTGGTTCGCTTTTGATCAACAGCAACTGGAGTGTTGTTGCCCAGGAGTGAACCCGCTCGATCGTCTGCACCTGCAGGACCTGCACCCGGGCAACATCCTGGTCAGAGTCGATGACGACACCGGTCCGTGGAGCTTCCTGGACTACCTGAAGTCACGCATCAGCCGGCGCAGCCCGGAGCATCTGGTGCTGCTGGACGTAGGTATGGTCGCCGAGCTCACGCGCGACGACCAGCTCAAGTTTGTCGACTTCTTCAAGGTGTGTGGACTTGCACACCGCAACTGGTTGCTTTTGGCTGATCAGAACCTTGCACAAGAGACCTGGCACTGTCACCTGGCCCGCATTCGAGGAGTTCGTTGACATCTACAGCCGTATGCATCCTCCGAAGTCATGCATGCTTGTGGGGCGTTTGGCATGTGCAACGTGCTCAAGGCGCTTGTCACCGATCTATAGGATAGAGCACTTGCAAGTGTCTGGCCGCCTGAGCAAGCCGCGCAACCCACATATCAAGTCTCACTCTGCCATATTGATTTGCAGGCCATCACGGACAAGGATGGCGCAGCGCTGGGCAAGAATGTCCTCAGATTCGCTCACGACGAGACCTGCGAGGTGTGTGCCTCCCTCTGGTCCCCTTTTCATGTCAGTGCGCAGCTACCTGTCGGACACAAGGTATTCATATGTCCAAGTTCAACAGCGGGGAATGATGACACCTCATGACTTTGACTGCTTGTGCAGCGGCCGGAGGAGTTCATTGGGGATATGAAGGCACTCTTCGACTCGCTCACCTGGGAGCAGATCAGCGATGACACTGGCGGCGTTATCCAGGTGCGCTTTCGTGCAGCACACATCGTAATTGGCGTTGCGTCTTGACAGCATGCTGCACGGCTTGCATATGGCGGGCACATCCCAAAATTGGGCACGGCAGACAGATCGCATCGCAGCTCACCCTGCCGATGGGCGTACTGTTGGACACGTTCCGCATGATTTTTCCAGCATGCTGTTGTGAGTTTGTCACGTGTTCGTGAGCGCACACTCTGCACTGGACAGGAGATGATGGAGACGATCCGGCGGCACCAGGTCAACCTGCGCGGCGTGGTGTCGACGGTCGTGGTCACCACCCTCGTCCTGGAGGGCTGGTGCGGCTTTCCCCAACCTGAATGACCATGATAGTTTTGTACGACACCGTTGTCAATAAAAGCTGGCGAAATCGCCAACAGTCGCCAGTAGCGAAGATGTTCGTGCATATTCTGCGCTGTCCTGCCAGCTAGATTCCACATTGTGCTCTTACTGCTGAAAACCACAGACTGCCATCTCCATAGCCTAACTCTGAGCTGTGCGGTCCTCCTGCATTGCAGGTCCAGCAAGCTGAACCCGGACCTGCAGATGCTGGCAAAGCTCAAGTCGCTGCTGCCGGCGACGTGGCCCGAGCGCATCAATAAGTACATCTCAGGTACGTCACCCAAGCATTCGCGTGCCTTTGTTGTGCATCAAGGGTTGCATGCCTTGCGTCACCGACGTTGCAGGTCTCGACCTCGTCGTGCATCTGAGGTCGTGGAAAAATCGGAGTCTTCACATCCAACTACACCTATCATTTCCTCATATGCAGACTTTGGGTCCGACCGCGCAGTGGAGGGCGCTGTGATTGAGGTGTAGCCTGAAGCAGCACAGTACAATAGATAGCGGGGCAGCCAAGAGAGCCAAAATGCAGCGTGTCGGCTGTATGAAGGGGTGGTCAGAGCACAGACTGAACGAACTCGAAAATGTTTGCAACTCAGAGATGTCTCTAGGTCGTGCGCACCAACAGCCTTTTTGCTGCTGCGCAAGCACTTCAGCGTTTAGGAACTGGTTTTGTCACCTCAGTGCTCGTTTTCGAGCACCTCTCAGGGATGCAGCCATAGAGGAACCTCGATTGACTGGCAACTCACTTGGCAGGCGTCAAATTATGTGACCCGCAATAGTGTTCCGCCATACCCTCGAAAATGAATTTGAAGCTCAGCAACAGAACCAACTTGGCCCTGAGTGATTTGTCGGTTCGACGATCTGCAGTCGCTCATTGTTCAGCTGCAAAGTAACCGGGCACTGCACAATGTTACGGGAGGGTGGCCAGTGCGGCAATGCTGGACACCAAGCCCACAGTGAGCACAGCGATTGGAACCACCAGCTCCACTGCCACTTCTGCGGTCCTGTGCCGATAGTACTTCCTGCATAAGTAGCACACAGACATGTCAGTGCCTGCGCTGGCACTGTTGATACGCATGGCGCTAGCCGTGTCACGCGGCTGATGATGCTGTTGAGCACGTGCCACAGGTTGCAGGTTGCTGCACCTGTACTGCATCTTGTCCAGTGGCCGCAGCGTCTCTGTGAGCCCGTCGGGCCCGATGTGCAAAGCCTGCGTCGTCGGCAACGTGCACATCTCACATCCGCAGATGCACATGTACACATCTCAGTGGAGCCTAGTTGTGGCACAAGGCTTTTGCAGAGAGGGGCTCGTCCGCGACAAAAGGCCCAACAGTGACAGGCAAAAGAGAGTTTCACCTTGCGGACACCACTGTGCGCATCTATTGGGATGGGTAGGATGCTGCCATACAGCTGCTCTTCTGGCACCAGGTACCCTGTCCCCGGCTGCAAAGACCTGTGTAAGCAGCAACGATAATCAACAGAGACTCAACAAATTTGGCGCGGTGGATCTCATGTTGGTCATGCAAGCAGCAGTCGCATCGCACAGCAGAATGATGCCGACTGCAGTGTTTGTTTTGTCATCGGCGCGCACAACTGCGGTGCGAGACAATTTGTGATCCTGCGTCACGCTCAGTCACCACGCCAGACACATGTGTCATGCAGCCGGCGCACTTGCTGGTGCCGGGCGGCGGGCGGCCGAGGAAGCCGCGCGGCTGGCCGGCGGGGTCGCTGGCGGCCTCGTCGGCCAGCTGCGCGGCCTCGACTGCGGCGACGACGCCGCCCCAGAAGGGGTGCCGCGGCACCACCCGGCGCTGGCACCGCGCCCACCTGCCGGTTTAGGGTTTAGGGTTTGGGCCGGGGCAGCCCAGGTGAAGCACAACGATGGCACTGCATGCGGTGGCGATGTGGCGTGCAGTCATGACTGAATGCCATGAGAGACTTGGTCGGGCACAGTTGGCAATGCGCCACCGGTAGAGCAGCGTATAGAGGGCAACGGGCGCACCCGAACCACAGGGCCAGGTGCGTTGCGATCGGCACCAGGTACGACACCATGAAGCACCCCGTCGCACCGGTCAAAGCAAATGCCTGCAAAGCATAGCAGCCGAGGCTCCATGGCAGTGGACCCACGGAAACAGCGACATGTGTCAGCAGCGTTCTACATCACCTGGACGCCGCCCGCATGCAGTTCAGAGAGTCACCCAACGTGCCAAGTTAAGCATCGAGCTCGACGAGCAGCCTTACCTGGCCAGAGCTCTGCGGCGCCGCCAGGCTGATGGCCAGCATGAAGCCCAGGATGCAGGCCACCAGGAACAGCTTGCGTGCGAGCGGCCGCTGGTCAGGGCGCCCCGGCAGCCAGGCGTCCAACACCTGCCGCGTCGCCAGTCTCATACTTCACTTGCGCGCACATGTGGCGCATGAACACATCCTGCACTTTTAATGTTGGATCGAGAGATGCTCAGTCTCACAGCCCGAGATGAGGGAGAGGTGTGCACCTGCCTCGTCGGCAGGATCAGCGGCGCCAATGACAAAGCCAGATACACTGCACGCAGCAAGAGTAGACTTGAGATGGCTTTGAGGGACCAGGCCCTATGGACCAACAGCCTGTTGTGAGCTAGGAAATGGCGGTCAATACATTGACAGGAGGCACTCGAGTTACAAGCGCACAGGCAATGGAGATGTTGATGAACGCCTGGACCCAGTCGTTGCCCAGGTTGTTCCTCAGAATGTTGAATGATGTCTTCTCCCCAAACCAAGCAGCGCCAAAGAAGCCAATCAATGCATCTGCGCAGCAGCACCCAGATGAATAATGCCTCATTCGTAGGAATCTATCTGGATCCATTTGGCATGAACACAGATGCAGGAAGGGTCTACAGCTGGCCGAAGTCTGGCCGAGGTATGCAACATTCAGGGAGTGGTTGCAACCCACATGTTGGTACAGCCGCGCCAAATATTGTGGTTCGCACAGCTCGCGACAGGATGCGTGCGCCCTCCCTCCCGCTCTGACGCAAAACCCATTCAGCACGTAGTGTGGAAGTAGTGCACACTGCTCACGATGACAACAGATATAGCAGCAAGGCATGCATGTGTGCGCACCGGCATTTCAATCAGCATGGGGAGCATGATGGGCTGGCTGCAAGCAGCAACGTCAAAGCTTGAAATTTGGCAGGCCTGACTGGGTCTAGCATGCGAAGCAACACAGCGTATGCGTGCACACTTGCGTGCTGGTCAGAAACATCGCAGTCACTCACATATAGAATGCAAAGCCCAGCAATGAGATCGCATCGACCAGACCCCCTGCAACAGCAGGAAGGGTTTTCGGGCTTGTTGGTGAGCACCTGACTGCAGCTTTGCCTGCAAGCTCTTGCAGGTGTGATGCACAGCAACCATGCAACAAACCTTTGGAGCCAAAGCCGCCAATCGCAAAGTCGTGTGGGATTGCAGGTAACGAGCGAATGGCACTCTGCGCAACTATCCACACCTGCAGTGCGGGCATTACACAATCTAGATGCACGAATCCCGAAGCACGTTGCACATGTCACCTGCAAGTGTGCTCGAGAGTATTGGCCGCCTTGCAGTATTGCTGGGCGGGGCATTCCGACACTGCTCACCACGAGAAAAGCCACTAGAATGAATCCCGCAAAACCCGCCAAGTCCAACTGCAGCGCATGTCTGCTTGCAGCTCTCGACCTGGCACTACCAAGCAATGTCCACACGAACACAGCATGCAGGCGTTCAGATGAACTGGGATGCACATTGCCGCACCGATGTCAGGTTGTCAAACAGGCACAGCGGTGCCACGATTCCCAGGACGCTCGAGATGAGTATCCCTCTGCAGCAAGCCAAAGCTTCAGCAGCGCTGTGCATCACACACATCCTTCATGGCGCATTGAGCTCAAAAAGCACGCCCTCACCATCTGACAATCGTCTCATGAGTGCTTGGAGTCGCATACCTGCCACCGCCGCCGACTAGCCATGTGGGTGCGTCCCATACCTTCAGCAGCCCCATTGCACATGCCTCGGCCATCTGCAGTTGAAGGGTCACCCACAGTGGGTTGAGAAGGCGAGCAGTGTAATCAAACGCGCAGAGATGTGGGAGGCAACCCGGCAAGGGCAGCACAATTTGTCACGCACCTGCACTGCACCGCCCACAAGCGTGCCCAGCATCAAGGCGACGATCCCGACTCTGCTGACAAACTGCGTGCGGGAAAGAGCAGGACTCGGTGCAATGGTTCGCACGCGCTGAGTGCGCCACACAATCGTCGCGCGTGTCTCGACATGCTCAGCGAGGCATCGTCAGCATACCCTCCATGCTGCGCCTCCGACTGCAAATGTCAGGGTGTCAAAATCCTGTAGATGCAGCAACCATCCTGCTTCAGATCACGATTGCCAGCAGCTGTATCAATGTATCCGTCAGTTGTATGACTCGAGATCATCAACATGTCAAAGGATGACTCGCAGTGCCCACCTACCATTGTGGCGGTCATGCGGCATTGTCGCAACAGGAGATCACTGGTGTAGCAGTTAGCCACGGCAACAAGCCCCAGCATCAGAAAGCCTGCAGAGCACATACGCGGTGCGGGACGTCAACGCAGAGGGACCATGCTCAACCTCACACGAACTTTAAGTCAGCACCCCTCACCTGCACAGACGCCTGTCTCCGCAAATGCACCTGTGGGGTCAACATACGATCACTCCGTAGGTCTCGTATGATGCTGTCAGGCAGGCACATTGCTGTCACGCTGATCAGCCGAGCGCCTACCACTGATGACGAGCACCGCCGATCCCATGATACCCAGAACCAGCGTGGCTGTGGCGCTGAAGAAAGCATGCCGGTTGGTCGGCGAACCGAGCGTTTCGGCACTGTCGCAGCTCTCGTCACCGATGCCGGAGTCACGCTCCAGCACCGGTTCCAGAAGCGGCTGCTGGTGCATGATGTGCAGCTGTGTCTGGGGGCGCGCCGCAGATCACAATGCTGGTGCAGGGTTACAGATGCGCCGCCACATCACACCATTGGTCATCATTCGCAGGGTAGACGCCGCAGATCCAGCGCAAATCTGCATTAGTTCTGCTTTCGGATTAGTTCTGTTTTCGGATGTATGCGTCAATAACAATTTTGCTTGGACTTCGGTGCCAGGTTTGCATGTGAGGGATTGCTAGGTTTGACGTGCAATCGCTCGCTATCAGCCGCTATATTTGGCCTTGTAGCTAGGAGTTGCTCGGTGAGTTGTTGTTGCTGATTCGGGAAGTTGCATCACAGTGGATCTTTCTTCGTCAGCATGCCTCGACATAGGGCAACCCGTACAGTCGGTGGTACAAAGCCATACTCAAAAGTGTGTTCATAAGAGTTTCAGAAGGACAGTCTCGTGTGCAGCCCTGAAGCCAAACCAGCACATGTGCACCAATCTTCCAGGTGGTGGTATGGTACACAGCTGAAATATTGGGTTCCATCCCGCAGCGGCGTGCCACTCTGCTCACCACAAAAACGGATCACCAACGCCTCCTCACACGCTCATGTAGGGGACACGCTCGTCAAAGAGCAGCGCCAAAGCGTGCCGCCCTTGCCTGTGCACATTCCAGCGAGCAGATGTTAGCAAATGCACAGGCAT
This sequence comes from Tetratostichococcus sp. P1, assembly GCA_036584455.1. NCBI lineage: Eukaryota > Viridiplantae > Chlorophyta > Trebouxiophyceae > Prasiolales > Stichococcaceae > Tetratostichococcus > Tetratostichococcus sp. P1. The sequence continues at coordinate 344,240 of BTPI01000011.1, forward strand.
GCAAACGGAGGAGCAGCACACCAAATGCTCATGCAGGAGAAGAGATCCAAGATCGCCCAAAAGATGTGAGTGGCATGTCCCTCACCTTCCGCTTGGCCTCCAGGCCGTCAGCTGTTGCAGACGCACCGCCGTCACCGGCGGCAGCCGCTGCTGGCGCCCCCTCAGCATTGGCGGCTGCAAAGCGCTTCTTGCGCTGCTCTGCCTTCTCCGCCTGTGTGTCGGAATCCAACTGTGCCTAAACATCCCCCAGCCTGGTGCTGTCATGACCAGCCAAAGCTAATGCTGCATCTTGTGCAGCAGCTTGCACGCATATTGTGAACCCTGCATTGCTGTGGACTCCATCATGTGCTGCGGCTGCATGACGGCGTGCACAAGGGACATGGTGCCGCAGCTGATGCTGCACTAGTGCTGCTCCTTAGCCCGCCGTGTCAGAGTGTCACTTTAACATATCACCATGTGCGTTGACAATGACGAGGATGCAGAATGCACTATGTCAGAGAGGTCGTGTGGACACCTCGGACAGGGTGCTGGAGCCTTCGCCATGGTGATGCGTCTCGTTGGCCAGCTCCGCAGCAAACTGACACCATAACACTTTTTCACAGGCAACAGACTGTGCCAGGTGGCGCCAGCTGCACACCTCGGACAGGGTGCCGAAGCGCTCGCCGCGCTGGCGCTTCTTCTCGGCCAGCTCCGCAGCGAGGGCAGCAGCCTTCTCCTTGGCCTCCTTCTCCAGCTCGGCCTTCGACTTGGGCAGGTTGAAGCGCTGCGCCCTCGCCTTCTTCTTTGCCTCCTCCTGTGGAGAAAGCAGAAGCAGGTGTGAACCATCATTTACTGCTGACTCTGACAGGCTGCTTGGTATCGTTGGCTGTGAAGGAGCAACCACCGGCGTCGCCCACGCCCTATCCTCTGCCTCTGCCAGCCGCAGCCAGAACAGCTACCATAGATATGCGCAGCTTTGACAAAGCCATGATAGGGGCCCATGCACGGCCTGTGCTAGCGTTGACAGCGTCATCCCAACGCTGTGTTCTGCAGCAGCGTCCAACACTGTTTCGATCACAATGAGCAGTGTGTAGAGCTCACCTCGGCCACGAACACCGGCACTGGCATTCCAAAGCGCTTTGCGCGGTCCTTCCGCTTGGCAATCTCCTCAGCAACGTCCATCTGTGCCACGACTGCATGTTGTCAGAACGACGAAACACACGTGTTCAATGCAGAAGGCCCACCAAGAAGCCTAATAATATGCCTAAGAGGTGCCACAACAAAACACCTTTCCAAGGGCGCCAACCCCGCCATCAGCTGTGGCGCCGCCAAACCTGAAGGTTACAGCAATCTTGCTCAATCTGCTGCATACACAGCTGCTTGGTGGAGGCAGCACCAGGGCTGCTGATGCCATGATAGCGCAATCAACCTGAGTATGGCAATCTGAACACCCACCGCTGGGCACGCAGCTTTCGGCGCTCGTCCTCTGTTAGCGCTGCGGCATTGATGGCCTCGGCCGACGGCTGCTCCTGTGCTGCCGCCACTGTGGCTGCGACTGGCGCTGCGGCGCCACTTGCCTGCACATCAGCGAGGCGGCGAGCTTGCAAAATCTCTCCAGATGGTTTCACAAAGAGTTGCCGGCGCTGGCAGGTGGTTATACTTGCAGCACACCAGTTTGCCTGGCCTACCTCTTCGGCCGGCTTGGCGGCCGCATCGACGCCTGCCTCTCCTGACCCGGCCTCCGCAGGTGCTGCCTCCTCTCCTGCGGTGTCTGCTGGCTTCGCTGCGGTGCCATTTGCAGTGCCGCCAGCCTCCTCAGCAGTGATCGCTTCTTCCAGGCGCTCTACCAGCACCGCCTTCAGGCCTGCTGTGTCCAGCCCGCGTGACTGTAGCTCATCCTTCAGTTCCTGCGTGCGGCATAGGAAACAGGTGTGAAGATGATCAGTTTGGTGAAATACCTGCAAATGCAAGTACAGCAGCCGAGATGACCCTTGCCTGCACTTTCAGCTTCTTTACGTCTCCCAACGCGACCATGGCTGGCAGATGAACGTCGATTGCTGGAGCGTCAGCACCGAAATTGCTGACAAACTTCCCCCACGCCGTCAAGAAAACCCTGAATTTTGGGTGCAGAGTTGAGCGACCTCCCTTCCAATGTACCAAACGGCCACAAAGCCGCACGCAAACGTTGACAGAGCTCTTCCGACGCAAAGGCTTCAAGCGTCAATCAGCAGAGTCTATCATCAGCTTTAGAATTGACTCCCATGCAGCTCATGCTTTCATTGGCGGCGATTGCCCCGTGCAGCCAATTTGCCTCCTGCCCAACAACCATGCACCACCAAACTGCAACGTACATCCCTCTACAACCCGCTGCCTCCCGGATTCCAGCTCCTTAAGTGATCGAAGACGGAGGACTGTACATGATAGCACAGGCGTGTCAGCATGTGCAAGTGCCAGCATACTCGGCTGGTATGAATCTTCGTACAGTGATGTAATTTGAGACTCGCCTGATTGCAGACCTCTAGCAGCACCCCCTTGCCGCTGTAGTAGCGCGGGCAGAACAACAAGATCAACTCGATGCACAGCCTATGCACAGGGTGGAGTTTGTTAGCAGATGTTGCCACACACTGGGGTATTGCGAGACTGCAGCACTGCAATGACACCAAGCAACTCACCGTGTGCTTCCGATCAGTTGCGTGACCATGAGGAAGCCCAATATACGCATTGGCCGCTTTGGCATGTGCTTGGCGAAGTCGAACTGATGGTACTTCCTCTCAATGCAGATGCCTATGATGTCCGACAGGAAGAATGTGACCCCTTGCGCGGCCGCAACCCACCAGACCTGCTTGTAGTTGGGCGACACGCCGGCCACAGCTGCACAGCAAGCAAGAAGCCGTGGCTGCATGCTGCAGGAGAAGCGCCACCAGCTCTGTATGCATGCTGCTGGTGACCAGAGAGCAAGGGTGATATGCGCTCACCTGCAATGTGGCCAAAGCTGAAGAGGGCACCGCCAGCAATGATACTGGTGTACTCGGCAAAGCTCCGAGCCAGGATCTCGGCAGCACGCCACTGTGTGACCTCGTCCATTGCCAGAGTGACCTGCGCACTCATGCCAAACTTGTGCGCAGAAGGATACAGAGTGTGGTTGCCAGTTGATGATGCCTGGTGCAGATTTCAGAGAAGTGTTCACATGCGCAACTCACCTGGGCGACTCTGCGACCGTAGATGAGTCGCAGCAGCATCATATCTGCATTCCGGGATGCCAGCCGCCCGATGAGGTCCAGCAAGCACACCAGCAGATTGAGCATGATGATGCCAGACCCGCCGCTCAGCTGCAGCAGCAGGAAGCGGCCGTACATGGCCTTGTACATGTATGGGTACACGAAGAAGACTGTCTGTGCCAGTCCCGGCACAATGCCTGCGTAGCAAGGGTGCGCAGTTGGGCTGCAGGTCTTGCGGCTTGTGTAGAGACCTACAGGGTGGTTGTATGGTATCAGAAGCATGTGCAACAAAGGTGCTTATGTGCTTGTGAGCTTTTAAGGGAGCCTCCCCAGTCCTCAACGCACCAATGTGCCGCCCCACATGCCGCACATACATGGTCATGAATATCCAGATGGTAGGGTGGATGACCAGTCGCACAAGCAGTTTCTGTGCTGGAGTTGCTCGCGTGGTCACCAGCCTGCGGTTTATCAAACATCTGGTGATCTGGTGTCGACAAGCATGCACGCAGCAGCAGGCGGCCGACGATACTTCAAAGGGAATCATATCGCATGCATGGTAGGCGTGCAAGGTGCCAGACCGGGGCATGGCAAAGGCATAGAAGATCGCGACAATGCCGATGGATGTCACGAGCATGAACCAGCGCGCCACATTTACTGGATTCTTTGTGAACCGCGCACAAGCTCTGGCACTGAAGTACACCGATATGTAGCCCAGGCTGACTGCGGACGGCACAGCATCTTTGATGTCAGGAACAATGCACCATTGCAGAGTCAAGCAGATCGTATATGCAGTTCACAGGAGCTCTATTTGGCAACAGCCAGGTAGCTTACCAGGCAGGAATAACTGTAGGATTGGCTTGTTGATCGCCCAATGGTTGTGGGTGGTGCCTACAGCTGTGGTAAGGGCCACGCAGAGGTTCACGCCGATCATCAGGAACCACTCGTACCAGGCAAAGTTCTTGATGCCAAACAATGCGGCGCCGAACCAGTACGGCACAACCGTCTGCCAGGTCCATTGAACAATGTAGAAGATCAGGAAGGGAATAGTGCGGCCTGGGTGCGTCTTGTAGTCGCCATCAGTCACGTAGACGCAGTCAGTGAAACTGACGTTTGTGCCCTGCATCAACGCGGTGATGATGGTCAAGAGCTGCTTGCACTTTGCTCGATGACAGACCACATGATCACTTGCTCAAGTCTGCCATGGGTGTCACATACCCGTGCATTCTTGATGGCGGAGCGGCAGAAGAGGCTCGGCACACAATATGACCAGGCTGCATAGTACAGCAGGTTGCACAGCAGCAGCGGGACGATGGCTCTCAACATGCGCTTGTACAGCTCGACGACATCCCTGAACGCCTCCTTGCCGGCTGTCAGATGTTCGTCCTGCTTCTGCACAAGCTGCGTCTGTTCCCCTGCTTCGCTGCCGTGGGTGGACCCGGCAGCTGACGCTGGTGCATCTAGACCGGAAAGCCTCTCATGCACTGGAACAACCTGCGACCGAGCAGCAAAGCATGTGTTTGGTGGCTCCTGACTGCTAGGCATGGCCCAACCGCCGTGGGCGGCCGGCCGATTGCCATGCTTTCACCATCAACCATTGCTGTTAGTAGCGTTGTTGGAGTATTTCAGAAAGCCTGAATCAGCATCTCTTTCTCAAAATCAGCATCCAGAGTTTGCTGCACGCACCTTCTTTTTGAACCTCAAAATATGCATGTCAGCAAGCTGCAACTTCACATGGCTGCCATGGCTACTGAAAGCTCGCCAGCAATCGTCGCTCTATCAGAATGAGATGCATACAAGGAGAGACTCCTATAATCCAGAACGCCTAAATGTTGCACGTGTATCAGCAGCCGAGCGGGAAATGTGCAAGGGGTCCATCCAAGAATCTCCACAGCCTGGAGTGAAAGCCAGCGGCTGTGTATTTCGTCGACTCTCAGCCATCGCAGGCCTTTGCATCATCAGCACGTGCTGGAGGTCAGCTCTTGGGCAAACGAGTGCCCTGTCCTGCGCCACAGCAGGTCGATCGCATCTCAGATGCAACAAGAAGGGGATGCAGACTTCCTGCTGGCGCAGCTGATTGACATAGGCTACGCTCCAGCGGCAGCATCAGCGGCCATTCATGCTACAGGCGCGGAAGGTGGGAGGCGGAGCAGCATGCTGTTCACATCCTGACATGCGCGATGTGCAATGGCGCACGAGGTCATCTGCTCGCTTGTCGCTGCTTGCAGACCTGCAGCAGGCAGTGCAATGGCTGCTGGACCACCCCGAGGCTGGTGAAGAGGACGACTGGCAATCAGTCGACTGTGTCTCAGCAACAGCAGCACAGCCAGTGGCCTCGCCGCATCAGGTTCCTGGTTTTCACATCATGCGTCCTCCAAACCGATCTGACAACGTGCATCGTCACAATGGGCCTGTCACTATCAAGGCGTACAGTGCGCCGGGAACTGTTCGATGTGCTGTTGAACCTTGTCCATCTGAGGAAGGGCGCCATGCATGCACAGGCTCGGGATGTCTACTTCAGTCCACTTGGCAGTGGCGCCGCAGCGGAGGCAGAGATGCAGCTCAGGGTGTCGAACTCCAGCGGTGCAGTACCGTCGGACTACCAGCAACGCGATGCGTCCCCGCCAATGTCTGGAGTCGAGTATGCTAACCCTGCTGCACAGCGCTACCCAGCCATCGACCTGCAGCAGCAGCAACTGTGGGAACATGCAGCTCAGCCTGCCGCAGCAGCGCAGTACGGGCTGCAGCAGGAGCCGCACCAGCAGCTGCACAGCTATGAGCTTCAGCAGCACAGGTATGCGCAACAGCTGCCGCAGCAGCACCTGCAGCAGCAGGCAGGCAGCCCTGCAGGGCGGCCGGCTGCGCCGAGCGGTGTGGCGGGCCTCATCGCCAGAGAACAGCAAAAGGCGGCCGCTGCGGACAGGCGAGTCACGCTGCAGCTGGCTTGTTTGATCAGAAACAACGGAGAGGGTTGTGCACCGTAGCCAAGTCCTTGATTGCATGCGACATCAGACAGGGCGCAGGTCCAAATCATGCGGGACCTCAACTTGCAGACGGCATCGTGTCCGGTTACAATTTGGTTACGGGATGCAGGGTGCTGGACACGGCGTTGCAGGACCTGCAGGCGCTGATGGCGCAGGCGCAGGCCATGGTGGACCTGGCCGAGCAGTTCCGCCTGCAGCTTGCCCGCCAGCCGCCTGAGCCAGGCAACCAGGAGGTGAGTTAGATCCTCTTGCTCACTGAGGCACTGTGCACTCCAGCTCGCGAGGCAGTTTAAGTACACCCCCAGCGAAGAAGATCCCCAGGAGGTGTGACAGATGCTCCAGAACCCTATCAAACATTTCGAGGTGTTCCAGGGAGTGCAGCAATGCCGCCGACAGATAAGCTGCTTTCAAGAAGCATCCGCCGGGATTTGCAATGCCCCAGGCTGCGGTGCAGACGATGTGGGAAGCTGTCTGCTGATTGGGGTGCTGCATGTGCGGCAGGTCATGGCAATCGACCTGTCGGACGACTTGGTCAGCATGGGCATCGCCGCGCCCGTGACAAAGGAGACCGCCGGCAGGAAGTACCACAAGGAGCTTGCTCGTCAGGTATGCGCTGTTTGGATTGCTCAACACCTGGGGGAGCACGACAGTGAAGGCACTAGCGGAGGACCATCGGCAGCTGCAGCCGTTGTTGTCTGCTTGACCCTCGAATGGCAGATGCTGGGGCGCAAGTCATGCGCAGCATCTGCAGCTTGCTCGCGCAGCTGCCTGCAGAAGTCGGCCTTGCTGCCCGTGCAGCTGGCGACCTTCCTGCGGGTGCCGCTGGAGCGCGCGGGCGGCATGATGACGCTGCCGGACGTGTTCTGCCTCTTCAATCGAGCGCGCGGCACCGAGCTGGTTTCGCCGGACGACCTGCTGCAGGTTGTGACCTGTCAGACAGATGAACCTGTCATTGCAAATGATGTTGCAACTCAGCGTGTCAAATATAGCAGGTAGTTGAGAAGCACTCAAGGCACTGTCTTGGCGGTGTGTTGCAGGCAGTGAAGGCGCTGCGCAAGGTGGGGGCGCCGCTGGAGCTGCGGGAGTTTGCGGACGGCGTGCGGGTCCTGCAGTCCCTGTCCCATAGCAACCAGCAGGTGGGCCTGCATTCGCTTGCAAGCTCAGCTGTCGGCCCTGTCCAGCGTCATGGCTGTTGGTGCAGGCATGTCTATGTTATGTTTGCCATGCTACATGTTCAGACACCAGACGAGCCTATGCCCTCTCTGCAGGTGTGTGCACGGGTGGCAGAGCTGGTACAAGGCGAAGGTCTGGGCCCGGCACTGAGCGTCAGCGGTGCCGCTGCGGCGCTGCGGGTGCCGCTCGCAATCGCGCAGCAGCACCTGGCCACTGCAGAGACCTGCGGCGTGCTGTGCCGAGACGACGGTCCTGAGGGCCTGCGGTTCTTTCGAAATTTCTTTGCTGAAGTGACGCTGACAGGAGTTGAATAAGTTCAGTAGGATGAGATGGATTGGGGCGTGGAAAGGGCTTTCCCATACAACCAAGCTCGCAACCACGCAACCACCCCATTGGACATCGGAGCACTTCGTCGAACACGTCAGTCAATCTCCATCTGCGTTGTCTCTTCTTTCGACGCAGCTCATGCATGCAACGCTTCGTGAGAGGTCATTGCCATGCTCTTGGCCATGAACGCTTGAGCCAGTGGCTTCTTAGGTGTACAGCTTTGGAATCATGGGTTCGGCAGATGCTGGCCGAGACGGTCTTTCGTCACCTGTGTGTCACTGTCAGCACAAGGCGCAGCACAAATGAGCATCATGTCCATATGAGTGCCTGCACACGCAATTAAGGGCGCTCAGCAATGGTCGTGCAGGTGTGCGCTGCGTGCGCTTTCGTCGCCCCTCATGCACATTCGCCTTCTGTCACTGATGTTGCGCGTGCAGGCATCGTACACACCTGCAGAGTGGTGTCTATTTTAGCTCACCAATGATACTTTGAGGTGTTGACGGTTGCAGTGGCTGGAGTTCTCAAGCCCGGTGTATGAGCAGCTGTACCGCGAGCACTTCACACGGGCATATCATAACAATGACCTGTACGTTTGCGTCGTGAACCTTGTGTTCGGCGCATCCTGGGTGTTTCGGGTGTGGCGTATCAACCCATGGTGAGGGGCAGGCTTTTGATCACCTCGCATGCCTCCATGCGCGACTCTGCCCGACGGCCTGACTTCACCAAACCGTCACTGTGTAGCCTCTATCACAGAGGCATCAATTTCAAACACTCCATGTACGTCAATCTGCAGGTGGGACACAGGCTATGTGGCCTTCTACATGGTGGTGCACCTGGTCATGTTGTATGGCATCTGGTCCAACCACCCATTCTGGGTCAGGCACCGCCACGACATCGTCACCGTCGACCGCATCTGCTCCTTTGTGGCGCTCGCCCAGGTGCTTTGCATGTATCATGCAGCATCAGCGTCGAGCTTTCAACAGCATGTACGCTCTGCTCTGGTGTGAAATGAGGCAGGCATCAGGCGGCAAGACATGTGATGGGCCCCCACTGACGGAATGAAAATGCACGCTGCAGGGGCAGTGGCGGCTGATCAAGCTGTCGGGCATCACGCACGACTGGGATGCGATCGTGGCCAACGTGCTGGGGCTGGGCACGGCCACGATGCTGGCGTGGCACGCGATCAACCACCGGCTGCCGTTCAACCGCAGCCTGGCGCTGTCGCTGCTGCAGTTTTGCCTGCTGATCGGCACCAATGGGCTGATTGTGGACGCCATGCGCACCGAGTGGTCAGACAAGCTCAAGGTGAGCGTCGCTGCAAATACTGTAATGCCTTGCTTTTGGTTGTCAAATGCCCAATTTATCACACATACCATGTCAGCTGTGCAGATAACAGTGTGCCCAACCCAAAAGTCAGCCATACGTTTGCGAGTCTATTGAAAGCCTCAGATGCACTTACCGGGCACAGGTTGGAGCAGACAAGGCAAATGGACTGGGGTCCTATGTCCTTGGCGCAGCATGGCCCAGGTTCTCAGGCGCAGCGTACTTTGCAATCTTCTTCTGTGGTGTGCGTCAGGTAAGTCATTGTGCGCAAGCATGTCTAATATTCAGATCTGCGATGCCCACCACCTCCAATGCAGGACCCAATGAACTCACAAACTGAAGATGTCGTTCGCAATGTTTGCATTTGATGACATTTGATTTTCTGCTGTGCAGCTCATCGCCTTCTTCTATGTGATCTGGTTCATCCACCGCATGGAGCACGGGCACCGGCGCGCTTTCCTGCTTCAGTACCAGATCGACCCCGACACCTGCGGCTTTTCTCATGCCACCAATTTTGACGTGGTGTTCTTGGCTACCAACGTGCTGGTCATCACGGGCACGATGACCAACGAGCTGCTCGACCTCTACGAGTGCTCGGGCTCGGCGGTCCAACAGCTGACGGGCAATTGCAGCACACCAGCGACAGCGTTGGCGCCTGACTTGAGGTCCATGTATCTGAGTGATGGTATTTTGTGAAGTAGCTTCGACAGGAAGTTTGAAACCGGCATGATGAGCTCTATTCATGCCGCGGATTTGCTATTCTCGCTTCTGTATGGCGAGTGACTGGGTTCGGAGTGCAGCGTGTCTCTGTGCTGCCAAGAGAGAAATTTGTTGATTGGATTTGTTTGGCAATTTCCAGTTTGATTGGAAGCAGCTGGAAGGAGAATCCTAGTTAGGTGCAACGATCGACTGACGAAGGATTGCAGTGGAATGGCATTCAGCAATTTGCAGCACTTGGAACCACTCTATAAGCGATGCCAACGTGTTACGCACACATCGGCCTCGCGGAAACATGCCCCCATATCCCAGTGGTCTGAGACCGGTACATGAGCAGACGAGAATAGAGATTGCCCGAGAACTTGAGACCTTCCAGCAGAGTGATGCCACAGGTGCATTCATTGTGTTGGATGGCCTGCTGACGATGTCTCTTTCCATGTGCGACGGTATGCATTTGTTCTGACCGGCACTGAATTCTCAGTGCCGCATGCATGTCCTTGCTGCAGAGCACACCTTCCCACCGAATTTGAGCAACCATGACAGAGCGGTCATCCACGACCAGTGTAGAAAGTTCGGGTTCAAGTCGAAGAGCCACGGGTGCGCACCCTCAAGCTGTCTGCTGCAATCGACATCTGCCGCGCCATCATCAATGCAATGCAATTAACACAATGCCATCTGCGACAATGCAGGAAGGATGAGAACAGGCGCATCACAATCTACAAGCCGAAAGCGTCTGCAGCTCATGGGCATGCGATGCACATGCCGCTGGCGCCTGCATCAGCGGCGGCTCTGGATGCGCATTTCTCGGTCAGTGGCCTCTTGTCACTATACACCAGTGGAATGATGCGACATCGAAATCATTAGCGACTTTCGTCTGCAACATAAGCGCTCATCTCATCATGTGTTGATCCACCCTCCACCATTCCTGCAGCGCTTTCCGCCCACGCCGGCTGAGCTGCGATCGGCTGCTGATGGCGGCGCAGAGGCGTCACAACTGCAGACGGCGGCAAAGGCGGCGCAGCCCAGTGGCCGTCCTGCATCGGCAGTGCCCACAGCCGCACAGCTGCCGCCGGCGACGATTGCATCAAAGCACGCAGCATGGCAGCGGCAGCAGGCGCGGGCTGACGTCAGAGCTCTTGCAGCTGCACGGGCAAAGCTGCCCATCTCGACATTCAGGTGCGTTTTAGTGGCCGCAAACGTCCTACTTCAGGTGTCGCGATCAGTCAGGTGCGGTAGCCAATGACAACATACGCGGGAATGCAGTGAACAGAGTGATTCTTGCGCTGGTGGCCGAGTGGGCAAACTGATCTGCACCCTGTCGATGCTCTGCAGGGACGAGATTTTGACAGCAGTGTCGCAGCACCAGGTGGTGCTGATTGCCGGAGAGACTGGCTGCGGCAAGACCACTCAGGTGGGCGCAGGCCGTGGCGGACTGCACAGTCCATCAGACGCATGTTTAATCAGATGCATCACACAGGCGAGACATGTGCGCCGTCTGCATGGCTGCCAGCCGCCCCTTAATGAATGCTCATCTTCGTGCAGGTGCCGCAAATGCTGCTGGAGGAGGCTTGGGCTGCGGGCAAAGGCGCACGCATCATGTGCACGCAGCCGCGCCGCATCTCCGCCGTCAGCGTGGCGGAGCGCATCGCACAGGAGCGCGGCGAGAAGATCGGCGACAACATCGGCTACACCATCCGCCTGGACACCAAGTGCGTGTTGACTGTTGCGATTTGCTGAGTTTGCTGAGGCAGACGCTCTGCTGGTGGTTGCCACACATCACACCAACATACATTTAATGGCACCAGAGATGAGGGATGGCGAATTTGACCGCACCCGATGTTTGACATTGATGCCAGGTCATTGCTGTATGCAGGGGTGGTCCGCAGTCCTCGCTGATGTTCTGCACCAATGGCGTGCTGCTGCGGATGCTCACCCAGGGCGAGGGCCTGCAGGTGCTACAGCTGTTGGGATGCTATCAACCTGACCGCATTTGAAGTGGCTCAGCAGCACCACCAGACATGGATTGCAATCCAAGAGACAAAACCCCATGGTAGAATGTCAATCAGCAGATTCTCAATCAGCAGATGTGCAGCCAGCCGTTTGATGCCATCCAGGCTCTGGCTGCAGGGGGTGACGCACGTGCTGGTGGACGAGATCCACGAGCGGGACCGCTACGCGGACTTCCTGCTCATCATGCTGCGCGACCTGCTGCCCAAGCAGCCGGACCTGCGGCTAGTGCTCATGTCCGCCACGCTGCACGAGGACCTGTTTGCCGGCTACTTTGGCGGCTGCCCCATCGTGCGCGTGCCTGGTGCGTCACTGTGAATGTCTGCTTGTGTTTGCAAATAAGCTGATACGAGGTGGCACTACAGGCTGCAAGGGGTGATGCCTGTGCAAGCTGGCATCTGAGATGACCAGATTTGCAATAGCCTGCTGCCCTGACACTGCCCTGACATGGCCAGCGCAGCGCACTGTGAGCTGCAATCTGTTGCTTTGACGTACCTCAGTGTGTCACGGGGCTCGATCTCTTGTGACATCACAGCTGGATGTTCTGCAGGGTTCACGCACCCGGTGCAGGACCTGTACCTGGAGGATGTGCTGCGCATTGTCGGTGGCCCCGGCACCGACGGCCAACATGGCAAGCAGCAGAATGGCCGCAGCCGCCCGGCTGCCAATGGCGCGTCGGCAAAATACCAGCAGGTGCCCAGATAGGGGACAATCACATGTGATGTTGAGCATGTCTGCTGAACTTTATTCGCCGGCTTTCCAGATTTGCCCTCACAGTGCCTCAGGCACCCAAGCACATCATTTAAGCACTAGCAGCTCGCATAACAGGCAATATGCATCGTGTTCGTGCCACGACATGCGCCCGGCTGCAGGTGGGGCCGCAGGAGCGCGCGGCGGTGCAGGCGGCCATCATGATGGTTTGCTGCTACAACGATCACGGTTCAGCCAAGCAGTCAAAATAGCGGACCATCCGCAGTGCACTCATGTGTCATAGTTCACCAGATTATCTTGTACCTGGCTGCAGGTAGGGCAGCAGGAACGCGCAGCGGTTGAGGCGGCCATCATGGCGGCTTTTGTGGACGACAGCGATGAGGCGTGGGGCGATCTGCTGGAGGCCACCGGCGCCGCGCACTATGATGATGGCCGCTCCGAGGCTCCCGCCATTAATGTGCAGCATGCTGAGACCGGTAAGAGCCTGGAACAAGGCGCTGCCTGACCTTATTGCAAGGCACTGCTCTGTGACTGGCACAGGGCTGACTGAGGGGAGCAGGGCTGACCACGCCTTCATAGCCCACCACTGAAAATGAGTAGGGTATACTGCAATATTCAGAGCAAGTGCATGTGAAATCCAGGCGCGACGGCGCTCATGGCGGCGGCGGGCAGGGGGCGGGATGCGGAGGTGTCGGCGCTGCTGGCGAACGGTGCGGATGTGCGCCTCGCCTCGCACGACGGCTCCACTGCCGCTGCGTGGGCTGCCAAGTGCGTGCGCCTGCTGCTCTCTGTCGATGCTGTTGGAAGCAGAATGTATGGATATGGTGTCTGCTATCAGGCAGCCCATGTCTAAGCAGCTGACTGGTGTGCAGAGACTGCATGTGGCAGCCTTTGCTTGGCACTGGCTGTTGAGCGTGCTGTGCGTGTGGCCACTGTCATACACATGTGGTTGCAACACATTCAAAGCTCAGCAAAAGCCAGCAGTCAGCAGTGAGATCCAAGCTTGACGTGTGTTCAACAGGTTTGGGCACGAGGACCTGGCTGCGGCTTTGGCGGAAGCAGAGGAAGCAGCGGCACAGGCGACCGAGGCAGTGGACACCAGCGCTGCCCTGTCTGCCTACATGGCGGACACCAACGCTGACGAGGTGTCTGCCACCAGTCTGGCTTGTTCATGCGGTCAGCATAGTTCATGTCAACATGATGGCCATTAGCTGCAATCAGGTTTTGTTGCAGCAGCTGCATTTTGTCGTTCAATTTTCTGTGCGTGATCATGGGATTGAGTTGTTGGGCAGAGCCTCAGTCACCAGAGAACCACTGTCGGATGTGAGACATGTCAGTGTTTACAATGCTGTGAAAATTGAAACTTGTTCTAATCTGACGAACAGCCTGCTCAGACTGCATCTTTCTGATGCCTGCAGGTGGACCTGGAGCTGATAGAGAGCCTGCTGCAGGCCATCTGCGGCGAGGGCCGCTTCGCGGATGCGCCGGCCATCGGGGTCGGGGCGCCGCCGGACGTGCAGGGCGCCATCCTGGCCTTCCTGCCCGGCTGGGACGAGATCATGCGGCTCAAGGAGCGCCTGGAGACCAGCTTCCCAGCATCAAAGTGGGCACAGCTGCACTGAGCATCCTACAGAAGTTGTCGTCATCTAGCGGAGAGTCTATGCTAGTTTGCTGAAGATGCCAATGATGAGGTTGTGTCGCAGCCTGCCATGGCCTGAATGTGGTACACCAACTTCGGGACTGGCGCTCTGTGCACTGCAGGTACTCGCTGCTGCCGCTGCACTCGATGGTGCCGGCTGCAGAACAGCGGCGCGTGTTCATTCGGCCGCCAGCCGGCATGCGCAAGATTGTGCTGGCCACCAACATTGGTGTGGCAGCCTTGATGGGCTTGAGTCAATTCGAATGTCTGCATGCCAGCCTGAACACTTGCATTGGTGTAAGCATGATCGAGATCTGGGGTGTGCGGCGTTGCTGATGCTGCCCCCGGTGGTGTCGCTGCAGCCGAGACGGCCATCACCATCGATGACATCGTGGCCGTAATTAACAGCGGCCGGCTGAAGGAGAAGAGCTTCGATCCGTACACCGCTGTGTCCACCCTGCAGGTAGCCTCAACTATTTCATATGTTCAGGCAGATGTCTCACTTGAATCTGAAATGCCAGCACCACCGGGGTCGCGTCCATCGTGCTGCAAAGGCTCAACCCTCATTCAACACTGTGCTGTGACACAGCCATGACTTTCCTTTCCATGCCTGCACACTGCATTATCTCCTGAATTCCTGGGCTTGATCCTGCCCGCAGTCGACGTGGATTTCGGCGGCCAGCGAGAAGCAGCGGCGGGGGCGGGCGGGGCGGTGCCAGCCGGGGGTGGCCTTCCACCTGTACTCCCGCTCCCGCGCCGCCCAGCTGTCCCCCTTCCAGCTGCCCGAGCTCCAGCGCACCAATCTGGACGAGCTGTGCCTGCAGGTGTCTGAAGCCCTGAGAAGGAACAGCAATCATATCCGGATCTGCCGTCTGAATCTGTCACACGCGGTGGAATGGCTGTAGCGGCGCTTCTGACACCCGTTCTGCACAGAGGGCAGATGCAGTGTGGCAGCGCTAGACCCTGAAGATATCCCTGTTGACAATGTGGAAGCTGCTATCCAGATGGGCATGTAGAGAAAATCGCATCTGAACACGTGTGAACAATGGGGCAGGTGAAGCTGCTGGAGGGCGGGACACGGGCCGGCGGCATCGCGGCGTTCCTCGGCAAGGCGGTGGAGCCGCCCGCCGATGCCGTCGTGCGCCACGCCGTGTCCGCCTTGCAGCTCATCGGCGCCCTCACGTGCGTATTGGTCTGCTTAATCACATGTGCTTGGTGTTTGAATCTGTCCGCATATAAGTGACACGACAGCCAGGCGAGCATGCATGGCTCTGCAACCTGATCATCACAGGGGTGCGGACCTTCCTGCAACACTTCTCTTTCTCCTCGATGAACTTGCCAGAAGTCTACTATCCGATGTACAGGTCGGCGCCGGGGACGGAGGCGCTGACGCGGCTGGGGAGGCACCTGGCGGCGCTGCCGCTGCCGCCCGCCGCGGGCAAGCTGCTGCTGTACGGCGTGCTGTTCCGCTGCCTGGACCCCCTGCTCACCATCGCCTGTGGCCAGGCCTACAGGCAGGTCACTGTAGGGACATTGCCGGCGTATGTGATGACTTGCTAAAGTCGCAAATGTGTTGATGCTGATCACAACCCTGCGGGACCCGTCAAATTGCAGCGCTGCCTTTGTGGTTGTGCAGCAGGACCATGTACATTTGCATGACCACCTGTGTACCTTATCTCTCCACATCACAAGCAGCTGATATTGATTTGAAACAAAGTTCCTGAATTTTATGTTGAACCGCAGCAGCTGCAGCTGACGCTGGCCGGAACCTGAAAATGCAGGGATCCGTGGGTGCTGCCCACAGAGCCGGGGGCCCGCCGCGCGGCCGCTGCAGCGAAGGCGCGCCTGGCGGCGGCCGCTGGCGGCGGCTCCGACCACCTGGCGCTGGCGGCCGCCTTCCGCGGCTGGGTCGCCGCCAAGCAGGTGCTGCCCGTCATACCCCTTTGACGCCACGTCAGCGCCCTGCTGTGGCTGCATGTTGCCGCTCCGCCGATGCCACGGCAGTGCCCTTCTGCTGTGGCTTCGCCAGTGTGTCATCTGCATCAGGGAGCAGGCGCTCAGCGTGTTGCATCATTTGGACTGTGGTTGCGCCACTTCAGTGCTGGGCTTCGTCATCTCGCCCCGCACACAGTGCGTCCTCTGCAATGAGTCTGACGGTGCATACGAACGGAATGTGCTGGCGCGTGCAGTCGCACCAGGAGCGGGCGTACTGCGCGGCGCACTTCCTGTCGCAGGGCACGCTGGCCATGATCGAGGGCATGCGGCAGCAGCTGCTGGGCGAGCTCACTGGCCGCCGCCTCGTGCGCTCCCTCGGCGACGCCTCCGTCGCCGCTCGCGACGCCGGCCTCGTGCGCTGCGTCCTGGTGCGTAATTCAACGCGCACAATTGACTACGAGTATCATGTATCGTGGTGTGTTTTGCCTCTGACATGTCACAGTCATGCTTACCGGTAAACATGCAGCAGCTTTGTGATGGCGTTGGCACAGCCCTGGCTGCTGCTTGATTCCACCGCGATATGCGCCGCTGCACATCCTGCATGCAGCCCTGCTCCTTGCCCAACCTCTAATAGTCTTTGGCACACTCAATCCGATGGTGCCACGCCGCACCCGCCAAAGCGATAGGCGTCAGCAACCAGCGAGTTCTGTGGCATCCCTGTGTCTCCGTACAGGCATGCGGCATGTATCCGCAGTGGGCGCGGGCGGCCCAGGAGCGGCGGTCACCCACCGCGTCCGGCAGCAGATTCGCCACCCTGGTCACCTCGAAGAATGAGCGGGTAGTGCAACATTGCAGCCCGTCGATGCTGCATTTTGGGACAATGGCAGGCGGATGTTATGTCACGCACATCCTTGCTAGCTGCACGATGCAAGCTCTGCAAGAGGTTCTCTGCATGTCCTAAGTTCAAGTGACATTGTTCTGATCGGGATGAGCGGTGTCCACCTGTATGAAACATGTGCCCCCGGCCAGGTGCGCATCCATGGCGGCTCAGTCAACGGCGGGGCGTCGATGCCCAGCGGGCCTGGCGCCGCGGCATTCGTGTTTCAGGAGCTGACGCGGCAGGAGGCGCACCTGTACGTGCATGCCTGCACTGCGGTGCCGCCCACCTTCTTGCCGCTCGTGGCCGCCCGCCTGCAGCTGCCGCCGCCGGTGCGTGTTGGATCACCCCGCATCGGGGTGGCAAGTTTGACCTGGCCTCTTGGCCTGACCACTCTGGACCGCCAAGCTCAGCGCCAAGCTCAGCTGCTGCCGTGGCAGTCGGTTGTTCAGCCATGCAACTTGGTAGCAGGACCTGTAAAGCGACTGCAGGCACCAACATCCAGGCCTTGCACAGCTGTTCAATGAATGTGCACATGTCGCCGATGCCAGGGGGAGGAAGAGGTCCGCAGCTCCGGGGTGGGCGCGCCGGGCGGGCAGGGCATATCAATTTTCAAGCCTCGCACAGTCTTTCGTTGATCGTGGCAATTCCACCAGGGGGACGAAGAGGCCAGCAGCTCCGGGGTGGACGCGTCGGGAGGGGGGGCGCTGCTGCCGCCGCTGCTGGTGGACGAGTGGCTGCGGCTGCGGGTGCCGGAGGGGCGGCCCAGCCAGCTGGCTGTGCTGCGTTGCCGCCTCGCCGCCGCCTTCGCCTTCAAGGTGTGCAACTGATACAGGCCAGGACGGCGACTGATGCGGTGCCTGTTAGACGAGTTGATGAATCAGCAGTCCAACTTGCGCATCCAACGTTCGATTTTGTTCGGCAAGGCTGCCGAAGGCGTGTCCAGTGCACACCCATTCACATGAACTTCAGCCGCCTTTTGAGGCGTCTGCGCCACAGTTCTGACTTTTAAATCCTGCGCCTGAAATGCACACTGCGTTCTGCGATGCAGGTGGAGCGTCCGACGATGGCGCTGCCCGCTCCACTGACGGACGCGCTCAGTGCGATTGGAACTGTGCTGTCCACTGAGGGCGGCCTCTGGTCGCCCACCCGGCCGCCACCCAGGTATGACTCCCAAATGGGGGCAAACTCCAGCAATGTAGTTGATCTCCGGAGGAGGGGATGGACCCTGAGGACAGGCAGGCAGTGCAAACAGGAGTCCAGCTGCTTACCTCTCAGACAGGACCTGCAGCACCATGCAACCTGAGGAAGTCTCTTGACTCTTCTGGTTTCCTGTTGTGCTTTCAGAGTCCCTCGGGGCCGCAACCTGCCGCCGACGCAACAGCTCGGCCGCCAGCAGTTCGGCCAGTTCGGGCAGGTGCCGGCGCCGGGGCAGGAGTTCATCCTGCCGCCGCCCTCAGCACCCGGCCAGCAGTACAACCAACACATGCAGCGCGGTGGGCGTGGTGGCAGCGGGTGAGAGTTTCGCCACCATTTTGTATACAAAACATGATATCGGTGGCTTCTCGCCCGTCACGAGAAAGTCTTTTGAAGCTTCTTAAACATTCACAAGGTCGTTTGTGCCTGTTCTGAGATGCACTGGGCAGACTGCCATCTGCACACAGCATTATCGTGGGGCATGCTATGATGGAGAGCTGGTCTCGCATTGGTGGCATGTGTGCAGTCCCAGTGGCATCATGGGGCTCTGGCCTCTGAGTATCATCTCCATATAATCTGCGTTGGCTCTGTTCCTGATGCAGCCTGACTGAGGCTGGAGGTGTGAGTCCTTTCTCCCCCTCTGTGTTCCACAGGCCAGGGCGGGGTCCCTTCCAGCAGGCGCCGGGCCGGGGCGGCCGGGGGACGCAGCCGCTCCACCCGCAGCAGCAGCCGCACCAGACGTTCCAGCGTGGCGGGCCAGGCAGGGACATCGGCGGCAGGGGCGGCTGCAGCGGACGCGGCCGCGGCAGAGGCGGCGGCGGTGGCAGGGGGGGCGGAGGGCGCCGCGGACGCATGTGAAAAAGCCAGGAATGCCATCACAGTCATCAGCAGACGCTGTCGCTGTGGTGGCGGAGCTGACGTGGGTGTGGCAGGTCCTGCAGTGGCGGCGGCATGTTGACATTGCTGGCATTTTGGTGTTGTGCGGAGCTGGTGGATCAGCTGGTGAACCACAAGGGCGCGAGACTAATGTGCTTGGCAGCAGCTTTGCTTGGCCTTGCATGAACAAACCAACCTTTAAACCATCTGCAGGAGGATGCTGCAATGAAAATATATGTCTAACCTGATAAACCACTGAAGCGACAGAACGCTCAAGGCTGATGCCTTTAACTGAAGCTGCCCTCAAAACAAGTGATTGCTTAATTGCAGTAGTCTTTCATCAAGCTCTGTTGCCAGCTGAGGCTGCGTGGCGGTCAATAAACCTCTGGATCTCGGGATTCACGAGGTGTGGCGCCTCATCCTGCAGCCAATGTGCACAACATGCTGAAACAGACAGTGCATCAGCTCAGCCCAGGTCTTCACATAAACTCACGCTGCAAGCTCAACTGCACGTCCTCGCAACGCGCATGCGCACGGATGAGTGCATGATCACGTGTGACACTGCGATGCGCTATCGTCACGACGACTGGTGAGGAACAGCAACAGCAGCGGCAGCGCACCATGGGGCAGTGGCCGACGCCGGGCAGCTCGATATACTCCTCAATGGCGGGGTACTTCTCGGGGCAGAAGTTGCGGCCCCACTCCACCTTCTCCCACGGGTCCGCTGCCCCCCACAGCACCGCCACCGGCACCTGTACACACTTGGGCACATGTTGTCACAGGCTTGGCTCTGAGTCGCTCTGAGTCACCGGCGGCCTCATTCATGGTCCACTGGACGTACCAAGGAGAGAGGTAGGATCAGGCAGTGCTCACCTTCGAGCGAAGAGGCCAGTTGACGGTGCGAACAGTGCAGACAACGCAGATGATTTGAGCCAGCACTTGATACTAGGCAACGCTCTGGGAACCAGTTGTGCAGTGCGCACCTTCACTTTGGCGAACTGCTCCTCCGGCAGCGGCCCGCTGCTGTAGCTGAGGAACTCCAGAAACACCCTCGCAGCACCCGGACTGAGGCCCGGTTTCAGCACCTGCATTGGAAGCATGGCCCCACGTTTCATACAGCTGCATTCCGTGGATACAACAACATGCTCAGCTGGTGACAAGACAAGACAGACAAATTCCACTAATATGAGGCCCTCACATAGTCGACCAGCTCGTCGGTGACGGTGCTCTTGTCGCCATAGCACTGCTGCAGGATGGTCTTCACGGTGCGCGCCTTAGCCACATTGGCGAAGAATGCCTAGAAGAGAGGTTCCACATTGTCAGTGGACGCCTGGCGGCCACCTCAACACCTGCCTGTGATGCTGTTGCTTTGCCAAGGTATCAAATGTCCAATGGCATGCACGGCAACCTGGAACCACCAACCAACCATGGCATGCACAGCAACCTGGAACCACCAAACAACCATGGCAATATCCACCTCGCCAATGGCAGTCTCGCGCAGTGTGCGCTGCAGTGCCGCCACAAAAGGCCGCTGGAACCTACAAGCAGCAAGATTGGGCTGACTTTGACTCTTTGGTCTGAGAGCATCCCTATTCTGGTGTTGGCAATGATGCCATGTGCAGCCTCTGTCATGAGATTGACCCACCTGGACTGCTTGCTGGCGTGCAGCATGCGCAGGCTGATGTTGGTGACGAACACTCCGCCCACCCGCTGCGGCTGTTCAATTGCTGCCTCCAGCGCTGCCAGCCCTATAGCATGGCTGATGTGTTGATAATTGGATGACCTCAACGCTGCAAAGCTGTGCACGCACATGACAACACCATAGCACAGCCACTACATGCGAATGGTGGCCAGGAAGACCCTGGCATGGGACGCCATGTGCGCACCGCCGACTGAGTTGGAGACCAGGAAGGCCGGCTCCCCGATGAGCTGGTCTATGAAGTCCAACAGCTGCGCACCCCACACCTCGAATGTGTACAAGCTGCCCGGTGCTGCTTCCCTGCGTACCGTCTCACTTGTGTCAGTAGAAAGTATTCCGGATTGCATCCCACAACAGAAGTTGGACTGTGTGAACTGCAGTGCAACATGCGTCAGGGGAGCAATGGTGCAAACAACAGTTTTCTATCGCCTGCAACGCACCTGGGGTCTGGCTTGTCGCTGTAGCCGTAGCCAAGCAGGTCGATAGCGAATGCCCGATTGCATTCGCCAATCACCCGCAGGTTCTTCCGCCAGTGATCACTGTCAGATGAAACCAGCAGCATCTGCATAGGCTGTGTTGCACTGCATGGGGCATGTTGCGCACCCAGACGCCGCTAGAAGAAGATAATCCTTAGGAGCGTCACCGTGATGTCAGACTCACCAGTTGCCGCCGAAGCCATGCACCATGAGTGCAGGCGGTCCGCTGTTGCCGCACCGCTGATACCGAATTCGGAAACCGCGCCACGTCCAGAAGCCTGACAGATGTATGGCATTCAGCATCAGGTGGATGAGATGCCGAAGCCAGGAGACTCACGGTTGCAGGCTCGTCTGCATACTTTCATCAAGCGCTTTCGACGCGAAACCAGCACGCCTTCAAAGACGCCAGGCCCGATCTCAGTCTCTCCAGCGCTCGGCTGCGGGGACTGCTCAACAGCCGCAGCTTGGGCACAGCATGCCAGCTTCGGTTTCCGAGCGCTGTTCTGCAGGCTGTCAGACGGAAGCAGGTGCCGCATGTTGGTGTGCATGTGCCTTTGCGCCAACATGCGGCAGCGCAGCTGTGCTGCCAGCTTAGGTGTGCAGTGGAGTGGCGCTGAGGCTGTTTCTAAGCTACAGAAGCTTCCGCGGAGTAGCTTCATGTTGGTGCTGCACAGAATCCCACGCGTGATGCTTTAATGCCTGTCAATGCTTTGCAAAATTAGATTGCAATGACTTCTCAATGAACACAAGAAGAAACGTACTGCATTACAGATGCGACAAGGAAGATCGCCAATACCAGCTCACAAAGACTACGCCCACTCCCAACGCAACCGCAATTTTGCCGGGCCTTCGGCCTTCACTGTCGTGTAAGCTTGGTGTTCTGCTGCAGGGTGTCCTTACTCGTTCACGAGTCTGTTCCTCCTCGTGGCATCTTGCAGTAGTGTGTGAGGTGCATACACACTGGTCAGGTGATACATTCCCGAGTGATGGAAGCCTCGAAACTACCAATCATTTGCCCTACGTCTGCTGATTGCACGTATGTGCAGGAGTGCCGTGCCGATTGCATTGCGTGTAGTTCCAAGATATGACAGAGGGCGGGACTGCAGAGCTGTCAAATGCGGGCTAGCAAGAGCGCGTGCCAGAAGGAAAAAGCGAGAATCTTCAGTTTGTGAGCTGGACACCCTTGAGCACGTTTGCAAGCGCATCCTCGGGCAGTGGCACGTACAGCAGCTCTGCACCGTCCTCTGCACGCCTGCAGGACATACAACAGCAAGTGAAGCACAGCCGCCGAGCCAACATCCGCAAAGCAACATCCGTGAAGCGCAGCGAAGCATAGCAGATACAGAGTACACGGGAACTTCTGGCAAGCCCTACCTTTCTCTGAGTAATTCGTGGTCCCGGAATTCGGTCAGGTGCGCCTTCAGGTTGGCCTCGTTGCCGACCAGAAATTTGGAGCGGCACTGCTTGAACAACTTGTGGAAGCCGACACCTGTTCAAAACGCAGCGCCATCAGCAGACCCTCTGCAGCAGCTCTGTGTCATATCCTGCTACCCAACGCGAATGGTAACCCCGAGGTCAGGAGGAAAAACTAAACATGAGACATAGTGAGAATGGCAGCTCCGCTGCTCACCGCCTGGGCCACCCTTGTCTTGTGTGTGCTCCACGAGGATGGCAAAGATCTTCCTCGCCTTCGGCGGGAGGGACTTCAGCACCTCGGCCGCTGTGATGTCAGTGGCTTGTGACCTGCATTCGCAGCATCAGTACCCAGGTTGGTTTTGCGACCGTGTGGTTGACCACCATGGATCACCATCATGCTGTGTTACTGCGACCCAGTCGTCACACAGTGCAGTGCACTCACCAAACTGCCCAAGATGAGCCCACAAAGGTCTCATAGTCTCAGGATCATGCACACCTGCCACCGGCGAGCAAAGATGGCGTTCGTGCGTCGGCCAGCTCCCGAACATACGGCTCGAAGTTTGTGACATCGTGCAGCAGCCAGTTGAACCTGCCGGCTGAGGTGCTGCGATGAAGTTCACAGCGCTTGTGGGCTCCTTGACAACAATTGAAGCGTCAAAGTTGCTTACAAGTCTGAAACACTGAGCAGCAGTCGCCTGCAACACCGGCTGGATGGAGCTGCTTACTCGTCCCAGAGCACCGGCATGTTGATGTCATCGAAGGACGCCACGAAGTTGACATTAGGACATGCTGCCAACTGGCTGAGCAGCGCCTGTGCATCCCGTGTGCGCAGCCCTGTGATGATTGGCAGGTTGCCTTTTCAAGCATTAGAATGGCAGTTCAGGAAGGACTTTTCATAGCAATTGCATCTCATGATGTGCATGCGAAAACGATTGAGATCCATGCCAAATTGAAGCTGTGTAGTAAGCGGCATGCGGAAGACGGCAATGCTGTTGGTCATCACCTGGCCCCTCAATGTTGTGCAGCACCACAGCGAGCGGCGCACTGTGCTCCATGATCATGTCCAATAGCTGCTCACTGGTGCGGATCCTGTGCATGAGGGCATGACCCTTATAATGTGCCTGTCCCCAGCTGGACATGGTCAACCCCACACATGCTGTTGCTGCGAGTCAGCCCAAGATCACATCCGTAAGGCGCCATTGTGCCCCCTGACCTGAGGTTTGCGGGGATCTCGTGGCGGTGCGCAGCGGCTGCATGCACAAGCACCTGGTGCGCTGTCACACCCCGCTGCAGCCCGGACACCGCCAGCATGGTGCCGTGGCTCAGGCAGCAGTCTGCAAACTCCTGCACATGCAGAGTGCACCCATCAGTCACATGAAGTCACGTGAAACTGCAGCTGTGTGCACTGGGTCAGTATGTGATTGCAGCCCACAGACATCCTGACCGCCAAAGCATCTCGCAGGCGCATGGCATTTGCACGTAGGTGATTAGCTCAACCATAGGCGGCACCTTCAGCAGGCTGTACTTCGAGCCAAAGCCGTAGAAGCACAGGCTGAAACCCGCCTCCAGCTCGAACAGCCAGGTGGAGAACTGAGCCACGTGCTGCCTGCGCAGCTGCGCGCGCCCTGCACGGTTCTTTTCCGGCACGCCCTCCAGCAGCTTGCGGGCGGCGTCGCGGCTGACTACGGGGGACCAAGTCGCGAGACACTCATGCCATATGCCTGTCAAGGCGCGAGTCCATACCCAGCTTCGCAGAGATGCTTTGGGCAGGAGGCCTCTGATGATATGGCACACTCCTCACGGCAAATCAGCACTACCTGCAGGAATGCCGAGGTCCGCGAGGCTGCAGTCGGCGGCATGCCCGGTGCGGGCCCGGCGTCTGAAGAAATCTGGAGGGTCCGCCATGTCTGTGATCGGCAGCGTGGCATCATGTGGTGTTCAATGGCCACTTCACAATCGTTGACTGCATCTAAGGTATGCCAGACCGGCGGCGGCGATGCTGACGCGAATCCCTGGGGCTGTCAGCGATGCAAAGTAGCTAGCTGGTGATTGCAATAGAATCCAGTTAGTCAGCTCAGTGTCGACAAGATGTTCTCGGCTCGGGTGTTGCTGCGCAATTCAAGCCAGCACAGGCGCGGCACTGAAGAGTGATGACAGTGCAGAATCGCCAGCACTCGGTCTGGTCTGATGACGCAAGCGAACACGAAGTGCACTCAGCGTCTTCTGTACATGAGGTGGTCGGCCCGCGCAACAAAAAGGCAGTGTATTGTGTTCAATCAATCGACAAGCTGGCAGTGCATGCTGCAAGCCACGTCACATGCACGACCGTCAGAAATGCATTTGCAGCTTGGCCAAGAGTGATTGCGCCGCTTTGCAATGGCGCTGCAATTCGGCAGACTGTCGGCCGGCTCGCAGTGTTCCAATTCGCTGCCTTTAAGGTTCGATGCCCTGTGGGATTGCTCGAAATGCATGTGTTCATCACTACACTGTATCCGGTGTTGTGCATCTGAACACGGTGATTTGATATTCGATCGCAGCGACTCTTTGCATTTACCTGCAGGGGCCAGCATGCAGCCCACAAGCCGCGGCAGGCAGGGATCCTGGCAGCGGTGCGTGCACCGCGGCCGGAAATCAGGATGGTGCCGCTGCACCTGCCAGAGGAGCAGCAGGCGGCGGCTGCTCCCAGCTCCGCACCATCAAATGGCTCCAGGCAGGCGACGAAGGAGAGGAGTGGTGCCAATGGCAGTGGTCCTGCGCGAAGCATAGCACAGCAGAATGGCACTGCGCTGCAGAATCGCACGGCACTGCAGCAATCCGGCAACGGCGCTGCCGCAGCAGCTCGGTCGGCACCATTGCCGCAGCAGCGACAGAGTGGCGCTGCTGCAGCTGCCAGTGCCACAGCCACATCCAGCAATAATGGCAGCGGACCTCGCATGGTCCCACAGGCCCCGCAGCTGAACCGCGGGTCGGCAGCTCAGCGCATGACTTCGGCGGCGCAGTCGCGGTTGGAGTCTGCGGCGGGCGCTGCTGCCGGCATCATGGCGCAGCAGCCCTCTGGGCAGATCGTTGTGGAGGCGGAGTTCACAGACTTGGGTGGGCACCCCTCACCGGTAGCATGCTTGGACAATCTGCGAGTTCATACATGAGTGTGCATAGCTAAATCAACAGGCTCTCGATGCTTTCGAACCTACAGGGCGCCGGGACTTGCCAACAGATGCCGATTTCGCATGGGCCAGAGACAGCTACTCAAAGACGCAGCGCACCATCCTCATCTGGAGCACGCTGGCAACGCTGCGCACACGGCTGTGGCTGGCAGACACGAAACAGACATACCCTGGCGGTTTCACAGAGGCAAAGCAGTCGGTGAGCATGAACTGCAGGACGGTGACACTGGGCGTGCAGGCTGTCGCAGGCTGAATACGCCATGGATGAGAAGTGACCACTGCTGGACACTGTGTGCACTGAGTCGTTTGTGGGGACCTTGCTCTTCAGCCACATTTCAAGACCTGATTAGACAAGCCACTTCCACCTCAGGTCTCACTGACAGGTTTCAACATATCACACGAACTCCACAGATTTTTTGAACCTCAGGTCTCACTGGGCAGGGTCTCATCAGGGGATTCTCGTGTGCAGGCGCGGCGGCGGCGGACGGCGGCATGGCTGCGAGGGGCGCTGCTGGACCTGGGCCCCACCTTCATCAAGCTGGGCCAGCTGTTCAGCACCCGCAGCGACCTGTTGCCGCCCGAGTTCACCGAGGAGCTGGCCCTGCTGCAGGTCAGATGTTACTTGATGCCCTGCAAACCCGCACGCTTAATGTTGATGAAGGACAGAGCATCGGAGAGTCGAGCACCGGACTTGCTGCCGCGGAGGTAGCTCTCCCGATTGCATCATGATCAGGTCATTGCATGATTTCGTCATTGCATGTGCGTCTGAATGCTTTGCTGGAAAGAGAGAATAATGCCGCAGCAGAGGCACACACTGTTTTCAGCAGATTTATCTCACACCTCATATCGACTTTATACTGACATTTGCCCAGTGAATTGTGCTGAAGGTCTCGAATGTTTATTTGGCTCCCGAAGTCCAGGCATTGGGTGCAGCTGGCGGGTCTGGTGGCCAAACATGTGTGCACTGCTCAACGATGTGCTGCTAGCATATGCCAGAAGGTTTGGCTTTGGCACTACACTTGTGTGCTTGCCCTCGTGCAGGACCGTGTGCCGGCATTCCCGGTGGCAAAGGCGCGGGCCATCATCGAGGCAGAGCTGGGCGCGCCGCCCGAGCGGCTGTTTGGCGCATTTGACGAACGGCCCCTAGCCGCCGCCAGCCTAGGCCAGGTTCCTGCATGCTCAACTGGGTATTCCAGAGACATTTCCATGTAGGCAACCTTTTCTGCAGCCTTTCGGCTGCTGTTGGCTGCTGCTGGAGCACGTGTTGACTGTCGCGTGCTGCTTCCAGGTGCACCGCGCTCGGCTGTTTGATGGCACAGACGTCGTCGTCAAAGTCCAGCGCCCTGGCCTGAAGGTTCGCTCGTCATTAGCTTGGCTCAGGCCAGGGACACTTGATGCGGCTGCCACCAACGAGCTTGGCTCCGTTTAGCCGGAACCCGTGACATTTGCAAACATCTAATCAAACGTTCATGCAGTATCACAAGCTCATCTGCATCGATTTCACCGCAGGAGCTGTTCGATATCGATTTGGAGGAGCTGGGCAAGGTGGCGGCATTCCTCGATGCCCAGGACGAGGGCCGCCGCGACCTCAAGAGCATCCATGCCGAGGTCGCCACCATCCTGTACCAGGTGCGCTCCACCAGCTCAACTCGCAGCCATTGACTTTCTGTATGTGCTTTGTGCGTTCGGACACCGAGGTTGCCACTGTCCTGTACCAGGTATGCCCCACTAGCTGCATTCGCAGCCATTGACTTTCTGCGATTGCTTCGCAAGTTCAGAGATACGTGCTGGAGATGTTTGTGTGGACACATTCCAGGGCCACAGGAACCTTACATGCAGATGCTGGGTGGCAAGGTCATACATCTGTGCCCTATAGTCCGCTGTGCAATGTGGCAATGTGAGCGTGTGCAGCTCAGCTGATCTGCGCACTGTTTTGGTGTTCCACAGGAGATCGACTACATCAACGAGGGGAAGAATGCGGACCGGTTCCGGCGCAACTTCCGGGCGGTGGAGTGGGTGGAGGCGCCAGTGGTGCACTGGGGCGCCACCTCAGCGCGCGTCATCACCCTGTCCTACCTGCCCGGCGTCAAAGTGAGCACAGCTGCCAACAGCGATCCAGGGGTTTCATCCAAATTCTTCACTCTTCCTTGCAGTGTCGCCCTGCTCTACCTGCCTGGCAGCGGAGTGAGTTGGTTGGACCACTGGTCGGTATCACACACAAGCAACCAGCGTTTTGCACATGGTGCCATCGGATTTCACAGTGCTACAGAGTCCACAAGCCACAAACTTGGAATGGCGGATACTAGACGGCCCAGCAAGTTGTCACTTGACGCCTAAAATTATATGTCCATCTGGCTGCAGATCACAGACATTCAGCGGCTAGCGGCAGCGGGCATTGACACCGGCACAGTGGCGCGGCGCGCGACGGAGGCCTACCTGCTGCAGATCTTGCGCCACGGCTTCCTTCATGCAGGCAAGCATGCATTCCCACATCTGGTGCAAGGGACATGAGGCCTCTGAGAAGTCTCTTCTGAGCTGCAAGCCACCTTTGGCTTGACCAGTGTGTCGATTGCTCCGCCTGCAGACCCTCATCCCGGCAACCTAGCAGTGGGCAGCCGAGGCCAGCTGCTGTTCTACGACTTTGGTGAGGCGCCTGAGCAGCTTGATATCGACTTGGCTGCCACACCAGGCATGAGCATGCTGTAACCTCGTCTTTTCTTGGATGACATCGGACCCGTTCCATTTTGTGCACCCAGGCATGATGTCCAGCACAGAGGGCAGCAGGGAAAAGCTGCTGGATGTGTTCTACGGCATCTACCGTCAGGACAGCAACCAGGTGCGCTGTTGCCCTCAGCTGCAGCACCATGCAATCAGTTTGACAGAGTTGTTGTCATGCCCCTTTCTCAACCACAGCAGCATTGATTGGCACACATATGCTGTTTTGCTACATAAACACGGACAGCCTGTCACGACTCATCCTCCTCCTGCGGTCCTGCAGGTCATAAAGGCACTGATTGACCTGAAGATCATCGTGCCGACAGCCGACCTCTTCAGCATCCGGCGGTCAATGGAGTACTTCCTGAAGAACTTTCAGCAGGCCACGCAGCGGGAGGAGACCATTGCGGTGCACATTCTCTCTGCAGATTTTCAAAATTTCTGCACCCCAGTTGGAAGCTGATGTTGCAGGTCCCAACTCCAGAACTTGATGATTGCAGACTGTCACTTTGCTATGTGCGGACTTGCATGCATCAAGACGGGCAGCGTCCCTTGGTGTGCCGTGACTTGTGCCTTGCATCATCGCAGAACATTGGCGAGGACCTCTTTGCAATCGCACTCGACCAGCCGTTCAGGTTCCCAGCCACCTTCACCTTCGTGTTGCGAGCGTTCAGCACCCTCGAGGGCCTTGGCAAGGTCTGTTAGTTATGCCAACGCTGTGTGCATTCCTTGATCTTGCTTGCAGGTTTTGTAATGCCCATGCACATGCACACCAAACTCGTAGCTGATGTGCTGAGGTGCTGCCCGTGTGACAGGCGCTGGACCCCAAATACAGCTTTGCCGAGACAGCAAAGCCGTATGCGCTGGAGCTGCTGAATTTGCAGGCACGCGCACATGCATCCGCATTAATTGTGCTGGCAGCACGTCACGAGTTTGCAACACTGCCCCAACCATTCCGGTCACATGCGCAGCATGCTCACAATGTGAATGATGTGGCAACCACCTAAAGCTGAATGGGCAGCCAACAGATGAGCCCGACACTCAGCCCAAGCCCCATGCCAGCTGCCGTGTTCATGCCCGCAGGACGCGCAGCAGGCGCAGGGCTTCGTGCTGGAGCGGCTGCAGGAGCAGGCGGTGCAGCTGGGCAGCGACGCCGCTGCAATGCCCACCCGTGTCGCCGCCATTGACAGGTCCTCCTCCCTGCCGTGTGGTTCCTACAACCTGTCAGGCTGCTTCAATGATGCAAAGACAATTGCGACCCTCACAATGCGGCTGAAGCAGGGCGGCAGAAGTAAGGTTCTGCACTCGCAGCTTCATTCTGCTTTGCAGCGCGCCGGGGCAGCTGTCAGCAGGAGAGCTGCTGCTGTGGGTGCTGTGTGTGCTGAAAGACCTGCGCTGTGCAGACGACCTGCAGGCCTCCATAGCGGGACAAGAAAGTCAAGGCAGCTGTCGTGGTCTGTGCAGCACGCTGGGACAGCTGGGGGCGGGGGAGCTGCGGCTGACGCTGGTGTGCATACTGTATACTGGAGCATACAACCTGCTCTGAGCAAGTGGCCTGCAGGCCTATGTGGCAGAAAATAAACTCAGTGCAGCTCTGGTTGTCTGTGCAGCACGCTGGGGCAGCTGGGGGCGGGGGAGCTGCGGCTGCGGACGCGGGTGTTGGAGTCGGAGCGCGCCGACCGGCGGCAGGCCGTGCTGCAGGGCGCCACGGTCGCCGCCATCGGCGCAGCGGGCCTCGCTAATATGGTGCGGCGCAACTCCATGGCATGCTCAGTGCTTGCACACGCCGCAAGTGCCGCTCAGGCTACAGAGTCGGCTCAATTCGGACATCTTGCGGAGGTGTTTGCGAGGCGGCCACACAATGGCAATATCATCGCTGCAGGTGCTGTGCAGGTCTCACGGGCTGGTGGGCTGTGTCCGCCTAATGCTTACTGTCTACTGCCTACTGCTTTCAAGATTTCCACCTGTTGTCGCATGGCGCTTGTCAAGGTCTGACAGTGCGCTATCATGTTGGTGCAGGCCACGCAGTTCGCACTGGCTGGGCGCCCAGGCTTTGCGTGGGCAGCCGGTATTGCGACAGCAGTGTGCGGTGGACTGTTATACAGGGGATTGTGGCGGGTGCGCACTGTCCCCAGCTTACATCCCGTGATAGGTTACTTATCTGAACGATTTGTGCTGACAAGTGAGCTTCCAATCCGGTGCATTTGTTGTGATCGTTGTGATTGGCCTCTTTCACTTTGCAGGTGAAGCGTCTGGACAAATTTGAGAAGGAAATCAGGATGTAGGAGTGGAGGGAGCGGGTATAGCTAGGTTGTGTCGAAGGGTGTCAGAGAGATTGTTAGTTCTGAAATCCATTCTTTGTAAGTGAGACCAATCATGTTGCATTCTTTTCCCTGGACGACAGATGACATGCTTGCTTGATGGACCTGCTGCTGGGCATCAGGTGACTGAACATTGTACGAGGGTTGACAAAGTTGCTGCGTGCGGGCTGTGTCTGTCATTGCCATTGTGTTGCCAGGAATCACAACTTGAATGCCGTCAGGTCACACTGACAAAACAGACACTCAACCCTTGAGGGGCTTCAGGCCAAGCTTGGCGCGCACGGCGTTGGTTTGCTCCACGCTCATGTCGTCCTTGCTGCCGCCTCCGCTGGACAGCAGCGGCAGGTCCTCATCTCTGTCGCGGTCCCTGCGGCCGCCCTCTCGCCGCGCCTGTGGCCCAAATTGCACCGTGCTTCAGATACCCGTCCATCCGTGTGCTGTTGTGGAAACATTCTGCACGCTTGCTGGGCACTGCAGTGCAGGGCATGGTGAGACCAGGTTGCTCTTCGACAGAGGGCAGTAGCAGTGATGCACTGCGGCTGCAGCGGGGCGGGAGTCACCTCCTTGCGGTGGCGTTCCCGGCTGGCGCTGCGGCTGCGGCGGCGCCGCCTGTCCCTGTCTTTGTCCCTGTCCCTGTCCCTGTCCCGCTCCCTGTCCCTGTCGCGGTCGCGGTGCCTGTCGCCGCGGTCGCGGCTGCGGCTACGGTGCCGACGCCTGTCGCGGTCGGCATCCCTGTCCCGGTCCCTGTCTCGGTCCCTATCCCTGTCTCTGTCTCTGTCGCGGTCCCGGCCTCTGTCGTGGCTGCGGCCGTTCTCCCCTACAGGCGGCAAGTCCAGGTCCCGCTCCCTGCGACAGGCGAGTCGATGCGGCTAGGAACCAGGGCTGTCAAATCCACCACTTTGGGCGGTTGCATGTCAAGGCAATCTCAGATGCAGATGTAAAAGTTCCAAGCGGGACCTCCAAGGCTGCAAAGTCCACACAAGCTCCAAAGGGGGGCCGTGGAACTGCAACACAAAGGTGTGCGTCAGTGCCACCTGGGCAGTCCACAAGAGGAGCGCAGGTGCGACTGTTCATGCAGAGTGAGTGTCTATGCAACAGACTGGGGTGAGCGAGCACCTGACACGGCGGGTGGAATCGCGATCGCGCCATTTCTCCCGGCCCCGCTCCTCCCGCCGCTCCCTGCTGTGGCTCCGGCTCCGGCTGCGGCTTCTGTCGCGGCCGTCCACATCCATCGCCTCCGCCTCCGCCGCGGCCTGCTGCGCCTCGTCCCTCTGCATGGCGTGCGATGTGCCATCGCTTCAGCCCGTGATTCAGCCCGATTGCAGCTGGGGGCTTTCGAGTGGTTGCCTCTGTGCCGACAAAATGTGAGCACGCAGGCGCCCACAGCTGCTTCTCGTTTCGCTGAGTAGGCTGCTCTCAGTCATCAGAGTTGTACGACTACTGGGCGAACAACACGAAACTTGCCATCTGTGGAAGCCTGTCGACACGTGAAGTGTGCACACCTCGGCCTCGAGGGCAGCCTCATCAAAGTCGGGGTCCATGGCACTGACGCGCTGGCTCAGCTGCCCGATCCGCTCCAGGGTGTGTCTGCAGCGTGCATTTGCACTGTCGAGTACAGCTTGTAGAGCCCATTGCACGACAATCGGGGAATGTCAGCAAGCACTCCAGTGCGCATCCAGCATCTGGCTGACCGTCAATGTTGCAGAGTGGCCAAAGTGGCTAGGCCAAGTGCTTCGAGTGGCACAAGCACCTGTGGGGGATGCGGGGCAGCGCGATGTCAAACATGAGGTCCGAGTGCAGCATCTTGTCGATCAGGACGTCCACGTGGTCCAGCTCGAATGTGCCATCCAGATTCCGAACCCGCACCTGCACTCATTCGGCTGAGAGTCGCACCCAGTAGGTGCGATCAGCCCTCAGGTTTCTCTTGTAAACTGCAACCGCCAACAGTGTGACACAGGCAGCAATGGCACTTCGTGCATATGAGCACAGGCTGTGAGATGCGACGCCGACCTTGCGGTAGTCCGTCAGCACAGGCTCCAAGTAGTTGTACACATCTTGCGGCTTTCCCACAAGCCGCAAGTAGAACGCGCCTGCATATGGCAGAATGCCACGATCATGTGCTTGGCATCCCACATGTCATTTCGTGGTGACCAGGTGAGCTTTGTCATGCCTGTGTGAGCAACAAATGAGCACAATTGGGCAGGAGCAGCAGCAGCAATGCATGCGGCAGTACGTACCCAGCAGGCGCACGTATTTGAACTCGTCATTCAGGATGTACTCAATGATGATGTCCTTCTCCGGCTGGATCTGCAGCAGCTTCAGCGTGAGGCACAGAAACTCGCACGGCTTGCGCGCGCCGCCAAATGTGCCACCAACCGATCGGAGCTCCACTGCCTGGACACGCGTCACACACGAGGCTGACTCAATTGTCTGACAGAACAAGTCACATCACTTGAAGAGCGGCAAGCAGGCTCATTACCTTGTCGATGAGCAACTCTGCAGTCAGCCCGAAGCAGTGTTCCTTCCAGTATTGGCAGTCATAGATCTTGCTGCGTACGATCTTCTCCACGAGGTTCTGCACGGCAGCAGTGAAGAATGCCGTTCTATAGTAGCGTTGATCAAGAAGTCAGGAAGGACCCCAATGAGACCTCATGAGCTGCGCTTCCTGAAAGAAGCCATGCGTCACAGCGGAGGCACTAGTCGGGGTGCGGTCAGCATGCATGAAAGCTGAAGGGTGCCTCAGAGCACAGCATTTGTCAGTGCTATATGGGTGTGATGCAGCTGGTCATGCGTTGCAATGGCGATATTGGCTGCATCAATGCGCAGCAAGCAGCAACTTTGTGCGCCCGTGCCGATGCGCAGCAGCAAACCTGTGGGTTGGTGCCATGGACCGTGGCAGCGCTGGGGTCCGTTCGGTTAGCCATACTGGCTCTTGAGGCCCTCTTTTTATCTCCCTCACGACGGCATATCACGCCCCAGGCTGCACGCTCTCCGATGCCATGGCAGCAAAATCGGCTTCCGAATGATTGGTGCAGCTGGACGCAGCAACGCCGATCAAGGGAGCGTGCAAGATGCAGACCCACGGCGTCTGAAACAAGTTTCAAGAGCGCAATGGCAGGCACTGCGTTCTCTTCAGGGGGGAGGTTCACTTCCGGGCCTACTTTATTTCCCTTGCTCACTCTCTCTGCCAACACAAGTGTAGCGTCGAGCCACAGTGCATCAGTTCACCCTTGATGACGTCCATCGAACTCCACAACACGTTCTTGATGCGCTGCTGAAGCGTGGGCGTCGCGGCGCTGGTGCACCAGGCACGCAGTTTGCCTGCAAGCCAACGGTGTGATGAGTTCTGCAAGAGAGCCTGCGTTGTATTGACGCAATCCAGACACCCGAGTGAGTCATCTCATCAACGTAAGTGACATGAAATGCTGCTGACCTGCTGAGGCCTCCGTTTGCTGGCTGCGACAGGAAGCTGATTCGAGCATCTATAGGCGACTGAAGTCCGCCTGCCTGCCGACTGCCGCGTCGCACGCCGACGGCAATCGCCATGGCGGGCAAAAAGTCGCCGTCGCCGTCGTCCTCCGGCAGCTCGGGTTCCAGCTCCGGGTCTGGAAGCAGCAGCGGCAGCGGCAGTGGTTCCGGCTCATCCAGCTCTAGTGGCACCTCCTCAGGGTGAGTCGCCGGCCATAGGCTCACGGCTGGTCGGCTGTCTGGCTTGTCTTGGCGTCTCTGGTGGCTGCAAGCAAGGAGCCCTGGCGGTTTCGGGCGAAGCACGCCCTCATGGGGCTGCAGGAGGCTGTCTGACGGCTTTCGACATGCTCACTCTGCAGCACCAGCCCACCACGGTCGCCGCCGCCCAAGGACCGCAAGGAGGCTGCGGCCAATGGTGCAAAGGCCAAGGAGCCGGCTGAGCGGCCGCCTGAGAAGGAGGCCAGCACAAAGGCGCCGGCAAAGGCGGACGATGCAACGAAAGGCGGCGACGGAAAGGCGGCAGCGAAAGATGGGGGCCGCGCGGCGGACGTCAGCACCACCAAGCTGCACGTGGGCAAGCTGACGCGCAACGTCGCGCAGGAGCATGTGCGGGAGATCTTCGCAACATTTGGCAAGCTCAAGAGCGTGGAGCTGGCCATTGACCGTGCGGTGCGTCCCTCCTGTGCATTTAGTGTTTCCCGAACACAACTTGTTCTGGGGTTGCACTTGAAACACGATGATCGCTTGGAACACGTGTGATGAGGCTGCGCCATGTGGATGAGCATGACTCGGACAGAGTACACTGGCTTGAGTTTTTGTTTCAATCATGCTGATCTTAACACCTGCAGGTGGGGTTGTCACGCGGCTTTGCCTATGTGGAGTACGAGTCTGCCACCGATGCGGAGGAGGCGAAGAACAACATGGACGGTGGCCAGTTGGACGGCAACATCATCACGTGAGGACCCTCCGACACTTTTATTCATTCCTACTGGCTTGCTCCTGCCCAGCACAGCCTGGAAATGTGTCTGCAGTGCCCATCTGCACACAGGCCCGCCGCCGGGGCTCATGCACACCACACATCGCTGCAGGGTGGCATTCGTGATGGCGCCAAAGCACCGCTCGCCATCGCCGCTGCCGCCGCCGCCAGCCAAGCGGCAGCGCCTGCCCACACCGCCGCGGCGCTCTGCAAAGGACGACCCGCCCCGGGACTCGCGCGACAGGGACCGCCGCGGCGACCGGGACGCCCGCAGCCGCGGCTCTGACAGGTGCTATGACGAAAGCACAAGAGTGATGCTTCAATTGTCAAAAACCATAATTGAGTACCTGTTGGAGGACACCATGTATTGAGATGTGGCATGGTTCAAGCCCTTGGGGCAGCACCGGCGCCCTCTGTCTGCGCTGCTGCTGTAAGTGCCTTGCGCCCAAAAGCTCGCATGATTCAAGCACGGCGCAATCTCCCTGATGGATCAAGTCGTTCCGGATGGCAGGCATCGGGAGGACCGCAGCCGCGACTCGCGGCGCGACGGGGACAGGAACCGGGACAGGCGCCGCCGTTCTGCCAGCCCCTCGCGCAGGCGGCCGCCCAGCCCCCGCCGCAGGTGCTGCCCCCTGTGCGTGTTGCTCCAGTTTTAACCCGTGGTCTCAACCTGTGCTGCGGCTCTGGCTGACTGCTGTCTGCTGCTGTGGGCGGCGGCGGCATATATGCTCATGCTCCCTGTTGGACTGCCCTCCGGCTCGATCTTGTGGTGAGGCTGATATACCACTGCGCGTGTGCAGGTCGCCGCCGCCGCCGCGGCGCCGCAGTTCAGAGCGCAGGGGGCGCGCCTCGCCGCCGCCGCGCAGCACCGGGGGCCGCCGCTCGCGGGGGCGCTCCCCCACGCCGCCCCGCCGCCGCCGTTCGCCCTCCCCCCGCCGCCGCAGCCCGCCCCCGGTGAGCACACGCAGCTGGCCTGGGAGGCTACGGGTTGTTGTATGCTGTTGATGGATTGTTCAGGAGTAGTGCTATATGGGGCACTTGTGGCCCAGGTGCATGGCAGTAATCCAGGTGTATGGCAGCACTGTTTTGACCTGCTTGCCCGCCAATTGCGCCGTCCAAGGCAGGCCACCGACCAATCTTGTATCTCACCCGTGTCACCCAGGAGAAGCCTCGCCGGCGGGGGAGCACCAGCAGCAGCAGCAGCTCGAGCAGCAGCAGCGGCGGGTCTGGCAGCACCGGGTCGGGCAGCAGCAGCAGCAGCGGCACCTCGTCCTCTTAGATGGGCAGCCCCTTCGTTGGACGAGCACTGTGCTCGAGGCGTTCGCCCTGTTGTGAGCCTCGTTGTGCAGCAAATTCTGCGGTTCATATTCTGTGGGGTTGTCATGCATCAAATATTTAATGTGCAAGCACTCATGGGATCCTGGCCTGGCATGCAAACCGCCTGCCTCTCGTACACCTGTTGCGGCAGGTTGTGGTTGTCCATGAGATTACGACCCAAGTTGAAACAAAGGTTTGCTGCATCCATTCAAGCTCACTCATTGTGCACTCCATCAGCTCTTTCTGGTCGACTTCACACGATCAATAAACTGAGCCAGCATCCCGAGTGTTGCACACAGCTGTGAGCCAGCAATTTACCCATCCTGTGATGTCTCAAGACTGGCGCTGAGTCTGATATCGCAAGCACAAGCTTCCAGCTCACTCGGGTCACTGCAGCTGCCTACTCAGGGCACGAAGCCGCTGACACACACACACACACACACACACACGCTGGGCACGGAGGTCCTTGGCTGAGCACACGTACAACAAAAGCCGCTTCGTGGCCCAACAGCTTGCGGCTGACCAACTGCTCACTTCAGGACTAACACTGTCGATGCACAGGGCACTGACCCTCCCCCGCAGCATGGCCGCCTGGTGCTGCGGCACCGCCCTGTCACGCACACCGCCTTATCGAGGCTATCAATCGCCTCCATGGCACGAAGCCGTCGACGCACAGGCTGTCGGCCTGCTCCCGCTCGGCGGCTGCCGCCGCTGCCTCGTGATCTGCCTCACTGTCCAGCAGCATCCCGCCGCCGCCCGGCCGCCGCTGGTCAAGGTCCCACCGGAAGTGCACCCGCGGCACCGTGATGTGGCAGTACCCCTGGTCCACATTCCTGCCCTGGCCCCCCGAGCCGAAGGACCTGCAGCAACAGGCAGGTGGAGCATTGATCTATGCCGTCCACTGCTGGCAGTGTCAAGATATTCGCATGTGATCAGGTCGAGCAATGTTGCCAAGAAGGTGAGCAGGTGGTTGTTGAGCCAATGCAGTTGCCACGAAGCAGCTGGCGCACCCTGTGACCTCTGGGAAGAACATGTTGACCTTGACGTGGGGCCGCACGCCAAAATTCACACGCTGTGTGGGCAGGTCGAACTGCACACATGTATGATGAAGTCATAAACCACGACAGTTACCGCAACAATTGAAGCATACCTACAGCTGCAGGCAGCAGGCATGGCACATACTGCACGCATGGCAGCCACATCAGCAGCGTTTATCCACCTGCTTTTTGTACACTTGGCTCTTGCCGATGTTGCCGAATTTGGTAGTCGCCCTGCAGGAGCCCAGTGCCACCGTTTTGCAATGTCGTTCTGACGTCATGCCAGGAGCATCATCGTCACATTGTTTGCGCACATCGTGCAATGACATCGTGCTTGGCTCAGGCGTCACATCTGCCGGAAACCCACCTGTAGTTGAACTGCACTTTATTGTCACAACTGGCCTGCGCCTGGAATTGCACCCTGAAGATTTTCCAGCGCAGCTTCGGCGTCCGCAGCTCCAGCTTGCCCCGTTCCTCCCCGCTGAGCGTCAGCTTGTGCACCCACTCCCCGGCCCGCCCCTGAGGCTTCACCTGCTCCGTCAGATTTGCAAGGCCAAGATGCTTGATGACGCCGCTGTACGTTCAGGCACCGAGTTCCTTGTTGACGACGACATGAGCAATTGAGGTGGTGCATGCATATTTCCACAAAACGATGCAGCAGAGAGAGAAGTGACGCACAATGAGGGACAGCTCGGGTTTGTCGCGGCAACCATCCGGCCAAAGAATGTCAGCCCCAACTTTCGCCAAATGGAGCCTGCATGACACACAGAAACCAGTCATGAACTTCCACACCTGCCTGTGACACTTCTGCAATAGCATCGGTGGTGATACAAATTTGAAGGTATGCGGCGTGTGCGCATGCAGCTAACATGCGTACAGCGCGCGAGCACCTTTTCCTGATCTTCAGCACGTAGTCAGGCTCGCATGTGAACGAGTAGGACTCAAGGAACCTCGTCCATGTCGAGGCTGAGGTGTGGGTCGCAACGCCTTCAGAGGCGTCGTCTCGGATTCCGCTGACCCAGTGGGCCTGATCGTCCAAGTACGGGCCTAATGTAGAGCTCTGCAGCGCATTCGACTGTGCTGCGCCGCCATTTCCGTTGCGTACAGTTGCTTCCTTGTTCAGAATTGCTCCGCTGTCTTGCATTGCATGCAGGTCTGCAGGTCCTGATGCCGAACAACAGCGCAACCGGACTGTATTCTCAATCCCTGGCGTGTCCGAGTGTATGCGAGTGCTGGGCTTGAGACAGTGAGGCAGGCAATGTCGTCTGTCTCGCCTCCTGTCAAATCGGCCAGCATGGAGTCACGTGGATCTCTGTTTTGCAACATGCTGACCAGCTCCATTTTATGACCCTCCAGGCTTCGAGAAACTGCCACCACCTTTTGAAAATGTAGCACCTGGAGCTGCTGTATCAATTGGACATCGCGCTTGCCACCCGCTGCATGTGGCATGCTCGAGTCGTGCATGCGCCTGCTCCAACCGCTGCGCAGGCTTCCTGTCTGCGGTGCTCTGCATGCAGTGAGGAGTGTGCCCAGCAGAAGTTCTGTCAGATGTGTTCATGCTACTAGCTTATCGAAGTGGGGACTGTCAGCAGCAGAGCGTCCACAGAAGCAGGCGCAATCGAGCCTTCGTAGCTCGTATTCTGCGTGTGCTGCAGCAACAAGCGAAAAGGGCTGCGGCGCTGATGCGGAACAGCTGCAGGGCGACGACTTCAGAGTGACTGTGTACTTCGGCGCTGATGGAGTTTACACGGAAGCTGAGCCCGGTGAAAACCTGTGGGCGGTGAGCTCGGCGGCATGCATGCCAATCCACCTGGTGTCACACCGGTGCCTATGTGACACAGACACGACTTGTTCACGCCTTCAGCTGTTCATGTGGGGACGGCATGTATTCAGCCAGTGACCCTGCTAGTCACGAAGAAGCGCACGTCCGGGTGCCACATCGGAGCCTATGACACATCAGCCCAGAAATGCCCAGGCTTCTAGCAGCATAGAAGCTTTGAGCGGTGACTGGCCCTGCTGGGCTTGACCACCCTGACTTCTCCCGCCTGAAGCACAGGTCGTGATGTGCGAAACATGTTCCTTCAAGCACTTGCGTGTCCCGCGAGGCTGTCACGCTTGCTGCAGGTCGCCAGTAAGTGCGGGGTGACCATCCCCACATCATGCAACTCAGGCTCGTGCGGCACCTGCGAGGTGATCAACCCGGTGTCGTGGTGACACAGAGCTGATGCAAGTACATCGGTATACAATGTCAGCAGCCTGACACTCATGATGCTGGCTTTCGACGCAGATGGAGGTGCGCAAGTGGGATGCAGAGGGCGCTGAAGGTGGCACATCAATTGCGCGCACATGCATTGCAGGTAAGAAAGCTCAGCACTATGCTGGGATTGGGCAACACTGCAACTGACACATGTGGAGCGACATGTAAGTCACCTGATCGAGGGAAGGAAGTAGAAGATCAAAAGTGCTGAAAAGAGCATCAGACTGAGGATTCCGTGTGCATCATAGCGGTGCCGCCGGGGTATGCGAGGCTGCAGCTGGATGCGCTTGATGATGGCATCTGGGGCAACGATGGCTTTGACATGTGATGATCTGGTAGAGACTGCGTTTGGGGAGAGCTTCCTTGTTCGTGGCCAGTGGAGGCTGCAGATGTAGACTCTTTTGCAGATGGGGCACGCCTCCTGGTCCAAACATCTTGCACTCTTGGCTGCCCCATGCATGCATCGTCGACTCCTAAACTCGCCCCTCAAGCACACAAAGACGAATTGTGAAAGCAGCTGCTGCTGCACACGCTGACACAGACACCCAGAAAGCTACCACTGCTCATGCACACAGCACTAATGAGACCGCAAGTGGAGCACACCAAAACAAAATTGGTGTCAGAAAAGGTTGCCACTAAAGGCAATAATGTACGCACTGCCTGGCCTTTCTCTGAAGTGCACTGGCCGCCGCGAGCCGTATCTGTGACAGACGCTAGAACGAAACCACCACTTGCGTTCTCTTCAAACAAAGCAATGTACCGCATGACACACCATCAAACCAGCACCAAGCGGAGTTGGCACCTCTACTCTGCAGCTGGCGGTGCTGCAGCGGGCACGGCAGCGGCGGGCAGCGCAGGCGCGCCAAAGCGCGTGGGATCGTAGCCGCCCCTGCGCTTGCCGGTGGCGCCGCTGCTGCTGCTGCTGGCGACAGCGCCGGTGCTGCTAACTGCGTTAGAGCTGCCGGCTGCAGCGCTACCAAAACCAGCATGTACGTCAGCGCTGGCACCAGTGTTGCTGCCACCGGCCATGCCGGAGCTGGCGTTGCCGCTGTCGTCGTTCGAATTCATCATCCAGCCGAACGGGTCATCATCGTCGTCCGCTGCCTGTGGTCAGGCACTTGAGCACAGCTGAACTCCGTGCCTGCTGTCAACAGAGCCCCAAACACTAAACCGGCTTCGCACTCCCAACTGCTGGATGACCAGCTGCACGGTGTCGAATGTCACTGCACCCACCTGTGCAGCGGGAGGCTCCGCTGCAGGCGCCTCTGTGACAGGGGGCACTGCTGCAGAGGCTGCCACCGGCTGGAAGCGCAGGTCCTCAGCAGCCTGCGAGCTGCCAAGACTCTGGCCGGCGCCTGCGGGGGCGCTGTCCTCGGGCGGCATGGCCCACGCCGCTGCGAGCTCATTGTCGCCTGGCTGTGGTGCGCTGTCCCCTGTGGCGCCGCCGCCCCCGCCGCCGCCAGCATCGCCGCCGGAGCCCCATGCCTCCAGGAAGGCGGCATCCGGCTGCATTCCGGCGATCGCGCCGGGCGTGGGTGCCGATGCTGCGTCTTCCTCGAAGCCCCACACATCAACGCCGACCTGGGCGTGTCAGCACTGAAGAGTCAGATGCCCAGTGTATGTGTACATGCTCACGAAATAGCAAAGTGCACATGCACTGTCGGCATGCCTCGACAACTACAGGACGCACTGGCATTTGATCATGCAGCGCCACAACAAGACTCACCGGCGAGCTGTCCTCATCTGCTGCAGCAAAGGTGGGCGGCGGCGTGGCGACACGCTGCATGGGGCTGACAGGCTGACCGGTGTACACCTCCTGACCCGCTGCCCAGGTCTCGCTACGCGGCGGCAGCGCCGGGCGCGGCACCTGCAGCACGGACTCAGCAGAATGTGAGCTGTGCAAGTGATCATTCCAGTGCATGTTTCAGTGCATGACATGCATATGCGAGTTCATACAGAGACCTTTCTGTACATGGGCACATGAGGCGGTGTCGACAGCTAACCTGGGTAGTGTCATGACATGACGGCAGCCAAACGACATGCTGAGAGACTCCAAAAGCGCACCCCCAGGCCGCCGCTGTCGCCGGCCAGCTCGCGCGCCATGCGCTCATCCTCCTGCTCCTACAGGGCAGAGCCAAACGGCAGTTGGCGTCGACCTCGTCTTCTTCACCCTGTCAACAGTATCTGCTGACACCGCAAGCCTCGGGGGCATGGTAATGGCCTGTCCTGCCGGAGTACGGCTTGGCGATTGCTGATGAAATCGCATCCAAGACTGGCCAGCCCTGCACCTGCAGCTGGCGGGCTAGGACACCATCCTCCTCTGCCAGAGCGCGCGCCATTGCCTCATCCCGCTCCAGCTGCGTGATGACTGCCGCTGCGTCGTCCTCACGTCCGGCAATGGCGGCGCCGCCGCTGCCAGATGCGATGGGAGTCACACGACGGATGTCCTCCTCCACAGGGCTGCCGGCGATGCCGCCGGGCAGCTCAGTTCCAGAGGGCAACCCCGCCGACGCAGCACCTGTGCAGTGGACGAACCGGCTTGGATGTGCTGCCGAGAGCAGTGTGGGCACTGCCTGCCACTGTGGACATTTCTGTGTGTGAGATAGGCGCACAACTCTGCTCGAATATGACATGGCAGGACAGTCGTTGAAGAGGTAATGCCAGCACAAGCCACAACACTCTGCGCACTGTGAGCTGAAGAGCGTGTGGCATCAGCCAGCCCGTTGCCAGACCCCAGAGAGCCAGAGCGCCAGGTTGCACCGGGGACAAACTCCGGTGCGTGGATGACGGCGCTGAGGGAGCCAGAGGGGCGGAACTCTGCTGCGCCCGCATTGAGGCTTCCTGTGCAAGTCAGCAGTATGAACTCTGATCCCGTGTCTCTGCACTGTCACATGCAAACGGCACAGGTGCATAGCACCTGGATGTGCACAGCAATTGGCTGTGCACAATAAGAAGCGAGCAGTTACTGCTGGTCTGCAGGCTGCAGAACGACGAAATGCTGCAAAGAGATCACCGTTGCCAAAGCTGCTGCCCTGTGCCACGCGGTAGTCGCCGAAGCCGTAGGTCGTCTGCTCGCCAAAGCTGCTGCGCTGCGGTGTGCCGTGGACTGCATGGCTGTTGTAGGCCTGCTCCCCAAAGCTCCAGGCGGGTGCGCGGCTGTTGCCTGCAGGTCGACAACCACTATGTAGAACAACGGCGACGAAGGACTTGCTACTGCAAGGTGTACTTCGCAGGCATACAGGAACGCCTAGTTTGCAGCTGCAAACTTGCAAGGTGTGGAGGCAACATTGACGACAATGCCATCAATGCTGCAGGGAACTGTCTGTGTATGAGGTTCACACAGATTCAAACAACATCACACTCAGAAGCCGCTAAAACCAACATTGTCATCATCCGGCGGCATGTGGCCAGGGCGCGGGCCAGCAAGCCGGCCAAAACGACTGGGCAGGGCACCAAGTACACACACAGATACACGCAGAGTCCAGGGGGCGCGCCAGATAGACGAACGTGAGGGCAGGTGAGGCCTGCAGTGCACAGCACTGCCAAACAGACAGCATTGCACAGCTCTGCCGATCAGACGCACGCGAGGGCAGGTGGCCGGAGGCGCGGGCGGCCTCGTTGCGGGCCTCCTCCTCCGCCTCCAGCTGCGCGCGGATGGTGTCGTCGACGACCTCGTCCGTGGGGTACCGCGTCAGGTGACTGGCGCGCATCGGCTTGCGCCCCATCTGCCGCCCGTCCTCGTGCACCTTGGCCTGCGGGTGCAGGACACACTAGCATCAATAAGATGCGTGTCCCCTGGCGGATGCCAATCGTGCATATGCCCAAGGGTACAGTTGTGCCAGACTGGTGGAATGCGCAGAGCTGCTTGACACTGACCAACGAACGATGGTGGGACATTTTCAGCACAGGACATTCAGCAAAGGAGCAGGACGTGGATTCATTGACGAGGTTGACACGAGCAAACAGCGGCTCACCCGAGCTGCGGCGGCGGTGTCGGAGAACTCGAGCGCGGCAGCCTCCTGCTCCGAGAAGGTGCGCAGGCGGTAGATGTCGCCATATGGCTCGAACACCTGCAGAACCCCATCATGTGCCATTTCAAATCGGCGATGGGACATGCAGCAGGCATCTGCCACAAAATCATGTGCTGCACCATGTCTGCGGTGCCATGTGACGCCTTCCTTCCCCACCATGGAAGCGCGCC
This sequence comes from Tetratostichococcus sp. P1, assembly GCA_036584455.1. Classification (NCBI taxonomy): domain Eukaryota; kingdom Viridiplantae; phylum Chlorophyta; class Trebouxiophyceae; order Prasiolales; family Stichococcaceae; genus Tetratostichococcus; species Tetratostichococcus sp. P1. Next base: position 388,247 of record BTPI01000011.1, read on the forward strand.
TGCACTGTCAGAGCTTCACATGCAATGCGCATCAATCGCATTGTGAAAATGACTTGTCGTTAAACGTTATGTCAATGGATTCTAATTTGTTTTCAATTCTGTTGTAATTTTTGATTGTTTCAAGCGTGCCCTCTCACCGCGCGCAGCTGGTCTTCCAGGGCCCCCTCAGCGTCGGCAGTGCCCAGCTCCTCTGCGATGCCGGCCACGTCCAGGCACTCCAGCAGCAGCACCTTGGTCGGCACGCCCCACCGCTGCTCTGCACCGACAGAAGTGATCCCCTTTGTGCATGTGTATGCGATGCAGCTGTGCAGATGATGTGGGCGCCCCATTCAAGTCACATCAGACCGCCTGGGACCGCAAGCCGGTAATAATGCATGCAACAAGGACTCGTCTGCAGCCAGATGTCAGCTGCGGCAACCCCTCAATCGCCGCCAGCAGCCAGCTGCGGCGCACCCTGCTGCAGCTGGCGCAGCGCAGCGAGGACGACCATGGCGTGGCCGTCGGGCCCCTGGCCGCCGTCCAGCGCCTGCTGCAGCGACGGGAACGCCGCCGTTGTCAGCGCGCCCCCCGCCTCTGCCGGCGGCGGCGTCCGCCGTGGCAGCAGCCGGTCGTCCTGCAGCAGATGCAGCAGTACCGGTCAGGGCCGGCACAGCAGCTCGTGATGTCGTGAGCCAGAAACACTGATAGGCTCAGCGGCTCAGCTCTTGGAACAAGCCACGCCGTCGAGGCAGCATGATTGCAATCACTTCAGCAACATGCAACATGGTTTTGATCTGTTTCGCAGGCGTACCTGCTGATGGCTGTAGGTGTCACGGCGGCCCCAGGCCTGCTGCTGGCTGTGAAGGTGGTATGCATCACCCTGCTGCTCCGGCTGCTCGCCCACAAACTCATCCAGGCGCAGACGCATCATCGCCTTCTTCTTGCGCTCGATCTGCACATGCAGGTGAGTACGATTGCAATCTTCAGCGCTACTTCAGACAGTGTCCAGGATGTGTGCATAGCCATGTGCTTGTGTGTCGTCGACCTCCTTGTCGCAGTAAAATGCATGTGCGACTCCACAGCATCGCACCCTGGCCTGCTGGGCGGCGAGGTTTTCGGACGTGGGCAGCGCCTCCGGCTTGCGGCGGGGCACGGCGAACACGTCGGGCTGCTCCTCCCGCTTGTACTCCTGCAGCCGTCCGTCCAGCTCCTCTGGTAGCGGGATGTGCACCTGCGTGTTGCAGTATGTGTGCCAGGTGTAGGTCCTCACAAGAGGAGATGCAGTGCCTCAAGCCCTCCTATTGTAGCAGAGCGTGCTTTCGGCCACAGGACGCGCACTCAGATTGCACCAGCTTTGAATCGCAGAATTGCATGTGCTCCACTTCCAGCTCTGGCAAAATGCAGCGCATGCATGCAGCTGGAGGGCGCAGTGCCGTGTTGCACTCGCCAACGCACCGGCTCCTTCTTGGGGCTCGGCTCGGGGCTGGCCTCCGCGCCCGCCTGCGGCTCAGGCTGGCTGGCATGACGGCTTTGGTGCTGCTGGTGCTGCTGCCGTGGAGCTGCTGGCTCGCCGTGCTCGCCAGACTGCCCATCGCCGTGCTCTGCATGCACCATCGGACACAGCACTCGTCAGCATCAACCATGACTCCCCTCCCAGGTCTCGTGTTGACCTGGGACGCTTGCCTGTGGCCCCACATGCTCGTTGCATGCTGCTGCCGCAAGTGTCAGAAGATGTTGGGGAGTGCGCTGCCGACCTGCATCGTTGGTAAACTTGCCGCGCTTGCCGCCGCGCTGCTTGGACGCGTCCACTGGCTGCGAGCGCGGCTGGGCCTTGGGCTTCTTTGGCTTTGGCCGCTCAATCCACACCACCGGCGGCTCGGCATGGCCTTCCTCCGAGACCTGCATTTGAAAAAATTTTCGAGTCAAGTCGAGCGCCACACAAGCATGCGCATGGTGTCTACACTCACTCTTTAGGATTCAAGAACACTATTTAGGGTTTTATACAGGCTCACTCGCGACGGAGCCTTGATATTGCCAGTGTATGCCAAGCAACAAGCTGACAGACGCCTTCACAATGGCGGATCGTGCACCTTGTGCAATGTCGCCTCAATGAGCACCCCGGTGCACATGTCTGTCAGGCATGGCAGCGCGTCCTTGCCCTGTGTTGCACACGGACAGCGTCATGATCATTGCAGCAACCGTGTGTCAGCTGGTGACGTCAAGCTGTACCTGTTACTGCCAGGTTCCGCATGGTCAATCAGCACCCAGCATGCAGCCATGCTGCAGTCAGCATGCTTGTCAAGCCAACCTTGAAGCCTTTGAAGGAGTGGCGCTGCTGACGCAGAGCATCCACGAGGCGGTGGTAGCACACCGGGTGGTGGTACAGCATGTGGCACCCCTCGCTGCAGGTGAACTCGGCGTACGACTGGTTGTCTGCGTGCGACATGAGCTCATGGTCCTTGGCTGCAGTTGCATCAGCTCGGTGTCGATAAAGCAAAGCGCTGGCTCGTGTGCTCGCAGATCAGGCTGAGCAACAGCAGCCAGCAGCAAGTCTCACTGACGCGCTGCCTCCGACGCTCTGCATCACTGCGCATGCAGGGCTGCTGCTGCTTTCCAGGTAATCACAGCGCACCCCGGATGCTGCGGCACTCGTCTCCAGCCTGGCAGTCTGCGTCGCCTGCAGCTCCAACACGCAGGGCGCAGCGGCCGATGACGGCTCGCTGCGCTTCCCGGGCCGCCTGCTCATACGCCAGCCGCTCACGCAGCTCCTGCCGCTCCCTGGTTTTGTGCACAATGAAGCAAGCATATTTGAGCCCTACCTCAAATACATATTAATTCGTCACCTGCTCCGCTTCATACCAGCATCTCGTTCCTAGCACTAGATGATGTCAGGGAGCGCGTAGCAAAAGAGCGAACCCTTCAAACAACCTTGCAAAACGGTGAGATTATTCAAAACGCACCGTTCACGCTGTCGCTCTGCCTTCCGAAGCGCATCTGCCGCTGCTCGCGCCGCCCGCTTGGCCTGTGCCGTGTCCTGCCTCTGCTGCATGTCCTCGTTGTCAGATGACGTCGATTGCCAGGAGGATTCACTGTCGGCGTGCTGCGGCAGTGGCGTGGTGCTGGGGCTAGGGCGGCGGCCCAAGGAAAAGCGCTCCGGTCCGGCTGGCTGCATGTGGTAAGGCCGGGACTCGCGCTCCCGCAGGCCGGTTGGCACAAACGTCTGCAGTCGCCGTGCTGAAAGTTGTTAATTGCGCATATTCTAATTCTGCCGGCCCAGCAGAATTGGACACATGCAGGGAGCAGGGCCAACTCAGCTGTCCCACGAGCAAGCTCAGCATCTGTGCCCCTCGCCAATGCAGCACCCACAGGTGCATGCACAGCAAAATCGCACTCACTGAGGTGCATGCAAAGCGTTTTACTCAGGTTCACCTCCTCCTCTGCATGCGGGAAGTGCTCCTCAGGAGGTCCTTCTGCAGAGGGCGTCTGCGAGACGGGCGTGTCTGGCCCTGTGGGTGCCTCTGCTGCAGGCGCCGCTGGCTGCTGGCGGTCTGGGGTGGCCTGCCGCCCTGCGCCAGACTGCGGAGAGTGAGCTGACTTGGCAGCATCAGACTCGGATGCACGCATTGCTAGTGACAGCTGCGGCTGAGGTGGCTGCTCTGCTGTAGTGTCGTCTGGCATGCTGTCAGCCGTTGCCAACTGCTGCTGCAGTGCTGCGGCGTCAGCTGTGGCAGCCATGTTGGACGCGCCCATGGTGCAGGTCACATTTGGCGCTGCCATGTCAGGAGCTTCAGGTGCATCTGCTCCACTGCTAGGCACATCATGGACTGCTGACTGCTGCTGGGTGGCTGCATCACCGCCTGGCTGCTGTGCGCTGCTGACAGTGGTCATCTGATGTTGTGCAGGAGAGGCATCTGTGGCGGCTCCAGTGACGGCCGGCTGGGCAGATGTGGCCTCCTCACTGTCATTATCCAGGGCAGCAGCAGGCGCGTCGCCATCTACGCTGTCAGCCGAGTCCGAAGTGGCATCCAGCGGTGGCTGCAGTGCCGCTCCTAGCTCTGCTGCTGCTGCCGCAAGTGCCATGGCTGCAGGCCCAGCAGCATGTGCTAAGGGTGCTGTGTCTGCTGCGCTGGCATGCTCTTCTGCACCATCTGCCATCGCCTCTGCTGAACCATTCATAGTCATCTCTTCTGCAGGGGCCTGAGACGCGCTGGCAAGGCTGCCGCCAAGCTGAATGTCCACAGACTCGCAGGAGCCTTCGTCATCAGAGCTGTCGGCGGAACGTCTGCTCGGGGCGGGACTGCCGGACCATGCGTGCACTCCATTTGGTGCTGGCTGCTGGAGTGGATCTGCGATCATGTACTCACAGAAGCATCATGAGCACATTGTATTAAAAGGCTCGGTCATGAACATCACGACTACTTGCCGGATTACAATGCATGCGGATGTTGCATACCTGTGGGAGCATCAAGTGTCTCAGCCTGCGGCTTCACCTGCAGCATACACACTGTCTCGCCCTCAGATGGCTAAGTCCTGAAGGAAACCTCAGCAGCTCATGTCTTGTACACAAAGGCCGAGTCACATGTTTGGCCACTGCATGAACATACATTCAATCGAGAGGCCCGACAGTGCCGTTGCAATAAGGCGATCTGAAAATCATTGAACGCACTTCTTGCTCCGTCATAGGTGAGCATTTGTCGGTGTGCCTCGGAAGAACCGGCACGTCAATGAGAGGCGGTGCCGCTGGTGTCCTGCTCAGCGTCGGGCACATGTCCATCAGTCGCACTCATGATTTTGTTTGTGGCGCGCCGAAGCCTCATCCAGAGGGTGACGAGTCTTGCTTGGAAACCGGAGCGCAGTAGCTGAATGTTTGCAGAGATTGAACCAAACTCAAGCCTGCCAAAAATGCTTGGAAACAGTGCTGCAAAGACTTTAGGAGCTTACATTCGCTATGATATGCTCGATGAGCAGTCAAAGCTGCCACGCTGCAGCTATCACATCATTTGCTGTTTCGATCCAGCGAGCAAAGGGTTGCTGCGGACGTCTCGTTTGCCTGACAAGCAATGCAAACGGTTGGATGTCAGCTCGTGACAGATTTCTACAGCGGCTGTGTCACACGCTATGCAATGTGCATGAAGAGCATGCATGTGAGCCAAATGGGTGAATGAGGATTGGCAATTGCATATGCACCCCCTGCCAGCCCATGGTTTCAAATCTGACCAGCCCATAACTACATTCTGGAGGTACTTCAATAATATGTGTGGGAGGACCCTTGCTTCGGCCAGGACCCTGTCACAGACTGTGGTGGAAACATAGAGCTCAGTGTGTGTCAATTTGGTTGCAATCTGGTGTGATGCTCCCCTCTCTGCAATTCGGCAGCAGAGCAGCGCCCTTCAACACAAGCTTGCAGCCTGTGCTGGGAGGGTGAGTGGAGTCGAGACCAGTGAAAAGAAATGACGTGTTGAAGCTCGTTGAACATGTCGCACTTTACATCCACTGTACTACCCCATGCGACCGGCAACCAGGAACCAATGACGCCTCGCGGTGCCAAAGCCAAAACACTCCTTCCATCTTCAGGCAACGACAAGTACACAGTTCAGCAGTGCGCAACCCTGCCTGAGGTGATCAGGTATCATGCAGACAAGCACGGTGCACCACAAGGGCCATGCGCCATCAACAAGTGCAATCTGACTGTAACATCAAGGTGCGGGCGGGCCGCCAACAATCGCCGCCCCAAACAGGACATGCGGACGGTGGACCCAATCAAATGTCCCAGTTGACTCTATGGTAAGTGCTTCAAGTGTGCGGAGCGCTAGGTTCACGTTCTGAAGGTGTGTCAGCTGCGGACCCAAGACGCGCTCTGCCAGGCTGCAGCGTCCGCGAGCGGACGCCGCCGACGCCTGCACACCCACTTGGGAACCGCACTGGCATGTAAGTATGAAAACAACTAAAGAAGAAAAGAAATGCGCGGGAGCTGCGGCCACAGGCTGCACCCCCCTGGGGCGAACTGGTAGTGCAAAGACGCCAGAGCGCCGCTGCGCTGGTCTGAGGCGCCCCCTCACAACGGTCGTATGAAATGTCATCGGCTGAACGGGGGCCGGCAACAGCCCCCTGATGAAAGTTTCGCCCCAATCCCGGGCGCGGCCGCCGGCGGCTGCACGTCTTCTCGCCGCGCAGCTGGCGTGGCTCTACGTCTCGGAATTGCAGCGTGTGTCTTCTGTTCAGAAAGGCAGCTGAGCAGTGGCGGCAGTGCCACTGGATCCCGACAGCGTCCGGCACGGCGCAGAGGGTGTAGGTATGGGAGATTGGCGTGCTGTCAGGTCACTCCATGCCTGCAGGTGGGGAAATGCAGCTGCAAGTCAGCAGAACAGTTGGTGTTATACTTTTCAGGTCACCAACAGCAGAGTGTGACAGTGACAGCATTCAATCATGGCGCTGGTCAACAAGTCACACCGTCGCAGGCGGCGTTCAGCATGGCCAGGATGTCGGGCCACCAGGGGTACGACTCCGTGGCCGCCGTCGCCATCTGGATGGGCGTCAGGGCCTGTATTGTAAGCGTAGCAGCTCACCACCAGTGAGTTCATTTCATGGAGCTCGTGGACACTCTGGCTTACAGATGTTGGGCAGAGAGTTGCGGGCAATGCTGCGCTGCGGCCTCCTGTGGGTTTCCCGTATGAAGCATGCTGATCCTTCCCTCACCTGGGAGAAGAACGTGGTGGACAGCTCCAGCTGCAAGCCCTGCTCCTGCCGCAGGTTGCGCTGCAGATTCTCCGACACCTAACACCATTTGTGCGATATACTGTCATCAAACCTTCTCTCTGCAACATAGATCGATACTTGCAACATGCATGTGGCATCTAGATGTACAAGCTGTATAGAATTGTGCAGACATTAGTCTACAAACCTGCAGGGCGCGGAGGTGCTGGCGGGCGGCCTGCAGCTCGAAGTCGTAGCTGGGCAGCGTCGACTGCATCATGTCGTTGATGCGGTAGCGGTCCTGCATGATGTCCCGCACCTTGTGCAAATGCGCGTTGCGCAGCCGCAGGCAGTTTTGCCGCTGCTGCGGGCTCAGGCACAGCGCCATCTGCGGAATGCACTCGATCATCCGTCATGTCAAACTCACAGGTCACTGTTGCTTGGGCAGCACAACTTGTGATCGTTGTTGCAGTCGGCACAAGCATAAGGGTTCTGATGCAGCCACGCACCGTGACACGGTGCCAGAAGTTTGCGTCAGGGGGCGCCAGCGGCGTCGACACCGGCTGCGACATGAGCGGCATGCAGTGCAGCCGCCCCTTGGTCGTCGGGTCGTGCATCAGCATCGCCGCTGTGACAGTGATCTGCACAGGTAAGAAAGACAGCATGTCAGAGCCATGCTCGGTTGACCATGTTGGAGCCTGACCTAGCTGCCATGCTGCAGTTGGCTGGCAGCGCAGGCATCAGGCGCACCAGCTCAGTGCACAGGCGCTGCAGACGGAGGCCTGCCGGTGAGTCGCCGTTGCCCTGCGCCTGCAGCAGCATTGCCGCCATCTCCTCCAGATAGCTCTGCAAGCGCAGGCGCAGTGGGGTGAAGGTCAGCTCACAGTATCCTACCGAGGTGTTGCAATGATCACAGAAACATACGCACCTGCGCCTTAGCGCAGAAGGACGGAGGCGCAGAAGGATGGCAAGCTCACAGAAGCTTTGAACTGCACGAGCAGCTCACCTCGTACAAGGAGATGTACTCAGGCCAGGTCAGCTTCTTGATGTCGGAGCCGGTGAGGTGGCGCTCCCGCCCCTGCGGCACCGACAGCGTCAGCACCCGCTCCTGGCTGCTCGTCGCCGGCGACACCATCTGCTGCTGCACCGCAACACGGAGGCAAGACTCGTCAACGACCTGCAATGCTCAGAGGCTGACACCGCGCCTGTTGCCCACCTGCTGCATCACATCAACTACTCCTCTGAGTCATGATTGTATGCACAAACAAGCTCGAAGCATTGCTTCCGCCGCCGTCACCTCGGAGCCGGAGTCGTCGGCCTTGAGGGGGGTGGCGAGGCCGTCGCCGCCGCGCGCGGTCGCCATGGCCTTGAGGCGCTGGCTGAGCTCGGAGCGCTCCACCTCGAGGCGGTCCAGCGCCTCCTCCAGCTGCACCACCCGCTGCACCGCCTCCTGCTGCTTCACCTTCTGGCGCTCGCGGAAGCGCTTCTGCGCACGCCTGCACCTCGTGCAAGCAGTGGGCATGGTGAGTCATGCTGTGGAGACGTCTGTGTACATCCAGTCAATCTGTGTGGGCACAAGCAGCTGATCAATGACCTGCACCTGCACTGATCCAGATGCTCATCTGCGTCTGGATACATAAGCTGCAGATTATATATGCATAAGCTGCAGATGGCAAACAGTTGTGTGCATTCCACTGTGTGACGTTGTGTACAGAAGTAAAGATGGGAGGCAGCAGCGCAAAGCCATGGAGACGCCTGACCTATTGCGCTCCTTGGCCTTGGCGCCGGACAGCCCCAGGTCCAGGTCTGATGACGACAGCGGACGCTCGCTGTTTGCGCCCACGCTGGCGGACCGCACGCTGGGCCGCAGCCGCCGGCCCGCTGCGGAGCTGGCGCCATCCATGCCCCGCATCGTAGGCAACCCGTTGGCATCCGCCGACATCGCCAGCCGCATGTGGTTGGTGGCAGGCGACATGCCGCCGGGGCCATCCATGGCGTCGCCCTCGCCGATGGTCCACAGCGGCGGCGTCGACCGCGTCTCGAACAGCGTGTTGGTCACGAAGTTGCTTGCGCCGCCGGGCGCGGTGGCGGGCACACTCGCACGGCGGGCGGAGCGCGGGATCGCCGGGAATGCCGGCCGCGGCGGCGGCTCCGTGGCCGGCGGGAACTGCTGGTACAGCCTCATGCCGTCCTGCGCCGGGCTGTGCGCGGAGGGCGTGGACACCGGGCCCAGGCTGCCGTGTGGTGACAGCGAGCCGGCCGACAGCGGCACCGATATGGGCGTCGAGGCCGGCGGCGGCGTCGACGCTGATGGCACCAGCAGCACCGGCGACTGGCTGGCCCAGGCCAGGCGGCTGACGGCGCCTGCGAACGGCTGCGGCTGCGGCTGCGGCGTGCTGGACGTGGGCATGGGCTGCGGCGTGCTGGCGGGCGGCACATCCGGCACCGAGGTGTTCAGCTCTGCGACATTCCAGTCCATGGCCAGGTCGTGCGGCAGGTCGAAGCTGCCTTGGCCTGCAGAGTCACTTTCCAGAAGTCACGCAACGTTTCCACGCCGGGCTGCTGGCCGGCTGACGGCCCAGGGGGCCGGCTGGACAGGTAATCGCAGGGGTGGTCCGGGCAGTCAGGTACGCGCTGCGTTCGCCTCACCTGGCTGGAACGCCTGCAACAGCTTGTCGACGTCGTCCATGCCGGCACCACCGACGTTGTTGATATTAAGCAGGTCCAGCGACGCGCCACGCAGGTCGTCCGCCATGAAGTCGTGTTGGGGCTGCACTTCAACCATCAAGCGCCACGGCGGCGGACCCAAAAGCTGTTGCAAATCAGTTCAAACCGCCGGCGGCATAGCAGCCTGCAGGCAGCGTCGTGCACAGGTGAGCGAAGGGGTTTCAAGGGGTTCCGGATGTCTCAAAGCTCTAGTGAACTGGGGCGCGAACAGGGTCTCGAACCGCGACTGGGGCACCAAACTGAGCCTTTCAGGACTTATGAAAGCAAGTGGGCGAGTATGCCGGGCGATCAGCCCCGTCACCAGGCGCACTCGCAAGCTACTTCGAAGCTAGCACAGCATCGCCCAAGCAGATCGGCCCAGCGTTTCGGACAGGGCTGTCACAGCGTGGCCTGCCGCATGCATGCGCGCTGGTGCGAGGTTCGTGCCGCGGCGTGGCCGGGCTGTGACTGATCAGCAGCTGGCATCTTGCTGACGCCAACGAACATTCGGCAAAAAGTGTGTGTGTGGGTGCGTGACACGCCGACCTCGGAGCCCGCACCCCGACGATGCAATCACCACGAGAGCATGACGCAGGCGCAGCAGCTCGGCATATCACGCAAGCCCAGACGGCGGGCCCCTGCGGCCATCAGCTCGTGCAGGAGCTTCCAGCTCTTGCTCGAGCGTGTGGAGTGCCAGGACCGAGGTGCCCCAGGCGACGCCTTTCCACGAGACGCGAGTCACAACCTTCACCATGCTCGCCAGAACGGCCACACTGTGCGCTGCAGCTGGCGGCGCGGGTATTCGGGGTGCGGCCGGGGGGACAACGACCCCGAGCAGGTTCTGCAGGTGCTCCACCGGGCTGCCACCGGCGATCGGCGCGGCAGAGCATGTACAGCAAGCGCTGTGCCCGCAGCAGCTGGCAGTGCACCTGAGCCTGTGGCCTCGCGCGCGCTGGCGGGTGCGTCGGCGGTCCAGAAGCCCACCACCGTGCTCGGACAGGCTACAAAGGACTTCCCGGCCGTGGTCCACTGGCGGCCGCCGTCCGCCGAAGGGTTCATCTAACTTAGTGCGTCAGCAAACAACGGCATGTGCATTCCTGGGGTGCGAGTCCTGTTTGCCTGGGGCTGGGGGAGCCTGAAACGCGTTGTCCCGCAAGATTTCCAGTAAACCCCCTCGTTGCGCCACGTCAGCTGTGCCCCCAAAAGGAACCGATACATCAGGCCCACAGAGCTCTCATGGGCGTAGAATTGCAGTTGACGACGGTCGCCCTCACGACGGTCGCCACCTGCTGCGGACGGCGGATGGTGTGAACAACACGACGCGATCTGTGATCGTTGAGAAGGGTTTTGCGAACCACTGTCTAGGTACTGTATTCTGCGGGGAATTCTCGCAAAAGCTTCGAAACCCTGCAAGACGCTGCCGTCTGCTCAACTGAATGCAGTGACCACATTGCCACGCCAATGCGGGCGCAGAACCGTTGGGTACGGGTCCGACTGAGGGCGGCCCCTCAGCTCCAGAGGGGCCACTGCGGTTCCTGTGGGCATCCGCTTCATATTTCCAGGGGTCGTGCGCGGCCTTTGCGGCCGCAGCACCTGACCTGCCGCCCGTGTACACGCCGTCGCGTGCTGTGCACCGCAGAAATATCCGCCCCAGGCTGATTACCTGCCTGAGTAATCAGCCAAGAAGCTGAATCTCGCTCCAGATTGGGCTGCCGGATGACTTCATGCCTGGCGTGAGGCCGGTGCGGTCTTTTTGTATTATTGCGGACGCCGTGTGCCTTCTGCAGATCGCATCTGGGCGTCGCTGGCACTGGCTGCAACACGAAGGAATCGTAGTCCAACGACTTTAGCCGACGTGGGTACCCGTTGCTGTGCGAGACTTGTTAATGATGGGACAGACCACCCGGCAGCCAGCATCACGCAAGGACACCCCGTCCCTGCTGCACCGCTTCAGCTAGCAGGTGGGGCCAGGCGCTGTCCACCGCTGTCGCCGCATCCTTCCGCACCCAGGCGCGCAGCTGGCGCTTCAGGAATGTTGGGTCTGCACGCCATGCCGCCGCCAGCGATGCCCTGCTGTCCACCTGTGCGTGCAGAGTGGACGGCCGCATGAGTTCATGATCACGCACAGGCAGTGGAAATGTAGCAGATTATACAAAAGTCTTCCCCGCCATGTCCTGCGCCACAATGGCATGGGGAGAGATGCATCAGGAAAAGAGCAAGGTGTAGGCACAGGATCCGTGGTGTCGACCACGCATGCTCCTTTCCCTACATCGACGCGACATGGCTCGATTTCAGACCTTGGCACAATTCCTGAAACCTTTGGAAATGAATCAACACCGACCTGTTTCGCGGTCAGAGCCGCCAGCAGCTCGCCGATACGCGGCACGTGGCGGGTGTGCGGCGCCGCCGCAGAAGTCGGCCTGTCCGCCAGCAGCGGCACCAGCGGCCGCCAGGCGGGCAGCACGTGGCCCGCCAGCAGCGCCGCCGCAAAGGCGGCGCAGCGTGCTGCAGCGTCCGGGTGCGGCCGCTGCACCCGCGGCAGCTGCCAGGCGTGCCGGCTGAATGACACCTGTACTTTCACTCAAGTGCTTGGTGACTGTCGCCCATTGTGGCAGATGCACTGCCGACTTGCATATACATGTAGCGTCGCAGCGCGATGGCTGCCACACGGCTGTGTTGCTGGGATTCGCAATGCCCGAGCATATGACAACCATGCTGGGGTTGAGAGAGAGACAAATATGTCGATGGATGCGCACATCGTGCCAGCTGAGCACCGCGTCAGCTGCGGGGCTGTACTGCGGGGGCGGCTCCTCCAGGGGCGCTGACAGTGTGCACAGCGGCGCCGCCACCTCCGGCAGCCACGTCGCCTCAATCGCAGTCGCACCTGCAGCATGTACAAGTTGGTCAGCAGCATCATGACGACGCAAGTTCTGCAGCATGTGTCATTGCAGCTCAACATAGCATCTCTACACAATATCAGGACACTGACCAGAGAGGAAGCTGGACTTTGCTTGTTGTTCGAGCATCAGCATCGCAAGCCAGCACGACGCGCGTCGCGCATGACCTCGCACCCGACATGTAGGCGCGCTTCTCCGTCTGCAGCAGCTCGGTGTACACCGCCATGTCCGGCGCAGCGGCCGCCAGCGCCGAGCGCGGGTGCAGGAACACCTCCGCCGGTGCAGTCACTGCCGGCTGGTACCGCACCGCCCGGCTGCCGCCCTTGCCCGCCGCCGCCAGGCTCCGCAGCCGCTCGGCCGTCGTCACCCGCCGGCACACCTGTAGCTTGACCGGAGGAACTGTGAGGGCCAGGAGCTTCGTTGACCTCTCTGAGGTCAAAAACATCACACACTGGTTGCCGCCATTGCCGGATGGTGTTAGGCCGCACTGCCGCTCAAATCGCCTCATCTGCTGTGGACATACCTGCTGCAAAGTCAAGGAGCAGCATATCCAAATTGGTCTACTGGGCTGGCTGGCAGTACTGACATCGGAATGAGGTCACAGTATTAGGCGGTCACTGCGCAATTTTTTCGCCAACACAACCGCAGCAAGAAATTGCTTGGATGCCCAACTGGCTGGCATCGGAGTTGCACAAGTAGTTGCACAGGACTGCAGCATGTGCATCCAGATTGTGATCTATCGCAGCGATCCTGTCAAGATCCCTTTGTAACAGTGCTGTGATGACAATGCTGACATCAGGCAAATTGATCAACAGCACACCTGAGTCAGGCGGTGAGTCATGTGATCAATCACGCTGACTGTGCAATCGATCAGGCCGATCAACTCCCCTTTTGGCTGACCATACCGTTCCCTTCCCTGCTGGTTGCACATCAGTCACTGCCCCGTTAATGTCCAAGCTCTGGCAATGCAGCAAGAGGTTTGGGATGGATCAGTCATCCAGTTGCACACCTGATCAGCCCAGCCAGCAGCGAGCGCGCGGCGCAGCCGCAGCGCCACCCGCGGCGGCGGCGTCGCCGCCGGCAGCTGCCTGCCCAGCTGCACGGCCGCCGCGCCCAGTGCGGAGGCCGCCGCCGCAGCCCTTGGCGGCGCCGCCGCCGCAGCTGCTTCCTGCTGCCGCGCCTGGGCCGCAACGATGCGCCGCAGCTGCCCCGCCAGCGCTGCCGCCTCCCGCAGGCTGCGCGAAGCCAGGCAGTTGTCCCTGTGGCCAGCGGCCGACAGTCAAGACGATCGATGCTCGCCGCAGTGCAGTGGATCCGGTCTGCCAAGAACGACACCCTAGGAGGTCGGCCAACCTCCCACCTCCGAACAACCTGCAGCAATCGATGTCAGAAGCATGGTAGAGAGGCAGCAACCTGCCTGGTGGTCGCACAGGGCATCCGAGACGCTGCTGCTGGGAAATCGACTGCCACCTTGGTGGGCAGGATACTGGAACCTACAGCCTGCATGAAAGCGGCCTGACATGCTGCGGACACGAGCCGACATGACATGCTGCGGGCTGAGCAGGGCAGACACACGAGCCGCTTTGCCCTGAGATGCTTCCTTTCCTGGAACATGATGCCTTTCTGGAACATGCTAGGTGTTGCTGTAGTGCCTGCAGATACTTCAGGAATGCAGCTGCAGGTGTCTGCACAGAGGAGCTACATCTGACGAAGAACCTCCTACGGTACTGCTGTGCACTAGTACAGCTTGTGCTCCAGTGCAAGTCACTGGGCAATGGGAGGGATGTCCACCAGAACATCTCTAGTGGCCTGATCAAAGTGCCAATTGCCCATTTGACCACAAAAGGTCTGCAACTGCAACAAATTTGAAAGATTGCCATGGGTCTGAATCGGGCAGTCAACAGCTCCTGTGCCGGGTTCTCCACTCGTGAAAGCTGCAAACAATTGACATGCACACCTGCAGAAGGCGTCTGCTGCCCCTGGCGGCACCGCCATGTAGGCGCACAGCGCAAGGAGCGCCGACATCGCGTCACCAGATGCATGCCGAAACTTCGCGTGGGCCTCACGAGTCTTCTTCCGTGCGCCGCCTGCTCAGTGAGCATATTATCGAGTCACTCTAGACTCTTTGTGACTTGATGGCTTGGGGGAAAGCAAGCCGGCAGGTTGCGTGAGGTGCACCTAAGAGTGCAGGCCGACCTCGCTCAATGTTGCTTCAGACATCTGCAACAGCAAGACACAACGTGCAAGAAGTGCATGGGCCTTTCCAACATGCACCTTTTCCGCTGCCCTTGCTGCTAGCAGTACTCCCTGCGGGATCCGCGTCTGGACCGCTGCCGCCTGCTGTGTCGCCGCCGCTGCCGACAGGTGAGTGGAGGAAGGGGTTTTCCACGGACATGGCTGCGGCGAGCAGGATGGCGTGCGGCAGCGAGGCGCCCTTCTGGCTGCCGGCGGCCACATCCTCCTCGGCAGCCTGCGGCAACATACAGCAGCCCACAACGTGATGGCAGCCAGATGACGACCAGTCACACACAGTGGCAACAGGCATCACGGGCATGAGACACGGCGTGTGAGGAGGGGTCCCCTGGAGTGTCAGACGCCTGGCGCATGTCACGCGCTCCTGCGACTCTTGAAGCTCCATGTGCACCAGGCAAGGATGCAACTGCAGAGAATCCGCCACTTGAGCTCCCTCCCACCACATGACATGCCAGCTGCGCAGTCACCTGCAGCAGCATGCGGGCGTGGCGGGGGGAGATGGGGAGCCGCGCCATTGCACGCCCCCGCTCGGTGAGCCGCCCGCTGCGAGCGTCCAGGGCGCCCAGCGCCTCCAAACATTGTGCTGCCGCCTGCAACGACGGTGCAGCAGCGTGGTTGATGTGTTCACCATCCTCCCGCCTTGGATCAGCCTGTCAGACAAGACCTTCACCTGCCTGCGGTGTGGCACACGGCGGCAGACGATGGAGCATTGGCGACCCTGTTGGTGGCCAGGCGACTGGACAATGACTGCCCGAGAGAGGTCATACGACCACCCCTTGTCCATGCAGTGCATTGACCGAGCAGCGCGCTGGGCGGCCTTGGGAATGGGATGATGGTCAACGATGCGGCTGATGGTCAGTGGTGATCCAGGATCCTATTGACGTATTCAGCTGAGTTTCAGGAACAGACTTACTGACCTGCAGCGCATCGGGCGGCGGTGGGCTCGGGAATGGGAAGTTGGCGACGCGGTCGATGGCCAACGACTTCATGGCCAGCACCACGCCCTCCAGTGCCATGTTGGCAATCTCCGGCGGCCCATGCACTGGGAAGGTGTCGTTGAAGACTGCTGACGAGTACAGCCTGCGAGTGAGCAGCGGGCTTTCAGAGGCTATTCAACCTGAGAACGACAATGATGCAGACTCTGAACCACATGTCGGCAAGGTCGTGTTGGCGATCTTCGGGACCCCGCAGACTGGCAATGTGCCGACCACGAATACCTGCGCATGCGGCAAAGGGTGTGCGCGCACATCACCATAGACCTCTGCCCAGTGCTGCAAGCACTCTAAGCCTTGCAGCTGCTGTACACGGAGAAAGCATGTCTCCCTGGTGAACAGAACCCACAGCAACATAGCTGCGCTTATGAGGGTGCCCATTAGCAGCTGCCTGGCACATTGCCGGGTCGGGCTCAAGGAGTGCTGACATGGTGGCGAACATGACCTGTAGCAGTGGCCGGGGCCGGTGCGGCCGGCGCGACCGGCGCGCTGCGCCGCCGCGGCCTGGCTGATCCAGCGCACCTCGAAGCGGGCCAGCCCGCCGCCGCCCTCCAGCAGCCGCTGCTTCGAGCGCCCCGCGTCCACCACATACCGGATGCCTGGATAGGAAAGTTACAGCGAATGATTCAGGCGATAGGCGCCCCGCGTCCACCACATACCGCATGCCTGGGTAGGAAGTTTGCAGCAAATGATTTTGGCGGTCAGACGTCTGCATGACTGAGCCGCGGGCTTCTCCTGGCCAGTAATAGTGTGTGCAACCAATGAGGGGGGCGACAGCACCTTGCAATGTGCTTTGCCTTTGCAAGCGACTGTCTGACAAGTGCAATGCTGCAATTTTGCGTGAGATCTGACATCGACAACATTGTCTCTCACCTGGAATGGTGAGCGAGGTCTCCGCAACATTGGTGGCGACCACGATGAGGCGGTGGCCCTTGGGCGGCTTTGCGAACACGCGGGCCTGCTGTGCCGCCGGCAGCATCGCGTACAGAGGTAGCACGTGCACCGGCGGCAGCGGCGCTTCCGTGTTGCCGGCTGCCGCCATGCTCATGCCCTGATTGCAACCAGCAGCATGTCAGGCGGGCATGTTGCCGAAGCCACGCGTGGCCAGCGCACTCCCTGAACAGCAGATGGCGGTGTTGGACACGGAACAGACAGGCCCGCCAGTGCCTCCACCGCTGAACCTCCACACGTGAAACTTAGAAGCGTTTCATCATCTTGGCCTGAAACTACGCCTCCGCAGTCGACAGCTGCTCCGGGGTGGAGGCAGTCGCAAAGCAACACTTCGGAAGGCTGTCCAATCAGATATGCAGGTGGAGGTGTCACCATCTCGGCCTAGAAGTACGCCTTCGCGGCGGCCAGCTGCTCGGGGGTGAGGGCGGATGCTGGGGAGCACCCTGTCAGCTGTTTTGTCATGGGATTGCAGGTGAAGAGTACACCATCTCGGCCTGGAAGTGCGCCTCCGCGGCGGCCAGCTGCTCGGGGGTGAAGCCGCCGCCGCCCAGCAGCTGCGTCTCCTCCTCCTCGTCACCATCCTCCAGCAGCTCCGCGTCACTTATCTGCAATTAGCAATGAGGGTCCTGCTGCTTACACAACATTTTACATGTTGCTATCTGAGAGTTTTCTGTGTGCTTGCAAACAGGGCGCCTGATTGTGTTACTGATCTGCAATCCGAAGTAGATTGAGTTGCAACCAGTACTGCTGGAACTTTTCAGGCGCCGGGCTGGCGCCAATCAGACAGTTGAAGCCCTCCTCAAGGTGCAAGCTTTGAACGAGTCACCGAGCTTCACCCGAAAATTGTATGAGATACAGCAGAACACTGTTGAGAGAAGCTTGCCTCTTCATAGGCGTCGGGATCCTCGTGAATTGCGGCCTCAGCATCACGCTCTGCTGCGTCTGCGCCCGCCAACTCCGCTTCTGCGTCAGCCTGCAAACATACAGTCTCCGATTGCATTCTTTCAAGTCAATTCCACTCCTGGACAAACAGCACGTCTGTCTCAATACGATTGGCCCGTGACGGCCACGATTGGTACGAAGAGCAGCGAAACAAAGTGAAGGCGGCTGCAGCACCTGCGGCAGCTACTCCGTGCAGCTGGTATTAGACTCCAGCATTGTTTCACAGATGCTGACCTCCTCGGCTGGTGCAGCAGAGGCCGCCGCATCGGCCGCAGCCACCGCCGCTGGGGACAGCGCAGACCGCAACTTCCGCACCAGGTGCTCCACCTCCCGCTGGCCGGTGACGAACACCAGGATGCCGCCGGGCGGCAGCCGCCTGTGGATCTGCCGCACCTGTGACACCAAAACCAAATTGGTCATACCGCAGATTGGTGCCTGTATGTATGCTGGCCGCCTGTCAGTCTGTTGAACCTGCACCGTCGTGCGCAAATGTGCTGCAGAGGCACGTCCCTAACAGATGCGGCCCTTTCATGATCGAGAAGAAGCAAAAGTGAGGTTGGCTGTACTCAGCATCCGGGTTCCTGAGCTACAGAACAAGTGACACAACAGCCCTTGAGAGAACTTGGCCTTACCTTCTTGAAGGCTGCGCCAACATAGTCGTGCAGCTCAGTGCGGCGGGCGAAGTGCAGCGTGACAGGAAATTGGCGCGCCGGCACATGCACGACGGGCGGCGGCACAGGAAACAGCCTGCGGCGGCAAGCAAGACTGTGATACACATGAGCTTGGCTGCATTGGTGGTTGACAGGTATGGACTGCACGGCACTGCAGCCCGCTGGTGACTGGAAGGAACCCTGACTTGCGGACCACAGACACGCGGATATTCCCAAAGATGAAATAGCTGATGCACCATGTGGATCATCCAGCCATCGATTTGGCTATCCAAATCATGCAAAGCATCTTCGCATCATTATCATACCTGCTGTTGCCGGCAAAGTTCTCCAGGCGGAGGGTGGCTGACATGATGAGCAGCTTCAATGGGGCGCCATTGCCCGCGTCGGCCAGCTTCCTGCGTAGCGGCACCACCCGCGACAGCAGGCCTGTGTGACAGGAAGATGGTGACCATCACGCATTTATGACGCATGTCACAACTGATTGACGCAAGCCATGGTTCAAGGCACCAAGAAGAAGTGCAGCAGCCCTCGCTCAGCATCATGGTTCATTCAATTGGCTCCACCCAGACTGCATGACTGCAGGTGCGGACTTCAGGATTCACCAGCAGCAGCCTCTTTCAGCCCAGCAGCAGGTCATGTTGATGGCTCGTCGGCCTCATTGCATCACAAGAAAGACATCCGGGCAACTGCTTCACATGTGAGGCGTGTCCCCACCAAGCAGCAGGTCGGTGTTGAGGGAGCGCTCGTGGGCCTCGTCGATGACGACCACGGAGTAGCGGCGCAGCAGGAAGTCGTCCTGCACCTCCCGCATCAGGATGCCGTCCGTCATGCACTTGATAGCCGTGGCTGCCCCCACCGCGCGGTCGTACCGCACCTGGCGCGCAACAGCCTTGCAGTCAGCTGGCAGCAGCTGCGACCCTGCAGGTTGAGATGCTGGCGAGATCAGCTGCAAAGCAGCAAGGTTTTGCCCTGTCGTTGAACAGGGTCTTGGACGAGCGCCTGGAGGCACCCAGCTGATGGGCAGCAGCAAACATCATTGCAGAGCCTAGGCCATGATGGCAGAACAGATGGTGATGACGTCGCCAGAGCTGCATTTGCCTGGTAGCCGACTGTGTCACCGACGGCACTGCTGAGCTCCTCGGCCACGCGGGTGGCGGTGCTGACGGCCGCCACGCGACGCGGCTGGGTGACGCCAATGGCACCGCTGCGCTCCGGAAATGCCGAGCACCCGTACCCCGCCTCGTACAGGAACTGCGGCACCTGCCATGCTCGCAACACACCGCGGCTTGCCTCTGGCCGGAGCTTTCGCAGGTCGCTATGGTGGTAGCTGGATAGTCAGGTTGACACCATGACGTCCAGTCTGCAGTCTCGCGGCGCCTGCAAACCTGCCACTTGCACCTGCCGGAGGGCACCAGTGGCATGGCTGCTGCCAGCTGGTATGCGTGCTCTGCAGTTCAATTCTGGCGCCGGTGGGTTGCTTGCCCACCTGTGTGGTCTTGCCGCAGCCGGTCTCGCCACACAGCAGTACAATGTCATGCGCCGCCACCGCCTCCATGATCTCCTGCTCCATCCCCACGATTGGCAGGCCCTGCACACCCAGTGGTTCATGATGTTAGGGTGCCACCATCGAAGCAATGCTGCACTGCACATCAAGAGGATTAAACATGTGGTGGCTGCACAGAGTTACTGACTTATGCATCACGCAGACAGTCAGCAGCAAATGATATTGAGGACACCAATCCCCTGCCGCTGCGTCACCTGCCGCGCTTCTGCGATTTCGGGCGGCCGACTCACGCGCATCACCCGTGCACTGCTAGTCTGCTGCGGAATTGCTGCTGCAGTGGCGATTGGTGCAGCATCTGCATCACAGGTGCCAACACCACTTTGCCGTGCCTCCAAAGCCGTCAACACAAGTGCTGCGACATGCAGCAGTAAATCACTGTGCAAAGGGATCCAAGCAAATTGTTCCAATCAGCAGTCTTCTACGGGGCCTGACTACCTGAGAGGCCTAACTCCCTCCTGAGGGTTTCTGCAGCCGCACGCTGCTCTTCCACGGTCATCTGCGACTTCTGTCGCGGCGCTGGCAGAGGGATCGGCCTGCCCCTGCGCAAGACGATGGATATAGCTCGATGTCAGAGCAGACATCCGGCTTACTGGGCTCTTGGCGCCCTCTGGCCAGCCAGTCGACAGTCACAGGCTGTTTCCGCTTGCTACAGAGTATGGAACAAATTTGCCTGTCTTCTTCAATGTCAGAGTCCTCGGCTTCTGGGCCGCTGTCCTGCTGCCATGGCTGCACAGCCGCGCTGGCACGCTGCTGCTGCTGCTGCTGCTGCTGCAAGCCGTTCCGAGCCAGAACGTACGCCCCTGCCGCTGGCGCATCGCTGTCGGAGTCGGACATATCTGAGCCGCGCTCCTCCGCAGGCAGCTGCCGGTCCACCTCCAGGCCAGTGCCAGCAGCGTGCTCGTCCTGCGGCAAGACAAAAGCATGCGGTGTCGCATGTGAGAGGCCGAAGAGTTGCTATGCAGACAAGCCTGTCGTGCCACGACCCCACAGGGGCGGGAGGCATGCTTGGCAAACTCTCACATCAGGTGCTGCTGGCTGGAGCATGTTTGACAAGTTATCGGACGACACATTTGCAGTCGACGCCAAATGCTGATTGCATCGGTACCTGCAGCGCCACCCCGAGGCGCTGGGCCAGCAGCTCCCGCCGCAGCCGCTGCCGCTTGGTGGGCCGCTGCCCCCGGCTGGCCGCCCCCCGCAGCAGCGCCGCCTGTATGTGCCGCCAGCACATCTCGGACCACCTCAGCCTCGTCCGCCAGTGCCGATGGGTAAGCAGCTCGTGATCCGCCAGGAGGCAGGTGCTCACATGTAGGGTGTCGTATGGCCATCAGTAACATGCTGCATGGGAACAAGTGATGTAGGGTGGAAGAGGTCGCATTGCTGCACCTGGTCAGCCGGCAGCGCAGAGGCGGACAGGGCAGAGATCACGTCGATGCGCTGCGCCTGCGCGGCCTTGGCTCGCTCCACCTGTGCGAGCTTGCGCCGCGCCGCCTTTGACAATTTTGGCGGCGGCGGCGCCTGCGGTTCGGTGGCCTCCGCAGCCTGGCAGCGACAGCTGACATGGTGCGGCACATGTTCACTGCAATGGACGGTCCACCTGATTTCGTTTGTTGACGCTCATTGTCGCAAGTCAGCTCATGCCTCACCTCTGCGGTGTGTTTGCTGGTCAACATGAGCGCATTGCTGCCGTCGTCCACCCTGCCAGTAGGAAAACATGTCAGGTGCTGGACATCGTTACAGCTAGCTGTGCAACCGCACATCGTCGTGATGACGTTCAGACGGTCGATTCACCTTGCTTGGAGCTCGTCGCTCGGCTGGAATGCATGATTGGCATTGCCGGCTGGCGCCTCAATGCGCCGCTTCTTCTGGCGCAACGAGTTCTTGTCGCGCTCCTTACGAGCGCGCTTGGATTTCTTGTGAGGCTGCCCCATCGAGCTGTGTACAGTGTCACCAATCACGCTCGCTCACGAGCACGAAGACTTCCGACATGAACCGGGATGCACATGCATGTCATTTCGCCAAGCCTTCTGCCTTGCCCGCGCTGCGCGACGAACCGTCTCAACAACGACTCATGATAGAAATTATCATATACGAATGCGACATTGCTGCCGAAGGCTGTGTAGTGACTGCCGAGATCGAACTGCCCCACCCTGCAGCGGTCCTACTTTTCACGTGCATGACGGGCACACAAGCAGCAGTTCTATATTTGCAGCGTTTCATGCCCCGCAGTGCACTGTTATTGCATGACATCGGCTGTGACGTCGTTTGTGGCCATCCCCCTGCCATGCACCCTTTCCCCCTGACCAATCAAAGAGCTTGCGCGCACAAGTGTTTGTATCAGCAACACACCTGCGTCGTACGGTCCAAAAGGTTTCAAACCAGCAATCGCCACATCTGCATCAAGCGATTGCAGATCTGCAGAGCGAGTGGAGACGAGCAGCAGCAGTCAAATCAGAGTGCCGAATTGTACAAAGGTGCAACTGCGTGCGGCATGCATTTCGATGTGTCAGGCTATGGACGCCCAGGGCTAGCAAACACAGCTGCGATTGCTGAGCACATGCTCGTTGCTGTGCACCACACAGGGGAGACATTGGACAATCAGGCGATTCAAAAGGCGGTCGAAGGCGCAGAGGATGAGGATGACTCGGATGACGAGGAAGAGAAGCACGGGCTGGAGGAACTTGGAGATGCCTTCCAAGGGCAGCTCACCGAGCTGCAGGAAAAGTACAAAGCCAAGCTAGCCGCCAAGCTGGAGCAGGTGCGCAGGCTGTGCCGATTCGGCATTGCCAAACCAACAAAACCAAACAAAGAGCCAGCCATCGGCACTGATAACTGATATAGCGTACTCCAGCACGTATGAAGACGAATGTTGGGTTCAACTTGCTCGTCAGGACAAGGAGCAGCTGCGGAGGGCAGAGGAGGCACGCAGCGGCACCTTCAATAAGGGTGGGAGGGATGCATTTATGCACATGGGATCGCTCAGTGCCCTGTAACGCTTCAAGTCGCATGCCCCTGACAATGCACACGTCACTCCCTGTATGTGCACGCAGGCAAGTTGGCATATGAGAGGGGTCGCTACCAGGAGTCGGTGGTGCTCTTTGAGAAGGCGCTCAATGATGAGGGCTGGATGAGCAGGCTGGGAGGAGAGATTCAGATGTGGCTGGCACTGGCATACCAGGTGTGCTGTGCGCGGCCTCACCGAATTTGTTTGCAGAGCAATACGATGCTCTTGTCCTGTGAGAATTTTAGTTGCAAGTGATTGCATTCAGAGGGTGCTTGTGGCGCCTGACAACCTGCAGGCGGTCGGGCGGGATGAGGAGTGCATCGACCTGTACAAGAAGGTCAGATGTGATGACATCGAACCCAACTGTTCGCTCGTGTGGTTGCTGTACACAACTTCTTAGTTTTGTGCCCTGTACCTGCACACCGAAACCGCAGCGCATGTGATGGCAGATTGAGGACACGCACCCGCTGAGGAAGGTGCAACAGCAGGCGGCCAACTTGCGCTACATCTTGCAAGCTCCAAAGCTGGAGCGCGGGCCGGACGAGGTCGTCAAGATCCCCGTGCTGCAAGTTGAGGAGCGCAAAAAGTGAGCGCACAAGTTGCCAATGCATGGTGATTCTACCCGGTAGGGCATGCTGCGCTGCCAGTTGACTCTGGCGCTCATGTGTTTGCTGATTCACCTGAGCCTGTTAACTATCATGGCTTGTTTGTCGCCAGGGTACCTGGACGGAGAACGACGCGACCACCAGTTCCAACGGCTGTAATAGTGAAGAAGAAGAAGAGTTGGGAGGAGCAGTTCTGGGACGACTATCAGCCTCCGAAATGGACCAAGAACCGCTACGTTTGGTGGGCTAGCGGCGTGCTGGGAGTGTGCTTAGCCATTTACAGCGCCATTGCAGTGTAGTGATCGCCTGCAGCTCGGCAGCATCATGCTGGAAGCGCCCGCTGACAGACATGTGTCTGCGCTGTGGAGACATGGCGGGCGTCACGGCACCACATTGTACCAGGCAGAGACGAGCAATTGGTTGCACTTGCGACGCCATTCTTGCAGGAGAGACGTAGCATGAGAGCAGGGAGTATCGCATACGTATAGCGATTGGATTACTGATTGATCTATTGGGCTTGTGCTTTTAGAAGGGAACCACTAACCTCGTGGGCGGTGTGTCTTTCCATTGTTAAGCGTGTGAGGCACTGCTGAACACTTAAAGTATGAGGTTGTTCTTTCCTGGCCGAATCCTTAACGAAAGTTGCAGAGCTTCAAACAATGACGAATGTTGACAAGTACACGCGCTGCTGCATGTGCATGAGGGTTGACAGAGGGCACAGGGGACCCACAACTCCCCTTATAAGTCGAAAACACTCCGCCTCTACTGCCGCAGCGGCTCAGTCCTCTTCGACAGCGTCAAAGCCATCATCATCTTCACCACTGCCCAGCTCGCCATCCTGTAGTTGCGGCACCACTGGCACTGTCCCGCCGCCGTGAAACACCTCCTCGATGAGGCGCCCATTCCACAGGCGCTGCCACCGAGCGGGCCGCAGCATGGCCGCCTGGGACTGCGGCGCAGCGGCGGAAATGGCGCGCACGAATGGCATGACCTGCGCCGCTGCCGTGCCTGCGCTGAGCCTACATGTAAACCAGACAAAATGTCAGATCAGCGGATGTGACCAGCACTGATGTCTACCGTGCTCTGCACTGATGCTCAGCCACCATAGATGGTTCATGTGAGCATGTGTAGAACGTTGTAGACGCATTGTAGCACCCTGACAAGCTGCCGACCGAGCACAGGAGCTGCGTCATGGCTGTCATTGCCGAGCTGTTGGCAGCGGTGCCGCGCTGCACGACGTACAGGAGCGGCGCCCGCATCTGCATGAACCTGCGCATGGCAATTGGCCATCGTCACAACTCTGATGAGGGTCAGAAATGCAGCTGAACAATCGTGAACAATCAATATCATGCATTGCGTCCACTGTATGACGAGCTGACAGGAGCTGCAGCAGCAGCATCAGCGGATTGCAGGGGCGAGTCAATTGATGTATGCACACACTTGCGCATGGTCAGCCCAGCATATCGATATCCTGTGCGGTGTGGCAGCAGAGCAGCAAATGCTGCACCTGCGGGGTGCCTGGTCCACGTTGCCGTACAGCGCGCCGCGGGCGGCGACGTGCGCGGCGGCGCTGTCCGCCATCGAGGAGACCGCATACTCGTCCACCTCTGCGTTGCCGGTCGCCGCCTGATCATTGCGCCGGAACGCCGTCAGGTGGTCTGGAACATCAGGCACAGAGGACGGTTAGCAGGAACCCCACTGACCCAAGAGACAGACAATTGTGCGTCAAGTGCCATGCAAGAGGAACAGTGCCGCCTTGCCATTCATTGACAGCTGTCTCACAGCAAATTGCTTCAAATACTCAGTCCTGCCAGGACCTCCACAGCACACCTGACTCGCTCAGGTAGCCAAACACGTCCGCCGCCGAGTGCATGCCGTCGTCCCCTATGAAGTCGGGCATGTTCTCGTGCAGGAAGGCCGCCACGGAGGGCGCCTCCAGCCCCGCCTGCAGTAGCACCGCCTCCGGGTTGCACTGCAGCGGCAGCCGCTGGTACCTGCATACGCGTCGTGGTCAACATGTCAACTCGCATGGAGTGTCTGCCTCTGAATGCACTGCAGTGGCAGACGCTGCAATTACACTGTTCTGCACACATGCCATGGACAACTTGCATGGACTGTCCATGTGCTCGCGCACTCCAGCAAGAACACACGCCTCTGTGTTTCCAATCATTACTGGTAGCACTGTGCACCAGCATGTGGACATGCCAAGCACACAAGGATCTTCACTGACGAATTGCAAGTCACGCCAAGGAAGGCTGCTGCACCTTTGATGGATGTCTGGCGGCTCGGGTTCGGCTGCATCTGCCTTGGGCTCGTCCGTTGGGTCGTCAGTCAGATCAACGATGTCTGACTGCTGCCCCGGCTGGTTGGCTGCCTGTGATGGCCGAGCAGGGCTGTCAGCCAGCGACATGCCAGTTGCCTGCTGACTGCCTGGCGGCCGGGGCTGTGTGGCTGACGCCCTCGAGCTGGCACCAGAGGGCTGGTGGGTGGGGCGCTGGCTGAGCGAGCCTGGGTGGCTGAGCGCTGCCTGACTGGGGCTGCTTGCGGGCTGGCTGGGCGTGCCCGACGGCTCGACCGCATCATCCGGCCCGATGCGCTTGTTGTACAGCAGCTTGCCGAGCGCATGAAACAGCGTCAGGCCCTGCAGAAGCCCACTCATCAAGCTCTTCACACTGCCATGTGACTCACAATTGCAACTGCAAGCACTGCAGCATATGCGATACAGGTGCCAAGTGCAGAGCGCACCTGGTCACGCCCCGCAAAGGCTATCTGCCGTGTGGCCTGCTGCGCTGCTGCGCCACCGGTGCGCTTGCGCTTTGCCGCGGCACCCCGTGCATGCAGTAGCCATGAGACGCATCAGATGCAGGCCATGCATGGGTGTCCAGCACGAGGCAAGATGGCTCACCCTGACCAGCTGCCCCTGACCTATCCTGATTGGCGACTCAAAAGCGCATATATTGCAAATCGTTCCACAGCCGCATACCTTTCGGCCCCTGGCCTGCGGCACCGGCGCCGTGCCACACAGCAGCATCTGCAGCGTGGCAACCGCGCCGCGCAGGTCACCAGCGGATGCAGCGGCCAGCTGCTTTGCATCCGCCGGCAGCAGCTCCCGTGACTCCGCATCCGCAATGGCGCTCAACACCTTTGCGGTCCACATGCCCGACGCTTGCAGCTTGGGTTGACATAAATCCATGTCTTAGCATTGAGCACACATAGCAGGGCAATGACGTCTTATGAGGAACACCAGGTATCAGGCACATTGAGCACCTTGGCCGTCGCTGCGGTGGTGACTGGGTTGAGGTGCAGCTGCTGAGCATTGCAGGCCTCCAGTGCCGCCACCAGATCCTGCGCCAAACATTGCAGGTCGTCCAATGAGACTGCTAGTTGATTCTGATTGCAGCAGCAAGGTTCTTTGGGACTGGCGGACCATGTGAAGTGCATGCACACATGCAGTGCATGCACACATGCTGACAGCGGATAGGCCATGAGGACCATACGGCATCAGTCACTCACCTTGTGCAGGCCGTGCCAGCCGCCGGAGGCACCGTCAGCATCCTCCGCCCGCCCCGACCCTGTCGACTCCGTGGCCATGACCACCACCGGCATGCGTGCAGCTGCTGCCAGGTACCCTGCAGCGGCGACGGAAACTGACGCTCATCGAGCGTTGATCACACACAAGGTTGATGCCTCACGCACAATCCTTACAGTCGACAGTGCAGCATGTGCAAGCTGGCACAAACCTGGTAGCGACCACAGGCAGGAGTCAGCAAGTGTCGCAAGACTCACTCAGCGCCTCGGCAAGCTGGCTGCGGCTGGCGGGACCAGACGCATGCGGCATGTCCTCCACCATCAGCAGGTGCGGCCGCTGCTGCCGCTGCTGCCCATTGAGCGGCGGCGGCGGCTGCTGCGTCTGCCGCTGGTGCTGGTGCTGCGAGTGCGGCTGTGACTGTGGCAGCGCTGCGGCCTGAGAGGGCGCCACAGCGAGCGCCGGCATCTTGGCGCGCTCTGCGAAATCCTCAAACTCGCGCAGCTTCGGAGTGTACTGCAGGTGTAGCGCCCCCTGTGGCATGAGGCACCTCCCATCCGTCAGCTCAGCTACCAGCACTGACGTGCATAACTCCGGGTTGCATATCTCCGGTTTGGCAAGCTGATGGGCTGGTGGGCCGCAGCAGGACCACACCCAGGAGTAGCTGTCACCTCTCGCGAGTGCTGCACATCCGCCCACGATGCGTTGGCAGAGGGGTGCCACTCAACCAGGTTGAAGCCCAGCTGCTCGGCCAGCAGCCGCACCAGCGTCGTCTTCCCGCAGCCTGGCGGACCTGCACAGGGTTTGCAATCGTGGTGTACAGACTGACACATTGCCGCACATGGCTCCAAGCACACGGTGCTATCCACTGTCATATGTGAACAAGACCGTGGCTCAGGATCACGGCAGGGCGACTTGCTAGCCAACAAGCAATGCCGGTATGGTCTTGCCTGTAAGCAGCAGCACGCGAGCGTGCGAGGGGTGCGGTGCGCTGACCCGAAACGGCTCCAGCCACTGCTGCAGCTGCTGCACCTTCTTCTTGGCGACAGCGATCTGCTCGAGCGACCGCGGGTTGTGCTTGTTCACCCACTCCACTGTCTGCGGCTCTCTCGACAGCAGCGGCCCTGTGCCAAGCAGGTTAATGTGTCCAGGTCCACCTCCCAAGATGCGGCTAAGTGAAGGCATACACCATGCAAGCAGATCTGCATTCGGCGCACGGGATTGTGACCGGAGCTCACCATGACCTGGGCTTGAAGCATGCACCGCGGACGATGGCCTTAATGCATTTACTGGTTGTGGAACGTCTCCAGATGGACGCAGCGTCAGAGTAGACAGGCGGAGCTGACCACCCGGGAGCTTCTGCATGACGAGGCGTATCCATGGATGTCATGCACATTGCCGCATGGGTGCCTGCTCTGCTGCCGTATGCATGTGGGTGCAAGCAGTCACCTTTGACAGAGGGTGCGGATCGCTGGGCACATCTTTGGCCTTCTTACGCTTCGACATCGCCGCAATCCGATCATGCTGCTGCCATCGTTTGCAGTAAATTTTGTGCAGAATTTTGGTGTCGAGGATTATTAGGAGGATACAACTTCTGATTGCAGCAGAACCAGGGACCACGCAACAATGTGCTCGACAGTTTGCGCCTCGTCAACTCTACTGGAAAAAAATCCACCGCAAACTGTGCAAAGCACATGACAGCAACGCGGTCTGAAATGAGCATCGGTGAAAAACCAGGGTTGCAAACGTGAGGAAACAGCCCTCGTATTTTCGCGGCAATGCAGGGTTTGGCGGCGTGGGGATTGAAGATCTCGAGTTCTCGACGGACTTCGGGCATCTGACATCTTCTGAGACCACACTGAGTTGGTTGGACCTGCCAGAGCTTTGTAAAAAGCTTGACACGCTCTCGAACACACCGGGTGGCAACAAGGGGAAATTTGGCCTGGTAACATCCAGTCGGACAGGGGTCTGCACGCCCTGTGGGGGGCGCCTGCAAGCATGCAGGCTTCCCGGTGCAGTATGCAGGACAGAATGCCCATGCAGGTGCTGCCGGTGCAGCGACGTCTGCTGCGGCCAAACAGCTTCTGCACCCCTGGACTGTCGCTATTGTCTCGGAACGTGGCCATAGCTCCTCGCAACAGGCACAGATGCCTGCCGCGTGCGTCATCGGAGCAGCTTGGCATTGGCAGGGTGAGTGCTGTGCTGGCCTTTGGCTTGCAGTGCAAGCATACCGGTTGAGGCAGCAAGATCACCCGACAGAGTGGCACGTGTGCCATTTGTGCTGGTGCGCCGCAGTGGCTGTGGAACCTCAATCATCTGGCCAGCATTCATCATAGACTTGCAAGTACGCCTGCAAGCGCGTCTGTACGGCACGCTCTTGGACCTGCACCCGCTGCGCAGCTGCGCAATGCACTGGCTTCTCATGTCTCGCAGGCAGCTCGGGGTGAAAGCGAGCCACAGGGCAACACCTCGCAGTGTTTTAGGCAGCAACTCACCAAGGTGAGCTGGCGTCCATAGCTGAGGTGCCACAGTTGATTGACCTGATGGGCGTGTTAGTTTTGCGGATACTGTCAACATGTTCACGATGCATGCAGGGGCTCACGGTGCTCCCGCTGCTGGCCGCTGCTCTGCTGGCGCCCGGGGCAGCACGTGCGGCGTTTCTGCAGGCCAGCAAGCCGATGGCAGCAGAGGCCACAGCGGTGAGGCGATTGACGCCATATTCCAGTCGCTCATGCTGATGATGGTCATGATATGCTACCCTCAAGCATAACTGCAGACCGTGGCATCCTCAGCCGATTGCAGTAGACGTAGTCTGCTGCACAGGCGTTCGAAGCACGTGATGACGAGAGGCCTCGGCAGGCGAGGGACATGCAGTACCCCAGGTGGCAGCGCCTGCAGTGGGCAAACTGGCGGGAGCTGCAGCTGTCCAACGAGGCCAAGCGGCGCTTTGCTGCGGCGATCCTGGCCTCGGGCATCTTGCTGGTGCTCGCGCTGAAGCTGATTGCCACCAAGGCGGCAGACTCGGTCCTGGATACGCCAGCAGACAAGCCAGCAGACAAGTGAGCATGCTGCACAACATCTGCAGATCGCAAACAAATGTTTGCTAAGTCATGGATGAATAGGTGCATGGCTCTTGACGAGCAGACACCACATGCGCATGCACAATGCTCGTGGTGGGTCTGCGGCAGGCCAAGTTGCTCGCTGTGCCATCCACAGAAAGCAAGCGGCAGGCTGGAAGGGTGCCATCGAGGGGGCAGACAGCGGCGCAGGCGGCCGCAGGCGCCAAGCCGCCGATGCGCTCGCCGCCAAGAGTAGCTCGCAGGGGCGGCCCACCAGCGCAGCGGCCTCCGCGGCAGCCGCCACCATGCTGAGCGGACGGGGCAGCGGCGTCGACCGCGGCGCCTCCCAGCCCGGGCGCGCCCGCCTGGAGGTGCCTCTCCACAGTGGCTCGGGACACTCATTGCACAACACACTTCTGGGGTCATCCCTAAGCAGCTGCTGCAGTCATGCAGACCGGAGAGTAGACGCCGCCACATGCACACGGACTGCCGATGGCTCGACCCAATGTCGTTACATGCAGGATGTGCGGCGCCGCAGCGACAGCTTCACAGCCAAAGCGGCAGCAGCGGACGCCCCGCCGCGGCCCGCCAGTGGCCAGCCGATCAGGGTGGCACGATCCAGCAGCCCGCCGCCGCCGCCACCGGTGCGCACTGGGCCGCCACCACCGCCCAAGGTCAGTGATGCAGGATGTGATCAGGCCTCAGATTCACCTGTTGGAAGGCGCTGTTGTAGTGTGTATAGTCATGACAAGTTAACCTGCAGTAGTCAGTCTGACACTATTGATGCTTGAGCTTCGTTGTTGCTAGCACATCTGAGGAGCTGCATGTCTGTCTTCTTGCAGGTAGTATCTTTCAAGACACCTGGCAAGTCTCCACAGCGGTCGCTGGATGAGCAGGAGTCTGCCACACAGTCCAGCACAGATGCTGGCCCAGGCCGCCACACAATGAAGCCGCTTTTGTCGGAGGAGCAGCCGTATGACCCGCTGTTCCACGGCGACGATGGCAACAGCAGCACAGCGACGCCACCCCGGCAAGCGGCAAAGGTGAGCACAGTCTTAGGACTCAGAAGCCCACGCGTCTTTCCGACCCTCCTACTTGACACTCTGCGATGGGAGAGCCTTCCACATGCAAGAAGTTGCATTCATGAGGTTGGTCGACCAGCTGCAAAGGGATCAAACGAGCAATTGCCTGGTGATTGCACCTCGTTCATCGCCTTCCAGTCACAGCCGGAGAGTTTGTGGCAGAATGACATCTACGACCCTCCGTTCCACGGCGATGCCGCCGCTGCCTCCAGCAAGGTGTGACTGCCTTGACGAATCTTTCTAGTCGATGCCATTGGCCCTTCATGCTGGATGTGCTGTCTGTATTTGAATGCTGTAAATCGTGACACAATCTCCGTGTGCTGTGCAGTCGGCGACACCAGATATCTCAGCTGGAGATATCTATGAACCCTCATTTCGCGGAGACGCTGCCACAGCTAAGGTGATCGGCAATGGTCTTTGTGTGCAACACCAACGCACTGGGTGTTGATATGACACTTCATCATCATCAAAAAAGTTGCCCCAATCAGCACATCTTTGACCCGCAGCCGCAATCAGCTGGCCAGTCACCAGATGATAGCTATGACCCCCTGTTCCATGGCGATGTTGCTGCTTCCGAGGTGAACATTTGCTGCCCTCGATTAGTTGTTGTGAGCAGTGGGTGGCAGCTCATGATGTCCACCAGCAACAGAGATGAGAGAATTGATGTGGGTGGTTGCATCTGCTGGCAGTCGGTGGCGGATACGGTGGACTTTCCCCGCGCTGGCCTCAGCCACGCGAGCGACATTGATGCTATGGCTGCGGAGATCGCCCGCGGCGCGCTGTCAGACTCGGACGACGAGGGTGCCCCGGACTTGTACAACTACCAGCTGGCTGCAGAGGTGAGCGGCTGGGCGGCCAAGGTGCATTGCTGCTGCACGACTGTTGAAACGCCGACTAGCTGGCATCCGCTTTGATGCAGTCTTGACAAGTTCTGGCATTGCAAGCAGCTGCAGCTCCTGCATGTGCCCACACTGTGCTGCAGTTTTGCGAAGTGATCATGCACACCACCAATGTTTCTCGTCGGTATCAGCCGGCATGACAGGGACAGACCGCCTGCCTTGAAACAGTGGTCAGCATGCGGTCGGTCTATCCCTGTCATGCCGGCCAGTGCTGTGCGCTTTTCTGGTACGAACAGTCTTGGCCTGCAAGCACAGGTGGTGGCCGGCAGGCAGCCGGAGGAGCCGGAGGTGCGGTCGCTGGGCACGCAGCGCGTCAGCAATGACCAGGCGTACAGGCGCGCCCTGGCGACGCAGCGCACCGCGGCGTCGCCCTTCGCGCTGGCGATGGGCTTCATGCGGGCGGCGTTTGACACCGTCACCAAGCCATCGGTGAGCCCAGTGACACGAGTGACAGAGCACTGGAGGCGGCCGTCCCTGACACCTTTTGTGCACCATGTGGGCGGCGGTCTTAGAAGCGACATCAGTCACAAACATTGCTGGCTCAGATCAACGCTGGCGCGCCTGACACTCGCACCCTTCAGGCTGATTTTTGCGAATTGTGGTGCATGCTGCAGGCTAAGCCGGCTGCGTCGCGGTTGAACGGCCCGGGGCGGGTGCTGTCCGTGCAGCGGGAGGGGCAGTCGCTGACAGTGACGATGCGGGCGCCCATTGGCGGCCACGACGGCAGCACAGCTGCCGAGCGGGCGGAGCGTGCCGTGCTGTCCACCAGCCGCCCGCTGCGCGGCCTGGTCGGCAAGAGGGTGAGGATCTGGAGTTTGCTGTCGCATTGCTTGTGCATCGAGGTGCTCTAGCTGCGATGTCATCCCCACATCTCACTTCGACTCGACAGTCTCATGCCTGCTACAAGGATATTTGCGCAGGCAGCAGATGTGCTGACCCTGTGGCCTGCTTGTGCATCAGGGATTGCGCATCAAAGCGCCGGAGCGGCGATACGCGCGCTTCGCTAAGTATGACCTTTTCTACAAAGCGCTGACGGCGTCATCGGCAGCCAACCCGGTACGAAGCAGCCCTGCTGGGTTACGGCGTTGGCCTTTGCCACTTTGCCACTTTACCTATACAACTGAATTCTGCACTGGCATGCGCTGATGCTTAACTATGCAATGTTGTGGCTCATCAGGTTGCATGCAAACGAGCTGTTTGGTAACCAGTACTATCTGAATCGGCTCAGGATGCCAAGTACAACCCGGTGCGGGCAGTGCTGGACTCGATACCCAGCCGCGGCGCCGCCAAGTACGACATGGTGGGCAGCCTGCTGGAGGGCACCGTGATGCCGCAGCGGGGGCAGAACGAGCGGTCCAAGTACGATGTCGTGTGGCAGCTGCTGCGTGCTGGGCGCGAAGGCGGCGCCACTGCGGCCCCCAAGTTCGACCCGGTGAGCTTGTGCAGTCCTGCATAGTCGTTCAGACTATCGCATGTGCATCAATGCTGGGTAGAGATGGGCCATCAGTGCAAGCGTGCAGAGCTTCTGCGCCAGAGGTGTACCAAAATCAGCAGTCTGACGACACCCCACCATGTTGTTGTGTTCCAATGCGTCATCAATACTGCTGCAGATATACGACCTGCTGCGGGCTGCGACATGGGTGGCGGACTGGGGCCAGAACTACCAGGACACATCAGCATTCTCGGACTGGGGCCTGGTGGACAAATATGACCCGGTGCTGGCAGTCTTTGGCGCTGAGGCCCCCAAGGGCCGATCCCGCCTGGACCCCCTGCAGGTAAACAGGCCCCTCACTACTTGAGATCTTCAGCAATTCACAATCCTATTTGCCAAGCAGCATAGCCTCTGAGAAGCTGAAATGCAATTGCTGAAGGCTGCAAACCCTGCTTCATGCCCGGGCATCTGCCCCCTCTCACCTGCTGTACGTGCAGATGCACCGAAGGCTGAAGCGTGCGTCTGCTGCACTTGCGTCACCCTTGGCGGTCGGCGACACTCATCATATGTTGAGATCGGAATGACATTCTGCATGATCCTGCAGGCGCTCCTGGCTGTCGAGCCGCCGTCGGGGTCGAGCAAGTACGACATGGTGGGCAACATTCTGGCAGCGGCACAGGCGGCTCCTGACCATGCGCCGCGCTCGGGCCCGGTGCATGCCGCCCTGTCCCTCATGCGCGAGATCGTAGGCCTGGACCCAGCGCCAGTTGGTGAGCACCCGCTCCCCATTTTCACCTCTGCAAATGAGGCCCAACCCCACAACCTTGTGCTCCTTGCCAAAGACCAAGCCTGCTCAATAGGGGCTTGAACCTCTCTGGTCCTGTCAAATGGTGTTGGAGACTTGCCAAGCCAACCCAGCGGTGGCGCCCTCTGGATGTGCAGGGCCCAGCAAGTACGATCCGGCGCCGGACTTGCTGGGGGTGAGCCCGGCGGCGCCGACTGGGCGCAGCAAGTACGACCTGTTCAGCTGGCTGCGCACCCGCAGCCTGGGCTCAGACAACGGCACGCAGGTGACCAGACAGCATGCAGAGCCGCATGCAGTTGCACAACTGCATGTTCTCCTTCGGCACCTGCAATTCGATATATCTGCTTTGCTGCCCGTGTCAGCTGCCTGGGCAGTCTGACGTTCAAGCCGGTCAACAATGAGTCGTCTAGCTGCTCTTGTTAAAGTCGCAGCATGTGTCATTCGTTCCCCACAGTCATTTGATTGTGGCCACTGTCTGACATTCTAATCATCAGGCCACGAAGGCGGGCGCATTCGATACGCCTCCGTCCAAGTACGACCCTGCGATGCCGCTACTTGGGGCGCTGGCGGGGCCGCCGCCCAACTCCCCTGACGACCCCCTGCGCTCCGCCATCCGTCGCGCCGCCCGGGTGAGCACCCCCCAGCATCCTTGCAGTTGCCAAACTTGGACAAAGGCATCCTTCGTGCATCACAGACAAGCTGCTAATTCGAGCTGCAATGCAGCGTTGGAGCACGCAGCAGTGCTCAGGTTTTGGTGGTTGCGCCTGTGCAGCAAGCGCGTAGTGAGGCTCCAGACATGGCGGTGGGCCGCGCCTTTGTGTTCCGCGGGCCGCGCGGCATTGCGGCAGTGCCAGTCAAAGGTGAGGCCCCCAAAAACTCTGATGCCAGAGTCTGAGGCCGAGTACTGTGTGCATGACAGGGCGATGCCCATCTTGTCCAAATCACAATAGTCCAAATCACAATAGTGGGGCTACGGATGCTGGAACCGAGTTGTGCCATCCTGTCTGTGTGGCATGTCAAAAGTTGGTGTCGCATTGGTAATGTCGATGTCATCGGAATGTGATGCAGACAAAAATGAGGCGCCCTCGGAGGGGCCGGGCGAAGCCGGCGGCAGGAACTGGCCGTGGCGCGGCTTCTGGAGCCGTGGCAGCAGCAGCGGCAGCGGCGCGGAGTCGCCCTACAATGCGCAGCTCGCGGTGAGCTGCATCAACGAGCAGCCATCCTACCTGGCAGGCACCTGAGAGCATCAACAGTGGCATGGGGTTCTTGGCATGGGGTTTTGCGAGAGACTCTGACTGCTTGGCCCATGCTTGCAGCAAGGATTGGATCTTGACCGTGTTGAAAAAGCAACTTCAAACCTGTTGCCACACCTGCAGGCAGCCTCGCAGCCAGCCAGCAGCAGTGCATCAGCGGCAGCCAGTGGCGCAGCAGCGGCCAACAGCGCTCCAGCGGCAGAGGCTGACTATGATCCTGTGCCGGACCTGTTCAAGCTTTGGTGCGTCTGTCAGAGATTTCCACACCTGTTCTGCATGAAGCAGCCTGACTTGATGCAGGGGACCAGCACTTGATCTTGATCTTCTTTAAACCCGCAGGTCGGCACTGAAGGCTTCCTCAGCTCGCCTTGATCCATTGGACGCTGTCAATGTCATCTCCAACAGGTGCTGCCTACTGATGTCTACCTGCATTTTGTTTGATGTGGCAACTGCCTTGCACAATTGTGGTTGTAATACTACCTTCTCTTCTGCTCTTCAAGAGATCCTTGCATCTTGCAATCTCCGCTTGTGTCCTTCCGAAAGTGGACACTGCTGAACTCTGTTTTGTCCACCAACAGGGGTGCTGGCGATCACTTCTTCCATGTTGCATCTGCCTACAGGTCCGTGCAGTCCGTGCATGTCCTCCAGCAATCTGTATTGAGTTGTGAACAGTGTAGCGTTAATGTTTCCAGACTCGTCAATTGGGTTCGTGACTGGAAGCCTGGATCCGAACGACATGCACTCCCTGCGCGAACCATCATATCTGTGTTTTGCCACTGAAGCAGCGGCGCATTGGGTACTGCCAGCTGCCTACAGATGAGCGGTAATGTATGCTGGTGTGGTCCGGGCCGTGCACCTGAGGATACGTCACACACATACAGGCGGCTGGCAGAGGACGAGGCGCTGCGGGCCAAGCACGGGGAGCTGTATGCGATGCTGGACGGCATGCGCGGCCGGCTGTCAGTGCCGGAGCCGACGCCGCGAGTGGTGCGCTCCGCATATGCGCTGCTGCGGGAGGCAGGCGCCCAGTACGCCCCTGTGCACGCGCTGCTCAAGGTCAGCTGCTGACATCTAACAGTACAGCATGTGACCTAACTTGACAATTGTAGCCTGAGACTATTGTCAACGTGCTGCCAGCGGCTTTCTGCAGCGGGGATTTCGCCCAGTACGCCCCCGTGCATGCGCTGCTCAAGGTCAACCGATGACCTTGATGACATATGATGATGATGGTTTGATCAAAACCATCTGCACACATGCTCCTGCGGGAGGCGGGCGCCAAGTACGTCCCCGTGCACGCGCTGCTCAAGGTCAGCCGATGACTTGGACAACAGATCATGATGATGACATGGACAAATCTGGTTCTGACGTGCGCTGCTGCGGGAGGCGGGCACCCAGGACGCTCCCGTGCACGCGCTGCTGAAGGCCAGCCACTGGATTTGATCTAAACCGTTTTGAACCTGATAGCGTCATCGACCTGTCGACGAAGCTTCGCGGTCGGATGCGCCAAGGGCTCTGCTGTGCGTGCGCTTCTGAATGATAAGGGCCACTACTTTGAACATGGCACCATTCAAACTTTAGCTGAGCGCTGTGAAATGTGACAGCAGCAACATGTCGGCGACCAGTACACCCATGTGCAACCACCGCTTCATGTCGAGGGCGTCTCACAATGCTTTCACTCTGCGCAACTCCGCTCTAAGTGGTCGGAGGGCACCAGAAGCCTGGCATACTACATGTGTGCTGCCTCAAGCTCGGGCTGGTCAACTGGCACTGCTGGTCGGCAGTGCTTGGGCCTCTCCTGCATGTCTTGCTGACTGGCATGCTATGTGCGTCCGCAGGGGCGGGATGGCGTAGACATCGTGCGGACAATGTGCATCATGCACGACCTGCTTGCACCCGCAGCCCAGCAGCAGCCGTCACAGCAGTTGCAGCAGCCATTGCAGCCGGCTGCCGCTGGCGAGCTGCCCACCTTCTCCTCCTAGACCGCTCGGTGTCAGCAGCAGGCAACAGCACTGACCGCGCCACAGACAACAGAACCACGCAGTTTGGTTGATTTCATGAGGGGCGAAGGTGTGGGGGTGATGGCGCATTGGCTCATTAGCAGCCGTAGACTGGTGACGAGCAGCAGGCGAGCAGACGAGCGGAGTCATTGTTCTCATTCGCTTGGTTTGATTGGACGCTGAATGGCTTTGCGAGGAGACTAATATTTGAGCATGCAATGTTTGTGGTGCGTGCATGGAATTGGCAAACGCTGCTGCTTTCGCTCGAATGCATTCCAGTATGGATGATGCGCCTCTTTGTGTAAACTAGACCGACACAGTTTCACAAGTATGCAAATGCTGCATAACAGTTCGTCAATTCACAAGGTGCTCCAAGCCTTTCGTTTGTCTGAGCGGCGCCGCTTCCCACGGCAGTGGTATCCGCCCCTTGTAAACCCCAGGCCCACAGAACCTCAGCAGGCCCGCCATCTCGGGGCACTGGTCTGGCGGGTGCGGCCCCAGATGCCACGGATCACGGCCAGCACGCTTTGCTCGCAGCTCCGTTCCACACCCATAGAGGTCATGCCGGAAGGCTGCTATTGTTTGCGCCTCACCCTGCGTGGTGAATTGATTGCAACTTGTCAGGACTTGCTGAGATACCCCTACTATAGTCTTAAAAAAAATTTTCCAGCACATTCAAGATGGACATGAGTATACTTTCGACAGGCTCCACCGGCTTTCTGAGGGCTGACACTGCATGAAACCCTCCATGTCAGCAAAAGGCATATCTGAAGCAATACAGCAAAAGGATTGGCAGCCCACCTAAAGGGCCTGCTCCGACAGCGCGGGCGTGCCCAGGAAGACATGTTAATGAAATGCACAAGACTTTGTAGAGTTGGCGGCCCACTTGAAGGGCCTGCTCTGACAGCACGGGTGTGCCCAAAACGAATCCCATATCATAGTATGCAGAAACCAAAACAATCGACATTGCTGCACAAGTGTTGGCGGGCACCTGGAGGCACCGCTCCAAAAGCGCGGGCATGCCTAGGACGATATGTCTTCTGAGCTTGTGATGAGACAAGACAATGCAGAGGTGGGTGGCCCACCTGGAGGGCCTGCTCTGACAGCGCGGGGGTGCCCAGGAAGCGGAGGCGCTGCAGCGGCCACCGGAGCGCCTTGGCATGCAGCCCGGCGATGCGCTCGTGCTTGAACTCGAAGCTGGCCACCGTGATGTGGGCGGGGTAGCGGCCCGTCACCTCCCGGAAGCGGCACACCGAGAACGCCAGGTTCTCGAACGAGTCCCTCGCGTGCTCCTGCACCGGTGGGCCGGCACCAGCTTGAATGGCATATCCTTGGCTGGCTGGTGCACATGTGAGTCGCGATGGCATCAGCGCTGCGTCTCGTGGCTCAACTGACAAATGCGCCGCACATGGGTGTAAAATGGCAGCCCGCATGCTGAAATGACGTTTGCGAGCCTTCTCGCGCCCACCTCCGTGACGACGCGGGGCAGCACTTCAGGGTGGCCGAACCAGCCGGCGGCCTGCGCCACGTTGCGGTAGCTCTGCGCCTCGCTGCGGGCGCCGGCGGCCTCCCGCGTCTGGCCGCCGGAGAACACCAGCAGCGCCCTCGGATCACCCGCCGCCGCACTGACGCCCAGCTGCATGTGCTGCAGGAAGCTCTCCGTCTGCCCGGGCACCTGCGCAAGATCAGTACTCGAGCTGTGCCTTTGCTGGCGAACTGCTTCTCGGCATCAAATCATGGCGCTTGCAGCTGCCGCTGGCATCCCTGGGGCTGCCAGCAGCGTCGCCAGATGATCCGCTGCTGCCCCGACAACCGGGTGCCTGTGCTGCAGCAATATGTGTAGGCATCTGGCGAGCAGAGCAGCGATTCAGCGACTCGATACAGTCTGGTGAGTCGTCAAGGCTCCAATGCAGTGCAAGCACAGCGGGGCCATGCATGCGAGCCCGACTTGCCCTATTGATGCATTTCACCTTCTGGTAGTCCAGCAGGAACCAGGAGGCAAAGTCCTGGTGTTTGGTGTAGTCATCGCCGATGAAGACGGCGTGGCCGGCCACCACCACAAGGTTGCTGAGGCTGCTGAGCGCTGCTCGCCGGGCGATCTCCAAATTGCCGCTGCCAGCCCCGTGTTGCTTCCCTTTCGTGTTCCTGACTCCTGCCTGCGGCGAAAGCATGATCATGGTCCAATTCCATGTTGGAAGACAGAACCCGCAATGCGAAGCAGCTCCTGTGCTGTCGGGGCGTTAGGAGCATGTCGGCGCACCCTGCCAATGATGACCAGTATGCTCAGGGTGGCGATCGCCGCGATCGCGACGCAGGCCCAGTGCCGCAAGGTCTTGACCTGCTTCCGACTGAGCCGCCTCTTGCCGCCGTGGACGCGTCCGCTGTGCACTCTGTGTAGCGGCAGCTCCCTGGAGGAGTACATTCACTTGGATGGTTCAAATTTAATTCATGCAAAACATGCTCTGACGCCTGGCACAGAGTATGATGATGTCTCATGGAGCCTCATAGAGAAGGGAATCCATCAGAATGCTGGCGCAGGGCTTGCTGCACCCCGACTGACTGTAGGCTCTGAGATCGTGAAGAGCGCCTTTCATGTTGAAGGGCAAGCTTGGGCACCATCCGATACAAGCGCAGAAAGGCAGCCCCATCGGTGACTGATCAATGCTATAATGAAGCAGTGGTCCATTTCACGTATTACATTGCTTGAAGGAGCCAGCCAGCATAAGCGCTGAGTCTTGTTGACTGCTTGACGCCGGTTCTGGTGTGATTTGAGCGTGCCGTTGGCCGTCACCATCGCCATGCATGGAGTCAGCTGCGGCGCGTTCCATCACACCCCTGCACCCAGACAGGTGCACCACTCCTGTCACAGGGTCGTCAGTATCATACCTGATTGCGTCCACTCGCTGACGCAGAGGCTGTGCGCATGCAACAGGCAACATCACTTCGACCGTGCGGCTCTCCAGCGTGTCCAGTAATTGTCGCGGTCACACCTCCAAAGCATCACAGGTGCACGCCCGGCTGCACCCTCAGTGTCAGCCTGACCACTGTCTTGCATGCTGCCCACAATCCATGCTGTGCACAACACCGAATTGCACATGGAAACAGGGGTTGGCGCCCACCACTTTGTCGCGGTGCCGGCGCACCAGGCAAGCGCCCCGCAATGGCGACACAAACCCAGGAGGCGTCCTCGGAAGCCGCGGCAGGTATGGGCGTGACGGACTCATGGAGGCTTGTTTCTGTCGCTTTTCCTGTCGCATCAAGGCAACTTGCATGCAGCACTGTGCGGCTCAACGCCAACAGAGGTCGAAGAAGGTGGAATTGTGTGCATGCAGACATCGGGTGGAAGGGCGTGCACCACGTGGGCTTGCTGGTGCAAGACCTCGACCAGTCCCGTCAGTTCTACGAGGGCATCCTCGGTGGGTGCTGCATGTGATCACAAGCCGACTTGCGGCGCTCATGATCTGTGAAGCTCTGCTGCCGCTGCGTGAATGCCACATAGACAGCTGCTGGAATCTGGTGTGGCAGGCCTGAAGCTCAACCCTGAGCGTCCAGACGACCGGCTGCCGTACGGAGGTGGGCCGGCTGCATGCTTGCCAATGTGGTCACTGTTGCTGGCTGTCGCCGCATGTGCATGCATGGAATCTAGCTGATGCCTCAAGAGAGACGCTCAGCAAAACGGCGGATGCAGGCGCCTGGTTCTGGCTGGGTCCGGAGATGATCCACCTGATGGTGCTGCCCAACCCCGACCCAATGGAAGGTCGCCCCGAGGTGGGTCATCTGGATGTGTTTGCAGCTCGACATTTCGCCGCAAATTGTGTGAAACGTGGGCAATGTCATGCAGTGGAGTCACTGGTCACCTTTGATCCAACTGGTACAACCCATTACCAGTCCGAGAGCACACACTTTGAAGAGGGCAAGCAGTCGCACTGTGTCACATGTGACTGATACGCCGTGCAGCATGGCGGGCGGGACCGGCATGTGGCGGTGGGTGTGGAGTCGGTGGACGCGCTGCAGGCCCGCTTGGAGCAGTTTGATATCCCCTTCACACGCAGTAAGAGCGGTCGCAATGCCATCTTCTTCCGGGACCCAGGTGATGAGCAGCCTTGCCCCATCGGTGTGCCATGTGATGTGTCCAATGCGGTTTCAGACTGTCGCCTTGCCACAGGGCATTGCAGAATTGGTCAACTGTGGTGCCCGTTGCTGATTTGCAAATGTATGTTGGATGCAGATCAGAACGTGCTGGAGTGTGTCGAGCTAGAGGACTGGAGATAGGGCACGTGGGATTTTGTACAATATTGCAAGCAAAGACGACAGGATGCAAAACCAACCTCTAGTGTTTGGGAGCACAATTGTGTGACATTCATTTCGAGCCAATGTTTATGTTGAATGCATTCTCCACCAATTGCAAAGTGTTGCTGAACCTACAGTATCCA
The DNA here is from genome assembly GCA_036584455.1 of Tetratostichococcus sp. P1. Classification (NCBI taxonomy): domain Eukaryota; kingdom Viridiplantae; phylum Chlorophyta; class Trebouxiophyceae; order Prasiolales; family Stichococcaceae; genus Tetratostichococcus; species Tetratostichococcus sp. P1. The sequence goes on from BTPI01000011.1 coordinate 429,987, forward strand.
TCTTGTTGCCCAAGATATCTCAAGCGTCAGCCTCTGTGCCGTCGAACACATGCTGAAGCTGGTCTGCTTCCACCGCGTCACTCTGCCTGCTGCTGAGCTCCACAGTCCTGCGGTTGCTGGCATCTGCCTGGTCCAGCGCCGCGATCGCGACTGCTGCCACATCAGCGCGGCTGACCCTGCCCGGCGAACCCTGATCTCCCTGACCTGCAATGCAGTCGGTGAACGATCTTATTGCGCAGGCTGCCATCACAGCGCTTCGCGCTCAGCAGTACCCGCCCTCCTGTCACCAGCGGACGCACTTGCAAAACGTTCTGTGCATTGACCTTCACACCACAGCTTGCAGACAGAACACACCAATCTTCAACTCCTCTTTGCCGCCGGGGCCGTTGGTGAGGCCGCCTGGCCGTATGATGGTGTAGTTGGCGCCGCTTTGCCGCAGCAGGTCCTCACCCTTGAGCTTGTTGTCTGAGGCGATCAAGGAAGTTGCACCAGTCACAAGCAAGTCTGTCCGAGAGCATTGTGCGTTCATGTAAGCATATGCAATCCTTCATCAACAGCATCACATCAACTCACCCATGAGACCATAGCGAATGTTGTTCAGCAGCACACGCATTGGGTTGAACCTGCGAAGGGAACGAAGATGCACATGTAAATTCGAACTTTGGCCTCACCTTGCCCTGTCTCAACCATCTGACATGTGTAATTCGGTCAAACCAGCATGGCTCGGCCTTCTCACCTGTGCTTCTTGGTCACAAGGCAGCTGGAGATGAGGACCACGTGAGCGCCGACCGCCTTAGCAGCCTCCGCAACATTGCCGCTGCCCTTGAAATCGACGCCGGCTGCTGAGAAATATGTCTTCCTGCAATGCCGGAATGTGCAGTAGATGATACTGCATGTGATGATGCAGGGGGTATTCCGGCGCAACACAGAAGAGCACATCGCTGCGAGTTCCCAAGTGCCACTGCAAGTCTCTTTGACTCATTCACAACACGGGCCCACCCGCTGGATGTGTTGATGACGCCCGACACGTCATCCAGTGCCGCTTTCAGGCTGTCGGGGTCCTCAACGCTGGCCTGGACCACCTGCAAGCTCGGGTATGTGCATTTCTTCCTGAGACTGAATTTTCAACTGCAACTCCACAAAAACAAGAACGACCCTGGCAGAAATGCGCATCGTTCCCTTTGCTCAGCGGCACCTGCAGCTTGTCCGACGGCTGAAACAGCTGCTCCAGCCGCTCCTTGCTGCGGCCGACGGCGCGCACCTCCCGCTGCTGCGCCAGCAGCTGCTTGACGGCCTCCTGCCCGACGCTGCCGCTGGCCCCGATCACTGCAATGGGCGCCATTGCACTTCTGCTGCTTCACCCCACAATCCACCACCTGTTCAGCTGAGACGTCTTTCAGTATACAGAAAACGGTCAGACGCCTGTTTACCATGTCGTGTGTTACTTATGATGCGCACGACAGCCATTGCACCTGATGAGTGCACGCACAACAGTCACAATGTGTGAATTCTACCTTGCAGATTTGACAGTCACACGCAGGTTTGAGCTGAATCAGCTGTATATGCGATGAATCGCTGAAGGTCCTACTTATGTGTGCATGCAACTCGTTGTTTTGATGCCGCGGACACATCAGCGATAGCGAGTGGAAGCTGGACAGGGGCCGAGGCAATCGGCACATCCCCCGCTTGCAAGGCGCCCTGTAGCGCAACGTCGACATGGCGACAAAGTCATGTGCAGCCAGCAGGTTGTGCGCTAGCAGGGCACCTCAGTGTCTGAGAACGTCCGATTGGTATACTTAATGGCTTTGGTGTGACGACGCTCGGTTTGCACATGCTTTCGAGGTTGCAGATTGGCCCGAGGCTGCTGACCACCGCCTGCCGGACCGCAACAGCTGGCACATCAGTCTATATAGCACCGTAAGTGGTTTTAGCGTTCAATCAAATGTATGCATACGTTCGACGTACATCATGTCCTTGAATTCTGATGTCTACTGCATGCACAGGGCGCCGCTCAGGTGGCTGCGGCATCTTGCAACGCAGCAATCGCAGCCTTGTCCATCGGTGCTAGTGGTGCAAGACCGTAGTCAAAGCCAGTCGCAGACCGGGGAGGCGCTGCGGCTTGCGCAGACATATGCTGGTGAGGCTGCGTTGGAAGCACATGCCGCCAGGCATCTGGCGACATGGTCTCATTTCAAGAACAGTGGCAACATGCACGGTCACGAGACACACTCCGATGTCACCACACCTCACTGACATGTCAAACCAGATGCGCTCGCTCAAACAAATTCCTTAATACTTTCCCTTGTATTGCTGCCCTACCGCAGGCGAGGAGTGCGGGATCGTGATATTGGGCCATGCGCAGGAGCGACGGCCGCGGGCCGGCCTGTACTTTGGCAAGGGCGCCGTGGACTCGCTGCAGCAGCACGTCGCGTCGTGCAAGCCAGAAACGTGCGTATCCTGATCCACTTGTGCGAGTCTGTGTAGCTGCTGCAGCAGAGGATCCGCCTGCATTCCCGGCGCGGGAGGCTTATGGTGCTGCCTCCACTGCTGCTGCAGGGTCGTCGTCAATGCCACTCTGACCGGGGTGCAGCACCGGAATCTTGAGCAGGCGCTCGGGTGAGCTGAACGCGTCTCAGTGGATGCTGATGAGCAACTCTTGATACAGTGGAAGTGAAGCCAGCTGCACCTGGCAGACACATGGCCTCAGGCTTAAGTGATGATCTGCCAAACGCCATCATGGTTGCTGTGCTGCAGCGTGCGAGTACTGGACCGTGTTGGTCTGATTATTGAGATTTTCGCACAGCGGGCGCGCACCAGGGAAGCCCGCCTGCAGGTGAATCCGCTGTGTACTGCCCTGCGCTCCTGCCGGCAACAGCTCCCAGTTGCTGTCGACGGTTTCAAACCGCAAAGCCTGGCTCAATACCAGGACGAAGTCCTTGTGACGCCTACTCGATGTACAGGTGGAGCTGGCAGCGCTGGAGTATCGGGCGACTCGGCTGGTCCGAGCCAGGGATGTGGGGTCCGGCAAGAAACAGGTGTTTGGCGCAGGCAGCGAGGTTGTCAGCGCCAGGTGAGCCTGTGAGTACTCACTGCTGAGATATGGCAACCAGAAGCCCCCTAAAACATCCAGCCTGAAACTCGGCACAGAATGCACGACATCGTGCCAACACCCCATGCCAGCTGCCATGGCGAAGGTGTCCGTTTCGCCCGGGGAGCACTGCAGAAAACGCAGTGCAGCAACTCGCACCCAAACCAGCCCGCACCTAAATGTTGCTGTTGTTGCTGTTGCAAGGGGGCGGGGGCGCAGCGGCGGCACATCTGGCGGCCTGGGCGGCGGCGCGGGCGCCGGCGAGACGGAGCTGCAGCTGCAGCGCCGGCGGGTGGACGCCCGCCGCAAGGCGCTGCTGCTGAAGCTGGCGGACGTCCGGCGCACGCGGGCCGTGCAGCGCGCCGCCCGCCGCCGCTCCGGCAAGCCGCTCGTCGCGGTTGTGGTGAGTGATGGATTTCCTGACCGATGGGCAAGCCACTTGTCACGGCCGCCGTGGTGAGTGGCGACTTTTCAACCAATGTGCAAGCCGCTCGTCGTGGTCGTGGTGAGTGATGGATTTTTTGGCTGTCGGGCAAGGTGTTGATGTCTCACCGCAATAGGGTGCAATGTACAGCCTGACAGTTGCGCATCGCTGCCGACGTGCCGCTCTGGCACAGCATCTGCCAGTTTTAGAGCGACTGAGTCAGTGAATTTCTCAGTGCACTTTTCAGTGTTCGTCGAGACCCAGTACTGTCCTGTACACCAGCCCTTGCAGGCCCATCACGAGGCCGCCAGGATGCTATGTGTAACCTGACAGCAGCGGCACCACGACTGCCTCCAGAACTACAGCATGGAGGTGAAGCTTGAAAACAAGCGCCGCGTCTGCACCGCAGGGCTACACGAACGCGGGCAAGAGCAGCCTGATCGAGGCGCTGACGGGCGCCGACCTGGGCGCTGCGGATGCGCTGTTTGCAACATTGGACGCCACCGCCCGGGTGACTGTCCAGTTCACAAAGATACCGTCCGCTGTCGTGTGCACTTTCATCTGAAGGAGAGCAGGTGTCGTGTCTCCTCTGCTGTCCATGAACTGATGTATTGTCGATCTGCGTGGTTTCAATTGTTTTGTGCAGGCCGTCACGCTGCCAAGTGGCGCGGCCGCCATCCTGTCGGACACCGTGGGCTTCATCAGCGACTTGCCGGTGCAGCTCCTGGACGCCTTCAAGGTGCAGCACTGCTGGGCACACCAACCTGAAAGCTGTCTGAAAGCTGTCTTGTGTAGGTTGCTACAAACCCATTTGCAGGCTATCGGGCTGCTTTTGGCACCCTTGCAGCCGGGAACATGGCAGCGGTTTTTAACACTGCTGCAGTAGTCCTGCACCTGGCAGAATTGATTTCTGCCAAATGGCGGATTTCATTTATGCCATGGCAGAATCGCCATGCAGGACTGCTGCGACGATTTCAGAACATGTTCCCATGCTCGTGGCTTTTGTTGCGCGAGCATGCCCATGCTGTTGTCATGCATGAGTGGATGTGATTGAAAAGGGTCCCTGTTCCTGTTCGATAGGGAACCCTGGAGGAGGCCATAGATGCGGACTTGCTGCTGCACGTCATTGACGCCTCGTCATTGGATGCGGTCACGCAGCACGCCACCGTCGTGTCGATTCTGCGGCAGCTGGGCATGACCACCACGCAGCTGTCCAGCAAGGTGGGCAGATTCGATATCCGCACAGCCCTGCTTTCGCCGTCTGGAGATGCTGTGCACTGGGCATGCATGCTGCGAGCCTTGGACTCACACATGAGCAGTGAGACTTGGGTCATTGCAGGTTGTGGAAGTGTACAACAAGGTGGACCTTCTGGAGTCTGCATGCATGGTGGGTACAGATGCAATGGAGGACAGCGCCGCATCAGCAGAGGCGTTGTCATCAAAGCTACCCAGCTCATCAGAGCCTTCGGCGCATGCCGCTGCAGCGGCAGACCAGCGGCACACCCCAGCAGACTTGCAGGACCGTCCAGCCGCCGGGGTGCCGCCGAATGGCGCCTGGGCGGTGCGCCAGCTGCAGGGGCGCGACTCAGCAGACGAGCAGCGGCGGCGTCGGCATCGACCACAGAGATCAGGAACGGCAGCAGGGGGTTCGGCCGTGCCACAGGATCGGCAACACGTGCCGCGGCCGTCGCGGGTGCACGTGTCGGCGGCAACTGGCGCCGGTCTTGGACTGCTGCTGCAGGAGATCGACCGCAAGGTGCACATGCGCCACTTGTTTCCCAAATTCTGCAGGAAGCATGTTGGCGTGCTGCCATGTCAAGCTGAGTTCAGATTTCCTAGATACTCCATGCCCGTTGCGCCTATGGGCAGCGCAAATGCAGTTGCACGATGAGACAAGCTTGTTGCATGGCCAGGTCAGCATCCGCAGCGGCTTGGACGCCCTGGCGGTGAGCACGGCGGCGCTGGGCAGCCGCCTGCTGACGCAGAGCCTTGTCGGCCCGCCGCAGATGGCCAAGCGGCCGCGGCATGATCTTGACACCGACATCGGGGGCGCCTGGCGGCCGGGGTGGCTAGCGGAGGGCTCCCCCCTGGCAGCACACATTTATGCCGGCCCCCGCTAGGAGGGAGCTGATGCAAGTCTTTCAATATCGTTGTTCACTTTGACAGCAGTGGCTATGACGTGGATTTGTACAGTAGGCGTGCGGGCTGATGGTGTTGCAAGTTACAATCCAAAACGAGGCAAGCTGATTGCATGGCAGGACACAGTCAATCCGACTTTCCGAGTCTGGACGCCCAATCAGCGCAGCATATCATACTTGAAAGGACTCAAACCAACAGCATTGGGTGGCATTTCGAATAGCATGTCGCCTGCTGCGGATGTGCACAACCGACAATGTGGGATGTTTGCTTACTCCTCAGCCTTCTTCTGCACGCCGAGGAGGCGCAGGTAATCCACCTGCATTGTCAAAAGGCCAGCGGCATTCAACATTTCGGTGCCATGTGAAGTCATTGTGCTATGGCGCGGCTGTGCCTGCACACCGCAACCATCTGCATGCCGCGTGGCAGCTTGCAGCTGACCCAGACGAGAAAGCCGCACCCACAGCAGGGACCCCAGGAAGGTGTTGCCGGTGCGGATGATGAAGCTGAGCAGGTGCGCCACCGAGGGCTTGCCCGCAAACACCCGCTCGATGCCGCGCTCCTCAATGACGCCCGCGATGATCTGAGAGTGCGGATGTCGCAGTTTGCTTTCATGCTCTGCTGTCACTTCTCAGGGATCCAAAACATCGTACAACCTGACTCTGCCGAACATTGCTGCGGGCAAGCCTCGGCACATCTGATGGGTGCGGATGCCACAGCACAGACGTCAGGGCGGGACAAAGTGTGACGACTGGCTTGCACCTGGTACCGAACGTTGGAGGAGCTGGCCATGTAGCTGGCATAGCATGCCGACATCACCAGCACGTTCTGCGGCGGGTTTGGAGCGCTGAAGTTGGGGTCCATCATGGTGCGGACCTGCACTGACGAGGTATCTGTCATGAAGGGGCTCACGGGCAGGCATACACTTGAAGCTGACTAAGCCATATCCCCATGGCTGCTGTGACATGCATGTCTACAGTCTGTCCTGTCAGGAAACATGTCAGAGTAGGGCAGGAAACGTGTGAAGCAGCTGTGCTTCACAGCTGCACCTTGGACGACAGCGTTCATGACGCCAAACATCTGTCTATAGGCCCGTTTTGTACAGGAACAAGCCGTCACAAAGGGGGACAAGCAGTACCTTGACGAGTGCGTTGGTGATGGTGACGCCGAACAGGGAGGCAAAGAAGCCGACGCCCAGCAGCTTGGTGCCATTGCGCATTACAGCGCCCGTCCGCCGCGCCAGGCCCCACTCCTGCACGCCCGCCGGCTTCACCTGCAACCCGGTAGTCGTGCTGTCAGCGGCTGTTTGCTGTCGGCGGCTCAGCATGATGACAGCCGGGACGCTGCTGCGTGGTGGCATCGTCAACACTGACGACCCGGCTTGATGTGTCAGCGGATGAGCGGATGAGCTCGCCGACAGCTGAGACACTCCATGGTGAGACTGCCCTAGGTCAGTGGTGTCACATTGCGCATGATGCTGTTGGATGCGTTGCAGCAGGCGGCACCTGGAAGGCGTTGTCTGGGCAGCTGGCGAAGAACTTGGAGACGGCGTTCTGCTTCAGCGCCCCGCCGCCACCACCGCTGAGGTTGAGTGACGGCGCCGGCAGCCACACCAGCATGAAGTCGGCAATGAGCGCCTGTCAAAGGCAAGGTGTATGTGATGCTTGACGATATTGCGAGTGTGAACTGCGATGTGCCAGCAGACACTCCTGTTCGGGACAAGACCGATGTGCACCTGATAGACATTGAGCGCATCCGCACCATGATGACATTTGCAAACACGAAGTCGATCTCGCGCTTAAAAGCCGAACGCCGCTTCTCCCTCTCGGCCGCCAGCTTGCACACCAGCCCGATGCCCAGCTCGATTCCCACCTTCACGATGAAGCTCTCGTCCGCCAGCAGCCGGTCCCGGAAGCCTGCAACCACCATTGCTCAGGTTTGCTCTCCACATGCAGCACCAGTGCTGGCAGTGCACAGCGGTGCACGGATGCGATTCAAGCACTGAGCAGCACCCACCAGGGATCTTGAGCAGCTGCCGGAAGAGGGGGTTGTTCTCAAGTTTGAGATACCGCTGGATGATCTCTGCTGACACCTGCATGCCGAGCAGCATGAGGCTGGACAAGATGGCTCACACCCTCCCCCCAAGATAGTCGTTGCCTCACGACACCAGAGACGACACCTGACAGCACACCAACCTTGCCCTGCTTGGCGGCCTCTGCAAGCGCCGCCGGGATCGAGCTTGCATCACGGCCAGCTGCCACCAGCACAGCCTCCCACCCTCCTGCAGCGGCAAAAGTTGAAACGATTGGCAGCATGCGCAGTGCATGTCGGGCCGTTGTTCTCATTGAGTCAAACCCACTAAGAGCAAACAAGTGGCAGGTGGGATCGGCATGTCTCACACCTGAGGATCCGCTGCTGCTGCCATCATCCCTGCCGCCACCACCGCCGCTGCCGCTGGCACCCCCACCACCACCTCCGCCCCCGCTTACATGCGCAAGCCTGTGGAGCTGCCTGACTGGCTTCGGCGCCGGAACACCTGAGAGCGATGAATAGACAGTCTGCTTCCTGTTCCAGCACGACTCACAAAGAGCAGCGTCACCGCAAGCCCTGTACAGTTGTGAAACTCACCTCTGGCAAAAGGGGTGATCGGCCGCCCCACTGTCGGCCTTTTGCTACACCTCGCTGCGACCTGGCGTGCTGACGGACGGCTGCCGCCCAAGAAAGCTTGTACTTTGCACTGCATCTCGGCGATCTGAGATGCCGCAATGGGCGTACGGGTGGCGTGCTTCTCACTTCACAATCTACGTTAGAAATTGAGTAGTCTTGAAGCAGTGGATCGCGGAGAATTGCGCGAAGAGTAGTAAAAGCAGAAGCCGGAGGGTAGGCAGACTTGATACCTCCTGTACTGTGGAGCTGCACTCCTTCCGCTGGTTGACGACGGTGTCGAATGCTGGCAAAAGTTGCAACCTATGATCAAATGCGATATGTCGGTCGCGCTGGTCTGGCGACGAGCAATACGCAAGAGGCCGCTCGCCTCTGGACCTCAGATTTAACATGAAAGGGGAAAGGGAAATATCTCCCCGCCTTTCACCGCGGGGAGCGCCTTTCAATCCCAATGGGACCATTCTGTATCTCTCTTCAGCAAGGGGGTGACTGTCACAATGTGGGAGCACTGGTGCAATCAGTCGCAGCGAGATGTAATCTCTGCCTGCACTCACACGCTGCCGCTGAGGAGATGCACTGGACTTCCCTGACCATGACACAGACCAGCGGACGCGTTGCACCTCCACAGTGTTGCTCCGCCACCCAGTGTTGCAGATTGCCGGCTGAATCGTGGAGTTGGACGCCCAGCTGGTGAGCTGCTGTGCAGGGTATCTGTCCGAGCACGCCCATACACTGTGCTGCACCCGCAAAGCTTCAAGCGACAACTCAAGGAAACTAGGCCGCAATGTCATGCGCTCCATACACAGACTGCCAGGACAATGGCTGCCGCCAGCTGATAGCCCCGCGGCCGGCGTCTCCAAGTAGATGACGCCCCACAGCATCTGCCAACGACTCGGCATCTGTGACGTTGTCGCCCTCTGTCGCAAAGGCAAGCACGGTCAGCAGCGGCAGGACGTGGCCCTCTGCTGCTGAGATGAGCGGCCATGGCGGCAGCAACCGCTTGCCTGCAGCTGCCTCAACGATGTCATCCTGCACGAGGTAGCCAGATTGTAGTTGTTGTAATGCAGGAGCACGATCAGTCATGGGCAGGCTGCTGACGGGATCCACTCAAGTCACAGAATGGCGCATCGAGACCTTTGCACTGGCTCAGCAGCACTTCTGACAGTGTTGCACCTCGAGCTCTGAGACGCCAAAGCTATCGCCAAGCTGCCGTGAGCTGTCATCTGCTGCAATCCAGCGCAGCTGTGAGCCGCTGATCTGCGCGTCTGTCCTCACTCGGGCGTCCAGGCTGCTGAGGTAGATGATCTGCAGCAGATGTCATAGCACAATTGTATAATAGAGGGGCAAAGAGGTGGTGAGCAGAACAGCGCTCAATTCTGTCATATCCTCCAGCATCAAGGAGCATGCAGCTACCTGCGAGAAACCTGACGCATGCAGCCAGTCGGCGAGCTGGACTGCAAATTGGGCTTGGCCGCCGCGCAGCACTGGCGCTCGCTGCTGCAGGACCACCAGCTGGCTGGCTGCGTCTGCATACAGCTCCAATGCCAGGTGCACCGTGCCGTCGCGGGCGTATGCGTCCAGACCGGCGCACGGCTGCACGAGCTGGCTGCCCAGGTAGCCGACGAGCGGGATGCTGCGGGTGGCGATCAGCAGGTCCACGGCAAGCTGCCCAACATTGCCGATGTTCACGCCCGGCTGCAGCAGAATGCTTCAAGTCGTTGAGAAACCCAAAAGGTCACATGCGACAGTAAGCGCTCCTGCAGGCAGCCAGTATGTAGTATATATCTGGCTTGACAGATCACCAGGACGAGCTTCTGACTAGCAAAGTTTGTGATTTGCGCAGCGCCCGCCGCCGGATACAACTGCATGGCACTTCACGCGGTCCGACTCCGATTCGGAGACTCTTGATCTCCAAATGAGCTGGAAGTGCGCCTTTGACTGGTGCTTGTTGGCCTGCGAATGGCACGATATGGCTAGCACCGCTCGCCGCAGCAGTTGAACTAGTTCACACGAGTCGCAATGCCACAGTCAGCAAGCGGCGACACTCAGCAGCACAGCTTCCAGAGTTGCTGATCCATGCGAATGTTCGGCAGTGCGACCTAAAGAGCAGCATCACTTGCTGCTGACTTGCTGCGAGATCATGATATTGGGAAGCACAGGAAGGAGAGCCGAGACGTGCCACAATCTCACCACAACAACAAGGGGCGTTCGCAATGCGAGACGCGAGTTTGGCCATGCAGGAGCGAAAGGCGGAGTGGCAGTTGGGAGGATGACAATTTTTTTCGCTTTCACCTTTCAGTTTTCTTCGCTTTTGCCTTTCAAATGCCTTCAGATTCGGTTTCAAATTTGAGGGTTGATGTCTCCGGTTCACACGTGCGCATTCAGATTCTAGGGGTCGAAGCGACAGGAACGCCGTGCGGCTAACGGAGGTGCCCAGAGTTTCAAGAGATCCGAAACGCAAAACCTGCTGTACCGCTGAGAAAGTTGCGTATCAGGGGCACAGACGTACGGATGCACAGGCAAGTGCACGCTTGACGGTGCTTCCGGGCACACGTCCCGGTGCGAAGACGCAGTCGCGCTTACACAATATCGCGTTGCAACCAGCGGTGTATACACACAACGCTTGCTGTCGCGACGCGTGCGATTATATGCAGAATCATGCAGAGCTATCCGGGGCAATCTGCCTTTCGAATGAAGTTTATCGTGTATAACGGCGCATATTCCTACCACGTGCTTTGCCAAAAATCGTGTCATCCCCCCGTTAAAATTGGCAATAACTGCGGCCCCTGATTATCTTGCATACGTAGCTTCCTCAAACCTCGAACGTCGACCCGCGCCGGGAACAGGCAGCGGCACCGCACGTGGCCAAAACTGTAGGCCGATGAACAGTTCACGAGGCCGTGCTCCGCGCGCCGGCAGGCCGCACGGCCGCGCGGAACCGTGAGCCGTTCCGGAGCAAATCCGCTTAGGGTTTACGATCGGCAATAGCCCACGAACGCAAAGAGTTTGGCCCTTTTTAAGGGGGCCAAACTAAAAATGCTGAATGTGTTGAGAAACAAAGTTTCATGCTATTTTATATACTCTACTTTCTCCTCGACCATAGCCTTTCAGATTCTCGTCGACTACTCCAGTGGCGGGAGCGGCCAGCGCCATCGGCAGTGGCGGCGGAAGTCACATTTCTGTATAGGTTTGGACCAGGAAGTTCCTTTAGGACATCATGCGTACAACATAGCAAGTTTCATTGGGACTGATCGACAGTCGTTGCCGATGCTGCTTCTTTACCTACTTAATGACATTTCTCATTCCTCTTCTAACATGTCGATCCCCTGTGAGATCCACACTCACTCACTCGTATGTTCCTGACGACTACCTGAGGTTTCATGCCCTGCACTGCAGAGCCGTTCGAGACTTCAAGACTCCAAAACCATCGTGCACCGTGAAACCCCACTTGCTGAGCAAGACTGACCCCAGTGGCATTGTGCTCCCACCCCATGTTTGACACGCTAGCTAGCTCTCGAACCTCTTCACAAAACTTGTCAGTCGTCCGTAATCTACAAGCACGTAGTTCCTGCGTACAAATCACGCCGTTACAGCTTCTGCCCCTTGCCCACATGCTGCTTTGCGGCGGGCGGCGGGTACGTGCGCGTTCCAGGCGCCGCCATTGCGTGGCGCCGCCATTGCGTCAGGTGCGTGCGTCGCAATCTGCACGCTGCGCATGCGAGCGTCGATGATCTTCATTTCCAGGTCGAACTTGCTGAAGAGGGCGTCAAACTTCGTGTCGACCTGCGCAAACATGAAAGGAGGACATCAATTGCCGCCTTGACGGAGTGGCACTGCTAGAGGGTGGGTAGCTATGCACCAGTGGGTGCCACAACCTTGCCGGTTGAGTGAGGCACTACCCCTTTTGCAGCATCAGCAGATCACTGCAAGCCTCTGCTGATCAGTAAGGCACCTGCGCAACTGAAGTTTCCCGCAACGCAAACACTACCCTATGTTAAGCTGCTGTGACCTGCCATTTGTGTGTCAGTGACACACCTTCGACTCCACCTTATCCAGCTTCGCCTCGAACGCGTCAAACTTCGTGTCGACCTGCGCAAACATGAAAGGAGGACATCAATTGCCGCCTTGACGGAGTGGCACTGCTAGAGGGTGGGTAGCTATGCACTAGTGGGTGCCACAACCTTGCCGGTTGAGTGAGGCACTCCCCCTTTTGCAGCATCAGCAGATCACTACAAGCCTCTGCTGATCAGTAAGGCACCTGCGCAACTGAAGTTTCCCGCAACGCAAACACTACCCTATGTTAAGCTGCTGTGACCTGCCATTTGTGTGTCAGTGACACACCTTCGACTCCAACTGATCCAGCTTCGCCTCGAACTTGTCAGCGAAGTTCTCCAACTTGGCCTCGATGTTCTCGGTGCTCTTCGCCAGCTCCTGCTGGCATGCCTTGATGTCTGTTGAGAGCGAGTTGTAATCTGTATGAACCTGCGATGCCAGGAGACGAACGTATTAGTAAAGCGCAGCAAGGTTGACGCAATTTCAAGAATTGGCAGCATGAGCACATGGCACGTCTTCAAACGGCACATCTGATGGGCAACGCTATGTTCACACTGCAGAAGGGCATATGACAATGCTTTATGCAAGCATATGCACATGTGCATACCTGGTCAAGCTGCCATGTCACAAGCGCACTCACCAGCAGGGTATCCTTGCCCCGGTAATTGTGCGCGATTTAGCCCTGGATCGCGAGATGGGCGACGCCCCAGGTACAACCCGTCATGGCCATGAGGCCGACGGCAATGGTGCCGCCATCCTTCACAATGCCGAGAAACCATTGGCCGGCCGTCTGCGGCTTGCTGGGTTCGGGCACCTGCGATGGTGATACACACGACGTTTCAAAGAGGAACTCCACCGGATGGCAGGCCGTAATTGGCAGTGAAGGCTCCTGGCAGCACAAGGAAAACTCATGTGGCGGTAACACACAGGTGCCCAGCACACGAACCTACTCCGTGGCGCCTGTGCCGCCACCCTTATCGGAGCCGCCACCGTCGCCGCCACTGACAGCGGGCTGGGCGTCGATGCTGGTGGGCGCAGCTGTGTTCATCGTCATGCTGCGCTGCTGAGGGTGTGATTGCCGCAAGGGCCGACTGAACAGCGGTCTGCCGTGGACTGGCTGCATTGAGACACACGCACTGCCTGCCACTCTGCTCATCAGAATCGAATGAGCGACAACATCATGGCGAATCTGCGACGTGCACTCCGAACTGTGTCGAGCGTGTTCGCAGAGCTGAAGTAGCATGGCTGTGCATAGAGCGCTGATGTGCCAAACAGCTCGCTTTGGACGCTCAACTGGCTGCTCTCGGCATCTGCCAACGTTCCTCCACAACTGGCTATTCAGCCTGTATTCAGCAGGCTGAACCAGGCGAGGCCTGGGCGAGGCCCTGGCTATTGGAAGCTGGAAGCTACAAATTCCTGCTCGTCCGCACCTGTGCCGCTTTCACACACAATGACACAAACTTGCGCATCAATCATGGTCTCATGACTCTTGTGCTGGCAAGCGCTTCGATGTCAGGCCATCAGCGCGGAGCGTTTCATGGCAAGTCATCTGGATTTGAGGATTGAACTGGGTCCGACACCTGAAGTTGCCCGTTCCTGAATCTGCACACGCATCTGTGATCGGCGAGTAAATCCTACAGCACCATGGCGCACGTTAACGCCCAGCTTAACAGCATACTTGAGAAGGCAAGCAGCATGCACAGCATGGTGCATCACCTCGTTCTGTACAAGAGTACTTGGTGCTGTGCGATTCTCACGCCGTTACTGCGAGATGCTGACCCGTCGCTGACGACACAAGTACAGGTCGGCTCTCGGGACAAGGACTTTCGGTATATGGCCGCAAGTGACCTGCAAGCGGAGCTCGGCAAAGACTCATTCAAGGCGGATGCCGACATGCAAACAAAGCTCGGTCGGGCAGTGCTGCAGCAGCTGGAGGACTCCTCGGGAGACATCTCCTCGCTGGCTGTGAAATGGTGACCACTGTCTGCGCACATCTCAAGACTCCAACCTCAATGCAGACCTCTGAGCTGCATGCTGACATTGCTAAGCAACATCCTCAGTACATGGTGCTGATCCACCGCAGAAATCCATTGCGCGTGTGCCACATTGGGTACATGACATCGCACAGTAATGCGACGCATGTTGCAATCATGTTCGCTGGCCTCCTGAAACTGTCTGTCGGCGTCCCTGCAGCCTCGGCCTGCTGGTGCCGCACCTGAACGACGCACAATTGAGGGACCTGCTGCAGAGATTGTGCCAGAAATGCACCTCCAGCAAGAAGGAGGAGCACCGCGACATCGCCGTGATCGGCCTGAAGACAGCGGCGCAGGAGGTCGCCAGAATCCAGGCTGACGCGCTGGTCGACGTCGTTGTGCCGACGCTCATCGAAGGCATCGCTGCCAAGGTCAGCATCATGTCAGATTCACGCATGCCATCATGAACAAATGCAACTTGTCGACTGTTTGACATGGAGATACCATGCTGATGCTGCTGCAGCTCTGTTGATCTATTTGGCGTGCCCATGCAACACAGGATTCGTTCGAGGTGGTCAACGAGAGCATGGACATCGTGGTGACACTGCTGGACCGCTTTGGCAGCGTCATCACAGCCAAGGGGCTGCAGGCCAAGCTGCAGCCGGCGCTGCTGCCGCTGCTGGATGACCAGCGCACCGCGCTGCGCAAGCGCGCCATCACCTGCCTCTGTGCGTCTTGTCGCGCCGCCTCCATCTGCCTGCAGAGCCCCATGTTTGTGTGTCACACAAAACTTGTCAAGAAAGATGTCACTCGGCAGAGGGCGCAATCGTGGGGTATGTGCATGCACCCTTCCTGATGGGAGACATGCATGATATGCAGCGGCGCTGGCGGTGTACCTGGACGACCAGGAGCTGGACGCCACCATCCGCCACATCCTGCAGAAGCTGCAGGCGCAGTCGGCCAGCGCCGACGTTACGCGCACCTACATGCAGTCTGTGGGCGCCCTCAGGCATGCCCCCACACGACTGCCTGTTTGCTTTGGGCATTTGCCTTGTGCTGCATGGTGCCCTATGCTGGCTCCAGAATTTGACCTGTACATGACTGAGATGGTGCAGGCCGTCCGGAATACAACAGGGCAAGTCAGTTCCTTATGTCCTGCACTGTGCGCTTTGCAGTCGTGCTGTGGGCCACCGATTTGGCAAGCATCTGTCGGTGGCGGTGCCGCTGGCCATCTCCTACTGCGATGAGGCAGGCGAAAACGAAGAGGAGCTCCAAGAATACTGCCTGCAGGTCAGTGTAGTGGACAGTGTTGGACATGCTGCACCACCTCATCAAGCATGGCTCTACAAACCTGCTGCTCACAATCGCGATGACATGATGTGTGAGGCCTGTTCTGTCCTGGGCAACAGGCTTTGGAGAGCTTTGTGCTGCGCTCGCCGCACGACGTGCGGCCGTACCTGGACACCATCACCAGCACAGCGCTGCAGTACCTGAGCTACGACCCCAACTATGCGGACGACATGGATGCGGATGAGGACGGGGAGCAGGGCGAGGACGACGACGAAGACGAGTGCGCATCTACACTGCTGAAGCACCCTCCACCGTATTTCGTGTATTGCAATGAGCTACGCTGACAGGCTGGCTCTAATGTTTGCTGCGGTCAAGTCAGTGATGGAGTTCCAGTTTCCATGATACATTTGAAAGTTTTGCACAGGGTCAAAAGTTAGTCCCTGCTGTGCAGGCTGAGCGACCAGGACTACAGCGATGATGACGATGTCAGCTGGAAGGTGCGGCGGGCGGCCGCCAAGGCCATCGCTGCTGTCATCACCAGCTTCCCGGACCTGCTCAACGCAACCTATCCCGAGGTGTGTGCACCTGATTCGTGCTGCCTCATAAGAGTCCACACCATGCATAGATTGTATATCATTTCGATGAAGCTCGATGTAGACCTTGCAAATAGCATAATATGCGAAATCTTGCCATGTCAACAGGTGGTGCCGGCGCTATTGGCGCGCTTCCGAGAGCGCGAAGAGACCGTCAAAGCAGATGTATTTGCAACCTTCGTCAGCTTGCTGCAGCAGGTGCGCAACCTGAGCGATACAGTCTTGCACATGCAAGTCAGTCTGCTCGGGGCCAGCTGTCGTGACGCTGCGGAGTCGCTGAGCACATCAGAACTCACCCATGTGCATGCGCCCTGCATGCAGATTGGCGAAGTGGCCAAGTATGACCACAGCCATGCAGAGGGCCCCCTAGCCAAGCTTGCAGCCGATTCGCCCAGCATCATCAAGGTACTGGCCACACCAGTATTTCTAGTTCAGCCATGTCACACCCGCCTTGGTCATAGGCTCACACCCTGGAACCAACGTGACACCCTTCGATTTGATGCCGCGATGCCTCTCCAGGCGTCTGCAAAGCAGCTGAGCGACAAGTCGGCAAAGGCAAAGGCAGGCGCGCTGCAGCTGCTACAGCAGCTGGTCGCGGTTCAGCCTGACAGCATGCAGAGCCACATTGGGCTGCTGCTGCCCGCGCTGGTTGCCATCCTGAATGTGAGCACTGGTGTTCAGTTGAAGAGCACATGCTGGCAGATGTTTCATGTCATGCTTTGACATTTGATACGCTCAGTGGTCACTCGGATGCCTCTTGTATGACGCAAACCTACCACCAGCATTTCTGTTGTGATTGCTTGAGACTGCTGTGCCTCACAAATGTCGAGCGCCAAGGGTGTCGGGCGCAGGACAAGAGCAGCGCGGCGTCGTCAATGAAGATCCAGGCGCTGGTGCTGCTGCGCCTGATCCTGGCCTCCAGCTTTGCGCAGACTGTCCAGCCCCACATCCAGGCGCTGTCGCAGCCGCTGCTGGATGTGCTGTTCGAGCGCTACTACAAGGTGAACACTCCGTCAAGCGGCACTGAGAACTCCTGAAACATAGCGCCTGCAGTGAGCATGTCATAGGTCGGTTCATCCTGCTGCTGAGTCGGGGCAGCCCCTCAACCATGTCTTAATGCTGTACTGTGTGGACGGACTTGTGCCTTGACCTTGCTCAGGTGGCGGCAGAGGGTCTTCGTGTTGCAGAGGAGCTCATGCGCACGATGCGCCCCTCCCCAGACCAGCCGCTGCCTCCAGAGCTGAAGGTATGCTGCATGCGTTGAAGACGTGCACAGTTGCTGTAGAGCCTGTCGTCTGCACTTTTCTATATGCTTGAGCATTGCTTTGCTTGAGTCAACCCCTGCTTTGGTACTGCTTCGCTTCTCGCAAGAAAGTCAACATGCTATTCTTGCATCCGAGCAGAAGCTGGCCAAGCCATTGCATGGCGCGATCCTGAAGCGGCTGACGGCAGGCGACCAGGACCAGGAGGTGAAGGATGCCGCCATCTCGGCAGCGGCCACGGAGCTGGCGCTGCTGGGTGACGCGCTGTCGGCCGAGCTGCCTGAAGCGCTGCAGGTGTTGCGCTATGTTCATGTATGGACCTGTGCTCAATTCAAGCACGCCATCATGGGGAACACAAGTGCCCTGGCCCCACTTTCCACGAAGACAGACGCTAGGGGTTGGTCTTCGAAATCGCAAACACGCCGCGCAATCGTGCGCTGGCAGCTGCCGCGCCTCGTGACGCATGCATGCTTGTGGACAGGTGCTGCTGGAGCGGCTGCGGAACGAGACCACGCGGCTGACGGCGGTCAAGGGCTGGGGCACGCTGGCGGGCAGCCCCCTCGTGCCTGGCCTGGGCCCCGTGCTGCAGCCGCTGGTGGCCGAGCTGACCTCCTTCCTGCGGAAGTCCAACCGGCTGCTCCGACAGGCTGCCCTCACTACCACAGAGGTACACCAGTTGCTTCACCATTGGCTCACTAAATAGGTGTCTCGGGGTGCATCAATTGCCAGCTGCCAAGAATCGGTCCATGTGCATGCTCAGACGACAGCTTGCCGCTATGATGACCTTGCTCATGTTGAGCATACCAGCGTGACAAAATTTGAAACATTTGCACCTGTGTTGCTGCAGGTGGTGGTGGCTAGCCACGGCGGCGACATCAATGCCGCCGCGCTGCAGACAACGGTGCACGAGTTGGCGCCACTGGTTACGGACACAGATCTGACAATCACTGCTCTCAGCCTCCGCCTGGCGGAGAAGATCCTCGAGCAGCAGCCGGCAGCCGGACCGGAGGTCGCAAAGCAGGTGTGTGTGTGTCTCTTTGATGGCACCGACGGTGTGCTGTCAACGTGTGCGCGGCCAAGCTGTTCCTCCTTTGCCATTTGCTCTCTTGCCACTTCTGTTTTTATCTTCCTTGCTGCTATCAGTAGTCTGACGCGGTTGGTGTTGGAATGCAGATGCTGCCTGCGGCCATGCAGCTGGTGGCCAGCCCGCTGCTGCAGGGTGCGCCGCTGGAGGCGCTGCAGGCGTTCTTCCTCGCCCTCGCCGCCTGCAAGCCCGCCAAGAAGCCATTCAAGAGCCTGTTCGAGTCTCTGCTCGAAGCCGGCAGAAACCAGGTGTGGGGCAGATGTTGGGTGTCTAGCATCCATGTCTCCAGCTGGACAAGCAGCTGGTTGCCAGCCACAGATTGCGCACATGCCGTCCACGTGTCCTGAGATGCACTTCCTGTTTTCTTGCTGCAGGAGACGGGCAAGGTTGCGCAGCTCTCAATAGCGCAGTGCATCGCGGTGCTGTGCGTGTCAGCAGGCAGCAAGCAGACATCTTCGACCGTGAAGACGCTGCTGCAGACACTGCAGGTGGGGCATTCATATGTGTTGTTCGCGTTGATGCATCTCACTTTCCATGAAGGAAGACTGCGAACCACTATCTCCTTGCCATGCAGTCTGTGCCAGAGACAGCCTCAGACGAGAACGTCCAGCGGCTAGCGCTGCTGACGATAGGCGAGGTTGGGCGCTCTACAGACCTGAGCTCCTACACGAACCTGCAGTCCATCATCCTGGGTGCGCAAATGCAGACTTTGGTTGTTGCACACTGTCGCTGCAATCACTTTGCTGATTGGTATAATGTATTCAGGCAATCGCACTGGCAGATGCTCTGCATGACATGCTGTGTTCTGCTGTCCTCTGCAGACACGCTGCAGGATCACCGCAAGAGCGAGGAGCTGAAGTCTGCGGCATCGGTGGCATTGGGCGGCCTAACCACAGGGGCCATGGCTGCCTACATGCCGACGCTACTGTCAGCCGCAGCCGGACAGGTGCGCATACACTCAACTCTGAGAGTGACCCTGGAATCAGCATGCTTGCCGCCGGAGCTCGCCGCCCCCAGTGGTGCACGTGCCTGACCGGTTGGCGTCTGCCTGTCACTGTGCTGGCCATTGACGCCAGACCACGGCTGGTGCTGATGTAGCATGATGTTCCAATCGCAGGCCTCCCAGCCGAAGGTGCAGTTTCTGCTGCTGGCGGCGCTGAATGAGGCGCTCACCAGCTTGGCAGCTCCTGGTGCCGACCCCAGCCGCCTGTCAGACGCCCAGCGCGACCAGGTTAGCTGAAGACCCAGCTGACCTTTCAAACACTTCATGGGCAGCGGGAGTTGTTCCCTGCAGACATGACAGACACGCGCAAGAGTTGCTGGAGGCATTGCATGCGCACACTTGCTGCGCTTACGTTACAAGGCTGTGGACCCTCGCAGCGCACACGCAAGGCCGAGTGTGTGACTCCCGCCGCCCGCAGGTGCTGCAGCTGCTGCTGGGCGCCTGCGAGGGGGAGGAGGACGTGCGCGGCGTGGTGGCGGAGTGCCTGGGGCACACCGCGCTGCTGGCGCCCGGCCCCGTGCTGGCCGTGCTGCGGGGCCGCCTGGCGGACGCCTCCCCGGCGGTGCGCGCCACCGTCGCCGCCACCCCCCGCGGCATGGTGGTGCGCTTTGCCCATACGCATTCCGTCCGCTGTGCATTGGCAGCCTGCAGAATCTGTTTCCTGACAACATAACTCCGGCAAATCGATCAAAATTCATGGTAGATGGCTTCAGTTTGCAGTTTGCACTGGTGAGCTGCAGTCCTACATACGTGCAAAGGTCGGGCATTCCCAGCAGTGCTGTAATACAGCAGTTCGCTTGTCGCGCAGGTCGACCGGCCACACCCCATCGATGAGATGCTGCAGCCGGCTGTGCCAGAGCTGCTGCAGGGCCTCACAGACTCAGACAGGTGGGATGTAGCGCTGCATCTCGCACGCTGCAGACTGCCAATACTGCTTTCCGTTCTATATGCATTCGCATCATGTGTTGCACGCATTTCTTCCGGCATTGTGCCACACATGCTGCATCGTATATCCTGACAGTCCCTCACAGCGCATTCCAAACAGCAACCCCAGCATGTCGTCCACAACAGCAGTGCAACACCCGCAGCAATTTCATGTGACGCCGGCGGCAGGCACGTGCGCAAGGCGGCGGTGCAGTCGCTGAGCACGGTGGCGCACCACAAGCCGCGGCTACTGGCGGGGCAGCTGCCGCCGCTGCTGCCCAAGCTGTACGCACAGACGGCGGTGGACGAGTCCCTCATCCGCATCGTGGACCTGGGCCCCTTCAAGCACCGCATCGACGACGGCCTCGAGCTGCGCAAGGTGCCATCAGAACGACAAGAAATCAGCAGCACCAATCAGCAGCTTGCAAGGCACTGACCAGACAGCTGCTGGCCAGCCCTGAGTGCACAACTTGAGCCGGCTCCCTTCTGACGGTCGGCAAGCCCTGCCCGCTGGGCTGCAGCCTCAACTCTCTATGCCGCTGCACACAGTCCCTGGCACTGAAGTCTTGCATCGCTGCGCAGCTCAGCGGACTTGCAGACAACACTTCAGATGTGCATTCGCAGAGCAGACTGTGCCAGGAAAGAGCATCTGGCATTTCGTGCAACATTTGCAAGTTGCCTGTGCGCACAGGCGGCATTCGAGGCGATGGATGTGCTGCTGGACAATGCGCGTGACCAGCTGGACTTCCCCACCTTCGTGTCGCACTTGGAGGCCGGCCTCTCGGTGCGCAGACTCTCTCATGCTTCGGACTGACAAAAGTGGATACCGTGCCTCCATGAGTGTCAATGACACGTGTGCTTTGCCCTTCGACACGTGCACAGGCGGCTGCAGTCGAAGGCACCTGCCGTGCGGCGGTCCACGTGGAACCAATCAACATCGCCAAAGCTCGCTGTGCTAGAATGCTGTGCTCCATTGCAGGACCACTACGATGTGAAGATGCCAGCGCACCTACTGCTGGGCAAGCTGGCGGTGCTGGCGCCCGCGTATGTGGTTGCGGTGCTGGACCGCCTGGTGCCGCTGCTGCAGAAGACGCTCACCGCCAAGCTCAAGTCCGACGCCGTCAAGCAGGAGGTGAGGTTGCGCTGACACCTTTGGTCGACACCTCTCTTTGACAGCTCCTTGACCTGTGCTTGATTGGGTGTCGAGCCTGGGACTCGACAGCTGGCACTGCTGCAGCAGTCCTGTACACGGAAACAGCACGGAAACAGCACGGAAACCAAAAACCCTGCCTGCCTTCAGTGTGCGTCCAACCCGCAAACATCACAGCAATGGTCGTGTAGGTGGACCGCAACGACGACATGCTGCGCAGCTGCCTGCGGGCTATTGATGCTATCAGCCGCATCCCAGACGCCGAGTCTGTGGCGTCCTTCAAGGCGCTGCTGCAGGTGCACCGAATTACACGCTTGCATGTCGATCCAGGATATTCACAACCTCATGTGTGGTCTGACATCTGAGTGGCTGAGTGCTCTGCTTTTTTGGATGGCAGATGTTCTTGTTATGCACCTGATACCAACACATGCTGTGTCTGTGCTGCACAGAACACTGTGCGCGGCGGGCTGCTGGCGCCCAAATTTGCAGCGGTGCAGCAGGAGCGGGTCGAGGCTGCAGGCATGTCGGCAATGGACATGTCATAACAATGTGTTCGCAGCACAATCAGAGTGTTGTGCCTTTTGACAGCCGAAAGGTTGCTGGACACCGTTTCGGGTGTGGTGGAAGGCTTTGATCAATGTTTGGCAGCGGGGTCAGCAGTCCAACATTTCTCACGCCCTCATTCCCTCCCCAAATGACTACCCACACACTCTCTCTACTCGCCACTCTCAAAATTTCTGCCCGCTACCAGGCGGCTGCTGGCATGACGAGTTGATGTCCCTATGCTGTCTGCAGCTGCGACTGTTTGGACAACCGCCTCTGACTCGCTTTCAAAACTGTCGGCTCCCTCACGCTCATCTGCAGCGCATCAGCGCACTTCTTTACAGTGAACGCCGTCATGCCAAATGCCACTCCACCATTGGCACCACCTCTGCAGCATAGACTGTGTGCAACACCTCAAGCAGCAGGGCAGCACGCTTTGGGGTGGCAGGAGCTTTGTGGCGGCGCGCCTCCATGTCGTGGAAGTTCATGGCAATCAGCGGCTTCCCGCCCAAAATTGGCGCCAGCGCCTCCAGGCTGCCGGCCTCCTCCCCCACCTGTGCGCATCAAGGGGGGTACAAGACTTTTAGTCCTTGGTGCACACGAGGCGCATCGATGCGACACCAGGTAAAGGGATGCAAAACACAAGTTTGCAGAAGGCAAACATGCGAACAGGCGCCCACCAACCCTACACACAAGCCGGCTCGTCAGATGTCAGCTCTACAGCGCAGGAGGTCTCCCTGCAGTTGGTGTGCAGGCATCGCACCTCCAGAGCTGCAGTATGTGTCAGCCGCACGTTGGTCCGCAGCCGGCAGGTGTACTGCAGCAGCTCCGGGTACTCCTCTGTCGCACCGCTGTGCACGGCAGACGCACGCTGTCATCACAAGGCATGCTGCATACCAAGCACCACAGCTGCAACACCGCAGCACGCAATGCATCCACAGGCCATGTCTGTCCATTTTATTGGTTACAGAATAGGATCTGTCCGAACTCGGCCCAAAGGTGTGCAGGGTATATGCATATCCAAAAGCTGACCACCAAGGCAGCGACTTACAGCCTCCCGCACCACTATGCGGGCATAGGGTGCGATGGGTGAACCAGGCACAGATGGCAGCAATGCCGCTCAATGCTCAATGCTCAATGCTCAACGCTGCTCAGCAGATAGTCTTGGCGCCACCTGAAGCTGGGCAGCAGGAGGGTGAAGCGGGGGCCGGGCCACCCCCGCGGCGCCGGCGGCAGCGTCATCCTGCACACCGGCGGCTGCAGGCCGCGCTCTGCCCGCTGCCGCCGCCACCTGGCGGCAGATGAGCACATGCACATGTTTCAGGCCATGTGACGCACATATGCAATGGCATACATGGTGGACTTGCCGCAGCTTCGCCCACTGCCACCCCAGGAGGAGCCCATGGCAATTTGCAACTAGTTACACAGAGCTTATCTGACTTCCGCACCAGGGGCTGCCCTCTGAGTTGCGCACCACCAGCGGGTGGTCCGCGACTGCCGGCTGAGCCGGCGCTTCGGCAGCTGCGGCGACGCTGCCGCCGGCTGTGCATGACGCTGCACGCTGCGGATCTGCGTGCACGAAGGTAGGCAACGATGAAGCATTCTGCCACACAGAGCACAGGATCGTGTAAGCAGCTGCAAGCTGCAGTTGAAAAGCAAGCTGCATCTGCCTGTGCTGCTGCTGGATGATGCCCATGGATTCCAGCCTGTCCTTTGGCACGCTCACTTCCCAAACTTGCTTGCTGTGCTCAACAGGGTCGAACTCAAGCAGCAGGAGGCAGGGAGCTGCAGCGGGCACACTCAGTCAGAGCCCTCCCCAGCTGCAGCAACCGTGCAGAGCGCACAGACGCCATCGACCTCACTGCTGGGAAGCTGGCGAGCGCCAAAATCCATACAGGGGGCAAAACTCACCGGCGTCTTGCCACCAGCCGCGGCGGCCGTGCCAGGTGACGTGCCTGTCTGGCTCAAAGGCCGCCTGCCGCGATGGCAGCCCCACCGTCTGCAGCCCGTGGTTCCTGGCCGTCCTGCACCACTTGCATCTCAACTTTGGCACAAGGTGCCCATGCCACATAGAAGTGCGTATCTCATGAAGAAAGTGCCGGCTCCACCTGCATGCCAGTTCCTCGCAGAGCAGCTTGTGGTGGTGAGACGCTGCCCACACACACACATCAAGTTCGAATTTGGAACAACGCACTTATCATTGACGTAGACGCGCGCCGCCCATGCGCAGGAGCCCGGAAAATTCCAGACCAGCCCGGCCACCGCCACCAGCTGCAGCCGTCACTGGCTCTCTGTGGTCAGCTCATGCACATGCCCATGCACATGGCGGTGACAACTGGGCACTCTTGCAAGCGCGCACCTCGTCGAATGCGCCGACCGGGCTGTCTGTGTAGCGCGCAAGGTAGAAGCCGCCAAGCGTGTACCTGCATCGGAGGGTAATGCGCAGGCTGACAGCGCACCTGGCACTTATGTGGTACGAATCGCCATTCGTTGTTTGGGCATGCGACAGAACTTGAACTCACCCGAAGAAGTTGACGATCTTCAAAGAATCCGGAATGTACTTCCTTGCCTGTGAACATTGGGTGCAGATGGTCAGCATCACATGGCGCAGCTGTCAGGGAGCAGCCGCACTTTCATGCGTGTGCGATGCGGGGGTCACCTACCTCTGACACTTTCACGAGCTGCAGCTGGTATAGCGCCCTGCAACGAGTGGATTGTATCAGTGTACACACCGAGCGAGCAGCTTGCGGGTTGCATCATGTCAGCATGCATGCTGCCGCACCGCACCTGCCCTTGAAAATCCAGGGCGACTCGTCGTAGCCCATCCGATGCGCTTCAACATTCAGACTTCGGCCTCTAGTGTACTGTGCGGAAGCTGAGGGCTTGCGGCTTTCAATGAGCACCGCAACATGGAGTGTCGACAAAATGTGTCAAAGTCTGCCTCTTGACGCCACACTGCACCCTTCAAGCAATGGATTACAAAGACATCACCGAGTCAATTGCAATATACACCATGCGGTAATGTTGTGCGTTGCCGTACTCGCTCCTGATCCGATCAGAGCACGCCTACTTATACTAGCCGGAGCTAGTCGCATGCTAGGCACTTCCAGCAAGGCGCGCTGCTCTCGAACATACACATTGCGTACGTTGCAAACACGTACCGTCTCAACGATCGCATCGATAGAAGTGACGATACACATTATGGCTGCGTCGACGATGCGCGCGGGAGTGAGTTTGCCATGCATGATCGCACCCAAAATGCACATCGAACTTGCTGTATATCTGTGTATCATTGCTCGTTCCCGTCCAATCTGTTGCCATCTGCTTGCTTTCGCAGCTGGGCATGGCAGCGCGGCTTGCTGTGCCTGCTCGCATGGTAAGTGCTCGCAGCGGCGGCCGCCCGTCTGACATGCTACCATCTGCGCATACTGGTGTCTGTCGAGGCCGTCGTGACCCGCGAAACAATGGATACAGCGTTCAGTGTCCCTCTTTGCCTCAGGTGGCAGCACAGAGGCTAGCGGGTTGTGCCGCCAATCGGGCGGTGCCGCACTGTGCACGCAGCCCCTTCCTCGGCAGCAGGCTGCCGCAGGGCTTGTCCGCCACGCGCCACGTGAGCTTCCGATAGCCTCACGTATCAAATCAGAGCGACCGCAACCGGTGCCGTGCAGCTGCCAGTCAGGGCCTATCAGCGGCGTCGCCTACTGCAACCAGTGGCGCCGACACAAGCATCCTAATTCCAGGGCCGGATGTGTGCAGATGGCCAGCCGGGCGCAGGTGGTGCGTGTGGCGGCCGCCGCAAAGCCGGAGGTCACGGAGAAGGTCTACTTCGACATCAAGATCGGCGATGAGGACGCCGGCCGTGTCGTCATCGGGCTGTATGTGAGTTCATCGTTCCACAGCCCCCTTCAATGGCTGTCAAAGCTTGCTGCGCTGGTGCCTGTATCTATAAGTCAGAGAGGCATGCTTCTGGCATGTCGATGGATACCTGGGCTGCACCAGTATCCCATGCACATGTGCCAGCTGTGCAACCTCAGCTGGCCAATATGTGGCGAATTGACAGTTGGGCAATAGCCTCACGATGCACATGCGTGAGGTTCATGTGGTGCAGGGCAATGTTGTGCCAAAAACAGCCAAGAATTTCAAGGCGTTGGCCACTGGCGAGGAGGGCTTTGGATACAAGGGCAGGTGAGGACGCGGCTTGCTAATTGAGAACTGGCAGATCTGTGTTGGGGAACACGGGATGCCACCAGGTCTGTGAACCTGTTTGACACCATCCTTGGTCTCTCATGTGCAGCCCCTTCCACCGCGTGATCAAGGACTTCATGATCCAGGTGCGTGAATGCATGTCCGTTGAATCTGCATCCACAAATTGCTGTGCAAACGTGCATCGTTCCATCCCACGGTGCACCTCGCACCGTGCAGGGCGGCGACATGACGGCGCGCAACGGCACTGGCGGCAAGAGCATCTACGGCCGCACCTTCCCTGATGAGGTCAGCAGGCAGACACAGAGTACATGTTTGGCCCAAAGCCCCTCCTGCTGCCACATCAGCAATTCCTGTTGCCACATGGGCGAGAGGCAGCCTCATCGCCAATGCTGCAGATAGCAATGCTTTCGCAGCAATGCGCGCCTGTTTGGCACATGAAACTCAACTTTTCCTGTGCAATGCAGAACTTTGACCTGCCGCACCAGGGGCCGGGCACCCTCAGCATGGCCAACGCTGGTGAGTTCCCATCCCAACTCCCTTTGTTGCACCCACATGTGCTGCAAACCTTGTTGCAACGATCACCAGTACGGTGTGAAATGTCGCATCAGGCTGAAGGATGTTGCTGCTGCAATGGGGCAGGGGCCAACACCAATGGCAGCCAGGTAATGCTCATGGCCGGGTGCTGTCCGTGCAGCGCTGAAGGAGTGCAATGTGCTGTGTCCTCGCCCCATGCCTATGTGTCGTTGACAGCGTTGATTTGGCTGCAGTTTTTCATCTGCACGGTGGAGACGCCATGGCTCGATGGCAGGTATGTGTTTCACTGCAGTGTTTCAGTGCATCCTTTCATGGCGTTCAGGGCTGTGGGGTTTGTGCCTGCTGTTTTGGTGTTCACACATCAATGTGAGCTAGCATTGACTGCTATAATGGGTAAACTGCATGGGATGTAATTGCCATTGATGTTAATGCAGGCATGTGGTTTTTGGCGAGGTGCGTGTCTGGTTGCCTTGTGGTGGCATGCACCACGGCAGTGCGGTACTGAGTTTGTGTGTCGTGAAGCGGCGACTGCATCAGTTGTTGCTAAAGTTGTCATGCCATCGCATCATTCGCACTGCAGGTTGTGGAGGGCTTTGACATCGTGAAGAAGATTGAGGTCAGTTTTGCTTTCCATTGTGTTTTGATGTGTGACTGCAGGTGTCAGCAAGGAACAGTCTCGGCTGCACAGTCCAGGCACAGCATGTTGTCACCGCCCTTACACGACCAACAATCATGGCACAATTGATAACGTTGTCCGTGTGCTTGTTCCAGGGCCAGAAGACCGACGGTCGTGACCGGCCACTGAAGGAGGTCATAATTGCAGATTCGGGTGCTCTTTGATGGCTGAGTGTTTACAGCGCATTGATTGTGACAGCATGGCATCTTTCCGTACACTGAGTGCCTGTTGGCGATGCCTGCCTGTGTGCAGAGCGTCAATGAACATTACAAACCCCCATTTATGTGGACCACAACCCGTCCATCTTCAGTGCGCAATGCTCAGTTCACAGTTCGCCCCCCATGAATTCAAAGCCATCTGCAAAACGCTGCCGTCGCAGTGTTCGATTGCGCCCCTTGGAATGCTGCAATTACCGAGGAGCTGCAGCCTCTGCGGCATCCCACACATGTCACCAGGTGTCAGTGCAGCCCACGTCAGAGCTGCCTACCTGCCTACTGCCCCCGTCACTGACCCACCTGCTGATCCAACACTACTGCCGCCCCACGCAATTTGATCTCCCACAATCTTCACCCCACGATCTTCACAGTCGTAATGAGAAATATAAAGCGGGTCCCCGAGCCCCTTTATGCGTTCTGCGTACAACCCAGTCAACTGAAAATCATGTCACGTCTGCATGAACTCCCCGCTGCTTCATGCCGCATCGCAGGTGCTCCTGCCGCCTGCCACTGTGGCTTCACTCTACACACGGTGCCAAAGGGCCAGATGACTGCCAAGTGATATTGCATGTCCCCATAGACCGCTGCTGTTGACTCAAATCTAGCCCCAGCTTTGTGGCATGTCAGCCAGCAGTTCTTCATACTAACGTCTTTGCTGAGGGGCCACCGTCAGTCGCTCTACGAGCTGTGAGTACAGTGCGCCCCAGCACGCCATCACCCAGCCGATGGTATGTGTGCATCCGATCCCAAGAGTGTCATCTTCATCCGATCCCAAGGTGTGTCACCTCCGCAGAATCCACCGCATCAATCAGTCGTCGAACATGCTCTCGAAGCCCGAGTGTCCGCCGCTGCCACCGGCGCCGCCGTGGGTCGCACCTCCGCCGAAGTCGAGCTCCTCGCCGCCGATGTGGACGAAACCCATGCCGGGTATGCGCAGCGGCGAATCGTGCGGCTCCTGCTTGAACACCTGCTGTGCCAGCAGCTCCGGCAGCATGTCTGCGCCGCACATGAAGACAGTCAGCACACCCCTGCTTGATGACTTCGTGTAGTCTGCCTCGTTCGAGGCAACACACTCGGCACTGCTGCAGATGAAGCATACACTATCTAGTGTCGAAGTAACAGGGCTTTGTCAGTTACACACAACGAGTCGACAACACACAGCAACAGCAAACCAGCACAGGTGCCACGCAGACACCATCCTGCTGGCCAAGCCATGCTGGCGGACACGATCCTGTTGCCCAAGCAATGCTGGTGGCAGGACGCACCCTGGTGGCAGTCTGACGACAGGCCGGCCGCGTGCATGCCGCCGGGCAGGTGCGCCGCCGTCATCGTCATTGGCATGTGGCTGCTGACCGCAAAGGATGCGGAGCGCGGCAGCCCGGTCGGTTGCGGCATCGTGGTCGCCCAGTGGTTGCCTGCAGTGCGCGAACACGACCAGTACCAATGGTCAGTTCCTGGCACAACAGATGCATCTGAGCGTCGATTGTTTGTTGATAGGTAAATGACTGAAGGCGCTAAAGGATGCTCAGCAGCAAGAGCTGAGGGCGGCACCCATGTAAGCCATGCAGCCCTGCAGGCACCTTGTTGTACGATAGCCAAGATGCAAAGGCTGGGTGCGACCCGCATGCTGCTGCGCACCCATGTGAGAGGTGAGGGTGCCCATGGAAGCCGACCGCAGCACCGAACCACCAAAGGCGCTCGCCGGCACGGATGGCATGCGGGCGTGGGGCAGGTGCGGCGAGATTGTGCCTGCTGCCGGGGGGCTGTCTGGCGCCCAGGGGGACGATGCACATGCCGCGTGGCCTGGCGATGGCGCCTGCATTTCAGAGGCACAGCTGAGGCATCGGCGCACGAGTCGGGGGGGCTGTGTGACGCCTGCACCTCAATTCGACATGCAGGAATTCTGTGATGTCGCCGACTGAATCCAGAACTTGTCAGCAGGACTGGTGCTGACAACCCTGTGCTTCAAGGGTTCCATGAACTGACGACTCACCTGCATCAGCATGGGCGCCGGCTGCTGGAAGGCATTTAGTGTGTGGGCGCGCCGCATGGGCAACTCCGCTGCCCCGCCAGCGGGCCCGCTGTCACCCAGCTGTGGGCTGGCCTCCATGCCGTCAGAGCCGACGCCGCCGGCCTCAGGGATGTGCGGCATGCCGCCCGGCACCTGTGGGTACAGAACAAAGATGGTGCTCACCATCACATTGCAGAGCACGATGGTTGCAATGCAGAGTTGCCACCAGTCAGAGGAGGTTTAATCTAACTTGCGCCTGAGCTCAGGAACCGCATCTGGACAAAGTGCAAGGTTGTGCCAGGCAGTGCGCTGAGCAGGTGGGGCGGCACCAGCAGGGGCTGAGGGGCGGAGCCGGAGCGCAGGGGGGCGCGCGGCAGCTGGGGCACCTGCGGCGTGCCCAGCCGCTGCGAGTCCTTGCTCCATGCTGCAGGCATAATGACAGTGTTGTTCCACAGGCCCGACCATATTGCAAATGTTGCTCTACATGCCTGACCAGTCACAAGCCCTTGCTGCAGCACGTAGGCTGAGCGATGGACATGCTGTTGATACCAAGGTGCAGAATTATAGCTCCTGAGCGGAGCTCACCCTGTGTCTGGCCCAGCATGCTGGCGGCGTCGGAGGCGCCACCCATCGGCCCAAAGCCATCCTGCAGTCAGATGATGCATGCATGTTGCCGACCATCTGCAAATCAGCTTGCGAGTGCCAGGCCACTGCACTGGCCGCACCGCTCTTTGCAACATGCAAGGCACAGGGAGCATGCTCACGAGCTGAAGGTGCTCGCACCCGTTGCATGGCGGCGGCAGAGGCGTAGGGCGGCGGCGACAGATCGTTGCCCCGGTGTACATGCTCCGGGGTGTCCACCGACATCGGGGCGTTGGGCGGCAGCGCCCGCATCCACTCTACCCGCTGAAGAGCCCCCGCCACCATGCTCCCCGCGCTTTGCAGCTGTCGAGCAAGCTCTCCATCGTCAGCCAGAATGCAGATCCCAGGCATGAATGCACCATCTGCATTGCTTGTGCGCCACGTACTTGTTCCTCTATCGTGAACGACCTTGTCGTGTGCAACCTGTAAACAGCACCAGCTGACTGTGTGCCGCGACGGCCGTCATCTGTCGCAGCTGCATGCAAACTGCATCATGGCTGACCGTGTGCTACGGACCTGTGGCAGCTGCATGCGCTCGGCGTGGCGGCTGTCGGGGCTAGCGGCCGGCGGTAGGTGGGCCAGCACCGGCGCCGGCCAGCCCAGGCTCAGGCCCGGCAGCGGCGGCGGCGACCGCCGCTCGAGCTCCGCATGACTGAGGTTCAGAGCGGGCCCCGCTGCCCGCCGCTGCGCCGGCGACGGCGCCGGCGATGGTGGGTTGGACGCGCCAGGGTGCGAACCGCTGAGCTGGTGGGCGCTGCCGCTGGCGCTGAGGCTGCTGCCGGACAGGTTGCCGCAGCTGATGTTGCCGCTGCTAAACAGCACATTGGAGGCGGACATCCGCGTGGCGGAGGAGGCCCGGGATGCGTCTGAGGCACCGCCCGCGCCGCCAGACAGGTCGTGGTCCGAGGACCCCGCCCGTGCGAGCGACAGTGCGGCGACTGGTGCTGTCTCCGCCCGGGCGAGGCCCTGGCGCTGCGACGCCGCCTTTGCCGGCGACGTCTGCAGCAGCGGCAGCGCTGGAAAAAACTGCAGTGCTGCAGTGCGTAAAACAAGATGCGTCAGACATGGAGTGGAGTGTAAACACATCGTAGGCAACATTGACGGTCAGGTGCTGCTGCGGTGAGCATCACACATGTGAGAGGCGGCGCAGCGCTTCGTCATGGCCGGCTGGTTCAGCACCTGAGGCTGCAGAGGAGGGTGCTCTGACGGGGCTGTCCTGCAGGGCCTTTGATGATTTGCGCGGCGAGGCTGCGGGTCCGGGGCACTCCTCCTTGAAGTTGACATATGCCTTCGCCACATCATATGGCTTGAGCTGCCATACGGCCGCATCGTATGCCCGTGCTGCAAGCACAATATGACAGCGAACCTTGCATACGTTTGACGGCAAGTGTGAAGTCCACAACACAGTTTCAAGGCAAACTCAACATGTGGATCTGACTTCTGGCAACAGATGAATCAGACTGAAAATGATCAGACTAAGAGATGAACCTGCAGCCTCCTCGCTGTTGAACAGCTCGCGGTAGGCCCACTTGCGGCTGACCATGACCTTGGCCTCCCACCGCCCCTTCTTCCGGGACACGCCCCTGAATCTGCAGCGCACACCATGTCCAGTGTGTCACAGGAGTCTCTTATCAGGCTGGATGCTGAGCCGCCTGTGGGCGAAACTCTCATTGCTCGAAGGCATGATCAGGGTGTGATCACAATCCCACTGCAAAACACGGAGTCTAGTACGCCGCATTCTCACCTGGAGGACTTTTGCATGGGCTTGACGCCCAGCGCCTGCTGCAGCGAGGCGCGGTCCAGCGTCCGAAGCTGCGCGATGTCCGCCGCGCTGTACTGGCTGGCCGGGAAGTTGGTCGGCGCATTGCCATACATGGCCAGGCTGACTCGGTCGTAGGCGCGAGCCGCATCCTCCTCGGCGACATAGTACCCCAGGTGCGTCACCTTGCCGTGCACCAGGATGCGCGCCTGTTGACAGACATGAAGCGCAGCGGTCGACAAGCGGAGTGGTACAACCTCTGGATGGCTGCTGACTGCCGTTACCTGGCAGTCGTGCTCAGTGGTACATCAGCCAGCCTGCAGCACGAGGACTGCTCGCGGATGCTGGTCGCAACTGCGCTCTTGGATGACGTGACACAAGGAGACGTTGGCAAAGAAGAAGCAGCACCTGCCACTGGCCGGCGCGGTTGCTGGCGCCGACGCCCATGAAGCGTGATGTGCGCTGCCGTGTGTTTGTTGTGCGGCGGCCGCCCTGCAGAAATCGGGCATACCAAGTCTGTCGAAACTGTAGCACTACACGATGGCAGCATCCACCCTGAACTCTCCTGACAAGTAGAGACACGACGTCCACGGCCAGCAGGAATGCTCCAAACTCACACAAAGCGCACCTTGCCGGCCGCCTTTGCTGACTTGCGCGGCGTCGCGGCCTTGCTGCCGGGTGGAGACGCCTGGAAGATGAAACCTAAGTTATAGCAGGCCACTCCACTGCAAGATATGAACTGCACGGTGGTGCCTTGCAACAGGTCATGCAAACAACTGTGCTGCACCTGGTACCAGATATCCTCGTCGTCTTCAGCATCTGCTTCGCAGCCGTCTGCCCAGTCCTGAGCATAAAAGCATTTGCAAGTTGGACTGGTACGCTGTGCGCGCGTGAAACCGGCCGTGCAAGCTGTGAAGGTGTGTGAGCAATACACAATCAGGTCTGGCCGTGGCCATGGATCGCCGGGCAGACCTTGGAACTGGATGCTGATCTTCTTCTCCTGTGTCGCGATGAAGCTGAATCGGGTGCCGGCCCGGCGCCGGCGGCGCTGGCCGCGCCTGCTGCTGCAGCGAATGGCGAGGGCGGTGCATGCTCCTCAGCCTTGATCCGCCGCTGCGCGGCCGAGTCCGCTGCCGCCTGGCACCTGCTGCTGCGGCGCTGCTGCCGCTGTGGGCTGACTCCAACAGACAGCAGCATCGCCGCCGCGTCTCGCTGGAGATCCGCCATCCTATGCTGCGTGCTTCCGGCCTGGCTTCCAGCCAGCGACACAGCGGCCGCCGGGGCCCGTGCCCGGCGGATCACTGCTTCATGGCTGTGCACCGACCAGCGCCAGCTGCCTGCTCCTGTTGCATGTGATTCTGGATCTTCAAGCCTGGCGCTTTCAGCAGTTCCAGGCGACCAAGCAGCAATCGGCTGCCGCCGCTCAGGATGCCTGTCGGCAGGTGACAAACTGTCAAATGCAGTCTAGCAACGTTGGGATGGTGTAGCCGGCCACATGCATGAGGATCTGCCCTCAAAAAGGCACTGCACCCGTGGGTCGGACATCCTGGTGAACACGTGCTTTTGATGCACGATGGATCGCTCGCCCGACTCCAGGTGTGTTATCAGCTGCTTCGATCCCTTGACGGTGTTGTACGTAGGTGACTGACTGGGCGTTTGCGGCAATTGTCGGACGCGTCGCGCAGCCGCAACCTAAGGAGGGCCACAAGCGAGCAGCCACGCCCTAACGGCCGCGCGTGAGGGGGATCAGAGCACTCACGACGCAACGGCTGCCTGACTTAGTCAAGTTCAAGCACCTTAAGGATGTACAAGCAGCACTTGCAATCGGCACGACACACCGCCGAGCCGGCGTGCTCCAGCTTTCAAATGGGAAGCAATTAAGCTCGGCAAACCCTATTCTTTTGTCTGCGGCACAGCATCACCAGTACTTTCACACTACCACAGTAGATTGCTGTGAAGGCGGCGATCAGTCTTCAAGCATTGAAACAATGTAGCTGCTGAGGTGTGGCTGTGCTGTTCTGGTGGTTAGCTGTTCTAATTTTTGCTTGCTGGATTGTGTCGCTGAATGAGTCGCTGATGATTTGCAACAGTCTCGCCTAAACACTGCAGACAGCCTTTTCAGCCATGCCCAGAAGCACATGCACATCGGTCGAGTCGACAGCGTCGCTGAGATCACATCGGTCTGCTTTCAGCTCCGGTATTTTGAGGTCTCACCGCAGGGCTTCACCGCGGTCCAGCGGACAGCCATGCAGCATCCGCTGTGCCGCAGTGGTGCGGCAGCACCGGGCTGGCAGAGACATTGTTGCACGAGACCAACGTCAAACATCTAGCTCAAAATGTATCGTACATCCTATTTCTGTAGGTCGAGGGCGACACGGTGCTGGTCGCTGGTGCAACCGGCGGGGTTGGCCAGCTGGCATGCGCCAAGCTGCTCGCGGTGGGTGCGTGGTCGTTGTTGCTGCTTCCGAGGGCTGCAACGCAATTGCTTTGTCATCCCTATCCGTCGCAGTCCGACGATCAGTTGTTGGCTTTGGGTGAACGGAGACATCGGTGGTGTGCAGCGGGGCTACAAAGTGAGGGCGCTGGCCCGGAGCGCAGAGAAAGCTGCTGACGTCCTCGGCGAGCAGTCCGGCCTTGAGGTGAGCGCACACCTGCATTGCAGGCAATTCATGCGCAGTCATGTCCAAGCTGTGCGCCTGCCGCGCATGGAGCGCAGCTTCTTCCTGCACTCACACAGTCTCAGTGCGCTTCGTCTGATTGCCAGCAGATCGTGACGGCAGACCTGAGGGAGGCGGGCGGTCTGAGGGGCAAACTGCAGGGAGTGGATGCAATCTGCTGGGCGCTCGGCACCACCGCATTCCCTTCGCAAAGGTGCAACTTTCATACCGTGCCAGCTCTGCACTTCACGCCCTGCATGAGTGGCGTTCATTACGGCTGATCTCATGGCCATGTCGTCACGCCTGTGTGCTCATCTGCATCATCCCACTCGCTCCTGCGCCTGACCTTGCGCTTCCCTGATGCCATCGCCCGGCAGGTGGAAGGGCGGCAACCCGGAGGAGACGGACCTGGTGTCGTTCCGCAACCTGCTGGCGGCGGTGCCGGAGGGCATGAAGCGCGTGGTGTTCACCTCCTCCGCCGGCGTGGAGCGCCAGAACAGCTTCCCTTACGTCATCCTCAACCTGTTTGGTGCGGCGCCATGCCTGACGCCAGCACACTGCTGGTTCTTTCCAATTGGCGGTCGTCACCGGCATCAGATGCAGCAGAGTCGCAGCCTCAGAGCATTGGGGGTTCTGCACGGCCGGAGTTCGACTCCTTGAAATCTGAAATTCGAAATTCAGTTGTTATCAGTTGCCGCTTCCACGGCGATTCCACAGCAAGCACCGCACCAACAGGAACCACAGCAGCAACCCACATCCATCTCCTGTCGCAGGCGTGCTGAAGTACAAGCGGCAGGCGGAACAGCTGCTGGAGGCGTCGGGGCTGCCATTCGTGCTGCTGCGGCCAGGGCGCCTCACCGACGGTGTGCATTAATTGCAAGCTGAAGCAATGAAAACTCTGAACTTTCGCCTGGGCAGCACGTGACATTGTAATGCTTTTATGCCAGGTCCGTACACCTCGTATGATCTCAACACGCTGCTGCAAGCCACCGCCGGCAGCCGTCAGGACGTGCAGCTGTCGGCGCAAGAGGACCAGAACGGCGAGGCGTCTCGCATTGCTGTGGCGGGTGTGGCGGGATGCTCATTGCCAAGCATCCCTCACATCCGAATGCTGATGGACTTTGTTGTTTTGCCATGATGCAATGCCGTACTCTCGACAGCAGTACCTGAGCCTTGACTTCCACACTGTGCAGAGGCGATGGTGCAGCTGCTGTCGGCAGAGGATGTGGAGGGCAGAAAGTTCTCGCTGGTCAGCAAAGAGGGCGACGGCCCGGGTCAGGACAGCAACGCATGGCGGCAGCTGTTCACAAGGACATACCAATGAAGGGCAATAGGGTTTGTCTGTTTTAAATCATACGTTTCGAATCTCATGCTAAACGTGGTTTGTGACGATGTGCCTGCAAGTTTCGTGCTGTGACTTCACAGTGGCGTAATGTGTTTGGAGACAGAAGCTTGTTGCAAATTCAGCACAAACAACCGGCAGATCGGGTCATTTGTTGCAAGTTGTCAGAGAGTAAACAGTCGCCTGACACTCACAACGTTGCTGCTACTAAGAGCTCGCACGCTCAGCTGCCAGATGTACGGCTGCGCAGCACTCGTGCCACCGTGGCCGCATTATCTTGCGATCGCCCCAGAGAGCAATGCTGCCTGCCGATGCACGACACCGGCATTCGTGGCGCTGCCACTGGACATCACGACCTAGCAGTAGAAGCGGCGCTTGGGGAGCTGTCCTCCTCACCACTTCAAGCTGTCTCGCGCAGCTCCTGTGCAATGCAAACAGATCGGTTGATGTATCGAACGGCCACGACGGGCGGGAATATCCGCCTGACGCACATCGTTCCCTGTGCTACAACGCCAGGCAGACTGTGGCGACAGTCAAAATCCCGAAGCGACTCTGCTGCGGTGCAATACGTAGAGAAGGGAAATGTGTTTTGGAGTGCAGACCTGGAGGTCGATGTCATCGTCGTTGACGGCAAAGTACGGGTTCTGCGCATGCGGCCGGAAGTATAAGCCCGTCATGATGTAGAACAGCAGCGTGGCCGACTCACCCGCCGCGTCGCTAACCCACACATACCTGAACGGCATCGTTGACCGTAGCAAGTACACCTGCGGCACCACATGATAGGGCATATCGTAAGCACAGGCTGAGCAATGAGGTGTTCCAGGTGGTGCCAGCATCAGGCAACCATGCGCAGCCTGCGGGGCCCTACGCATCGAGATTGCCGAAACACAAAGTGTGAGAGTAGGGGAGTGCGGAGGTGCGGCGGCGCACCACGATGCGGGTGAAGTAGATGTAGGACACGACCATGACGTAGAACTGGCGGAACAGCGTCAGCTTGTGCAGCGAGCGCGCCGCTTTGCCGTCCGTCTGGCTGGCCTCCCGCAGGTGCTTGATGCTCCACACGATGGGGAACAGAATCGCGCAGCAGCAGATGATGTCCACCTGCCAAAGGGCGCAGGGGCAGCAACTCAGCCTCATGGTGGGTGACATGCGATACAATGCCAGACAAGTGTGTGTGCAGCCGACCACCATGACGCGCAGCCACCAAGGAGGCTGCCAACAACTGTGCAGCACCGCGCAGCTTTTGGGCACTCACATGTTCCGAAATAGCATGTGAGGACATCCGCTTGCGCAATGTAGAAACTACAATGGGGTCTTTTGCTGAGATCAGGTGAGAGGGCAGCGGGAGCCGCACCAGGTGCAGGATGTTCATCCAGGTGAACCAGTTGCGGGCGGCGGGCGTGTCCTCGTCCAGCACGATGATGGCCACCTCCGCCATGACTTGCAGCGGGATGACCACCATCAGGATCTTCTTCTCCCTGTCCGCCAGGAACACCTGCGCAGCGGCAGCAGCTGGGGCATCCATCATTAGAGAACATTCCGTCAGAGTCGTGCACTGAGTGCTCGTCGTCGCCAGCCGCCACAGTGTGCAGTGTGAAGCCTATGCCTCGCGCATGCCCGGCTGTCATGGCATCGACATTTGCCATCTTCTGTGCAGCAACACTTCGAGAGGGAGGCATCAAGGTGTGGCGTCAGTCGTGTGCTGCCGAATGGCGTAAGGTGCAAAGCTGATGGATACAACAGTTGGAGTGGCCTTGGCAGAAGCCCTGCACGAATGCTCACCTTGAGGTACGACCAGCCGGTGCCGATGAGCACCACCACAGTGAAGAAGAGGATGCCGCGGATGAAGGTGAAGAAGTAGAACGCCACCGACCAGCCCTCCGCGTGCCCCGTCGCCCTGATCAGATGGTACATGCCCGCCTGCACCAGGACCAGCAGCATTTGAACCCGCTGCGAGTCATCCAATTTTGGGCCTAGAGCCAGGAAAGTGTAAAGCAGGTGAATGATGCTGACGCCAACTTGCAGTCGTACGACAATGCCCGAGGGTGATTCGACTGCAGGCGGCACAAAGTCACGCGTCGCACATCACCAAGTACGAAACCGTGCGCCGCACCTGGCTGAGCAGCGTCAGGGACTTGAAGGTGACCAGCACGATCATGAGCTGGTGGATGCGGTGCGCATTCGGCTTGGCCTTGATGACGATGACGCTCCACAGGACGGTCGCCACCACAAACAGCACGAACATGATCTGCACAGCACATGCAGCGTGATTGGGCTTCTGATAACTCATTTTGAAGTGTGCATGCTCCTTACGGTTGCACTGTGCACAGCGGCGACATTCCAGCAGCATCATGTCTGCGAAGTAAGGACTATTGTATGGGTGTTTATTTTACAGCCTGTCCCGACCATGAAGATCACGCACAGTACGTGCAGGGCTGCGTTGACAGGCTTTGGGCACTGTGGCAAGTGCCGGCACGCAGCGACATCACGCACCATGTACACAGTGGGCAGCGCGTCCTCGCCAATGGACAGGTAGTCGCGCTTGCCATTGGGCTTGACGTTGTACAGCTCCGTGCGCAGGTCCATGGACACGGCCGACAGCGGCTCGCAGTTGGCGAAGAAGATGGAAAACTCGCCGCCCTGGTACTCTGCAATCAGGTCCTGCAGCGCCAGGCAGGTGGGTGTCCAAAATACTGTCAGTGTCAGGAAAATCGTCACACCTTGCAGCGGCTGAGCAGCTGCGCCTGGCAGCTGCTGTCGACTGTTTGCTAATGCCACGGGGACCAGGCAAGGGGTCCACGGCATGCTAGCTAATCTGGGGCTGCGGCATGTGGTAACCCGCTCCACCCTGCAGTGCTGACGCTGACTCTGCTCCTGCCGGCGCGGCTGCCGCTGCAGCCCGTGCTGCCACACCTGTGGCGATGCTAGTAGTGCCGCCAAAGCGTGCAAGAGGCTGGTTGTTGTGCAGGACATGGGCCATGGTCACCCCCGGCTGCCACCCCTTTGTGAGCGCCAGAACAGCTGCCACACACTGTCATTCCGATTCGGAGTGTCCTTTCGGCTGTCACTCGCCTGCAACGCCATGTCGTAGACGTATTCCTCAACCTTCTGCTGATCCACCATGTCCATTGTGAACAGCTTGACGATGTTCTCCGCATCCAGTGCGCATTCGCCCTGCAACCGCGCTGACATGTGTCAGCGATATGCCACGCAGACCAGCACACTTTAGGGGCGAACTTGAACCTAGCCATCAAGCACAACCGTCACAGATGCAGCTGTGCGGCTGACCTGTGACAGGTCGAACTCCAGCAGCGTCTGGGCTTCAGATGTGGTGATGAAGAAGCCCATTCGCTTGACGTCCGGATCTGGAACGCCTTGGCCCGCATGATGCCACACTTGGAACTCGCTGATGCCTAGCTCCACGTGACCATCAGCGCCGAAACCAAAGGGCGAGGCAATGGCAAAGAGGCTCTGCAATACACACAACCAGCACCCTCAGCTCCATTCAACTCGAGGCCAGACCAGAACAAACCCAAACCCCACGCAGCAGCACATGCTTACCCTGTCTTCCTTCGTCAACTCTGCCTTTGTCTTGCGTGCTTGGGCTGTGCCAGCTGCTGTGAGCACGACGAGTGCAACCACCAGTAACGTTCTGCAGCGCAGCCCCATGCTGCGCAACGACCAGCCACTCAGCGTCACCTCACTGTGTGTCTCCCAGCAAGCAGGCGAGTATCTTCGCGGCCTCACCCGTCCGCCGCGAGGCACTCATTTGAGCCAGCTCGGGGCACTCTTGCAGTTCAGTCGGGAACAGAACTTGGGGAGAAAGTCTATTGGGTGCCGATCAGGACCTGCCTAGTGACATCAATTGTGGGTTTGTTCAAAGACATCACAGTACTCGATCTTCATTTGCTCCCATTCCTTACCAGGCCAGCCCTTCTGAAATCCCACGCACGTTCAACAGGGCAACGATCCGACAGGAAATGTCATGCAGTGTCTGCCGCTATTGAAACTGCGATGCTTTTGCTGCAAACAGCTGCTGGAAGGGCGCCACCACCGCCACCGCAGCAGCCTCCGCTTTGACGGTCACGCTGAGGCCGCTGGCGCTGCTGAGTGCCTCCACTAGAACGCGCCCGTCTGAGTTGACCGGCTGGGCGTGAAAATAAAATTTTGGTGGGTTTCCGCCAGATGCCATGCGGATCACGCCTGCTGACCCCATGGCCTGCGTGAACGCCTGCGCAGCAAACGAACACTGCTGACATGCGGCGGTGTGTTGCAGAGATGCGCAAAAGAGCAATTTCAACTTGTTTGTGGCAAAACGGAGCAACAGCAGACAAAGCTGTCGGATCAAAGGCCCAGACTTATCGAGCCGTTTAGACCGCACCAGCTGCTGGGTCTGGATGGCGGACACAGCCGCGGGGCTGAGGGCCACTGCAAAGGCGGCAGCAGCGGGCAGCCGCCCCCACAGCGCCTGGAAGTCGGCCGGCAACAACTGCGGGTGCGGCTTCAGGCGCAGCTGCGGCGGCGGCGGGGCCGCCGGCGGCGGCTGTGTGGCGGGCGCGGCCAAGTCCAGGCCCAGCAGATCCGCCATCGGGTCTGAGGCTGCCGCTGACGTGGCCGGCACGGCGGCGGGCTGCGCTGCGAGGGCCGGCTGGGACGCTGCTGGTGCTGCTGCCACTGCCGCTGCCGCTGACGCTGCTGGCGGCTGCAAGCTGGACCCCAGGTCCTCGAAGGGGTCAATGAGCGCTGCCCCTGCGCATCACAGCATGACATGTCACAGGATGCCGCACATGAAGCTTGCAAAGCACTGGAAACATCTGTGCCCTGTTCAGCAATGCAACTGGTAGCAAAGGCGCGTCATGATTTCCACGAATAAAACCCATTCCGCAGCACCTGATGACGGCGCCGAAGCCCTGCTGGAAGGCCGCTCAGCCGCATCCTCTGACTGGTGGTCGCCCAGCAGGCTGCTGGCCTCGTCCACCGGCGCTGCCTGCACAATCTTGGGTGGAACGCAAATGTCACAGCGACACAAAGACATACCAGCCTGTCGTGGACATAGTCAGCAGGAAGCACCATGCTGGCCGCCGACTGCAGGTGGCTGAGCTCACCACCGAGGCAGCCGCTGCTGCTGATGGGCCGTTGGTGCTGGCTGCTGCAGACGTCGCAGCCATGGGCGCTGCAGCTGCCTCTAGTACCAGCGTGCTGTCCCCGGCCTGCAGCTCGGCGTATTGAGACTACATGTGTGTCTGCTAGGCAGCGAGACTATGACAAATCTGCCTTGATGCAATGTGCAATGCCAAGCAACAGTGTGATACATAGTCTACCTTGACGAAGGAGGAGGCTGGGCGGCGATAGACCACGGATAAAGAGTTGAACTCCTCGAAGATGCGGTCCATGATCTCGGGGCTGGTTTCCTCGGCAAATGCCGTCACCGGCCCAGCATCTGACACAATAACGTGCTTTGCTTCCTCCAGATTGTGCCGCAGCAGCCTGCACAGTGACCCATATCCTTCAGGTCCATGCCATTTGAGGCTGCTGCGGATCATGTGGGCTTGCTGCAATCACGCCACAGAAACCTACTGTGGATCTCGTGTGTCACTTGTACGCAGCGCTGAGATGATTTGTCTGCAAGGTGTCGAGTGGCGGGCTGATTTGTTTGCAATTTGCAGGCAATCTTTTCCCAAAATTGCTTGGGCGCAGCTCTCCCTTGTGCTCTTCACAGCCGAACAACCTGTGAGACACTGGAGCTGAAGCAAAGCCAACCTGTAGTACAGCAGCCCGCGGTCGTGCACGTCCTGGTCGGCGTCCGCCGCCGCGGCCGCCAGCGCGGAGCCCAGCAGGCCCTGGCACTCGGGCGGCCGTGCAAAGAACAGCTTGGCGGCGGCCGTCAGCAGCGCCAGCCGCACGCGCACCGCCTGCGCCGGCAGGTCCGCCACCAGCGGCTCCAGCAGGTACGGTGCATCCTGCAGGCGCATGCAGTTTCTTTTCAATCAAGGAAAATGCGCAGAGAACAGCTCCAGCAGGAAGGGCGCATCCTGCAGGCGCATGCAGTCCTTCATCAACAACTATGTGCAGAAAACAGCGCCGTCGTCAGATTCGCACAGGGAGCTGCACTGTGGCCAAGTTAGCCACGTGCTTTGCAATGGTGTGCAGCGAAGCCACATGTTGCAGCAGCACACAGTTCAGATTGTGCGCAGCAAGGCATCGCACCTGTATGTGGCTGCCGTGCTCGCCCAGGATCCAGATGAAGGCGGCGCGCGCCTCCGGCTCCTCCACATCCTACCACAGCAGTGCACGACGGACAATCAGCACTGCGGTTGTCATCAGTGTGTCTCTCTCTACGAGTGCACATGTGCTACAGGCTGTCAGTCGCTGGCAAACTCGCACTGGTGCAAACAAATGTGTGTTGCCTGTGGTGAGATGGTTGCCACGGAGGCGATGGCCACGTCCGCGATGTGCGGGTACCGCCGCAGCAGGTCCTTCATCTGGATGAGCGTCTCGGCGGTGACGCAGTCCTTGCCCAGCTCCAAGAAGCCCAGCAGCCTGTCCAGCAGCCCCGACACGTCCTGCACCTGCATTACATTCAGGGACAGTGCGTCAGTGATCAGAAGGCTCGCATCCAGCAGTTGCAACTTGAAAAGGAATGATGGCACACACAGTCTCCAATGAAGGGTGCTCTGTGGTGCACCGTGATCCAGCGCCCTCAAGGAGCTGGCACATTCCTCCGACACTTTCTGTGCACCAGCAGTGCAGATGTGGCAATGTCATGTGCCTCACCTCCAGTGCGATGCGGCCGACAGCGCGCACCGCCTCGCGCGCCAGGTGCTCGTCGATGTCAGCAACATACTCTGTGAGCTCCGTCACGATCTCGTAGGCATTGCTATCGTCGGCCACTGCCGACAGCAGCTGCAGCTTCAAGTCCTTGATATAGGACGGGTCGTTCATGCGGCAGTAAAACGACTGGTAGATCTGCATGCCATCGAACACAGGCAAGTATGTCCACCATTGTAGAGTGCATTTGGTGGCACCTGCAAATTCAAGCCGTGGAGCAAAGCGAGGAAGGATGACTGCATTGAGCTTGCACTTTGAGCAGCAGGAGAGCCCACCGAAGCAAAGATGACAGGAGCCCGCTGCGCAATGACTAGGAAGTGCGCGAGCACTGCGTACGCCGTCTCATACTGGTCGCGCGAGATCAGCGTCACCAGCGGATCTTTAATGCGTTCTAACACCTGTGCAGAAGAAGCGTGCCATGCAAGAGTAAGTCTACAAGAAAGCGCTGCTGTGAATCTCCTGCCGTCGTCGTGTACTGCAAGACTCTGAGCAGCAAGCTGAAGCGACCAGGTGTTGCACGGAGTACCGATCTTGCCATTGCACTGCTACCCACCTGTTGGTGGTCGTATGGCATCGCGAGCGTCAGATTGAGGAAGACCTTGACGGTGGCCAGCACAACGGCAGAGTTGGGCGTCGACAGCCGGTCGTCCAGCGCATTCATGATGTCGTACACCTCCTCCTTGGAGTTGGGCTGGAAGTGGCTGACAAACTCCAGCACCTGGCACTGCGCCCATTCGGAGAAGTCCTATGCAAGGAGGCGCACCGTGTGTCAGAAGCTGGATTAAGGTGCTAGGTTGTGCACAATTGGTGCCTCCTGCATCTGATGGTGCAATCTTGCAGCCGCCAGCAAACTGCCCAGCTGTGGCCCACCTT
The DNA here is from genome assembly GCA_036584455.1 of Tetratostichococcus sp. P1. Classification (NCBI taxonomy): domain Eukaryota; kingdom Viridiplantae; phylum Chlorophyta; class Trebouxiophyceae; order Prasiolales; family Stichococcaceae; genus Tetratostichococcus; species Tetratostichococcus sp. P1. The sequence goes on from BTPI01000011.1 coordinate 473,917, forward strand.
GATGCGATTCAGCAGTGAGTACAGCAGCGACTTGGACAGCAGCTCGTGCACGCCACCAGCCTTCAGCAAAGCACAATAAGCATGTCACGATATGTTGACTAGATTTTAGATGCACTGTGCAAACCACATGGTCCCATGTTAAGAAGGCGGAGCACAGTGCAGTTATCACAAAAAGGCCGGCCCTTATGCACCTTTACAATGACAGACATGCAGTTGCTGACGACCATGGGGTCAGGGTCACTGGTCAGCAGCTGCCGCACTTTGTCAAGCATGCCTGCACGCACAAGGGGATCATATCTCAACACATTCTTTGTTGCTGAATGTCAATCACCGTCAAGTGCAGTGGACATTGGGTCTATTTCTCGTCATGCTGCAACACCTTTCACCTGCATTCTGGACAGCAGCCTCGTCGAAGTTGTAGACCTTGAGCACCCCCATGACGGCCGTGCGGCGCACATATGGGTGCCTGTCCTCCAAACCCCTCTGGATCGGCGACATCTGCGCAGGGAAATGATTTCCGGCTGAAGCACAGGGGACCTGTGCACTGTTACAGACAAGCATGAGGCCCACCACAATGGCTGCCGTCCGTTCCTTGACCTAGAAAGGTCACGTACACTGCCGACATGAAGTGCAACATGGCCACAGGTCTGGCATGAAGCCAGCTGCGGGTCTGCATCGACGGCTAGGGAAACCCTCACCAGGTACTCGGTCAGGTTCGAGATGGTCAGCGAGCACAGGCTGCGCAGGGCAAGGCCGCGGATGGTGGGGTCCTGGTCCTGGCAGTCCTTGAGCAGCATGTTGATGGTGAGCAGCATGAGATCCGGGTTCGCCATCGCGTATGTTGTGATGTACTGGTACAGTGACTTCTTGAGCACGATGTCCTGTGAATCCGACGCCGCGCAGGTGATGACCTGCAATTCGCACGGAAAGATGCAATAAGTTGACTGTCTATATCAGCTCTGCATAGCTGCTCCCTACAAGCTTACATGAACTTTGCAATGTAATGTCATGTCCGAGTGGACGCTGCTGGCGCACCTGCATGAATAGGCTGGACATGTCCTGGCCGATGGTGCCGAGCATGATGACCTTGCGGAACACCTCCCGCTTCTGTGCGATCTTCTCCGGGCTGCTGCCGCCGCCGCTGAGCCGCAGCAGCTGGCTCCGCAGCTCGCCCAGCTCCCCGCGGGATTTCTCCGCCACCATGCTGCCCGGCAGCTGTGTTGTGGTCGGATACCAGCGCCACTTAAGTCAAACGCCTGTATGCATTGTCTGTACCCTATACCGAGCAGCAGTGCCGAGGCTGCGCTGGAGGATGTGTAAAATCAGCCGTCTCGATGATGCCGTTGGATTTTCAAACACTAGTGTTTTGCCCTCGACGATCTCCAGTGGCTGAATTGAGGTGCTGAAAAGGCTTTGCAGCTGCAACAATGTCTCGAGACCCGCTTGCACAAGCTCTGCACGACCATGCAGATCTCGCAGTAGGTCCTCGCTACCAGCAGCTGAGGCACCTGTCTGGGATGCACAGTTTTGTAGCAATTTGCTATGATGCGAACCCTCGAAACCCTGTCTTCACGCGGGCACAGCAGTTCAGCTTCATGATGTCCCGCCTTTCCCCTATCTTCCTATGTTTACTGCCCATCCACGTCAGTGTGCGAAAGGGGATTTTGCTTGGGGGAGGGCAGCAAGTGCAGCATGGCGACAGCCAAATTCACATTTGCAAGTGCAGCAAGGCAGCCTCATCACGACACACGACGGTCCCGGTTGTTTGCAGCTGCAGCCCGCGACCATCAGGACCTGCATTTGCAATATAGTCATAATCCAACGCGTGCGTGCGCGCCTGCACACTGAACATGCAGCCGTGGTGGGCAGCCGGCCTTGCGATTCCTGCATTGATACTGACAGGAGGCAAGAGCAGCAGCAAGCCGAAGCGGGTCGAGGACACCGGCGACGGCAGGTATACAACCTTGCGCTGCTGCAACACGCACGCGCCATTTTGACCATATCGCATGCGTGCGTCATCGCTGCCGACCATGTGGATGGCACTGCAGGTCTGAAGAGGGCTCTGATCCTACATTCGTATGCGAACGGGTGTGCACATCTGATCGGTTGCTGCGGCGAATGGGTGGCCTGTCGAAAGCCCCAACGCCCAACACCTGTGTGACCGTGTGCGGCATCTCAGGTCAGATGTGCCTGCTCTTAGAGCCGCAGGCGTGTGCAACAGCAGGATTCTTGCATGCCAATCTCCAGGGCATTCCCTGACCGTGTGTGTGATGGGCAAAATGGTCAATCTCATGCCGGTGTTCATGCCGGCTGACTCGGGCTCTGCTTTGACATGCAGCCACGGACTCATGCGAGGATGCCTGCCAGCGCGCCGTGTGTGCCAACATGCACCAAGTGCCCGCATGGAACCAGAGTTGTCTGAAAAGGTGCAGCAACTGTCTTGGCGTGCACAGTGCCTGTAGCTCTGAGGACCGCAGTTGTGTGTACACACCCGTGACTGGTGTGCTTTGGGCGCATACAGGTGCACCAGCGAGTGCCAGCGTGGGCGGGCGGGATGACAGCAGGGAGCATGGCTAGATGCAGCGGCTGCCAGGATGTGACAGCAGAGGCCGGTACACATGTGCTGGCGGCATCGGCTTGTAACAGTAGCACGGTATCGGGACGACGTTTGACAGAGACCAGCTGCCAGGCAAAGGTTTCAAACAACCCTGCGAGGGCATGAAACCACACAACCTGAAAGTCTACAGTGTTATACAATGAACATCTACAATCTCACACGTGTGGCTTCCCCGCAATGAGTGACAATACCGCGGGCGACAGCGTCTCTGCATTTGCTCCTGCGCTGTCTGGCTTTGGTTTCCGCTGCCCATATGCACGAAGTCGCCGCGGCATCTCCTCTGCTGGCTGCTGGGAACCCTCCGCTGCCTTGGACAGTAACACCTCTGCCCCAGAGCCCTCCTCCTCTGCGCGCTGCGCTTTTCGATGCTTGATGGCGGCGATGCCCTTCGACTTGTCAACTCGCGACAAGTAGAAGTCCCGCTCCCGCTTGGCGGCGGAAATCTCCATCGCCAACTTTTGGTCGTGCACCGCACGCTGGTAGGCTGCAATCGCAGGCAGGATGTTCTGATGCCAGCGAAGATGATGATGGACCTGTGCAGCATTGCAGCCCGACGGCGATGGCTGACAGACACAGATCAGCTACGCTTGATCAGCGGTAGCGCTCACCGATCTCCTCTGTGAGCGTCTCCCACTTGAACTTCGGCAGGTACTTCAGGCACCACAGGTCAAAGTGGTACGCCGACCGCCGCTTGCCGCCCATCGGCTGCCCATTCAGCATGCCCGCCACCTGTCACACACATGCTCAGGATGCTGAGGTGGTCACGGTCACACTCAAAAACTGAACCCTCTACAGGTATCATTGCTTGCCACATCAGTCAATCTGAGCCACAGCATGCTGACTCATCCACCGCGTAAACAGTGCTCATGCGCACAGAAGTGGCAGGGGCTGCACATCAGCCCACAGCTGGCCTGCTTGGCGACGCGCTTGTCCTCAAACTCCACCCAGCCCTCCGTGAAGTTCTTGCCCGTGTTGCCCTTGTGCCGCTTGCGCTTCTGGCGCAGCGAGGGCGCCTCAGGCGCCAGGTACAGCCGCCCAATCTCGCCATGCTGCTCCAGCATATGCCGCAGCTTCTGCGGCTTCTGCATTCTCAAATGCAGTGCGTCGCTCACATGGTGATTTCAAAGAGAGGGATAGGCACGACAGGCGATCGCATGTGGCTATTGCAACCGAAATGTGTATGGATATGAGCAATGATCACTTCACACACCAGGTGTGGCGGGATGCGGCTGATGTAGATGACGCCTGCATGGGAGTCCACTTCAGTCAGCTGTGACGCCGGTAGCAGCTTTGTCACAGCTCATTGCTTAGGAGTAGAGCCAGGTGGAGCCCGCCCGCTACAAAACCTCATCTCAATGAGCGCACACCTTTCTTCCGCTCTTTCTGCTGCTTCTTTTTGCCTGGCGCCAAGCCTGCGGCTGCTGCTGCTAAGGCCGCCTCATCTTCGTCCCCATCCTCCTCCAGCACATCAGGCTGGACATTCGCAGCGTCCATCTCTGCCTCGTCTGCGTCCGTCCAGTCCTCCTCTTCCATCTGCTGCATACTGGCTGCCTGGAGCAGCAGCGGCGGCTGCTGTCAGCCCCAGCTATAGACGACACTGACAGTCGAAGCAGCTGCAGCAAGCCTGATTGTCAAATCTTTGAATGCCTCTCGAAAGAGTCGCTGGCTGTGGCGTGCCAGATTCAGCAATCATTGAGTGCACCTGCCCGCCGACGCCAGATGCACAGTGCAAAAATTGACAAAGTTCAGCAGTGGCAGCGCGTGAGGCGTCGCGCAGTCAACTGATGATGTTGAATCGACGAGTGGCAGTATCGTGTCGCAATCCCACGCATCGGGCGGGCTCCGATGCAGCTCTGCTGGAAGCAGTCCCAGAGGGAGGCAGCAGGAAGTGTGCTAGCCAACTGCTGACTCGGCCTGACACCGTGAGTGCGCTTCCTGTGCAGGCTGCGCTGGTGAATGAACATGCGTAGCTGAAGCTTGTCTGATTCAAGTTCCAGTGAGCACCCGATGGACGCTGCTCATGGCCGCCTGGCAACTTTACGAAACCATGTAACAGAGGATGCCAGCCAGAGTGTCGGCCTCAATACGTGCAGCGCGGCGTCAAGCGACGCAGCAGATGTCCAATACAGCGTAGCGCTACCTGAGAAGCTTACCCCTGACGGACCGTGGGTCGTGCACAGGTGCAGTCACCCTGGCAACATAGGTCGTTGGAACATGAGTTGACGTTGCAAAATACCTGGCTACTCAGGTTGAGGAGTGGCTTGCTGCGTATCTGTAGATCCACACGGCATCCAGAATACCTATCCAGCCACTATGCAGCTCCAGATGACCACATCAGGACGCTGTATGACAGCATCGAAACGACCATCTCCAGGCACCCACAGGTACGCAGCGCGCTTGGTCATGTTTTGCGATACATTCATGTGCTCTGAAGTGATATCCTGCAGCGCTGCATGTAAGGCCTTAAAGCTTGTCTGTCGTCTAATAGCATTATTGCCACCAGGCGCCGTATCTGGGGGAGCGCAAGGTCAACTCCCAGGGCGAGCCTGGACCCTACGAATGGATGACCTACAAACAGGTTTGCGTCACCTTGTACGCCATGATTCTGCACCTTGGCAGCTGCATAGGTGCACACATACACACTACCAGCCACAAACACACATGACCAGTTTGCGTGCTGATATGCCAGCAATGGCAACAGTGGTGAGGTCGCCGTCTGTGCTCATGAGTCAAACCCGACCCCCATGAAAGCTTCTCTCACTGTGACAGTTTGGCGAGGCGCGGACGGCACTGGGCTCAGGGCTGCTGCACTATGGCCTGGCGCCGCACGCAACCGTGGGCATCTACTCGGTGAACTGCTCCGGGTGGGTGCTGACGGCAGAGGCGTGCAATGCGTACTCCATGGTAACGGTTCCGCTGTACGACACGCTGGGGCCAGACGCAGTGCGCTACATCAGCGGCCACGCGGAGTTGGCGGCCATCGCGTGCTCAGCCAACCTGCTGTCGGTGCTGCTGCCATGCCTGGCGGAGTGCCCCACCATCCAGCTTGTGGTGGGTGTCCGTTTGATGGCTTCTGTCTCCTTTACCCCACCCGAGAGGACTGCCTTCGACAGATCATCTTCTGCTATATCTTGCCGTGCACGCTCCGCTCCTGTCAATGTTACAGTTCATGGCATTGGCAATGGCACACAGGTCGTGTACAATGGCAGCCCCAGCGAGGCAGGCGTGTCGCCGCCGCGGAACTGCAAGGCGCGCATCGTGACCCTGGAGGAGGTGCAGGCAGCAGGTGGGGGCTGCGACCTTGCGGTCCTGTGCGCCTGTATGCTGTGCAGATGAATGTGCTGAATGCTGCTGGGCCAGAGCATAGCTCCGTCTCGCGCAAAATGCTGGCAAATGGGGACTTTGGACTTGCTCACGACCTTGCGCACTGTGATGACAGGGCGGCGGCATCTGCGCTCACATGTGCCGCCAGCGTCCAGCGACATTGCGTGCATCTGCTACACCTCGGGGACCACGGGCGTGCCGAAGGGCGCGGTGCTGTCGCATGCCAATTTCATCGCCAATTCCGCCGGCATGCAGGAGTTCGTGGTCGTCGGCCCAGGCACGCCATGCTGCTGACATTGTGATAGGAAGCACAAAGGCAGACACAACAACACAGCTGTGGTCAGCTTGCGCATGTGCCCATTCGTCTGACTGCTGCACACTGTCCTGCTGCCAGGCGACCGGCACATATCCTACCTGCCGCTTGCACACATCTACGAGCGCGTCACCATGGTCACCGCAACCAAGTGCGGCTGCGCGGTGAGTCGCCAAACTCCAAGCTCTGCACGGCTGTCGAGCACAGGCCTTATCATGTCACCCCAAAGTCTTGCTGAGGGGGGGAATGTTTCCAAAAGTTGCTGAGGGGAAACATTCTGGTGTAGATCATCTGCACGTCAATGGTGCTCTGACACTCCAGGTGGGGTTCTACCGGGGCGATGTGCTGACGCTGCTGGAGGATATCGAGGAGCTGCAGCCCACGATGTTCATGTCTGTGCCGCGCCTCTACAACCGCATCTATGACAAGGTGGGGGGAGCCGATATCTGCTGTCATGGCCGCTGTCTTCAGGAATGCACTCCCAACCTGGGCGAGACCTCATATGAGGAGTTTCATGGGGGTAGGCTGGCGGGGACGTCGGGCGCTGGCCAGCACTCCAGAGCAGCTATGGCTTCACATGGCACCAGGCTGATGTGGTGCAGGTCATGGGAGCGATTGCGCAGAGCAGCCCGGTGGCGCGGAGGCTGTTCCACATGGCCTACGAGTCGAAGCGGGCGGCGCTGCGGCGGGGCGACCTCAGCGGCGGGCGGTTTGGCCCCCTGTGGGACCGGCTGGTGTTCTCCAAAGTCCGCGCCCGGTTAGGAGGTGAGACGTCGCTGCGGTGCAGTGCAATGCCGTCGTGGCATGGCGCTGCTGCAGGCAATGGTCATTCAGTCAAGGGCTCCTGCAGAAGCGGGCAGAAGCGGGTGGCCATGCTGTGGTTGCAGAGATGCTGTTTGCCGATAGGTACAGCAGTCGATGGTTGAATCGCACGGCTCTTGATAGTGATGCACCATTGCAAGCAACGATCCTACTGAGTCAAATGCATGGCTGTATATTGATTTACAATTGCAATGAATGGTGCTGCAGGCCAAGTGCGGCTGATGACGACGGGGGCGTCGCCGATCAGCGAGGAGGTGTTTGACTTCCTGCGCATCTGCTTCGGCGCCACTGTGATTGAGGTGCGCAGCAGGCTGTGCTGCTGCTGATTGGACACCTGCCTGCATGGTGTTGGCTGAAGGTGGCGCTGCTTGCGCAATTGCAACCCCCAGTGCCTGCTGCTGGACTGCATAAATGTACAGCCACTGGAATGCAGAAAGGATGTCGGCACAGTGCTCCTCAGCATGCATGCGGCACATGCGCAGGGCTATGGCATGACGGAGACGTGCTGCGTCATCAGCATGACATCCCATGGCGACGCCACGAGTGGCCATGTGGGCGGGCCTGTGGTGTGCTGCGAGGTCAAGCTGGTGGACATCCCGGAGATGAATTACACCAACAATGACAAGCCGTGGCCGCGGGGCGAGGTGCGCACCTGCTGTTGCGCACCCAGGGCATGTCGTCAAAATTGCTGCTGGCACAGCCGTGCGTCTGACTGTGGCTACTTGCAGTGCTGCGTGCTACATCATGGTGGGCAGCGTGTGCCTGCTGCAACAGCCTAAAATCTGCACGCAACTCAGAAGTCACAGCAGACATTGGCTGGCTGCAGATCTGCGTGCGAGGCCCGTCAGTGTTCCAGGGTTACTACAAGGCCGAGGAGCAGACGCGGGAGGTGCTGGACGAGGAGGGCTGGCTGCACACCGGTGGGTGTAACTGAGCGACTGTGATCTGTGAGATCCGACCTGGCCGGTGGGTCACTCAACAGATCGACATCTACGGCACTCCTGCTTTCGGTACTGCTCCGCATCGCAGCAGCATCTCCGCCGACAGCATACCTGCATGAACTCCAGGTGACGTTGGCACATGGCTGGAGGGTGGCCGCCTGAAGATCATCGACCGCAAGAAGAACATCTTCAAGCTGGCACAGGGTATGCTTGCCCTGCTGTGCAATGAAGTGCGAATAACTGCATGTGGATGCCTGTGCAGCTGCCTGCCGGCATCTGTGTGAGCCCAGTACCATGTCAGTTACCAACAATCGCGCCCTGCAGGCGAGTACGTTGCACCAGAGAAGATCGAGAACGTGTACGTGCGGTCGCCATTTGTGGCGCAGTCCTTTGTGTTTGGCGACAGCCTGCGCCACCAACTGGTCGCCGTCGTGGTACCCGACCCCGACCACCTGCTGCCATGGGCGGCCTCGCGGTGCGCCCTGAAACCGCTACACCCCTGTCAAGCCATTGCAATCTCGTGCAAGGTCGGATGCAGAAACTTCTTCTGCAGAGTTGCGTCTTGATCAAGGGGTACTGCCGGCGCCCATCTTTTGAAGTGGATTGGCTGTGCTTTTGTGCAGGGGCCTCCCGCAGGAGGTGCAGACGCTGTGCAAGAACAAGGCGGTCAGGGCCGCAATCCTGAGCAGCATGCAGGCCGAGGGTAAGGCCGCACGCCTGAACAGCTTTGAGCAGGTGCGTCCGGTGCTGCGAGCCCTTGAGGTGCTGCTGTTGGCAGGCCCACATGCGGGCATACCCTATTGATATGTTTATGTGAAGCCGTACATCGTATCCACTGCCCCTGTACTGTGGTCGCAGGTGGCCGCGGTGCACCTGACGCCCGACCTGTTCAGCGTGGAAAATGGCCTCATGACGCCCACCTTCAAGCTCAAGCGGCCGCAGGCGTCCGCCGCTTTCAAGGCTGCCATTGCGGCCATGTATCAGCAGCTGGATGCAGCCGGCAAGCGGTGAAGCGTGCCGTTCTGGGGCAGTCCATGAGCCTCTTCGGCGGCTCATTTCCGGCGGCTTATAGCTGCCCCATGCAGTCATGGTCATCGGATCTCATGTGGGGTTGCTGCGTGCATGGCAAGCGCACAGCATTGCAGCGGACAGTGTCGTCAAACGTTAGGTGGCCTGCGGCATCGCAGACTCATTGCGTCATTCATGGTCGTGTTAGATCTAGGTGCGTTGCGAGCTTCACTTGGTTTACTTCTATCCGTGCTGTAACAATATTGCTGCAGGCAATACAGAGTCAGACATGGTCAGACCACCCGGCATGACAGCTGTCCTGACGCAAGATCTCAAGGATGGCTTCTCCAGCACCTGCTGCGGCCGCTTCCAGAGTCCAGCGCGTGACCGAACCCCAAGCAGGCGCTTTGCTGAGTGCAAACCCCATGCATAAGCGCCCCATGCGCGTCTCTGCTGCAACCAGGCTTGCTGCCAGCGGGTCGTAAAACATGCAGGCCAGGTGGCACGCGTGACTTTTGCTGACACTGTCGCGTGGCATCGCCAGCGCGCGTCGGGGCTCGAAACATCACTACCTCCACAAGCGCAGACTCCATCGCACCTATCGGACCGTGCGCCGCGGCAACTCTTGCGGGTGGGAGGTTTCGCCACCAACAGAGCAGAGGGCAAGTGCAGGCCGCCAGGAGGGCCTGCGATCAGGCAAGCACCCTTTCACGCAACGAAAGCCAACAAGATGACATGCCACAGAGCGCGGCGCTGCTAAAGAGGCTGAAAAGGCGGAGGTCGGGCCGCCTTGCTGTATGTCGCAGCTGACGCCCCATAAGTGGTCGAAAGGCCCACATGCACACAGCGCAATGCGCATGACCAAGGTTCAACAGCATTTCAGCGCAGATAAAAAGGCCGCAGCTTTCCGTGTCGATGGACTTGCATGCACTTTTGGCACCCAGCGCGTGCACGGTCCAGACTGTCGCGTTGCCACCTACTTGCAAGGGCCTCTACGTTGTTTCTAAAACGCTCAACGGAGTGGTTCATCTGTGCCTCTGCAGGTGTAGAGCTCTGTCGCGCAGTCATCGGTGCATGATGCGGAGGGCATGGCTATGCGGCGCCGTGTGCGCGGCGCTGGCCGCTTGCATGCTCAGCACCCCAGCTGTAGCAGCTCGGCAGCTCTCAGCGGCGGCTAGTGTGGATCCAGAATACGTGGAGCTGACGCAGACCCTGGAGCAGCGGGCGTTCACCCTGCAGAACTACGCCCAACAGGGCGCAGCCGCGGCGGCACAGCGAGCTGGCAGTGCCACAGCGGCATTGCGGGTGGGGCCCGCGCCGGGCGTGGCGCCAGAGGAGACCACAGTGGCATCGCCGAATGTGGCAACAGTCGGGGCGACGCAGCGTACGGCGGTGGCAGCAAATTCGACGGCCACACTGTGCGGCAATGGCGTGTGCGATGCCGGCGAGAGCTGCAGCAACTGGTGTGCATCGGCTGGGAGAAGACTGATCCTGCAGTGACCTAGCATATAATCTGCTGTGTGTCTGGTGTGTAGCTTTTTACAGCTGCGAGTCTGTCGAGCTGAGACTGTGCTTCCTAAGGACGCCGAGCTGAGATGTGGTCATCTTGCTGCCCTGCAGCCCCATGGACTGCAAAACGGCGGCTGGTCAGCCCTGCCAGCGCATCGGCATCATGTACAGCGGCTGGTGAGCTGGGTGCATGCCGCTCTCCTGTCCAACAATGTGTTCAGCTATCGAACAGGCCATCACTTCCGCCGTTACGAATTTCACAAGTGCAGCACCGTATGGGGGTTGCCGCGCCATCCAAGCAGTCGAATGCATCGCTCCGCAGGCATCAACCGGCTTGGAATGCGGCACAAAACATCCGCAACAAAGGCAGTGTAGCTTACGATGTGGAGGATGTCCTGCGGACGCAAAGCTACTTCTCTGCGGACACCAAGTTCAGGGGGACGTCCATGTCGGCCATCCTCCACAGCAATGGACAGGAAGATGTTGGACTCAACTTCTACTGGTGACTTACATTGACTGTGCACCAGCAGCAAGTGACTTCAAAATGACGCTGAAGCATACGTACAGCATTGTCCACATCTGAGGGTCGTGCAAATCAGGTCTGAGCCCTCAATGCCGCACGTGCGAGATTGACATGTTTCTGTGCACAACCTCAGGCAAGTGCGGCCTCAGCAAAATTTCTACTGCATCGTGCATAGCAGGTGGGTCGAAGCCTGCTGACAACACTTGGCGGGTTCTGCAAGTGATTGAATTCCTGCTGCTCTTGCAGAGCATGCACTGCAGTGCTCCACAGAACACACATCTCCCTTCCCTCACATGGACCGCTCTCCGGTGTCTTTCTTAGGAATCCAGGCAACCAGCTGTACAACAAAGCTCACGAGTCAGCCTACACAACTTACACAGGTGCATTCTGCGGCTGTGAAACACACATCACCTTTGTCCTTTTGCAATCCAGCCTTTGTCATGACACTGCGTGAAGTGCTGCTGCAGCATACAGCATGGACCTCTGTGGTAAACTAGCATGTGGTTCATGCGATCCTGACAGGTGTGCCGGATTGCGCCGACTGGCAGGCGACGGCTCAGCGCCACGCACAGCAGCTTGTGGCCGCCGGCATCGGTGCGGCGTCAGTCATCAATGCTGCAGCTTGTCAATGACATGCACTGATTTATCTTGCAGCACATGAGAAGCTCGACCATGCATACATCAATGTGCTGGTCGGCACCCTTCAGGGTTCAGTGGATGTGAGATCCTTGATCTGATGTGCAATGCAGATTATGTGGTGGTGGACGGGACCAACATCGACACCTACGACCCCACGGCCGATGCGTTGCAGCTGCGGCCGCTGCAAGTGCTGTTCGAGGTTTGGTCAGCGTGAGTAGCCAGTGCGCCCACATGCCTCCGCCCGATGATGACTGTTTGTACAAACATGGTGTTGTGACCCTTGTGGTGTTGATCACGCCTGCAGTTCGCAACTTCAGCCGGATGTGGTGCTCCTGCACTGTGACGCACACGTTCTCACACATGTGCAGTATGAGGGCGGCTGGGCAGCAGACGCCTGACATTGCCGCGTGGCAGCGCCTGCCCTTTTCACAGTCGCTGTCGAGCCTGAGCTTGGCCTCCTACAGCTTCCCCTTAATCCTGCAGCTGTACAACACAGCGTAAGCAGCTGTCTCCTGTCGCCACCACCTGACCTGACCCTTGTTGACACCCTGTTGACATATGTCAAATGTCCCAAACTCAGCTCAAACAGCTCACAACAGATGAGTGTGTAGTTCCACAACTACGACGGATGTCATAGTGTCCTGCTGCTGTATGTGCGCGCAGGTCCTATGACCGGCTGGTGCTGCGGGACCGCGGACGCGACAAGAAGATTTTCTTCTACCCCTCCCTTTCGCCTGTGGACTCCACGGTCATCAGCTACATCCAGTCCAATGGCGGGCTCAACAACGTCATCGCGCAGCCGATGTGGGTCGGCCAGCAGGGCAGCGGCGGCTGGTCCTTCTTCAGCTGTGAGTCGCACTCCAATTCTGGCATTTGTTTGCCGCAGACCGCTGGTAGCCACCTGTGCGCTCCTGCATTGTGCGGCATCGTGTGGCATTTGCGCGAGCGCAAACGGTCTCAAGAGCTGCTGATGAGGTTGAAGCTGCGCTGCACTGAGTTATACTCTTGTATGCACTTCATGATGCAGTCTGCTCGAATAAGGCACAGCTAACGGACACCGGCTGCAACCAAAAGATCACGCCCTCATCGTCGAAGGCCACGGGATCGCAGCTGGCTGTCAGCCCGAGCTACCAGCTGACATACGCATCGCTGCCTAATCAGGTGCGTCGACCTGACCTTGATGAGAAGTGTTCTGACCTCTGCCGGGAGACCGGCGCAAATGTGCAAGTGATGATGGCCGGACTGAATAATGATGCACTGCTGTGTCCCATCCATAGGCGATTGGACAGTGGTCAGGCATGACATTCAGACAGCAGTGGGCTACAGCTTTGGCGGTGGGTCCTTTGACTATATCATGCTGCTGCTTGGACGTCCAACTTGCAAGGGCTGGCTCATGTGCAACCACATCTGAGCTGTGATGCAACCAATTGTGCAGAACAAGCCTAGTTGGATATTCATGACGGGGTGGAACGAATTTATTGCGCAGCCCCAGGTATGGAGCATCATGTACATCTCATGTTTGGCTTCGATCCGCCGATGTAATTTTGACTCACATGCATGCATGTCTGTGCAGACTAACACGATTGGTGGCAACTCGATGGGAGTGGATCTAGACACATTCATGTCCGGCAAGACATTTGTGGTGAGTCAATACGCTTGCACAAACCTTAATGCATTACAGTGCATACCTGCACTCCGTCATCAAGTTTTGAGAAGTTGTCCCTTGCGGCAAACCCAGCCAGTGCAACCTGTTGGGTATGCCAGGATGTATACGGCGCTGGCTTTGGGAGAGATATAGAGCCGACTGTGGAAGGGGGCACCGTTTTGTACGACACCACCGCTTCCTGCATCCGCGTGTTCCGCAACCAGGTCGCCACTGGGAGCACGGTCTGCCCCACCAGCGAGGCATGCTGCACAGGTGCGTTGCACCCGTGTGTGACATGACACAGCCAGAGTCGCTGAGAACATCACCTGCACCTTCCTATTGCAAGCATTGGGTTCACTCACCGCCTGCTTGCAGCCGGGCTACATCTAGCCGACTAGGCCAGGTGCATTCACACGGCGCCAGATTGAAACAAATGGCGATGTTCAGTAATCAGTCATGCGTGCAGGCACAAAGTTCAGCCTCCGCTTCAGATACTACGATGGCGGGCGCGGACTCTTTGGGATGTACGCAAATGGCCAGGTGAGCAACGCCACCGCCGCATCTCTGCATGGATTCCCTGTGGGTGGGCCTCAGCATCTGGTATTGCATGCTCATGCAAGCTGCAGTCTGACGTGGCAGTTCTGGCGCACGCAAAGGTCGCCAAAGTGGAGTCTTGCTGATGCTGTTCCTGCTGTTTCTGCTGTTTCTGCAGCCCACAGGGACGGCGCCGGCACAGGTGCTGCTGAACCCCCAGAAGGGGGACCCGCCAGCGGTTACGACGGCGCGGTATGTCGACAAACGCATCAGCCTGTGGGTGTGCACGAGCAAAAAGCTCCACCCCACCTGGCCCAGCTTCTTCGCAACCAGCAACACCTGCGACAATGTTATCACGGTGACTGCGCACCTGTGGGGAGCAGTCCCTCCTCTGATCACGCAACTGTCGTCAAGTTCATGGATGAGCGACAGACCACATCCTCCCACAACATGCGGTCCACCCCATACAAGAATGTTTCATGCTTGTGTTTGCGTGCGCGCCCGCTTGGGTGACAAAGTCATGTAGCCATGTGAGTTTCGAGGTGTTGTGGAGCTGACATTGCCGAGCTTGGTGAGATAAAGGACACCATGCACGGAGGTCGTGTGCACACTTGCATAAATTTGCAACCTTTGACGTGACTGTGCTCTGCTGCAGGGATCGGACCGTGTTGCCAAGCAGATTGGGTACATTGCTGTGAACAAGGTGCACATGCATATCTTCGTACTGCAGTGGGTCCCGCTTACTAATAACGGACAAAGCAGATGGTCACTGTCATGCAAGCACATGAATCATGGGTGGATCTACCTTTTTGCAGGGTCGTGGCTTCTTGCGCGCATTGAGGCGGTGCAAGTACCTGAACGCCGGAGTCAACATGGGACGGCGGGACATCTACACCTTTGGAACTGGCTGCCCATACCCTTGGCTGAATGACAAGGTGCGGCTGCGGCTCGAGCAAAGTGAACGCTGTGCAGCGTGTCCTTCCTAGTGAGGGACATATCCTGTGTGTGCATCCCATTGACTTCCGATTCCGAACACCTGCTAAATTTCATGTGCTGGACACATACACATGCAGGTATTGGGGTATGTGCGCTGATGAAGTGCGCCCGGCGCTGCGTATGTGCACTGCTGCGGAGTTTCTCTGCCGGATCCGCTGGCGATGCCGCGAAGTCTTTTAGATGTTCAAAGTGCGAGACGTGTAGCAAAGTCTGGTTTGACCACTGAACTTGCAGTGACACCGAAGTGTACATTCGTGATGTGTTCTGCTTTGGGCGCAGGCTGTGCTGTTTTGCTCATTCAACCATTACATTGTTTGCCTCGGCATTTTCAATTTGGTAGTGACAATGAGTTGCAGTACGTGCTGATTCCGCAGCTCATTGCAGTCAGCTTTCATCATCAGCAGTATATATATATATATATATACATATACCAGCAGCATAGCAGTATTGCCATTGTTAGGACTCATCGAGGCTTCCTTCGCATTGCAGGATGGCAGTATTGTGTGGCTTACACTGAAAGCGATTGATGTTGAAATTGAGCTGCACAATTGCCAGACTGTTTGCTTGTGTACAGCCTCAGGATAAATGTCCTCTTGATGCTACCGTACTATGTTATCACCTACCCCGCAATGCGGATGTGGCTCTGATGTCCATTGGGCGCCCAAGTATATCTGCAGTGGCCCGCTGGATATCGTGAGCACACAGCATCGACTGAAGGGACTCCACCAATACCAAACCAAACAAGAATCAAATTTCCTATCAGACCCAAACGGTCTATCAGCTGACACCGGTGAAGGCAACTGGCGGCAGTGTGCCGAAAAGGAAGTCCTGAGGCGCCAGCTTGACGAAGCTCTGCAGCACCACTGGGAAGT
Source organism: Tetratostichococcus sp. P1 (assembly GCA_036584455.1). Taxonomy (NCBI): domain Eukaryota; kingdom Viridiplantae; phylum Chlorophyta; class Trebouxiophyceae; order Prasiolales; family Stichococcaceae; genus Tetratostichococcus; species Tetratostichococcus sp. P1. Next base: position 489,660 of record BTPI01000011.1, read on the forward strand.
TCGCCTGTTGTGCGCTGTCAAGCACGGGGTCCTGCGTGCGGCATCACAACACGAGTCACCATGCGAGGCTGGCAGGCCAAAGGACCATCACAGCTTCAGCTTGAGCTTCAGCTTTAACGACACCACATGCCTGCGCATGAAAGATCGGCACACAAACAGAGAACGTCACCTGCAATGTGACATTGACGATGCCGATGTACGCTGGTGGCAGCGCCAGCTGCAGCGTGTAAAACATATGCGCGGTGCTGTTCGGTTGGCCGCCAGCCGGCTGCACCGTCTGAACTGCAGCCGGGGCGGAGGCGGCAGCTCCAGCGTCCAGCGTCACGTTGAAGCTGGCCGGCCTCAGCCCGACCACGGGCTCTGTGAATGTCATGAAAAGCTGCGGCTGGTCATCGCCCGTCACGGGGGCGCCGCTGTAGGAAGATGTTGGCAGCGTGGACACGATCGTTCCACGCGGCCTGCAGTTGTCCAAGTGGTGGGGAAAAATAAGGGGAGGGTGGATTATATACAACTCTGATAAGACGTGGTGAACCCAGAAAAGGATATGTAAATCGGCTTATAACCAGTAAGCTGGGGCACGTACCTGTGATCAAGTGTGCGGCAGACAGTTGCATTTGGAAATGTGTTGCCATCGACGTCTGCCACAGCGTCGCCCATAATGCTGAGGCACACCGTGGTGTTCAGTGTCTCCCATGGCGAAATGGGCACCTGCACTTGGAAGCACGGCATCATCTACACAGCGTGTACCATGGCCCACAAGGAATAGCAAATGCCATTGTGAACAGGAGATGGGACCACACCATGGCGAGGACTGAAAACTCGCTGCACAGCGCGCCCCTCGGCCCGGTGCTGTTCACCAGCAGGATGGTGGCGGAGCTGTCATTGATGGACAGCGCCGCTTGCGGCAGCACCGCCACAGGGTGTGAGAACCTGCACTTCATGTGCCACCCTTCAGCAGGTGTGCACAAGCATACCCGCACAACCCACAGGAACCAAGGCAGTGATCGGTGCCTTTCACTGGCTGTATGCAGTCGGCACCTGATGACCGCTTCTGCAAAGGCGCAGGTTGGACATACAGCCGCTGCAGCAATCGTCCAGTCTGGCGCAGCTGTCGGGTCGCCTGGTGGCAGTGACGGCCCGTCTTGCAGCCTCGTGATGCTGGCATTGTAGGTATGAGGCAGCTGCGACTGGCGCACCGTGCTCAGCTCTTCGCAGAAGAGCAGCAGCGTCGCTGCATACGCCTGCAAGGACACAAGAGGCACCAGTGAGCGCTGTCACCCATGTGTACTTTGCATGTTGAAGCCTTGTTCGGTTCATTTCCCGCAGACACATCACGCAACTGCAGATGACGGCCTTGCAAACATGCAAAAGCATCAAGCAGAGGCCTTGCCTTTGCATACGGCTGCTCGCTCATGGTGACCAGGACGCTTGTGTCATAGCGGCCCTGCCCCGGCACTTGTGTCGGGTCATACTCCAGCGATACATTGACCGTCTGATTCGGCCGCAATGCACCAGCTGCAGACATCCATGTAGCTTTGTCATTTGGCACTATTTGCACGACGGTGTATCATACATGACGCTGCATGCTGATGCAGCCATGCAGCTCTGCGCACCAGCTGGGAAGGCTGCTACCCAATAGAGGTTGATGTCGGTTGAAGCCACCTGCGCCCATGATGGAAAGCGTTCTTGTCAGATCGACGCACGATTGCTGCAAGTTGATGTTTGTCAAGTCTGTTGCAGCCTCAATCAAATCACCTGATATGAGTAACTGATGTTCCCAATGTTACCGAGCACGATCGTCTGGGCCTGGACGATGTTCAGCTGGTTTTCAAAGGATACCACCGGTCCCAAAGTGGCTGGTGAAACCGCCCCAACCAGTGTGAAGTGTAGAGCTTCCTGTGTTTTTGGATCAACGTGTCATGCAAGAGTGGTGCTCACAGGTATCACTACCAAAGCTCATGCTCGATAACATGCACTTGGCAGCCAAGCAAACATGTGCACCTGCAGAAGCAGATTTGGTGTGCCATTGACCTCAAGAGCACCATTGACCTTCCCGCTGACACCATTGCCCCTGATAAAGGCCTGGACCTGTCATCAGAAAATGTGATGCAGTCGAACTCGAGTCAATGACTGCTGTGCAGTGCAAGTGGGCACCTCGTGTTAGGCAAGCTGCTAGGAGATGGAACCAAGCAGACCTGTGCCGGAAGTGCGGTAGGATTCAGCTGCAGGTACTGTGCCGCGACGCCGCTGACGTGGGGGCATGCCATGGAGGTGCCAGTGGCACTGATGGTGGCATTCGGCGATGTGTACCTGTAAAGCGAGCAACCACCTGACATCAGCCTCGCTCGATGCTGCTCACAGGCAAAGACATGGCATGCAGCAGCACATCAAAGTGTCGAGTCTGCAAAAACGGATCTGTGTCCTGGCATCAGATGAAACGCAGCAGGGCAGCGGGCCAGAGCAGACCCACATGGCGCTTGTGATGGCAACCCCGGGCGCATACAGGTCCACGCACGAGCCATAGTTGGACCCCGTCCAGCGGGTGTCCGACACATCCGTCGCAGCCACCGCGATGCACTGCGGCAGCCTCGCCGGGCTGAGGTCGCAAGCATCTGCAGCCAGCGGCAACTCAATTCTGACCATTGTAACATGTGCCATTCTGAAGGCTTGCGATTCCCAGCTTGGCTGAACAAATTCACGAACCAGTGCTGTACCATTTCCACATACTGAGTCCGCAAGCATTGTGCAGGGCTCGAGCGAGTATGCAAAGCAAGCATCACATACCGCTGCCAAAGTTGCCAGCGGCGATGACGGCGGTGATGCCTAACTGGATGATTGACAGCACGGCAGCATCCAGGGCATCATTGATGCCGCTGGTGCCCAGCGATAGGCTGGCGACCGCTGGGAACTGAAAGTTGGCTGCAACCCACTCGAGGCCCGCAATGATGTCGTCCACGGCGCTGTCGCCATTGCAATCAATGCATCGCACTGCAGCGCAACATGCGACACACATACGCAATGTGTGGCTGGAAAATATGAAATTTTCTTCACGTGCGCCGCTCAGCCGTGCCAGAAGCAGTGGGCAGCACTTGCACATGCTGCACACATGCCTACGCCACAAAGGAGCTGCTTCCAGTTCCTGCACCTACCTGCATGAAGAGTGACATTCTTGGCCACGCCATATGTCAGACCACCAATGATCCCAGACACATGGGTGCCATGGCCAAAGCAGTCCTCTGAATTGTTGTCGCCAAAGCTGGAAAAGCCTGCCTTGGCACGTGAACCTGCCACAAGTGCCACGAGGTGTGTGTGAGAAGAGCTCTCTGATCTGCTGAAAGACAACACTCAGCGGCTGTGCAAATACGTGCTCAGGGGTGGGTGTTGCCGCACCTGTCAAACCCAGCGCCTTGTTGGCATCTGAATACTCAAATTGCTCATGATCCAACCTGATGCCCTGTGGGAACAGAATAGTCCTCTGCAGGTGATGCAGATGCTTGCGTGCGTGACTGGCCATGCGGAACATGGGTCATGCAAAGCGGGCAACAACATTGCATCACATCCAGAACGTGCACTGTCAAGCTGCGCATGGTTTCAAAGGTACCCCACCGTGTCCAGTACATACACGTTGACGTCGCTGCCATCACTGGCCCATGTATAGCTGGCCGTCACTGGCAAACTGGGGTGGCTGATGCGATTCAGATTCCACGGGGCTCGCGCTTCAACATTTGGCCCGTCGATGCTGGGCAGCGGCAATGTTGGTGGCGACTGCTGCAGCGAAGGCGGTGGCTGCTGGTGCGGTGGCAGGAACGGCAGACTCTGGTATGGCCTGACACCGTCATTTGTGTCGATGCTGTGGACACGGCGGTCAACTCGTAGATTTGCCACCTCCTCCCCCGTAAGCTACAGCATGCAACAGAGATTGCTTGTTGCGCGATATGCATCTGGGCACAGGTGTGGGTGTGGTCACGCATGTGTGGCGGCAGAGCACTCACCTCAACTGAGCATCCCAGTAGCACAAGCTTGAACTTCTGTCGACACGGCCGCCCAACGGCTGCCCTCTGTTCACAGAATTCGTCAACTCCTGCCGCATCTGTTGAAAGCCGCACGATGTACCTGCGCATGGCATAAGGCGGCAGTTGCAGGCGGGCATTCGGTCTGCTGTAGAGCGCAGACTGCAGATCGCAGAGACCTACTGCCAGTCTCTCACTCTGCGGACTTCTGCGGGATCTGCCTGATGGCCTGATAACCACTGCCCGACCTGTGTTGCAGGCACACTCTGATGTTACAGTTGCCCAACACAGAAGCTGAAGCGGGTCGCGCACTCGCAGACAATCGGAAAGAATTATATGTGCCTTTTGGTGGGATCGGGTGCCCAAGCGTCCGCTTGCAAAGCGGCTGCACATGTCAAGGTTAGCAGCAACGCCAGCACCCGAAGCTCGGACGCAATGACTAAGATGCCTTGGAAGGACGCGCGTTGCACCATTTCATAGTCGCAAATAGCAATGCTGATGGTAGGCAGATTAGTCTACGCCGTTGTGGCAAGCGCGACAGGTCTCGCCAGTCTGACTAATCAGCTTCAAGAGCAACTGATGGATACAAAAGCAGCCGACAAAGTCATCAACCAAAGAGCAATTTAGGTTGAATTTTTGGATGCACAGCCAGTATATTGGCCTCGGCGATTTCCCGTTGCAACGCTGAGCCGTGTCGGTGTAGTCTCGTTGTTGTGGTGCGCCCAAATTCACGTGAGCCTGGGTGGCCTGAAGATCTGGGGCAGACATCCAGCTCTCGCGCGCTTATACACAACTCCTCAATCAGAACCTAAGGACCCACTTGCTTGCTGTGCAACAAACGGAAGCATTTGGCCCTTGGCTGGAGCACTCCACACTTTTCCTGGGCGCTGATTCAGTATGGCGCAGGAGGAAGCTGAATGCATTGAGCGAACTCTAGCTGTGTTCCGAGAGGTGGCGGCGTACAAGATCCCGCCGAGGATGGGGAGTGGAGGTGGGTCTGTGGCGAGCCACTTGTCAAAGCGCAGCACTGATCGGCGCAGTGCCGCCACAGTGGTACATGATCTGCCCGGAGAGCGCAAGGTGCTCACTGCATCGCACAGGCGTGAAGTCCGGCGACTGGCTGGTGGACGACAAGATCTTCACCGGTCGACTGATGGTCGTGGACTGCGGCAAAGCGTGCGAGCTGCGCCTCACCGACGGCAACACGTGCGCCATCGGCAGTCATGCAGCTTGTCGATGGGTCGCCACCACCATCACGGCGGTCTGATTCCAGCATTTGAAAGTTTCCTCAGGATCAGTACGGCAATGCAAAGCAGCAGCAAGTCGAACCGACAGGCTGCAGCTGGGCAGGCCAAGGTGGATTGCACGTCATCACAGGGGCGAGCTGTTCGCGGTGTGCCCGGTGGGCGTCGGCGAGCGCATGACGTGCGTGGAGCCAGCTGCAGACAGCAGCCGCAACTTCGTCATCCGCGTGGTGGACCCCACGTCGAAGCGGCATGCATTCCTGGGCATGGGCTTCCCGGAGCGTGGTGACGCCTTTGACTTCAATGTGGCCTTGGTGAGACGCCCAGTAACTTTGATGCCCAGCAACCTTGAGTATCCCTGGTGATGATTGACGTGTGTAAACGACACACACATTGATAAGCCAGATGCAAGCAAGATGCAGACAGCGTCACTTACCCCATAAGTTCACGATTTTCTCACGGTGACCTCCTGAGTGCTGGACAGCAAGTGTCCAGCTGATGTGTACAGCTGATATGCTTGCCCTCGGCTGCACAGGCGGATTGGGAGAAGCACACACAACGGCAGGAGGCCAGCGCAGCATCTGGCACAGCGGGCAGTGCGGCGCTGCCGGCCGCACCGCAGCAGGACTTCAGTCTGAAGGCCGGCGAGACCATCAGCGTCAAGACGGTCAAGCCGCTGGGCAGCGGCGGCCTGCTGTCATCTCTGGGCCAGTTCAGCAGCAGTGCGGGCAGCGGCGGCGGCAGCGCCGGTGGTGCAGCAATGTTGGGTCTTCCGCCGCCGCCGCTCCCGTCAGGCAGCGGGTCTGGTCTGCTGCCCCCGCCGCCAATGCCGGCAGGCAGCTCTGGCGGATTTGGGCGCCCGCCACCACCCAGCGGTGGAAGCGTCAGCGGCAGCAGCGACACCGCTTCTCATCACAACCCAGCAGCAGGAGAGGAGGAGTGGACTGCATTTGCTTGAGTTAGCAGCGCAGCTTTGTGTTCAACATCGCTTTATAGGCAGTAAGATAAAGCCAAACAAGTTTCTTATAACCTCTAGCATGTAGCTGGATCTGCTCCTCTGACAAAGACATTCACACATGCAGCAATCTCACTTGTCGAGCGAGGTGGCGGACTCAGAACCTGAGGCCAGATTAATTGCAAATACCTGCATGCTCTGGGTGCGGGTGCTTGGGCCAGATCATGTATTAGGTGCTTGAGCCAACGTATGTACCAGTCTCAGCTGCCTGAAGCGGGATGGAGGACTTCGAAACGCACGCATATGCACAATGGCAAACCAAACTCCAGATGCTGTACGCCGCTTCAGAATACACCTGACCAGCTGCTTGCACACCCCACAACATGAACAGAATTGCCCGTATAGAGCCAAAAGAGCCAAGAAAATGCCCGACGAAACCAGTGAGTAGGCTGACTTTCGCTGAGAAGAACACTGCGGCTGATCAGATCAAGGTATGCTCCTCTCGAGGTCCCTGTTGGCCAGCACGGCGAGGCGGAAGGATGCATCCTGCCGCACGGTCGGTCCTGCAGGTTTACATGACATGGATCAGCTTCAACGACTGCTCAGGTTTCTGAGGCGAGCACATCGACAGTGGCAGTCTTAAGGGTGGCAGCCCATAACTCATGAGAGTTCACAATCATCAGAGACCATGACTACAAAGCCCCTGGGCTCAGGAATTACTCAGCGCACAGTACAAGCCGCACCTGAGTCAGAGGGGTGCAGCGCCCGCACAAGCGCCTGCACCTCCTGCAGCTGCTTGCCCTTTGTCTCCGGCACATTCCGATACACATACACGCCGCCCGCAGCCGAGACGACCCCGAACAGAACGAAAGCGAAGGCCCCAAACCAGCGGTGCAGCGCCAGGAAAATCACATCCGTGATGGCACCTGCAACAGGGCGAAATCCTCAGCTGGAGCGGTGTTCTGCCGACGCCTGTTCCTTTGACATGCTATTGCCACGCAACAGGAGTCAATGACGGCAGATGCGAAAATAGTATGCAGCAGGGTCCCTGTGTGGAAGGAGCTGGCCCTGGTGTGGCGTGCGCACCTGTGAAGAAGATTGCGGCTGTAGCGGCGGCCACCGCGGGCGACTTGACGCTCATGCTGAACAGCTCGGACATGAGCACCCAGAAGATGCCGGCCCAGGACACGCTGAAGGCCAGCATGAAGGCGCACATCGCCGCCAGCTGCAGCAGCCAGCTGCCCATGGCGTCGCCCTGCAGACGCGGACGAAACCCTTCGTGAGGATGTCCAGTGCGTATGGTGGATACAGAGCAACATCGCCACCAGCTGCAACAGCCAGCTGCTCATGGTATCGCCATGGAGTGTTGACTTGAGAGTATGCCATCAACGCCTCGTAGTGATGTGCCAAGCATGGTCAGATGGCAGCCAGCTGCAGCAGCCACGTCGCAGACAAGCTTATGGGCGAGAAGCTTCCAGCTCACAGCAACACCATTGCTGGCGATGCTCATCACCTTGACTGATGCTTGCTGTATACTACTGCCATTTGTAGAATCTGCAGCCAGCGGCATGATGCAATTTGACAGGCACGTTGGAAGGTGTGAATGATCACCGCAGCTACGACGAGCATGGCAACCGCTGTGACGCCGCTGCCCAGCAGCAGAAGCGGCCTGCGGCCGACGCTGTCCACCAGCAACATTGCTATCATCACGCCCACCACCTGCATGTTGTCATTGTGGAATTTTAGCTGGCACTGAGCACTGTCGTGGTGACACCTAACAAGCAAGGTTGCCTCCTTGCCACTCATGACGATATGACAAGGGTTCAGCAATCACACGCAATGCACAAACATGGCCTTGAGAAGAAAAAACAAAAAAAGAGCCCGAGGCAGCGTGACTCCAGCATCCGAGATGCACAGCACCAATAGGGCCAGCAACACCAACAAGTCGAAGTGGCCACACCTTGCCCAGGCCAATGCCGGAGGAGTACAGGATGGAGCTGGAGTGCTGCTGCATACCGCTCTGCTCAAGCAGCTCTGGTGAATAGTTGATGATGGATGTGGATGCGCACGCCTGCCAGCATTGCAGATTTTGTGGTCACTCTTGGCTTTGCCAACCAGACATATGCATCAATGCATTGGACCATTCATGGTAGACTCCATGCCACAGACCAACAGCCGGTTTGGTCGATCCTGGTGCTACTCACCTGGTTGAAGAATGCCAGCCAGATGGCCATCCAAAAGGCCGCCCGCTCTGGCCCGCGTGCCACAAAGCCCACGTCTAGTATCATATGGTGGAACGCGCTCCAAAAGGACTCTGGACCGTACGACGCCGCTGGATTGCCACTCCTGCTGCGATCCGTCTGTTGCAGACGAGGATGACGCATCAGAGATGGGAGTGAGGCTCTGAGTTTCGATTCGCAGATGAGTGCCTGCACAAGCTTACCCTGACATGGCTGACCCTGACATGGCTGTTGGTAAGATGTCAACTGAGGGTCTTGAAGGTCTTGAAATCATTGATTTGTGCGCAACTGAGGGAGGGCCTCACCAGGACCGGTGAGGGCGGCACAGGCGCGGTGTGCGCATTGGCGAGGTCCAGCTCGAAGTCGTCTGAGCGCGTGCGTATGGGCGTCAGCCCCGGGGGCACCTCGCTGAGCGACTTGTGAAACATTGGCGTCCCCTCCTCGTCGTACCTGAGGGATGTGATTCATTTGGCATTTCGATCACACATGCTGCCACCATGATGTTCGTAGAAGCCTCATGACCTGACTCCCTCCCAGAAACAGGTGTTTCAGCATGGCTGCCCCTGTACACTCACATTGCATACTCATAAACACACGCATGGCTTCTCATGACAGACGCACCAGACGACGGGCGAGTCGTCCTGCTGCACATCGCTGGGGGCTGTGCGCACTGTCTTCAGCGACAGGGACCGCTGGGCAACAAGGTCTGGAGAAGCCCTGCGCTGTGGCTGCTGTGAGGTACTGCCGTCACTGCTGTGCTGCTCTGCCGCTGACCCGCCGCCAGAGGACGCTGCGCGGGAGTGGGCTGCTGACGAGGCTGCCACAAACCCCGTGGCTGCCGCCTCCGCTGCGGCGACAGGGCTCGCAGCCGAGGCTGCGGCTGGGCCCTCCGGCGCTGCCGACGCTGTGCTGCCTGCCGCTGCAGAGCTGGATTGCTGGCTGCTGGGGTGCGGCTGCACCATGCGTGGCGTGTGCGGCACCTCGGGCTGTGAGGAGGGGCTGACATCGCCCGACCTGATCTCCGTAGCCGCCAATGCTGGCCGCCCAAAGGGGATGTCGTGCTCCTGCACCATGCAATGCTCACAACTTGTGTGGCTATGGCCAACAGTGACATTATTGAGCATGTCTTGGCATACAAGTCCAGTCCAAGGCAGACATAGCTTAGCCATGTCAGGAACTACAGCACACCTGCCGTGCTGAAGACAGCTCCGGCGGACTCATGCTGCGGTGCGGCTCCAGCGCGAGCCCGCCGGGCTGCTGCTGCTGCTGCTGCTGCTGCTGCTGCTGCTGCTGCTGCTGCTGCTGCTGCTGCTGCTGCGGCCCGCCCTGCTGCGGACTCAACGCATGGTGCGCGTCCGGTGTGGCTGGCGCGCCGCTGTCTGTCTGGTCCCGGCCCACCAGCGGATGCCGCTCGCAGTCCCCCGGCTCGTGGGCCCGCCCCGCCGCCAGGCCGGTGCGCGGCTTCTGAAGCCTGCCGGAGCTGAGCCTGCGGAAGGCGGACAGCTGCAGGGCTGGCGGGCCGCCGGCCGCTGTGGCGAGGGGCGCCTCAGCGCTGGGCTGCCGGGAGTGGGTGCCGCGCGCCGCCGCCGGCTCAATCGTGCTGAGGCTCTGGAACTGCTGCTTGCGGTGCCCGGGCTGCCACTTCATCCCCTGGAACCACAGAAGAAGATGCGGTTTCACACTTTGTACCTGCATCTGACGCTCTGAGGGGCTGTCCAGCTGCTGCAGCCTTGGTCGAAGCTAGTTTGATGGCCCTGAGGATTGCAGCAATGCATGCATTGAATGAAGATGACATTGATCAGCGACGATGGCCACCGCAGCCCTATCAAGAGCGTTGTGCAGGGGTACATATTTCTTCGTACCCCTTGACATTGCGGCAGTGTCACGGGAACCAGAGGCTATCGGCGCGGGAGCACCTGGTGGCGCAGGCGGGCGAGGTGGGCGCGGCGGGCGGCGAGGGCCCGCTCCCGGGCGGCCTCCTTGTCCTTCTCCACCGCACTCCACAGCTCCATCAGCTCCCGCTCCACCTCCGCCGTGCTTGCCTGGCTGCCTGCACAGGGGCCCACCAGCAGGCTGCTCAGTGCGGGTGGGAGAGCGCGGCGCATGATCAACTCCTTGGCACGGGATTCCACAATGACTGCCTGATGATTCGTGCCACCTGTTCCGCCGGCCATCTGCCTGCAGACGGGCGCCTCACCATCGGGAAGTGTGCTGCCGGTGAGGATGCGGTGGATGACGGACAGCGCCTCGTCCAGGCGGCCATTGACCACCAGCCAGCGCGGGGACTCAGGCAGCAGGAACAGCGCCGCTGCAATTGCCAAAAGCACGAGCTGAAAGCCACATGCTTCCGCCTGAACGGCTTGCTGTCTGCAGCGTGTTGTCAACGTCTCTGCAGCATGCCAAGCAGCAGTGCAATTACGTGTGCGAGTGCCTCACCTGACATGAGCACTGCGGGAGCAAGCGGCATTGCGACCATCCAGCGCCAGGCGCCAGGCAGCGATGACAGCGCCCAGTCCACCAGCGCAGCCGCCAGCATGCCGGCACAAAGCAGCACCTGCAGCAGCGCATTCGCAGCTGTTTGCAGCCGAATCACAGCCTGCATGGACAGCGATGTGAGCCCCTCACAGGGCTCACAGATTTGCCGCAAACTCAGCTTGCATGGTCTGAGTATGCCTCACCTCGTACAGCTCGACGATGGTGCCGCGCGCTGCAGCAGGAGCGACCTCACCCAGGTACGCCGGCACCACCACCGCAGACACCCCGATGCCCAGACCCACCAGCAGCCGCCCACAGATCAGCCCCCTGCATCATGCACACCCCGAAGACGTTTGCGCAAGTGCTGCTGCCGAGATGCATGCGACGGTTGCTGAACATCCCATATACTAAAGATACAAAATGTTGTCAATTGATATCGGCATTGCGCACAGGTGCAAACGCTCACGTTGCGCCCGCGGCGGTCGCCATGATGATGGGCCCCAGCATGAATAGCACGCTGTCGATAGTGATGGCTATGCGGCGGCCGTAGTGCAGCATGAGCGCGCCACCCAAAAATGCGCCAAAGCAGGCTCCCAGCTTTGCGGCGCCCACGATCAGGCCCTCCACCCAGTCTGAGGTGGCCATCTCGTCGGAGATGCCCAGTAACGCGCCGCCCATGACGCCCAGGTCATACCTGTGCCGCCGCAGAAGCAGTGGTGGGCCTGCTGAGGCGTCCAAGGTTGCGCATGCGCTCATGACAGGGGCCGCATGACAGGTACAGCATTGATGCAGGGTAGTGTAGGAGCATGCTCGGGAGACTATGTTGTAATGGGTTGCACGTCTCTATGGAGCAAAGCACACACGTACCCGAAGAGGAAGCCACCAAGGGCGGCAAATGCGCAGATGCGCCACAGCATGATGCCGCACTGGGGTACGGCTCAGTCCATCGTGCTGACCACCATTGTGGCAGAAGGGACCCCAAGTTCCCACTGCCGGCGCTGCCAGCCGCCACGAGGCTCTGCGTCGCGATTGCGGAGCCCACTGCCGAAGGCCCAGAGAGGGGCTTTGGTAGCGTTCAACGCGCTTGGGTGCAACAGCCAACCTCGTGCAAACGCAGCTGATACCAGAGCTGATCAAGGACGAGCCTTGATGTGATATGTCTCTCAATGTGAGGCGCTCAGGTCACGCACTGGACAGCAGATTGAAGCTTTCAGCACCCCTCAGCAGTGCTCCTGACGCAGCTTCACTTCGCCCCAGCAATGTTAGTCACCAGCCGCCTGACCTCAAGCTGCCAACCTGTTGTTGCTGCGTCGTCGACACCTGACAAGGCAGGGAACATTTGATGGGCTCTAGCTTGCAAAACTCACACAATGACTAGATATCACGTAACAGAACCCTCTCGTCAGGACAGGGGCGCCATTTACCTCCCTGAAAGCGTGCAAAGCATGATCTCGAGGTCTTCCAACACCTTTGAAGGTCGCTGCGTTGATCGGTGTCTACGTCACAGTGTTTCCAGTGGCAAAGCATGTCAATAGGTTTCGAGCCGCGAGTTTTTTGGAAGCAAAGGAAGCTCCCCGCCACGTGGATTCTGCTTCCTCAGCCTGGATCAGTTACTAGATTCTCGAACGCGCGCGTGCGCAGCGGGCGTTGATCACCTTCAGAACTCGCACGATCCCAAAATGCGGAACTTGACCTGCTTCCTGAGCTCCGCCGTGAGACAATCAAGCTGGCAGGGGCACGCAGCCAGGAAAAGTGCGTGAGCTCAGCCAGCAGCCCTCCTTCATGGCCGGCCTCCTGGTCGGCGCAGCAGACCTCGGCGATGCACTGAACAGGGCAAAAGGCTGCAGTGGGGCACCAGCATGCGGCAGCGGCGCCAGTCACTTTGGCAGCGCGCGGCAGCTCCGGGGCAGGCGGGCCTTTTCTGGCACACCTGCTCAGAGGCAGCACAGCAGCCGGCCTGTAGCGGCGGAGGCGCGCAAGCAAAGCGGCTCAGACCTGCCCCTGCGTGACCCGGAGGCCCGGTTCAGGAGGTGAGCCAGCTGAAACAATCTTGAGGTTGATCCAAGGAACTGGTCCAACTTTGGTGAGGGTTCATCATGATCGCAGTCTGGTGCCTTCGCGCCGGACACTACAGAGTGACTCAAGCTGCATCTTGCCGGGAGCTCGCACATCCACTAAGCATGTGCCTGCAACTTTTGCCTCATGCGCAACCACCCGCACCCTTGTGCAGGTATGGACGGGACTTTGGCGGCAACTTCCTCATCGAGCTAGTGGAGGGCGTGACGCAGATGCGGGTGCCGGCGCCCGTGGAGCGGCAGAAGGACCAGCTGGCGGACCTGGCAGTGCTGAACGAGCGGCTGTCTGCAACCGGAAAGCCGTGGACCGCGCGGCAGCGGCTGGAGTACCTGAAGAAGCAGCGCGAGCAGTGGGAGGCCGTATACGAGTACGTGACCAGGACAGACGCCGCGGCCACCATGGCCTCCATCGAGGAGGCCGCCCTGCGGGTGCGCACAAGTGGCAGCGGTTTGGCAGCCTGGACCTCATCATGACATCCACACAGCCAGATGCCAGGCATTCTGTGAATGATCTGCAGGCATGTTGCATAATCCGTTTGCACACTGACACACGAGATGATCGCAGGTGTCAGAGACGCTCAGCGATGAGGCGCGGGAGTCGCAGAGCGTGGGCCAGCTGAAGCAGCAGCTGCAGTCGCTGCAGACGGAGGTGGACGCCGCCAGCCAGCGCCTCGCGATGACCAAAGCTCGTGTCCAGCACAACATGCAGCGTGTGGACCAGCTCAAGGCCGAGGCGGTAAGCATCATCAGAGACTGCTGGCTGACAGTCGTCCTGTCTGGAGATATTGTGCACAGTGCACACGTGATTCTGACCGAGTCCAGTGGGCTGACCGGCACAAAGCGTGCAGCTGCTGCAGCCATGTGAACAGAGATGGACCTGTAGTTCGACTCCCTGGCCAATTGCAGGCCCAGCTGGAGCGCATGAAGGCCGCGGCCGATGAGGCGGAGCGGGCGCTGCCGTCGGCGGCCAGCATGGTGTCCAGCCCCGCGGCGGACGCGCTGTCGGCGGCGGCGGCCAACGCGGTGCTGCCGCAGCGCGTGCAGCGGCGGCACTCCTCGCGGCTGCTGACCAGCAGCCTGGAGCTGGAGCCGGGGCTGCGCAACCACTGGTTCCCCGCCCACTTCTCCAGCGTGCGTTCTTGTGTGCACCCTCTGCTGCCCTGCCAGCAGCCTGTGCATCTTGTGCATCTTGTTGTGTCAGTGCCTCCCTCTCGCCGCAGGCACCATTGGCCAACAGCCCACTTCAATCGGCGTGATGCGCCTCACAACTTCTTTGTGGTGTCGCAGAAACTGACGGCAGACAAGCTCATCCCGTTCGAGCTGCTTGGGGAGCCGTGGGTGTTGTTCCGCGACGAGAATGGTGCGGCAGCCTGTGTGAAGGACGAGTGCGCACACCGCGCCTGCCCGCTGTCCCTCGGCTCGGTGCGCCCTCAGACTTCGATTACAAAAAGCATCAGCATGGCTGCTGTACCTGCTGTGTCAGACTTCCCAAGCAAAAGTTGACATTGAAAGTGAAGAACGCCAAATTGTAGGAGCAGCGCCCTTGTGAGAGGCTAGACGTCAGCAATGACTTCATTGTCCATATCCGAATACATTGCTGCTGCAGGTGGTGGACGGCCAGGTCCAGTGCCCCTACCACGGCTGGGAATACAATCAGGCCGGCGAGTGCACGAAGATGCCGTCGACGGCGTTCTGCAAGGGCGTGCGGGTCCACACGCTGCCCTGCTCCGAGAAAGACGGTAAGCTCAGCAAGAGTTTACGGTGGGGAGCTTGGGCATCCTGCTGTGCTGCACTGCGTCCTATGCGACCCTACTGCAAGACCTGTCTCATCGGTATTATCCGTCTGGTCGCTGACTTGTGCTTGTGTGTTTGGCTTGCTACAGGGCTGGTGTGGGTGTGGCCGGGCTCGGGGGACCCGCCGCAAGTGCCCGACTTCTCAGCGCCGCCATCCGGCTACACCGTGCACTCCGAGATCGAGGCAGGCTGTTGACATCAGTGTCCTTGTTCTGCTGTCACTGTGATGTGTTTGGCTTTTGAGATATCATCAACTGACCATTCTGGATGAGCTTGAAGAGTTGTTCTGCGGCTCCTCAGCTTTCGTGCACAAGCAGCATTGATCGAGCTGCTGCTCGATGCACATCACAGGTGGAGGTGCCGGTGGAGCACGGCCTGCTGATGGAGAACCTGCTGGATCTGGCGCACGCGCCCTTCACCCACACCTCCACCTTTGCCCGCGGCTGGCCCATCCCAGAGCTGGTCAGTCTGTGGCCCTACCTCGGGAGGCTGATGCCAGCTGAGACAACAGTGGGCATCGTCAGTCGCATGCTGCAGGCCCGGTCGCCAGATTTATCAGCTCTGGCAGGTCACGTGCAGTGGCCCTGCAGTGGTGGTTCAACATGGTGTTTGAACACATCCGGTTCCTGGCTGGCAGGTGCGCTTCAAGGCGGCGCAGCTGCTGGGCGGCAATTGGGAGCCGTACCCCATCGACATGTCCTTTCAGCCGCCATGCGGGGTACTGTCCACCATCGGCCTCGCGCAGCCCGGCAAGATCCAGCGGGTGAGCTGGCCAGCTGTCTCGCTTGTATCAACAAGGATCAGACCAATTGAACATGGCCGTCTGCTGGCCACCTGCTCTGCAAATCGAAGTAATGCAGCCCTTATACAGCAGGCACCTGCAGTTGCCTGGCCATCCAGCAGGCAACCCACCCCAAGGTTGTTGCAACTGCAGGGGCAGAGGGCAGAGGCGTGCAAGAACCACCTGCACCAGATGCACATCTGCCTGCCCAGCCGCAAGGGCCACACGCGGCTGCTGTACCGCATGTCCCTGGACTTCATGAACTGGACGCGCTTCGTGCCCGGCATCCAGGCCTTCTGGCAGCACATCGCCAATCAGGTGCGCAGCAAACTGACCTGCCGATGCTGTCAAGGCATCTGTGTGCAAGTATTCATTGAAGCAGTGGTGCCGGGTATCCTGCTATCCCGCACACATCCAGCGTCCAAGGGGCCAGCTGCTTCATCACAACCCTGCAGCACATGCACATGTCCGCTCTGAGGCACTTCAAAATGGCGGCAGGTGCTGGGGGAGGACCTGGTGCTGGTGTCGGGGCAGCAGGACCGGCTGCAGCGCGGCGGCGACACCTGGGCCCACCCCGTGTCCTACGACAAGCTGGTGTGCCCCTACTTCTGCGTCTCAGGCAACTCAGTGCCCACACTATGTGCATCCCAATTATAATGCAGCACCTCAGCAGCAGCACTGGAGCAAGCAAGCATGGACCAGTCGCCCATCTTCCAGGTGCCACCGCTGACCTACGCATCATCCTGCACAGCTGGCGCCGAGCAGCCGTCCAACATGCACAGCTGACCGTGCCACTGCTCTTGCCTTGCAGGCGGTGCGCTACCGGCGGTGGCGCAACACCGTGGGGCCGGTGGCAGATCCCGAGGCGGTGCAGGCCGGCTCCAGCAGCGGCGCGGTGCAGATGTCCGCGGGCGAGCTGTTCACCGAGGATGACTCGGACTTTGAGGAGTAGATGGCGGCAGCAGTGCGGCTTCGAGCTCGCGGCCTCACAGCTCAGCTGAGGAGCGCCTGACCAGCTGCAGCCAGTAGGAAGGCGAAGCAGCCGATGTTCAGGAGCTGGGAAAGCGTGGGAGACGTTTAGTGCACATGGGGATCTGATTGGAAGGCCATTCAATTTTTGGTGAGCGCTTCAAGCTGTCGGCGCACAGAGGATGATTGCTGAGGAAATGATGCCGCAATGTGCATCGAAACATAGATTTGGGGTTTGCCAAATGATGGTGTGCTTCTGTTTCAAGCCAGCAGCATGCGGTGCGGCAGTGAGACAACATTGGACGAGGAAGTTGCAAAGCGCTTGACAAAGGTTATCATGCATTGAGTACTCATGAACAGCGGCAGCTTCGAGAGTCGATTGCGATCTAGGGCACCAACTGGCATCTGTAACAGATATATATTGTGTGTGTCTCTTGACTCCACAGTTCAGAAGGAGGTCATCAGTCCCTAGCCACAAGGATGTTGGAAGCAGTTGAACTTTTCCCACACATCAGATCGAGCAACTGCCTGAACAGAAGTGTGTCTCAGGCTCTCAGCCCCTCAAGTTTCAACCTGCAATTTGCTTGCACGCTGACACAGCAGAGATATCTGAAGGTGATGTGAGAATTTGCGTGTGCATGTGCTCAGAGCTTCTCCGCAACAGCAAATCAAGTGCTGAGTTTCGAGGCATGCTCGAGCGTGGCTTGCGCCGACACGCTCTGTACAAATGCGCGGACGCGAGGTCTGTCCAGGCAAAGCTACGCTCCTGCAGAAGACAGCACCAGCAGCTCCAGTGCAGCGCTGGTGCACAGCCGGACCGCTTCCGGCGGGAGGAGGCGCAGCGGCTGTTTCAGAGCCTCCAGCGTGCACCAGCAGAGCGCCGCATCGGCTCAGAATATGGAGAGGCAAGCTGAAATCTCATGCTATGCACAGCAACAGCATGCCACGCGCTGATGCAAGCAGCAGCGCGCCGCACCAAGCTCAAGCGCTCGGACTGCAAATCCGCTCTGCACCCGCTTGCCACCATGAGGCCACACTGTCTGCCTGCTCCTGCCCGCAGGGCTTCATGGCATATCCGGTGTCGGGCGGGGCGACCCACTTGGACGTGGACACGCTCAACGAGCGGCTGAAGTCCAACGGCGCCATCCGGCACCGGCACGCGCTGCGCCCCGACGAGGCGCACGCCTGCATCTTCAGCTTCGACGACGTCATCGTGGACACGCGGGCGGTGCAGCGCGCGGCGTGGCAGCGGCTGGCGGCGGAGCAGGGGCTGCCCTTCCCGCAGGCCCAGGCGGAACGGCAGCTGTTTGACATCCGGCCGGAGCGCGTCATCACAGAGGTGCTCCTCCGCCATTTAATTGCCTTAATCAACCTGGTGAGGCTGGCGGGTGTGATCCTCTCTCTGTCTCTCACCGCCTGCGGCCTGTTGCGTCCAGAGGCACCGGTTCAGGTTGCAAGAACAGTTGCAGTTGCCGTGCGCAATGTAGTCAATGCTGACAGCGGGACTGCACCGATGTCGGCATGTATCATCCTCTAGATGCATTGTGTCTCCGTGCCGTGCAGGTGCTGCAGTGGACGCGGGATTGGCCCCGCGCCCAGGAGCTCGCATACCAGGTCGCAGTCATCTTCGCAGAGGAGGTGGCACAGGTGCGCCCATGCCTCTGCTGCCATTCGCTTGTCCAGTGGCGATGAGAGGCTTCCACAATCAGCGTTGGGTGTCAGTGCCCAACACATGATGTGCAAATCGCAGGTCAGCGAGACTTTGCCCGGGGTCACGGCATGGCTGCGCGCGCTGCGCTCCGCGCATGTGCCCTGCTGTGTGGTGTCCCCCATGCCGGCGCCCCTGCTGAAGGTGAGACATGCCGCTCAACGTCAGCCAGCTGATACTGCAATGCACACGGCCTTTTGGAGGGAATGCCCCTGCCATGGCCTTTGTAGACAACTTCTGCTGAAGTTGAGATCCGGGCCTCAAGTGATGCTGTGGACTTCGATTGATTGATGGCTTACTGCTCAATTGCTGACGCTGCAGGAGCTCATGGGCAGGCTGGGCATTCAGCATTTCTTTGAGACCCGCGTGACGGCGGAGGACGGCACGGAGACGATCGCGGAGTCGCTGCTGTCGGCCGCGCTGAAGCTGCAGCGGCCGCCCAACCAGTGCGTCGTCTTCGACAGCAGCCCCAACGGCGTGGCAGCCGCCCACAACTGCACCATGAAGGTGGGCCCGCGCGTCTGCATGTGGCAGATCACGAGCTGACGTCATCTTCGGTCATATTGACTGCCCTGTGGCTTGCAAGCAGTCGCAACGGCGTGTGCTGCATGCAGCAGCTGCTCCATTCATGTTGATAAATTTCGTGATTTTCTACAACTCCATTCCGCTGCATGGCTAGGCGGTGGCGGTGCAAGGGGCACATAAAGGCTATCAGCTGCAGCAGGCTGACCTGACGTGCTCCAGCCTGGCAGAGCTCACTGTGTACAATATTCGGCGTCTCTTCGCGCTGAAGGTGGGGCTCACAGCAATTTCCTGATCTCCCACGTCCGTTTCGCGATGCATTATTTGTCATGATGTGGGACGTCGCACGCTGGCACGTGCAATGCCGGGGAATCAGCGGTCCTCTCGCTGGCCTGCAGGGATATGAGCACATGGACCTGATGACAGCATCGCCTGCATCCAGGCCGCCAAGGCCGAGGACCACCAACGGGGTTCTGGACTGAGACATGCCGCAGCCGCAGTTTTGTTTGCTGTCTACATCATTGACCTGTACTTGCTCTCAGCTGCCGCTGCGGTGCGAGATGTGGAGGGTACCATAAACCAGCCGCGGCATCGCCCGCTTGCAGCAGCGGCATGAAGTAAACATGCTAGATTGTTTACTTCTTTTCCCCATTGTTTGCTAATGTGCTGGGGATAGGCGTTGATCTTGTCATAGGTGTTCACACTCAAGAGTTGATCAGCTTCCCCGCCGCTCCCTCTCCCTGCCTGCATCCCCTTCCCACCTGCAAGGCCCACAACAGAGATTGCTCCATAGTACTACTCGTTGGCCTGCACTTTCAAATTGCACCTGCGGTCCAAGCCTCGTCCGGCTCACAGGCTGAGACTGCAACTTGCATCTGTCCCATCTCATGTTACTGCAAGTAGCACGGGCCTCACAGCTGCTGCAGCCGGCGCTCAGGCTCTCGTTCCGCAGCGTTCCTCCTAGGGTGAAAAGTCTTGAGTCTCATGCATCCATAAGTTCGCACCTGATCATTCAGACACACTCCAGCAGGTAGCCGCACTGCGGCGCATAAAGCATGCTCGATCGGCGCATCAGCAGTGGCTGTGACCTGGTCTTCGCTGTTCCGTGCAGGATTTCGCCACCCAAACGGTCATGTCGGGCGCGGCACCTCGGCTGGGCAAGTTGGACGCCTCCCGCAGCGCGCTGCTGCTGTGCGACATCCAGGTGGGTGCGTGTAGCATATCCCGAGGTGGCTCCACTGGACAAAGACTGATGTCACATCACCTCAAGGATCCGGCCTGAACCCCGATTCCTTGCTTCGAAGCACCGTGAGCGAGCAACATCGCAACGCATGCAGGAGCGGTTTCGGGAAAACATCCAGGGCATGCCGGCGTTGATTGATGCTTCAAGGCGGATGGTGAGAATGACGTGTGGTGCATGCTGGGTGGAACACCCTCGTTGGTAACCCACGGACCATTCAGCATGGAGTGTTCCATTGCCATGTGACTACTGCATGTAGGCTCGAGGGGCAGAGGCGCTGGGCATCCCGGTGCTGGTCACAGGTCAGTGGAAGCAGTTGCAGCGCCGTGTGACGAACGGTGTGCCAGGCTGTGTTGCACCACGCCTCACCTGTGCACACCCCAAGACCCACCACCATGCCATTGCTGCACATTGCCATTGCGGACCCACCGTCCGTCGCTGCGCGTGCAGAGCAGTACCCAAAGGCGCTGGGCAACACCGTGAAGGAGCTGCAGGAGGTGCTGCCGGAAGGCACTGTGACGGTCGACAAAACCAGGTTTAGCATGTGCGGTGCGTTCATCGACAAACCTAAGATCAGCACGTGCGTTGGATTTCATTGGCGTGACGCCCTGTTAGAAGACTTGATGTGGTGAGTGCAGTGGCTGAAGTGTTGATACTGCAATGTTGAGACAAGGCACATCCTCCACTGCAGTGGAGGGCATCGAGAAAAGGTTGAAGGAGCTGTCTGATGTGAATCAGATCATGCTTGCCGGCCTGGAGGTAAGGCGCAGACAATTGCTTTGTGCCATCACTGCTCCACCATTTGTGACACATCCATTGCGTCCAGGTGAAGGTGCTCAACAGGTTGCCAGATTACCGGTCGGAACACGCTCAAGCGAAATTGCTTTCCCCGATGCAGACCCATGTGTGCGTGCTTCAGACGTCTCTGGACCTGATCGAGCAGGTGCCTGAACGGTGCTTGACACGAGCTTGACTACACTTCATTGTGTGCATGAAAGACAAGCTGTGGGGGTCAGGCCACTGAACACCATGAATGTGGATCCGCAGGGGTATGAGGTGCACATCATAGTGGACGGCGTGTCATCACAGCGCCTGGGTGACAGGGCCGTCGCCCTGCAGGTGATATGTGCGCACCTCCTTCGTGACTGTCTGTTGCGTCAGACGCTGAGTGGATTGATGCAGACAGCCACATTGTACGGCAGACGCAGCGTCAGTGCCAGAAGCCACAATGTATGGTGGGCTCCGCAGCTACAGTGAGCATTTGTTCTCTGCTGCAGAGGCTGGCACAGGCGGGTGCCTTTTTGTCCACCCAGGAAATGGCGCTGTTTCAGCTGGCTGGCAATGCAAAGGTGGGGTGCGGCCCCTGTGGCACTGGCCACGTGCGGTGCTGCCTTGCCACGACTTGCTGATCGTCACCCAGGCCTATCCTGGATTAACAAATGTTCTGCTGTTGCAGCACCCGGCATTCAAGGCCATCTCGGGGCTGGCCAAGGAGACACGACCCGATCCCATCCCGCTGCCGTCAGCGCTGTAAGATGAAGTGGATGCAGACGCTCTGGCGGAGCGTATCTATCCTGGGTAGATGAAACTGGCGGAGGACTTGTAGCCTCAGAGCTGTCGCGCCTGTGGAATGCAGCAGGATGCAGCAAAGATGCAGTTATATTTGCGTGCAACATAGTGAATGGGTGCAGCACCCTGCCTTCTCCAATCAGGCTGAGCGGCAGGTGAGGTTGCTTGCAGAGCAGCGCGAGCACTAATTGACATGGACCCTTGAACTAGACCATACACCTCTGGCATGTTTCAATGGCCCAGTGCTGCAGATGATGACTTGCGGACATGTCGCACACAGAAAAAGTACAGCTCTTGCAGTCACAGCCATCGATGGATCTCATGTTGTATCCGTTACCGGACTTCAGAGGAAAGTTTTGTGCAACGAATTCCAGGCCTGCCAAGGCGTCAAAACAACAGCTTCTTGAAAACCACGACCAGCAGCATGACGATGACCGCGACCACCAGCAGCATGATGCACATGATCATGCGGCTCTGCTTCTGTTTCTTCTCCGCCTTCACCAGCTGCCCCACGCCCTCCTCCACCTGCCGCATGCGGCGAGGTGCCATCAGCCATTCTGATGATGCGGGAGACGTCATTAATCCCACATGATAGGCTGATGCAACACGACCTTTGAGAGTGAGCTGAGGCTGCAGAGTTGCGCTAGCACATGACACAGTCACTCAACTCACACAGCCCCCTCGTAGCGCTGGTGGCAGTGCACCACTAAGACCCTGACTGACACTGGTCACCTACTGCAGCGCGCCAGGTGGCATGTTTGCCAGTACAATCGCCATTGGCGCCGCACCTTGAGGGAGACCTGCTCCATGTTATAGTCAATGCGGTCCAGGATGGTGCCCTGGTCGATGACCAGCGTGGACAGGTCCTTCATGATCTGCGCCAGGTCTGCGATTGACGACACGATGCTCTGCACCTCCCGGTCCCGCTCATCCGCCAGCGCGTCCATGCTGCTCGCCTTCATGGCCTGCGAATTTTGCACATCCACCAACCATTGTACTTGCAGCGACTGTGCATTTCCGCTACACCCCCAGTTCCTGGTCTGCGAGCGCATCTATGCTGCTTGCCGATATGGCGTATGCACAACCACCAGGCTGACCATTGCAATCATCATTGCGCGGCAGTGCAGTGACTTGCAGGCCCCAAGGGAAGGGCTCAGCTGCGCATGTTGGCTTGTGCCAGAGCACGAAGAATGCACTTCGACTTAAATTTGAATAAATTGTGATCTTCACGTCAATACTCGCTTGGGGACGAACGACCGCCACATTTCATGTCCTGCGCTGTCGCCATGGAGTCTATTTGCACACCCTCAGCTGCAAGTCCATCAAGCCGCAACCATACCCGTCTCCGCAGCCGCTGCCAGCCCCCGTATGCACCCTGATGACACAGCTAATGTCAGTCTCAAGAATCTGTGAACTTGCATCTTTGATGTGCTGGATGTCTGTGAAGCCGGGGTCGTACTCGTCCCCGGGGTCGCCGCCAGCGCCCGAGGGCACTCTGAATCATTAGCGCCTGTAAATCTTACGTTCTGTGAGTCGTGCGAATTCAATGCAACTGGGTCACCTGGATGTCTGTGAAGCCGGGTTCCTACTCGCCCCCGGGGTCGCCGCCGCCGCCCGAAGGCACCTCAGCTCTCAACACTGTTTGTGAGTCTCACAGTCTATGAAGTTGCATATTTGATGTGGGTCACCTGAATATCTGTGAAGCCGGGGTCGTACTCGTCCCCGGGGTCGCCGCCAGCGGCCGAGGGCCCGGTGTCCAGCCAGCTGCCCGGCCCGGCGCCCTCCCGATTTTGCCGCAACCGGTTGAGGTGCTGCTTCTGCTGCTTGCGAAACTGCACCGACAGCTTCTGCAGTTCCGTCGCCAGCGTCCGCTGCACATTACGCTTGACCTGCAGGTCAGAGTGTCGGCAAGAAGTCAGGAGCCTCAACAGCTTGTGACTGCTTCAAGCAGCAGCCAAGAGCCTCAACAAGCAGTCAAGGGCCTCAATAGCTTGACATCTGATGCGAATGCTCACAGATCCACTAAGCAGTCAGACTCTCAAGCCAAGCAGAGCCAAAGATGCTCCTGTCATGATGCTTGTGTGGGAATCCTGTCTTGGCAGGTTCTGCTTGGCATCCTGGCCCAGCTGCAGCTGCATAGCAGACCCACCTTGTCATCGGCCTCGCTCGCAGAGCGCTGGTCGCCAAAGCGTTGCAGCTGGCTTTCTGCTTGCCGGAACAGGCGTGTGATCTCCTGCGTCACCACCTCGATTTCCAGATCCTTGCTGCCTGTGTCATCAAAGCTGGTGAGCGCCGCCTGTTTCAGCATAAAACATTCTGCTGAGCACGCCAGTGAGTGTGACCTGCGCATGCATCTGAGATCAACGAATGCTGCAACATCTGCATCTGCAGCAGCGTAGTGTCCTACATGCCTCCATACTGAACACACTGCCAGCCACGGCGTGCGCCGTGAAAGGGTCCACAGACTTCACGACGTCACCTGCCCATGCAGCTTGCGCAGCTCGCCCATCTTGGCTTTGATCTCCAGCATCTCGGAGCGCGTAGACTCCTTGAAGTTGACGTACTGCGGCGGCAGCACCCCAGCTGTGCCCGCCAGCCCCATCTCTGCCGCTGAGGAGCCATTTTGCACATGGCTGCCAATTGCTGCGTCAAGCAACCTGCGGTGCACGGTGCAGAGGTGTTGATGACGCATCGTTGCGATGGCTGCCTCTGTGCACCGCGCACCAAGGTTGCCACTGCCCATGCAAGCCTGGCCATGATCACACACGCTGGCACGCTCAAAGCATTGCAATGCAGGTTGCGGTCGGCACGCTGTCAGTCACGATGGTACCTGCTGGCGTCTTTGCTGCTGTCATTGCCGAAGCGGTTGATGCCGAGCGCCTGGTTTCGGTATCTGAGGAACAGGTCTGTGCGGTTCCGCGTTGTTCCCAGGACAGCGCCAGGCGCCGACATTGCTGCGCCTGGAAGTTGCGGTCAGCGGCCAGCCAGGGGCGTGCGGCTTACATGTTAGTCAACACATGTTTCTGTCGTTGCAGCGAACCCAAGATGCGGCCTGGTATCCAGCACTACTCCGCGTCGCGGGAGACAGCAAATATCGACCACCCAAGGTGACAACGAGTAACTAGCGGCAGATCTGGATGCTGAATGCTAGCGTATGCGAAGCACCTGTTCAAAAGGCCACAGAGGGCGACAATCAGGAAGAGTCAACGACTGTTGATCAGCAATAGTCAATAGCAACAGTCTCAGCCTCGCGGCATATGACGGTGCAGAGCAGCTCAGAAGTTACCACAGTGTGTCGAAAGTCCCTTGCAAGCGCTTAAACTGCCTGCAGGTGTTGTAGAGCAACTTTGTCACAGCTCGTGCACAGCTCAGTGTGCCGAGGGGAATCTAGGCGCAATCATCGGGCGTTCCCGCCGTCAGGCAGATTTCCAGTGGGGCTCGACATCGAAAAGTGAGGGTGTGCGACAATCGTAGGTCAACGTGGCGCGTTGTGGCGCGTTGCACATCTTAATAAACCGAAACCAAGCAGTCAAATTTGAATGCACCCTTTCAAGCTGCAGTCGAACTACATGCCTACGTACCATGCGCGGGGAGCGCACATCCTTCAAGTTCCAGCCGTCATGACCAGGGCACATCGCCAGCCGCCGTAGCGAAAACAAACGAAACCGGACCTGGTCTGTAAATACCCTGTCATTGCAACGCCAATTTGACCAACAGCTCCACCAGCCATCTTGTGGCTAGGCCATCCCCAAAACGGTCTGCAAAACATGCCAACGGCGCCACCCATGCAAGGCAGTCCTGGCATCTCGGCCCGCAATTGGCTGTGCTCGCACCCAAAGCTGGAGGCCAAACAAATTCACGAATAAACGCTTCTGAACCCTTACACCGATCAAGAGCAAGACCACTGGTTGAATGGCGGGTTGCACAATAAAGAAAGACTGCAAACCAGATAAATTTCTAATATTGATTGAATACTAAAACTGGGGCGCAAAGACCTGCGCCCGAGATCGCCGGTCTTTGCAGCGCGTGCACCTGGCCGGCGCCGCACTGAAATCAAGCCCTACGACTCTGTAACTGCTAGGCGCTCCGGCCCAGATGGGGAGGGCGAAGATGCGAGCTTGCCGACGAGGACGAGCAGACTCGTGCAGGCACACTCCTCATGTGATCTTGATGTCAGCGCAGTTCCAGAACTGCAACACAGCAAGCAGAACAGCTCAGGGACGCATTGTGCAACACGAACTGCCTCAGCAGAACAGACTACACTCACGCCAATGTCCACCATGTAGATGCGTCGGACTGACCTTCTCAGAGGGCAGGGCGCTGTTCTGTGCGTAGTTGACCGGGCAGTTGCGGTTGCCACCAGGCTGCACCTTCAGCATCTTAGCCTTGTCGACGCCCGGAAGGTAGCAGCTGTGTCCGGTTATATACCTGCGCAGCAACGAGGTAGGGTGGACGTCATTACTCCAGGCGGATCGTGCTGTTGCCGCACAGTCAAGCGAGTTTTGATGCCGAGCAATCGAGCATGAAAGGCAATGCTCTGTCAATGCGTGCATGTCTGTGCACAGATTGACAATAATTGACTAGCAGTCTGTGAGGCTTGCCTCCACTGCAGAATGCATCGACTGCACTTCACGCCAGCCGGAAGATGCCACGACGAGGTGACAACATAACTGGCACCTGCAGGTACAGGTACCCCAGCTCTCAGTATAACAACATGACCGTATCACAGTTACTGCAAATGTTTGACTATGTTTGCTTTCAGACTTCATTCAGATATGAGCTTTCAGGTGCGCACCTGGCTTGCCGCTGTACAGCCACAGCTTGGTTTGCTTAGTGCTAGC
This sequence comes from Tetratostichococcus sp. P1, assembly GCA_036584455.1. Classification (NCBI taxonomy): domain Eukaryota; kingdom Viridiplantae; phylum Chlorophyta; class Trebouxiophyceae; order Prasiolales; family Stichococcaceae; genus Tetratostichococcus; species Tetratostichococcus sp. P1. The sequence goes on from BTPI01000011.1 coordinate 516,083, forward strand.
ATTCTTCAGAGGGTATGTGTTCAAACACGCTTCTGAGAGCCTAGCCCTCTCTGCCGCTACACTCGTGCTCGTCAGCGGACAGAGTCGAAACGTGAAAAAACCCCTACAGTCATGCAAATCGTCACAATTTGCACCAGCTGCAACAAGACGGGGTCTATGATAGCAGAGTGAGCGGAGATTGGGCGGGTGTTGCAAGTACACACAGATGACGAGCGCAGTGCAGATACGGCGGCATGCTCTCACCAGTGATTGTTGGTTATCTGCAGCCAAGAGCCACCAATCAGATCAAACTGATCAGCAAACCGCGAGACACAGCCCGATCCGTGCATGTATCAGCCAAGTGAATTGCTTCCAGAGGCAGCAGGTACAAGAGAGAGGCCGCATGCTGTATCATGCGATTGGAAATGAGGCGTTTGCTACAGCTCATGCACACGCGCTATCATGGCACCAACCACGCACCTGGACGGTCGTCTTGATCACCGCGCCAGACTTGTATGTCGCAACAATCTTGCCTGTCGAGAGCTTGCCCCCTGCAGGCATCATCGCCGTGGGAACTGATGTCAGCTACAGGAACCCTGCGACCCTGCACCTAATGGGTTTGCACCGCCTGGAAGCTGCACTGACTTACCGACTTCAAAGCTCGAATCGCCCACTTTAGTGCCGCCACATGTGGCGCCATTGTTCGGCTTGCCGGCCCTACAGGTATTGATGAGGCGGTGACGGTCAGTGGCGCACTTGCATCCTGTAGTTGTCATCCAACAGGATGAGCAAGACGGAGAGTGGGCCAAATCGCTATGCAGGAACTCACTCATCATCAGTGCGACGGTTCCACCTGTTCAGATTCATGGGCTGGTAGAAGTTGTATGGTGAGTAGTAGGTTTTGTAACGCTGGCCTGCCACAAGCCAGTTGCGGGCCATGGGCACCTGTGCGGACAGACTGCATTCCGATCAGCGGCGGCACAGCAAGTGCAGGCACACTGGCTGTGTCTCATCAGCCATGAAACTAGAAGACGGCATGAGCGCGGTAGATTCTCTACGCTTGACAATTCAAGCAATCAAAGCAGTCAGGATAGTGGCAGATGATGGTGCATGCAGCTGGCATACCATCATGTAACCGTGCGCGTCGGCGGCGGGCAGCACAGCGGCCGCCAGCATGAGGACGGCTGCCAACGCCATTGTCGGCCCGTGATCGCCCGTTCCAATGATGCGTTGTGGCTCGCAAGAATGGACGAGCTGCGATCCGGAGCCTCGGTCCTCCGGCACCTGCAGTTGAAGGAAACGTGCTCATCAGGTACAGTTTTGACTGCCCTTGCGCGTTGCGATATCATGCAAATATATTTCGAGGTTGGTGGGAGCTCTTGAGTCCATCAGAAACTTTCTGCATGCTAGTCTGCGCGGCGACTCGCCGCCAAGACGCACACACAGCTGGCCCGACACAATCTCGGCGAAGTCGAACTCAAGGATGCACAACGTGCAACGGCAATTGTGCGACGCCATTCTTGCTTGCACGCGGAACACCCGACAATAGAGATCGCAGTGCACTCCGAGGTGCCGCAAAGATATCAGCAGAGTCTACTATTTACACCACCGGCCACCAAGCATGGGAGAGTCAGACCATGCACATGGCCCCACATCAGCACACTGCCCTTACCGCTGCGCCAAGCCTGTTGTAACGTGTCAAGTACAGCGCTGGCGTCACGTTGAAGGCAGGGTAGAGCGTGTGCACCACTAGGCACGGCTGAAACGGCGTCGACACATGCCCAAAGTGCAAACCTTGGTCCAGACAGACGGGAGGTGCAGTCGCGATCGGCGCAACTGCATGGCCATACGCTGTCTGATTTGAGGTTGCTGGATCATCACGCTGCTGTGCATCTGCCACCTGCGGCCCTTGACGCCCCGGACGGGACGCGCACAGACCCCTCTTGTGAAGAAAGGGCGCTCGATTACATCTCGCTGCCGGGCCGAAGGAACCCCGCATCACATTTTCTGTATGGCTGTGTCTCACTGGAATGTCAGTTGCGCGTATTCTGAGCATGCGTCTTGCATGCGGAGCCGCGATGAGTGCGGCCCCATCCTCACCTGGTGGATTGGAGTCGGGAGCTGCCGTCACAGTCACAGTGCCCGCGGCAGATCAGGTGCTGCAGACGAATAATCTACGCCGAGTCTCTGCGTCGGTTGTGAGGGCCCCCCAGCGCTCCAAGACATCATGCGGCAGCTCGCGGTGCCCAAACCCTGGCAGATTGCTCAGTCTGGACTGGTGGCTGTCTGACATAGGTTACGAGATGTACCATGCTCAAACGGTCATGCTCGACATGTTCCATTGCAGATGTCCCGCCCCACATTTCATGTCTGTTCTGCAAGACCTCGGCTATCCGATCAACCGTTCTCAGCTACGTCAAGTCCGCTTGGCAGGTGTTTGTACAGTGATACGCCTTACTCGTGGCATGGCGCAGCGCGCATCAAAACAGAAAGTGGTGACACAGCACCACAACAATCATGTGGGAAGGTTTCTACCGCGCTCTGCTGTGCCACTACCCTGCCATCTCTTGAACCTGCTGGACGGTATAGATTGTGTGTGCCATCGGACATGAGCTGCAACAACTCTGCTGTGCGCTACAACCCAAAGACTTTCCGCGGCGTGTGCGCTGGTGTGCGGCGCCCGGGCGTGGCGATGGCCGCACGCTGCGCCTCTCGAACGCTCGCGGTCTTCTTGGCTTCCTCTGCTGCCGCAGCCTGCAATCCAACGAGACATACACATGGAACATCCCCACAATCTATCAAAATGCATTGTCGTGCACCCCTCTCTGCGAGAACGACGTCAGCACCTTGAACCATCCAAAGCTACATCAGCCAGCACGACAGGGTCAGCCGCGGAGAGTATCAGAGAGGCGCGCACTGCTTTCGCCGCCTCTGCTCGCCGCATCTGCACGTCCATGGTGGCCATGGCCTCGCGCTCCTTTCGCCGCTGCTCCTTCCGCGCCGCCGCGTTCTTCTCCTGTTCACAACGACAGCACAGGCGTGAGATTCAGCAGTAACTTAGATCGCAGAAGGAGCTGGCGAGATCGGAGAGCCTGACCATCCTGGTTAAGACCATGTATGTGCAAACACCATGGCGACGGCTGACCTGTGAACACACTTGAGGAAAGGGCGCACCTTGATGGAGAAGAACATGGGGCCCAACTCGGCAAGCCACTCGGGGTCCACGGCGGTGACGCACTGCATATACTCCTTGGACGTGAACACCAGCTCGTGGTAGCAGATGTAGTCCGGCGTGTACCCCAGCCCGTACAGCGCCGACGTCGGGTGCAGGAAGCACGGCATGCCTGCACATGCGAAAGTGGGATGTTCTCTGTTTACTGAGTGAGGCTGCCGGTGCTTTGTACATTGCAGCAGTTGATCGCGAAATAGTGCAGAGTCTGCAGGCTGTCACAGTGCCATGCCACTGTACGATGCAGGGCAGGTGAGCCCAGCACATGTGGCAGGTGATCGAGCAGGTGCCGAAATGAGTCTATGGCATGCAGGCGGCACGCACCGGAGCGGCAGTTGACATATTCGCCGATGCCCTTGAGCTTGGCGGCGTTGTGGAAGTAGGCGGAGCAGATGGCCTTGCGCACCACGTCCCAGTCGCTGCCGCAGCTGTTGATGGGCACCTTCTGCTGCTGCATGATGTCCAGCAGCTGCGCCCGCACCTCCTTCGCCTTCCGCAGCCCTGTGGCGAAATGATAGGAGCGCGTCAACACACACCTCTGTACCGGTGATTCGGATGGTGTGCTTGCATGGCTGGTCTCTCACAAGTCCTCTGTCTGTGCGTCACTCTGAATGCTCTGAAGCTGCCACACGAAAGAAAGGTGACATGCATTCATGATCTGGGTGCAACTGCGCAGCGGCTCACGGGTCAGCACAGCATGTGCCTGACAGCACGACCAGCCTGAGGCGGAGCGCACCCTTGGCCTGGAGGAAGTGGTCGGAGCACCACTCCGCGCGGTAGCCGTTGTTCTTCCACTGCTGGTACACGTGCAGCAGGGTGAGGTGGTCCGACTCGGGCACGAAAAACTTCTCGCGCGCTGCGTCGGACTCCTCCGCCCGGTCCGGAGGCCGGAAGAACACGCTTGGCACGCTCAGCATGCTCACCAGCGTTAGCACCTGCAGTCGCACAGGACAACACCGTGAGCAGGCATCGGCACTTGAAACATGCTGTAGCTGTCGGCACTTGACCTTGCCACAGGCAGATTGCAAATGACCAGGCCGGGAAGCATGCAGCAATGCGCAGCTAAGATGTGGAGGCATTCACAGGCCTAGCTGAAGGGTGACTCGGGGGTTTTGGGAAAAAAAGCACCTCGCTGCTGCAGCCGAGCTCGGCGCCCACCAGCAGCATCTTGGCCAGCGGCGGGTCCAGCGGGAACTCCACCATCTTGCGCCCTATCTGCGTCAGCCCGCCTGCACGGAGGCAATGCAGCCATAAGAAGGCGTCATGCTCTGCCACACCAATTGGCTACTGTTGGACAAGGCAGCTGCCTGTCATAGCGGTGTTGAATCTCTGCTTGTCTAAGGGTGCTTCACAGAGTCGATCAACAGCAAACCAGATTTTACGCAGAACTGCATGGCAGGAATGTGGCACGCACCAGTGTTGTCAAGCGCGTTGAGGATCCACAGCTGGTACATGGAGTTGAGGATGTTGTCCTGCGGCGGCGGGTCCATGAAGTCAAACTCCAGCAGGTTGTCCACGTTCAGCGACTTCAGCAGCAGCACCTGCAGCGCATACAGTGCGAAGAGATGAGTGCACAAGGATGAGCGGGGTTGTATGATGACGCAAGGATCACAGCGAAGCTGCGGCACAGCGGAGCTGCCATCAACGACCATCCGAGCAGTGTCGCAGCTCCAATTCTCAAGGACACAGACAAGCATGCATGCAGACAGACGCATCACTGCGACTGAGGACGCGCCCAAGCCGGACAGCGATCAGCAGCCCATTGGGCAAGGACACAGCAAGACGGTCGGCGCCGCACCGTGTTGCCGAGGTTGGTGCGCTGGATCTCGGGCACGTTGGTCTCCAGCATCTCGTTGCGGAAAGCGGCCTCCGTGAACAGTCGCCAGCAGGTGCCGGGGCCCGTGCGCCCGGCGCGCCCGCTCCGCTGGTTGGCCGCCGCCCGCGATTCCGGGTACACTTGCAGCGCGTCCATGCCCATCTGCATGTTCGCAGCATGTGGCCTTCATCCGCATGCAATGTGGCCTTCAGCCACATGCTTCTCAACTTGCGCCTGGCGCAGCCTGCTTGCGTGAGGCGGGCACCGCGTTGCAGCTCTGGCACACTTCAGCCACGTGGCAGCCAAAGCAGCAGGTCTCGGCCACCGGAAGACCCAGCGTGCCTGCGGAAGGGTGCTGCCAGGCGCACCTTCGGGTTGTAGACCTTCATCTTGACGTAGCCGGAGTCGATGACGTAGATGATGCCATCGACCGTGAGCGACGTCTCCGCAATGTTGGTGGACACGATGCACTTGCGCACGCCCGGCGGCGCCTTGTCAAAGATCTTCGCCTGCAGTCACTCAGTGCCAAGCCGTCAATCTGCTGCTCAGCGAATGGTCTGATGACGTTCCAGCTCACAGCTGCGCAGTTCCCATATGGTTGCGCAAGGTTCCTCATGGCGAATGTCTGCGGAAAATAAAGATCTGCAGGTGCAACAAGCGACACCTTTTGTAGACGGATGAGGCCAACAGGCGGCACAACAGAAAGTTGCCCAGGGCCAGGGGTCTGCCATCTGAATCTGCCGTTCAACCAACCTGCAGGTCGGACGGCAGCTGGGAGTAGATGGGCAGGATAAGGAGCTCGGGGGCGCCGTCCAGGCGCTCCAGCTGCTCCTTGATTTCGAAGCAGGTGGCCTCGATCTCCTCCTGCCCCGTCATGAAGATCAGGATGTCGCCCTCCGGGTGCCCTGCACAACGCAGCACATTCAGTTGTATATCACGCACAGCCATGGGGACCATGCACAGCCGCATGAGACAGACCACTGTGCACATTGTCGGCCAACAGCAAGCACAGTGACGGCATGGTGGCCGATGCACGCTGAGCACGTTTCCAACTCCTGTTTGCAGAACACAAGTGTGATGTTCACACATTGTCAGGCTGGCGTTGTCTACTCTAGGACACACCCAGGTGCACGGCCATGGCCTGCTTGACGGCGGCGAGCACGTAGTCCTCCTGCGGCGTCTTGCTGAACATGACGTCCACTGGGAAGGTGCGGCCGGGGATGTTGAAGATGGGCGCCCTCGCAAAGAACTCCGAGAACTTCTCGGCGTTCAGCGTTGCGGAGGTCACGATCAGCTTGAAGTCCCGCCGCCGCGCCACCACCTGTGCAACGAGAACATTGACGACCATGGAGACAGTTACATAGCCAGCTTCAGGTGCCGCAAGTTGTTGAGTTGGAGCCGATGTCTGCAAGGGACGACGGCCTCTGCAGCATTGAGGGCAGCGTACATGACAGGCAGTGAAGGGCAACACGATCACACCTTCTTGAGGATGCCGAACAACACATCAGTGTTGAGGGACCGCTCGTGCGCCTCGTCCATGATGATGGCGGAGTAGTTGTCCAGGTCGTCCTCTCGCAGGGTCTCCCGCAGCAGCACGCCATCCGTCATGTACCTGCGCCAGGAAAGTTGAACCTCAGGCACAGCATCAAAGGGTCGAAAGTGTTTCTGTGCAGGGCATCATCCGGTCACCACTCACAGTGCATTGCAATGGTGCATGCAGAGGTGGAGCAAACTGGATACGAGACAACACCGAATGTGTCCTGGAGCTCACTTGATGATGGTGTCTGGTCCGGTGCAGTCCTCAAACCGGATGGCGTACCCAACCTGCATTGCAGCAGCAACGTATGTTGTCAGCACAGGTGCACATATATTTGACTCACGTGCCATCAGGGGACAGCAGAGGACGTCACCACAGCACAGCAGCTGTCAAGTGCACCTCTTTGCCCAGCTCGCAATCCATCTCCTCTGACACACGCTTGGCGACGGACATGGCAGCCACACGCCGCGGCTGCGTGCACCCCACCATGCCGTAGGTCGTGTACCCGTCCTCATGCATGTACTGTGTCAGCTGCAGATTTGGCGCAGGCAAGTCTTCAGCAAAAGTAGCACATATATCAGCCGTTTTAAGACGAACCACACGCCCCAGGGCACATCTGACCAAGGCATCAGAAGCAGCACTCAAAAGGGTCTGGGATTGGCTGACAAGCAGCAGTCATTTTGGCATGGCCAGAACACAGCAGCAGGCAGCACCTGGGTAGTCTTGCCAGAGCCGGTCTCGCCGACAATGACGACCACCTGATTCTCACGAATGACCTGAAGCAGCTCCTCCCGCACCTCATACACTGGCAGCAGCTTGCGCTGCTCCGTGATTGTGTTGCTCTTTGCAAACTCGCTGACCTGCAGGAGTGCAAACCTCAGGTACTCATATTTCAAGCTGGACATGTCTACCAGGACTGACAGAGTACTTACAGCACATGCATCACTGCGGCTGCCACAGCTTAGCAGGCAAAGCGCTGCAGGCTAGGCTGGACGTCTGCCATTGAATGTCGAAACTGTTGCATCCTCCGTGACAACGACAAGCAAACCAGAGTGAGCGGCAGCAAGGCTACGCACCGCCTCATTCTTGCGCTTCATGTGCTCGCTGAACTGGTTGTTCTTCTTGTAGTTCTCGTCGTCAGAGCCGTCGTCATCCCGCTCGCCAGCCTCCTCTTGCAGTGCCTTCTTCGCCGCATCCCCTTCAGCCTGCTCTCCCTCGGTCAGACCTGCGATTGGCAGCCGTGTGTATAGATGAGGCTTTGAGATATGCAATCATTCAGACACGTTCTGGCAGCTGAAGGTCTTTGTGTGTAAAGCATCTGATGAGCATCTTCGTGGCGTTTGGCAACAAGCATGAGAAGCCGATGTTGGGCTGGTATGGTAGTCTCCACAGTTGTATTTCGAGTGCCAGCACACCTGTGATCTTGCCCATCTTGGAGCCGGCCACCTCCCAGAAGCGGGCTCGCGACTTGCCCGCCTCCTTCTTCTCCCTCACTTCCTTGACCTGATGGGCAGGCACAGCCAGGCTTTGAGAGGGACTGCAGAGCAGCGACAGGCTTGTCCACAACGCTGTCCACCACAGTGTTTGTACGCAGATGTACCACACCTGAAGCACAAGTTCTGCACACAGGTGCACATACGCCAACTGTGCAAGCCCAGCTACATGCAGCACGCACCAACTGGGAGCCATTGCGGGAGATGACAGCCATGTCCGAGGTGGGATCCCGCAGCGGCAGCACCAGATCTGCCTGCGCATTGGCACTACTTGTTCTCGTGAATAATCGCCCCAAAAATGCCACAGTGATTTTGCATGTGATGTGCATGTGCACAGCCGGCACCTTGTGATTGCATTTTGCGGCTGTGCAGCAGCGCCAAGGCACACCTGCTTTGTGAAGCGCACGCGGCCATCGAGGAAGGGCGGCATCGTGTCGTGCACCACCAGCACCGTGCGGATGTCATTGTCCGCATCAAAGTCCAGGTCGTTCTGCATGCACAGCATGCACCAAGGATCAGTTGAGTTTGCTGCTTGTGATTGCCCTACAGCAGGAGCATGTGCAAAATCGGTTTCCTTGCTGGACCCAGACTGACGATGAGGGGGAGATGACAGCAAAGATGACAACAAATGAATCAATGGCAACATGACAATAAGAGCATCCGCACCTCGCGGGCGCGCACAACGCCGGAGGTGAAGAGCCGGTTCTCCTCCCATGCGTTGATGTCCTTCTGCACCTCGCTGGCGCGCTTGCTCTGCGCCAGCGTCATCACGCTGCCGTCGCGCCGCGTAAGCCGCTTCTGCATCTCCGCCGCTCGCTTGTCAAAGAGCTTCTCGTCGCCGACGAAGGGGTTGTGCGTCTCATCCACGCCGCCGCCCTCCTCTTCCCTGCAGCAGCATGGAAGTGCAGGTAAACGTTTGCATCTGAAGCATCCAGAACAGCAATTTGCTGTCAAGATTGTGTTAACCGCACAGACAGAGGCTGGCATCATCAGCTATGATCACTGAGCAGTCAGCAGCATTTTCCAGGAGATATCTTGGCACTGACAGATGTCACTCAGAGCCAGCAGTAGACAGCCGCTTCCATACTGGCAGCGCACCTGTCGTACCACTCGCGGTCCAGCTGCTTCTCGTTCGCCTGCCACTCGGCGTCCAGCAGGTCGTCCGTCTCGCCTCGCAGCTCCGGCGAGCGGTCGCCCGCGCCGTTGCCGGTGCCCGCCCCGGGGCCGCCCGCCCAGGCGTTGGCCTTCCACGAGGGCGTCATCGCGGGGCTCGCCGCCGCGCCCGCAAAGCGCACGCTGCTGCGCTGCCGCGGCATGCCCGCGCCTGTCGCGTGAGCAGCGGCCTCGCTCGATTTGTGCGTGGTTGACGCGGCTGTGGGTTTGTGGTGTCGGGTATGGTTCGGTGGCTTGCAGGTCATCACCAGAAGCAGACTGAGCGGGCGTCCATTGCTCATCAGCTGATGGTCAACCAGCATCACGATCGATCAGCATCATGCGGACGTGCAGCTGGCGCTCTCAATCCTGCATGATATACCCAGTGGGAGTGGCGACCCACCGCCTGCGCTGCCTGCCCGCACAGGGGCGGGGCTGCCACCAGCGCGGGGATTCCACGCCGAGCCGCCGCCCACGCGGGGGGTGGCGCCGCCGCCGCCGGATCGCCAGGGCGTGTCGCCACCCCGGGAGGACCAGGGGGAGGGACTGGGCGCCGCGCTGCCGCCACGCCTCTGCATCAGGCAGTGACTTCAAGGTCACCGAGGTGACATGCAGACCAAGGGAGAATCATTGAACACTACCACCACACGGGGAGCAGGTTTCTGTCTGGATTGACCGAGTTGCGTCGCTAACTGCAGACAGCGGAGCATGCCGCTGCCAGGCTGCAAACCCACCTGGCACCGGGCCTTTAGACACTCGACTGAGCTGGACTGACCGACATATCACCTGGAATGCTGTTCTGACCAAACATCAAGTCGTGCTGCTCACCGAGGAGGGCGTCATCTCCCACTCGTCCTCGGCGCCCCTCCGCCGTGGGGTGGCGGCCTCCCAGCTGGAGCCGCCTGCCCTGGTGCCGTTGCTGTCCCACGCGGCCGAGCTGGGCCGGCCGTCGCGGCCGTCACGTTGTCTGTCATCATCACGGCGGCGGCTGCTGCTGCTGCTGCTGCTGCGCCCACTGCCATCGCGGCTGTCTCGATGCCTACACATGATATCCTAATTTCGACATGAAACTCTCCTTTCAGCACGCGGCTGCTCGAATTCGCTACCCCGCACAGAGCTCGTGAACTAGGTCAGGTATCCGCAAGGAGCGTGCCAGGTGCAGCGGGCACAACGAACATGCCTGTCGCGATCGCGGCTGTCGCGATGCCTGCGGTCGTCGTCGTGCCTGCCGCGGCTGTCGCTGCTGTCCCGTCGCCCCGAGGTGGACGCCAGCTGGCTGTCCCTGATGCGCTCGCGCTTCCTGTCTGCGATGGCCTGTGCAACTTCCTGGTTGACGCCACCTGCACAGCATCGCAGTGACTGGTTGCAACCACTGGCTGCAGTGATAGCCGCCAAACCGTCCCACATGTATGGCACGATGAGCACAGACCGCTGTTGTGGCATATGTTCTTAAGTGGCTGCACACCTGGCCTGCTCGGGGTCTCGACCCGCTGTCCCCGGAACTGGCGTGGCTGTGTGGGCCGCCTGAACTCGCCCGTGGCTTCCTTGTTGGCTGTTTCACCGCCTGGCTGCGCCTCGTCCTCCTCCACGTCGTCCGCAGCGGCTGCCATCAGCTTCATGCGCTTGGCTGCAGCACAGTGCACATGCATTGATGGTCTTGGATTTGACCGTAAGGCGCACATCTGTTTTGCGAGCAACGATGTGCCACGCGACCTGCCAGCTTGAATGCAATGCCAGTGTCCATTCCCAGTGTGGTTTCACTGGGCAAGCTCACCCTGAGGTGGCTCCGGCTTGCCCTGCTCCGCACGTTTTTGCACCGCCAGGCGGTCCAATCCTGTGGGACCAACACACGCACAGTGAGTTTACACGACACACCGTGCAGTGATTTCGCGCTGGATATAGGATTCTGAGCAGGCAACCAACCACGCAGGCCGAATCCTGCTGCCCGGCATGCCTTGCACTGGCAGCGCATGCAAGCAGCTGCGCACCCAGCAGCGAGCCGCCCGGCGCAGGCGCCTTGAAGACATGCCGCTCGCCGTCCGGCTTGGTGCGGAGCACTAGGCCACCCTGCTGCTCCAGAGGGCCCTCCATGCTGCCCACGACAGCAAAAGCGCCCTCACCGCAGCGAGCCTGGCCTTCAAGCCAGCACTGTGAGAAGGCACTGCGACATGAAAGGCCTGCTGTTTATTGCTGCTTCCACGGCTGTCCCATCGCAAGCGTCTTACGACGACTGAGCTTTGCAAACGCAGGAGTGTGGCAGAACAGGTTCCGGAATGTAGCTTCATGCATGCTGCAGGCTGAAGCTCCCAAATTGTGGCCATTCTGCTGCTTGCACAAACTTCTTACCTCGACTTTGCAAGGCGTCATAGGCTTGTCAAGAGCCCTTGCTTGCGGCTCACCTTGCACCATTCACACATACTCAAGTGCGCCCACTGCGTGGGTGCTGATCCTCCATGCGCTGCCGCTGATACAGAGGTTTGAGGAAGTCGTGTGCATCTAAGGCTATTGAAATCAACCGCGTGCTCACGGAAACATCGGCATGAGCTCGCCAGACAGTCTGGATGAGCTCATCAACCGCACGCAGCAGCGCATCGACCACCTCGACAGGCTTGCCGGCAGTAAACCCATGGCCAAGCAGCCGCTGGGCGCCAGGCTGTCCAGCCATCTGGCAAAGCACGGCAACCTTGTGGTGAATGCGGCGCTGGCAGGCTGTGTGTTTGCCGTCGCCTGGGGGCAGCTGCGGCAAAAGTACGAGCACCAGGTCAGGGATCCTGATGACGAACGCTTCTGCCATGCATCCATCGTCAGCTGCTGTCGGCCGTGCTCGCATGCAAACATTGCGTGGATGGTGTCGTCGCCAATCATGGCATGCATCTGCATGCAGGGCAAGATGCAGGACAAGGAACAGCAGCTGGCAAAGGCGCTGGCAGAAAACCGCAGGTGCGCGCCAGCGGCGTGTCACCTGCAAACACATGATGCTCTATGCAGTCCAGCTCCTAGTGCTGAGGACGTGCACCACCGACATGCCGGCGTGGCTGCAGGTTGCAAGACCGGGTGCAGCGGCTGGAACACAGCATCGGCAGACTCGGCGACGATGTCAGGTACCCGCTTGATGTCGGTGAAGACTCCATCTGGTGCGCACGTGGCGGCCAGACCAGCAGTTTGCCACTGGAGAGTGCAAACGAATTTCAGTGCGATCACAACCCTGCAGGCAGGAGCTGGACAAAGGCGGGTGGCGGCTGTCGCCTGTGGCACAGCGGCTGCGCAGTCTGCTGGGTGAGGAGGGCACGCCGGTGGGAACAGCAGCGGCGGCCTCACCAGCAGACAGCGGACACAGCAGAAGGCCGCCAGTACCGATGATCTGATGCTGTGTGACGCTCTGAAATCTTTTATTGTCGATATTGACTGTCCGCGACACGAGCCAGTAGATTATTAGCACCGGCTGCTCCTGCAAGGGAGAGGCAAAGATGGTTTGTGGCTATGGGACCAAAGGGCACCACCATGTCAACGTCAATGTCGTTTCTCAGATGCTTCTCTTCCTGTCGACATCTGGCCTACTCGTGCTGCGCTGCGAACCCCACGTACGCACTGGGAACCTGCCGCTGTTGCGGCGGTAGCTGGCGGCAGACTGTGCTTTCATAACGAAAGCCTTTGGAGGGCGGTGATTCAGCATGTGTGAGGATTACAGGATATGAAAGCATAGAATGACGAAGTGCGGAGAGGAGGAAAGGTAAGGAAGGAGGAGGGAGGAAGGAAGGAGAGAAGCAGTGGCGCTTAGCCAGCCTGAATACATCTACTTTCAGAAAGGGAGGGAAAAGGAGAGTGAGAAGTAAAAGGAAGGAAGGAGGAGAGGAAAGAGGAAAGGAAGAGAAGGGAAGTAATGTGACAACATGAGAAGAGAAGCGGAAACGGAAAGCAGCGAGGACAGAAAGAAGAAGGCAGTAGTAGAGAATCGGAAAGGAGGATGCGAGGATGCAGAGGAGAAGAAACAGAGAAGGAGGAGCAAAAGAGCGACTCGAATGCATGCCACAGACCAGCACAAGTTCCCCCAGGCAAGAGCAAACACCACCATGAAACACAGGCAAAGATCCTAAGCGCTGTGCAGCCTAGCCTGCATGCGCTCCCACAACAACCAATACTGCCCTCCTGTCAACTGGTTCTATCAGAAACTGTATGATGGTCGACTGCTGCTCGAAGCTGAGTTTGCACTGCAAAATACACAAGTCACCATCTGACCATCCACTGACCACTGGTGTCGGCAGCAGGCAGTGCGCCCTGCAACGCTGCACCCATGTGGTGCAGGGCAGGACAACATGCCCACCGCCGACACAGACCGCACACAAAGGAACCAACAGCACAGTCCTAGCCTGCCTGTGGCCGCAAGCGCGGTGCAAACACCCCGATGACAAAGGTACAGCAGCCCCTGCAAAGCTGAGGCTCGGGGCACAAGAATAATGGGATGGCCTGCTGGTGTTTTCGAAACCACGAGGTATCTAAAACCTGCTTCCTAAACGCTCTGGCGATGACAGCCATCATCCTGTACCCTCGAGCACTGTGCTATTGCTGGCCTGTCTGCCGACTGGCGGCAGGCGTGCAGGGCAGCTGGGGCATTCACGCTGTCGCGCCAACTGTGTGCTGCGGCTTCAGGTGGTCGAGGACGCCATTGACGTATGGGCTGTGCGACACCTGGATGCATGTCAGATGGTGCAAAGTAAGACATTTTGCACATGAAGCAGGCGACCCACTATGTCACCTTATGGCAGCTCTGACGAGCATAGCGTGGCACGGCACTTGCAAGCAGCCTTATGCCAGCAGGTGTGGTCACCTTGTCGATGACGGGGTCGGCGTAGGGCGAGATGACGGGGTACAGCCGGTTGGCGGCCGTCTTGTACACGTAGGTCGTCTGCACCTTCGTCAGCACGTCCGCGCCTGTGTCGACTGCCTTGTTGTACACTGGCGCTGTCTGCAGATGAGGGAAAGCAGCGTCAGGTAATGAATGAACGCGTCAGGTAGTGAATGAACGCGTATTGAATACGACTACCAGCGGTCACAGCCTGGAAGCACAGCATGCAACGTGACGCAGGAGGTTTTAACACAGCAGCACAACAAGCAGCTCACCACGATCACATCGTGCGCCTCAATGTACTTCTTTTTTGCCAGCTCGACTGACGGCGACACGGCATTGATGGTCTTCTGGACTGCAGACATACACAGTGCGGCAAAGTCGGCGGGATGATCAAGCCAGTGATTGCTGGGCTGCATGCAACGCAAAGCCGCCTGCATGCAGCTGCGACTCGCCACAAGGGGTCCGATGTGCATGCACTGAAAGAGTTTGCTCATCCACCAAATCAACAGATGCGCGGTTCGAATGTCACCGCACCTGCTGGGATCTCGGTGAGCTTCTCCCAGGCGACAGACACTTTCTGCAGCAGCACGTTGGCCTGCTCGCTCAGGTAGGACGGCACCGCCTTTGCCTGCTCCACGGTGGCCAGCAGCGAGTCCACAGCTGCCTTCGTGGCGCCGCTCACGCCTTCCTTCTTCAGGAAATTGACTGCATGCACATCGGATGCAGCATCAGCCTGTGGTACACAGAACAGGTGATGATTGGGGTTTGATGAATTCCAGTGGCATATCCAGGGTCAAAGTAGCACCTTGTGCCAGTTTGAAAGTGGGGATGGCACCAACCTGCGTCCTTCGCCTGCTGCAGGTAGGCGTCCCGGGCGTCCTTGAAGTGCTGCAGGTTCTTCGCGTGGTAGTCTGACTGGTGCTTCACTGCGCCGGCCAGGTAGGTGGAGTTGTTCGAGTAAAAGTCCTCTGCCCGCTTGACCAAGCCATCGACCTGCCGCGCAAGCACACAAGCCCGGATCAACGCCGCGTTTCTGCGATTGGCATCAAACGGCGACCTCCGAGGCGTCGATCTGGCATCTGGACGACAGCCAGCAAGTACGAACGAAGCCGCTGCTGTGCAGTTTCCCATCAGACCAGGCAGCAAGCAAGACGAAGGGTCTGGAGGCGGCGGGCAGCCTGCCTCGGGCGATCCGGCAGCAGCTCATACCTGCTTGTCGACGACGCCCAGGGCCTGCGACGACTTGTCCTGCACGGTGTTGATGATGGGGGCACCGTAGCTTGCGCCAAGCTCGCTGAACTTTGATTCGACCGCCTGCACCCGCGGCTCCAGGAAGCTGGGCGTGAAGGAGCGGCTGGTATGGTAGACGGAGCCGGCCACCTCGTAGCCCTTGTTCACGGCGAACTCGGTGTACGCCTTGACAAAGTCCAGGCGCTGCAGCGACTGCCCTGTGGCATCACTGGCCTTCTGCTGGGCCTGCTTCGCTGTCTGCTTCGCCTGCGACTGAGGCTGCGACATCTTTGCGCTGTGATCGAGCACCGAGCACGTCTGATCGAGAGCGTGAGTAGGAGTGGCAAGTTTGAGTTGACGGACGAACGGTGTGCCGGGGCTTGAACGGGTTTAGCGGAGGCAAGTGGAGACTCCACTTCTCAGGGTGAAGACCGCGGTGCCAGCGCCCTGCAGTGAAACCATAGCGTGGCAACCCTTGCGACACAGCTCCAAGATGCATGCTTGACGGCTGCAAATTGTGCATGCATGAAGGTGCATACATGCTCATCAGCGCAGTTCGAGCCACCGCATCGACCGTGATTCATCATGCTTAGGCAGACGTGCTGACATTAGAAATCAGAGAACACAGCGGCGCAGGCAGGGTGTTGGCCTAAGGTGCTGTTCAAACCATCGTCATGCCGGTGCCTGTTTCCACAACGCATGCCAACGGCGTGGGCAATGCCGGTGCGGTCAGCGAGGAGTTGCAGACGCAGGGGCCATTTGCCCGCCTGAAGCGTCCGGCAGCGGCGCAGAGCGCCGAGATTGGCGATGCTCAGCAGGCAGACGGACGTGCGGATGCCTCCGACACGGCTGCCGCGGCTGACACATGTCAGCAGGCTCCTGCGGCGCCGACCGCAGAGGCGGCGACTCCGCCGCAGGCGACGGCAGCAGCGGCATCGATCGAGACGCACCACCTTACCTTCAGATACCCGGGCATAGGTGAGGTGGTAGATGCTACAGTGCATTTTGGGGTGCAGGTGTGTTCAGCAGCACTGATGTGCGCAGACGCGCTACTGGACGATGGTAGAGTCGAAGACACACGACTCGGTGATACTGCAACCCTGCAGATGGGAGGCCGCTGCCTGGTGCACCTTGCGTGGTGCAGGACATGACGGCGCAGCTTGCACCCGGCAGCAGATGCCTGCTGATTGGGCCCAATGGTGAGACGCCCTTGATGACAGATGCCGGACGATGCACACAGCGTGACTGCGAAAGGTTTGCATCCCACTGCAGATGCACTTTCCTCGTGCTTATAGGTGCTGGCAAGACGTCGTTGCTGCGCATCCTGGCGGGCAAGCACAAGGTGCCAGAGGCGGCAGTCAGTGTCCTGGGGCGCCCGCCTTTCTATGCAACGGAGCTGACCACCACAGGCAACGTGGCCTACATCGGTGGCAACTGGGAGCGAGATGTGGCATTTGCGGGGTACTCTGTGCCGCTTCAGGTGCGGGCCGTCTGTAAAGTGTCAAGCTGTTCTTTTTGCATGGTGAGAGGTATGACGAGCTTGAAATGCCAAGGTCCACAACGCCAGGAACCGGACCCTTCCACAACTCCGCAATATGTAGGGTGGCTTCAGTGCCGGCGAGATGCTGGGCCACGTTCAGGGCGTTGATCCAGCCAGGCGGGCGCGGCTGATCAAGGTGCTCGACATCGAGCCTGACTGGCACATGAACAAGGTGTCGGATGGCCAGCGTCGCCGCGTGCAGATTGCCATGGGGCTCTTGCGACCCTTCAAGGTTGGTCGTGTATGCAGACTTTTACATTGACCTCAGTTTGACAATCGCAGGTACTGTCAATGGGCTGCAGCAGTCGTCAGTGAAATGTCTTCACTCTTGCTGACGTGTGAGGCAATGCTTGCACAGGTGCTGCTGCTTGACGAGGTCACTGTGGACCTGGATGTGCTAGGTGAGCAGCGGAGCATCTGCATGTTGCCTGTGTTTCGTCTTGTAGCTGCTTATCAGCTGCAGCGTCGCAATGGCATTGCTGACAACAACAGCATGACATGCAGGCCGGGCAGACCTGATGCAGTTCCTGAAGTCAGAGTGCGAGGACACTGGCGCTACAATCGTGTACGCCACGCACATATTCGACGGCCTGGAGTCATGGCCGACGCACCTCATGTACCTGGCCAACGGCACCCTCAAAGTGAGTGCGGCCTGCGTCACCTGTTGCATCGCCATTGACAGCAAGCTTTCGGCATGACCTCCAGCGGCCCGCTTGTCCCGCACTGCATTTAGACAATCCAGTAGTTGCGCGACCTCGTCTGGCCGCCTGCTGATGTTTCATGATGCTTGCAGGAGTTTGCACCCGCATTGCACTTCCCAGAGCTTGAGCAGGGACGCCTGCTGTCCCTTGTTGAGCGCTGGCTGCGGGCGGAAAAGGCGGAGCGCAAGCAGCGGGACACCTCACAACCTAAGGCGCCGCAGCCGCAGGACACAGGCTCAGACTGGAACAACGGCTGGGCGCCCGGCCGGCTGACGTCCACTGTGAAGCGGGCCGACGGCGGGCAGGCCGTGTCCGGCGCACTGCAGCACAGCAGCAACACTGTGCTGCGCATGTAGCTGGAGCTGTTTGACCTCAGGGTGTAGCAATCGGTTGTCTGTCTCGGACTGAATTGGATTGCAACATCTCGTTGGATTGCAACATCGGAGGTTGAGTCTGTCGATCAGCGCTGCGTTCAGTGCATGAGCCTGCCTAACCTCTGATGTCAGGAATATCTTTTTGTGGAGCCAGGAAGCTGTGTACTGCATGACTAATGTGAGATCTCGCCAAAGGGTTACGCCAGCATGCGCCTGCAATGTGCTCATTCTGTCCGTGGCTCGGCCGACCTGCACAGGCTGCTTCTGCGACCGTGCCACTCTGCCTAGGAAGCCTGCGCGGATCGCGAATGCTGTCAGACATACCGACATCAGGGAAAATTCAGGGTTTCGAGCAGTCCAGCGCCAGGAAGCATGGACGCCCGCGAAAAGAGCCAGGCCTGTCGGTGCTGATCGACCAGCCGCAGAGCGTGCCAAGGAAGCGGGCTTCGGTTGACGGCAGCACCCACTGCTTGGACCCGCTTCTGCCTGCGGAAGTGGGCCTCGCCACAGCCGCCTGCGCAGAGTTCGCCGGGCGTCAGGGATTTGGTGACCGACTGCGTTTCAACACCGTCACTCTCAGCGTGAGCTCCGCTGCCTCGAGGCGGACGTACAAGTGTCCTGGCTGGCGAGCTGACATGGACAGCAGGATGTTACTTCGGCAAGCACCTGTGCCCTGCTGCAGCTTGACGTGCTACATGTCGAGGATGAACCATCATCACTTATCCTCAATGCTGCCAACAGGAGCCGCCCAAGGCGGCGGTGCTCGCGTGGCAAAAGGGGGTGGGCGCGCCACCGGCGCGGGTCGCCTTCTGCATCATCCAGGTGCCCGATGCGGGCATCGTGTTTGAGGCTGATGTGCTGCTGAGCGAGGAGCCGGCCACCGTGGTCGGCTGGCGCAAGGTGAGGCCTATGCCTGCTGCACACCGCGCGCCTTGCCGCTGACAAAATTAGGGTTGGACCACCATGATGGCTGCGGTTTCAGTTCTTGGATGTACAGCTGTGCCATCCGGCATTGTCTGTCACATGGATCTGACGTCGACTCACGATTCACCATGGCGTCGCAACGCTGCTCTAAAGTAGACCATTCGTCATTCTGGGGCAACAGGTCGATGGCGTCCAGCCCATGGTTACGATCGAGGACTGCATTGAGGCGGAGGTCATATTCAAGGAGGATGCCACGGTGCAGCGCCTGTGCAAAGAGCGGTATGGGATAGAGGACATGGCGGAAGTCGCGTGCGACCCGTGGTACTACGGCGAACGCTTTAGTGAGTTTGTTGTGTCAGACTTCACAGTATCTGGATGTTCCTGCGTGCAAATCAACCCGTGACAAAGTTGTATGTGTTCGTCCGAGGTCTGATGGTGGTGTCTGTGTGCGTCCCAGTTGAGCCGGGCACAGTGGAGATGTTCGGCCGCTTCATCCAGGTGCGGCCCATAATTTATGTGTGCACCACCAGCAGCTGTGGCTGGATCGTGCAAATCATGTGCATGTCTCTGATGCGATCTTACCCGGGATGATGTGGGGCATGCAGTGCTTCCTGTACACGAGGAACCCGGGCGTGGCGGAGGACAACCACTACGCGCACCCACTGGACATGGTGGTCAACCTGGTGAGCAGCGGTTGCCTCTGCATTTGCTGGCAGTGTGATCACAGTACACCTCTTGTCTAGGCGCGGTGATCCTCTGATCCAAGTGCATCCTGCTCTTTCAGCTGTCATGCAGGTACATCCTGGTCGGTTGTTTGCAACTCTCATCAGAGGGTCACTTGTGTTTGTCAGGACATGAACACGCGCAAGGTGGTGGCCATCTGGCACCACGAGGGCAGCGAGTACAAGGTGCCGCCTGTCAACTCCAACTATCACCGTGACCTGATCGAGCGCACCCTGCGCGCCAGCCCCAAGCCCCTCAACATCGTGCAGGTGTGCTATGCCTGTCAACATATTGTCATCTATCACTAATCCACCCTGGCAGTTGCACTCTGGCATCAATTCCTGGCTGGGGAATTCACAGCCTAACTTGGCGAGCAGCTGACACTTTTTTGTGCTTCCTTCCCGCGCAGCCTGAGGGGCCATCGTGGGAGATTGATGGCCACCATGTCAAGTGGCAGCAGTGGGACTTGCGCGTGGGCTTCAACTACCGCGAGGGCCTGGTGCTGCACCAAGTCGGGTAGGTCATGTGTCCCTCTGAGCAAGCAGCAGATTTGTAAGAGCATGTGCTGCAATACCGTGGTGGCCCTTCTTTCAGAGAGAGCCCTGCTTCACCCTCCTGGCAATGCCGCAGGTATGAGGACAAGGGGCGGGTGCGGCCTGTGCTGTACCGCGCCTCCACCGTCGAGATCATTGTGCCATATGGCGACCCTCGTGAGTCTTGCTGCATCCCTCTCTGCCTGGCTCCATGTACTGATGTCCGCAGCACTGCGCACTGCACCGTGGTCGAGGTGTTTTTGTTGGTGGCCCCCGTTTCCCAGAAATGCGACAGGTTATGTCTGTCCGGCAGGCGCGCCCTTCAACCGCAAGTGCGCCTTCGATGCCATGGACTACGGCCTGGGTGTGTCCGCCAACTCCCTGGAGCTGGTGAGCTGTCGCGGCTGCACATGTGTCTCCTGGTGCTGCCTGCCCCTCTGATAATTGCAACATGCCAACGATTACAGCTTGTGTCACCTGCATCACATCTGCTGTCAGGCTCATGTCAGTGTGCTTCAATGTGCAGGGCTGCGACTGCCTGGGCACCATCAAGTACTGGGACGGCGTGCTGACGAACACCAAGGGCGAGCCCATGGTCATCAAGAAGGCCATCTGCATGCACGAGGAGGACTACGGTACGCCGTGCTGCAATTGCTCACCACCATCTGATGTGCCCGCAGCTTTCCCAGGAGCAAATCCGATGCATTGCTGTTGGATGCTCGCCTTGCTCTGGTAGAACAACTTGTTCAAGATCAGAGAGTGCCTGATGCGCAGGGGTGCTGTGGAAGCACACGGAATACCGGACGGAGCACCTGGAGGCTCGGCGCTCCCGCCGTCTCGTGATCTCCTTCTTCGCCACCATCGCCAACTATGAGTGTGAGTCATGTGCCCCGTACTGTGTCCCAAGCCAAATTACCACAAGCGTACCCTATCATCAGCCGGCTCTGTCCACTGCTGCTGGACTGGACTGCGTCAACTAAGTCATGCTGACATTCAAACATCTCTGCACAGACGGCTTCTTCTGGATGCTGTACCAAGATGGCACAATCGAGCACCAGGTCAAGCTCACAGGCATCCTCAGCACCAACGGCCTGTCACAGGGCGAGGGCCCGCAGCCAGACTACGGGGTGCTCATGGCGCCAGGACTCAATGCGCAGGTGCGGCACGTCTGTACATATTGTGACGGCCAGACGGCTGCAGCGGCGTCAGGAGGAGTACTATGGTGTCGTTGCGTCCTTCACCCATCCTTGCATCCCTGACTATGCGTTGTAGATTTGACGCATTTGCAGCCAGCACACAGCAACCCTTGATGTTGTTGATCACACTCTGCACTCGCTCTGCAGATTCACCAGCACTTCTTCAATGTGCGCCTGGACATGGCGGTCGACGACGAGAATGGTGGCGCTGCCCTGACGGCTGTCGAGGTGAGAACCTGCATCAGCTGCTGCTTGTGCTGGCAGCTTGGATACTCGTGCATGGTCGCTGTGCCTGCAGTGTCTTGCGCTTGCATGCAAGCCTACATTTGCAGGGGTTTGGGTGCAGCTCAGTGTCTTATTGTACAGTGTGAGATGTTTTGCTACAGAAAATTTCTGACTCAAGAGCAAGGTAGAAGAGCAATTGTGTTGGCGATGCACAGGTGAACTGCGAGTCGATGCCTGACGGCCCGGCGAATCCCTACGGCGTGGGGTTCTGCGCCACCGAGACGGTGCTGAAGACGGAGCAGCAGGCGCAGCGCAATGTCAGCGCTGTCAAGTCCCGCGTCTGGAAGGTTAAGAACCCCAACAGCATCAACCCCATGAATGGTGCGCATCCTACTCTTGGCAGTTCAAGTTTAGGCTGAGTTTAGGCGATACAAAACCTGCCATGGCCGGCTGCCAAATGTCGAGATTGCAAGGCTCTCATTCTGCCTCCTCAAATCGCAGCCAATGACTGACATTGCACTGTCTTTCACTTTACTTAAGCCCTGCCTGTACCATGCCACAGGGCAGCCGGTGGCATGGAAGCTCATGCCTGGGCCGACGCCGCCACTGTATGCCAACCCCTCCAGCTCGCACCACCGCCGTGGCAAGTTTGCCACCAAGGTGTGCATCATCCTGCTGCAAGCCCCTTTCACCGTTTGCTGCCCCCAGCTGCATGTACTGTTTTCTGGTAGCCGCATCACTGATGTTTGCCTGCGGCTGAAAACTCAGCTGTTTGTGTGGTCCTTGCAGCACCTGTGGGTGACGCCATATGCGGAGGGGGAGCTGTACCCGGCTGGGTTCTACCCCCTCGAGCCCAACCCTGTGGGAATCGAGCAGTGGACGGAGAAGAATCGCAGCTTGGTAGGCAAGGATCTGGTGCTGTGGCACACCATGGGCGTGACCCACATCCCGCGCCCTGAGGACTTCCCAGTCATGTGAGTTGCACATGACCGACTGTACCCACATGATCGACTGCCAGTGGGAGCATGCGTCAGCAGGTATGTCACGTCGTGTGCCTGGCCCTCCGAATCAATCTAGTTGGCAAGTTGCTGAGCTTTCTGACCTTTCGCTGTTGCAGGCCGTGCGAGTATGCATCGTTCCACCTCAAGTGAGTACTTGGCGGCTTGCGTGCACGTCAGCATTGGGTTGTCGTGCTGATGCTGTTCATGGCAATTCTGCATCATGTGGACGTCGAACATTGCGTTGCCCTGTGCAGGCCGGCTAACTTCTTCGAGGTCAACCCGGGCATCAATCTGCCGCCAAGCGTGAACATGGCCTCTGTGGAGGTGGGCAACGACAGCAGCTGCTGCGGCGGCGGCGACGGGGCCATCACCAAGGAGGACGAGATTCGGGACATGCAGGCGGATGTGTCGCGACACAACTGCTGCGCAAGCAGCAGCTGCAGCTGCTCTCCGGGCTGCACGTGCTCTGCGTGCGGCTGCCGAGCCCGTGCACTGCGTGCTATGCAGCCGAAGCTGTAGATGACTATCGACCGGGCGCAATTCTGGGAACACCGCAGGGATGGCTTCTTGTTTTATCAGTTGAGTAACTAACAAGCAGTCCGTTTGGACGGTTCAGCTGTCGATCTTTTGACACTGCAATCAGTGGGGCCGTCATGGTCTACTTCATTGTCAGCCTGGAGACATGCGGCTGGCATCGGTTGGGAGGGTCTCAAACGGGAACAGACCTGAATGGCAGAGCAACATACCGTAGAGATATTGCCGCATGTCTCTGACGCATGTGAGGTTTGGAAAGTCGATGGTACTCAAGCACTCTTCCACCGCTGTAGCATGCACATTTAGTCAAACTATATCTCAGCATAGGCTCCTGGACTAAACCACAGGGGATACTAAGGATCTAAGGTCAAGCCTGGTCAGAACATGCAGACTCAACATCAGGTGCAACTGTTCTGACGTGATTTGAAATTTCGAAAGTGATCTCCTGCCCTTGCAGTCCCAGACGGCACAGATGCATCACTGAACGCAAATTTCAAGAGTTCGACGCACATTGCAAGTTGTCTGCGGTGGCGCGCACTGCCAAGGCTAGGCACAGCGCCATTGCACCCGGCTGACTGCCTGAAGTTGACAGCCGGTTTCTATGCCACAGTCACCTATCTCATGACGCTCGCAACCCATGCCTAGCGTCAAACCGGCCAGAAAGCTGTACCTGGGCGCGAGAGTAGCGAAACGCTTCGGAAGACACGGTGTCTTTGAAGGTGAGACAACTGGATGGCTATGCTGATGCGCACATTGCTTGCTGCATGGGAGCTCGTGTACAGTGCTCACATGATGCATGATGCATCATGCAGGGACCGTCACCGACGTGGTAGGCTGTTCATCGACGGCCAGGAGGTCCACCAGCTGCACTTTCACATCAGGCAAGTGACTCTTTTGGCAAAGCAACTCTTCCACTCCCTCTACCTGCACACACTCAAAGATCATCTCATCTTCATTCGAAGAATCAGTGTGCTGCTTTGATGCGTGCAGATACGACGGTGAGATTGGATTCGCCCGTGCACTGTGCCATTGCGGCACGCAGCGGCGCCCGACGCACGCTATGCACAAACTCGGCACCTGACATGACGATCACGTCCTGCACGTGTAGTTCCCTTTGTCAAAACGGCACTGATAGACCATCACGCTGCTTTCATTCCAATAATGCAGACGGTGACGAGGAGGACCTCACCTGGGAGACGTTTGAGCCCATCCTGATCAAGGACAAGCAGCGGCAGCAGACCCCGCAGCGGCAGCGAGAGGTGCCGCAGCAGGTGCCCCAGCAGCAGGTCTCTCAGCAGCACGCGCCACCACAGGAGCAAACGCCACAGCAGCAGCAAGAATCACAGTGGCGGCAGCTCAGGAGGCAGCAGGCGGCCGAGGACATGACGCGGCGCAACATCAAGCGCCCGGCTCGCTTTGAGACCGGTGCTGAGCAAGGTGAGCTGCATGGCGTGCACTTTACAGCCACTTTCGTATGCATGCAGCATGCTGAGATCCAGCAGTATGAATGCACCTAGCAGCTGTTCTGTGCCATGCTAATTGCAGATGACATGGGTGAAGCAGCACACCAGCTACCACTGCCGCGGGCCCGCCTCTCGAACCCCATGCAGTCACCATTGGCATCTCGGCAGACAGCGCGCACACAGCTGCAAACTGCAGCAGCCGCAGCCGACAAGGAGAACGAGGCACCTGCGGGCGTGCCCACTGGGAAGATTGCCCCCATCAGGTCAGGCTTGGAGGCGGCCGACTTCGGCAGCCAGCCGCCGACCAAGCGGCAGAAGCGGAGCGGGGGACCGCAGGAGCGGCAGCCGAAGGAGAAGATAGACCCCAGCCTGCGCATCACGCCGCCGCCGGGCTCCAGCGACTCGCAGCCGATGGACGCAGAGGTGGGCGCCTCAGACATTGAGCATCGGGGTCATCTCCCAGCATGACCGGTGCATCATGCTGTGCATGCTGTGGGAGGCGAGGCCTTCGATGCAGGCAGGCGGCTGTATCATGTTCGCATTGTTGTGCTGCTGTGGCGTACGCTTGTAGGAAGATTTGCAGCACGACTGTCCGATGACAACCGGGATGAGGGCAGGCATCTTGTTGCTGCAGGGTGATGACGGCTTCCGCATGCGGACGCGCGGTCTGGCTGGCCACCTGTACAGGGTGACTGTGGTCAACTTCATGTGCCACAGCCACTTCACGGTGGGTCTTTCACAGCGTGCTGCTTGAGTGGTGTCTCGAATCCATGATAGTTGCCTGATGTGCCAGGCGACGGCCAGGCTAGCTTCGAAGTCAGAAATGTTTACTGCCGGTGTCCTGGCTGCAGATGGATTTTGGACCTCATGTGACATTCATCTCGGGTGCGGATGCTTTGCATCAACTGCTGTGCAACACAGCTCTCTCCTCCGAACAGAGCTTTTGTTGTTTTTTGCCAGTCCTCGTTCTGTTTGTCAATCGCACCACACATGTTAAGTTGTACACGACAGGGACCAATGGCAGCGGCAAGTCGGCGGTCCTGCAGGCGCTGCAGTTCTGCCTGGGCGTGTCGGCAGCAAAGACGGGACGAGCCGGCAGCAACATCAACTTCATCAAGACCGGCAGCCACGAGGCCAAGGTTGGCAGCAAGACCTTATGGTCTGGCCTACATGCTGGCAACCCATGATATGCTCTTGAACAATGCGGTTGTGGATTCTGAGGCCGCGGCGCCTGCCCTGGGGTCTGGCTGGAGCGGGCTGGTGGTGCTGCACGGTGCTGCACATCTTCAAATCCTGGTGTCTTCTGCTCAGGTAGCGGTGACGCTGTGGAACACGGGTGAGGATGCTTACCGCCCCGAAGCCTACGGCCAGTTCATCACCATCCAGCGTAAGGTGGGCAGCGGCGCCGGCTACCAGACGAGCGGCGAGCGCGGCAACATTGTCAGCCGCTCGCGCGACGAAATGCTGGCCATCATCGACCACCTGTCAATTGACGCAGGTGAGTCGTGCAGATACCTCATGATGATGTTGGCATGGGCTGTCTACTGCTGCATGCAACAGGTGTTTTGCTGTCTGTCCTCATGCGCAACAAATGACCGAGCGTTGCTATTTCCTGTTGCAGCAAACCCCATTGCGGTGATGACACAAGACACCAGCCGAGACTTCTTGAGCGGCACTGGCGAGTCCGCAGACCGCAAGAAGCACGAGCTGTTCATGCAGGTATGCCAAACCTATCACATCCGATCCAGTCTCTGCGATGTCGAGTATTTGAGCCCAAGATGATCATGCTTGCAAGCAAGTCAGAACACGTGATGGAAATGTCCTGTCGCTCTACAGGCAACAAGCCTGGCAAAGGTCCGGGAGGACCTGGCGGCAGCGGAGGCATATATTGCGCAGACGGGCGATGCCATAGAGGTACGATCTTGGGGTGTTCGCTGTGTCTTTCTCACAGCAACCGCATGCCGACTGGTGTGGGTCTGGGTCAAGCAGCCAACAGACAAACGAAACGCCTCAGCCCTTTGCAGGCAGAGAGGCCGAAGCTCAGAAGGCTGAAGGCGGAGCAGAAGGAGCTGGAGAAAGCCCTGGAGCGCCTGGAGGTATTCACGTTGACTGTGTTCCCCACTCGGCTTGTCGTCTTGCAGCTGCATCATTTGCAACTTCACATCATATAAAACCCCATAGCAGTGGTGTCATATCTACAAGCGCCTTCCCCTGTCTGCAGGAAGCAGAGAAGTGGCGCGTGCAACTTCAGCAGATCACTCACGCGCTCGCCTGGGGCCAGGTAATGCCCTTTCCCCACAGTGCCTGCCCCGTGGGGATCTGCTCCATTAGGAAAATAACTCTGCGAATCCACAGGTGGGCCAGATGCACAAACTGGTTTTCACGCAATCCACCGCAGGTGGAGGAGATCAAGGACGACATTGCGACAGCCGAGGGGAAGCTGGACAAGCTGCGCGCCATGGGCGGCGCACAACTCGAGCAGGCTCAAGCGGCAGTGCAGGAGGAGGTGCACGCCCAACAGGCCGAGGTGGAGCAGCAGGTGACTGCATGTACAGTCTGCCGTGTCATCCTGTATGTCATGGGCTGCGATAACAAGTCTCCCTAGCATGCGGGGAGTGTATGCCATCGGCACAGGATAACTTCGTATTGATTGGGTCAGACTGTCTTGTGACTCCTCCAATGTGAATAAAACATGTGTCATATGACTTCGAGTGTATGTGACTTCTGCTTTCTGCTGCTGCGCTCGCAGAAAGCAGCCATGGAGGCATTTAACCATGACGTCAATGAGCTGGCTGGCGAGGCCATGGAACTGCAGGTGCACCGATACATGGGCAGTTTACACATGAGCATTGCCATCCGTGTGCATGTGCTGCTGCAGCTTTGCATGTCATTCCGAACTCATTATCGTTCCGTCAGCTGCTGTTGTGTGCTGTAGGGTGAGCACACGAAGGCCAGGCGTGCGTGCAGCCGCATGCAGCATGCAGTCCAGAAGCTCAAGTTCACCATCCTCGAGACCGAGACACAGAAGCAGGTATCGAAGTCAAACAGTGCATAGTGCTGATCAAGATCATGCATGACTGACGCAGTCAGTGCTCTTCAATTGTTAAGTCTTTTGCACATCTAGCCATCAAAACTGGTGCGGCGTGCATGTAAGAGTTCGACTCCTGTGCGCTGCAGATGCTGGACGAGACGTTGGCGGAAACGCAGGCGGAGTGGGGTGCTGCTAATGCCGAGTATAACGCCAACATCAGGCAGCTGGAGCAGGAGGTGGAGGCCCTGCAGCAGAAGGCGGCCAACCTGGACACTGCCAGAAGGTGTGCACAGCATGCCCTGTGCGAATTTTGCTTCTCTCCTCTTGCAGGCTGACACAGCTCACACAGCTGCTGTCCTGACTGGTAACCTCATTAGTAAGAAACCCATGAACTGCGGCTGCAGGTCGGCGAACGATGAGTACGTGGCTGCATGTGACGCCCAGATGGCCACCAGGAAGGCGCTGGACTATCGCAGGTCTCGGGTGAGCTGGAGCAGTGTTATTCAGCAGACTCACTATGGTGCACAATCATGAGACTGTATGGAAGACGGCACAGCTTGATCTGATTTCCCTCGCCTAATCTAATGTTGTATTGACAATGGCAAGATCGTATGGACAGCACTGCCATGGCCCCCTGCAGGTGCAAGACCTCGAGAAGGAGAAGCGGCAGGCGCAGCTGCACAGGGGCAGCCGCATCGCCCGCTTCGGCGGCTCCCCCGCCGTCGAGCTGTGCAACAAGGTCCAGCGCGCAGCCGGCCGCTTCCACCGGAAGCCAATCGGCCCGCTGGGCGCCGTACTCTCGCTCGCAGACCCCAAGTAAATATTCTTTCAATATTTTCGATACTTTCAATATAATGCAGCACAACCCCGAAGTTCTTGTAATGAATCTCTGCTGTTGGCGGGGTCTTGCCATTGAGGCCAGTACACAGTCAGCATGCACCTGCTGTTCCAGGTGGAGCTTGGCCGTCGATGCGGCGATCGGGCAGCACCTGGGCAACTTCGTGGTGCACGACGCACATGATGTGCGGCTGCTGCGGGCGCTGGCCCGCGAGGCTGGCTACGCCCAGGTCACCGTGACGCAGCTGAATTTCGATGTGCCGAGGCACAGCATGCCGCCGGGCCGCCTGCCGCCCGCTGAGCTCACGACGCTGCTGCAGGTGTGCAGTAATCATCTCCACATCTTTGACTGGCACAGCAGTGCTTGCATTTCTGGTGACTGCACTTGAGCACATACCACAGGCATCTCATCCTTGTGCTTGTTGTTTGTAGGTGCTGTCAGTGGACGGGGAGCATGGTGATGCGGTCATCAATGTGCTCATTGACCAGGTGTGCAATGCGTTTTGACACTGGTACAGGCTCCAGCTTGCTGCTGGGAAGTGCACCGATATTGCTCAGGCAGTTCGTCTGCATGAATTAACCTTTGTGCACACACTCTGCATGCAAAACATGGTGCGCATCCACTTGCTGCAGATGAAGTGCGAGAAGCTCGTGCTGTGCGAGTCGCGCCTCGAGGCAGAGAAGGCCATCCATGCGCCCAACGTCAATGCGGCATTCACTGAGGACGGGGCCAAGCGCTACAAGCGGAGGTCCACCACGGTGAGCTCCTTCTTCTCCCAATATCTCTGTCAGTTCAGGTTCGCATGGCTGCTCTGGGACGTGGGTCATGTACCAGGCATTGATTCAGGGCGGCAAGCAGCGTCCTGCATATTGATTGTATGTGTTTGTCGTGCAGGCATACGTGCCCTATCGGCAGCCAAACTACCGGCGGGGCAAGCTGGGCCAGGACGCCTCTGCCTACAGCCGCGAGACGGACGATGCGCTGCGCGCTGCACGGGTGACTGTCCTGCAGCTGGCTGTCAAGTGGGATGGTTGCTTGGGCAGTTTGGTGGCAGTCACGTTGCACGACTGATGCAGCAAGGCTGTCGGCAAGCCTGTTGAACCATCAAGTGATTGTGCCAGAGCCTGCACCTGCAGGGTGAGGTCCTGGCTGCGGAATGTCGGCTAGCAGAGCAGCTGCAGGCGGCGCAGGAAGCCAAGCAGCGCATGCACGAGGCAAAACAGGCCTTCTTTGCATGCCGCATGTCAAAGGTCAGCCGCCCGCCTGCTGGCAGGCTGA
Organism: Tetratostichococcus sp. P1; assembly: GCA_036584455.1. Taxonomy (NCBI): domain Eukaryota; kingdom Viridiplantae; phylum Chlorophyta; class Trebouxiophyceae; order Prasiolales; family Stichococcaceae; genus Tetratostichococcus; species Tetratostichococcus sp. P1. The sequence continues at coordinate 545,726 of BTPI01000011.1, forward strand.
TGTTTGTATTGGAGCCCACTCCAGGGCACCAATGGCGCCAACGTTGCACTATGGCGCCTTTCTGTCCGAAGCAACATCGTTTGTCTATGCCACAAGCAGTTTCCTTCCTCATGGCCTGGTGGTTATGTTCACAGGACGAGTCGCAGCACAAGCTGGACTTTGCCGCCAGCGAGCCGCCGCCAGCCAGTGAGCCGCCACCCAATGAGGGTGGCGAGGGGGACGAGGAGAAGGACAACCTGCAGGTGTGCTCCGAGCCCGCCGCACAAGCGCAGCTGCCAGGCAACACTGAGCATGGAACATGCGAATCGCAATGTCAGTCCTTGGAGAATGGTGCAGCTGATACTCAACGAGTCCACAAGTGCAGATTGGGCATTGCAGCAGCTAATCCGCATGGGCTTTGACATTGCCTAGGCATGATTCTCTGCTCTGAGCCTTCGATCACAGAACTAATGGTGGTTTGCATTTCCACGTGCGCAGGCAGAGATTGCGGAGAAGGCGCAGGAGGTCTGGGAGCTGCGGCAGTCGCTGGCGGTAGAGGAGGCCAAGTGCCGCGATGCCGAGGCCCGGGAGCGCGCCGCCGACGCTGCCCACCGTGCCAAGAAGTGCGACATTGTGCTGTCTCAATTTGCAAGGCAGTGCTACGTCATGTAGAGTTCCAGACACCGGCGAAGCGTGGCATGCACGCATGAACTTGAGAGAACTTGAGGTTCACATCCCAGCTCGTTCGTTTGAAATATCTAATATTCCGCCCTGTGTCCTGAGATCTTGCTGCATCTGTCTTTGTCGGACAGGCAGGAGATAGAGGACATGAAGGCGGCGAACGAGCAGCGGCTGGCGGAGATGACGGCGCGGCTGGAGGCCCTGGAGCGCAAGCAGGAGGAGCTGGCCGCCCTTGCCGAGAATCGCACCGAGATCGAGGCGCTGGTGCGTCGTCCGTTCTCACAGATTCCGTCGAGGGCGAAACATCTTGCTGAGCGTCATGCTTCATTTGCAACATCCTGCATGGAAGCCTCTGCATGTGCTTGCGGCATCATCAAATCAGCCTTGCGACTTACATGGACAGCACATGCGGCTGCCTGTTGACTTGGACAAGGATAACCTGCAGGAAGAGGAGTGGGAGACTGTGTGGCAGGAGAAGCAGAAGCAGCACAGCAAGAGCACCAGCCTGGCCGAGAAGGTGCGCACGCTCGTCACACTTGCATTGTCATGATACAATACATCCGATCAGAGCACAGCAGTCATGTCTAACTCCTATCGTCGTTGAAGAAGCTCACAGGCTTGCATCAGCGGCATTGTCGCACTGCGCAGGTGTGCAGCCGGGAGGAGGGGCTGCACGCCCTGCAGGACATCACGGCGTTGGCCGAGCGCGGCGAAGTCGACGTACCTGTGCCTGTCGACCTGCTGGTGCGATGCCGACACTGCAATGCTATAGAATAAGGCCCCAGAGGGTGTGTATGATGTGAGCTTGCCTGGCTGGGACAGGTAGGGACCACATGCTTTATGCTGTCTGAGCCACCATGCGGTATGTGGGCCGCATGAAGTCGGCAGCAGTTTTGTGTGAGTCGATCATGACATGTGCCATTGCAGGGGCTCAGCGCAGGGCGCCAGAAGCTGGAGCGGCGGGTCAACGCGGAGATCAGGGAGGCCGGCGGCAGCCAGCCCGAGCTGGAGGTGTGCCCTCCAAACTTCTGCCCTGCGGATGAGCACGCCATGTTGCATAAGTGCACCAAGTGCACTGCCAGCTGGACCGCCTCCCTGCATGCGAGCGCGTGCAGCAGCAGTGAGCCCCACGATGCAGCGGGCATAGCATCGAGGCAAGGTTCACCCCGGATGACTCGAAGCTGACTCCTCGCCAAAGTTGCCTCTACACTGAAAATGCTGCTTGGGTTGATCTAAAAGTGAAATGGCTATTATTGTGTGGTGGTGCTGCAGCTGCGGAAGGGGCAGGTGGACCGACGGGAGAAGGACCTGCGCAACCGCATGACCAATGTGGTGGCCGCCTACAACATCGCGCTGGAGGGTCTGGAGCAACGCAACAAGGCCATCGCCGAGAAGACCAAGATGATCGTCAACCGGTGCGTCTTGTCCCGACTACAGCTGCACGCCATGTGGGCCGCCACGTCGCTGTCAGACATAAGCTGACGGGCAGATTCACCATTTGTGCAGGGTGAAGAACTCGTTCGCTGAGAAGATGGGACGCAAGGGTCACCTGGTATGTACATTATGCCATGAACTCCCCGAGACATTGGTGTGCTCAAGCATGAAGTCGGGCATGTTTGTGTGTGCAACATAGGCGCAACAGGCAGTGAGGTGTCTGCTGTACATTCATGCGCGCAGGGCAGCATCACAATCAAGGACGGCAAGCTGGAGATGAAGGTCAAGGTGGCGGGCTCCTCCGAGGGGGCCGGCAGAACCAAGGACATGAAGCAGCTGTCAGGTGTGTGCTGCCGCAGCCCAGGTGGCACTGCTTAGTCGTGCCTCAGCATATGTGAGATCGTGCATCAGCAACAGTCTCACATCTTGGAGATGTCCAATACCTGCGTTGCCTCCCATCCATGGCACACACCGCACGCTGCTGGCCACGAGTATGGCTGCATCCACGAGTGGGCTATGTCTGATATTCACTGTGTCGCAGGTGGCGAGCGGTCCTTCAGCACAGTGGCGCTGACGTTGGCAATCGGCGAGTTCGCCAACTGCCCCTTCCGCGCCATGGACGAGTGAGCACAGATTTCTTGCTGATGTGCCTCTACATGAGCTTGGCACAGTGAGCCGTGGCTTTCACTGGCGTTGCCTGTGGCGATCATCAGTGACGTGCCATGCTGAGTCTCTCTAAGGAGGCTCAGCATGATGTACGGCGTGCACTCATTGCCCTATTGGATTTTTCACTGCGCAGATTTGATGTGTACTGCGACTCCATGACGCGCACTATCAGCCTGGCCACGCTCTTCGGCTTTGCCCGCCACTGCCACGAGCTCCAGGTCTGGCACTCAATCACTGCAACGTCGTCTGTCTGCTGGCACCACATGTATTGCCAATCACTGTGTGCCTGAACCATCGGGCAGCCATGACCTGCACTGCAGCTCCAATGCTCGATGCTCATACACCATGTCATCCGCCACAGATGATCCTGATCACGCCGCAAGACATTGCGGCTGTGGAGGAGGCGAAGAAGATGCTGGTTCAGAACGAGAACCTCAACTCGTTGGATCCCCGCTTCGTGCACGTGGTGAAGATGCTGCCTGCTCGGGAGAATGCCACCCGAAGCTGAGGCCAGCGCTCCGCCACTTTGCACATGGTGGCCAGCAGGCAGCTTCGATGCAACCCTGATATGGAGCCAAGAGTGAAAGCTGACTTGATGTCAGCGAATACCGTAGCTGTCATGATCGAGTCGCAGGTGTGTATGGTGAATCAAACAAGCAGGTGTCGCTGAAAAAGTTTGGCAATCCATTACAGTCTGCACCACACTGTGCCTGCGTCAAAGAATTTGCACTGCAGTCGACATCTTCATGTCACAGGGACTGTCACAGTGCCGTGCTGAGATTTGGTTGGCCTGCCTATTTCAAATCACTGGCGCCTTGACCACAGCAGGCCTGCTTATGCAGTTGCACGCTCATTCTGAACTGCCACAATTGCCATCTGGTTCTGTCTTGCTGCTTTTGCTGCTCGCGGCAGTGCAGCATGTTGCTCAGAGCAGCAGCATCTCTGAGCTCGTAGAAATCAATGGTAGGCCGGCAGGCGGCAGCTATCGCCCACAGTGGCCATCATACGCTCATACCAGCCGCCGATGGAGGTGTTGTGCATGAGGTCCATGAAGGTGTCAGTGCCCGTCACGCTGCGGATGGCGCCAAACACTGACAAGTCCGCCAGGTTGGGCTTGTCACCTGAGAGCAAGTGCGATCATGTGGTTGCAATACATGTCAGGTTTGCTTGATCAGCGACCTCAGATGTCACTATAACATACAGGACTGACAGCGGACATGAAAGTCCAGCACCTCACTGCTTTGGGTCATTGGAACCCACGCGCGCATCAGCACCACATCAACATATGTGGTGCAGCGGTCATGGCTGACTGAGAGGCGCACCACCCAGGAACTGCCGGCCATCGAGGGCGGCCAGCCAGGTGTCTGCGCAGGCGTACAGCTCCTCCCGCGCCTCCCCCTCGATGCCGTACTTCTTCCTCAGCCGCCCTGAAACAAGCCTGCATGACCAAGGGTTGCACGATGTCGATGATCTCCTACAGAAGGCGATCATATAGCCCTCTTGGCAACATGCATGCACCACATGCCGGCAGCTTCGACTGCAGCAGCGGCAAGACTCCGTAACCGCCACTGATGCTGGGACAGCAGGCATGTCAACAGCATACAGCATGACGAGAGCTGTGAACACTGAGTAGGAATTGGACGCACCACATTGTGGCGGCGCCAAAGACGCGGCCGACCTCGCGCTCAAGCCAGGTGAAGTTGCCCTGCTGCGTGATGTAGTCGAACGTCTGGAACGACTCTGCGCGGTTGCGGTAGATGTTGATGGTCAGCACCCGCACCAGCCGCGCATCCACCCACCGCCGCCACTTGTCCTCTGCCTCTGCATGCACAACTCACACTATGTTATGAATCAAACAGAGGAAGCATAGCTTGTGCAAGCTGATGTGATCGCCTGCACCAGCAGCTCAACCACCTACTGCTGCCGCTTGTCCTCACCCGCAAACGATGGCATGCCAGGTGGACTGACTTCTGAGCAGCAGTGCTGTGTCGCAGTCTGCAAGATCGCAGGGACTTTCGAAAAGGGATGCTGTGTGAAACAGTAATACCGCTACCTCGAGTGCCAGTGGTTGCCGCAAAGTGTACCTGTGTGCGACTGGCTGACGGCGGGCTGTGCGGGCGGGCTCCTGCTGAACCAGCCACGTTTGGGTGCCGGCGTGGCAGCAGCGGCTTCTGCCTCCCGCTCGGCGGCGATGCGGGAGATGATGGCGCTGCTGTCTACCAGCACCTCCCCATCCAGCATCACCACCGGCACCTGTCCACACAAACAACATTGCAAACACTGGCATCCACTCAACATGCCTGCTGTTTGCTCATGCCGGTTGTTCACGCTGTCTGTTCATGCTTGCTGTGCCCATTTCACCATAGCCTGCGGATGAGTTCAGAGGCTGTGATAGAGACTCGGGCAAGCCAGGGTGCGTTCACGTCCAGCACACAGCAATGCAGCAGATGTGGGACTGCACCTTCTTGTAGTCTGACCATTTGAGCTCGGCTTTCATGAGCGGGCCCACCTCCACGCACCGGTAGGGTATCTGGTGCACCAAGGCATTACAGCATCAGCGAAGTTTCAGAGCCACAAACCGTTCTGTTTCCAGGTCGTTCAGCAATCTGCACTGACCAGGGATGCAGCGACCTCAGCCTCACCCTGTAGTAGTCCAGCACCGCCTTGACTTTGCAGCAGAACGGGCACACGTCGTACTGGTACAGGATGACCTCCTTGGGCACTCCCCGCAGCCCCTCAGTCGGCAGCGCATACGGGTCTGCGGGCACCAACTGCGCCTGCAAATGCATGCCATAAGCTCCTTACTACAAAGGCAGAAGGCACCCACTGGGCTTGCAGATGCATCAGACTTGTGGCATAAGCCATGCATGCAGATGTTTCATCAGTGGCAACGTGGAATGCCATGCTGTACCTTGGCTATGGGTTCAGCGCCGGCGGGGGCGGGCTCTGCCACCAGCGCCTCTGCCTGCGGCTGCAGGTAGCCCAGGGCCGCGAGGCCGCCCGCAAGCGCGACCAAGACGCCCAGCCGCGCCGACTGGTCCGCCTGCTGCTGCGCTGTGGCGAATGACCTGCGGCGCCGGCCGATGCTCACTCGCTGACAATTTTAACGAACACGGTACACAGTGTGCAACCAGCAGGCATCGACGTGATACCTGGACGTGAACGCCATGGGCTGAGAGGTCTGCAGCGCCGCATGCAGGCTGCTGACGGCCGGTGCACAGACTGCAAGCCCCTGGGCCCCATCGGCCTGCAGAACCCCCCTCTGCAGCAGTGACCTCAGCAGCGCAGCTTGCGCACGACGCATCATGATGCTCTGTGCGACCGTTTCAGATGGCAATTGCAAAGCGTTTGCCGGTGTGCCCACGCTGCACTCCGATTTTCTCTTTGCTGACGTGGTATTTGCGAGGTGGTCTTTGGTGATACTGAGCTGGCATTTGTCATGCAAGTCACCGCTCGGCCTTCCTGCCGTTGACTGCATGCACCACTGTGGATTTTTAGCCGCCATAGCTCTATTTCATACTGGCGAATCTTTTGGGCTGGAGCTGCTTACAGCATTAGGTGTGTCGACTGACGAACCGTCATTTCACGAAACGTCGGACAACTCGCGGAATTTGTTTGCGCAGCTGCAGTCTTTCTTGCATTTAGCTTACATTGGTTTGTGACAAAAGACCATACTGATCATATGCGCAGCTACGGCACATGAAAATCTGCTGTTTGCAACACAAGAGTGACCCCAGTACGTTGGCAAATTGGCTGATTCGCCGGACAGGACATCACCGAATGGGCGAGGCGGGCATAGCGAAGCACAATCGTTCAGAATCGTCCCGCTTCTGAAGGGCCGGGTCGTCGCGAAGCATCGAGCCATTTGTCTACTGACCATAGCCGCAGGCAAGTGCGCTGACTGAGATGAGGGTTGCATGTACTTGAAAGGCAGGCACCCTCCATGCAGCGGTGTCAGCAGGTGTGTCGGAAGCCTGCCTTCTCAAGTGTGTTTCGGTTGACTGCAGCTCTCCATGGGTGTCTGCGGCAGCAAGGCGCGCCTCAGCGACCCCGGCGAGCTGACTTCGGCGCCCGGCGAATGGAAGCCCTCGCAACACAAGGCAGGGCGGAGCCTCGTTTTCTGCCTGAGTCCTATTCTGCAAGACCACCTGAGATAGACAGTGTCGTACATTTTGATGTCAAATATGATCTAGTCGCCAAGGTTTACTGTACAGGCGGTCAAACAGGTGGCCGATGTCAAGGCGAGCTCGACGGAGTCCATGCGGCTCAAGCAGGCAGGCAAACGGCAGGCCATCGCTGCCGAGACGGCAGCCAAGAAGGAGGACCTGGAGATCCCTGACTGTCCAAAGTCAGACGAGGACCTGAAAACCATCGGTGGGGCTTCTGCGTGTGTGGTACACCAGGCGATTGCATGTGCTCTTCGGCATTGCGATTGCACGGCACATGTCATGGACGCCATGCCGACTCCTGCATACAAACGGTGCATATTCACCTGACTGCGCAGAGGCCGCAGTCAAAGGGAATCTGCTGTTCGACATGCTGTCGCCGGCCGCACGGCGAGAGGTGATCGACAGCATGACGCCGCTGGCGGTGCCCAGCGGCGCTCGCATCATCACGCAGGTACGTGCTACTGGGTAGATGTTCCACGATAACACAAGGTGACCCAATCACCTTGCCAGCATGTTGGGCTCTTGTGTGCATTGATCTGCACACCAGAGCCTTCTGGTGCCCTCCACAGCTGGCTTCTCACAGAGAAGCAGCACGCTGCAGGGCGAGACCAATGCGACGCGCTTTTACGTTCTCAAAGCGGGTGTCTGCGAGGTGCACATCACGCGCCCTGGCCCTGCAGAGCCACAGCTGGTCATGACGTGCAAGCCCGGCAGGTGTAGCTCTCGCCATCCAAGCAAACCTTGTGAACATCATGGCTGACTGCATGTCGTGACTCCTGCGATGCCCATTCCATATCTGCCCCGCACCACCACGCAAGTAAAGGTGCCATGTTGGCCCTGACTAGCTGGTTTGGCCTCGCATCCAGTGGCTTTGGGGAGCTGGCGCTGCTGTATTCAGCGCCGCGTGCAGCGACGGTGACGGCCACGGCGGACTGCCAGCTGTGGGTCATGGAGCGCGCCTTCTACAACGCCATCAAGCTGGCGCACACGCAGGCCGCCAACCAGGAGAAGCGGGCCCTGCTGGACGGCGTGCCCCTGCTAGCCCTGCTGCGCCCGGTCAGCATTGCTGCTTCCAACTCTTCTGACTGTTTGTGTGCATTGGAACAACCACTGCCCTCCTGCAATGCTTTGCATCTGCGGTGTAGCAATGCATTTGATGACATCAGTCGAGGCACCGTTGCATTTCAGTGTGGGGTCTGACTTTGTGTATGCGCAGCAGAGGTTTGCTGATTGTATATCAAAATCTGGGGTGAGTGCAGGCGCAAAAGCAGCGGCTTGCCGATGCACTGGAAAAGGCGACCTTCAGCGAGGGGCAGCAGCTGTTCCCAAAGGGACGCTCCAACGACCGGTGCTTCCTGCTGCGCACGGGTGCTGTGCGGCTCACGGCATCAGACGGCAGCGTGAGCAGACTCACAGACGGCACCTGCATTGGGGAGCGCTCCCTTATGGCAGACGACAGCAGGCATGTATCATGAAATTTCAGCAGCACTCTGTAGTGTTGGTTTTGCCTCAGCATGCATCACTTGACACCTTTCTTCGAACATCTAGCTTGCTTGAGAAGCTCTCGGTAATGTCTCGTATGTAAGCAGCTGCCAAGCCGGAGTTGCCACCACGGTATCTGTTCGATGGCAGGCCATTGGACGCCGTGGCCGAGGAGCGCGTCTCAGCCTTCAGCCTCGCGCGCAGCGCCGTGAACGAGCTCCTGGGCCCCATCCAGGAGCTGTGGCGCTTTGAAGCACTGCGCAGGGTGCCAATCCTATTCAACTTGTCGGAGCCGCAGCTGCTGCAGTTGGCCAAGCGCATGACGCCGCGGACGCTTGCTGCTGGCGATGTCGTGTTTCACAAGGGCGACGCAGGTCTGTCTACTCAGGCTTACGGCATGGAACGGATTACTGCAGAGGAGGTTTGAGACAACCTGAAATTTGCAGGGGTAACGTGGTCTTTGTGCTCATTCGCCAGAGCCACAAGTCAGATGACAAGGGTGCCTTGCGGCCGAGAGCCTGTGTGCTGCACCGCTGCAGGCGACATGTTCTATGTGGTGGAGGAGGGGGAGTTCACGATCTACGACGGCGCCTCAGAGCTGGCACGTGTGGGGCCCGGCTCCTGCTTTGGGGAGCTGGCGCTGCTGCACGGCGGGGCCCGCGCCGCCAGCGTGAAAGCCACAAAGTGCGTGCATGATCTGCATCGTCGCAGCTGATTTTCCCAGTGTAAGCACACATGCCCTTTCTTTGCCGGCGGTATCAGAATTTGTCTGCAGTCACCCCAGCTGATGGGTGGCGTCATGTCACCCCTGCTGCAGGCGCGCCACCGTGCTGGCTCTCGCGCGGGAGGATTTCACCCAGATGCTGGGCCAGCTGGCCGACATCCGCACCATGTGGCGATTTGAGGCGCTCCGCAAGGTGTGCTCAAGTCACGTCGACCAACATTGCAAAATTGTGCATGTGGGCATTCTGAGTGAGGCGTCGCATGTCAAAGGTTGTAAGTTGCCAAGTGGTCGTGGAAAAGGGCAACCGCACATGCGGCCAGGGTCCAGTGACATTGCACTGTGCAGGTGCCGCTGCTGGCTTCGCTGCAGCCGGCGCAGCTGTCGCAGCTGTGCACCAAGATGGGGTCCGAGCACCACGATGCGGGCGCCGCCATCTTCCAATCGGTGAGCCAGCCTGCCTCTTGCTTGCACTTTGCGGTAAAATGCATCCACTGCTGTTGCACTGCATGTGTTGCACGGCACAGCAGTGAATCAGGTGTGCCCTACGTCTGCCACACCGTCACTGCATCAAATGTGTGCTGGCACAGGGTGAGGAAGGGGACACGTTCTACATTATAGAAGCTGGCGCCTGCCATGTGCTGGGTGTTGACGGCCACTCAGTTGGCCAGCGCTTGGGGTGCGGAGTTCCCGCTGACCCAAAGACTGCACAATGACCACCAGTCCTCTTATCATCTAGTGATGTTAGGTTCTTCTGCACTCGTGTGTCATGAGTCTGGAAGCGCCTGTGAATCCTCAGAAACTGCCTGTTGCCGGCTTAGGCCGGGGGCGTACTTTGGGGAGCTGGCCCTGCTGCACGGCGGCTGCCGAGCGGCCACTGTGGTGGCCGCCACGGACGTGAGCCTGCTGACGCTGGCGCGGCGGGACTTTGCGCAGCTGCTGGGCCCGCTGCAGGCAAAGCTGGAGCAGCAGGCCGCAGACTACGCGCCCTTGCCTGCACAGCAGCAGCAGCAGCAGCAGCAGCTGAAGCAGCCGCAGGTGCCATTCGGGGCTGCCTTTCATATGATGCCTCCTCGATCAGAAGGTCGTGCGCTTTGTCTCGGCATGCTGTCACTCAAAAGGGAAGGATATCTGGTGCAGCACCACGTATTGGGTGGCCTACAAAAGACGCCCTCATCCTGCTGTGGACGTGCAGATGTCGCTGGCGGACTTCGAGAAGGTGGCGGTGCTGGGCGCCGGCGCGTTCGGTCAGGTGCTGCTGGTGCGGCAGGGGCCCAAGTACTACGCGCTCAAAGTACTCAGCAAGCAGCACCTGCTGCAGACAGGCCTGCAGGTGCACATGGTGTCTTGCATGCCTCAATACCAACCACACCAAGCAATACTAATTTAGCATCCACTGCGACTGTGCCACCTGCATGCAATATGCTGTGTATGTACACAAATCTGTGCAGTCACCAGCAGTCAATGATGAACAATGCTATCGGATGGCCGCCCCCACAGGAGCACGTCAAGCAGGAGAAGCAGCTGATGGCGGACTGCGACTGCGTGTTTCTGGTGCGCCTGGTGGCGGGCTTCCAGGACAGCACCTACCTGTACATGGTGCTGGAGGCCGCCATGGGCGGCGAGTTCTTCCTCTACATGCAGGTCCGATTGCCTTGCCGCAGTCTTGGTCATTTCCTCTGAATGAGATTGCCAACTATGCAGTTCGTGCATCTGCTGTTGTGGAGCAGGTTTGATCCTTGATGTCGCCATCAGGTCTCCTGCAGGGCACTGGCGCGGGATCTGCTGCATGCACTGTCATGCATGGTGTGCTAGATTCTTCAGAAACAGACAGTCTGTGCCTGGCAGACTGTATGAGTGTCGGCATGCAGAGCCGGCCGGATGCCATACCAGAGCCAGCGGCACGCTTTTATGCCGCCGCTGTGGTGCTGGGCATGGAGTACATGCAGCGGCGGGACCTTGTGTGGCGGTATGTATCATCTACTGATGATGACAGTTGACCATCACTGCACACGATGGGCGCATTTGTATTGGCAGTCTGCACGAACAGCCGCCCTGACAGGACACAGTGGACATGTGCGCTCACACATGATACCCTGTGCACAAGCTGAGACACGTTGTGACTTCGTGTGCAGCGACCTGAAGCCAGAAAACCTGCTGCTGGACACCAACGGCTACCTGAAGATGGCGGACTTCGGGTTTGCCAAGCGGCTGCCGCCTGGCAACAAGACCTACACCCTGTGCGTGAGGCGGGATGCTTTCCTTGATACTTTGATACTTTGTTCCCGAGCTCTCATATGACGGAGCAAGAACTGTAACATGCTGTGCAACCTCGGTGAACTGGTGCAACGCTCGGTATCATGGCAATCTCAGGTGTGGCACACCCGAGTACTTGGCCCCGGAACTGGTCACACAGGGCGGTCACACAGGCGCCGTTGACTGGTGCGAACCTGGTTATGATCTGCTGTGACGATGCTGCAAAGTTCTGGTGTCGCGGTTAACGGTGCACATGTGTATGGTACTGTGTTTGCAGCATGTGAGTGATGTCCTCTAAGCACGCGGTCTGCAGGTGGGCGCTTGGGGTGCTCATCTTCGAGATGGTGGCGGGGTACCCGCCTTTCTACAGTGAGAACAAGGTCGAGATGTTTAAGGTGCGGATGGCCTGCGACCAGTGCACAGGCACATCGTCGAGTCAGACAACAATCTGTGTACAACCTGAAAAAAGCCTCAGTCGCATTGTCCCTGATGATCGCAGGCCATCTGTGACGTGCGATATGACATGCCCGCGCATTTCTCACCGGTGCGGTCTCTGGCGTGCAAGCCTGCTGCTGTGGCTGACAGACGCCCATGCATCCGAGAGCATGTCTGTAGCATGTCTGCGATGCGTGTCAATTCACACAATGCTCAGCCGTGCCCAATCCAACATTACATGCAGGAGCTTCAGGACCTGATCAGGAAGCTGCTGGTGCTCAGCCCAGCACGGCGGCTGGGCGTGCTCAAAAGCGGCGCCACCGGTGTGCGGGAGCACCCCTGGTTTGCAGGCTTCGACTGGGGCGCCTTCGCAGAGCGGCAGATGCTCGCACCGTACATTCCAAAGGTGAATCGCTCACCGGCTGCCACAAAGTCATGCATTAAGGTGCTTCTGGACATGTGCAAAAGAGTGCAGTGGGCCACCATGTCACGATGGTTATGCATACAGGCATGAGCGGCTGATCCATGATTGGCGAGCATACGTCGCTGTACCACACGCAGGTTGCCTCGCCGGAGGACACGAGCAACTTCGACAGCACCAACACAGAGGCGGGGTGGGCGGGCATCGACAAGCGGCATCGCTATGAGTCGACCGGCGTGTTCAAGGACTTCTGATGTATGCGTTAGGGACTGACTCTGTTATCACGTTATGCCTTTTGTGGGACATTGCGCTTGGTTGGTCAGGTTTGAACCTTATTTCGTGATTCAGAATCGAAGACGGTTGCAGGCACTTCTAGTTGCCTCTTACTCACATGCTAATCCCATATACGTCACAGCACGTTGCAATGTCAGGCTTGCAGTGTCTCCCTCAAAACCAATTGTGGGGCATCAATGTCAATGCAAATCAAAATCAGCCTGCTGCGCATCACAATATGCACACATGATCCACCCCGGCCAATATGGCAGACTGTTGGCCGCAGGACCCACTGTTGCGAATCCACACTGACCTCCAAAGCGAAGGAGGTGTGCTGGCTCCACTAAAATCAAGGTTCCACACTTATCCTCCAGCAGTGCTGCATCACAAGATCCGCCGGACCTTCATGTATCGCATGATGGCCCAGAATACCCAGAAGCAGCCCAGCACAATAGCTGCCGTGGTCCCCCAGAATCCAATGACGCTCTCTTCGAAGGTTGACCGCAAATTCATGCCTGCGGCATGGATCCGCCAACGCTGATCAGCCACGATCACACAGCGCATGAATGCAGCCAATAACAAGCACATAAGTATATTGCTCCAGGGTGCACTGGTAGAGACTCACCAAAGATGCCAGCAATCATGGCGCCAAGCGCAGCAGCAAAGCTGCCAATGGACAGCGTCAGCTCCAGCCGGTTGACCTGCAGCCAGTGCCACCTTGTTGTTCAGATGAAATGCTGACGTCTGTGCACATTGGACAGCAACACCGGGCAAGCTCGCCGGTGTCCCAGCTGGATGAAACACCACATGTGTACCATCACAGCCAGCAGTGTGGTGGGGGTGGTGGGCTGGCCCAGCAGGGATGAGGTGGCGGCGCACCTCGAAGCGGCGGGCGGAGAGGGAGACGCCGATGGACTCCTCCAGATCGCGGGCGCCGGCCAGCAGGCGCTCGCTCTCGCTCTGCAGCGTCGCCGCCCGCTGCATGTAGTACTCCAGCAGGTCCTCCACCTGTCAAGACTTTCCCAACAGCTCAGCAAAACGCAACTGAGCAGATTGGTGAATGCCTCAGCTGTGTGCTTCAGCAGAGGGCCTGAATCAGAAGGTGCTGTGCCTGTTGTCATGGCGCCTTGTGGTGAAACATGCAGCTGCGCTGGGTCCCACACCAGTCTGCTCTGGCGTCACGCAGCACTGCACCAGTCTCATGCATGCCAATCGGATGCGCGAACCAGGTTTAAGTGTCAGACCAGCAATTTTGCTTCCTGCTCAGCGTGCTTGCGCTCCTCCGGGCGCTGCAGGGCATGCTTGAGATTGCCTGCGCTGTCACCGCCCGAGTGAACTCCCAGAGTGTGAAGATCCAGACTCACCTCCTCGGCCTCCTGCTCAGCCTCCTCGCGCTCCACCAGGCGCTGCAGGGCATCCTCCGCATCCTCGAAGCCCACCTCGTCGGCGTCCCTGTCGAAGCTGCGCCTGCAGTGTGCACCGCAGCAAGCGTTGACATTGTTGGTTGTTCGAACACTGTACAAACAACGAATCACACAGGTTCAAGGCTGGGTCGCGGCGCTGCTTGGAGCGCCAGTATCAAGGCAAAGACTGAATACCACGAGCATGAAGGACGGCGGACAGAAGTGGCAAGCGTGTAGCCAGAACAGCTGGGACGCAGCGCATACGTCCAAGACAGCAAGGGCTATCGCGCCGTCACTGTGCAGCTGCACACAATGGTGTCATTGAAACCGACGCTCACATTGACACATGCTTCTGATGTTACATGCAAGCCCTCACCTGTTGTCTGCCCTCGGTAACGTCACGGGCATCCCATCGACCAGGGCCGCGCCGTCCACTGACGCCTGTCCGCTCTCTGCGAGGCCTACATTCCGGGCTGCCTCGTCCCTCTCCATCTGCACGGCGACGCCTCATACTCAGCTCGTGCACAAGAATGGTAACTTTCATGTGCAGCATCAGATGCTGTGAAGATGCTTGTAGAATTCCAAGGCTACCCTCCTCCTGCTTTTTCTAGTCGGATCCTGCTCTGTTGCTCTTGGTGACGAAATGGTGACAGCATGCAACATGCCCAGCTTTTTATCATTGTGCTTTTTTAGCACAGCACTGCAACGCCTGAGCGGCCTCATACGCAGGATGCAAAGATCACACTGGACAGGTGAAGGGGCTGCACCTCGCGCTCCAGGGCCTCCCGGTCGCGCTGCCGGCGGCGCTCCTCGCGCTTGGGGCGGCTGCTGAGGTTGATGTCGCCGATGTCCTCCTGGTCGTCCAGCAGCTCCTCCAGCATGTTCCTGGAAAACCAGAGCAGCACACGTGACCAGGTGAGTTTCGTCGGCTGCGCGCGATGCCGCTGGAATCTAAGTAGTGACAGCCGACCGGAGAAACAACAGCACTGACGTCATTCCACTACCAGTTGCCTGATGCTGACACTGCTGCATGCAAATCATCTGCTGACAGTGAAACATGTAGAGTCCTGGAGGGCCTAGACATTGCCTGTCTTCCTCCTCACCGCAGGAGGTCGGCCTTGGACTCGAGCTCCACGAGAAGCTGCTTCACGCGGCGCAGCTCCTCCAGGTTGACCGGCGTCACATCCTTCGGCAGCGTGCGCAGCACCATGCCCACCCGCCGCGTCACCGCCATCAGCTCGTCGTCCAGCCGCCCTGCGGATCGGTCGGCAGTCTCGAATGAAATCAGAACAAGGTGGCTGTACACAAGGCGACTTGCCCGTGAAGGTGGGACATCCGAACATGCTGTACACATGCTGCAGAGTGCCGCTTGCTTAGCCGGCCCAGAGAGGACTCACTCACCTGTGGCGACCATCAGCGCAGCTTCGAGCAGCTCCAGCTCGAAGGGGGGCGGCGGCGAGCCCTCCACATCGAACTCCTGGTCGTCCGACGACTCGTACGCCCGCGGCGGCGCCTGCAGCGCGAGCAACTGCAGGTCTGCACCCCCTCGCATGCATGCCTTGCAGCTGCGCGGTGGATCTGGTGACAGGACAGACAACAGGTAACAGGACCAGTACAGTGCTGGCGCCTGTGGGCTGCAGTGTGGAGCCCACCTGGCCAGTGGCGCGCAGTGCAAAGCGGGCGCGCTCGGAGTCAGAGGCAGCCAGCCGCGGCAGCACCAGGTCCATGAATTTCTGGCTGCTGGCGCTGCTGGGCTCGAACAGCATGCACTTCTCCGCACTCACAATCATCCTGCATGTGCGGCAGCAAGCCAAACAGACCAGTTGTACAGCGGCTTGGACAAGTGTCACCTCGGCAGCCCAACGACTTGGTAACCGAAAAGATAGGCCACTTGCAATGCGCACAGCAGCAAGCTCGGACCACTCAGGCTGGTGCTGAATGCGAAGATTATGACTGGCTGAAAGACCCACCGCACGCCGCCCAGGTTGACGAGCAGGGCATGGTCCTTGATGTTGATGCTGGGCGAGGTCTTGATGACACTGAGGGAGGGGTCGATGCGCCGCAGGTCGCGCGGCAGCAGCCGGTTGCGCCGCAGCAGGTCCCGCCGCTTGATGTACACCTTGTTCGTCTTCCCACTCTTGTCTATGCGCAGCACCTGCAGTATTGGGTGCTGCCCCTCAGCCACAAGGGAGTAGTTCTCCCACCTTCTGACTGTTGCCTGAGTGCATGCTGCTGACCCTTCCAGATGACTTTGAAATCTTGCCCACGCCAGCACAAAGGCATTATCTGTGGTGTCTGTCTAGCGCCACGACGCTGAAAGTCTGCTGAATTGACTGAAACACAGCTGACCTCATAAAATGCACGGCCCACAGTGGAGGCTAGCGGCTGGTGCTCCTGGCTGATGTCCTCATGCGGCTCTGGAAACAGATCCTCGCCTGCAACGCCGCACCAGCCACTTATTTGTTGACATCACTCAGATTGTTGAGAAGCACACAGCCATGTATATATGCCCCAAAAAAGGACTGTCGACACTCATGCCAGTAGCATTATGATGGTCGGTGTGGATGCGGTGCACGATTGGCAATTTCCCCCATACTTCACACTGATGGTGCTTGCAACCTCACCATCTGAGCTGATGCCTGCGAGCTGGTCGGGGTTGAGAGGCGCGGCCAGCGTGTTCAGCGCGCTGATGGTGGACTGGAGCAGCGCCCCCGCTGCAGCGGGACGCTGCATCTGCGGCACGCCTGCCCCAGCGTACCTGGCTCACAAATTGCCACCAGCTGGAGTGCTCGTTTGATAGAGTTGCCACACGTCATGTAGCGTTACAAGCTGCAGAGCATGAAGCCAGGTAGACACGAGCGCCTGGAATGCGTCCGGCAAGTGTGGGCATCAAGCATCGCACCCTGAACCATAGCCAGTGCCGCTGCCGCCGACATCTGCAAATGCCGGTGATAGCTGCTGCGCGGCGCTGTGCTGCCGACCGCCAGTGTTGCTGCCATTGCTTCCGCTGCTGCTGTTGCTGCCGCTGCTGCCGTCATTACTGCTGTCGCCACGCTGACCGGGCAGCAGCGGCAGCCACCGCAACACATTGCCAAGTGCGGCATTCTGTCCCCGTCTCGGCTGCCGCTCACAGGGCAGCAAGCGTTGCTCATGCTGCTGCTGCGGCAATCTGTGCGCACTCCCGTGGAATCTGCCCACGAAGGGGGAAGGCAACGGTCCTGGGCTGAGGAGATGTGCCCGTGGCGGTGCCCTGCAGGCACAGCGAACTGCGCCCGCAGGCCTGCCCGCCATGCAGGCCAACTGCACGCCAGGCTGCACGCAATGTGAATCTGTTTGAGGTCCACACAGTGTTGCAGATTTGCAGGCCCACCGCTGGTTTCAAGCAGCATTTGCCGCAGGGCGCTGCATGACTGTTTGACTGCAGACCCGAGAGAGGATCGGAGTTTGGATTTGCAGCTTGCACCCCGATTGCTCACTCAGCGGCAGCTACACCCAGCTTGCAAGACCAGCAGCATCAAGCACGGACAGGTCGTGCAAGCGTGAGCAGCAATCTATCGGTGGATTCTTCATCTGGCTTCGGAAGGCAGTCAGCAGGGGATTTCCGGCACAGGGTGGGGATGTGGAATTTCAGCATTCTCCCGCCAAAATTTGTCAGAAACAGTACAGCGGCTCTGAGGAAGTAGAGGAGCATTGCACCAGGTCTTGGAGTCTAATCTTCAGCTCCTCCACAGGCTCGACAGACAGCACACGATGCATCACACGTCCTTTTGCTGCTTTTGGAGATGCGTACATACTGAAGCCTGCGCGTCAAAGCGCTTGCAAAACCAAATAAACTCAAGTTTGGACACCTAGTAAATTGGCAGCGCCACTTTGATGGGCTGCATGAAGGAGCTGGTCGCCCAGCAACACCGTGCGGCCTCCGCCAGAGATGCCATCCAGGCAGTGGCCCCTGTGGTGCGCCTGGTCCGCTGTCTCCTCTTTGACGATAGCAAAGCCATTCGATTCATAGAACCGCATGCCGGACTCGTTGGCTGCCTGCAAGAGCCAAGCAAAGCATGCTTAAACATCCACAATGCATTTTGAAGTAGACGCATACGATTATGTATCCAGGTCAGCCTGAGGAAGCATGTAACCTCACCATGATGTGGACCATCAGGTCATCAACACCTGCACACGCACGATCGCCGCCTTCAAAAGCCGTCTCAGCTGTGAAGCACATAGATGCACCATGGCATATAGCTTCCAAACAGCATAAAAAACACACTCATCGACACATCACCCCAGTGACGCGCAAGCTGGCGGGCGTGCTGTATGAGGGTCTTGCCCACACGGCACCGCCGGGCTGCCTCTGCCACGCACACGTTCGCGAGATACGCTATGTTTGAGCTGTCACCTGCACATGTCGGGCGACACTTACATTGACACATGTAGCTGCTGCTGCTCCCCTCCTGAAGCAACCCGGGAGGCAGTACAAGCAGACTGCGTGTCAGTGGCTGACTCATGCATGATGTCTCTCACCAATCAGGACCTCGCCAGCGATGGCACGGACATTGCACAGGTCCAGGCTGCCAACCACTGTCTTGCCACCGCTGCCAATGTCTGCGCTGCCGCCGCTGCTGCCGTCGCCATTGCTGCCACTGGGGCCGGCACTGGCGCCATTGCCTACCCTTAGCAGCGGACTGGCACCCGGCACATCGCTTGATGCAGCCACCGCCATCAAGCACAGTGCATTGACAGCGCCATTGCCGGCGGCCCTTGCGTCGCGCACTTCGCACAGTGCTGTGAACTCCTCCTTCGCCATGGTGTTCTGGTGCAGCTGCAACCCAAGAAACGTTCGAAATGAGGATATGCTTGCTCGAATATTCAGGTGCACTGTGTGCAGGTAGCCCTGGGCATGACCTGTAGCATCATATGATAGTACAGTAGACGTGTACCTTGCCGGCGAACTCGCGCTCTGGCGGGTATGCATAAAAGCACTGCGCTCGCAGCCGCGAGCAAGCCCACAGCTCCTCGTCTGTGACTGCTTCCCTGCAGATGTGGCGGCCGGCTTCAGGCAGCCGCTTGTATAAGTATGTGCACTGTGACTATCTGTGTGCCACCTTACCCACACAGTCACGCCATTTGATTAGGACAAAGTCTGGCTTCAGGCTGTACTTTGTTGCGCAGAGACTGTCCACCTTGCGATGACATGCAGACGCTGCCGGCCTTCCGGTTTTGGTGACGCTGCTAGCCGGCTGTGATGGAAGCCAGCAGAGGTTTCAGCGTGACACGTGCGCCTGGTGAGCCTGCAGGAGGACCGCATGCCTCAGCACGAGCGTGTGATCCGCTGGTTTGCGTTCAGACGCCGCAGAGGCAAGGACGCAGTGCAACGCACCGCCACTGCCGGCGTGCCTGCCGCCGAAGAAGTGAATGACCTCTATCCGCGCATGCGAATGCACAGCTGTGCTTCCCGGAATCGACTACGGGTCCACGCAGGGATGTCGCGTATGAGGGCGGGGCTGGTGCTGGTGGCGCAGGAGCATGCAAGTGACGCATCTGGATATCAAATGACCAGAATCAGTCTCCCTGATCACCTCATACAGCCACTGGTGCTACACTGGCCAGACAAGAGATCGGGTGTGCAGATTGTAATCCTGAATGCTGCCATAGCTGCATGTGAGGGCAACACATAGGCGTGTGATCAGGCATCCACCTTCCGCCATGACGCGCCACAATCACGTTTCACGAGCAGGCAATCCCGTGTTTGAAGACCCTCGCGTCTTCTACATCGGCAAACGCTTGCAACTACCTGCTGCTGCGAGTCACATAGCGTCAGATGCTCAGACATCCGAGACCTCATGCGCCCTCCTTCGCGCATTTCACGGCGCCATACGCACATGGTCTCAGGAGGAGAACAGTGCGATCGAGCCGCTTGGTTCAGACCCGGCAGGTGGCGACATGCGCACACAATATCAAAGCACGATGGCTCATCGACATTCGGTGCGGCATGCCAGAGATGACTGTGCTTGGGGTGATAATAGTTACCATGTCTCGCTCGGAGGCAGCAACATTCAGCTTTCTATTTGCTGTTGCAGGTATGGCATGAAGCTCGACGCGGTGGAACTGTTGCAGGAATGGGTTGCAGACATCGGCGCACAGGCTGGTCTCACTCCATTCAATGCCACAATCAGCAGCGGCGCCGTGGGAGTGCCTGAGAGCCGTCTCGAGGTACTCCATACATGTGAACTGCAACACGTCTACGCAACACTGTTCGTGTCGGATCTTTACGTCGGTTGGATTAGGAAGTGCACATGCGTGACAACATCAAGGATGACCCTTGTGCATGTGCAGCTGGAGGTGGCATTCGATAGCATAGCCGAGCTTGAGGGCTTTTGGGCAGCAATTCCACCGGAGCGCCACCGAGCCTGGAGCCAGCGTGCACAGCATGTCATCATTGATGGCTCGCCGCAGGTGCTCATGCTTGCTCCCACTCGCGTGCACAATGTACGAATGCCTCTGATCGTGTCGGTCGCTTATCGACGGTGCATATGGAAAGTCTGTCGCTGCCTTCAGATTACAATGAGGCATTTCCGTGGGCGCAGTGGCATGTGTTCCGCACGGTGGCGCTTTCAATGAGTATGAGTGATAGTGAAGTACAAATAGTAGCGCAGCCAAGCCCTACTCAGGTGCATATGCCATCCATGCTTCGATTGCATCATTCAACCAGATGCCCTTTCATCGGAAAGAGAAAGCCTCACAAGTCCGTATGAAGCCTACTCGTCGCATGCGGCGCTTGTGTTGCACAATGTGATGCAGAGACCCAAGTGGGTGCCGCGGCAGCTGGCTTTTGACGCTGCCCAAGCGGCAGCCGATCAGGCAGCGCAGGACACAGAGCAGCAGACGGAGGCAGGTGCCAGCAGTGACTATACTGGACCTGTAGACTGGAAAGGTGAGACATGCGACTGCTGAGCGGTGTTGCGTGTGCCTGGCAGCAACATGCCCAGAGCATCTTCTGGGCAAGGAAATCAAACTCAACAGCGAACGAGCACGCTCCGAAAACGATCACACCATCACAACCATGTGCTGCACAGGGGACCCGATGGTCATCAACCCTGGAGATAAGCTGCCCTTTTTCTGACATTGACGACATCGGCGCGGCGTCTGGTCTGGAGGGTCTGCCGAGTGGCAGCATGGCGAGGCATCAGAGATAGAAGTTTTCCCAGCCGCTTGCCGTGATCCCGGTGCCTGAGCCCATGAACAGCAGATGAGGTTGTGCATTATTGTCAGCCTCAGCATGTACAGACGCCACCTGGCCAGGCTCTCAGGCAGACCATGCGCAATATGCAACCGGACGGCGAGTGTCAGATGTGCAACACACCGCAGCACATCGGCAAGCGACAGCCATGCACAAGGTGTGGCGGCTTTCCTCTCGGCAACGTCTTGTCATCCCCACCCCCTTGGTCTACCTGCAAGTCAGTCCAGAGTGCCAGAAGATCCACCGCTTTGGTCAGTCTGAGGGGAACAGACGCGGGATATGCCAGACGGGAAGCAGCTCAACTCCCCTTGTAAAAGTTGCATGGGGGTGATCAGCTTCGTACCCCTAATTTGCAATCTAGCCGTACAACTGTACACTGCAGATAAACGCATGATGCAAGAAGCATCAGTATCAGCGCAACGTGTGAATGCTGTGTTTATACTCCAGAACATGCAATTCTCAGATGTCCCCGGGCTTGCGCCTCTGCTGCGATCAGACATTTGTGCGTAGCTGCCGAGCGCCCTCGGCACGAGGTGCAGTAGGCTCTGCGATGTAGTAGATGCCGAGCAGGTCTATCTGGGCACTCAGCTTCCGCGGCCCTGAGCAACCCGCTGTGCACAGGACAACTGCAGGGTAAGACAGGACACACTTCCTAAGACTCATGGACAACCTCAGCAGCAGCTAGCCAGCTGGCTGCTGCTAGCGATTTTGCACGGTCACAAGATCTGCGACGGCTCTCGCCAATTTGCAGACCGCCTCTGCCATCGAATGGTATGACAGGACAAGTTCACGGAAAGACCCAGTGCGGATGTTGGCAAGCAAGCAAGTGTCTGCGGCCGTCCCAATAATGATCAAAGGGTGCGTGCCGCATGCCACGTGCTGCAGAGAGCGTGCTGCACACGAGTCTACTGCTGCTACACTGCCTCTCGTTCTGCAGCACAGTCGGTGCGAGCGGGTCCCCGTTCAGGGTTTTGCGGTGCAGTATGGGAATTGCCAGGCTGTGGCAGTGGCAGTGGCAGTAGCACCCGTACACCTGTTCCCCCGCGAATACTGTAACGCCAGCAGCGATAGTCACACAGCACCCCGGCTCACGTCCCACTCGTGCTTGTTATGGATCCTGCGGGGCCGTAGTCTGCCCGCATCAACTCGCCAATCCTTGGACATTGCGCGCCGTGCAAGTGGACTATCGGGTAGATAGGACAGCCTGCCAGACGCGTGTCAGCACAGCTCTGCCCTGCGTGTGTGCCATGCGAGCGTCCTAAATTGCTCTTAATTTCATGCGTTGAGCTTGTTGAGTCTCCCCCCTGGCATGTACGTTCTAGTCCTTGAACATGTATTGCGTGCAGAGGCATGGCACAGCAGTACCCGCCAGCGTATCCGGAGCCCGTTGCCTGCGGCCCAGAGGTGCAGCAGGCGTATCCTGAACCAGTCAAGCCGCAGCAGCAGCAGCAGCAGCAGCAGCAGCAGCAGCAGCAGCAGCAGCAGCAGCAGCAGCAGCAGCAGCAGCAGCACCCTCCCCAGTACCCGGGCCAGACCCCTTTTCATGCTGGTCAGCCGGCCTATGGGGCGGCGCGACCAGTATATGTGGCGCAGCCGTCTGTCGCACGAGACCAGCACGGCACGCACACCCTGGTGGCCTGGGTCCTGTTTGGTGAGCACAAGGCTTTGTGATATCCGCGATACAGTCCTATGTTGCCCTTCGTGAACACACAGCACTGCCACATGTGCATGTCTCTAAAGAGTGCTGGGCTGCATGTGCGCAGGCGCCGGGTTCCTGGTCCCGCTCGCTTGGTGAGCTCCCATTTCCGATGCAGCACTAGCAGAAACATGCGAGTTTGTACGAATATTGCCTCCTAGTCTAGGAGGCTGCATCCGAATATACTTCCTCCCCTGATGTCTGTCCTCTTTGTGCAGGATCATAGCGCTGTTCATGCCCTGCTGCCGGTGTGCGCTCTGCCGCGTAAAAACGAGGAATCGAGCAGCTGCTGAGTGCTACACGAAGCATACAGAAGTATAAACTCATGTGATTTCAGTTGCTGACGTATGTCTGCCCACGGACCTAACGATGGGACGATGCAATGTTGCAGGCGACCGCGGTGGTCCAAAGGCAGCTTCTGCGCATGGCTGCTGAGCCTGACTGCGCTGATTGTATACACTGTTGTCATCACAGTTCTGGTTGTGGTGTTGGTGAACATCGTCTCTTTTCACTGCTCAAACCATGCATATACTTATGCCTTCGTAACCTATGCCATGTGCAGCCACGTTGCGTTGTGCCATTTCTGTCGCACAGTTCGGAGGGCCCTGAAGTGATATTCAACATCTGCTGTGCTGTATGTGTGCATCCAGGTTGCGAACGACGACGGCACAGTTTGTGATGGTTACTACCGTTTCGGTACCTTCCATTGCTATTGACAAGCGGCAGCATGCCTACATCCCGGCACCGAAGAGTCAAGTGGATGCCTTGGTCACGCTCAGGACGATGGTCCTAAACCTGCCCATGCAATGTACAACATCAAAATGCAATTGCTGCGAGTTCACCTCTAGGTCGTCTTGTTGCACATGTTACAATTGAAGTCAATCTGGTGACGCCATCAGCTGAGGGTAACAACTCACGCGCCTCAAATGATCAATCGGCCCACTGCTCGCTTCTGCTAGACACACACACATGCAAATCCCCAGCTGCCTAAAGCAAAGGCACTCAGCGCTTGCTGCAAAAAGCTTGCAGCTTGCATCAAAGCCATTGTTGTACACATCCCGTGCTCACCCACCCAACGAGCTGAACCCCAATGAAATGCCGCTCATCAGATAGACGCCTACAGCATGCAAGACTGCATCCAGCAGTCAATGCCACTGCCCCTCCATCAGCTGACCACCCACAGTGCCGTCTTCCTCTCCTCGCTCTGACGGTCATGAGCATCTATTGACGCGGCGGTACGCTGGCACTCAAATGCAGCTGCATCTGCTGTGCAAAGAATCCATGCCAGCGCAGCAGGGGCTGCCTCAGATTTCGTCCACACTGAAGTCCACCGAGGACAGCGACACCAGTGAGCGCTCCAGCGGGATCGTCCCCCGGCCATCGGACAGCTGCCCGGGCTCTGCGACCACCACTGGGCGCGCCCGCTTACGGCTGCCCACCCGGGCCGCCCCGGGGTCTCTGCCCACGTAGCTGCAGCCACAGAGCACCAAGCAGGTCGGTGCCATCCCGGTGAGGAAGGAGTTAGCACCCCATTCCAAGAACTGATGTCAAGCAGCAGCCTCTGGAGAGTCAACATGCAACAGCGGTTAAACCTGCAGTCCAAATGTGTCCCAGGTCACCTCTGCATTGCAGTGGAGCAGTGCAGAGCAGCTGCAGCGCTGCCGCTGCCCACCTGTTGGCCATGGCGGTGAGGTTGTCGAGGCCAAAGGCGGCGCCGACGCGGGACCACCAGGGCCCGGCGGCCTGCTTCTCCAGCTCCACCGCCGCCCGCCGCCTCGCCGCCGTCTGCGCTTTGCTGTACTTCCGGTCCTCCTCCCGCGCCTTCAGCCTGCCATTGACAAAACGCACCGGATGTGAAGCAGGCATTGTAAGGTGATCGTTGCAAAAAACATGCAGCGTCCAGCCCATCATGTCCCATGTAGACAAGTCCGGCTGGAGGCAAGACGCTCGCAGGGCTGACCATGAGCATCAACTCGAAATACACAGGTGCCAAGTTAGTCAAGAAGCGCACTTGGCCTCCCGCTTCTTCATGTAGATATGTGTTGTCTCAAACACGTCGTCCACGCTGCCTCCCTGCGCGTGACCGTGGCACCAGCAATCACGCGATGCAGACCACTTGTCTGATTGACAGTGTGCAAAGCAAGGCAGAGGTGCTGTACAATGTGTCGTCCCATTGCGCATCGCTCACCTGGCCGCACATCATGGCGCCGACATTGACGCGCGTCTGCATGTGCACCTGCATGACCCACTCCAGGGCCGCCAGCTCCTCCTGCTGCACCCAGTGTATGCAGCTCACCGGGCACGAGTCGATGGCTGCCTGCAGTCACCAGCTGAATCAACTCGGAAAGCAACCGCTGTGATGTGGAATCCAATGCAGGAGCAGCTTATGTATATATTCACACCATGTCAATGCCTGGCGAGTCAGTGTGCAAACCTTGCCTCATGCAATGCTATGCAATGGCTGCTGCCCAGCACCATTACTAACAAGCTCACCTGGGTGTCGTCCTCGTTGTCGGCCCACTGAGCAAAGACGCGGGATCGGCCGTGGTCCGCCTCAATGCGGAAGGTGCCCGGCGCGATCCAGACGCACTGCTTGCACCCGATGCACGAGAGCTCGTCCTGTGCACGAAGGTGGGACAGCTTTGCAAATATGGTGTGCATGCACGAGTAAGTGCAGGGGAGCAAAAGGTCCAGCCATGTAGATGATGTGACGCAGGTGGCGGCAGGTGGTCTCAGAAAGGTCGCTCACCACAAAGACACCCCGTGTCTCATGAGGGTCTGGCGCCCTGCTCTGAGGCGTGCCCACCAGCCACTTGCTCAATGGCTGACCTGCCACGCACGAGGAGTGCAGGTCAGGGGTACATCAAACTTGCAGGAACCTACCAGATTCTGCTAATACACCTGGGGTTCTGCAAGCAGCCGCTCTACATGGGCACCTGTGAATGAGTCGTCCTCATCTGCTAGCGCCTGCTCTAGCTGCACATTGTATGCTGCTCGTGTGTCCGGATCACTCAGCACTGCGTACGCCTGCGTAAACACAACACAGGGCGTATCATGTCAGCGGGCGAGGTCAGCCATGCTCAAGCTGCAACATGAGTGCCGCGTAAGATGCTTCAACTGTTCGGTTTGTACCCAATATTGCGCCACAGTTGCCCACCTCGTTCAAAAGAATGCAGATGTTGTGGCCTTGCTGTCCCAAGAAATCTGGATGGCAAGACTTTGCCAAGGCGCGGTATGCCAGCTTGATCACATCCGGTGGCGCGTCATCATCCACCTGTGCAGGGACAAAAGACCGGTTCCACCAGCAGCTACGATGCTTGGAGATCATTGCCATTGTACTGTATGTGTGCCTGAGGTTGAGCACGAGGCGACTCTGGATAACCCTCAGTGCTCTGGCTGCCAGTGCTTGCCACCAGGGCGCACGCCCCAGCGCTCACCCCTAGCACTTCATAGTAGTCCGGCAGGCCCGAGGAGGTAATGTACGACGTGCGAGGCCCCTCGGACGTGCCCATCTCTGGCTCTGCTGTGGCGGTCGCCCGACATGGCGGCAGCGGCCGCTGCGCTGGACCTGCAGCCACGCACCGGCAGCATCAGTCGACGCTCTCACGTAGACAGAATCTGATGCAGCATGGGAGCCGAGCCCCAGCTAAGCAGCCCAAGCTACAGCCCCAGGAAGCAAGGATGTGGCATACTCATCCACTCGGTGACCATCAACCAAATCAGCAACATTGCGAGCAAACTGCCAGCTGCAAACATGTACATGCGAGCACTGCCAATCACTCATCGCAGGCGAGGCCCCTGATCCCTGCACATTCAGACGCGCCCAAGGGAAAGCATTGCGAACCTGGTCCGCTCCAAGCCTGCGAGGCAGCTCCAAAGCCAGACGCAGGCAGCGGTCGATCGCCAAGCGACCTCCTGAAGCTAGAAGGAGTAGCACTGCAGCTCGGTGGACGATCTCTACCGCTCGGGGTGGGCAGCGAGTGCGCTGTGCACAACAAGCTGCCCGATTGCACCATGTTGCAGGTTCGGAAGAACCCGCAGCAAATGCCTCAATATTGCGTGAGAGGCAAGTCAGAGATCCAAGCAAAGCTGAGTCCCGCCTTCGCACGCCGGCGATGGCTATGGCGTCTGTGCACGCGCGTGGAGCAAGTGTGGATATTTGTATGATGCCACGTGGCACCCCTGCAATATCAGCAGTTGAAACTGACCTTAAAGCGGCCACATGCACGTCCCGTACAATATCTCAGCGTCACACATGCCGATCTGCAGCGACCCGCTGCCGGTGTGCTGCTTGTCCCTGTCACCACATGATGCTGCTTGACCGCCCGTGTGCGCCGCCATCATTTCTGGTGTCACTGTGGCCCCTTGCTGCACAGCTGCACCGCCGTTCGGCCGATCGCACCCGGCCTCTAGCACGGGCAATGCTGGCGCAGCCATGCGGCAGCGTGTTTGAGCTGGCAGAAGCATGGCCGGAGGTGTGTGCGGCAGCGGGGCCTGATGCCGCCGTCATCGACCGCGTGCTGCAGGTCACAGCCAGCAAAGCACAGTGTCGAATGAATGGTGGTTCAAAGCTGAAGCACGGCGATCTGGAGCAGCAATATGTTGTCAGCTTCACGAACCGCACCACGCATGAGCAGGTGCGCCAGCTGCTGCCGCAAAATAACCTGTGAATGCTCTGTCTATTTTCAGACTGAATCACAACTCTGGATTTTGTTGATCCGAGAATTCTGGTCCCCGACTATGCACGACCTGACCTGCAGTCGCCTCTGCAAGCACAGGCATGGTTCAACGCTGCACGTGCCAGCAAGCCGCAGACATTCGTGGCTTCTCCTGCGCACAGTATGCTGGACGCAGTGGCGGCAATGGACACGACCGGCGGACCCGCAGGCTCGTGCGACTTCTGCAAGTGGGCGTCCAACACTGCTGACGACACCTTCGGCAGGTTTGCAGCTGTGCACCTGTCGCTGATCTGCTGCTGACTGACGGCGACAGCCTAGACAGAGTTCGTCTGGGTGAATGCTACAGTTGGACGATGGTCTGTCCGCATCTGGCTGTGCTGCTGTGTACTGCTGCATGGAAAGCGGAAGACTTGCTGCATGTCGGAAAGTTCCATGAAAGAATCATGTTTCGAAAACAGGATTGAGGTGGGCAATGTGGTCACGGCGTCCAATCTGTTCAAGTACTGCGCGCCAGGACACGGGCTCCTGCTCTTCAAGCATCACGACCCGCTGAAGTTTTCGGCGTCAGACGTCCGGCAGCTGCTGGTGGCCGGGTCGCTGTGGTTCGATGCCGCCGCGGAGGCCGCAGCTGCGGGGCAGTCCAGCAGTACACATGCACATGGCAGCTCTGGCGCCAGTCAGCAGTCACCGGGTCACACAAAAGCAGCTATGCCTACTCAGCTTGATGGCGCCACAGCACCGGCTTCTGCAGACGGCAGGGCTGTGACCGGCAATCAGCATCCAGGCACGCGGCTGTGGCCGCTGCTGCTGTGGAACAACCTGCCGCGGGCGGGCGCCTCACAATTCCATGGCCATGCGCAGGTCGCACTCAGCGAGGTGGGCCTACAGTCTGTTTCCTAATCTGGATACCTTATCTCAGCTCGCCTTGCACGTTCACGTAGTCTGTTGAGGATGTTGCAGCTGCTGTGGTAATGGCCCTGAGACTGAGTGCTGACTGGTTCAACGTGCAGGTGCCATTCCCCACGGACATGCACATGATGCAGGCCGCAGCGGCACATGCGGCACAGCATGGCGGAGCATGCTGCTACAAGGATACCTGGCGTGCACATGCTGCCCTCGGGCTAGCTCATGGGCTCGGGGACTCTGACGACAGGTGACCACTGTTGCCAGCCATATTCCAGGTGGCGCAATTTGCAGACTGTCTGCTGCGCGGTCGCCAGTGGCACTGCAGGTGAAGCAGGTGGACTGTGCCACTGCAGGGCTTACCTGTATGCTTCCCTCACGCCGCGGAAGGATGCCGAGATCGTGATCCATGGCCGCAGCTTGACATCAGGAAGCTTTGCAGCTGCATTCCACGCTGCCCTCCGAGTGCTCGTGGATGACTTGGGCTGCCCCACTTTCAATGCAGGGGTGAGTGCGCGTTGCTGTATGTCAGCGATTGTGGCAAACAGCGTCTGGCGTACTGCATCACTTCTCATGTATGGAACAGGCGTTGTTGGTCTGATGCAGGTGCACCCGATGTGGGGTGCAGAGGTACCAAATGATGCGCTGCACCCATTCACCGGATGCAAAGTCGTTGCAAGGTATGGCAGTCTGTATCACGCAGTCTTGTCTTTAATGCAAGCATGCACTGGGCAGCCTCAATGATATGTCACGCGCATTGCTGTAATGGCATGATGTTGGCATCTGCGAGCGTGCAGAGTGGTCAGCAGGGGCAAGATCAGCAGCCGCGCATCAGATTTTGGCGGCCTGGAGGTGTTTGCTGGCGCTTCCATTGGCCACACTGATCCCTATCTTGTGCATGCGGCAGTCAGCAGACGCCTGGCAGCTGCTGATTCGTGAAGACAAGCATCTGCTTTTGAACTGCTGTATCGAACCAAGCATCTGGATAGTGTGTTGATCCAGTAAGCACAACCATGTTGTTGTTCGTTTGCATCAAAACCTGTCAGCAACACGATCATACGATTATCATGTCCGCCCACCAAAAGAATGTTGGCGGTCTCACAGCACCCGTTCTGCGAGCAGCATTCAACTGCTGCAGCCAAGTGAAGACGTCTATACTGTACGACCAGCCCTGCTACTTGTTCTGTGGTGCTGCCGCCGGACGAAGCACCCCACCAACATGGTAGGGGGCGATGCAAGAATGCCCGGAACCATGTCACTCCCATGTCCGCTCATCTAGCGCGCACTGCAGGTTGCTGCCCTCACGACTGCACGGCCAGCTTCTTGAGGTGGTCCAGGAACACCTGCAGGCTGACGTCGTCGGTCATGATGACCTCGCTGCCCATGCCGGTCTCCGATGCGTACGTGCTGCTGGGGTTGAGCTTCGCCAGCAGGAAGCGCGCCTGTGCACCAGCAGAGAAGAGGTCTGCATCTGAAGTCCTTCAGATCGTTGGATTGCAGAGCAACGGAGGTGTATGCATGTGCGGGCAGCCACCTCGCCGGGGTGCGGAAAGACAGCTGGACATATTGAGCAGATCCACAAGGCGCACCTGGCTGCCATTCTGGTCACACTCCACGAGGCGGGGCACCGGGAACCGGCGCTCAATGATTGCCATCGCGTCCGCCTTGGGCGTCTGCCACGACACGACACAGGCTTCAACTCTCAACAAAAATTGGATCAAAGCACTGTGAGCCAGCAAGTGCCGCTGCACGCAATGGCACGTCGCTCCTGAGAGATAACAGCTTGACAGCTGATGTTTGCACACATGCACGCCGTCAATTAGATGACCCATGTCACACCTCCAGCAGCTGGGCGAAGGCGGCGTGCTCGGGGTTGAGGTGGTACTCAGCCTTGCGCCACTGCGCGACGGTGGTGCCGTGGAACACCACCACGTAGAAGAAGGTGTCCAGCACCAGCACCGTGGTGGGCGCGATGGACGTCACATCCAGCAGCACTGGCTGAAACGCAGCCTGCAGCAGCAACCGCAGGAAAGATGAGTTCGGCAGCTCCGAAGCAGCAGAAGCTAGCAAGAGCTAATGCATGGTGCCACATGCAAGTACTCATGGGAACCTCACCCAAGCAGCACAACCTAGCAGGAGCTGATGCGATGTGCCGGGTGCAGATGCACATGGGCACGCCACTGCAGCAGCACAACCCAGCAAGAGCCGATGCGACGTGCTGGGTGCAGATGCACATGGGATCACCATCAGAAGCAGCCGGCCAAGACACACAGGGTCACCTCCATGGTGTACGCCAGCAGCTGCGGCTGCATCATGGTGAGCGCATCTGCCGTTGTCTCCCTGTTGAGGTACAGCCGGCAGTATGCCGTTTCGTCTGGGCTGCTGCCAAAGACCTGCAAGGTGACGGCAGAGGTCTTCAAATGTCTAACATGTCGATGTCTGCCACTACCAAGTGTTGGCAGTCCTGTCAGAGGCCTTGACACAGTTGAGTGCCCACGAGATGCAAGGCTTGCCTGCACGAACTGCGAGCGCCGCAGGTTGAACATGAACTGCGGGTAGAAGGACATCTCGTGCGCAAGCTGGAAGCTGGCGGGGTCGTCTTTGCGGTAGTCGCCAAAGCGGCTGGCCAGTCGGATGAGCGTGCGGTCAAGCCACCTCGTCGCATCGAAATCGTCTTCCTGTTTTCAGAGATGAAAGTGCAAGGATCAGCTAGCTTTATCAGCAGATTCAAATCCGCAGAGCTATGTACCAGACCAGAATTCAAGTGCCTCTAGGCTCTCAAATTTCAGATGAGATCACATTCGGACTGCATGATGCAACTGACGCACCGTCTCCATTTTGAAGGTGGCCAGCCGTGCCGTCAGCACAGCCGCTGCCTCCTGGTCGAAGCCCGCTATTAGCTCGCCCAGGTTGCTGCCGTCTGTCCACCTGTTGCACAAGGTATGCCATGCATTCGGGACGGGGATATCAGCTGCAGCGGTAGACAGGGGTGGTGCACAACAGCGTCTGAAGTCTCTACCACTGCCATGTGATAAGCAGGCATGCGAGTCGACAAGACACATGGCATTCAACAGCATGCTGATCAACTCTTGAGCCCTGAGCAGAAGCCGCACATGCGCGTGACGGTGGTGACGCGACACCGGAACTCTCCGTTCTCGTGCAGGTACTTCGTGACGAACTGCAAGAAGAACTGCGGCGCGGACGTCACGTCCGGCGCATTGCCGCGGCTGCCTGCCACCACCTCGAAGAATGCTGCCAGCGACGTCCGCGAGTCCAGGCCTGTGCACATGTAAGTGAAGCTGAAGGGCCAGCTGTTGCAGAGGCTGACATGTCGTCATGCCTCCTAATGGAGCTCAAAAACTCTGCTATTGAAGCTGTATGAATCTGACATCATGCATTATATGCAGAGTGAGTTCGTGAAGCAGATGTGATATGAAGATGCCATTCATCTGACCTGCGAGGCGCCAGGAGGTGGTGCCGCCCATGCCGATGGCCGTGTCGGCAACGGCAATGGTCTTCTTCTCAATGGGCGCCGCAGGACCCAGCAGGCCCGCCACCTTCACGTCCCGCGATGGGATGATCTGCGCAGGTGAACATGCCAAATAAACCACTTTCTGCCCCATGCAGCACAGAATTGTGCATCGGAGCAAAGCATCAGCTTGCCAGCAGGAGGACGAGTATCTGTGCCGTGCACTTCCAGTGACAGGTCTCCATATTGAGCTTACTTCGAAGATGGCATTGGAGGCAATGCCCATGTGTCCGGCGTCGCCGGGCTTGGCAAACACGCGCTGCAGCGAGTCCCGGAACACCGGGTTGTGGAACGTGTCGGTCTGCACCGTCATGCCGCCGCTCGCCTCCAGCGCCATCTTCATCTCATACAGCCCCACCTGCCAGTGTCAAGCAAAGCGCAGGTTTGAGATGTTTGCTTGTATCTGACTTTAAGGTTAGACACGGCAGGATTCACACCCTTGGATGCCTGCCACTGCGCAGGGGTGCAGGAATCTAGACGATGAGTGGAAAGCAAGTTTTGCCGGCTACTGACCTGGTCCAGGGAGCACGCGAAAACGTCCAGCGAGTGGCCCTGCCTGACCAGCTGTGCCGCCACGCTGTCGTAAAACTTCTTCGCCTTCTTGAAGTGCGCTGCCGTCTCCTTCACCAGGTCCTGCAGCAGCAGCCAGCACGAGAGTCTCAGCAATGGAGCAGCTGCTTGTCTAGTATTTCACTCTTCGACTTCATTTGGAGAGAATGCTGCCAACATTGGCGCTGTCCAAAGAGCTCCTCTGACGCGATCACAATTGCTGCAGGTGTCCATCTGTACTGCCTGGAATTCAGCAAAACCAGAGTGGGGCACCTTGTGGGAGCGGATGGGCTCCAGCAGCTCCTTGGCAACCACCTGGCCGGGGCCCTCTGTCGTCGGGCCGCCCACGAACAGCATGATGCGCACCGCGCCCGTGCCGCCCGAGAGCGCTGCGTCTGTCAGCCCTGCCGCTACCTGCACAGCATTGGCGGACAGGCTGGCGAGGTGGAAAACCAGCAAACAGCAGTCGTATAAAGACGAAACCCTCTTTGCAGGCAATTGCTGCATTGCACGGGATGGGATTACTGCCTCCTGTAGCGCCGTGGCAGCATCTGCAGTGTGCCTGAAGAGCAAAATCCAGGTGCACCTGCAGCGCGGCGCCTGTGCTGCGGGATGGCCGCACGTCTGCCGGCGTTGACCACGCATCCCGCTGCAGCTCATCCAGCACCCCCGAGATGGCAAACTCGCAGTCGCTGAGGGGCAGGATGAACCGCCGCCGCTGTGCTGCTGCTGCCTGTGCTGCCCCTGCACAGCTCCAAAATGGATGACTGTCAGAAACCATTTTCTGTATCACAGGCTCTGTGGCATGGATGCTCGACCCATGCCCATCAGCCTTCGTGGACCAAGACAGCATGGGAGCGGGTGGAAGCAAGCGCCTGGCTGCCAGAAAAGCGCATGTTGTACTGTTGACAGAATGCACCTGCTGCGCCGCCGGCGCCAGGCTGACCGGGCGGGCCGCCCCGCGCTGACCCCACGATGCCCAGCTGCTGTGCCACTTGCGCCGGAGTGTACTCCTTTGTGCCTCGGAACACATAGCTCTTGGCGCACTCCGTGAACCCCAGCTCGTGCACTTGCACGTGCGTGCCGTACGTCACCAGCCCCACCTGCAGATGGTCAAGACAAGGCACATTGGACATGCTGCAGGATGCAAGCCGCTGCTTTCAGCATACCCGCCGCTTTCAGCACTCTGCACCGATACTCGCAGGTATTGATGCTGAACAGCTTGGGGAGTGTCTTCACCTGCGCGTACTCGGGGATCATCTGCAGTGCCTGCGTGAGCGCGGCGCGGCAGCCGCCCAGCTCGTCCTCTGACAGCGCTGTGTCGATGACAAACACGTACGCCGGCGGCTGCGGCGGAGCGTGCGCCGGCAGCGTGTACTCGATGGTGGTGTAGTTTGGGAACAGCTCCGCCGGCAGGTTGGACTCGCTCATGCCGTGGTAGTGCCCCGGGAAGTGGTTCCGCGTGTGGCAAAAGGGGCAGATCCACAGCCTGGCGGTGTAGTCCGCCTGGCAGTATGGGTTCAGCGCAGCGCTGCAGCCCTTGCACTGCACCGGCGCATACGGCACCACCTGCGGCACAACCACAGCAGCTGCTTTGATACGCAGTGTGCAGCTGAATCGGTGCTGGTGTATGGCAGTGGAGCACGTTGAGCTGAGCATCATGCAGAAAGCGCCACATGGCGGTCACGAGATACCAGGTGCACACTCACCACCATGTTGGGCAGCGGCTTCAGCGGAGTGTACAGAGCGCCAAAAGGAATGACTGCCTTGGTTGCCTCGATGCGGCTGTTGGGCCACACGTTCCATGACAACCTGATGCCGTCTGTTTCCTCAAGCTCCGAAAATGCGTCGGACATGGTGCCTCAGGAACCGCCTGCCAGTCAGCCGCTGCGGAGGTAATTGCTGCGAAGGACTGAATTCAGAGCCTCAATGTCTCGGCCTGCCCAGCAACCCGCAATGCACAGGTAACTCTGCTGCAAGCAACGCATTGAGGCGTTGCATGATGGGTGCACGCTACTACCCTGCGACTAATTTATCACGTGCAGCTCAGCTGCAGTGAACACACATTGCCACTGCGAACAGGCTGCGGACGTTCTGCTGGATCAACAGGGGATGTATGCCTGCAAACAATCGTGTGTAGCCTGCCAGACCTCACGCAAGCTTAGCCAGCTGGATCAGGTGACGAGTCGATGCCACTCGAGTCGGCAATGAGCAAATGCGCCAAGCTTGCGGTATGAGCTCTGGAACACACAAGCTTGCCTTTCATCGGCTGGTGCCTTTTGGACACAGAAAGGCGCCAGCGCATCTGTGTCCATCCAAGGCACGGGGTGTAAAGCGAGGAGTGACAGGGGAACCGAGTCCTGCATGGAGAGTCGCAGCCATCAGTTTCGCTCGCTGTGGCGCTCCTGTTGCACGTAAACAGATGCTTCCCCCTCACAGAGACGCAGCAACAGCGGGGGCCAGCGCTGCTGTGCGGACCGGCCGCGGCGGGGCACGCTGATCACCAGTTCTCTCGGAATCCTGGAGCAGCTCACTGACTATGGACAGAAAGCGGGGGCGTGAAGCGGACGGCGGGATGTATGGGGGCGGCCCAGCCAAGAGGCCGTACCAAGGGTGAGTTGACACCTCGTGCATGTTGTGTCCTGCCACATTCTTGCGTGGCTCTGGATAGGCAGGAAACCTGCTGCAGCATTTGTGCAGTGTTTCTGGCCAGTTTTCTGCTCATTTGCGAACAAATTCAATGGAAAGTTTGTTCACATGCCTTGAGACAGCATGCAGTGCAGTGTGCGTTGTTTGCTTATGAACCACTTTCCTGCTTCGGATGTCTACTTTTACATCTTGACAGTGTCGAGGTGTGGACCGTTGTGTGCAGCGGCAGGGGCGCTGGGGGAGCCTACGGGGCGCCTGCAGGTGGTGGGAGCGCTGCAGCAGCGTCAGCTGGCAGGCTGACAACCAATGATGCGCTGAGCTACCTGCGAGAGGTGAAGACCCGCTTTGCCGACAACAAGCGGATCTACGACGAGTTCCTGGAGATCATGAAGGAGTTCAAGGCGTCCAGGTGCGGCTCCGGCCGCCTGTACACGTCTCTCCAGCGCTGCTTGGCGTGTTTCGAAGCCGCCCTGACGTAAAATTGTCTTGTGTGGCACCTGCTCATCCCCCTGTGCTTCGAGACTCTGTTTCCTTCAGTGGGTGGCCGAGTGCTGGGGGTCGTAAACCTGGCAACTGACTATATACACACGCTATCCATACACACAACACTGCAGGGTGGACACAGCTGGTGTCATCGTGCGCGTCAAGGAACTGTTTGCTGGGCACCGCGAGCTCATCCTGGGCTTCAACACCTTCCTGCCAAAGGGCTATGAGATCGAGATGCCCCTGGAGGACGAGCCGAAGGCGAGTGTGACATGTTGATTTGCCTTCCGACCACGTTGCATCCACCTTGGCTGTCCCAGCATGCATTGCAGACATGGTAGCACCCGCCGTGTGTCCCTCGTGAGGCTTCACATGTGCTTTCGCAGAAGCAGCCCGTGGAATTCGATCAGGCCATCAACTACGTCAACAAGATCAAGGTGCGTGTTTTCATGTGGCATTGTGTGCTGTGCACATGGCATAATAGCAGCAGCAGCAACAGCAGCAATTCTCTCTGCAGTGCTGACGCCGCTGGCATCTACACCTTGATGCAGAATCGCTTCTCCGACGACGAGCGTGTCTACAAGGCGTTCCTGGAGATCTTGAACATGTATCGCAAGGGCCAGAAGACCATCACTAATGTCTACGAGGAGGTGTGGGGATAGTGCTTACCACTTCTGTGCATTGAGGACGTCCTACTACCTCATTGTCTGCGTATGCGAGCGCATGACCAAACCCAGTGCTGCTGGCCACCACAGGTGGCGCAGTTGTTCAAGAGCCACAGCGACCTGCTGGAAGAATTCACCTACTTCCTGCCAGACTCCACGCCTCCAACGCAGCAGGTGCGGAGGCATCATCGATATCTGCTGCCTGTATGTCTTTCTGCTGGCATGCTCTGTGCAGTAGTGCATGCACTGGCACACAGTGCTGTACCCCTCGTGTGGAAATCTGCAGCAGCCGAAGCGTCCCATGGGCCGTGGCAAGCCGTTTGGCCGCATGGGTGCGGGTGGCGCAAGCAACTACCCGCCCAAGCGGAAGACGCGGCGTGGAGAGGACCCCGATTACATCGGTGAGTCGAGTGGCCTGCGCTCTTGGAGTCACAACATCGCATCAGCGCGATTGCATTGATTGTCAATTCATCCTCTCTGGAGGGCCGGCTGACGGTGATGGCAGCATCAGTCACTCAGTCACTCTTTATGAAACATGCACGCGCACGGCTGCAGAGGAGGAGGGCGGCTTTGCGCGGACAAACCTGGCGAAGGAGCTGACGTTCTTCGAGAAGGTGAAGGCCAAGCTGCGCAGCCGGGAGGCGTACCAGGACTTCCTCAAGTGCCTCAACCTGTACGCGCAAGAGGTCATCAGCAAGTCGGAGCTCACGCACCTGGTGCACGACCTCATTGGCCGCTACTCCGACCTCGCTGTGCGCTCTTCCCACTGTCATCGCTCTCTTTCTGTGGCGACCCGATTGTCAGGCCTTTGCTTGGCTGTCGTGGTTGCAGCATGCGTCGCACTGGCGTGGTAGAACAGATGTGCACATGCCCTGCTACATCATTGGCACCGCAAGCATGTCTGATGGCTGATGTGTCCACCTGGCACTTGCAGCTGGGCTTCAACGAGTTCCTGACGCGGTGCGAGATGCTTGATTTCGACCTGGATGGCAAGATGGCGTCGCAGGGCAAGATGACCATTCGCGACATCACCCGCATGAAGGTCTGCGCACTTGCTGGAATATTTGCAAGATGCATCCGACATATGTCATGAGGCTGGTCTCTAGCGGTTGTGTTGACCCTGTTTCATGGCGCAGACCTCCTTATAGCCAAGTGCAAAGTACAGACTGCACCTGCAACGATGTGCATTTGACATCTTGCGCATTACTTCCTCCGCGCAGGCGCTGTCGCAGCAGGAGAAGCTGGCGACGCGGCCAGTGAGCGAGCTCGATGTGACAAACTGGAAGCGGTGCACCACCAGCTACGTGCAGCTGCCGGACAACTACCCCGAGCTGCCGTGCTCCGGTCGGCGCACGCAGCCACAGCTGTCAACCCTGCTCAATGACCTGTGGGTGTCCGTCACGTCTGGCTCTGAGGACTACTCCTTCAAGGTGGGTGCTGCTGATGGCTGCCAACCCTGTGCCTGCCCCGCTGTCAGAAGCCGCTGCAATTCATGATGGTAGTGGCCTGACCAGGCGCAACCCCCGACTGCGGCATCTTGCACACATGCGCTGTGTCAGCACTTTGGTCAACAGCTCACAGTCTGCGTCATGACCTGTTGCAGCACATGCGGAAGAACCAGTACGAGGAGGCGCTGTTCCGGGTGGAGGACGATCGCTTCGAGCTGGACATGATGATCGAGACCAATGCGTCCGCAATGCGCACCATGGCCAACCTGGCCCGCCAGCTGGAGGTGCGCATTCAGGCAGACGCCCAGCGCTGATGACGTAGTCAATGGCATCATGGGTTGCGTGTGCCCTGCTCAGCACAAAGCTCTTGAAGAATCTGCAACAGTGGCTGGGTTGGGTTGTCGCTGCATTGCCACTGACGGCTCCGCCTGAAGCTTCACCCCATTTTGTGTAGCCCACAAAGGAAAGATAACTGATTCCAGTTGCAACGCTGCATAGGATCTGGACCCAGAGGCGCGGGCGCGGTGGCTGCCGCCGGGGCCGGGCGAGCGGGGCGCCCTCAACGCCGTGCACATGCGCGCCGTGCAGCGCATCTACGGGGAGCACGGCCACCAGGTGCGGCCCCTGCTGCCGGTGTCGGCAGTCACCTCGGACCTTGTTCTGTGCCTCCTGCGCGCTCTGGAGGAGTTTCCTGCTTACTTTGGGCTATAGCCTGACCACGACTCACACTGCCAACCGCAGATGGTGGACCTCCTGAAGAAGAACCCGACGGTCGCCATCCCGGTGCTGCTGGCGCGCCTGGTGCAGAAGGACTCCGAGTGGTGCGCCTTGACTAGCTTGCATCAGGAAGAAGATGCTGCTTCTGCATTAGTGCAAATCTGTGTGCGCTTTGCGGTCATGACACATCGAGGTAGTGAGTGTCGTCTGAGCGCACACACGCATGTGCAGGCGGGAAAGCAAGAAGAACATGGCGCCGCTGTGGCAAAAGGTGTACGACGCAAATTACCACAAGTCGCTGGACCACCGCTCCTTCTATTTCAAGCAGACCGACAAGCGGCTGCTGGGCGCCAAGGGCATGGTCGCCGACATCCGCGGTACATTTTGGGATTTGTGGCAATATTCTGCTATTCTGCTTGAGCTTCAGCTCAGCCACTACATTCATGCTGCTGTGCAAGGAAATAAAAAAAAGGCAAACACGTCCTTGGTCATTTGTAGAATAAGGTCATTTGTGTATTTGTGGGATGTGGTCTCAGCCAGCGGTCTCAGTCAGATCCATCAAATGACCACAGAGATTGTGGAGCGGCGGCGGCAGGCAGACGGCGGCTTGGCGGCGGTGTCGGCTGCCGCGGACTTCTCTGCGCGCCTGCATGCCGACATCACCTACGACTACTCCGCGCGCAATGTGCACGAGGTGAGTTGACACTGCAGGCGGGTGTGTGCCAGGCCGGCACAACAGCAGTGATGCCTGGCAGGAGAGCTGGCCTCAAGTAACAACGTCACTAAACTCTCCGCATTGTGGCGTGCAGGACGTGTACGTTATTCTGCGAGACTCGCTGAAGGAGATGATGACGCCTGACCTGGCCGCCAAGACACTGCAGCTGTACACCGGGCTGGTGGAGGACTTCTTCGGCCTGCCACCTCGTGCCCCCGAGGTGCAGCTGTTTTGAGCCCTGCATGCGTCAAGTACATTCCTTCCCTTAGGTGCTGATGAGAAAGCAGTTGCCATACACATGTCACAGTGCAGCCCTGACATTGCAGCCCTGCCCTTTCGCCTGCAGTCAAGTCTGCGAAGCATCCTTGTTGATCTGCATTGGATGCACGCTTTGCAGCCGGAGCCAGAGCCCGTCGTCCAGGAGGGCGGCAGTGAGCCCTCGGCCCTCAAGTCGCCGCTCAAGCACAAGCGGTTGGCTATGCTGCAGGTATGAGTCTGTGGTTCAAATCCTACACCTGCAGTCTGAACGCCTGTCGTGCAGGGCTGGCGCGTGCCTTCTCCCCTGCCCAGCATGCCTTTCTGCAAGCTGGCGTGGCAGGCCTGGTCGCACCACTGTGCAATTCCTCGGGGCAAACTGGCTCCAGTCGGTCGGCTTTTCCAGGTGATACTTCTTTTGATACAGGCGGAGAAGGATGGCGCAGACACTGACACAGACACAGGGGCCAATGACGATGAGCGCGGCGGCACGCCGGCGCCCTCTGACGAGGCCAAGGAGAAGACTGGTGCTGATATGCTGGCTGACGCCGCAGCAGAGGTGATCTTTATGTTTGCTCGTAAGCCAATTTCGCAATGTGCAATCGTTTGTTGGCAGAATCTCATACAAGCAGGCGGCTGATGCTCGTGCTCGATGCAGAGGTGCTCTGCAGGAGAAACAGTGATGGTGAGGCCTGCAGGCAGGCATCTGTGATATGAGTTGTAAGAGCTGGGGATGCGTGTTGTGTCCAGGCGGATGAGGCAGGGGCATCGCCAGCGCCACGTGCTGGCGATGCCAACAGCGGCGTCTCCAGCGACGCCTCCCCAGACGCAGAGAAGGTCTGTCCCCTGGCCGTCGGGAGTGCTGGCCGATCGACATGAAGGGACATGCACTGCACGCTTGGGCCTGTCAGTTATGCAGCAAGCGCGACCATGTTTCCGTCAGGTCTGAACATGCAGTGTTTGGTGCAACACAGGGGGATGCGGAGGGGCCAAAGGCCATGGAGATGGACGGCGGCGCAGCCGGCAAGGACGACAGCGACAGCGCCCAGTCCGAACACAGCTCAGGTGCGATTAGCGGGCAGGCAGTGGCGGCTGGCAGAGCTCTGCCCAAGAAATCAGACAGATTGGCACTTGGAGCTCAGGGGCACAGCAAAGCCACGGCGGAAAGTGTGCCGAAGGCCAGCATTGGCCAGCTTCATGTTGCCAGAAATTCCTGTTGTCGAATGCAGACGACGAGGGCGAGGAGGCCAGCCAGGCAAGGTATGCGGGGTGC
Organism: Tetratostichococcus sp. P1; assembly: GCA_036584455.1. Lineage (NCBI taxonomy): Eukaryota > Viridiplantae > Chlorophyta > Trebouxiophyceae > Prasiolales > Stichococcaceae > Tetratostichococcus > Tetratostichococcus sp. P1. The sequence goes on from BTPI01000011.1 coordinate 586,441, forward strand.
AAGCCGCTGGCGCCGGTTGCGCGGCCGCCGGCAGCCACCCCGCCGCCAGGCGACGGCGGGGACGGCGCGGCGGCGCCCGAGGACAAGCCGGAGGCGCCGTCCCGCGTGTTCTACGGCAATGAGCACTACTACGTGTTCTTCCGCCTGCACCAGTACCTGTTCGACAGGTGCTGTGCGCTCGATCGTGTGGCACTCTGGCCCACATGAAGATTTGGTCCTGCCAAGTACCCCATGTCTGCCGCTGCGCCATGAGATGGGGTGCCCGCAGTGTTGCCTCTGGTTGTATTTTTGGACGTGCTCGCATCAATTGTCTTGATCTTGTACAGGCTGCGGGTGGCGCACACGTGCAGCCACAAGAAGCAGGGGTATCTGCACGGCGGCGGCGGCGCCAATGCAGAGGATCAGGGGAAATCGCCAGAGGAATACCGTGCCACCCATGCCAAGTGCGTGATGATCTAGATGAAGTTGTCTGCACGCCAACCACTCAGCATGAGCAGATTGTTACGCCAGGTGTATCAACACCTTCTGAGGGTTCAAATCAATACCCCAGATTCTTTTCAGTTGCATTGCATGTCCTGTGTGTGGCTGTCGCCTTGCAGTGCGGCAGCTGCTGTGGTCCTGGTGTGAGGATGGTGCCACTGTGGTGTTGCAGGTTCATGTCGCTGGTGCACGACCTGATTGTGGGCACGCTGGACGCCTCCCAGTATGAGGACGCCTGCCGTGCGCTGCTGGGTAAACCACTGCCACCTTGAGCACGAGTCTGGCTGCTGAATTGCTGACGACAGCCTTTCTGACGGTGCATCTGATGGCGCTTCGGTCGGCACCAAAAGCCTTGCCATTGGTTGCCGCTCAGACAGGGCTGGAGGAACGCGGAAGCTGCATGCCATGGTTTGAAAAGAATTGTTGCTCATGTCTGCAGGGACGGGGTCGTATGTGCTGTTCACGCTGGAGAAGCTGATCTACAAGGTCGTCAAGCAGCTGCAGACGCTGGTGCAGGACGACCTGAACTACTCGCTGTTCCAGCTGTACCGGTGCGCCTTCCCTGCCCTGCCCCTCTAGTTATGATATGCATTGCCTGTGCTGGCTCCAAACATATTTAGCAGGTTCGTACAGAACACACCATCAGAGCAAGGGATCTGCATTCAGCAGGTTCGGATATGACACAGGGAAGCATTGTGTTTTTTTTAGGAAGGGGTAACTTGTAAACTGTCACATAAGGTCACGTCATGGGTTTTGCAGGTACGAGGTGGCGCGTGGGGAGCCGTCAAAGGACGCAACCTACTTTGCGAATGCGCACGTGCTGCTGCACGACGACACCTGCTTCCGCTTCGCCTCGCTGCCCCTCGACCGGGTGTCCTTCCAGATGATGGACCCCGACAAGTCCGAGGTCCCTGCAGGTGCGCCTCTTCCCATTGCAGATGTGTGCCATGCAAGCTTATTCACCGTGTGTGACTGTCGCAACACAGTGGCCGTGTCAACACAGGCAGTCTGCTTTGCTCATGACCACATCATTCCACATCGGCGACAGTGTCGCAGCCGACAGTCAGTGGCACTCCTGTCGTGACACTTGAGTTGCGTGCCTGCAGGCATCCTGGAGCCCAGCTTTGCATCATACCTGCGGAGCTTCACGGAGCAGAGCGCGCCGCAGCCAGACCCCGCCGCCAAGCTGTTCCTGCTGCGCAACTTCCCGGATGGCCAGGCGGCCGACCCCGCGGCGCCGCCACCGGCCGAGGGCGTGGAGCTCACCAACGGTCTGGAGTGCAAGATCGCCACCACCACGTCGAAGGTGTGTCCAGCATCCTCTGCCTGGTGGCGAGCACACAGCATTGATCCTTCCACAGTTATTTTGCTGCCGCTTGCGTCGGTGTGGAGATCACCAAATGAGCGTAGAGGTTGCTCAGACCGTCAGCTGTGTACTGTGCAAAGTTTGGCAAACACCCTGACCTGTTGTTCGTGCCAGGCTCATTCTGCAACTGCCGGTATGGCATTGTTGCACATGTGTATGAGACATGCTCCACAGCTTCGCCTTGCATGTCCCGTATGATGTATCAATTCAAGACAGAAGAAACTCAGTCATGTTGCATCAACAGTCAGAGGCATCACTCGCAGGTGTCGTACGTGTTGGACACGGAGGACGTGTTCAGGCGGCACAGGCGGCAGCAGCGGCAGGCGCCGCCGGACGCCCTGGCGCGCAAGGTCAGCAAATTCCGCAGCTGGCAGGATGCCGCGCGCATGCAGCAGTTGCAGCAGCAGCAGCACCAGCACCAGCAGCCGCCGCCGCACCTGCACTTCCAGGCCATGGTCGCCGCCTGAGCCGCCCGCGTAGCTTCGGCGGGTGCACAGCTGTAGACAGTGTAGATGCGCTCCAGCAGGCAGCACACAGCTGCTGCCGGCCCCAGCGTCCTCTCGTGCGCTTGACACAGCCGCAGCTCAGTGTAGAGCCTGTATGGGGTAGCCATTGTGCCAACAAGCGAGCATGTTGGCCTGAATGGATGTGCAGGATCGCAGTTGCTGGACAGATGGTCCGACAGATTTGGTTTCGCTTGTCGCACTTCCCAGTTGCCGGCAGAGCAGCCTGATGTTTGATTTTTAGCACTGTCTCTGTTCTGCCGGGCCTGCTGCCACTAAGCGGGTATGGCCGTATGCAGAGATGAAACAAGGAACCCGTGTGTCGAAGCCAGGTGAAATCGGGCAAGACTGTGCTTCTGACCCTTTCTCAAATCCAGAATCTCACATCACCCTTCCAGATGTTTACACAAATGCATTGCATCGGGCCATGCATCTAGACACCCTGCAATCTGCAGAAACCGTTTGAGAAACCATATAAGCGATGTGTAGATGGGAACAGCTGCTGTGCAAGTTACGATGCCATGGCCTGCTGCTTCGTCGGAATGTCGAAAGGTCTCTTGTTGGACAGCCTGCTGATGCCGCAGGCAAGCTGATGCAGACACTACAGATTTGTGGCCGTTCTCAACAGGATCTCAGGCTGTATATCTAGCTGCCCAACTTTTGTCGCGCAGGTGCCTGCTGGTTTGAAGCCTCGGAACCAACTGCAAGCAGGGCGCCGCTTCACAATGCCCGCAGTGCGTGGGCGAGCTGCGACCATCAGCTGACCGCCGCAGCCATGTCCCACGCCCAGCCGGCAGTCGCCGGCCGCTCGAAAGTCTATCGGTATCCGCACACCCAGAGAACTGCGGCACGCGCTTCTCCAAGGGAAATGAAACACTATTCCCCTTGATGTTCTATTCCCTTTGGCTGCTCAGCTCACAGCGCGACGGCCAGCTGCGGCTGCTCGACGGCGGCAGCTGTCCTGTCGCGCGCCCAGCCGCCATCTCCGGCCGCCCAGGGGTCCACAGCATCCGCACACCCAGACAAACGCCGCACGCGCTGCTCAGCTCACAACGCGATGGCCAGCTGCGGCTTCTCGTCGGCGGCCGCCGCCCTGTTGCGCACACAGCCGCCGTCGCCGGCGGCCCAAAAGAACACAGCATTCGCACCCAGGGAGATGCTGTACGCGCTGCTCAGCTCACAACGCGATGGCTAGCTGCGGCGTCTCGCCGGCGGCGGCTGCCCGGTCACGCACCCAGCCGCCGTCGCCGGCGGCCCAGGAGAACACGGCGGGCGCCCTGCGGCCGGGCTTGGCCTGCAGCATCCACCGCAGCGTGGCGCGCACGTCCTCGCAGAAGCCCGGCCCCTCCTGCTCCGGCGATGTGGAGCTCTGCTGCACCAGCTCCGCATCCGGCAGCGCCACCATCTGCACAGCAGGACGCTGTCGTGTGTTGCCAGATGTAACAAGACTTTAAGTTGGCGCTTGAATGTTCACATGGCGGCACTTCTGTGGCCGGCAGGGCAAACCTCGACGTTTGCGCATATTGCCACCGTCACACTTCAGGCGATGTATGACATTGGATGAGTCCATGACGATACCAAGCCGTCACTTCAGATGGCTTTGATGGTCTTGACGGTGATTGTCAGCACTCGTGTCCGCGTATGCCACCACAGACAAGCCCAAACATCAGGAGATCTGCACACCTGCAGCAGCTCCGCCCTGTTGAGGCTGTGGGTGTCCAGGTGGACCGGCGGGATGCACAGCTGCTGTGTTGCCGCAGCGTATATTGGCTCCATGCAGGACGACACAGGCGAGAATGGCCGTGCTGCTCGCATCGCAACAAGTGGCCCCCGGTCCTGCCGAGGTAGAGACAGTGTCATTGTGTGATGCGGACATACGAGTAACAGCAAGCAGACCAGCTACTATGTAAGCCTCGCCAGGGTCTGATGAATGAACGCCAAGTTTTGAAGGGCGATATTGACTGCAAATGTGAATCGAGCAGCAGTACCTCACCTGCATCGTGACGGGCCAAGCACAGCAGGTGGCGGTGTCGAGCGCGAGGCCTCGGTGCCTGATTGCACGCGTGTCCGCATCCTGGTTCAGGGCGCCCACCGCTGCAAGCCGAACGTCCACGGACAGCCGCGACAGTGCATGCAGCGCCTGCAACCCAGCATCAGCTGCAGGCTTAGCTGCCAGGACAGAGGTCATGCCGAGTCACAGCAATGCCTGTGCGGGTGGTCTCCGTTTCGTGGGTTCCATTTTGTCGTGCAGTGTCACCAACGTGCATCTGAGCACCATTCCTGACCCTACAAACTTGCCTTCAGCAGCTCTTCCGTCACAGCCTCCCCGCGGTCGCCGTACCCTCCGGTCAGAAACGCCTGGGCGGCACCAGCCCGATCCGACAGCAGCGGCACCAGCACCGCCAGCTGCTGGCTACACCGCTCGTCCAGGTGGGCGATCAACGCCTGCAAATCAGTCCCGATGTGCTCGACATGCACCAATGTCTCATGTCAAAACATCGAAAACAAACATCTCGCAAAGCTGGCCGACACATGAGCCACCGCTGCTCACCCACTGCTTTGGCGCGATCAACGCGATGATGCAGCAGGTGGTGGCGTCTGTTGATGCCAAGAGCAGCTCCTCCTGCAGGAACACACAGCCCTGGAACACATGATCGACCTCGTACTCCCATGCAAAGCTTCAGAGGTGCTGTGGGATGACTTGTGTCACGCCGCATCAGCACCTTGGTCAGGTCGACCTCCGCATACTCGCCCTGCAGCACGCACACGTTCTTGTGCGGCGCGTCAGCTGCCGATAAGGAGGCTGTTGCTTGCCCAAACTGCTCTGAGGCCCTCTGCAGACTGGACGACTTCACAATCTGAGGCAGCAGTGTCAATGCCTTCTTGTTCTTTGCAGGCTTCGTTTTCAGCGGCTTGCCATCAACATTCAACATGGGTCGTGATCGACAAGGACGAGCGAGTGATGCTTGCAAACGCAATTTCTGCAGCAACCTGGGTCTGCTTGTCTTTACATGTGCATGCACCCCAGGGTGGCCTGCTGGGCGGCGCCGCTGCCAAGCAGTGCATTGAATGTGTTCCGCAGTTCCAGCATGATGAAAGGCACCAAAGTTCCTGTACACACAGCCTAGCCCAATGCCTGCGTCCTGGGCATCTGCAAGATCCGGTCGATGAGGCCATACTCCAGCGCCGACTTTGCCGTGAAGTACCTGCAGATGCATCATTGAGAACGTTTCTGCCTGTGTTGCACCGAATCTGCCAGTCGTACATTTCAAGTACTCACCACAAGTACATGCCACACGCAATTCAGGACCACATGCCTCTGCCACAGCTTGGATACATCGATCTGCGCGCTGGACATGGCCCTGGCTGGCGGCCCGACTCACTTGTTGCGGTTGAAGTCATGCTGGATCTTCTCCACTGGCTGCCCAGTTGCATGCGCCAGCACGTTGTTGACGTAGTTGCGCACCCGCAGCAGCTCCTTCGCCTGTTGACAGACAACACAGCAACGCACATCAGCGCAAAAGACAACTTCTGCTGCAATGCCACATATCCAGCAGCAGAAGCCATCACCAGCTGGGGAGGGCAGTGGGCCTACCTCATTGTTGATATCAGAGGCCTGCCCCCGAGCGACACCCGATGGGTGGTGCAGCATCATGGTCGTGTTGGGCAGCATGTACCGCTTGCCCTGCGTCAAGGTGCCAAAGCACTATTGGCACCCAACTGCCGGCACGGATTCACTGCAGTAAACTTCCCGAGAAAGCCACGAATCAGTCCAGGGCCCGTCAACACAATCCACACCTTCTTGCCGACGGCCATGAGGAAGCCGGTCATGCCAAGGCAAGCGCCAAAGCCAACGGTCGCAACATCGCTGCCAATGTGCTTCATTGTGTCGTGAATTGCTAGCGCTGGCACCACCTGCGCAAGCAGCGCATTCTATGCGCATCACGCATGCCATGTCCGTATGCTCTCGCATCTGTGTACTCGCATCTGTGTACTGCGAAGGAAATGTGTGAGCAGGTTTTGGGCGCAGTATGCTGCGCTCTTCACTGAACCATCTTGGCATCAAGATCGGACGTCCGATGCCCTCAGAGGATTCCCCGTGACCTGGCGCTGCCATGACACACCTCGCCGCCGGAGCAGTTGATGTACAGCTGCATGTCCTTGTGGTTCTCGGAGTCCAGATACAGCATGGTGGCCACCAGCTGGTTGCCTAGCTCATCGTCCACCGCCTTGCTCAGGAAGATGATGCGCTCCCGATACTGCAGGGCAGAAAGATCGCAGCACGAGCCCATGAAGCGATGCACCTGCCCGTGGTGCATCTTCATGCTCATTCATCTGGCATCCAGGTGTGCTGATGCCTTCAGCTGAGAGCTGAGGTCTGGTGCCAACTGCACGCTGACACGGTTGCTCCTCGGCCAAGCTGTATGCAGGCAAGATGCCCCTGTTTTTAGCTTTCCGCTCTTCAGCCGACGTACGCACATCGTGCAGCGAAGCAAGAGAGAGGCCCCCTACCAGGCAGTTCCAGATGTCCACCCACTGCCAGGTGCCCTCCCGCTGTGAACGGTATGGCACGCGCGGCACGCCAATGGGCATCATTCGCGTGACCTGCCGGCGCGGCCCGCTGCCAGTGCTGCACTTATACAAACACACAGAATCTGCTGCGAGCCTCACAGACTGTGACTTTATGATGCAGCTGCACAGGAGACCCACTGGGCAGCGGCTCCTCACCTGCTGACTGCCAGAGCTTTCCCCGTGACGCTGCGGAAGTCTGCCGGCTGTGCTGACCCTAGCTGCACGTGATCTGCGCCAAGATACAATCGACGCCTGTCGAGTGCCAGTTTGCAGGTGTCTACCACACAATGTGCCGCCCAATGCACAGCAGGTCTTTGCCGCATCCGCCCTGCCAAAATCGCTCACCTGCTGTTTTGAAGCCGACGAACGCCGACGGCGGTCGTCTGCACGCTGAACATGGCTGCCTGCAGACGAAAGGAACATGCAATTTAACTGTATCACCAGACGCCACAGGCCTCACGGCGCTTTGCGCCGCCATGCGGCATGCATCACCCTACCTAAAAGCAAATTGACTGCACCCCGCCGCGGCATTCCCGGACGTGAGCCCCGCGACCCGCACCATGGCGCCTGCACGCCGCTGGTGGACACAATCTGACTGCAAGCTCTGTCTGCCAAGAGCTTGCACCGTCTCAAGGTGAGCCAGTGGCTGCGCAGCTCACAGCAGCCACTTGAGCAGGGAAGGTTTTCAATTTCAACATACGACTCCGAGTGCGAGAAGGATTTCCAAGTCGCGCTCGCTGTCGCGCAATCCTGGCTGAGCGTCCCTGCTCCGATTCCCGCAGCCACGCCAAACATCCGAGCAGAGACCGCTTCGTGGCAGGATACGTGCTTCTCTTGGTTGTTATCATCATCGTGTGATATCTGCTATCAAATATCGACACAATACGGGACAGCTCTGGGTGAGCTGCATCGACAGCATTGCACTACATCGCTGTTTGGCTGTGTCCACGATTTTGCTTCTGAACAGGCAGCGCAGCATGCTCAGCCGCTGAACAGCATCAAAGTGCAATGCACGCGCCGTGCAACACGGGCAGCAGCCAGCAGCCGTGCTGGCATGCCTGCCTCCAGCCCAGCCTGTGGTGCAGCGCGCCTGCCCGGCCACTGCCAGCCAGGCGTGCGCTGCGTCTGGTAGTGCGTGCAGAGGATCCTCCTGTCCTGGCGTCGCGGCCCACGCTGCGGGCCCCGCCGAAGCCGCCGGTGCAAAATCGCGGCGGGCCCCGCAGCCGGAAGGACCGCGACCAGCGCCAGCAGGAGCAGGGAGGCGGGCGGGACGACCGGCGGTCCGACGGGCCGCAGGGCCGGGACAGGCAGCAGCAGGATAGGCAGCAGCAGGACAGGCAGCAGCAGGACCGGCCGCAGCGGCCGCAGCGGTCCGACAATGGCGCCCGGCAGCAGCCCTCGCTGAACGGTCGGCCGCGGCCGGCTGCACGGCCGCCGCCGCAGAGCGTCGCGCCGCCGCCGCAGGGCGACGGGCGCAGCGGCCGCGGGCGCGGGCGTGGCGGCGCGTATGCAAATGATGATGGGTGAGCGCGCCGCCCATCCAGGACATGCCGCCACATGCAATGACTGCATCTGAAGCCCATGCAGCTGTATGCCATGAACGCGGAACGTTCCTGGTTTTCGTTGTCGTCATCACCCTCATGATATCATGTGCAAGCTGCATACATAAGAATGTGAATCTATGCATTCCTGCCATGGTGCAGCCCGCCACGGCGGCGGCGCATGCAGGAGGATTCAAAGCGCACAGATGTGCAGGCGCGGCGGGAGACGCGTGGCACGCGGAGACGTGACCGCCAGATCGCCCGCGAGGCTGCGGCGCCCGTGCGACAAGACCTGTTCGAGGTCAGCGAGTTGCAGATGTGCGAGCATGATGTGTCTGCAATTGAGCTGGCAAGCGGCTGTGCAGGGGCAGTGTCGAGACCTGAGTAGGCGAATCAATTTTGAGACTCAATGACGGCTCCAACGCACTCTGTGAATCACAGACAGTTGCATCACGTGCCTGGTAAAGCTATGCTGTTGAATCACACTGCAATTGCACAAATTGTAGGTGGGCGAGGAGGGCATGCCGGTGGAGGAGCTTGCTGAGACGCTGGCAGTGGCGCCCTCCGAAGTCGTCAAGATCCTGTTCATGAAGGGGATCATGGTGCAGGTTAACCAGGTGTGTGAGTCTGCGCTCTATCACTTGCTGAGCCGCATCTATACCCAGCTGGCTCGATATCCTTGCAATCCAATGTCAGGCGCTCCTGCTGTAAGCCATGCGCAGACGACTGTTGACAACCGTGCATCGCTGGAGCCATTTGCTGAACCACTTTTTGGTAACGAGATGCGTAATGCCTTGCTCGGCTACACAGGTGCTGGACCGTGATGCGGTGCGCATGGTGGTCAACGAGTTCGAGGACGTGGAGATCATCGACCGCGAGTCGGCGGCGCTGGAGGACTGGGCCCGCAAGACCAACGACTGGGTGGAGGAGGAGGACCTGGACCACCTGCTGCCGCGGCCGCCGGTGGTCACCATCATGGGCCACGTCGACCACGGCAAGGTGGGCAAACATGCTTGTTCGGCTGATCTCGCACATGCAATGTCACAAGCATTTGCCCAAATAGTCCCAACGTTGTCCCGACAGACTGCTTCCGCAGCGTCCATGGAGACTGCGTCGGCAGACATTGATGGGCAGATGCAGCTGAAGCCAATGCACAAGTGCCCACAGGCCACCATACTACTGCTCAAATGACAGACCTGATTCGAGCTCCTATGCCCATTGGCTGCAGACGTCGCTGCTGGACTTCGTGCGGAAGGCCAAGGTGGCGGCGGGCGAGGCGGGCGGCATCACGCAGGCCATCGGCGCGTACACTGTGGAGGTGCCGCACGACGGGGAGCAGTCAGCCATCACCTTCCTCGACACCCCGGGTCACGAGGTGAACACTTCTGCAGGAACAGACAGAGGGTCTTCTATACGGAATAGCTCGCTCTCCTTCAGACGGGATGTGGCGGCATGACACCAGCAATGCGCCATGCTTGTGCTCGATTGCAATTGCAGGGTTCCTGGCACACAAGTTGAATGCCTGTCCAGTGACACGCTACATCAGGGACTTCACAATCTGAACTGGCCTGCAGACTGCTAAGTCATCACTTCTCTGAGATGCTTTCGGTCGCTGCTTTACATCTGCAGGCATTCAGCGCGATGCGGGCCCGCGGCACGAAGGTCACAGATATCGCAGTCATTGTGGTGGCGGCAGACGATGGCGTGCGGCCCCAGACGCAGGAGGCCATCAGCCATGCACGCGCGGCCGGGGTGCCCATCGTCATTGCGCTTAACAAGGCAAGGCACCACAGCATGTTGCGGGAGCGCAGCAAGCAACATGCGGGATTTGAGCTATGCGGCCTGAGCAAAAATACTCATGCTGGGATGTGCAATCCCGACCAGCTAAGTGACATTTGTAAGTGTCAGAAAAATGCCACTGCAACACGCTCAGCAAGGTGGCCTGTACTGCCGCTGCAGATCGACAAGGAGGGGGCGGAGCCGGACCGCGTGAAGCAGGAGCTGGCGAACCTGGAGCTGCTGCCAGAGGAGTGGGGTGGCCAGACCGCCGTCGTCCCGGTGAGCTCGCTCACTTCAGACATGCCAATACCACCAATCACTTGTGTCCTTGTGCCCATCTGAGACACGCTTCGTGTCACTGACACACAGCCAGGCGCTGCCGGCATTGACCAGCAGCACGTCTGCACGGCATCTAGCCATCCGACCTGGTCATCTGATGCGACTCTGTGTTCTGTTGGCCATAGATCACGGTGTTTTTCATCTGCCGCAGATCAGCGCCAAGTTTGGGCAGGGCGTGGACGACCTGCTGGAGACGATCCTGCTGCAAGCGGAGGTGGAGGAGCTGTCGGCCAGGCCGGACAAGGCGGCCAAGGGCACCGTCATCGAGGCGCACCTGGACCGGCGGCGGGGCCCCGTCGCCACGCTGCTGGTGCAGGCCGGCACCCTGCGCATCGGCGACATGGTTGTCGCCTCCGCCTCCTACGGCAAGGTGCGCTTTTCGGCACATTTCCCCCTGCAGCATGGTGGATACAGGCGAGAAATACTTTGACATCTGGGATGTTGTGGCGAAGTTGCAGCCGCCTCCAATTCCTTCGGTGACCTGCCATCTCTGGCAGACGCTGACCAGACTGTCGCTGGATCCTGCAGACGGGCAGAGTTGAATGGCACTGGCATTGAATCGGTTTCAGGCTGGTCGAATAGTTACCCAGTCGCAAGTTGAGCTGCAAGCTGGGGCAGCATATGCCCTGTTCAGCGTTTCCAGGAAGCACATGCCCAGTCCCGCATGTCCTGCAGGTCAAGTCGCTGGCAGAGTCGACAGGCGATGTCGAGTCGGCGACGCCCTCACTGGCGGTGCAGATGGTGGGCCTCAACTCAGTGCCCACCGCGGGCGACGAGTTCTATGTGTGCGAGGATGAGGCGATGGCCCGCAAGTACGCCGAGGTCGCTGAGGATGCGCAGGTTTGTGCAATACACCTGTCATTTTGCACATGCGTGAAGTCAAGACTGCAATATGTCATGCTTCTGACTCGAATAGATGAAGGCATGCGCTGAGATGGCACAGCAGGCAAGTTGTGGGTAATGTGATGTTGCGCTTGTAATGCTCAGGAAGACTACTGTGCTGCATAGTTGCGTCATGTTCACTTGGGTTGGTCTGCATGTCTGCAGCGCATGGAGCGGTTGGCGGCCTCAGCAGGCGGCGGCAACATCATCACCACAAAGTCGTGGGCGTCCATGGACGATGACACCGAGGCCGTGCAGCGCCTCAACATCATCCTCAAGGTGCTCCGCTACCTGTGGACTCATGCATGGAAGCCTGTACCAGGCGTTCCTGCCCCTCAATTGTGTCAATATGACACGGATGAGTACATTGTGACCAAGGCGCCAACACATCCAGCTAAGCCTGCAAGGGAGCCTCTGCTGCATCGGGGACGGTGGATGCAGTGCAAGGCGGCGCCGTGGCGCTGCTTATACGTTGTGGCCATCTTCATGGGAGATCAAATTGCAAGTCAATACCCCAGGTTCTTCTCATCCTGCTGCAGGCGGATGCATCGGGGAGGGGGAATGCGGCGCTGGGGCGCTCACACATCTGTCGTTGCAATCTCCATGTCCATTCAATCCTACTCAATAGCGTCAAATATGGATTCTGTCTGTTCTCGCTGTAGGCGGATGCGTCGGGGACGGTGGAGGCGGTGAAGGCGGCGCTGGGGTCGCTGCCGCAGGACAGCGTGCTGCTGCGCTTCCTGCTGGCGGCGCCCAACAACATCACCACCAGCGACATCGACCTGGCCGCCGCCAGCGAGGCCCTCATTGTCGGCTTCAACGCGGAGCCCTCCGAGGAGGTGGCCGCCGCCGCCAAGGAGAAGGGTGCAGTTTCTCTTCATCGGCCTGACTTTGAAGGCCCTGATGCAGTTAAATTGCTGTTCTGGCCGTCGTCAGTGCAGCCTTGTGGTGGGCCCTCAGCGCAGAGCCCCCCGACGACGTGGCCGCCGCCGCCAAGGAGAAGGATGCACCAAATCTTCCTGACTCTGGACGCCCTGCAGCCATTGCAGTTTTGGCCTGGCCGCCGCCGCCAAGGAAAAGGGTGTGTCATTGCATTACTGGCTTGGCCGCCACCCATGAAGCTCTGGTGCTGAGGCCTCCATGGCGACTTCTCTGAGGTGAATGGTGCCGCTGTGGAAGATAAGGGCGATGACAGCCAAAAGTGTTTCCAGTCCTTTCTGAGTCATGTTGCCCTTGTGGACTTTAGACGAAAGCAGCTAAACATTGCTCGGGGAACGCAAGCGATGAAGGCTGGGTGCCTGCTGTGACACCTCATGATCGTCCGGCACCACATACTGCGTGTAGCGCATCTGTCAGATAGACTGTCTTGCTGTGAGGCACATGCAAGGCTGGTTTGACTCAGTCTGCACTGCCTTCAGGCGTGACGCTGCGGTCATACAACGTCATCTACGACCTGGTGGATGATGTGCGCGCCGCCATGGAGGGGCGCCTCAACACTGTGGAGGAGCGCACGCAGATCGGCGAGGCCGAGGTATGATACACTGATGTGTGCCATGCCATGGGCGCTCGCACCTAGGCAGCGCCGCCATCAATCATCGTGCAGTCTCACAAAGGGTCGTCTCTCATGTCGAATGGGTTCGTATGCATTTACTTGCTTGAGTGCTGCTGAAAGCTTGATCTCTCAAAACCAATCTAGGTCCCCTGACGTGGCTGTCATCCGTGGTGCAGGTGCGGGCGACATTCGGCGCTGGCAACCGAATTGTTGCGGGCTGCATGGTGAACGAGGGGATGCTGCGCAAGGGCTGCTTCCTGGTTGTCAAGCGGGGCAAGAAGGTGGGGTGTCGGCTTTCTTTTTAGTGCAGATTTGCATGGTTTGCAAATCAGTCAGTCCTGCGTGCAGATTGTGAACAGTGCACGTATGTCTCTGGACCTCCTGCATGTTCAGCAGAGTGCATATGCAAGGCAGATGCGCTGAAGGCAGCGATTGACTGTGTTACACACGCTCTTGTCATGTCAGGTGGTGTATGAGGGCAAGCTGACGTCGCTGCGGCGGGTGAAGGATGATGTGAAGGAGGTGTCGCACGGCCTGGAGTGCGGCGTGCGCACTGACGGCTTTTCTTCCTGGAAGGAGGGAGACGCTATTACAGCCTTCCAGGTGAGTTTGTTAGCAGATGTGCTCAAAGTTTCTGCAGCATCCGCGTGGCAGGTCCATAACATGCACTCCCACTCCGTGAAGGCATCAGCGACAGGGATGGCATGTACTGCAGTGTGGGATACTGCTTGATCATGAACACGTGAGTCCCCATTTGAACCGCTGCTTTGCAATGTCAGGTGGATGAGAAGCGGCGCACACTGGAAGAGGCGGCCACAGCATCAGCTGACGCCTCTGTTGCCGGCTCCTTCAGTTTTGATGACGAGGATGACGATTGAAACACGATAGAATGATAACACGATATAATGATACTTGGGGGCGCCAAGTCACGGCCCTCCGAGGTATCATCAAGAGCTTGCTGTGGGATCCGTCGCTATGAGCTTGTACTTCATGATTCGTGGATGATCTTGGAAGCACTGAGGCAAGCATTTTGGGCATCTGGGGGTGTTCGGCATCCATCCGATTGTGTTGAGGTTTTCATGAGGGTGCCACGCATGTTGATGCTGATGCTCTTTGTCTGGAGCTTTTGCCAAAGGGTGCGCAAAACAGGGTGCGCAAAACATTACAGACCAGCCTCACATCGTCTGCTTCCAACAACTGGCAGACGGTTGTCCACACACATGGGGCACCCCGCAAACCACTCGATGAAACAACGCTCTGCTGCTGGATCGAGAACCCAGCTCAGAATATTATGTCACTATCATCGGCGTCGCCATTGGCGAGCACCGCTGATCTCTGCTGCTCCTCCGCATCTTCCTGCATTATGATGATGTAAACATCTCATTTACATTGTGTATTGCAATGACTCGTCAGGAGCAATGCCATCCAGTGTCACATGGGCAGTGTCACATCCAGCTCGGCTGCACCACCAATCCAGCACAATCTCGTGCATTTCCGTTACAAACTGGCGCCACATGTGCGTCAGCTGCCGTCCAGAGAGACAGCGCACCTTGGCTGCCTTGGCGTCCAGTCGCAACTCCTCGTCCTTCTTCTTCTTCTTCTGCACCTTCTTCAGGCGGAAGAACTCCTCGCGCTCCAGCTCGTCCAGCTCGCCCTGCATTACAGCAGACAAAGTCAATCGGTGACGAAGTCATGCAAACCGAACATGAGTGCTTGGAACGTGAGGCTGTCATGCCTGGAACACCGAAATCATCGCCTCTGATGCTGTTCGCATCACCAGCGCAGCCCTTCTGGTGCATCATAAACGAATCTCAATGCTTGTTCAGCTGCAGCACCATGCATACTCACATCGTTGTCAACATACTACACTCGGTCGGGCATGTCTATCGATTGTGTCACCTTGATGTAGGAGATGGTGTTCTCCAGGCGAGGGCGGACCACCGAGTCGAGAGCATTGACGCGGCGGTTGGTGGTCTTGATGGCCTCGTCCAGCGTCAGGAACGCCGTCTGCAGGCTGGCCAGCTCCACCAGCAGCTGAATCGCGTCCACGTACTTCTTGCGCGCCGCCTGCGACATGGCGCCCAAGTCACCCAGTCAGACGATGACATTACTCACCCCTGCCGAGCTGACTGAGATGAGCGAGCACGTGCACACAACACAAACCCTGCTGTTCGTTGTTTTAACCAATTTTGGCATCTTCCTGGCTGAACATGTTCGACCATGCTGTTCGTGTTGGAGCAGTCAGTGCATCAAATCATGCAACTGTCAAGCCGAAGAAGGGTCCAAAGCCACACCTGGATGGCCTTGCCGCCGGCGCTGAGCCCAGTGAGCGCCATCTTGGTGTCGATGCCCTCTGTGACCTGCTCGAACTTCGGGATCTTCACACCTGCCACATTGTCCATCGTAGCCTTGACCTGCGCACCAAAACATGGGACGTCATTCCAAGGGTAGTCCATCTCTGAGCCAGTTGCCACGCCTTGTTATCTGCTGTGATGCCATGAAAATCGAGTGTTGCTGTCACTCTATCACTGGTGCAATGCTGTCACACACCTTCACAGTCGGCTGGTCAACATTGTCGAAGACTGTATGCCGGAAGTCGCCCGCTGCATACTTAGCCTCTGTGAGAGCAAACGCTGCCGCCCGCAGGTTCTCCCCCATAGCTGTTTTTGTGTCCACGATCTTCTTCAGTATTTGCCTGTGTGAATGAAAAATGCCACATGATAGGGTAAAGGTCTGGATGATCCGCATCTGGGACAACAATTGAAGCGCGCAACACATGTATGCATGCAGGTCTTCGCTCACAGCCTGTCACACACTCGGGCGGATCTGCAGGTGCCCCAGCTGATATGCAGCCGCCGGCAGCGTCATGTTTGACAACAAGGCTTGAGTCTGCACCTGAAACGCAGCGTGAGGGCGTCCGCCTTCTTCTTCAGCAGCGCATGGCCCTTGATAGCTCCCGTCAGGCGCGCCTTCATGACCGCCATCATCGTCACGGTCGGCGCCACCTGGTACCTGTTCTGCGACGACATGGCTGCCGGCTGCGTGCGCTAGGGCCGCGCCCCCGGCAGCCCTGCGCGTTTGTGAGCGAGGCCGGGGCGCCTTAGAAAAGTCTCCTCCCCTGCGGGCGCACAATGTGTGCATGTCAGGATATGCTCTCCAGTGGGACAGATGCAGAGTGAGACAGCTGCAATCAGAGTTCGGACTGAAATGATCATTTGAGCAAAGCACCAGAGGGCTCTGCAAGGGTGGCCAGGGAGAACAGTGTGTCAGCATCCATACCTAACAGCTGATAGTGATCTGCAAGTGCCGCAGGGTGCTGCCCGACGTTCAGACGATCATGCAATTGCTTCCTCAAGCACTGATCGGTCTCATGAAAGCTCTTGGAAAGCCCTCTAGGCTGAAATGCACGAGGTCAGTCGTGCAGATGCCACCCAAATCGCTTCGTCAAAGCCGACAATCGATCATGCATAGACAGCATATGAGGTGCAGGCTGACACGAAGATTTCACACTCGCAGCAAACATGAAGATTGGCTCTGTGCCTTTGGCCCTTTGCTTTCGCTTGAGGACTTTGGCCCAAGGTTATCATCACCACGGTTGGCACTTGCAAACCCGCTCCTTGAACTATTTTACTGGCTGCCCAAACAAATTCGGAAGCGATGCAGCTTCCACCATGATCGCACTCACTATTGTGCAGAAACAGCTTGTCACGATGTCGTGGCTGCGTCGGAAAGTTTCATGAGCCTGAACCAAGAGAGATGGCGGGCACACAAGGTCTTCAGAATGCCATTGGTGCACACATCAGCAGCTGCGAAGTGCCGTTTGCACCCGCATCGGCCCGTCAATCGATCTCTGTAGGAAGTCCACCCGGCGCACATGCGGTAGCAGCCGACTGGCAGCCCCCTGCGGACCGTGGTGGCCTCGTGTGCCTGTGGCAGCGCCAGGCGGGCGGAGCAGGTGCAGCCGACGAGCAGCGGGGCATCAGTTGGGCCACCAGCGCCGCAGATGGAAGCTGCCTGACCCTGCACGAGTGGAGCCTCGCCGGATCGGTGCCGGCAGCAGCGCTGCGCCTGGAGTTTGCGGCCCCGCTGCTGCCGACGGCAGCCGCCTGGTCAGATGATGGCGGCGCAGTGCTTTACCTGCTGACTGCTGATGCAGTCCTGCACTGCCTGCGGCTGCGGCGGCAGGATGCGCACACCAGGCAGCCGCTGCTGCACTCGCTGTCCGCCATTGGCGCTTCAGCGATCAACTCTGTCGCCCTCCCGAATGCGGGATCACTCGGCAGACCTACCAGCCTGGCGGCCGTCGCCGGCGCGGTGTGCATCGGCTGCAGCTCGGGGCTCGTCAGCTGTGTGCCGCTGGCGTGCTTCGCAAGTGAGCTGCCAGTGCAAGATGCGGTGCAGCTGGCGCCCTCTGCGGATGGCTTCGTCACGCGGCTCGGCCGCGCCTTCTGGGGAGCGGCTTCGATGCCGGGCGTGGTGGATCTGGCGCCGGCGCCAGTCCTGGGACCGCACATGCTGGCAGCGCTGTACGCGGACGCCTCGCTGCGCTTCTGGGACACCAAGGTGGGAACGCTTGCAGTGCACCAGTTGTACACTTCAGAACGATTGCAGCATTGGCAATGCTCACCGTTATTGGAAGATGCATCTGCAATTTCACCATGGAGGTTGAAAGTTTGACGAGCGTCTTGTTAATGGGTGCAGGCGGCAGCACCTACAGCCACCATTAGCAGTCTGGCAGCACTGTCGCCCAATGGTGGCTGTTTCACTTCACTGGCGCCGCTGCGGCTGCGGATGGCAGCAACTGGCGCTTTGCGGCAGGCGCTGCTGGCCGTGCAGCTGCATGGCAGTGCCGATAGTAGGGGATCAGCCATCGAAGTGTTCACGGTACACTTTGAGGGGCGCTCAGTTGGCCTACAGCACGCGGCCACCCTGCAGGTACATGTTGCTGTCTTGTAGAGCGACAGCCGACGGCACACATTGTGTGAACGCACCAGCAGTTGGAGATGCTTGGCTGTGCAAGCTTCAGCCTGCCTGCTTTTCTGCGCGTGCAGGGCCCCAATGACGAGGCATCAGACCTGTTAATCAGCAGCAGCGGCAGCGACGGAGGACTGCCACATGCATGGGTGCTCACACCCGATGCATTGCATGAGGCGCTGCTGGGGTCTTGCCCGCCGTGTGCAGTGCTGCTGGGGGGCGATGTGCGGACTCTGTCCAGTTCAGGAGATTCGACCCCCATGCAGGCAAGCCTGAGCATGTCTGCAATTGCATCATGATCATGCTTTCTCCAGTCTGATCATATGTGCTGTGACCTTCATGCCTGGAGATGGCTTTCATTTGTCAAACACCCTGCCTGTGACGACACTAGATCCTCGAAATGCTCATCCCTATGGTGCAATGGTTGCAGGACGGCATTTGGGAAGTGGTGCAGGC
This sequence comes from Tetratostichococcus sp. P1, assembly GCA_036584455.1. Taxonomy (NCBI): domain Eukaryota; kingdom Viridiplantae; phylum Chlorophyta; class Trebouxiophyceae; order Prasiolales; family Stichococcaceae; genus Tetratostichococcus; species Tetratostichococcus sp. P1. The sequence continues at coordinate 604,885 of BTPI01000011.1, forward strand.
ACAGCTGCAGCAGGTTAGCAGTGAGGAAGCAATCGCGGGTGCGGCACAGCTTGCGCGGCTGCTCACAGCGCCCGGCATGCGCTGCGCCAGCAGCCTTGCAATGGCACTGCAGCAGATTGGCCTGCAGGTGGGGCTCAGGCCGTCACAGCGCTAGCATAGCATTGAACAATTGCACAGACCATCGGAGCTGCCTTTACCCGTGCTGCAGATCAACCACGCAGGAGCCTCTGCAGTGCAAGCTGTTTTGTGATTGGTGGGGCTTGCGTCATGAAGCCTGTTCAAGCAACTGGCTGCTGTCAATCTGTGCAGGCTTCTGTCGATCAGCTGGAAGCAGAGGGTGCAGCAGATGCGCAGCGTCGCATCGTCCATACTCTGCAAGCAGCTGCATCCTCCAGCGAGTCAGGTACAGACAAGCAAGAGCACCTGTGCGGGTGTCGATTCTGCAAGGTTTTGTCCCCTGATTGGTTTGCTTTGAGGTTTAGGGCAGTGATGGTGCGCACACATCGAGGCACATGGTCACATCCCATCGTGTGTGCCATGTTCAGACACTGAATAATGTTCATTCCTTGCCTTTGGCAGGGCTGGCAGTGGCACGAAGCTTTTTGGCAGCCTACGCCGCCTGCTGGCGCGGCCTGCACGCTGCGGCGGGTCTGGGCAGCTTGCCGATCGACTCGACCGCCGCTTTCGCAGTCCTGCGCGGCGGCGGCCGCCTGGGGCTGCCTCGGCCTGCGCCGCCGTCGATGGCGCCCCCGCAGCAGCCGCACCTCGGCCACGTCGAGTCCGCCGCAGGTGCAGACGAGCGCCAGCCGCCCGTCAGCAATGCGATGCCGCAAGGACCGCATGAATGTGTGTGCTGTTCAGTCTGTGCTGGGCATTGGCTTGTTGTGTATGCTGGATGACGTTGCAGCGGCAGTGCAGTGCTGGAGCCTCCACTGCAGATGGTGTGAAGCAGCTGCTGGGTGCCCTGCCACTGGAGTTGGCGCTGGGTGCGGTGCTGTCGGGAGCGGACGTCCTGGCGACGCTGCTGCCTGCGCTGGCATCAGCCCTGGCATCTGGCGGCTTGTCGCCGGCCACTGCAAGCAGCTGGTGTGCTGGTCTGCTTGCTTGTTGCTTTTAAGGTTCGAAAGGGGGTGCTAGGAACACAGGATGCAGCCCTGCTGGTGTCAAGGTGGCTCACTGATCAGCATTCGTATGCTGCCTCCCCACAGCCCCGTCAGCAGCGAGCATGCGGCGGCGCAGTCGGCATGGCGGCTGGCGCGGCGGCAGTGGGTGGCGCAGCTGCGCTCGCTGCTGTCGCCTCTGCAGGACCCGGTTGCCTCGCTGCGCGCCTACATAACCCGCATCGCCGGCGCCGATGTGGCGGCGGCCGCCGCCATGGCAGCCGACGGCGCGGCCGGCGGCGCCGGTGGCGGCAATGGTGCAGCTGCTGTGCCGAAGATGGTGGGGGACGCTCTAGTGGCGGCAGCCGGCGAGGAGGCGCACAGCGCAGCGCTCAAGCTGCTGCAGGTATCGTCTGAGTGTGCTGATCCCTGATGCCTGATGCCTGCAGTGCAGGTCGCTTGGTATTACTGGCCTCCAACCCATGAGTCCCGACGTCTGATTCATGACCGCTATCATCTGATTCATAGCTCCTCATGTTTGAGTCAGCGCCGCGCTGTCATGTGGGCAGGTGGGCGTGCTGCTGCGCTTCCTGGCCGACACGCGCGGCGCCGCCGGCTGGCACCTCACCGCGCAGCAGGCCACTGCGCTGCAGCAGGAGCTGCTGCCGCAGGTGTGCCCCTGCCAAGGCTTACTTGACATGTTCAGGCTCACATTTCGACATTCAGTGTGTTGCTCAACCTGCCGCCTGCAAGGCTACTGGGCAACTAGCTACAGAGCATTGTGGTCAATTTAGCTGACGGGCATTCAGCTTGATGTGCACTGTAGGCACTCGCTGCGCTGCTTAGTGCTGCAGCGGCCTTCTGGGCAGCCAGCACGCCCATCGATCCGGCGACGGCCGCGACCACGGCGGCGTCCGCAGCCGACCCGGCGGCGCTGATCGGCAAGCTGCAGCTGGTGGCGGCCGGCGGCGACGGGCGCCCGCGCCTGGCGCCCGCGCCCGCGCAGCAGCAGGGCCACGGCGGAGGTGCGGCAGTGGCGGGGGCGGCGGGCACCGTGACCGTGGCGCACCTGTTCCTACCGGAGCTTGCACGCCACTACGGGGGTGAGCAGCGCCTGTCGAGCTTTCTGAACATGTTCGTCAACATCGTGATCAGCCAGCCACAGCTGTGTTGGCGTTGACGCAGCAGCATTGGCGCGTAAGCATGCCGCCTTGATCCGAAGTCAGGTCAACACCGAGCCAACGTAAATGCACTGCAGGAGAGGTCACTCTCGAAATGGGGCTTCAGCCGTGGGCCACACGCTTCACCGCGCTGCTGAGGTGCCCAGGGGGCGGGGACGCCGCCGGCAACGGGGCCTCCCCCCGCGGCCTGCAGGCGGTGCGTTGTCCCACCCTGTGTGCTGTGTTCATCAACAGCACCGCCTATCTCCCCACACTCCTTTGGGGCAGTCAAAACAGCACTTGGCATGCTCCACATGGCATGAGGGATGCAGCTTGGTTACCACTTGGGCGATGACTCGCATGCCATGTGCCACAGGTGCGGCAGCAGCTGCACGCGTACGGCAGGGCGCTGCTGCGGGCGCGGCAGGTGGCGCTGCTGCCGGGGCTGTTGCGCCTGGCGGGCCCCCTGGCCACCGACCCCGCCCTCCAGCTGCTGCGGGTAGGGCATGCCGTGTTGCACGTTAATCTCTCAGCAATCATCATCACGCCCTATCGCCCAGTACCCCAGCAAGTGGCAGTGGCCTGACGGAAGTGTGCTGCGGCTGACAGACTATGTCGCAGCTGCACATATGAGCCATTGCCCTGCCACAGGAACCCGTTTCATGGCTGATGTATTGCAAGACCTTCGCTTGATTGCCATCATGTTGCTGAAGGGCATGAGCCTGGTGGACAGCCTGCGCCAGCCGTTGGCACAGCGGCGTGACAGCAGAGCAGCCGCCACGGAGGCGCTGACGCCGCTGTTCGCGGCGGCGGCCGCGTTCAGGCCCGAGGCGGATGCGAACGACGCCGGCGTGACGCTGTGCCGGGCGCTGCTGGCGCAGGTGCAGCGCGACACCATCGGCGCCGTGCCGCAGGAGGGGCCCGAGGTAGGCGGCTGCCCGAATTGCTTTGCCTTCCTGGATTGCTTCCCCTTTCGCGCTGCAGGCGCACATGCAGCGCGACACCATCGGCGCCGTGCCGCAGGAGGGCGCCGAGGTGGGCTTCTGCAAACCCTGAACCCTAAAGGCTGCCTCTCCTGCCCGAAACATTGCTTTCCCTCGTTGATCTGCTTCCCCTTTCGCGACAGGAGGCGTGCACATCACTTCCGGTGCTGGCAGCACTCCTGTTGTTTGGGCCATGGGCATAGCATGCCTGGCGTCGCTTTGACCCTTTTCATGCTTTGCTATGGGGACCGCAGCTGTCAAAGGAACCCCTTCAAGGCACTGATGCTTCAGCATGTTGTTTCCCCTGAAGACACTGCTGCCGCAAGCTGGAATGCATCCAGTTCTCAGCAGCGTCCGCCTCTGCTCGCAGGCGCTGGAGCTGCAGTACTACGAGGCAATGATGGGGCAGCTGGAGCGCGCGGGCGCGCCGGCGGCCGCCGCGGCCTTTGCGTCCGCCGCGGTGCAGCATGTGGATGCCGCGTTGGCGGGGGCGGCGGCGCCGGCGGGGGAGGTGGCCCGCCGCGAGGGCCGCCTGTGGGCCAACCTGTTCGAGTACGCCCTCCAGGGCGGCGCCTACGAGGTGAGGAAGCAATCGATCCTGCATCTGTCATTTGCAGGTCATTCGCAGATTTTGTCAAAATTGCTGGTGCGGATGCTCGGCGCCTACGAGGTGAGGGAGGAGGGAAGCTCCTGCTGTGGAATCCACCAGGAATATCGTTGGGGTGCTGGTGTGGATGCCCCAGAAGCGGCTGGTGGCATGCAGAACGAGGTTCCATGTCTCTGCAATAAGCTTCTGTTTGCCAACCTCACACCCGTGGAGTGCGGTCTCGAGTGCCTGCAATGCATCACTGGCTGCTGTGCAGCTGCGCTGGGACCTTGAGTCGTTCCCATTACCAGTGTAATTTGATTCACAGGAGGCATATGCTGCGGCGATCTCCAACCCGGAGCCGCGGCGGGTAGCGGAGGGCCTGAGCCGGCTGCTGACGGCGATGGCCGCGCGTCGCGAGCACGCCCGCCTGCTGGCGCTGCCCCTTGCCGGCACCGTCACTGTGCAGCGTAATGGCAGGTGACTTTGGTGGCGGATAGACCTCTGTGTACATTTGCCCAGGCGATGTGCAGAGAGAGTCAGATGGCGTTGGTGGCAAGCACTGCCTTCATGATCCGGTCTTGTTGTACAGTGTTTCGAAGCCTTGCCTACAATCGAGCACGTGTGCCCCTGAAACTGACTTCACAGCTTCATGCCGCCTGTAGGGAGGTGTACACCTCAATTCTAGCAGAAGCGACGGCAGTGCTGCAGCGGCGGGCGGCTCGCCTGGAAGCCACCTCGCCAGAGCGCCCGTACCATTTGCTGTACGCGCTGCACTCACAGGTGACAGTTCATGGATTTGCGATAAACACACGCACCTGGACTTTTTTCGCCACACATCCCTACATATGATGCCAGGTAGATGCTGTGCTTGGGGGTTTGCCACATGGAGGAGTAACAGTAGTTGACAGGGGGACTGTGTGCATGCAGCGAGGGGCGCACGCAGCCGCGGCAGGTGCCATGCTGGCTTGGGCACGCCGCCTGCAGGCTGGCAACCCTGCAGATGCAGCTTCACTGCACGACATCGAGGTCGCCCTGGGTGCGTCAATGTTGAATCGAATGTTCCCCTGAACATGCTCACAGCTAGCTATTCCGAATGACAATGGCAGATGCTCATATTCGCGTTCAAGCTTATCAACTGGCTACAGCATATGCCAGAATACAGTGTGCAAGACTTCTGTTGGCACCCACCGCTGCGGGCCTGACGCTTTCCATGTTCTCGACTGCAGCAACGGCAGCCAATGCACTGGCGTGCGTGTCGCCAGAGCAGGCGTGGCTGGTGGACCCGGCGCCGCGCACCCCGCCCTCCGCCACCGGTCCCGTGTTCGGCTCCGCAGCCTCGCCGGCACCATATACAACAGCGGCAATAGCAGCTGACTGGGGCGGCGCTGGCGCCGAGGGACAGGACGGCAGCTCCGATAGACAAGATGGCAGCCCCGGCGACGGCGATGAGGCCATGCTGGATGAGGCAGACGGCGGCGCAGATGGGGATGGGGAGCGCAGGCTCAGCCCGGCAGAGCGGCGGCAGCAGGGTGCTACGGGGAACGGCCTGCCTCATCCGGCGGCAGTGGCGGCGGCCTGGGACGTCAGCGGCGGCCCGCAGCACGTGCTGTCGCTGGCCGACGTGCGGAGGGAGGCCGCGCTTGCCGCGGCGCGCGCTGCGGCGGCGGCTGCTGCAGGGTTGCCGGCGGCGGCGCCGTCCAGCGAGCCTGCGGACGTGCTGCAGCAGCTGCTCACTTCAGGTGGGATTTCTGTGGTGTTTGAGCGTTGAGTCTTTTCTAGGTTCGAAGTGAGTCAGCAATGGTGGGGTCACCAGCAGCATATCGTCAATTTGGATGTGCTCTCCAAAGCCTGCAGCCGCGCTGCTGCATCTGCTGACCTCGAATGGGGTGAGCTGTCTGCGAATTGCATCATCATGAAAATGCTGTACTGCTTTCCACCGATGGGCTTCATCGCTGGAATGCAGCACGGCAGGCTGCAGCAGCAGTCCTGCATCGCTTGTTTACATCTATGGTCTCCATCAGCCTACCTCTGCAGCAAACTTCAGTCGCTGCAGCAGCAGCAGCAGCAGCAGCAGCAATGCTGACTTGCAGATGTTCTGTTTGCGGGCGATGTGAAAGCGTCGCAATCAATCTAGTAAATATGTCATCGCAGTCATCGGAGAGACTGCTTCATGGCTCATCTTGCTACACTATGGATGACAACAGGGCGGGTGGATGCGGCGCTGGCGCTGGCGGGGGCTGTGCTGCAGGGTGGGCAGCTGACAGCAGCATTGCAGACTGTGGCAGCGCACCTCGCCACCGAGGCCACCCGCCTACAGCTGCAGCAGCCTGCAGGTGTGCACTCAGATCTCACCACACCCCAGCGTTGCAAGCGTGTTCGTTGGGGCCAGAGATGACGGGTGCTCGGGCGGTACAGGATATTCTTGGCAGTTGAGGTGTTCGCATCTGTGCTGCTGATGTGGTGTCAGATCACGGGGCTGAAGTGGGCATGGCGCCGTCAGCTCTTGATTACGACACACCAGCAAGCAACGCAATGCTGTCATTGTGCTCAATGCTGATGGGGCACTCCTTACATCCATCACAGCAGGCAGCAGCGCAACGGCGGCCTGGCAGCGGCTGGCGCTCTTCCTGGCAGACGCGGACGGCCCGCAGCATGGCTGGCGGCTGCACACGGCCGCGCTGCGCGCCGCGCTGGCGGCAGACCGCTGCGCCCCGCCGCCCGCCTGGCTGCTGCGACCCTTCACGGTGAACGCCATTGAATGCCGCGCGGGACCCGGGCATGATTGAACGCCGTCTTGTTTACAATCTGGCATCGCACGGCCCAGCCCCTTGCAGGATTGCTCGTCAAGTCGGATGCACGATGTTGTGGAATGTAGATCATCGCAGGACAGAGTTGTGGGGCTTTGCCCATCCTCTGCACTGCAAACCAGTGTTGCAGGGCAACAGCCGCTGCAGGCAGCAGCAGAAGCTTGAAATGGCGGACATACATATGATTGTCCAGTAAGTCAGTTTCGTTGCCAACTTTTGCTTCTGCAGGCGGCGGCAGCTGCAACAACGGGCGGCGGCATGGCGGCGGGCGGCCCGGACCCGGCAGCGGCGCTGCGGTTGCTGCTGCGGTATGACCGGCTTCCCGACGCAGCGCGCCTGGCACTGTCCTTCCTGGACGTCTGGGATTGCGAGGTCGGTTTGGGGGGCGCACACAATGGCCACCTGTGGTTATGTGGCACTCTTGGCCCTGACGCTGTGAATTCGGCATCACTGGGCACCTGGCTGTTTTTCCAACTGCACACACAATTGTGGATAGGTGATACAAGTTGGCCCGCCAATGTGACGTCTTCTGCTGCAACCTGCAGGTGACGGACGTCGAGCGACAGCGACCGGGCGCCGCCTGGTTCCCGACCGCCACGCTGGCGGAGCTGGCCAGCCGCGTCGCCGCCGAGCGCGGCGATGCCGCCGGCCTGGCGGCCGTGAGGCAGCGGCTGCCGGCGGCGCTGGCCCGCCACGCCTCGCTCGTGGCGCAGCAGAGCGAGCTGCTGGCTCAGAGCGCACCCGTTGCCATGGCCTGATATGTGTCAGCAGTGCGTGCGGGCAGCTTGCAGCTTGCAACTTCAATCGTTCCAGCTGGCAGATTTGGGTTTGGATGGCGCCCTTTGTGTCTGAGACTTTGGAGCGTGTGGTTATGTACTGGCAAGCTTGCCGGGCCACGACTGCTCTTGTGGAGCGGCTAGAGTGGAGGGGGTGCAGTGGCGTCATCTCAAGCACTTTACTGGCAGAACTCCTAGCCATTATATTGACGGTGGATGCGTCAAAGATCCTGTACCGCCGCAGAAGATCATTGCTGCAACAGCACGCCACGAGAGTCCTCACAGATGCAGAAGAAGCGTCCCCCTACATGGTACACCCCCGCTGCATGAGTATATCACCCTCAGCAAGTCAGCAAGTGCAGCAGCACAGCTCGCGGCACTAAGCGTGAAGCTGCTGCTTAATCATCTTATCATATCATACAGAAGCTGCCAACATGGTGCGCGGGCTGCAGGGCTGCGGTGCTGCAGCGCTGCTGCTGCTACTGTTGGCAGTCGTGACTCAGGTAAGACCAACCGACCGAAGCCGCTCGCCGCGGTTGGCTTCCGTGTGAACATATTAAACTTATATTCAAGAATAATCGTAACGTACTCAGACGACTGCGCCGGCGTATCTATCGCGTACGCCGGATGAGTCAGACAGCGATCGCGGTGGCGTTGCCAGGTGCATCGCGACACACTTGCAGACAATCATGCTCAAAGATCCTAATTCATTCGATGTGTTACCGTGATAAAAGACAATGCCGTCTGACCGCACCTGCTAGCCTGCGTGTGAGGTCGCCTCACATCCGGCATCACCCACAGATATGCAACTGATGATGATGCATCCAACTGAACTCCGTCCCTCATTTGAATGTACTGACAGGCTCAGAGCCCCGGCACAGTGACCGACGTGGCACCCGCGCCAGCGCCGGACTCCCTGAGCCGCTTGCCGAGGGTCATCATCCTGCGCAACAACGCACAGGGCCAGGTGCACATGCAGCGCTCTCATGCTTGACAACCAACTTACGCAGGCGATGTATGTTGCAGCCGATGCGGAGGTTCTCTTCTCCTGGTTCGTCGCCTGCTCTGCAAATCCGACATTCACAGACTATGCGCTTTGCAGGTGTTCAGCGCAACCTTCAATGGCCAGAACACAACACAGGGCAATGCCACGACTGGGACGCCGCCCAGCCTGCAGATCGAGGCTGTAGCTCCCACGTCCAACCTGGAGGTCGTCGCCGTCAATCTGTCGTCGCTGAACACTGGCGGCATCGAGGCGTTTTCCGGCGACTTCAACACGAACACCACGCAGACCCCGGAGCAGGCGCAGCTGACTCAGTTCTGCGCACAGCTGCTCTCTCAGAATCCGGGTGACCATTGTTAATGCTCATGTCTCCTCTGTGCTGTTGCAATGGTCATTTGGCAAACAACCTGGTCTGACGCCGCCAGCAACCGCTGGAAGCATCTGACCAGGCTGCATGTACACACTTTGACTGTTCTGACTTGCAACGAAAGCGCAGACCTCAAGATCTGCGAGCCGGACAAGCAGGCTAAGCTGGATGCTCCCGCGGCACGTCCAAACGATCCGCTCGTCCCGCAGCAGTGGGCGCTGCCAGCCATCAATATGAATGGCGCCTGGTCAGCGGTGCGTGTGCTTGTGTGCTTTCACATGCTGTGTGGAGCTGCACCTGTGCAACCTCAACACCAGTTTCATGAACAGGTGCATGTTACATTGTTAGCACTTGTATGCAAGGAGCGAGAGTTGCGGCCAACCCTCTCAGCTTAGCTTGGCAACATGTGTGGTGCAGGACAATGCTCAGGTAACCTGCACAGCACACATCTTGCTTACATCTCAGAGCAGCTGGATATACGAAATTGACAGCCCCTGGCATGTGGTCCCCAGAAAGCAGTCACCTAACCATTGCATTTTGCCCGACAGGACCTGTCTGTGTGCAGTGACCATCTGATGACGACATGGTGTATGCGTTTCCAGGGTGGCTTCGGCAATAAGGGTGTGAAAGTTTGCATGGTGGACACTGGGTTTGATTACTTCCATCCCGACTTGGCAGCAAACCTGTGGAAGAACCCGGGGGAAATTCCAAACAATGGAATCGACGACGACAACAATGGTGGGTTTTAGTATGCAGGAGATGCATGCCGATCTGATTCAGCACTGCATCATCAGGCAACGCACATGAATGCTGGCAGTCTTGGGTGATGACATGTATGTGCTTGTGGCAGGTGTCGTGGACGATGTGTATGGCGTCAACTATGTTGAAGGCGCCACCAGCGGCGACCCATATGATGACAATGGCCACGGCACCTTCGTGACCGGCGTTGTGGGCGCGGTGGGCAACAATGGCATTGGCATTTCTGGTGTCTCGCAAGTAGCCAGCATGATGGGTGCGTTTCATGGCTTTCCAAGCCATCCGAGAACAGGCCTGCCTGCTCTGCAAACATGCAATGTAGTCGGCTGTGACCTGTTATCTCTGACAGCCCGGCATGATGAGCACGATTTCATCAGGATGCTCGATACGAATGTAGCAAATCAGCTAAAGGCGCCAAGGACAGTCAGCATTCGACATGAGTGCCCCTCGATCACTGCAGGGTGCAAGTTCATGGACGCCAGCGGCAATGGCTGGATCTCTGATGCCATCCGGTGCTACGACTACTGCACGCGCATGGGCGCCCACATTGTCAGCAACTCCTGGGGCGTGTACTCTAGTAGCGCAGCCCTGCAGGCAGCTGCCCAGGTGCGGCATTTGTGATAGTAAAAGTGCCGGCGAAAGTGTTGATCTCTGCCGGGTATAATTGAAGCCAAGGCTTGCCAATGATCGCCATGGCGCCGTTTCACCATGTTCTGATCCTAATAGGCCTACCATGTCCTGTGCTGGCTTACATGTCCTGAGGCTGCATAAGACCCACACTCAGTTGTGTCTGCTGCTTTGTCAGGCGCTGAATGCGCGCGGCATCCTGATGACGGCGTCCGCCGGCAACGACGGCCTCAACACAGATTCCAACCCGCACGTGCCATCCACGCTGACGACGCCAAACCTGATTGCTGTTGCCGCCACGCAGCAGGGCAACACCATCTGGTCTGGCTCCAACTTTGGTACGGAGAGTTCATTCACCCACCTGCTGTTGTGAGAGTGCAGACCGAGTGGCTTTGCAGAGGGAACGTCAAGAATCAACTGGACTGCATGCAGATCCGCAACAATGGCTGTGTTCACGTCAATAGGTCCAGTCAGTGTGGATGTGGCGGCTCCGGGCGTCAATGTCCTAGGCCTGGGCATCGGCGGGGCATATGTCACGATGACTGGTACATCGATGGCAACACCGCATGTGGCTGGCGTGGCTGCAATCATTCTGGGCAAGTGAGTGCTGCGTGTGCCTGTCACAATGGTATTGTACCTTGAGCTGATTCGTGCTGATGATGCTGCATGGGGTATCATTGAGTATGCAGTGTATTTGGCCCAACATCTGCAAAGCCACACCCCTTTGACTACAAGTCCCCCTGAGCTCGAAGTGTCCTGATGGAGATGTCTGCCGCTGTAAACATGCTGCAGGTTCATCTACCGTGGGTACACCATCAGCACGCAGTTTCCGTCGGTGGGTCTGTCGGCGCAGGTCAGGCAGATCATCGTCTCCAGCACCACGGCCATCCCAGGTCTGGCAGGCACGCCTGTCATGCCATGGCTGTAACAGATCCGAGACATGAGACGCACACCGCATGCCTCATACGGGTGTCAACATTCAGCCTCCGGTGCTGATGAGTGTCTGACCGTGCGGAACACCAGTGCCGCAGGTAATAAGACGATTGCATATGGCAACCTGAATGCTGCCAAGGCAATCACGCTGATACCGACCAAGCCGCCGCCGCGCACCGCAGCCTCCAGCAGCAGCACGACGGTGCTCGCTCCCACCGCAAAGCGGCCACCGCCCACACTGACAGCGATGTCAGGCGTGCGGAAGGAAGGTGCGTGGCGCGGCACAGCCAGTGCCGCACAGGGGACGACTGCGAGGCTAGTGTTGAAGCCCCTGCTGTTTGAGTCCTGTTACAATGTGCAAATGCACTCTAAGTTCTGCGAGACTGCTGTCCAGAAATGGGCTACAGCAACAATGGCCTTCGTGCCGTGGGGAACGCGAGGAGGTCCATGTCGATGTGTCCGCAATGGATTGCAGGGGAAGCCGCTGCTCCGGCTCCGGACTTGACCGAGGGGTCTCTGGTCAGCAGCGAGAGCACGGGGACGGTTGCCTTCGCCCCCACGTGTGCATGCAGCTGCTCCGCTGAGCCCAGCGCCGCACCGGGCGCAAGGACAGAGGTGAGCGGCATGCCGTGCGCAGACCTCACACTGTAGCAACACATACCTAGCTTCCAGCCAGCAGCCCTCACACTGCGGCGCACACCAGCTGCAGTGGATTGACTGCTCATCAGTGCAAGCTCTGATGTCGCTCACACTCACTACTTGCCTGTCTCACGTCAACAGTCAGCGGCGGTGGCGCCGGTGACTAGCGGCGAGCCATTCATCAGGAGCATTGCGCCTGACGGCACGGTGGTGGTTAAGGACCCCGCGACAGGCGCCACCGTGCCGCCGGCGGTGTTGGCAGGCGGCCGAAAGGTAAACCGCCTGCAGTCGCCGACTTTGCCATGTATGCAAGCAGTGTAGTTGCCGTCTTAAGCAGTCCTGCGTACTGTCCAACCGCAAGCAGTGCATTGCATTGTGTGTCAACTTGTAGCTGATGCTATGTGCATTCCAATGCAGATGCTGGTTCACGACAAAAGCCAACAGTGACAAAATGGCGCCGGCTGCGGTCATCCTGTTGGCCAGACAGCCTGTGTGGGTTAGAGTACCGATGGACCTTGGTTGACCATAGCTACACAGAACTGCAGTTTGTGGTGGATCACCAGCAATAGTGGTATGACTTGGGTAGCGCTGTGAGCACTTCTGACATTCTCAATTTGGTAGGCGTAGGGGTCTGTAAAGATCTCTCTGACAGATTGACGGCATGCACAGTACTGTAGGACGGACCTGTAGGATCTGTATTGCGAGCAACATTGACATCAGGCATGCTCATGCTATCTGGTTACGACGATGAGCTGGATGGGCAAGAGACAACGTTAAGATTGTACCAGCATGACACTGCCGTACAAGGCTTTCAGCACAGATGGGGCGTCATACCAGTGCACAGGCAGCAGGCATGTTTATTGAACTGGAACCCGTCCGGTTGGGCGGCACCACGGAAAGCTTGTTCAGCTTCGCCTGGTGCATGTGCGGATCAGATGAGGCGGCTGTGACTGCTGTTTCGGCGGGTATTGCGGTCGGATGCGGACAGTGCCGCAAATGGCCGGCGCTGGCTGCCGGGTGCTGCGGATGCCGCTGAGACCCTCCGAGCAGCATCGTGCAGCTTCGACGTTGACACTGGCTCAGCCGGGGTGTCGACTCTGAGGGCTGCTGTCTTGTTCGCGACGATGAGGGATTGCAGAGTGTCCTGTGTAAAGCGAAGATACCTATCAGCTTGGCGTGAAACAGGTGGCATGCAAGGTTTGAAGTATGTTGACACTCCCAACACTAAAGGCGTTTGATATTTCAAACTCGCCTCCATGGCGGGCAGGAAGATGTCGTTATAGAACTGGCGCGTGTCACCCAGCTTCACCTCACCTGCACTCACAGCCAGCGACAAGTCGCCACTGCAATGCGTGAAGCATCCAGCATACGCGCGGGATGCCACACGCATCACTCGACCTGGCTTCCGATCACATCAGAACTGATTCAGAGCAGATCACCTGCGGCGCTGCCAACGTCGGCTTGCACAAACAACGTGGGGTCCTGCAGGGGGAACACGGTGGCGATGGTCTCGTTGATGCGGCGGAAGGGCACCATCGCGCCCAGCACCCGCGAGGCGGCGTACACGCAGCAGGACACCAGGTTCAGCTGGTGCTGATTGAAGGCCACCTGCAGAGTGGCAACAGCAACGTCTGTGGGTTCGCCATGCAGCTGACTGACGACGTGTCGGAAGCATTTGTGGCGCAGCCGTCTGACAGACTGTCAGATTTGCTGTGACAAAGCCGCTGTGTGTACAATTAATGATGCATAGAGTGGATGCGATGGTCCATTTGTCCTGCTTACACAGTCTGCATTGAATCAGCGTCAAATTGCAAAATTTATGGGGCGCACATGGAAGTTCTCCAGCATGAGGACGTTGAGCAACTGCTGCGCCAGCGCCTCGAAGTCGGGCAGCCGAGCCAGTGCCGGCACCGCTGCCACCAGCTCAGTGCACACCTGCAGCAGATGGCTGCCCAGACTGTCAGCCGGCTGATTGCACGACAAAGGCTGTGCCTCTGAAGCTTGCTTGTATAGCTGTCTATGAGCTGCTGGATTGGATACATCAACATGAATGAAGGACAACAGGGCCAGACGTGTTGCTGTGGCTCTGACCACACTAATGGTAAATGGCAGTGGGGCCATGCGTGTCGTGCACCTGGAAGCAGCGCTCCCTCGCCAGTGTGACATAGATCTCCACGAACCCCTCAAAGGCTGCCACATCACCTGCATGCGCCACAGCCCCGATCATATGTATCAAGGGCAATTTCCAAATTCAGACTTATAGTTTGCAGTTCGCTTATGGGAAGCATAGTGCTGGCAGGACACCTTCATCACTGCTGCTTACCTGCAGCCCGGGATGCGGCGTCAAGGCGCCCCAGCAGTGTGAAGAATGTGCTGCCATTCAGCAGCGCCAGCTCTTCTGTGATGCGCACCTACATACGCAGCACAGGGAACCCAGCATCTGCACATGATGAAGAGGCAGAAAGGTGGGCCAGAGGCAAGAGCATGAGCATGAGTACAGCGTGCCGCATACACATTACAATGACCAACCGTGCCCGGCAGTCACCCGAATGTAGCCGAGATACTCCAGAGCTGCTGCCGGCATTGCTTCAGGCTGCACCTCTTGCGCATCTGCAGCAATCGCACACAGTCAGAAGTTGCTCTGCCGACAGAATGCCGCCCGCTGACGGACATCAACCATGACAGTCGCAGCGTCAGCTTGTGCCAGATCTCATTTTTCTGCACAGCAAACTCTGGCAGATGACTCGACATCACATTCTCAACAGCTTTCCCGTCTGGCTTCTATCACACGCGCCCTGACCTTCTTACCAGCAGCCGGTGCCAAATGGCGGCGGAACAGCAACGCCGCTGCCAGCATGTCGAATGCCAGGTGCACGCGCTCCAGCCGCAGCGTGGTGGCTGGGAACGGCGCCTCATCTCCCTGCCATGCAAAGGTCACCTGCCCCAGCCACAGCACGAGTGCCTTTCAGCGCGTCGGTTTGGGTGGCACATACATATGACTACTGCCCCATGGATATGCAGAGATGCACTGTCAAGCTGGCCTGTAGATGTGGGTTTGTGCAGCAGCAGCAGCTCACAGCTGGGAGTTGTGACAGCACTGCATATGCAATTGCACATACATCGGGGTGCAGCAGCATGGGCGCACCAGCTCGATGCTGACCAGCAGCAGGGACTCCACGAAGTCGGCTTTGTCGATCACGTCATGCGCAGCCTCCGGCGTGGTGCGCTGCTTCTCCAGCAGCACCCCCTGCAGCACCCTGCGGGTAGCACCGCCACAGACCTTGTGCAAGTGAATGCTGTCGCCATGAAAGCTGTCAATTTCACCACGATTGCACCTGTATTCAGTCAATGCACACGATAGCCTTCCTCTGCACCTGTAGTAGAGGTACAGCGAGCACTTGGCCTTGCGGAACTGCGCCTCATCAATCTTCTGACTACCAGCGTCCGACCGCCAGTCAAAAGCGCGCTGGATGAACTGCGTCGCCTGATTCACTACCTGGATCTGCAGCAGGTGCACAGATGAACTGCTCGACGGGAAGTTGACAGCACTGCTGCGTCACATGCATCTTCATCAGGATGCGGCTGGCCGGTACCGCCTCCACATGTTTGGCGCCGCAAGCTCACGTCACAATCATGACATACTTCTGATGGGTGCCCACCGTCAGATCCCTGGTGAAGCAGGCAAATAGCTCTGTGGCAGGCCGCTTCTCCTGCTCGGCGTGCACGTGCTGCAGCCACACCCTTGTCTCTTCGAAGGCCTGATCGCCGAATGTCACATCCGCAAGCTGCATTCTGTAACCTCGTGCAAATGGAAGGCTGATGCACCACTGTCCGATAGCACAATTCAAGTCTTCCCGAGATGTTTGTCGGCAAGCCCCCAGGTCATCAGCACTTTTCGCAGCAGATCACCAAGTTTCTCTGTTGACTGACCTGATCCAGCTCATGAGTGTTCATGCATTGCTAGCTTGCAGAATCCGCTCATGCATGCATCGGACCGATGGTCTGCTGCGTGTGGCATTGACAGTCGCCTTGTTTGCTGCAAAGCAGGCAGAGCATGCCGCTGAATAATCCGCTTCCAGCTGCCGAGCAGAAGTGCTTCCAGTGCTTGAGTCGGACGAGCCCAGCCTTGAAACGTCACTTCTGTGTGCAACATATCATCTGAAGGCTGCAAGACTCGTGCGAAGGCGGCTCAAGACATCAGCCGAGACCTGACAGCACGTAGAGGGCAACCAACGGTGGGAAAACTGGCGGTCTCCGGCCCTCATTGACGAGCGTCGTCAGCGCGGCATGGCAAGGTCGACGCAGCGAGTTGTGCACAAGCTGACAGCGCTGCTGCTCTGCGTGATCGCCTCCGCGAATTTGGCCTACGCGGCAGGCACGCGAGCTGCACCTTGTGTCAGCTTCAGGGCTCCCAAGACCGACACCTGTTTGCTCGCATGTCTGCCACGGCCACAGCCATTCACCACTGTGCGCCGTTCGTCATGTCCTTCGTCAGTGAAGCTGTTACAACAGCTTTGACGCCTTTTCTACCGTTTAACCCACCATGCAAGTTGGCTGTCGTATTAGTATGCAGGCCCTAGCGGCGGCGCCATTGGGTCGAACCATGCGCTGCTGTTTCATGACCATGCTGTGGTTCTGCAGCCCGTCAAGGTAAGCACGAAATCAGGCATCTCTAGAACTTGCAGCATGGCTGTGTTGTTTTAGCAGCTGCACCACTGCTGACCTCAGTTGACCACATCTACCAACCGTCCTCGATGCAGAATTTTGGGGGCAATGAGTTCACCTTTGAAGCAGTGAGTGTGCTAGCTGAAGCGGCTGCATGCCTGCAAACGATACTGCTGCAATAAATTCGACAAGACTTGCATTGCTGCCACCAGACTTGCAGCTGCCGAGATCAGTTTACAAATGCCTCTGCAGTGGGTGTCCACATCGGACTGGTGTCACCGCAGCGCCATCTTCAGCTACGCTCTGAACTCCACTGCGACAGACAAGAGCCAGTGGGTAGCAGACTTCAACCATTTTGTTATCTTCGACGCCGAGAGCCTCATGGCCTGCCACGACTTCGAGTACCTGGACCTCATGCCGGTGAGCGTGCTAGTCAACTTCACAAAGAACAAGACACAGCAACATGCAGATTACACAGGTGGCGTGCTAAGAAGCTGAAAGTGCTGACCTGCTCATGTATGGCAGGACCCACAAGCCATCAGCTGTGCAGCCAAGTTCAGGAAGGGCGACCCTGCGCATGCCGAGTTTGGGCATGCCACACAAGCCAACTATGTGACCCGCAATGGAGCCTGGACACACCTGGCTGTCACCTGGACGGCGGCCAACGATGGTTTGACCATTATCTACCAGGATGGTGAGATGTTTGACTGGCAGGGTTGTGTCGGCATTGCAGAACATCCTGTGAGCGTGGCTGGAGCTGGGTCAAAGATCGTGGCGATCCCTCGTTTGACCCAATACAGGTCTGAAAATGGCCGAAGCTCGCACCGGCAAGACTAAGCCGATCCAGCCTGGTGGGGCTCTCATGCTGGGCGGGGAGCAGGTGCCTCTGTCTAGTGTGCTTGCCTGCAACCTTCTTCATCTGGGCATAAGGCATCAGCAAAACTTCCGGCACATCTGATGTGTACGCCTGCATATGGTTGCCTTCCACTGCTCACAATTCTACCGATGGTGTGGATGAAATCCTGCAGGACTGCTTTGGCGGTTGCACAGATGTTGATCAAGGTTTCTATGGGTACCTCGACGAGGTCCGCCCTGCAGCGCTGCATCTGATGCTGCTAACAGACATTTTCCTACTGTACAGTAAATCAGGCATTGAATTTCTCAGCCCCAGAGGCCAGATTGCAGGAAGCAAAAGCTGTGAGAACATGCTCTGTGCAGGTACGCATCTGGAATACGGCGCGCTCACAGGAGGACATCATCAAGTGGATGCGGCGCAGCAGCGGCTTGGAGGGCCACAGGTGAGGCCCAGATGTATCAAGAAGTGTTGCAAAGTGTTGAAAACAAACAGAGCCCGCTGATGCCCTACTCCCTGATCACGGCCGGCAAGCACGAGCAAATATGTATGTCTCAGCCATGTTCCACTGTCCTGTAGGGATCTTGTGGCATACTGGCAGTTTGAGGACACCGTGGAGCTGGACAAGGGCGGCGGCGCCAAGCTGCGCCTGGTGGCAAAGGACTCGTCCGGCAACGGCAACCACCTGCCGCTGGTCACGCTGCCCCAGGCTGCCGATGTGATCATCCACAACGATGTGAGTGAAATATACTAGTCAGATGGTGTCCAGACTTCAACACCCACCTGCATCTTGTGTTCTGTCAGCTGACAGATGGCAGCCTGTTTTGAGCCAGGGTGTTGTGCAATTGTGATACATGGGCATTGAAAGTGCTGCCATTCTGTTGAGAGAGGTCACGTACTCCTGTTCTGCGATGCTAGGCGGAGCATCAGGAGCTGCGGGCAGGGGCGCTGTCCTTCCGCAACAACTACGCCATCAACCATAACATGACGGGCATGCCGACCGGCGACTTCACAGTGGCATTCTGGGCCCGCACACCCGCCATCAACGGCCTGCGCACCCCCGGCGCCAACCAGGCAGAGCTGTTCTCCTATGCCACACACCTGCAGCAGTCAGGTGGGCAGCTGATAACCAGTTTAAGTGGCGCCCTTCCGTATGCTCAGATGCACCTTCAAGTGTTGATGTGTACCTCGTAAACGCACCCGACTTGGTAGTAGTGAAATAAAAGATCACATCTGTGATAAGAATTCTGTAGGCACCAAGGCGAAGCAGACATTCGTGGACGATGCCATCCTGATCGACAAGTACCGCAGGGAGTACGGAGGGCTCAGGTGAGATAGATGTGCAAATGCCACGAATGCCCAAATCCGGCGGTTCACAGCACCAATGCAGGCATGCTTACTGCCCTCCCTGCAAGCTATAAGTCATCACGATATGCAATGGTGCTTTTGCTGTGGTGCTGCAGCTTTCTGGACTTTCACGATGTCAGCACCACAGGCTCGGTGTCGGTGCACGTTAATGCCAATCGCCAGGGCAACGATGGCAGCAACGACAACTGGGCCTACTTTGCCGTGTCCTGGTGGGTAGATGGCACAGTTCGAGATTGGCGGAACCCCAGGAAAACCTGTCATCGCTATGCTCCGTCTCTGGTACACCAGGTTTGATGGGACTCCATAGATGGTCAGCAGCGTGCTGCATGTAATGTGAGACTGCGTCAACCTTGCAGGAAGGACGACCAGTGGCACCACATCGCAGTCACCTGGCACAAGAACTCGGGGTCGACAAGCATGTATTTTGACGGCCGCCCGCAGTCGGCTTTCTGGGTGAGCGCTGAGCAGCTTGCGTCAGGCATGTGGCATCGGTGCTGCGCCTCTGCAAGGCTCACACTGTGATTCGTCAAGCTGCTTACCAGTGCAGATGTCCTTAATGCTTACAGGTATCTGAGGCAGGAGTGGTGAATATCCGGCCTCCTGAACGCACTGTGGAGACGCATATGGCAGCTGGAACCACCCGCGCTTCTTCTGGCACGCATGCATCACTCTGCATGAAAAAGCATCACAAAACTATCTGTCAACCTCGAAGGCCCGTGCATACATCAGCACTGATACCTGTGCAATGGGGTTCTTCGAAACTTCCAGTGCGCTCACTGCTGCAGGCAGCCTCGTGCTGGGGCAGAACCAGGAGTGTCTTGGCGGTGAGGGATGCTTTGTCGGTGCATGAGATCACTATCAAGGCGGTGAAGGCTAGCGCCATGCATGCCTGATGCACTTTCTGTAAGTATGTGTAGCTGAGCAGCGCTGTTGTGCAGGGTGCTTCTCGCCGCAGTCGCAGCTGGACGGCGATATGGCGGAGCTGCGTGTGTGGGACCGCGTGCTGTCAGAGGTGAGAGTGTTCCAAGTTTGTGGGGCCTGTAAAATACGTTTTGTAGGTCTGTGGGGCCTGCAAACATTGTTCCGAGTTTGTGGGGCCTGTAAAACATGTGTTTAGCTGCATATCTCATGCACAAGCTCGACACTGTGCTTGAAGTCACACGATAAAAATTGCGCGTGCCATCGTCTTTTGGCCTGGATCTGCAGGAGGAGGTGCGGAAGGAGAAGTGGAGCAAGGCCGCTGCCTCCAGGAGCGGACTGGTGCTGGACTACGACTTCTCGCCCGCCAGCCTCGCAGGAGACCGCGAGGCCCAGGTGCACTTGACCCCGCTGCTGCTGCTGCTGCTGCTGCTGCTGCTGCTGCTGCAACAGGTGTCATTCCAATTGCTGCTCGAGCAGCAGATTGGGGGTGCCTTGTATTTAGGCGCAGGCTCCACAGCTTTGCTACAACAGTATCGAGGTCAGATGAGGTGTGTGCCCAATCATGATCATAGACTTAGAATGCGCATCTGCGCTTGCAGGTGGTGAGAAACCGGGCCGGGACTGGCACGAATGACCTGGCGCTGGGCGCGGATGCGCCGCTGTGGTCCGCAGCCACGGTGCCGCTGGCAGACGAAGCCGGCAAGCCCCTGCCACCGTCTCACGTCGGCGAGGCCGGCCATGCCATGTCGCTCAGCGACCAGCAGGTGCGCAAGGCTTCCACACATCCTGCTGTGTGTTTCAACAACAATGTATGGCAACATACATCGACAAATGAGACAATGTTGCTATGCAGCCAGTTGTGGTTCCACTGTTTCGCTCTCACAAAAACGCTGCCGACAACACACATCATTGAAGTTGGTCTTTCTGAGGTCTGAGCGCCTTGTGCAGGTGCTGATCACGACAAACTTCGAGGGCTTCCCAGACACGGAGGTGACCGTGGAGTTCTGGATGCTGAGCACCGACGGCTGCCGCTCCGGCACGCCCTTCTCCTACGCCGCCGGCGCCTACGACAAGCTGGACAATGCGCTGCTGATCTTCTCCTACTCCGACTGGTGAGACTTCAGCAGCGATAAACTTCGACTGTTGGGATCTGAGCAACTACAATATGTATCTGCAGCTGGCATGTCCAAAGTGCAATAGTCCAGTCGCACATTCCTCCTGCTTGTGCAGGGGCATCTCGGTGCTGGAGGATGAGGGCACGCTGGCCGACCACACCTCCGGCATTGCCTCCACCGATGGCAGGTGCAGCTGTTGTTTTTCAATGTTCATACGACCCGCGCTGGGTTAGCACGAAGATGCAGGAGGGCTGATGTTGCATGTCCCATGTGCATGCTCCATGCCCGCCAGGGTTTTGGATAGAACTGTGTGTCCTATGCATGTTGATGCACCTGCAGGTGGCACCACATTGCCGTCACCTGGCGCAGCGACACGGGGCAGACGATGCTGTACGACAACGGGCGGCTGGTGTGGGAGGTGGTCCGCAGCAAGGGCAAGCGCATCCCCTCCGGCGGCACCCTCATCCTGGGCCGCGAGCAAGGTATCAGACCTGCACATTGCGCAGATGAATTCCTGTATTGTGTGCAAAGAAGCCTTGCGCGTGTCTCTCAGCAAGCACAATGTTTGTGTGCTTTGCACACGAAAATTGCCGAGCATTTGGTGTGCCTCCATACACAGACTGCCCAGGCGGGTGCTTCGACTCTGCACGAGGTGAGCGCTCCAGACAGCTTCTATTGGTTTGTGCAACCGCCCTAAAATTGTGTCAAGATCTCCTGGCTTATGTGCATTGACAATTGGGGCTCTGCCCTCACAGGTGCAAAGGGCAAGACGCAAGAGGTTGCGGATCAGGAATATGGTCCGCAGGTAGGAAAGTGTGCCTATAGCACCTTCGTCTGGCCGTACAACTGTAACAGACGAAGGATATGCTTAAAAGACATCGATGATGTGACGCGTTGTTGCCATGTAGGACTTCTACGGCGTCATTGATGAAGTCCGCATTTGGGACCATGTGCGAACCCAGGAGCAGATCAATCAGGTGGGAGCTGAACGCATGTGCGGGATAATTTGGCACACACGTGCACTGGCGTGCGTGACTACGTATATGCATGTTGCAAGGCGGTACAGGCTGTCAGCGCAGAGAGGGGCAGTCAGCAGGCGCCTGTGAGTCTGCCGGACATGTCTGCGTAGGGCATGGCGACGGACATGGCGCGCATCGCACCGCCAAACAGCAAGCAGGCAGCCGTTCGGCCGGTGTCTCCAAGCAGCCCTGGCCTGGTCGCCCTGTGGAGCTTCGACGAAGGTGGAGTCGTCAATGTGCTGAGCATCCGGCTAGGCCCCATCGCTGTGGCACTGAGCCCGACCATCTGTGAGTTGTGACGTCCACCCAGGCCATTCGTCTGGTCACCGTCATGCTGTCACCTCCTGCAATACTGTCTGCCTTTGCTCGTGTTCCAGGCGAGGGGTACACCGTGCACGACTTGACGGGACACGGCCATGATCTGGCAGTCCTGTCGCCACCTCGCTGGGTGCCAGTGGAGACGCCCTTCGCGGTGTGCCACACATGCCTCTTCATTGCATCACAGGATCTGCCTGTTGGGGCCATGGACACGACCTGCTGACGTGGTGCTAGATCTGTGCTGGATCCTGTTGCAAACAATTGTGTGTGCATCACATATGTGCAACGCGTCCGGGGCTCATCTGTGCAGGTGTGCGGCAACGGCATCGTAGAGGGCGCTGAGCAGTGCGATGACGGCAGCCGCAAGGGCGGCGACGGCTGCAGTGCCGACTGCCAGGTTTGTCAGCAACAGACGACTCCACAGGGAAGTTGGAGGGCGAGGATGAGAACTGTCAATTGTATGGAAATATGTCTACTGGCTACCTGCCATTTAGTGAGAACTCAATATGCCATGCATCAGGTGGAGTTGCCTGAGACCCTGAGCCCATCGAGCCATATGTCCATTTCATTGACGATCCACAGACTGCGCTCGATGCGGCCAGTGCCATGACGTCCTGTGTGTTGTGAGCACAAGCCCTGCCCTGCAGCTGCTCCGCACAACGACATGCATGAGTATGTCCTCAACGTGTACAGATCGAGGAGGGCTGGGTGTGCCGCGGCGTCAACCCCTCGGTGTGCGTGCGGGCGGAGGACGCCGCGTTGCAGACCGACAGCCACGCCTCCTGGTTGCCCCACTTCGGCCCCAGCGCCAGCCCCGCGGGCGGGCACACCGGACAGCCGAGCTCAGGCGGTGAGAGCTGTAACCTCACTTGATTTGGCACAGTTCGATGAGTCTGCAGAGGTTGGCTCCATCGTCCAGTCATGTGTGGTGGAGGGCTGGGTGCTGATCGGCCTCTGCACGCATGACATCTTTTCGGTGTCGTGAACTTCTGCCGCTGATGGTCACCTGCTGGCACACCGTGTGACGGCCCGGAATGTCCTGCAACATGCGGCACTATGACAACACAGCTCACGAGCAGCCTGTCTTGCACAACGACAAGCCGGTGCACCGTGCTGCAGGTGGCAGCAACGCGCAGCGCGTCGCCATCGTCGTGCTGTCGGTCATTGTGGGGCTGACGCTGTCGGCGCTGCTGGCGGTCGCGGTGGTTGCACATGGCGGTGCCCACGTCATCTCTCACGCCTGGTCCAAGGTTGGCCTCTGTCTGTACCTGTAACATAAGCAGCTGTGCGCATGCGGAACAGCAGCAAGCAATGCCAGATGCAGCTGCACAACTGCTGCAGCAAGCCAGACACTGTCTAAGGGGTTCAGACAGTGCACTCTGGGCATTGCAGGGCGCACTGGTGCCTGTTGTGGCAGCTCGACTGCTTGTAACAGGGTTGCAGAAGGCGTCCCAACAGACTGAGCATATGGAATCGTATGAGCAGGTGCGGCGCGCCTTGCGGGGCGGCGCCAGACGCGGCGTGGACTACGGCGAGCTGGACCTCGATGACCCGGAGGACGGGGAGGCCATGGCGCCCGAGTTTCTGAGCGCCGCCCCGGGTCGCACCGCCGGGAAGTACTCCCACCTGCCTGGCGCCAACGGATCGTGAAAGTCTGTTGGACTACATCAAGGAGGAACGTCCGCTTCAGGCCGCGCCGCTGGCAAATATTCCCACCTGTCTGGCGCCTACAGGTCGAGAGAGCCTGTTGTACCAAGGATTAAGATGGACATTCAAGATGACAGACGGGCAGCAGATGTTGCGGGTGGCAATGCGCAGGTGGCTTGTTGTAGCACTGCCAAGCAGGGGGATGGTGTAGATCAGCGTTGGCTGATTGTCTTTCAGGCACAGATGATTGTGGCCTTGTACAAAATTTTCCTTGCCGGATTGAGTGATGATTGTGGCAGATGTCGTTGGTCTGTTACACGGGTAATGTTGGCCATGCCTAGATATGAAGCTGCCAGCCTGGTGCGCCGCAAAACAGGAAAAATGACAGTTTGCGGCATCACAAATTCACTGAAACCAGGGTCCTAGGCTGAGCAGCACACGTACATGTTGCGATACTGTGCAGGTAGGCAAAAAGGAGGGAGTCCGAGTCGAGAGTCAGCAGTCTCTGCGACAGCAAATCGACCACCACCCCTGCCCACGGAGGGCAGCTCGTTGGCAGGGATCACGCCATCAAAAGGGCTGCCACACATGCAAGTCAGCAGTTCACACTCTCGCCCAGCCCGCAGAGACATGCAGTCACGGCAGCTGGTGACCTGCACCGCAATCTGCACAGAGCACCGAAATCTGTCCCAGTGCGCTGTCTCTCGACTCGTCAGCTGCCCGTTTTGTTTCCCAACTCGTCAGCTCCCAGCGGCGATCTATGCATTTTTAGAGACTGATGAGGCTCGGGTAGACACAAGTCCGAATAATGACGCCTTGAGCGCTCATGCAGCCAAGCCGAGCGGCGTTGACGACATGGCTGCCGCCCATAATGCAGGTAGAGCCCAGGTGGCTGGGATAGCGGCTGCAATGGCAGCAGCACTTGTTCTTCCAGCTGTGCGGCGGGCTGGAGGGCGCAGCTGCAGGGCGCAGGTGGCAAGCTGCTGCACTCCAGAGCGTGAGTGCCGACATTTGGAGCAAACCATTCATCTCCGGAGCCACTGCGAATGCTGACGCCGCTCTGACGCTGCACGGCTGAGATGCGGCTGCAGCGGCAGGCCCTGCTTTCACCTTGCCGCCCCGCCGACAGCCGCCACCGCTCAAAACTCCGAGAACGTGGGGTTCTTCTGCAGCGGGCCGCCGCCGGCGGGCGGCTCGTAGGGCGGCCGGTGGTTGCGGATCAGCGGCCAGTTGATGTCGGAGAAGAAGGCGTGGGGCTTGATCTCCTCCGCGCCGCCGATCGCCCCCAGACGTGCAGCCGGATCTCGCACCAGCAGCGCCGAGATGAGCTCCTGTTATCATGCAATTCGAGGGGTTTATGCTGCGCACGATGGGACCTGCAATTGCTGTTGGCAGGCTGTGCTTAGCGACACAAGAATCTCAGACCATCACCCAGAGAGAGGGGGTGCAGGTTGACGCTCCTAAGATGCAGTTGCTGGGACGCCGCCTGTGTGGCATCAAACTGCATGGAAGCAGGTCAACTTGCTGGAGCAGGGTGCACACCTGGCAGGGCTTGCTGATCTCTGGCTTGGGCGGGAAGACCAGCGGCCGCTTGAGGATGTTCTCGAAAGTCTGGTCGCGCTTGGCGCCGCGGAAGGGGGTAAACCCGTACACCAGCTCGTACATCAGGATGCCAAACGACCACCTGCAATGGCCATGCGACAGAAGCTTCGCATTCCACAGCCTTCAGCAGGACCAGCTGGAGGAGCTGTGCAGTGCGAGGGATGTGGCGGACCAGGTGCTTAGTGAAGATGACATGTCTACGGCACAGCCCACTATGGATGGAGTGTTGGTGAAGGGCGCCAACCAGTCGACGGACGGGCCGTGGCCGGTGCCGTTGATGATCTCCGGGGCCAGGTACTCCTCTGTGCCGACAAAGGAATTGGCGCGGCCCTCCGGCTCCGCGATCAGCGTCAGCTGCTCTGCCTCCGCCGCGGCGCGGCTGTCCGCTTTGCTGCCATGCTGCTTCTGCGATAATAAGCGGGTGGTCATGCAAGGGGCTCTCGGGCTGCAGCAATGGGCAACAGGACAGCACCCTGGTGAGCTGGGTGGTGAGCTGGGCACACAGACGGAATGGTTTGCAAATGCGCCCCAGTGGTGAGCTGGGCATACAGGCGGAAGCGTTCACAGATCTGCCGCACTGACAATGACTCAGAAACACATGCCCATCGTACAAGTGGGCATGCAGTGGGCAAAGGGGGCGTGCCAGATGCTTACAAAGCAGCGCACCCTGCTGCCGCCGCTGGAGTGCCGCGAGCCGCTCGGGGCGGCGCTGCGCTGCAGCCGCGGCTTGGTGCCGTCGGTGCAAAAGGACAGGTCGAAGTCCGTCAGCAGCGCGTGCCCGCTGGCGCTGAGCAGGATGTTCTCCGGCTTCAGGTCCCTGCACACAGCAGTGATGACATCCCCCAGTCACCTCACTGCTCATTTCGACCTTCACATGATGTTCCAGTACTCATGCCAGGTCATCTCGCCGCTCTACTCGACCAGCACTTGATGGTGCAACACTGCTCGTTGTTTGCAACAAGCAGCAGTGTCTGCCCATGTCCCAGCTCTCAGCAGCGCACCGGTACACGAAGCCCAGCAGGTGCAGGTACTGCAGTGCCAGCAGGATCTCCGCCACGTAGAACTTCATGTGTGCCTCCAACAGCCGCTTGTTCGGCTGGCTCATCAGCAGGCCATACAACTCGCCGCCCCCGCAGTACTGCACACATGATAGCCATCACATCAGCCCTGGCTTCACAGCCTTGGCTACACGAACCTGACCAGCCTGATGAGGCTGGCGGACATAGCATCTGTATTTGTCTGAGCAACAACCTTCAGGTGCCAACCAGCAAACAAACATGCCACTGTCAAAGGCTGGCATATTCCAACATGACACCATTTTTGGTTGGCACACAGAGCAAGGTGTACCTGCATGAGGAAGTGGAGGTGGGTGTCGGTCTGGATGGTGCCGTACAGGCGCGCCAGGAAGGGGTGGTCCACCGCTCCCAGGATGCGCTCCTCCGTCAGCACCCGCATTACCTGAAGCATCAAGTCAGAAGTTTCGAACATTGCTCGAGGTATGCTGGGAGCGGCAAGGCAGGACGCCTGCAAAGCTGATGTGACTTGTGCCAGCAGTCTCCTCGGCAGATGATTGTACAAAAGACGAACTCAAGTCCCAGGCACTCTACAGGGCAGGCAACATACCTTGTTGCGCTCCACCATCTCCCGCTTCTCCAGCGTCTTCATTGCGAAGCGCGTCTCCGCATCACCCTGACCCGAATACAAGCAGGTGTGAGGCTTAACAGACGAGCAGTTGTCAACCGCTTAACGCTTCGCCTTGCACCTCGGCCAGCAACTGGTCGCAAAGCACTCTCCCACGCTGGCCCACACACCTGGATCTGCACGAGGTCGACGAGGCCCACGTCGCCGCTGCCGAGCTGCTTGACACGCCGGAAGTGCGACAGCCGCAGGTCGCCATCCCGGTTGGCGAGCGTCTGCAGCTTCTTCCAGTCTGGCGCCCCCTGCATGCCACACCCGCATGCTGTGAGCGCAGCGCCTAACTTGAACAAACGAGACACGAGCCTCCCTCTTGGGCCGCCATGCACATGGGGTTTTGTACAAGTGGTATGACCACAGAGATGAATTACGATGGACTCACAGCACAAATTGGCCCGTCGACACTCACCGAAGTGTGCGGCTTGGCCGGCATGACGCCCACTGAGATAGACTTCCAGGGGTCCGGGCCCAGTCCCATGTGCTGCAGTGCGGTGTTGATCATGCCTGTGGCTTGCTTGACCTGCCCCGCTGCTGCAGTGTTCACCGCCGGAATCTTGCCCGGAGCCGTCTCTGCTGCTGTGACATCGACCTGTGAGGAGCAATCGAATGCAATGTCTGTCAACCAGAGTGGCAGCAAGAATCGTCTCGATCACAAGAGTGCACACATCCTGATCAGCAGAGCACAGTGCCAAACAACTGCTTTGATGGCGCCACCAACCACAACTGCAGCCATCCTCAGCACACCTGGACGCCGATGATGAAGCGCAGGTTGCCGTCAACGTCGGCCATGGGCGCCAGCGTGAACATGTTCCAGAAGGGCTTCCCGCTCTTCTTGTAGTTCAGCAGCCGCACAGACGCCTCACTGCCGCTGCGCACCGCATCGCGGATCTCCGCCACCGCATCTGGGTCCGTGTCCTGCCCCTGTGACACCACAACAGCAGCATTTGGTCCCAGTAGGCGAAGACAGTGTGTGTCACAGCCCCTCTACAGCACCAGAAAACTCTGTTAACGGTACAGCAGGAACCAAATTCGTCTGCATCCATGAACACAATGTCTGGGCTGCAGTATGCGGCCCTGCGAGCCTGCACAAACCCTACGGGAATCGGGGCCGACCTGCAGGAAGCGGCAGTTGCGGCCGAGGATCTCCTCGCGGCTGTACTCGGTGAGCTCCAGGAAGCCGTCCGAGGCGAACACGATCGGGCAGTCCGGCAGGTGCGGGTCCGCGATCACAAAGTTCTGCTGAATGCGCTCCACCGTGGTCGCCAGGTCCATGGCGACACGCGGGAACGCCTTTGGCGCCGTCATCTTCTTTGGCTGCTGGACCTGGCGCGCGGATGCCTCCGCCCCCTGCGGCCACACAGTGCAGCCGTTCTGCTCACCGTCTGCGCACATGCCAACATGCGGATGCCTTTGCGGATGGTGGCTGCCATGTTCAGACGGTGCAGCCTCACGATTGCATGCTCGGCTGGTCCTGTGGTGCAGCAGCCCAGGAGTGTGGGTGTTTCACCTGCACGGTCTGGTTGATCTCCGTCACGGCATTCTTGCCAGATTCCCGCAGCCGTGTGTCATACTTCACCAGCAGCGGCACCCCCGACTTATCCCCCACTGCTGTGCCCTCTGTTTTGCTGGTGACGTCCACTTGCACACCCACGAACTGCAACAAGAGTGAAGGGGACACCATTGATGAGATCCACCTGATGCATGGGTGCATACCGCTGCTGCACCGTTTGTCACATTGTCATGTCGCTTGTACACACTGCCTTGCACTGCTGTTCATATTGCAGTGCGAGAGACTGCAGTCATGAGCAGGTTCCCGATCCGGGTGGGATGTTTCGTGGGGACAAACTGCACCTTCGTGACCTTCCCATCATCTGTCTTGATGGGCGTCATTGTGAGCAGGTTCCAGAAAGGGCTGCCGTCCTTCCTGTAGTTCAGCAGCCGCACGGAACAGCTGGTGCCATGCTTCACTGAGTCGCGGATGATGGCCACCTCCTTCGGATCTGTGCCCTCTCCTTGCAAGAATCGGCTGCGGTTGCGGCAAACATGCGGGGTCAGAAACTGCAGCGCAGCCATGTGAGGCTTTCCCATCAATGATAAGCCCCAACAACAGGTACACACCAACCCAGCCTCACCAGTTGTGGCCAAGCACTTCATCCGCTGTGTAACCAGTCATCTGCAGGAACCTGCGGCGGGCACAGACATAGCGTCAAACTTCAACCTCTATACAGCAAAGTTGCCAGATTGCAGCCAATACATCAAAGGTGCGCATATTCGGACCAGCAGGCTCTATACGAGTGCTCACCGCACGCATTTAAAGCGCAAGAGGTGAGATGACGGGCACCATCAGTACAGTTCTGCAGACGCACCCTTCGCTGGCGTACACCAGCGGGCAATCCGGAAGCGTGGCATCTGCTACGACGAACGTATGCCGAAGGCCGGCAAGCACCTTGGTGAGCTGCGCCGCGGGCGCTGGCACCTGCAGCCAACAGCAAGGCCGTCAGTACCCCACTATCCATGTGCCCACTGACCCCTGCCTTGAAGGCTCCCGCACACGGAACGCCAGGCTCCTGCAGGCAAGCCACAAGCAGAGCCAGCCAGTTCAAGGTCCGGCCTGCTGGAAGCCGGCTTCAAGACTGCGTGCGTGGCCCACATCAGTGTGTCCGAGCAGGGACAAAGACGGTGTCACAGGACGGCTGCCGCCGAGAACGCCGCATACGGCACCAGCTGCTCCATCGCATGCAGCTGAAAACGCCACTGATGCGATACCAGCTGCTCTGACCCCGCTGCTACGGTTCCCGCTGCTCAAGCCGCGTTTTCCCCCAGCTTGTCTGCCAACCAGCGGCAGCGGTTGCCAGGAGCACTGTGGCGAACACGATCAAAGCCGTCGACCAAGACGCGCAGCCGGCCTCGTCGGACGCCAGATTCACAGGGGCCAGCAGAAGCCTACCTTCGCCATGATTCCAACACTTGCGTGTGCCGGCCCGGCCCGGCGGGCCGCTGGTCCGGGCTACAAGGCCCTCAGGCCCGCCAATCAATGCGGTCCCAGCACAGCGGCACAACCATGTACCCGCCAGCAACGCCGTCAGCCCCTCCGGCCCCCCACAGCTCTGTCCACTCTGGGCCCAGGCCCTCGGTCGGATGTGACCGTGGATCAGCACTGCAACTCGTGCATGTGACGTGTGTGCACCGTCTGGAGCCAGCCACCGCGTCTTGAGCTGTGACGAAGCAGCCGTCTGCCGAACAGATCAGAGTCGTGGAGGTGTAGATGAGCAACGAATCGAGGGGGGTATGCACGAGCAGAAAGACGGGGGAGACAGCTGCAGGAGCTGCAGCCGCTGGAGCAGCACAAGCCTGCGGCTGAAAGTGGCTGCTGATCCATCTTCCAGGTGATACATAATTGCGATCAGCTGGCAGTCTGGTGTCAGAGCGCCGTATCTGCTTTTGCATCATCCGCCAAGTACATTCATTACTGCGTGTAACGGCGATGAAGTCGTGTCGCCGACTGCAATCGATGACACCAGAGCTGACGAGAGCTGGTCATGGTACAGTGGAGCGGGATCCAATCGAAGGTAAGGCGGCCTCAGATGTGTATCTCTTCACACCTCGCAGGGTATACGATCACGGTTGCCAGCACAGAGTGGAAACCAAACAAGAGCAGCAACTGTCTCAGTACGGCGCGTATCGCTGGCCACCGCCGCCGCGGCCGCCGTAGCCGCCGCCACCGTAACCCGCGCTGCCGCTGGGGCCCCGGCCGCGCATTGCGCCCCCGCCGCCAAAGCCTCTGCCCCGCATGGGGCCGCCCATGCCCATGCCACCACCGCCCATGCCGCCGCCACCCATGCCGCCGCTCATCCCGCCCATGCCGCCACCCATGCTGCCACCGCCCATGCCGGCTGCCATGCCGCCGCCGCCGCCCATTCCGGCGCCCATCCCGCCGCCGGCACCCGACAGCACATAGCCGACCTGGCCGTTGGGCAGCATCATGGGCACCATCTGCATGCCGCCGCCGCCGCCGCCAGCCATGGCCCCCATGCTGGCGCCCATTCCACCTCCGCCCATGCCAAAGTTGGCGCCGCCGCCCATGCCATAGCCGCCAAAGCCCTCATCCCCGCCATAGCCATACCCATCATCGCCTGCAAGGCGCCAAGCTCGCCAAGTTGTTGATACCGCCGCCCATGCTAAAATTGTTCACAACAAAAGTCACGGCAAGCAGACCACAGGCTCCATGACCGGGTGTTCTGGGCACAGCAGCCGCATGTCACAAGCTGGGTGACGGCCTAGCACACACCGCCATAGCCGTCATCCATGCCATAGCCGCCGCCATAGCCGGTGCCCATGCCCATGCTGCCGCCGCCTCCAAGTCGGCCGCCCATCATGCCGCCCTGCTGGAAGCCGGCCCGGCTGCCAAACCTGCAGAGTAGACCATGCCACACACTCACGCACTCAAAAGTCATACTGGATGACACTTCAAGAGCAACAGCAAAGTGCCATGTGATACATAGCAGAAAAAAGGAAGCTGCTTCACCTGCCGCCCATGCCCATGCCCATGCCGCGGCCGCCGAAGCCGCCTTGGCCAAAGCCGCCACCCTGCTGGAACTTGGGGGGTGGGTTCTCGTGGTACACGCGGCCCATCTTGACCTGGGCGAACAAGTATTGGGTGCAGCTGAGCACCAGGTCTCCTCTGTGATGTTCACTGCTGCACCAGCAGCTGCTGCTATGGCTGCTTGAGCAACATGGAGGTTGGGAAAAGATCAGGAATCCAGACAAACACACGAAACAGCTGGGATCAGTGGACAGACTTGCAGTGTGCAGCGTGCAGATGTGACAGCAGCCTCACATCAAGCGGTGTGCCGTCCATGATGAACTTGTCGCCCTCGTCGTTCTGCTTGATGGCCTGCAGCACTGAGGCGCGGTCCACATAGTGCACGAAGCCAAACTCGCGGCGCGTTTTGCCGTCACGCGGCGCCGGGATGAAGGCACGCGTGATCTCGCCCAGCGAGCCGAACACCTGCGCACCCATATTTAGGCGTCCGCTGAGGCATGGTTGAGTGAGCGTCACGTGCCTTTCAAAACAGAAAGCCAGACGCAACTGGGTTGTGAAACAGACACCAAGCAGATAGCAGGCCTGGAGCTGTTCAGATCCCTACAATCTCACCTCCCGCAGCTTGGCCTCGGTGGCAGTGTCCGGCAGGTTGCCTACGAAGATGGACTTGATCTCGTTCTGCTGCTCGGCAGCAATGTCCGCGCGCCGCGGCTCGGCAAATGTGATTGTCAGCGGCTTGTTGCCAACTCTGCAAGCAGCAAAACGAGCTTGTCAGTTTCTAAACGAAGGGAGTGGCTGCTGTGACGCGTCGAGACGACTACAATGACATGAGGCAGCCTGCTGCACGTCTCAGAAGGTTTGAAATAGTCTATGTCAATGCAGACAGGCCGCGATGGTGCTTCAGGATATCGTACTGGAAGTTTGGCGGTGACAGTGCAGCCTTGGCATGCTGCGCGCAGGCGTGGTTGTAAAATTCCAGGAAGCAGAAGCCGCGGTTCTGGCCAGGAATCTCCTTGGACATCAGCAGCTCCACGCTCTCCAAGCCTGCAGCTTGCATGAATATTTCAGTGGAGGGTCCAATTGGGTGATATCTGCTTTTCGCTGAAGCAGAACTGCAATGCCTATGTAACAAATGTGTGATACCACAGTGCAGCATGCTGCCTGATTCCGGAGCAATTGATCGGGACAAGCTGCACCTTTGGTGGCGGCCCGGACTGCAGACTCCAGCTCGTCCTTGGACATTGTCTTTGGGAGGTTGCCCAGGTACAGCCGGTTCTTTGATTGTGATGGGAGCACCCGAATCTGCATGGCCAACATGCATGCTACCGTAAGTCGTGCATACTGCTGATGCAGTATGCATGGTGCAAACATCTGAAGAACTGTTCCTTGAACACCCCTGTTGCCCAGCAACAGATGTACGCTGACTGCAGCATGCATGCTCATGGTCCATATGGGAAGCTGCAGCAGCAGACCTGGTGGCCAGGGTGGTCCTTCATCTCCGTGTTGTTCAGCTTGTCCATGGCGGCATTTGCAATCTCCTTCGACTTGTACTTGATAAAACCATAGCCACGATTCAGGCCGCTGCCTGGGTCCTTTAGCACCGCGCACGAGTACACCTGCATGAGCACACATGCAGCGTTGTGAGCAATTTGTGTGGCTTTGGAATTTGCAAACGTCCCTCTTGACTCTGAGACAGATTCCAGCTGCATTCATGCAGCACCAGTGGACCAGTCCGTTGCGAAGGGCGCTCACCTCACCACCTTGAGAGGCAAACTCGTGCAGCTGCTCGTCTGTGACTGTGGCATTCTTGGGGATGCCGCCCACAAAGACCTGCACAATTTCATGCAGCTGCTAAGACATACTGCCAGGTAGTACTTTGGCTGAAGACCCTCGGAAATTGCTGCATTCAACAGCGAATTGTATGCATTCATGACGATGCTCTGTTGGGAAAGATATTGATGCTCACCTCGCTGCCATGGGGCGGCTCCTCTAGCGGGTCGCCGCCGCCAGTAGCCGCTTTGACGCCCCTGAGCAAAGCACAAGTGCATTTAAAACATGCCTCTGCGTGTGACGCCTCCAATGCGCACATCGATGCAAGCTGTCCGCAAGCTGTCCGTAAGAACGGGAAGTGACATACAAAACTGCTTCAGTGGTGCTCACGAGGCTGAGCCGCCGGCGGACTCTGCAGCAGCCTGGGCGTCTGCCTGTGCCTGCGCCAGCATGCATGCTTAATAGGCAGCGCTGAAAACATGCCATGAAAAGGTCGTGTGTCAATCGTGCATAGGCTGCAGAGGCGCAAACTCACCTCGGCTTGGTCTGCGTTTGCAGCATCATCTGCCGCCGTAGCCGCTGCTTCTGCCACAGGAGACGCTGTCTGCTGCTGTGTCTCTGCAACTGGTGCTGTGTCAGCTGGAGCCTCCTCTGCCTCGTAGTCCACGATCTCCTGGACAACCAGAGCATCTCATGTCACCAATTTAGCTGCATGCAGAGACGGGCAAGCATTGCTGTCACCACTGCACCGCGGCCAGTGTCATCCGAGCAAATCACACGACAGCTGCACACCTCGTCTGCCGGGTGCTCGGCGTCCTCGGCGCTCATTGCGGTCCCGGGTCCGGCGCCTGGCCGGCCGTTGGCTGGAGTCTACCGCCCGCGCTCTTCACCCTCTCGAGTGCGTATGAAGCACTGCCTTGAGACAAAGCTGATCGAGTCCTTGCGAGGAAGCAGACAAGAGAAACACGGATCAGCAGGTGCTGCAGAACAGAGATGTGTGATGCCATGTCGCGGGGGGCAGCTGCGCGCTGATATCCGCCGAGCTTGAACACTGCATGATCGGTAAACTGCAGCAATAACAGCTGCTGCAGTGATTGCAGACGAGCAAGACGAACACATGATGACACGTGGATTTCAATCAACAAATCAACGGGCTCAGCGGCAGGCGGAAAGGCGGTCTCGTGAACAGAGCCGGAAGGTTGTGCCAAACCAATCTGGCGTCAAAAGCTACCTGCACTCTCAAGAAACGGGCGCTCGTGAGAAGGCTTGAGCTCTGGCCTGCCTGAGCCTCTTCCGATAGGGCGTGCTGAGGTGAAGGACCTGTTTCCGCGCGGCAGGCACGAGTCGGGCGTATTTGGTCAGGGTCGCTTCCCTTCTGCGACAAGCATTGTATTCCCGTTGCTGCTTCCTCTACTGTCACTTTCGACTTTCAAAAGCGACAGGCAAGAGCTTGTCCACTTGTCCTTGAGATGTTGAGGCAACGACACGACGACATCACACAGTTTGACCTGTGGTGTACGCGATCGACGTTGCATGAGCTCTTGCGATTGAACACCGAGATGTGCGGCCCCACCTTATGTGGACCAACTGCCATTGTTAGACAACCGTAATGCCAACGCAGTTGACGTCCAGGACGCGGTTCATGGCCGTCGTGACCGCGGTGTGACAGTCGAACCAAAGCATGAATACATGCAGAATGTCGTTGAGTGAGAGTTAGAATCGAAACGGCAGCGACTCAGCCACAAGAGCCGAAGCAGCATGGAGGTGCGGCCCTGGGCACATGACCAACGTTCGCCCGCGCAAGATTGCGTGCATCAAGGGCTTTGTGGCGCCATCATGACATCTGAGACCTGTGTGTGTTTGTGAACAGGACCTTGAGAATTCATCGTCCTCCGCCCCATCGCCTGTGCCGCGCCTGCCACTGTCGGCAAGGCGGCACAACAGCCTGCAGCTGCCAAACTGGACGGCGGCCATGGCGTTGCCTGCCGAGAAACGGGCGCCTGTGCGGCAGAAATCGCAGCAGAAGCCGGCTGAGAAGGAACATGCCGGCGACCAGCCAGGCGTGTGTGCCAGACTTCCCTGCCTTGCATCCTTACACGTCGTGCTCCTGTTCGTGCCCTGCCTGTAAGCTCGCGCAACACGCAAAAATTTGCACCTGCTCCCAGTTTCAGCTTCGGAGCAACACATCAAACGTGCTGCATCACGTTCGTCTGCAGAGGCGGCACTGAACGAGCTGCGCATGGCAGGCTGCCCGCCCGCCACATCAGGTCACCACATGCAGCCTGCCGACGCAGGTGCGTCTCCTGATCTGATGCTGCACCTGCCAGCAGTCTCCGGATCTCATCAGTCCCCCTGACTGTGTCGACCTCGACGCGGCAGGCCCCCAGGCAGCTGAGGACGGCATGAAGACACCAGGCCGGGCTGCGCGACCGCCACAGCAGCTGGCGTGCGGCCCGCCGCCGACGCCGTCCCTGCTGTCGCCGCTCGCGTCCCCTCTGCAGCGCACTGGGGTGCGGGGCCCTCCGCAGCGCATCGCCACCCCCGCGGCGGCGCAGCGCGACAGGTTTGCTGATGTGAGACAGCAGCATGGAGTGCTATATCCAGCCGTTCATCATCATGATGCTGTAGTGAAGAAAAGCAATCAGGCCGAGTAGCCCAGATAGTGCTGGATCGTTCAGGAACGGCTCCAGATGCCCCGACTTGGCGGAACGTCCGCTCTGATGCACAGAATGCTGTAGTCACACCCAAGCTGCTGGTATTTGTCGCAGGCTGGCCCGCCCGCAGCCGCCGCCGCAGCCCTTTGCGCTCATGTCGCCGCGCATGGACAGCACGCAGCACATGGCGCACCAGCGCGCCGCCGCGGACGCCGAGAAGCTGCAGCGCCAGCGGCTACCCAGGGCCGCCGACGCCGCCAGGGCGACGCGTGACACAGTGTCCCGCACACCCCGGGCAACTGCAGCGGCCGCCCCAGGGGAAATGGCAGGGCCTCCCGCTGACGACAGGGGGCAGACAGGTCCAGCAGCTGTCGGCGGTCATGACGATGTTGGTGGCGACGCCGCCAGCCGAGCAGCGGCAGCGGACGCAGCAGATGCCGAGGCAGCAGCGCCGCAGGGTAGCCCCCGCGCAGTCAGCCCCGAGGAACTGGACCTCATCGAGGTGGCGCAGACTGATGAAGCGGAGACAGGTGTGCATCGCAGCTAACATCTTGCCTCATCACAGCAACTCTCTGTGGGACCTTCACAAGAGTGTGACAACACGAGCAGGCACTGTTGTGAACGGTGCTCTCTTTGTGTGAGACAGGCGTTGGAGGGATATCTTGCATGACTGCAGCAGGTGACCAGGAGATGGCCGTGACACCGGCCAGGCGGCTGGAGGGCAGCCTGCCACACCGCACGCCGCTGGGCCAGCCGCAGCGCATCCCCGACGCCTCCGTCAGGTGCCCCGTGGAGTACTTCTGCACACGGCACCTGCATTGGCCCCAGCACGCCGAAGGCAGCAGTTGGCCTGCCGCCTCCTGTACTTGGAGAGCAGCTGGCCGCAGCTGCTGGCCCGTCGCTGCTCGTGCACAGTGCAGGCATCATCTGCTTGTGCTCAACCGTCTGCTTGGCAAATCTGCAGGCCGCCAAGGATGCGGGAGCTGAAGCAGCTGACGGTGGGCGGTGCAGACACCGCGGCCGCACAGGCAGGCACTGCGCTGGGCAGCTTCTCGCTGCTGAGCCCTGTGCGAAGCAGGCCGGGCCGCACCCAGCCACAGGTCAGATGATGAGATGACATGCTGCTCTTGAGTCTCTGTGCTTCCGTCGGTATTGACCTCGTGCTGTGGCAATCTCAGTGACGTTGTGTGTCAAGCGAACCTGTGACATGTGAAGTGACTTCAGATATTGAGAAATTGCCATGTGATCCCTGTGCCATATTCTGCATGGCATCTGATGCAGGTGGCGACGCCTGTACGGCGCTCAGCGCGCATGACTGCAGCGGCCCCACCCGTGGCCTCTGTGATGGAGTCCACCGGCTTCGCGTACGCTCCCAACACGGTGGTAATGCCGGGCGGCGCGGGCGACGCCGCCCCCGGCGCACAGTCTGGGGTGGGCGCCCAAAGCAGGTAGACACAGCTGTTGCATCTTCGTGTAGGATGCCTCACAGCGGCGCATGAGGGACTGTCGATCTGATGATGCCTTTTGCTGCTGAACGAATGGAACCCCAAATGCAGGCGGGTGGGCCTGATGTGTACAAGCAGCGCCACAGACGGCACCAATGATGCAGATGCTGCAGTACTGGCAACAGCAGCGGCCGGCATCTCCGCGGCACCGCAGCTCACAGTCGACATCGATGCTGCGACCACGCCGCCGCCTGCCACAGCAGTTGCGTCTCCTGCGACAGCGACGCCGTCGCCCGTGCCTGCAGGCTCGCTGGCTTCGCCGGCCACGCCTGTGGAGGGCTTTGCCCGGCGTGTCACCCGGCAGATGTCTGCCCTCAAGGTGGGATATCTGATGTCAGCTGCATGCTGCAGCACATGGTAACATCTTGACGCCTGGAACCCTGTTGACATGTGGGAAACGGAAGCTCATCATGTCACGCTGCAATCGTACCATAACACAGACGGTCGTGCTACAGGCCAAGATGCTGGCATCGGCAACAAAGAGCGGCAGTGAGGACACAGGATCAGCATGCAAGCCTAGCAGCCCCTCCATGAGTCCCACTGAGCAGACGATCCGCCGCACACTGCTGCGGTCCGCGCGCAAGAAACGGCAGTCGTGATCAGCTGAATCAGTTGCAGCAATGAGAGTGTTGGGGCTTGTTTTCTGCCCGAATCGATGGATCTGTGATGCATCTGTTGCTCTTTAGGGTTGGTCTGGAGTGTTGTTTGAAATGTCCCTGTTACAAGTCCCATTGCATGTAATGCAGCGCACGCGAAATTATGCGATCGGGTACCACAGTCAATCGTCATTCATCGTCTCCCAGAACCACTCAAATCAAAGAAGTGGCACTGCCAAGCATACTTTACCTACCTACCCGGTGATTTACGGTGCACACATTCTACATATTGCGTTCCAAGATTGAAAGTCAGGGGTGGCGCATACGCCTCCTGCACCTCGGTTCTCTAATGTTCACGCCTTGGAAAGTCCAGCACTCGACATTTTGCCGTCCTCGGCAACCCAAAGACTCTCGGTTCCCACAGTTCGGTCGGCTGCAAACGGCAACATCATGTGCAGCGTGCCCTCACCAGACATGCCGCACATTTGGGGGCTCCGTGAATTTGTTGCAGCCCCCACCTCGATCCACCATGCTTCTAACAGGATGGCTAGAGGCCGAGCCACAAGGGGCAGCTCGATGGCCTCGGCTCCATCATGTCAATTCGTCATGTCACGTCGATTCGTCATGCCAATTCGTCACGCCAATCTGTCAAGCCTTGTCCAGATAGTTGGCGGGCGGCGAGCCGATGGCCAGGGGGGCGATGCCCTCGCTCAGGGCCTCCACCACTTCCACGTCCGCAAAGCTGGCCGGCGAGCGCAGCGGCTTGTTGAAGAAGGACGCCTGCTTGCCGGATGCCTGCGAGACCGGCAGGCCCCCTCGTGAACAACCTTGGTGACATATCATGTATTGCCGCTACTACGCGAGAATCTCGGGCTGTTGATGACCACTGGTGACTGCAACACTCACCTCGATGGAAAGATCATCTCAAAAGGCACTGGTGCTCGCTATGTGCTGCAGAACTGAAACCTGTTTGCGAGCAAAGACGAACGGACCTTTGTGAGCTTGGCCACATCGTCCATGATGATGGCATCGACGCCGGCCTTCTTCTGCCGGTTGTACATCTCCACGTTGTTGTCTGTGACAGCAATGGCACCATCGAGGTCATTGACATAGCACTGCACTGATACAGACACAGACTGCAATCACAATCCTGTCACCCAGATCGCCAGTAGCAGCATGGCCGGCAACTCACTGATTTCTCCCCAGCTGAAAATCCACAAGCCATTGTCGTGGCAATCCTTGACGACCTGCAGATGTCATGGCAGAGAAAGGCAGTGCATCAATGATCCACGCGTGTTGGATCCTGCGAAGTCCATAATACTTGTGCTTAAGCAGTCCACACAACAGCTCCATGCAAGACTTCACTGAGTATTGTACAGAACAGCATAGGTTACCTCCTCCAGACGGTCAGCCATGCCAGATGCTTCCACCACGACACCCTGCATACGAGTATCGCCATATCGCTGAAGCGCTACACCGCTTTAGCATCAAGCTGCACACAACCCAGCCATGACCAGCATGCGGCAGCTCGGCTTGTCAGGGTATTGTCTGATATGACAGTGCACCTGCAGCTGCGATGACTTGGCAAATGCAAGCGCAGCATCCACTGACGTCATGCGCGGGTCAGGGTACGCCTTCGTGCCGGCACAGGTCAGGAAGAACACCTGCAAGGAACGGGGCAAGCCACCATCAAGCGAACCGCAAGGGTTGTCTGCTGTCAAAGTTTTGTGGGCTGGGTTCGCCCAGGAATCTCGAAGGCTCACAGCTGACTATCAGCCACCAAATGCCTGTATGTCATGCATCATGTCCAGGAACTGATGAGACGGGCGCACCGGGTAGCGGGGCTGCTTGAGGCGGACGAGCGTGGCGACGTCCGGGTCGAAGGTGGAGAAGATCACCTTCCTGTCATTGCCCTCCTCCAGCACCACCTGCGCGCTCGATGCACAGGCGTCAGCACCCTGCTGAAGCCAACCCCAACCATGGGCATTGTCCCTCACCATACCTGGCGCGACTGATACTGTGGCATCGAGGCAGCTTACAATCCAGCCGCAGAAACAGGAGAAGGCAGAATCCTGATCTGGCAGATGAGTCCCTCTGCGGCCGAATCAGACGCCGGCTCCACATGACACTCATTTTAACAGCTGATATCAAAAGTTGACAGCAGGATTTGAGTAGGTCCTGCCGGCTCGCACCTTGAGGATGGCATCGACAAAGTAGTTGCGGCTGTACCATCGGGTTGCCATGGACTGCAGCTCGGCGTCCGTCGGGTACTTGAGCTCGATGTTGAAGCCCAGCCACAGCGGCGTGCGCCGGAAGGCCTCCCGCAGCGTCGCTGCATCACAGACCACCAAGCCTCACCCAGGTATGAGGAGGATGCACGACAGGGTTTCTGCGCACACCACCTCCTGTGGCGGTGGTCCTGTGGTTGCATGTGTAATACAGCACCGCCAGCAGAGAACCATGTGTTTGGAACGAGTGCGACAGGTCCAATTTGGTCTGCACCAATGCTGTCGGTGAGGCGCCAGGAGTGGTAGTCGGTCTGCGCTGTGGGCGAGCCGGGCGAGTGTGCGGCGAGCTCCCCGTTCTGCAGCTGGCTGATGCCGGCGCGCAGCATGTCCTCCCCGCTCGACATGTGCCGCTTGAACGTCCGCTGCTGCCGCTCTCTGCATCAGACAGCAACTGGTGACAGCCCGACCGAAAGACTTTGCCTGAATGGGGCAAGAAATACTGTGTCGACACCAGCAATCTGACGCAAGCAAAGGCAGTGTAATCAGGGCTTCAGTATGTCGTGCTTCCAAAGTCATGCAGGTGCGCACCGGTGTGCATCCAGCTTGTCGATGTCCGACCGTTGTGCTGGTGAGGCATCCCCCATGTAGGCTGTGAACTCCGAGCTGCATCAAATACACCCGCCAGTATTCAAATAAGCAATAGCGAAGCACCTAGGCTGTGGCCAGCCCTCCATCAGTCTTGAACAATGGCCAGCCGCATTGGCAGCAGTGACATCAATATAAATCCAGTGCACACACCTGCGCAGCTGCTTGGAGGTGAGGGACGGGATTCCCAGCAGCACCGTCTCCTGGCCAATGCTCAGCTTGACCTCGCAGTCGTGGTGCACGACCACCTCGCCATCCTGTGCATGATAAAAGTTTTATGACGGCAGCAAGCACATACGTGTAAGGATTGGGTAGATATGATCACGCAGCAAGCGCATCAGATGGCTATGGCATGTCAACGCCTCATGGCTGTGTGCGGCATTCGCACCTTGCACACATGGACATCGAACTCAATAAAGTCCGTGTGATTCGTGGCCGCCTTGAGGAAGGAGAGAATGGTGTTCTCCCGGACGTGGTGATCCTTCACCTTTGATGCACCCGACCCTCGGTGTCTGCAGAAACCATTGCATGAGACAATCTGGTAGTGCTTATCATGCAAGCCTCCTCAGTCGATGTGTGGCATGCCACACAGCAAGGTGAACAGATGCTGCTGTGGAGCATGTGCATACCCGATGTCCAGGGTAGACCTTGCGAGGTCGGGCAACCACCGCTGGCGCTGCACATTGCTGAGGTCATTTGCCAGGTAGTCTGCCGCGGTGACCACCAGGAATGTGGCCCGAAATGTGCCCGCATACTGTAAGTGTATATCACAACCCTCAGCTTCGCAAGTTGCCTGACAGACAATTACCTATGACGCTC
Source organism: Tetratostichococcus sp. P1 (assembly GCA_036584455.1). Lineage (NCBI taxonomy): Eukaryota > Viridiplantae > Chlorophyta > Trebouxiophyceae > Prasiolales > Stichococcaceae > Tetratostichococcus > Tetratostichococcus sp. P1. The sequence goes on from BTPI01000011.1 coordinate 646,588, forward strand.
TACTCTCAAGCCAGTGTACAGGAGCCTGCGCAACCCTGCAGACGAGGAGCGTGTGTGATCTGCCACTGACCATCAGCTGCGGCGTCATGAGGGTCGCCGTGATCCGGCCTTCCAGCCCCGCCAGCGTCTCAGAGGAGATGAACGCCCTGGCAAGCAGCATGCCGTCCCGCTTGGCCACCACATCCTGCACAGCAGAATGACCGGCAGTGCTGTCTGGTTCCCTCAGATGAGGACCACATTGTAAAGTGTCACAGGCATCATAGCCTTCATGGGCATCTCGCAGCTGGCGAGTATGCCTGTTTGCAAGATGACAACGCGATGCTACTATTCGTCGCTTCAGCGCACCACACGGAAGGCGAGCGCATCCAGCGTTTGACCGTTCATCAGGTATGTGGCAGATGCGGTGGGTGGATGCAGCTGGCAAGCCTTGCCATCCCCTGGAGGACAGACGAATTCCTGTTGAGAACTATCGTGGTTTGTTGGGTGGCAAGGAGGGCAGCTGCCTCTGACAAGCACAGCGCACCTGTCCAACAGAGCAAGATGCCAGTGCATGAAGGTGCCCCAACAGGACACAGCCCTCGGTGTGAGTGGTCCCCACCTTGCTCGATGAACCCCAGGTCGTGCGCCTGGAGTCGTGCATACGCCTTGCCCTGGGGCACATTGGGGTCACCCGGCCGCGCCTCGTACAGCATCACATCGAAGGGCTGCGCAATGTCCGGCGACAGCGTCACCAGCGGCTGGGAGCTGCCCGGCGGCTGGCCGACACGCAGCTGCGAATTGCAGCTACAGTGTCAGCTTCAGACTGTTTTGATAATAGCAGTTGTGCAGGCATATCTATGCAGGGGTGCGCTTCATGGTGCCATGCAAGGCCAGAGAAGCCAGGAAGCGCCAGGTCAAGTTTGCGGTCGGCAGGTACCTGGAACGCGCCCATGCCGGCGCCAGTGACCCACCCTGTGTCACTGTCCTCGATCGTCGGATCGAATGTGTCCCGCACCACCCTGCACCACATGCCAAATTGATCAAGAAAGAAGCCTGGAAGCTGTCGACAGTAAGCTGTTAGCGAACAGGTGGCACAAACATGACATCCCATCAACATTCAGCAAGATGACATGGCAGATGTTGGCCAGGCACACCCGTCCTTGGGCGGCTGCTCAACCACCCGTGTCCGTGCGTCCCAGATGAGTGGCCGCGTTGTTGGCGACACTCTGTGGCCATTGGCCACGAACTTGAACTCCAGCGGAAAACTGCATTGACAGGAAGTCTGAGCTGCTGACGGGCGTGTACTATGTGGATCATGCCATGATTGAGCCGATTGGGTGCTGATTCAAACCCATGCTACTCGGTTGTACCTGGTGATGGGCACATGCACAGTGTCGCTTGTCCACATGACACCAGAACCGCCTGCAAAAGCATCGACGACTTACTAAGCTGCTGTCGTCTACACAAGTAGGTGTGTCCAGCAGCCTGCATATTGCGACATGATGCATTGCTGTCATATATGAACTCACCTGGCATCTGCTCCTGATGCAGCAGCAGCGCATTCTGCAGCCTCCAACTCCCAAGAGACTCCACATTGCCGACCACTGCAAACATGACCAGCACGTCTAAAAAGGTGCACAGACCTGCTGCACTGGACAGCCAAGCATGCAGACAGAACAGTGGTTGAATGAGGCAACTGCGACACTGCATGGTGGCGGGATGCAGCTACCTTCGATCTTGGAGCCGATCAAGCCCTGCTGGCTGCGGACCTCGAATGTGATGGGCAGAGAATACTGGCTGGTTTCACCTGACAACGAAGCATGTGCACAATTCCTCACACGGCAATAGGTTGCAGGTGCCCGCACTAAGCTTCAGGCAGGACCCAATGCGATCAGAGCGCATGCGCACAATGGCAGTGCAGCGCACCTGAATGCACCGTGCCGAGCCTCAGGGCAGACCTCCTGAGCAGCGATGCCTGAGCCTGAGAGCCATTCGCCGTTGACTGTGTTGCCGCCGTTTGTGGGTCTGCCGACATGGTGCCGGTGCTGCCCAGCAGCACCACGTATCAAGAGGTGACCCAGGTTTCTGCTGGCAAGCAGCGACCGCTCAGCTGGTGGTCACGGCCACCTGCATGGCGCACACATGCAGGCAGACTTGGTCGGCGCATGCTGACATGGCTGATACTGGGCGACACAACCGTCTGCCTGCGGAATCTGCAAACCTGGCCACATATGCAAACAACATTTGCGTCGTCAAGGGAGTTACGGCCATCGCTGTGTAATCAACCGTCTGACGCAGCAGCATTCGTCACACCTGAGGCACGGACGTCACAAACTGCTGAGCATTTTATGACGTTCGAACTGCACTGCCCGCCGGGATGGTACTTGATCAGATCCTGCTGCAATGCCGCAGATATCCATGCGCAGCAAGTCGCACAGGATCGTTCCACGCAGGTACAGTGCAACACCAGGCCGCGATGCTGCGCCTTTGACCAATATGGCGAATGCTGGCTGTGGCGCTGCAGTTGATGATGTCGAACCAAGCGGTTCTCGAAGACGGGTGTGCCTCTGATCAATGGCGCTGTTGTTCCGCAGGGTGGCAAGGCTGTCGAGGTGCATTAGGTTTGACTAGGTCGACCCTACTCTGACTAGCTGCAATTTTCCACAGCATGCATTTTGATGCGCTTCCTGTGCAAGATTCATCTGCATGAGCAAAGTCAGGTCAAGCGATTGCTGAGCCGCTGTTGCAGCCCAGCAGTAGTTTGATCGCATCGTGGTTCTTGCTGCTGATAACCCGCAAGAACGAGGCGGCACGAGACCATTTGGCTTTTGCTTGCCCGAATTTGTGCTGCTGCAAATCGGTTGTCAGGTCAGTTGTAAACTACAGCATTCGTCGAGGACTGCATCGGGCTAGGCCAATCGGCATCGATACAGCCTTATTTCGATCATGTGCTGAGCAGCTGACATTCTTGGCGTGCACAACAGTGGCACTCATGTGGCTTCATGAACAGCGACTGACATGGTTCCTGCTGGCAGCAACGCTGCTGGCACAGCATGCTCACTGCCTCGAATTTGACATGCTGTTCCAGGTTGGTGGCGGCGCACATCAGTCGAGGCAATGTGTATTTCGCTGACCTGGGTGGTGGTCTTTGCACTGCTGAGCTCCATCTGTCTCTGCCTTCCAGACCAAATGCGTCATGGAGGAGATCAACCGGAATGTGTTGGTGGTGGGCGACTTTGCGGCCTTCCACAAGGATAATTCCGCCAATCTGGTCCCCATGGATGTGAAGGTGCGAAACAGGAGACGCTGTGGGCACTCGCAAACCTGTATTTGACGCGTGCAATTGCACGGGTGGTCGTGAGAAGACCATTATGCGGCTGTCCCAATGTAGGTGGAAGATCCTGCTGGCAGTGTGCTGTATGAGAAGAAGGGCGTCACCCAGGGGCAGTTTGCCTTTACGACGAAGGAGGACGGCGACTTCAAAGCCTGCTTTACAGCAAAAGGTGGGCAGTCACCTGGCATTGCATGTGACTGGAGTCAGCAGCTGCCTTCTGCGTCAGTGAACACGGACTGACATGGCTGGCATCATCTGCGGTGTCGTACAGATGTGAACACAGCTCAGAACGCCAAAATCAAGCTCGACTGGAAGACGGGCGTGGCAGCAACAGTGAGTCATGCCTATGAATGACGCATGAACATGCTGCCATGCCATGCCACACCACAGCCACTGTATAATAACATCACGGAGCCCGCTCTGAGCAAAAGTGTGTGTTCATCAAGGACTGGGATGCCATCGCCAAGAAGGACAACCTGAATGACATGTCCACGGAGCTGAGGCGGCTGGAGGCCATGGTGAAGGAGATACACCAGGAGATGCTGTTCCTGCGGACACGAGAGGAAGAGATGCGCAACATCAATGGTGGGCAGCCTGCTGACTGATACTGGCACACCTATGGGTGTCGCATCGCAGCTATATGCTGCCATACCGACATCGACGAATACCCTCCTTGTCCGTGGCTGCAGAGGCAACGAATGCCCGTGTGGCCTGGTTCAGCATCGGTTCACTGGTTGTCTGCATAGTCCTGGCGGGCTGGCAGCTCTGGTACCTCAAGGTGGGAAGCGATGCACATTGATAAGACGTCCCCAAGGTTCATGCCCCTTTTCTGATGTGTAGATGTCGCATGACACTGACACCAGCATGTTTTGACTGCAGCGCTTTTTCTCCAAGAAGAAGCTGCTCTGACGGCGGGCTGGCCCGGCTCTGTTCGGTGACAGTTGCGGCTGCCTGCATGCCGGTGTTGTTGAGTTTGGTAATCCGCAGCACAGTGTTCAGTAGCGGGGATTGTCATTTAGATGAAGCGGAACGATGTACAAACAATGCATGTGAATAGCCAGACACCACCAGCTATGCCCGTACCGTGCATTCGTTTGTACTGCAGCAGGCACCCTGCAGCGACCGTGCCAGCAGCCTCTGCACAATGTTCATCGTGCGACCAAAGGCATACATGATACATCACTGTACAGCGTTCTCGAACAATTCACAACACAGTCATACAGCTAGGCAAGTGGAAGCGGCGTCTGCATGGCAACCTTACCTGCGACTTGACATCGCCGACGCCAGTGTTTTGGCAGGTGCCACTTTGGTCCTCCAAAGTCGACTTTGGCGTGTGCAAACATGCCTAAGAAGTCGTCAAAGTCCAAGTCTAAACGTACCACACTCAAGCAGAAGTACAAGGTCATAAAGAAGGTCAAGGAACATGGCCGCAAGCTCAGAAAGGAGGCGCGCAAAAGCGGCAAGAAGAAGAAAGCGCCAGTGGACCCAGGGTTGCCCAAGCAGTGGCCATTCAAGCAGGAGCTGATCGCGGAGCTGGAGGAAAAGCGGCGACTGATCCTCGAGGCCGAGGCGGCCAAGAAGGCCGAGCGCAAGCGCGCCCGGGTGAGTTGCAGCTTGTCGATAGCACTTACCTCGCCGTGTCTGGTGCTGGACCTCAGCTGAACAACAGTAGGATCCAGCAGGCCCAGTGAAGCAGCTAGCCGGCAATGATGTAAACCCATCTGCCAGACAGAAGGCCGTCCTGGATCTGCCGCCGCCTTCCCCTGAATGCACCGCCGCTTTTGCATTGTGTGCAGGAGGTGGCGCGCAGCGAGGCAGACGAGGACATGGGGGAGGCGCCCACGCTGGAGAACTTGCAGGCGGAGGCGGACAACAAGCAGGCCGCATACGCACAGCAGCAGAAGCGGCAGCGGCGGGAGGCGGCCGCAGCAGCCGCCAACCCCGGGCTGGCACAGGGTGGGTGTGCAATGACCTTCAACAGAGGCTGTAGAAGCATACAAAGTCTCTCATGTCGTTAATATGATGGTATTGTGCACACATTGCATCTGCTCATACTGACATCTAAGTGCATGGCTGTGCATGCAGAGGCACTGGCCTCCCTTTTTCATATCGATGGCCAGTGTGCCACCCGGTGCTTTGCCTGCAGAGCGCTCGCGGCGCGCATTCTACAAGGAGTTCGTGCGCGTGGTGGAGGCGGCAGACGTGATCCTGGAGGTGCTGGATGCGCGGGACCCGCTGGCATACCGCTGCCGCGAGGTGGAGCAGTTCATCCGCGCTGCGGACCCCAACAAGAAGATCGTGCTGCTGCTCAACAAAGTCGGTGAGACGCCTGCTCTCACGCCGCACGCAGCAGCTGCTTGTGCAGGAAGGTGTTCGCAGTGTTCTTAAGCGAGGCAGAGCCTGAGTGGATGCACACTGTCCAGACTCGGAGGGCCTGACCCCTGCACATGGCCTGCCCCAATAGTTGAGTGCCTGCATGTGGTCATGCAATCGATGCACATTGCAGACCTGGTACCGCGGGAGGTGGCGGAGCGGTGGCTGACCTACTTGCGCACGGAGCTGCCCACGCTGGCCTTCAAGTGTTCCACGCAGCGGCAGGCGCAGCACCTGGGCGCCGGCAAACGCGCAGTCCCCGGCGGCAAGGGCGCAAAGGTGACACAATCAGTCGAGCTCGCCTGAACACACCATCTGCAAAGGACTAGACGTCTGTTGACCAGTCTCCTTTGACACATTTGACCCAGTAGATGCGCAATGATGGTGGGCTTCACCTGTGGTGCGGGCAGAAGCTGACATTTGTCTGACCCTCGCTCACCTGCACCTGTGATGCGGGTGGACACCAGGTACATCTGGTGTTTGTCTGACCCTCGGTTGCTGCTACAGGGCAAGAACGCCGCCAAGGGAGCTGCAGCAGACGGGAAGGCGGAGCTGGCCGGCAGCGAGTCGCTGGGCGTGGACAACCTGCTGCAGCTGCTGAAGAACTACGCGCGCAACGCCGACATGAAGACCGCCATCACCGTCGGTGGGTGCACGCCTCAGTGCAACACACTGAGGCTGGCATGTCAGTGTCCTCACCACGTGTTTGGTGGTATGAAGTGTTGAAGACGATCGCGCTTACCACCTGTGCAGGCATCGTGGGGCTGCCCAATGTGGGCAAGAGCTCCCTGATCAACAGCCTGAAGCGGTCGCGCGCTGTGTCTGTCGGCAACACGCCAGGCGTCACCACCACTGTGCAGGAGGTGAGACTCACGGAAGCTGAAGTCAGCAGCGCAGTGTGCAGCTGCGCATCTCTCACTTGCGCAGCTGCAATGCTGATGTGAAATTCTTGAGTGATCGACCTCGCGAAGCATTGCGTCACTGGACAGCAATCGTGCTGTCTTGCAGGTGCACCTGGACAAGCACATCAAGCTGCTGGACAGCCCCGGCATCGTCTTCAGCGCGGGGGCCAGCGCCGCAGCCTCCGCGCTGCGCAACTGCGTCAAGGTCAGCCCCTGTTCCTTCCCTGCTGATGCTTAACATTGAGGGAGTCACGCCTGCTGTGTTTCGCAGTTGTGCACAATCATGTCATGAGAGCACAAAGACTGTGAAAGACCCATAATGTAAATTTGGTGGATTTGGGAGAACACGAGCAAGGTCGGCAGTACAAAGAGGCCCTCAGCTTGTGTACGCAAACGCAGGCATGCACTTGATGCAAAACATGAGAAAATTTGCAGCCGGCATTCACACAGCTTGCCCTGCGCTTGAGCAGGTGGAACAGCTGGCAGACCCGGCGCTGCCGGTGGCAGAGATCGTGGTCAAGTGCCCGCGGGAGCAGCTCATGGCGGCGTACAGCATCCCCGCCTATGCAGATGCGGACCAGTTCCTGCAGCTCGTGGCTGCGGCGCGTGGCAAGCTGGGCAAGGTGTGGCCAACATATCTCCTGGCATGGTGCATGCAAACACGCAATGATGTGCAGGTTGCGTTGCGCAGAAGCGCAGGCTGCTGATGCTGCACGGCAGATCCAATTGCAAAAGCGACGAGGTGCTGTCGATGCAAGCTTATGCTGCGAAACTCTCTCGAGGATGTGCATTGTTCATGTCAACAGGGTGGCACTGTGAATGTGGATGCGGCAGCTCGCACGGTGCTGACAGACTGGAACGACGGCCGCATACCGTACTACACTGAGCCGCCTCAGCGTGAGGCAGATGCGCACGCCGGCGCAGCCATTGTCGGCGACTGGGGCGCCGACTTCAGTGCAGACCAGGTGCAAACTTGCTCCTGCACCTGTTGCAGTGTGCAAAGCGTGTCAAGATATGGTGTTCGTGTTCGCAGCTTCTGCACAAGGACATTGCACAGCAAGGCGGCCGACAAGGGAGCACTCTGAGCATGAGGGCGCCACCATCGAGGTCGTGTCGGTATCTGCAGATGGACCAGAGCGCGGTGCTGGCGGGGCTGCAACCGGCGGATGACGGCGCCCACTTTGCGGCGCCCAGCGCCGGGGCCGCCGCGGTGGTGGACCTGGCGGGCATGGCCGCGGAGGGATCGCAGTCTCCGTTCGCTGAAGACGCAGAAGCCATGGCGTCGTCCGACGAGGAGGGCGGCGCCGGCGCTGGCGGAGACGCCATGGACAAGACTGACGGGCCGCAGCCGTCTGCTGCTGGCGCGCAGCAGCAGCAGCAGCAGCAGCAGCCGCCCAGGCAAGTGGTGCAATCCTTGTTGCATGCATGCGCGGCTTGCGTTAACCTGTCACAAAACAGCCAGCAGTGCCTGGCAGTAGTCTGCCGGTCAAGCCACGATCACTGATTCAATTTATGGGTATTCGGCAGGAGTAAAGGTCATCAAACGGAGGTGCTATACTCGGAGGAGGGGCAGTTCAACCCGAAGGCAGCGCGCAGCGAACGCAAGCAGGTAATGTTGTTCGAAGCATGAATCGTGCAAAGCTTGGCTTGTGAGGCCACATGGTGTCCCGACCCACGCATGGTGACTCGTGTGCAATGCTATGCAGGCTAAGCGGCGGAAGAAGGTGCTGGCAACTGCTGCGGCGCAGTGCGGAGGCGATGGCAGCGACTCGGACTTTGATCTGGACGGTCTTTGATGTCTCGTCCCCCTCATGTGCGGCGCGGCTGGGCTGAGTTGGCAGTCTAAAGATGGTTATGAAAGGGGTTGCCGTCTGATTGTTCATGACCACATGCGCTATGCAATCAACACAGAGGTCGCTCGCAGTAGATTCAAAACTAAACCAAGACAGACTCCCAGCATTTCTGTTTCTTCACCAATTCCACCATACCACACATGTGCTATCTCCACCGTACCACACATGCGCTATCTACAGACCGTCCGGCAAGCCAGCACAAGATGAATGTCACCGACCAGAGGACAGGCCTTCAATGACCGCCTGCAGCCGCTTGATCTCCTCGTTCTTCGCCAGAATCTCGTTATAGTGCAGCTTGAACACTGCAGAATTGTTGTCGAGCTCCGACTGCACCTCCTTGACCTGCTTATGCCAGATGACGATCAGTGCACACCTCAGGTACAGGCGAAGATATTGGACAACCTGCCATGTTGACTTGATGCGCTTATACATGTAAGAAACACAATATGAACTTGTGAAATGTGAGGAAGGAACCTGCTGGTCGCTGCGCCTCCGGATGTTCTCTGCCGCTGCCAGATGCTTCTGCAGCTCCTGCTGCTCCATGGTAAGAGTCGCAATGCGAGCCTGCTGTGCCTGTGCCACGACTTTTGAATGGTATGTGCTGCGCAGCAGGATGCCTTTCTATGCGGCAGACACAGGAGCATCAGGGCTAACGTTGCTGCGCAGAGAGGAGAACGAGGCTCGGCCAATCAGCACCTGGATGGTCTTCAGGTACGCGACTTTGGGCTGCACTTGGTTGTATGCGTCCTCATCCAGGTATACAGCATCGTCGACCGCATGCGACAGCCTGCATGCATCAAGGCATGCACACTCATCAGTGCACGAGGTGCATCTGCCAAAACCTACATGCACCTGCATCCTGCAGTTGCAGTGAGCGGGGTGTGCAGCTGGGCATGGGATGGGCTGATGGGGCACATATAGACTTGATTGCAGAACGCACGCATCAAGCGCCACGCGAGCGTCCTCGATATTGCCCAGGGCCGCCTCCCACCGCTTGAGCTGCCCATTGGCTGTCAGGTGGCCCTCCTCTGGCATGGCTGTGCTGCTCGCCTGGGTCGCATGCTGCAGCCTGCACATTGTGTCACATTGTGTCAAGGCTGAGGTGTAACACAAGCAGAAGCACATCCCAGATTGTTGCAAGGTCAGTACTGGCATGAGTCCTGCATGCACCTGCCGCACATTGCGGAGGTCGGAAAAGTTATTGTCGAAAGACATGCTGACACATTGGTCACCGGCTGTGCTGTGCCGAAACAGGGCTGGCATCTGCAGCTCTGCTGCCTGCGGCATGCGGGTGCGATCCGCGCCTGCCGCCTCCAGACGCCGTGCGCTGTGGGCTCCTGCTGTACAGAAAGTCGTGGCCCGGATCCGACATCGCCGTGCCGTCACATCGCGGCGCTGCAGCGAGCCCTGGCCCACACCAATGTCACGTCAGACGCCCACCTGCGCCACAGAAGAATAAACGATGAAAAGAAGACGTGCGACACAGCTCCGTTGATGCACCCGAGTGGGACTTGGTACCTACCTGCTGCATGTGCAAAGTGGCGCATGTCGTATGTGTGCACATCTCAGTCACTCCTGACCTTACCCGTCTCGCGCCACACAACTCTGGCCATCAAACGACGTATGTATGTATCACGTCCTCGCTGCAGACCACCTGTGCTGGCTGAGAACAGAGGCAGGATCTTAATTCCCAAATGCGCCTGAATTGGATCTAGAGATGCACTTCAAGGTGGCAAGCTGGCCGGATCTTGTGCAGCCTGCACAGCGGTGATCTCGAACACCCTTCCTGATGTCGGTTGTGCGAGTTGTGGCGCTGCGCAAGCATCGGTGCATCAAATAGAAGCGTCAGAACGGGGAGTGGCAACTTCTGCTCCTGCCTTCGCTCCAACACAGCGAGCGATGATACTGCACAAAGCCCATTTGCAGAGTCAGCCCGGCACAGGAGCGCCTGCTGTGGATATCTAGTGCTATTTGAAAGTGACTTGCAGTTGCCACCGTTGTGACTGGCTGAGGCAACACACCAAGAATTGCGTTTGCGAGTCTCTACAACAGTGGGAAGGGCCAGTACGCCTTATGCAATATCCAGCTCAAGGCGTTGCCATGTTTGAGTGTGGAGGAATGCAGTGAGATGTTATCGTAAGCGCCGAACCATGGGGTTGCTAAGCCCGTAGTCGCGGTTCTGGTGCACCAGCAATCTTAGTCACCCACTGAGGCAGCAACAGGTCATCAGCCAGACGTGGCTTGGAGCCTAGAGCCAACGGCGAGATGTCCTCGGGTATCAAGAGGAAGCCGGTGAGTGCACGGCATGGTGGTCAAGCAAGGGCCCAGAGGAAGTGCCGCTGTCACTGACAGTAGCGCAAATTGCAGCAGTTGTCAATGCCGGCCATGTCACAATGTAGGGTGGACATGATGGCTATGAACCACGTGTCTGCGATCTGCTACATCTGCCACAGCCCAGCTCTTTTGGAGTCGGGCTGTGGTTGATGTGTGCGCTCGTAGTATGGAACCTGCATTGTCCTGCTGTTGTCATGACTCCTGCATTGTCGTGTTGCAGTTCAAGATTGAGCCTTTCAAGCACCCGCTGAAAGTGGATCCGTTGTGGGGAGGTGGGTTCTCAGTTCCTCGGCTCTGCCCAGAGTATGATGCTCGCTGGCTGTGCGCCTGCTGCGAAGTTGCTCATTTGAATCGCACAAGTTCATCCTGTAACAATCCACTGCGTGTATGCACCTCATCTCAGTGTGACAGCGCTGCAGTATCTGAGTCTGCGCTGTTGTGTGTCTGCAGAGAAAACGTGGAAGGTGTTGGAGGATGCGATCCACGAGATCAACAACCACAATGCCAGCGGGCTCAGTTTTGAGGAGCTGTACCGGTGAGTCAGCGGGGAGTGATACCACCGAACATGCTGACATGCTACACCTACCAAACAGCCGACTAGGTCGACGACAGCGACAAGGTCCCGGATCCATTGCTGTGCATATGAGCAGCAATGTTGCATGATATGCAGGAATGCGTACAACATGGTCATCAACAAGTTTGGCGACCGGTTGTACAAGGGGCTGGTGGATACCATCACCAGCCACTTGCAGGTGACATACGTGTACTATATTAATCTTGTGTGGGCTGAGACCCTCACGACCGTGGTACGGGTACCTTGTATACAGTTCAGTTTTGACAGCAAGCTGTGGGGCTCCGATGTGCAGGACATTGCGGCCATCATTGAGGATGCGCAGGGCAGCAACTTCCTGCGGGAGCTGAAGTTGCGATGGGACAACCACAATAAGTCCATGCAGATGATCCGTGACATCCTCATGGTACGGCATCCTCACCATGGACAGCTCAGCAGACAGCGGCATAGCATACACCACATGCCTGATCTACTGTGGCGCAGTTAACGGGGCAATGATCCCACAACAGGCATTGGGAAGGACTCGTAAATCTGCTGCCTGGCCTGCAGTACATGGACCGGATATATGTGAAGCATCAGAACAAGGTGCCGGTGCACCAGCTGGGGCTGAACCTGTGGCGGGATACTGTGGTCCGCAACCCGCGCATCCAGGTGCTTGCATGTGCCTGTCCACAAGCTGTGACAACCTCGGAAGGTGCATGTCTGATGGTGCCCTTGCCGCTCTGCTGCTGCGGCTGCTTCAGCCCAGCAGGCACCATTCTTTCGTGAGAATCCACATTAGGCGAGTGGTTTGCAGAGTGTCATGTGCGCTCACACATTTCAAGTGTTGCACACAGGACCGGCTGCAGTCCATTCTGCTGGATATGGTGACACGGGAGCGCAATGGCGAGGTCATCGACCGCTCACTCATGCGCTCCGTCACCATGGTGTGCATCTCCCAAGCCCGCTCTCATTGCTTGATGTTGTTGGAATGTTTGTGACACGGCTGGTCAGCCAGGCTGCAAAATGCTGTAATGGCAGGAGTGCAGCCCTGCACAGCCAGCCGCTGATCTGCATGCAAATGCGCCTCAACGGCATGAATGCTGTCTCCCACACAGCCCGCCGCTGACCTGGCTGCAAACCTGCCGCAGATGCTGGTGGACCTGGGCATGGACGTGTACCAGGACGAATTTGAGCGCGGATTCCTGCAGACAGCGGCTGAGGCCTACCAGGTGCTGCGCCTCACCAGATTCCAGTCGCCAATCCTGCTGCGCTGCGGAGCGTGCACCTGCATAATTGCTGACGCTGTGGTGCAGATACGGTCCAGTGGTCGCCATGCCACTGGCGCTGCTGCAGCTGCTTGCCTTCACTCGTCCGTTGGTCCCCCTTGGCAGCGGCGACATATGCCCACACTGCAGCCTTCCGTGCGTGCAGGCCGAGGCGCAAGAGTACCTGGCCAGCTGCGACTGCCCGGAGTACCTGCGCAAGGCGGAGAAGCGGCTGGCGGAGGAGGCGGAGCGTGTGCGCAACTACCTGGACCCGGGCTCCGAGCCCAAGATCACGCGCGTCGTTGAGTCCGAGCTCATCCTCATGCAGGTCTGTCCGGCTTCCTGCTAGCCCATATGACGAGGAGGCGGTGTCTGCAGTGCTGCAGCAATACAGTGGTGTGTTCCCCCAGACGGTCTGGAGTGGGAAGCTGCACCTGATCCCAGCTGACCGCCCTCCAGCACAATCCTGTCCTTGCAAGTGCAGAGGGCATCTAGTCCTTTGGCAGAGTCATGATGTCGTCCACCACACCGAGTAAACCTGCACATGCTTTATAAGTCACTAGTTGCTGTGAGTGTGCCTTCTGATGGACGACATGTTGCAACGCTGCTGTTGCATCGTGACTGACAGATGAAGGTGCTGATGGAGATGGAGAACAGCGGGTTCATAGTGCTGATAGAGGGGGAGAAGTACGAGGACCTGGGCCGCATGTACCTGCTGTTCAAGCGCGTGCACGGCGGTCTGGACCTCCTGCGCAGCACCATGGGCGACTACATCCGCTCCACAGGCCGCGCCCTCGTGCAGGTGTGGGCTTGCTTGGTGGCGTCCCTCGTGTTGCTAGGGCTTCACATGGTGGTTTGCACTGTTAAATACGAGTGCTCAGTTGCTGGCGCCAATTGTATCACGAACAGGTGAAGACATGTGCATGCTGGTCTGTATGCTCGTGGGCTGTCGCGCATGTCCCACCCCCTTTGCTTGAACCCGGATGATGATCAGCATGCTAATCCTGCTGTGCAGGACCCCGAGCGGGTGAAGGACCCAGTCGAGTTCGTGCAGCAGCTGCTGACGCAGAAGGACAAGTTTGATGCGATTGTGTCGCGCAGCTTCCAGAACGACAAGGCGTTCCAGAATGCACTGAACCAGGCCTTCGAGCACTTCATCAACCTGAACCAGCGGTCGCCCGAGTACATGTCCCTGTTCATGGACGACAAGCTGCGCAAGGGCCTCAAGGTACGATTTTCCAAACCGTGCTCTGATCTCAAGATTGCAATACGTGCGTGCAATGCCTACATAGTGCATCTCTGCATCTGCGGCAGCTTTAGCGCTTCCATCCATCATGGCTGCTGTTTCCATCGTGTCTGCTGTCTGCACGGTGCTGGTGGGGCTGATGTTGTCTGCATGGTGCAGGTAACTGAACCCTATTGCTGTGCTATCAAAACACATTCAGCGTTCGGGCTGGCATGGCAAACTGGCATTTGCATGTCCTGCAGGGCACCACAGAGGATGAGGCAGAGGCGGTGCTCGACAAGGTCATGATGCTGTTCCGGTAAGTACAATTGCTGCAAGCGTGTTCTGAGCTCACCATCTGCACCTGCACAAACCTGTCAGCCATCTGTCAACACCGAGCACTCTGCATGCAGCATCTGAAGTGTTCGTGCAGCTCTGTGTGATGGCTGCGCTTCGTCCTGTTCCTCCAGGTACCTCCAGGAGAAGGACATCTTCGAGAAGTACTACAAGCAGCACCTGGCCAAGCGCCTGCTGTCCGGCCGCACCGTGTCTGACGACGCAGAGCGCTCGCTGCTGGTCAAGCTGAAGACAGAGTGCGGCTACCAGGTGGGCCCATCTGTTGTGACCTACAAATCAGGGTCTGCTGAATTAAGAGTTTGCCTGGGCGTGATGTGATCCAGGATCGTTGTTCTGCATGTCAACACAAGCATTGCCAACGTGAGCACGTGTCACCGTGCAGTTCACCAGCAAGCTGGAGAGCATGTTCAACGACATCAAGACCAGCAGGGACTCGATGGCGGCATTCAAGGCGCACCAGGTGCCTGCCGCCACCTCGTCGTCCTCCCCCGCCGCCGAGCTCGACATCGACCTGTCGGTCCAGGTGCGGCTTTACCTGTCGGTCCAGGTGCTACTTGTGACCATCTAGGTGCTGCTCGGCCATCTCGTGCTCATGTAGTGTTACTTGTTTAGGCAGGACATCTCTTTGTGCCAGTGTTGCACGAGTGTCATAACGATTCAGTGCAAGTCACAAGTGCAACCTTTGGGCAACTGTACAGGTGTTGACGACAGGGTCGTGGCCGACACAGTCCGCAGCCCAGTGCAGCCTGCCCCGCGAGATGGAGCGCTGCTGCACTGAGTTTCAGGCCTGTTGTGTACCTGCAGCCCAGTCATCTGATGAAATACCTGTGGCTTTGCAGCATCAGCTGGACTATACACACTCCTGCAGTATCCTAAACGCTGACAATGGTAGCGATGACATGCTGTGCCATTTGCAGGCATACTATTTGAAAGCGCACTCGGGGCGGAAACTCACCTGGCAGACCAACATGGGCAGTGCAGACCTGAAGGCCACCTTTGGCTCAAAGCGGCACGAGTTGAATGTGTCAACATACCAGGTATGCTCATGATCAAGGTACCGAGCTGTGCTGAAGTGTTGCCGATCCTGTGTGTGTGCGAGAGCACCTGCACAATCTGCCACTTGTTGACGCTGCTGCTGTTGCAGTCAAGTGCATAAGTGCATCCGAATGCAATTGCTGCAGGCCTGCATCCTAATGCTGTTCAACGAGTCGATGTCGCTGTCCTTCCGGGATGTGCTTGCGGCAACAGGCATCCCGGCAGCCGAGCTCAAGCGCAACCTACAGTCGCTTGCCTGTGTCAAGGTGCGCTGCTGCTGCACAAAACGTCTGCATTGCAGTTGTGCAGCTAGTGAAGTGGGCATGCAGTCAAGCGAGATTCTGTCCCCTGTAATCTGTGGCAATGCATGTCCATTCCCATGGAGACTCGACCTCACTACAGGGCAAAAACGTGCTGCGGAAGGAGCCAATGGGCAAGGAGGTGGACGAGGCGGACGTGTTCAGCGTGAACGAGGGCTTCACCTCCAAGTTCTACAAGGTGAAGGTGGGCACCATCAGCGCGCAGAAGGACAGCGAGCCCGAGAAGCTGGAGACGCGCCACAAGGTCGAAGAGGACCGCAAGCCCCAGGTCCGCCTCTCATGATGTCTGATCGACTATGAGTAGGCCTTGCGGAGTGCTCAGAGTCACATCTGTGTTGGAGAATTTTCACACTGCTCAGACCTCATCCCCTGTTGCTGTGCTCATCAGAGCTCCCTAATCAGCCTGAGTGAGGCTGGAGGTGCAAACTTCTCTCTCTCTCAGACAGAACTGAAAGCAGCCATGCCAGGCGTGTACTGCATCACTGTCCGTCTGCCTGACGCCTGATCCCAATGCCTCACACGCAGATCGAGGCGGCCATCGTGCGCATCATGAAGGCACGGCGGGTGCTGGACCACAACAGCATCGTGACGGAGGTCACGCGCCAGCTGTCAGCGCGCTTCCTGCCCAACCCCACGGTCATCAAGAAGCGTATCGAGTCCCTCATCGAGCGGGAGTTCCTTGAGCGGGACACCACAGGTGTGTCACTGTTCTGGGGCGAGCCAATGTCAATCATTTGCTGTTGATGATTATCAACAAACTCTGAAGACTTGAACAATGTGTGGGCACCCGTGACGCTCTGAAGTTATTCGGCCCAAGTAATGCGCATGCTGTCTGCAGACCGGAAGCTGTACCGCTACCTCGCATAGATGTGGCGACGGGCGTTGTGCAGCGTGCAGCATCAGCTGCGAATGGATTTGCAACACCCTACAGCAGCTGCGGTGTGGGCAGGAGCGTGAGAGGCAGATGCAGAATGACCTTGCGGAATACGCCATGCGCGTTATCAACCGCTCATGCGCGCGAGCTGCTGATGGCCGAAGTATCTTAAGCGTGTAGTCAGTCCCATTGACGAATGTGCAAGTGTGCTTTCATCTGCCGCTACCGGCATGGCCATCATGTACAGCAGCCGGGTGCTGAAATCTATGTGTAAAGTTACCGGTGGCACTTTCCTGTTGAAGGGGCAAAACTTGTCAAAGACACTGTGACCAGCAACTACACGGTCACAGATGAGATGAAACATTCCCACAGCAGCCGGTGCATATGTGGTGTGTGGTGGGGCAAAGGGAAGGTTCCTATAACTTCAAATTCCCTTTGTTTCAAAACCCTAATCCGCAGGTGTCAAAACCCCAAACCCGAGAAGCGGCCTCCGCGCTCGGCACTTCGTCAATTTCACGAAGGTTGGGTGACCCACTGCATCACCTGAGAGGGCCTTTCTCCAGCTCGACTCGCGCTTATATCGTAGCATCAAACGCAATCAAATCTGCTTGCCTGCGTCGTCCATCTGTTCGTGAACGCAGCGGCAGCAAGTTTCCCAGTGCGAACTTCAAATCCAGTATTTGATGTAGTGTGGTCACGAGATAGGCGCCATGACTACGGTCGCAAAGCCACCTGCAGCGGCAAACGTTGCTGCGTTGCCGGTGTCGATGGTCATCGATGAGCCAGCCCCGCAGGAGCCGAAGCCTCAGGCCCCTCCACCTGCAGGTGCCCAGTCCAACAAACCAATAGCTGCGCCATCGGCGCCCGAGCCGGCACAGGAAGCACAGCCAGCGCAGCCAATGGACACAGCTCCAACATCAGATGCTGCGCAGGCCGCTTTGACATCAGCGGCCAAGCATGCGCCTGCGGCGCCTGCAGCACCAGCAGAGGCACCACCGGCAGATCCGCCAGTGGCTGCCGCAGCCCCAGCGCCGGCGCCGGCGGCTCCAGTCGCTCCAGCGGCCGCAGAAGTGCCTGCACTAGCGCCTGCAGCCCCAGCAGACGCTGCAGGTGGCGACAGCGATTCAGAGGACGACCTGCCGCTGGCGCAGCGGAAACTCGCCGGTGTGGACGTCAAGGCAGCGCCAGCGAGCAAGCCAGCGAGCAAGCCTGCAAAGAAAGCAGGTGAGGTCTGTGCAGTGTTATCTTTGCAATGTGCATCTACACATCAGCCTCAAGTGTATGACAGGTGTTTGTTCTGCCACCCTGTAGCAGTGATGGAAGCCTGTTCATGTACCCATGCTGCTGGGCTTTCACTTGCAGCGCCCCAGGCGAAGCAGCAACAGCAGAAGCAGCCAGCCAAGCCGCGTCCGGCGGCGCCCGCAGCGAAGCGGAAGCTGGAGAACGGCAGCGCGAAGGCGAGCAACGGCAGCGCCAAAAAGGCCAAGGCGGCAAACGGCTCCGCCGCCAAGCCGGCCGACAAGAAGCGGCGGAAGGCGGTCAGCAGCGAGTCGGAGGAGGAGTCCTCGTCCGAGGATGACGCCGCCAGCGCCGACGAGCGGCCAGCCGCGCGACCAAAGAAGCGGCAGGCGCCGGCACCCAGGCGCAAAGTGAGAGCTTCTGACAGCAGCACAAGCGCGTTTTGATTGGCACGGGCTAACAGAGTGCCACGAATTGGCGTCTTTTGTCCTTTGTTAAAGCCGTCGAGCAGCCAGCATAGGTCAGATGCACCTGCCCGGAATGAGGGGCCCAACGAAATGTCAAATATGCATGAAAGCATGGCTTGCCCTCTGCGCAGTCCGAGCCGTCACGGCAGCGCAGCGAGCCAGAGAACAAGGAGATCAAGTGGACCACACTGGAGCACGCCGGCGTGCTGTTCCCGCCAGAGTACACGCCGCTGCCGGACGACATCAAGCTGCTGTACGAGGGCAAGCCCGTGACCCTCACGCCCAAGCAGGTGGGGCCTTCATGCAGTTGGACACGAACAGTGTTTGGATGGAGGTCTGTATGTGCTTGCGCAGGCACAAGCAGAGGGTGTTGGGAGTTCATACCGATGTATGAACCCCGTGCCCCAGTAGGATGGATCGCACAGCCCTCCAGGCATGCCCTTATCTCCTGGGTCGGCAAGCAGCTGTCAAGCAGCCCAATTGCCATTCGGTTGCAGGAGGAGGTGGCCTGCTTCTATGCAGTCATGATCAAGACCGACTACGTGAAGAAGGACATGTTCAACAAGAACTTCTGGGACGGCTTCCAGAAGGTGCTAGGAAAGAACCACATCGTTCAGGTGCGCTTTGGACACCACAGCCATGGCACATGCGACAGTTATCTAGATGTGAAACAAATTGTTGAGCTCGGGATGACAGTATGACCGCCACGCAATCGCCTAAGATACCATCAATATCTGCGGTATGCATACCCTCAAACCCCGAACTGCAGGACCTCGAGAAGTGCAACTTCGACAACATCTACAACTGGCATATGGCGGAGCGGGAGAAGAAGAAGAACACACCCAAGGAGGTGCGGAACCAACTGCCTCTGGATCGCGCAGCGCAGCTGCGCTGTGCATCTGTGGCCACCCTGTGGGCTGGCCCACACTCCTGTGCTGGTGCCGTATCTGCATTTTGCTGTCGCTGTCTCGAACGGCGACGAGTTCAGGAATGACTAACAAAGTTGTCGGTCCCTCAAACAGGAGAAGGAACGGCTGAAGCAGGAAAAGCAGGCGAAGGAGGGCAAGTACATGACCGCCAAGGTGGACGGCAAGGTGGAACAGGTGGGCAACTCCGCAGCTGCCACCCGTGCCCGATCATGCACGGCCCTCCGATCACCAGCAACCGCAATGCACCAGGCAGCGTCCCCGTCTTGCTCAACCACATGTGGCGGACACCTTCGAGTGCAGGCAACAGCAACTCCGTCTTGCACGACTGCATGTGGCGGACACCTTTGAGTCCAGGCAACACCATCTGTTTTGTCAATCGATCATCACAGGTGGGCAACTTCCGAGTGGAGCCGCCGGGGCTGTTCCGGGGCCGGGGCGAGCACCCCAAGATGGGCCGCATCAAGCGTCGCATCTACCCCAAGGACATCACCATCAACATCGGCAAGGGCGTGCCGATCCCAGAGCACCCGTACCCCGACCAGCACTGGAAGGAGGTGCGCCACAGCCTCGATCTGACCTGACCAGCTGTAGCAAGGGATACTTTTTTCAGTTGATATCTGTCTCCCCTGGCTGTAGTGCGCCAGCATCCCCAGCATGTGCCATGCCACTTCCTCATCATTCGTCGCTGTGAGCGTCAGTGCACAGCTTTTGACCGTTGATGCCGCTGCCCAATGAATCTGCTGCTGATCACTTTTCAGTGCTGTGAGTGCACGCACAGATCCGGCACGACAACACGGTGACGTGGCTGGCGTTCTGGCACGACCCCATCAGCCCGACCAGCTTCAAGTACGTGTGGCTGGCAGCCAACAGCGGCTTCAAGTCCGAGAGCGACCAGGCCAAGTACGAGAAGGCCCGCAAGCTCAAATCCTACATCAAGGACATCAGGTGCGTCAGCCGCCCGAAGTGGTTGTTGCTTGCTGTGTGCCCTCAGTGGTATGCTGAGAGAGGCGTT
The DNA here is from genome assembly GCA_036584455.1 of Tetratostichococcus sp. P1. Lineage (NCBI taxonomy): Eukaryota > Viridiplantae > Chlorophyta > Trebouxiophyceae > Prasiolales > Stichococcaceae > Tetratostichococcus > Tetratostichococcus sp. P1. The sequence goes on from BTPI01000011.1 coordinate 666,639, forward strand.
CATGCTGCTCTGATGTGACTCCGATCATCATGCATGCAGTGGCTTTGCGCCAGCTCATGTCAGTTCGCACGTGCGCATCGTCTACTCCGTCTTCTCTGTGGTCCCAGTCTCTGATGCGCTGGAGGCATTGACCTGACCGCCTTCGTGCACAGGGCAAAGTACGAGCGGGATTGGCTGTCGAAGAACGAGCGCACGGCGCAGATAGCCACGGCGATGTACTTCATCGACATCCTGGCACTGCGGGCGGGCCACGAGAAGGACGAGGAGGAGGCAGACACTGTCGGCTGCTGCAACCTTAAGGTGTGCGGTTGTTATGCTAACCTTCCAATGTAAGTCAACGTGATACTGTCAGCCCTGACTATGCGCGCCGCTGCAAAGGCATAATCCTTTAGCAATGCAGGATACACTTGGGCTTGATGACCCCGAAAGACCTGCGTATTGACGGGCCGCTTCTACTCGATATTCCATGGTGATCAGAGCCTGCAACTCTGGTGCAGGCGGAGAACGTGACCGCGCTAGAGGACACCGAGCTGAAGAAGAGCACCATCCAGTTTGACTTCCTGGGCAAGGACAGCGTGCAGTACGTCAAGGAGATCGAGGTCGCGCGGCCCGTGTACAAGAACATCGCCAAGTGGACGCGCAAGACCACCGCCGGCAAAAGTGCGTCGGCTTCTGCCCCACTGCGTGCTCCTGCTGCGGTGATGTGTTCGCAGGGTAGCTAGTCTGTGCGCAACTTCTCGTGTCAGGCACACGCCATGCTGCTGACGCACATCGCACGGCGGCCATGAAGCTGCACGGCCTCTCTGCATCCATTCTGAATGGCACAGCTGATTCTCGGTTGACTCGTGCACAGACAAAAAGCCAGAGGAGCAGCTGTTCGACTCCATCAACGCCCAGGACCTGAACCAGACGCTCAAGGACTGCATGGAAGGCCTGTCTGCCAAGGTCAACCATTCAAGCTGTCCATCCATTGCGCATCATGTTCCCTCTCGTGTTCCCACCATCAGACATGTCTCTGGTGTTCATGTCGCAGTCATGCCTGCTATCTTCGTGTATCAAGGTGTTCACAGTTCCCCCGCAGCTGGTCTGAACATATGTTGCCATGCGGGCGTGTGCAGGTGTTCCGGACGTACAACGCGTCCATCACGCTGGACCGGCTGCTGGCGGAGCAGGAGGCGGCGGAGGCGGCGGCCCGGGAGGCCGAAAGGGAGGCCCACCCCAAGCAGCCGCCCGAGTCGCCCACCGTGGACAAGCGCAAGGCCGACTACGACCGCGCCAACAAGGAGGTGCGCCCTTTTTTCTGTCTGCGCTGTCACCGTCGCGGCGGCAAAGTCAGGCGGCGAACGCAGTGGTGCCCGCCGCTGGCCCAAGAGCCGGCGGCGATGGCAGCGGGGACGGCCCGTCTGTGCTGTGGCCGGTGCCTGCTGCAGCCTGGCCTGTCCCATCAGAGGATGCCAAGCCTGCAAAGCCAGCATGATCGGTCGTGGTGGTGGGTGGTGTGTGTAACCCTCGGGGCCATGCAAGTCTTGCTGGCATACGATGGGTCAGAGTACATTGCTGCAGTGATGTTGGCATTCGAGCTTGCACTCGTTGACGTCGTTTGCTGACACAACTGCAGGTGGCCATTTTGTGCAACCATCAGCGTGCAGTGGGCAAGGCGCACGACTCGCAGATGGAGAAGCTGCAGACCAAGATGGCCGAATATCAAGAGCAGGTCAGACGCTCGCTCAACCGGCTGTTGATGCCTTTGCTGCTTTTGACGCCCGCCAGGGCCTTCGATGGCTGCTGCCAGGTTTTGGGGTGGTCCCTGTTGCACTGAGTGACAGAGTGCAGGCTGCAACTGTCCATCGGTGTTGCTGTGCATGGCCACGCCCTGCAACACTGTGGCCAACATCACCCAAATCTGACCAGAAGTCTTCTGCCAGTCCTCCAGTATCGTTTGTAGATCGTCAAGCATGGCGGCATCGTACGCCCTACAGATGCCCTTTTCCGTGCCTGGTGCAGCTGGAGGAGCTGCGCGCTGACCTGAAGCTGGCCAAGGCGGGCAAGGACAAGAAGGGTGACTCCGGCAAGACGCTGAAGCTCAACCCGGACGCGTGCGTCTCCCAATTGCTTGCCTGAGCTAGTGTGCCTGTATCGGGCCCGCTTCCTGCAGCGGCCTCGGAGCGGCCCGTGTCAGCTGTGAAGCAGCGCCGCATGGGCATGCCCTTTTGCATCTCGTGTCTGCTCCTGTCGGGCCGTGCGCTGCTGGTCCAACACGGCATCATCAGCTGTGACTGTTCCAGATGTTGAGCGCGTCATCTGCCTTGTCTGCAGGGTGGAGGCCAGGATCAGGAAGAAGAAGGAGCAGATCGTGAAGGCCGAGCTCCAGGCTAAGGCGAGGCTTTCACTGAACAAGAGGGGAGCCTCCCTTTGCATACCAGCATGTGCATTGCTCCAGTGGGATCCGCAAGGTGCAGGGTGAGCAGTGCATGCAGATGGAGATGTTTTACAGTCGCGTTACCCCACACCGGCAACCGCAGCTAGCTTTGGTCGTCATGCATGCTGCGCACAGGTCAAGGAGGACCTGAAGACGGTGGCCCTGGGCACGTCCAAGATCAACTACCTGGACCCTCGCATCTCCGTCGCCTGGTGCAAGCGCAACGAGGTGAGCCTCGTCCGTCTGTGACCACCACATCTGCACCCACAGCTGCGTTGGCGCGCAATGATCTGCAACACAAGAGGAGTACTGTCGTCCTGCACCTTCCATGCCTTGCCGTACGGAAATTATCAGCTTTTCCTCTGTAGGTGCCGATGGAAAAGATTTTCAACAAGTCGCTTCTGTCCAAGTTCCACTGGGCCATGGTGAGAATGGCTACAGGCCTTTGGTGCAAGTTGCACACGTCACTCGGTTGGCCTGAACTGGCAGACTGCTCGATGGAGACAACATGTCGTCATGGATTGTACTCAGTCCAGGGTGCCGTCTCCTGCAGGATGTGGCGCCAGACTTCCGCTTCTGATGACTTCTCATGATAACGTCGTCTTCGAAGTTGAACATGGTCCATTCTGAGACGAAACTGATGTGCGCCGACAGGAGAGCATGTGACCTTTATTTCAGAAATATGTGCTGAAGGCATGAACGACTCGAATAACACTTCTGTAAACGTTGAAACAACGATGCATCTACAATGCAAGATGCCTCGCAAAGGAATTATATCGTTGAGCATCAGCGCAGTATGCAAAACTTCAGGCATCATGCAATGCTTGGCAGGATGAGGACATTGCCTGGTTCATTGGACCTTGTGTGTTGCAACGACAGCATTGCCAGGTGTTGAAGGCAACGCCAACCAAATCAACACAACAAAACCACAGCAACCAAACCAAGCTCGTTCCAGATGTGCAGTCCAACAGAATGACAACCCATCTCGCCAGCAAGTAAACCCGCTCCGAACAGCCTGACACTAGACAGACTGGCATTCACACGATCCCGCAATGCTGGCCTATGCACGACCTGTCACCTTTCCTGGCATGCTGCCGCTGCATAGCTGGCGGCAGGCCCATGTGGCTACGATAACAGAGGACCTGCCTCTCCAAACTAGCTGTGCACGCAAAATGCCCCGCTGCGTCGGTCCATGACGTTGCAGCGGAGCCACTCACCGGCCCAACACGGCTGACGACAGCCACCCATGTCGTGTGGGGGCAACGCCTGAGCATAGCACCTGCACACGCATGTCAAAACACACCTCTGCTCGAGGCTCTGACAAGTAGCAGGGGACATCCTCACGCTTGTGGTCAAGTGAAGACGGCTACTTCAGGCATTGCTAGAACATTGGCAAGTAAACATCGTCAATTGCCAGATACACAAGAGACTCACCAGCATCAGCATGTGCGCCAGGGCTCCCACAGCTGCCACGACCGCCCACGACGGCAGCTGCGGCGAGGTGCTGCCGCTGAGGTGACGCCACCACAGGTTCAGCGGCTCCTGCTTGCAGGCTGCCCGGTGAGCCGACCAGTGGGCTCGCTGACACCTGCTCAGGCAGGTGGTGCGTATCTTCGGCGAAACCACAAGTGATAACAGCAGAGGGCGACAACCTGCATGCATGCTTTCGACACGTGAAGCGACAAGCAAGCCATTTGATTAAAGTGACCAAGCGTGTACGCCGGTAACTGCAGTGGAGTGTCGCACCGTCGTGAGCAGTATGTGACTCGACGGCAAGCAGAGCATTTCTTCAGACGCCCGTTCCATTCGCCTGTGTCTGAGCCGCACAGTGCGCACATGTGCACATGGCGCTGGCGTGGCATGTTGCAGTGACGCCTCCGCCGAACCCGACACTGCAACGTGAGCAGACGTGAGGTGAGCAGACGGCCTTTGCCAGCAGGCACAGCCACAACACTGTGAGGCGCATCCCACCTGCTTGTCAACTCTCCACAGCGGTTCAGGCGGTGTCGATGCGCACGAGCGCGATAACAGCTCCGTCACAAATTACAGCGCCATTGAGGCGCCTGATAAATCCAAAAGCGGCAGTGTTCAGCACTGTACTCGGTGCTGCTGTCCACCACCAACTGGCACAACGCAACTCAGTGAACGGCCCTTAAGCGGGCGACTGCTGTCGTCAGCCGTCTGATAGAGGTTCTAACAGCAGAAGATGGCACATGCTAGTGCAAATAGCACTGGCTTGGCAGCTTGAAGTGGCAAGGCGATGGGTGGTTTCACAGCTCGAATGATGAAAATGCACACGCCACGGCGGCGAGCCGATTCCTTTCAAACCTGTAGAACGATTCCACCAGCGCTGCAAGGTGTCACTGATCGTTTTGGAAGCACGATGTGCGCTTTCGCTCGGTGGGATGCTAGACCTTCTACCAGGGATGAAGTCCCTACTGCCAGAGAAATATCATGAAGAATTGCCACTTCTGCCTTCACTCGTGTGCCGTGTTTGCCCTGACCCAAGTCCCATTTGCAGCCCTGGAAGGGGTGCACAACCGACAAACTGCCTGCCTGACCTGCTACACAACGTCTACAGTAAGACGTTCTCACACACTCCAGCGACAGGCGACGCTTATCACCACGCAAAGCGTCAAGCGTCACTGCCTACACACCAGCACATCCCAGTCACTAGGCTCACTCGCTGGCACGCGAACTACACATGACAGACGACGGCTGAAACCAGCCGGCATCGGTTTGATCAAATCGACCCGCATTCAATTATCCCTTGGCTCGCTGCCTGCTGCTTCCTTTATGAAAAGAAGTACATGGAGTCCATGACCTGATTGAGGTCCAGCTCGCCACGGGCCGGCAGCGGCGGGAACTCAGCCTCTGGATGCTGCTCCTGCAAGCAGGGTTACAGGGGCCACCAAAACTCAGCTGCGAAATGTTAAGATGAAACACCATGCAGCATGATCAGTACAGCAAGGAAACATGGTACCATGATGACATATTGCATGTGGTGTCAGTGATCGGCCGCCGCTGGCGCAGCTGGAAGTCAGAACCTACCTTGAAGCTGGCAAGCAGCTGCTCCAGCAGTGGCTGGGAGTGCAGCGCGACAAACTGCTCACGCAGCAGCTGGCTCATGCGTGGCACGTCGCCCGCGTGCGTCCAGAACGAGTCGTGCACCCCCGCAAATGCCAGGCCTGCGGGATGCAGCAACAGCCAGTGCATCACAGACCAAGTTCATCGTCCGAGCAAGTGCAACTGCCTTCTGCAGTTGGCGGGGCTGTCAAAGGGTTTGGCACATGCAACAGCGCAGGCAGAGACGGGACGGGGCGGCAGCTGGCAGCGAGCCACCTGTGCTCTTAGTGGGATATGCAGGGTCAAGTAGCGGACAGCGATCCTGGGCGTCAGAGCAGGAAGCACAATGTGAGTGCCAACCAGGCGGCCGGAGTCAGAGGGGCGCACCTTCCTGGGCGCAGGCGAGCGCGGTCATCATCATGTGGGACGAGTCGATGGAGTGGATGTAGTTGGGCGGGAAGGCGGAGCGCTGCCGGGACTTCATCACCGGCAGGCCGTCCGTGTACTTATTCAGCAGCACCGACTGCAGCACCGTCTTCACCGCCTGCTTCCGCATGTTCCTGTGGCACACACAGCACAGATGAGCGCACGCCGTGAGGTACATACAGTCAGAGCAGCGCACTCGTTGTGATGTCGCCCCTGAGGGACCAAGGAATGATCTACCAGTTGGCAGCTGTGTGCGGGGCCGTGGGGGTCAGCAAGCCGAAGGGCATGGTGGATCACCACATGACTTTCTTCGGACAGTGTGGAGGAGCAGAAGATTTGTGTGTTCGTCAGTTGCCCAGTCTGTTGATATATTGCACCTGTAGGGCTGGACGATGGGCAGGCCGAGGGGCGTGACCCACTGCACCGGCTTGTCCTCGGCGGCGATGACGCGGGCGCACTCGGTCAGCCAGTCCATGATGTCCTTTGCGCTGCTGAACATCCCCATCAGGCTGTCCAGTGTCACCTGGGCATTGGGTGCAAGATACAGTCATGAATGCCTGTGAGCCAGTGACGCCGCATGTGGATCTGCCAATATGCCGGACCCTTCTACAATTCCAGACGAGATGCCTCTGATACAAGTTGAATGAGGTACACATCAGCACATTAACCCTAGCTACAGAAGTCGCCAGCCACAGAGCTGTGTGTGCACATCACCCTGCAATTGAGCAACGCACCTTGGCACCGTAGTTGGACACCCTGAAGATGGTCTCGTCGTGCGTCCAGCCCCGCTCCTTGAGGCGGCTGGAGATCTGCTGCCGCGCCCCAATGAAGGTGACACCATACACCGATGTCATCACCGTCTGCTTCACCTGCAGCGTGCAGCACACATCACCTTTAGCAGAGCTGCTGCCCTTTGCTGTGCTTCTGACCCCGATTGGAGAAGTCCGCCTAACAATTCACATGGCTGCTGTGATTTGCATGTGCACATATAGAAGATGTGTGCAACGACAAGCAGAGCAGCCCACAAGCTGCTCACCAGCTTGCGGTTCAGGACATCTAGCAAAGGCGGCGCCCACTGGTTGCCAGCGGCGGCATCCTTTGTCGCCCGCTGCCGCACCAGATTGGCCACCTCTGTGTACACATCCTGCACGAAAGGCGATGACCCAACCTGAAGCTGGTTTGCAATGCGAAAAGTTGAGCGAGGAAGCAAGTCTGCTTTATGCAAGCACTTTGGAACGCCCTTTTCAGCTTGCTAACCGAGCATCAAAGCAGCCAAATGAAAGCCACCACATCACCAGGACGAGTCCACCACTCGTGCGAGCACCAGCAGCAGCACCTGGTGGCGGTCGCTGGGCGTGAGGTTGACGGCGGAGCCACCCCAGGCGTCGCGGCCCAGCGCCGCGTAGTGCTGCAGCCCATTGCAGGAGCCGTCCTGGTGCACTGGCACCCGACTGGCATAGGACCGTGGATCCCCCGACCGCACCGCCGCCGCGATGTCCATGCAAACCGCCAGCAGCTGCCACGGCGAGTCCGCGTCCAGCCACCTGCATTTGAGAGACTCCACCCGCGTCAGGGATACTGCCTCAGCATTGCCTGTCGAGAGGTGCATGCGGGCAGGCACCCTGAACAGAAGCTGACTCCCTGTGAACAGGAGGTCCGCGTCCGGCCAACTATTTGGTGAGGAAGGGGTGCACCATCACGCTCCATGCAGAGCAAGTCACATGCAAACACGTTCAACTGAATGGAAGTGCTGGGTGTAGACGCACCAGCATCCACATGGCACTGCCCAGCCTGACAACCTTACGAGAGTGTAAATTGCTCGTAAATCGCTGCCAAGCGTCCACACGACTTACAGGCATGGCCCTGTTTGTGAATGATCAAAACTCCTCGACGTGGACTCTATGAGAAGCGCACCAGGTGGTCTGCGGCCCGAGTGGGTTGTCCGCCGTCTGCATGATCTGCGCCATGTGCTCGTCCGCAAACGCTGCGCGCTCATCCATGGGCAGCTTGTCCGCGCCGCTGCCAAACAGGTTTGCTACCTGACATGGCAGGCAGAACTCTCACGACAGCTGCCAAATGCTGCAGGTTTCGTCAAACCTCCAGCGTGAGTGCAGACAACATGTGTCGAAGTGCAGGCCGCGGAGGGACGCCTGTCTGTTGACACAGCAACAGCAGCAGCACAACTGGCTGCACAGAGGCACGAGCTCGACCCTCACCGAGACTTTGAGCCAGTAGAGGCCGACGTCGCCAAGCGGCTTGGCCTGGGCAAAGCTCAGCAGGCCGCGGCAGATGTCGGCGCCCAGGTGGTTCAGGTGCGGGTGCATCGGATACGCCCGCCCCCTGGCACAATGATGCGGTTGTTAACAGACGCAATTCTGCTAGTGCATGAATTCTTGGGACATACACACATGGTCGTAAGAAGTTTACCAGAGACCACTCGAGACGCATGGGTCCTGACATGCACCTGAAGTCCACATTGTGCGGGAAATAGAACGCGGGCTCATCGCGGAACTCCCGTGCCACTGCCAATTTGTACTCGAGGTCGCACCGCTGTGAAAACTGCAGCACGAAGCAGACACACCTCAACACATGGTTGTTGCACACGCAGCTTTGGCTCCACAGCTTCGTGCAAGCCTACCACCCATGCAAGGACCAGAGGTTGGGACTGCCTCCCAACTAGCCTGTTTCCGTGCATAGACATTGACCTGCCTGCTCAGCTCCAAGCTTGCGAGCCCTTTCAACTTCCCAGCGCACATTCCTGACTTCGATCGGCGAAGGCGGACCCCACTGCATGATTTGTGGCACAGACAATCAGTTGGAATGTGTTTGCATGTGGCCAGGCGCCTACATGCGTTTGAAGTAGCACTGCAAGACCCCTATGCCCTTTCACGACTACACCAGCATGCTCCACAAGCTCAGACCCCTTGCCTTTCTGTGAGCATCTGCGCAATTCACAAGTTCAGACCCCGACACCCACCAGCTTCCCCAAAGCTGCGCCCACCTGCGCCGTCAGCTGGTTGGCGCCTCGCCTGTACCCTGGCGTCGGCGTGGCCGCAGTGCGGAAGCAGTTTGGCAGCGCCGGCATCTCCATTGTCGGCAGCACGTTGCGCGTCGGCAGCCCGGCGATCTCGCCGCCGCGCTCCCAGGCGCGCTGGGCCACATCCAGCACTGGCACGTTAATGCACCAGCCCAGGTTGCCGAGCACGTTCAGCGCCTTGTACACCTGTGACAGGCATGACAGGATGTCAGGTGTGCCATGTTTCGTATATGTGTTGCAGACTGGGGGAGTGCAAAGACAAACAAGCCAAATGACGGTTCTGCAGGAGACAAGGTGAGCATCACAGTCATCTGAGCACCGCCAAGGGTGCTCTCTGCCATCTCGGGGTCTGCTGCCTCGTGTAGCTTGCGGTCAACCCGCTCACATCTTCAGCAATGTCGAACCAGAAGTCATAACATATCTGTGCTGTTGCAAACATCACCTGCAAGGCGCCCGGCTTGCCCTCCGCCATCTCGCGGTCCGAGGCCTCCAGCAGCTTGCGGTTGGCTTGCTGCTCGCATTTGGTGCAAAGATGAATTTGTAATCAAACATCTTGGCGTCAAAAGCATCACCTGTGAGGCGCCGGGCTTGCCCTCCGCCATCTCGCGGTCCACAGCCTCTGCGGTTGGCCTGCTGCTCACATCTGGTGCAAAGCTGAGTTTAAGGTCAAACATCTGTGCTGTCACGGACATCACCTGTGAGGCGCCGGGCTTGCCCTCTGCCATCTCGCGGTCCGCGGCCTCGAGCAGCTTGCGGTTGGCCTGCTGCTCACGCGTGCGCATGACGAAGGAGCGCATGGTGAGGTGCGCCCCGGTGCTGGCGGACCGCCATGGCGCCGGCGGCACCAGCATCGGCTTGAACTTGGGGAACGCCGTCTTGGCGATCTGCGGCGTGACAGGGGCGAGCAGATCAGCTTTGAGGAGATGGTATGACTGCTGCTGGACTCCGATGGGCAGGGCACCAGACTTCCAGAACAATGTCAGATCATAGCACGTGTACACACACATCATCGTGAGATTTGAAAGTGGATGCACTGCTTCGACAGAAGCACCCGTGAGGCGGCATGCTGCACTCAATGCCTCCCCTGAGGTCTGGAGTAGAGCGCGATCCAGAGCAATGCTCGTCACATCATCAGATGATCTTAGTTCACATGACATTGCAATGCCAAGTTCTAAAGCGTGCCTCCTCGTTCTCCTCGATGAGCCGCAGCACCTCCGGATCCGCCACCAGGTACCCCCGCTGGTGCATGTGCTTGCCTTTGCGCTCGCGCAGCAGCTGGTGCCTGCAGGAATGCAAATAGACTCTTCGGGCTCCCGGAGCGTCCTTCACGGAACTGGATTCAGCCCTTAGAGGGAGAGCTGCAGCAGTTAAAGTGCACACTGAAGTTTTAAACATTGCCCATCCCTCAGTGAGCGGACGCTCACCTGAAGGATTGCACCCTGGTGCCGTCCCTCATCTCCGTGTAAGCCGACTCCACCAGCATGTCGATCAGCTTGGCGCCCACCTGGGAAAAAACCCATGCACGTTTGTACAGCAGGCTGTCCAACAACGGCTTGATGAAATTGGGTCCATTTGAGACATGGCATACTGCACCGCTCACCTGAGGGGCATACAGGGCCAGGATGCGCCCCGTCGTGCTCACCAGAACCTCACAGCACGATGCATGGCATCTGGTACATGTACTGCTGGTGAAGCTGGCCGACCACAGAGCAGGAAGTGGCTCACCTTTACCAGGATGTCCGGCCGCCAGGCCGCATCGGTGCCCAGCGCGATGGATGCGTGCCGCTTGAGGTCGCGGGCAGCCTCGCCCTTGCTCCTGAATGGGTTCGCCAGCGCCCAGCGGTTGCGCAGTTGCTTCGCCCGGTGCGCAAAGTCCGAGTCGTCCTGCACATTGGCGCGCATTGGCTCACCGAGAAGACCACGTGTCCCAGAATGGCAGCACAGCCACGTGCTCAGAGCCCACAGCCTGGGAGCGCATGGCAAGGCTTCAGTCATGTACAGTTACCTACCAGTTGACACACAGTCTGCGCATGGGCCATCTGGCTTGCAGCCTTGGTGTCTATCATGAGCCAGCATGCCGTGGATGATGGCAGTCTATCAGGCAGGACGGCCACCTTGAACCAATCCTTGACATCTTCCGGAAGCGTCTCGCCGAGCGCGCTGAAGCGCTGGCGCCAGCTATCGGCGTCCCACGGAGAGAACTCCGCGACCCCCTTCTCCTCCAGCTTGGCCTGCAGCTCCTTCGCCTGCTTGATGAGCCTATGACACACGCACGTTGCCAAAGTAGCGTCAGCAGGTAGCCAAAGTAGCGTCAGCAGGTGATCCAGATTTGTGTCGTGAGGTCGGGAAGCCATCGACAGGGCCACGAATTGGCTGCAGCAATCAGCAACCCAGTCCACCAAAAAAATTTGCAAATATCAGGGGTATACAACCGAACTCAGGCCACGATTGTTCACGGTTGGTGGAGCCCACAACATTGACATGTCCTGGTTCCTTTCTGTGGCGACAAGTCGAGCGTTAGATCCATGGCCGCTGTACCTGGAAAGGTCTCGACGCCGCTGGTTGTCCTGCCGGACCTGCTTCTTCAGCTGCTCCAAGTGCACCTGCTGCTGCACTGCCTGCGCACACAACAACATGCAGCACCTCACTTACTGATGGATTCCATTCACCTCGCAGGCAAGTGAGTTGGCAGCTTGTGTGTCGACAGCGTGCATGGCACGCACTCGACCAAAGAGGCTTTGCAGCAGCGGTCAAATGCTCAGTATCTGCAGGACCCTGGGCCAAGTGCCACGATGCCCTACCTTGCCCAGTGTGCTGCTCAGCTGCGTGATGTTGACTCTGCCCGCATCATCTTGTGCAAGAGGGTCACGTCGACTCTCCGACAGGATCATGTTGAGCGTGTCTGCAAGACGGGTGAGCCGATAAATCAGTGCGGAAGACACTGAGACAGCCAGTTGTACGAACTCGTCAGATGTAGCTGCTCCAATGTGTGCACTCATGAGGAGGACGTGAGCAACAGGCAAGGGGAAGGGCGCAGGACGAAGGACGCACAGTTGATGGCGATGACAGCAAGGTACTTGGGCTCCAGCAGGCAGAAGTAGGGCCCATACACATTGCGGTCTTCACCCTCCACGCGCATCATAATCTGCAAATGTTAAGCTAAAGCGTAAGCCATCACAACACATCAAAGACTGGCGTATTGATGGAGCCACCGCACGATCCAGGCTGCACGAGAGCACATTGCAGGTGATCGACAGGTGCCTCCTGGCTCCCTGACGCTCAGTTCAATTGCTGGTTGCCCTCAATCTGACCTGTTCCTGCTCCTGCTGGATGCGCTTGGTGACAGCGGGGTACCACTGGCGCATGACATCCTGCGACGGCCCCATTGACGCGGCGTCCTGCCGCTCCCTTGCCCCTGCGGTGGCCTCCTCATACTCCCGCACCTACCATTGTGGAGGCAGCCAGGCATCAGGTGGAGGCGCTGGGTACTGAGGCAGGTTCTGTTCTGATGGTGTGAACCACCATCCACACATGAATGCTTTCAAAGGCTGGCTGTTGCAGCGAGACTTCAGGAGCATGAAGCTGCTGTGGGCAAATCGTACCGCTTCACGCAGCACGGTCGTCTCCTTGTCAATCTGCCGGGCCCACTGCCGGAAGTAGTGCGCCCTGTCCTCATCAGTTTCGTGCACATAGGACTGCGCCAGCGGATGTGAAATCGCGAGTGAATTGTCACCTTCAACACATGTTTCAGACTCGAGCATCCATAACATCTGTGAACTCCAGGTCACAACACTACTGGCATTATATATATCTCATCACCGCAAGAGAAGCCAGGCTGTAGTGCATCTCGTCCGCGTCGAGATGGCCGCTGAACCTGCCCTTTCGCTGCTTGGCTGCCTTGTCCTGGTACTGCTGCAGGGCTGTCAGCAGCGCCAGCTGCGCTTCCCCCGCCTGGACACCAACAGCAGCTCCACGTTGTCTGACAGCAGCATATCATATCGAACTCTGCAGAATGATGCACTGTGTGTAGCTGCCCTGTTGCATAAGCACACATGGCCAGAGAACAATGCACTGTGTGTAGCTGCAATGTTGCATCAGCGTACATGGCCAGGGGCGAAAAACCATATCATGTCATTGCAGCGCACCGTCCTGGGCACCTGTTGCGGGTCCGCTGTGGATGGCTCCTGATGCTGGCGCTGGTTGTGCCGCTCCTCGGCTTCGTCCACCTCCTGCAGCAGCGTCTCCGCTGCTCGGGCTGCGCTGGCGGACACCCCCCGCACGCCTGACCATGCATTGCCGCTGCCTCTGCCGGCAGCCTGCCGCAGCCATGGGCCGCCGCACTGCAGCAGCTGCCGGGCTGCCGGGCCGTCGCAGGTCGATGATGTCGAGGCCGCGGCGTGTGAGGCGCAGCGTGTGGCGAGCGCCAGCAGCGCCGCAGCATGGCGGCTTGTGCCGTGCCAGCCGCCGCTCATGTGCCGCACCGGGGGACCTCGCTGGGCGAGAACTAGTGCAAACGCATGTCAAGAGCTTGTGATTGGTTGACAAGTATCAGAAGGGCCGTGCTGGCGCGAATGTCAGGTTGCTCGCCAGCTGCACCAGCTGTGCAGGCACGTCGACTGCTGGTGATGATTAGGAAACAGCCCTCCGTTCGAGACACAACACGAGGCAGGATAGAATTGCGATGTGGTTCAGCTGTTGAACGCGACACACGAAGCGCTCCGCGGATTGGACATTCACTGCCGAAAGTGCGGATGGGCAAATCAGAGTGCAGCCGAGCGCTCTGTTTCGATGCTGTGGTGGGCAATATATGCTTGTACCAACCAAACCTCGATGCTGACGCAGCGATTGGGCCATTGCGCCGGCGCTGCACCGGCAAGAACAGCGCTGCATGTGCGGTGACCCTGTAGCAAACTGCTCTGCTTTCCGACACAGCATGCACATGCTGCAGCGCCACAAAATGGAGTTCCACGACGTCTGGGACATTGAAGGCACCTCACAGTATCTACGGCAGCGCAGACACACGCGGCCGGCGCTGCAGTTCCCGGACGACTATCTGGCAGACTGTAAGGCGGTTGCAGAGGCTGTGCAGTCGCGCTGCGATCAACTGGGCCACCGTATAGAGGCAAGATGAAGTGAAATTCTGTTTGATCTATGCGCACATGTCAGTCTGATCCGTAAGCAAGTGCACCTCCGCCATGCGGTAAAGGCGCTGCGGCGTCGACTTCTGCAGGTTTTCGTGTTGGCAGACACCTCATACAATAGCTCCGGTGTCGACGAAGTGGCGGCAGACCATGCAGACGCCGACTGCGTGGTGCGCTCACCGATACACTGCCCCGTTTTTCGGAAACGCTTACGTATTTGTGGTCGCAGCCGCCTCACTTGTCGCAGCCGCCTCAGCAACGTGTCATGCACCTAACCACCCGTGTTACATCGCAACCATGCAGGTGCACTACGGCCCAGCGTCTCTGAGCGCACTGTCACGGCTGCCGTGCTACTTCGTCTTCCGGCGGGCGCCATTGGATGTGGGGGCAGTGGCGCATCAGATACAGCAGCATGCGGCAGATCTGCAGTTGCAGCAGCGCAGCCAGAAGGCGGTGCTGGTGCTGCTGGACCAGCCTTACGTGCATGCTTCGGCCAACCTCCGGCAACTGATCCATCATGGAGCGTGTGCTGCGGCGGCGACAGCTGCGGATGCGGCTGGCGGTGCTGCTGCAGCTGTCCCATCTGGGGTGCCCATCGTCATTGCAGACATGCGGCCGGGGCCACTGGATCCTGCACAGCCAGACGCTGCAGCCAGTCGGCACACAGCGGCGGGCGGCAACAGCTGTCCCTGTCAGCCACAGGTGGGCGGTCTGAAACAACGCCAAATATTGCCTGTTGACATACGTGGGCATTTGCAGCGGGACGCACTTCCAAGCAGTTGCTGGATATCATGTGCAGGCTAGTGCGACTGGTGCGGCATCATGCGCTGCACCGGCGCAGGCAGCATCTCCCGCTGCCGCAGCCGCCGCCGGGCCTGCCTCGGCAGTGCAGGCTGCGCAGACGCTACCGGGTGCCTCCAGCGCGGCGCCGGCGGCCTGGCTGTCCTGGACGCTGCCGGACAGCGTGTCCTTTGAGGAGACGGCCGCGGTGTGGGTGGGCGCTGCGGACGCGCCTGCGCTGCGGCAGCTCCAGCTGGAACACAGCATAGCTATGTGGTCGGTCCTGGACCCCAGCCTGCTCCGCAGCAGGCTGCCAGATGCTGCGTCCGAGTTCAGCGGCGCGGCGGCAGCATCCGACCGTGGGCCAACATCTGGTGCAGCAGCAGCGGCGGCAGCGGCAGCGGCGGCGGCGGCGGCGCCGTCAGCGGCACAGGCAGCAGCAGCAGCAGGATGGGCAGCGGTAGCAGCCGGTGACGACGGCTCAGACAGCAGGGCCTGGCAGCACGGCATCAAGCCGGGGGTGCGGCGCACCCTGCAGCGCCGCTACTACCTCGTGGAGAAGGTGCTCATTATTGACAAGGCTCCTGTGCAGGTCTCCATGCAACTGCCTGTGAAGATGTCTCTTCATTCGTCCTGCGCATTGACTCATGTTCAGGGCAAGGGCAATTTCCTGATGTTGGTACGACGTGCATTCGCAGGCTCGCACTGTTAACATTGTGGGCATTCTGGTTGGCACGCTGGGAGTGGCGGGATATCTGGATGCCATCGAGAACCTGCGGGCGCTCATACAGAAGTGAGATCCAGCAATTGAACGGCTTTCCACGTTATTGTGGGCACAGGGCAGCTGCCGCAGCCCTGGTGTTGGCATCGGTACGCCTGCTGTGTGTGTCAGGTCGCAGCTGCTCAGGCCGCATCACGCACTGCAGGGCGGGCAAGAAGACTTACACCTTCCTGATGGGCAAGCCCAACCCAGCGAAGCTGGCCAACTTCCCAGAGGTGGAGGTCTTCGTCCTGGTCGCTGACCCCGACGGCCTCATCCTGGACAGCAAGGTGCGTCTGTGCTCATCTGCATGATCCACCTGCCATGTCACAATGCTTGGCGCTGCTGAAGCGTTTCAACTGTGCTACTCTGCAAACTCAGCGAGCTGCATGTGTGCTCTGTTGCCCAGAGAAGCTTCCCTCTAGTGATAGCCATGCAAGACTCTGTGGGTAGCCAATCACTGCGATACCAATTGAGTAGAGGCTGAGCTACCAATAATGCTTGAGCAGGACTACTACGCGCCCATCATCACTGCATATGAGGCGCACATCGCCTTTGCACCCGGCCAAGAGTGGACTGGCGAATACCGCATGGACTTCGGCTGCCTGCTGGTAAGCTGCACATCACACATGGCGAAAGTGACTGCAGCAGGCATCTGGCACAACCTAACTGGATCCGGCGGCAGCGCTTGCGTGGCTGCACCTTGATGTTACTGTGCTGCTTGCAGGGCACAGAGGCTGCTGCAGCGGCGGAGGGCGTTCCAGGCAGCCCGCGGTGGTCAATGCTGGACGGGCGGCTGCACGGCGGGGTGGCAGATGCAGACGAGGTGCCGCCGGCAGCCGCAGCCGCCAGCGCCCTGGTGGCACGACCGAAGATGCACCTGACAGCCGCCAAAGGTGAGCGGCTTGCAGCGCAGGCACCACTGCTGGTGGCAACTCATCTGTATCGACTGTTTGATCATGTAGCTGCCCATCCAGCATCGGCCGCCGCGAGCTGCCTGGAGCGCCAATGTGACACCCTTCGAATGGCATTGCCTCAGGATCGTTCCGTTTCCATGTACTGCCGAAGGCTGTAACAGTTCAGCAGCTGTGTGCAGTTTACAGAAGTGTATCTTCGGTCTCTGCAGGCGGCGTGGGCGAGGTGACATCCGCTGCAGAGTTCCTGCATGGGCGCCGCACCTACCAGGGTCTCGTGGATGCGGATCCGGCCAGCGAGCCCAAGCCTGTGGAACCAATCAAGCAGGGGCGGACAGGGCGGGCGGCACACTACAGAGAAGAGGGCATGCTGTGAGCATTATCAAAGCTGAACCTCGGGCTGGATGTGGTGATGGCTGTCTAGGAGCATGGATGTTGACAACCCAGCAGTTGCACAGCAGACGGATCCTACAGTCTATGCTACGCCGTCTCCTGCAGAAGCGCCCCAATTAGAACATCTGGTCGATCTCTGCTTCGTCGTCCGTGTCGTCTCGCATGACGAATGAAGGGTGCCTGTTGCCAATGAGCCGGAAAGGCTCCACGATCGCGTCAAAATGCCGCTGCGCCTTGTCGTTTTGATCTGCAGACGAGTTTGCCAAGTCAGCGAGGCTGTGGCACATCATAGAGGCGAGAGGCAGCATGCAACTTTGCTGGTTTGCGCTGTGCGTCGCATGCCCACATGCATGCAAGCCACCCTCAAGCAGGGCTTACTGAACTCTGCCCTCATGTGTCCACTGCAGCAGCACTCACCGAGCACGACCATCTGGAAGCTGCCTTTGATGAAACCGCGCATGGTGTCCAGATCCGTGCCACTATGGTCTGCAGTAAGAAGCACAGGAACATCATGCGTCATGTGCACACTGCAAGTCGGAAGCGGCGCTTGTTTACAAGTGAGGCGTGCAGGTGCATCAGCAGTTTTGTACTCACATTCAAAGTAGTCCCCTGGATTCAGAATTGGCGTGCAGCCAACCACGCCTGCGTCACATGCCATGCAGCACCTCAGACTCTCATATACCAGTGCCATAACGCAAGGCAAAGTGGAGCAAAGGATCCTTTGCGTCCAGGAACACCAAGGGAGCAAGAGCTATAAACCCTAGGGGACACCTCGCTGAGAGCTAAAGGCGCGGAATGCTCCTATGCTTCCTACGCCTATGCCTTCTTTGCTGGCAGCCTTCTCGCTGTGGGAGCACCCTCGGTGCTCACCTGGCGAGCCTCGGGGCACTGAGGCATACACTGTGGCCTCGTTGTGGATCGACCAGGACCGGCCAATAACCTTCAACCGATCAGTCCTGCTCACAGCATGCACAAGATCAGTGGATCACACCTGTTCATATGACGCACATGTGCCAGACACTCTCTGCTGTTGATGCAGGGATGTGCAGAATGCCACTCACCCAGCGTTTCTGATCTGCGCCCGGTAAGTAAACTGCCAGCGGGGCTTGTCTTCCCGAAAGCCACGCTCCTTGGCTCTCTGCCGTCAAAAGACACCAGCGCTGCTTATCTCACAGCATGCACAGTCGCTGAACCTCATATGCCACACACCAATGGGCCCATGCTTTGCATCATGAAAATCACCGGATGGCTGCTGCAGTCTCACGTGGCATGTGCGCGTTGTCCCATTTGACCAAGAGGCAGCACAGCCGCCTCTGATTTGCTGACACTGGCCGATCATGCCTTGCTTGTGCACTTGTTGAGCCCAGGTCACTCACCCCCAGGAAGGTGGAGGTGATCTCCACGTGCACGCCCTCCGTGACGCTCTCGCTGGTGCAGTCCAGCAGGTGCGTCTGCTCCGACAGCACACGCAGCGCCCGCAGGGCGCCGTTCACCTGGTTCGCTGCCTCCCCGCCGCTGGCATCCCGTGCTGCCCTGATGTATTGCACAGTCCACAGCCTCATGCCCCGCAGAGTCTCGGCATGTCGTGCCCACACAGTAACAGCACCTCCTGGTGAGCCTTCGGGTCGTGCACCTGATCTGCACATCACAGTTTGGATGCATTGCACTGACCTGAAGCGGTCGCGGATGGTATCTGACAGCGTGTCCAGCAGGATGGCGCAACGCGGGTCGGCAGTCTGCACCACGCATCCAGAGCCATAAGCTCCGGGAAGGATCACGCACGCTCGTCCCGTGGGAGCATCACAGCAACGGCTGCCAAGCATGACGTCATGCATACATACTGCACGGCAAGATGCATACATGGCGGGACGCTGCTGCCAGCATCGCACCGACTCGCCGGCGCCAGTGGCCAGGAATGCCGGCTGCGACGTCTGAGCCAGGTCCCCAAGGTACCGCTCGACGGATCGGCGGTGCTTTTCGCTGCCGTGATAAGTCTGTCCATGGCCCCATGTCCCCACCACGGGAAGCCGCACCGTCAGCGTGTCTTTGCCGCGCTCCCTGATGGCTCGCGTCTGCGTGAGCAGGGCACGATACGCCCGCAGCGCTACTCTATTGCTGCTCATGGCCGTCCAGTTCAACCGCAAACCCGATCAGCGCATGCAATACCCTGCTGCGGCGCAATTCTACGGCAGCTGTGCAACCTTGAGTAGTCCCAGCTGTCGAAGGCGATGTTTCATGTACTTGCTACATGTTACCAAACGCCAGCGTTCTGTGTGGATTTGGAAATTGCGGAATCGGCTACCCTCTGACACTGCAGTGCAGATGGTTAAACTGTTGCGAAATGACTTGCTTGCAGGTGCGAATCTCACCCAGCACGACTACAAGTCAAGTCTTGAGGCTCATGAATATCAAATGAATGAGTGATCGCGAACTCACAATATGTGGGGGCCTGGGAGCCATTTGCAGCAATGAAAACATGAATTCACCCGATGTAGGTATACCTGTTGGCGTGTGATCAATAAAGGCATCTGACAGCACAAAGCCCCCAACACACAGTGTCTCAGCCAAGACATTTTCACAGCGACACTGTGATGACAGCGTCCTCGGTCAACAGCATGGCTCGGCTGCCG
This sequence comes from Tetratostichococcus sp. P1, assembly GCA_036584455.1. NCBI lineage: Eukaryota > Viridiplantae > Chlorophyta > Trebouxiophyceae > Prasiolales > Stichococcaceae > Tetratostichococcus > Tetratostichococcus sp. P1. The sequence continues at coordinate 686,205 of BTPI01000011.1, forward strand.
CCACTGCCGCCGCTGACCGCAAGGATACGCATGCCAAGTACGCCCATGGTTTCGGTGCCAAGCCGCAGCGGGATGATGAGGTTCTTGCCAGTCATCTCCTTTGGCGCCACAGCCTTGTATACATAGGCATATGCGTGCGCCTCGACGATCACAGCTGCTGCGACAGAGCCTGCATCTCAGGCATCAGCTTATCAAGCAACAGCTATGCACTGGCGTCGCCCTCGCCTGATGGTGCGCCCATTGTCCCCGCATTGCACTTGACACTCAGCGACACAAGCAGCGGATGATCTGATATTGTACAGTCAGAAGTGTCGAGACTGACGATACAAAGCAGCGGCGGGCAGCATTGGCCCACCTGGCTGCCCGAAGAGCACTGCACGCCGCTGCACCTTTCCCGCTGCCACATATGCCAGTGCCGGCACCGTGGCGACATGCTCGGCAGCAATGCGGCCGTCGATGCTGATGCCGGCGCGCACCACAGCAGCGTCCACGTCGTCCGTCAGGCCCAGCAGCACTGCAGACTTCAAGCAAGGGGCATCAGCGCAGGCAACCGGCGAGATAACTGCCAGTAGATGGCAATCATCCGAGATCAGATCTACTGCCAGCGAGCAGAGTGCCCTGCCCGGCGACAACAAAGGACATAAACTTTGCTGCACCTGAACCGCTGCTGCCGCTGCTGCTGGTCCCCAGCAGGCGGTGAGCGCCGCAGGCCATACGCTCCACCTCTGTGAAGGCAGCGGCACCTGGGAGCAACAGTCGAGACTCTGACAACATTAGATGGAGCTCGTTGGCCCTGCTCAGTCAGTCGCAAGGCCTCTGGACAGCACTCGCACCAAGCTGGTGTTGACTGGCAGCTACGAGGTTTGTATATGACTGCAAGCTCACTGTCTGCGGTGCCGCCCAGGGACAGGAGCACCAGCGCGACTTCGGGCTCCCCGCCCAGACCGCCCTCGCCCCCGGGGCCGGTCTCGCTGTCGATGTCGGCCAGGCGCTCGCTGAGTGGCCCCTCTGTCACACAGCAGGCATGTGTGAGCATGCCACAGCCTCTGTGGATGACAGCTGAGTGGCCCCTATGCCACACAGCAGGCATGTGTGAGCATGCCAACAGCCTCTGTGGATGACAGCTGAGTGGCCCCTATGCCACACAGCAGGCATGTGTGAGCATGCCACACCCTCTGTGGACGACAGCTGAGTGGCCCCTCTGTCGCACAACAAGCATGTGTGATCATGCCATAGCCTTTCTGGACGACAGGACAACATGCAATGCCCCGTAGGTGCCGCTCACACACAAGTAACTCGCCGCCCACTCCACAAAGCCTGTGCTACACGGACGACTGTGCAAATCAAGCAAGGTCAACTGTCATGCGGGAAGCCTCCTTTGCTCCCTGCATGCGAGTTGACCCTGCTTGCATTGGGTTGCAAGCTGCCAAATCAGCACCTGCCGGCTTGTCGGAGGTGAAGCGCGCCAGGTTGTCCACCGCCTGCTGCATCGAGCGCGGGTTGGCATCGAACTCCTCCGCCGCACTGGCCGCACCGACTGCCGCCGCGCCAGCCTTGGGCAGCTTGGGGTCCACGGCCAGCAGCACCATCTGCTGTTCTGGCGCCGGCACGACAGCGTACGGTCTGGAAGCCGACGTCTGCACGGCAGCATTGCAACCTGGCACTGCAGCTCGACGCGCACGCACCGAGGCTTTTGTCTGCTGCCATTGGCCATGTCTAAGATTTGAAGCAACACGAGGCGCTGAGTATCAGTGCCTACAGTTACACAGTAGCCTACAGTTACACAGGGGTGCTGACGCCTGACCTCTAGTAGCTGCACATCATCGACATGCAGTGGCTCTGCTGCTTCCGACGCTGGCGGCGCCAACGTGATGGCGAACACCTCGCAGGCTGCTGGCGTGCCATCGCGCTTGCTTCGCAGAGCGGACACAATACACTGCAGCTTGCCTCCTGCTGCAACCAGTCTTTGTCCATGGAACAGGTGAGACCGGAGATGCGTGCAGAAGGCAAATGTAATCAGCAGCTCAGCTGCTGAGAACAATGAGACGAACCCAGACAGATATGCCCACCTGGCGTCTCATAGGCAGCTTCAATCAGGAATGTGCGAACGCCTTGCTGTGGCGGGGTAGCCCGCAAGGGGCAGATGGGTGGTATTTCTATGCTGCCTGTCCAGGAGAGTAACAGCACGTACTCATGTCCTGCTCAAGCACAGGGCGATGATCTCCAGAGTATCACATCTCGCATCTGCACAGCCAGACCTTGCAGGCACATCCCACAGGCATGCCCTCAGCTGCAAGTCCAGGTGCCAGCTGCTGTCCGGCAGCGCACCCACTGCAACGCCTTCTTCAGACACCAGCCGCAGGTCCCCGTAGCCGCTGCTCACCAGCAGGCGGTTGGCTGTGCTGCGGCTCCCGGTGGCGCCACTGCTGCGCACCTCGGCCATGGACGCCGGCAGGCGCGGCTCCAGCAGGCCGCCAGTCGCCTCCGCCTCTTCCTTGCCGTCCAGTTGGGCTGGCACGCCAGACGAGAACAAGTTATACAGCATTCAGCGTCAAGCATTGCGGCATTGTGGTGCGTGCAACCGAATTACCATTCCGACCAGCCTGAACTGCCAGAGCTGCAGCAGCAGATCACCGCGGACTGATGTGCGGCATGGCGAGGGCAACCCAGTGCGTGTGCCGGCAGGCGCTCACCTGTCAGTTGGGTGGTGGCAACGCCGGGGGCGCCGTCCTTGTACTCCACCCTGTGCAGCGCCGGCAGCTGCTGCAGCGGCCGGCACAGGAACACGTACGTGCCGCACGGCTGCTCGTGCAGGTGGTTCTGCTGCAGCACCGTCTTGGTCTGCAGGAAACCCTCCCCGCCGGCGAGCACCGTCGCCACGTGACCCGGCAGCTGGTGCCGCTCAGGCTGCAGGTCGGCGGACGAGTCCAGGTGCCAGCTGCCGAACGCGGTGTTGCTGAGCCCGCGGTCGAGCTTCAGCGTCGTGGCCTGTGCCATGCTTTCAACGGCGGTGCTCGCCTGACGCACTTGATGCCTGCCGCTCAGTAAGTGTAGCGTTTCACGCTGATGCGCGGCTCACCGCATGCTGGTTTCGTCGCAATCAGCAATGTTAACGACAGAGGTGACGTGGAGTTTTCAAAGCAGTTCATGAATGAATGGAGATCTCTGTCTGATGTCGCCTTCTGCATCCAGCATGTGTCAGCAGATGCATGTCGAGATCTGAGGTGCAGGTGATTGACTGGTGGTCGACATTGTTGCAAATAGAGTTTATTTGCATGCACCGTCTGCAAAAGTGATATAGCATCGAGCTTGGGTGGCGATCGCGGACGTGAACCACCTTGTTGCGAGCAACGTTGGCAGCGTACTGCGGCAAATCCTACACTCTGTGGCATGCAAGCAGGCTCGTTTCTGACGTGGCCTTCGCGACCTTGCAATTTGTTCAAAGCAGCACCGTCAAGCAGATCCAGCTGCCACATTGCCACCTCAACACCGCCAAGCGGTGCCGCATTTGTTCACACCGGTGCGCATTGAAGAGGATTACCATGCGTAATGATTGGACGTGCAGATGCACAACAATGAGCTTCCGTCCTCACAATTCAGTACCTCTTGAGCATTTGTGTGACGCAAGACAGTCGATGTTATTCTCGTAGGGCCACGCAGCAGGGATTGTTTGCTGCATGCCGCCAGCAGCGTCGATGCCGGCTCTTCAGCACAATCATCGCATCCAGAGCAGGTGCTCGCTTGTGAAGTGGGATCTCGGCGTTGGAAAGGGTTCTTCTGCAATTGACGACGGTCCTGCTGCCTCAGGGGCGGCCAGATGCGGACTTGCTGACATTCGAAGAGGCGCAAGACATTGCCGCCGCTAGGTGATTAAGCCCATGGCAAAGTATGCATCCTCATGCGCATCAACAAAGCGCATCGTGTGTACACTCTGGGCCCACCAGACCAAAACCACCAGTCGTATCCACAGGGGCTTGGCGCTATCAGTCCGCGAGCTTGGACCCTTCTACCGGATCACATGTCGTGATGGTGGGCAGCCTGTTGGTGGATGGTCCCGCATCTGATTGAACACAGAAGCTGCCTGACAATGTCACGTCTAAATTGATCACCATGCTTTGCCCGTAGGGGATGAAGCAGGTCCCATTGCTGGAGTATCTTCGGGCTTCACGGCAGCGCCCTTGCGGCTGGCACACTGCGACAGCCTACAAGTATTCGTCGACAGGTGAAAACATGCAAGGCCACGTAGTGTTCCTGTGTTTGTCTTGGTCACCATGCAGCAGACACTGAAGCTCGTTGCGTGATTGGCTGCCGCAGGCTGGGCGACAGACATGGAAGATCAGCAAGGCAGCGGGGTGTAGGTGAGTCATCACACCGTCTGAATGGGATCTGTGTGCAATGACAACTGTGGCGACTTCATCTGGCACATGATGTGTGTGGGCTTCAGCGATGAGGCACAAGATGAGCTTTGAAAGTAAAGGCTGTTGAGTCATTGTTCAGCATGTTCATGCGTTCCCTGACTGCCTGCAGGTTTGGGCCTGCTCATGTGCGGTGCAGTCCTTGCCTACTGCCGGGAGTGTGGCTGCAGCAAGGCCGAAATTCTAGCCATCAATGACGATGGTGGGCTCATTGATGCATCGCCTGCACAAGACAGTCGTCAAATGCGGCTACCGAGGTTGCCGTGTGGGAAGAAAAATATTGCTGATTCCTGTGCAGATGACACCCATGCGCGCCTGTGCAAATACTACAAACGGATGGGCTTCGAAGTTGTGCGGGAAGTGGGGGGCAACGGGTTGTCAGACTTGCCTCATCAGCTGGTGTGGGGCGGCGTAGGCACGAGGATGGATGCCGACATCACTGCTTTCTTGCGGCGGTGGAGCAATGCAATCAGGAACCGCAGGTGAGGGTCCAGTACCGCATGTTCGAATCAGTTGTGCACAAAGTGACTGCAACGAATTGGTTAATATCCTAACGACACCAAAACTTTCAAAGAAGGGCACTGCACTGAGCTTGCAACATGGCACTCAATGGCAACGAACAAAGTTGCGATGCCAGGCAACACTGCCACTATCGGACTCTAGCTAGAATTCAGCTACTTATTTGCAGCAGTCCAGACGCAAGACGGCCCGCACGATGCCACCACCAATGCACCAACAACTTCCTGTCCTCAAGCTGACGCACACAGCCAGCAGCCACGAGCAGAACCGATGTATTCGGACCGGCAATCAAAAGACCAGCGATTGAAACATATGAAACACCATGAGCAGCTGCACGATTGATGATGAACTTCAGCGCGATCTTGCCAAGCGCCTCCGGGCAAACAACACCTCAGCGTGAGGACTGTCAGCTGAACAGGCGGTGCAACTTCTTGGAGCCCAGAAACTTCTCGGAACGTGGCGGCTCACTCTTCGGAAATAGCGACTGGTAGTGGATCTGCGCAGAGCAAGAAGCCGTCTCAATCATCTGCACCATATAACTAGCAGCAAACACTGGCCGATTGATACCAAAAACATGGACACAGCTGCCGCCTTCCAATGCAACTCGTCAAAACTGATGGCATGCCACCTCAAGATAGGCACACCTCCGCCCAGAAGCTCAGGTACAGGCAGCGGTGCGACTTCACGGCCGCCGGCGAGATGGCGATGAAGGGCGAGTCGGGGTAAGACGTCAGGATGTTGATGCGCAGGCCGAAGGCGTCCGCAATGGCCTGCAGCGTCACGTGGTCGCCCCACGTGCCCGGCTGCTCCATCTCCCAGCAGTACTTCCAGAAGTCTGCACCAGGCAAGGACAACCTGAGAAAACACTGCTGCGGAGGATACAGCAGGCAACACTGTAGAGGACATGGCAGTGGCCAGGCCTGGGGAAGGCAGGAGGGCAGGTCATGACATTGCAGCTTAGCAAAAGCGCCAGGTAGAATTGCGAAAGGACACACCGCAATGGCACAGATGACTCAGTCAAGCACCTGTGGGCACGAACTGGGAGTAGGTGCTGGGGTTGGACCGCAGCTGGTGCACAGCAATGCGCCGCACGTCCAGGTGGTACTTGGAGTCCCTATACAGCTGGTCCGCCACTGCAGACCAAGGCTGAACATCAGCATGCGGCAGCTACAGATCATTACGCGACAGACACGATGGATTGAGGGAAGAAGCCAGTCTCGATGCGACATACATGAGGGTGCTGCTCACCGGCACGGAACTGGCAGTTGCCATCGCCCTTGATATTCCTTTCGCACAGGCTGTACTTCTTCAGCCGCCCCTCCAGCCTGCAAATATAGTAAAGCAAATATAGTAAAGCATAGGTCAAATGCAGCGACAGGCGGTGCCTTGCAGTCGACAAAGTGATGACGAACATCTTTGCAGTGTTTGTGATGGAGCGCACCGTTTCCGAGCCATCTCGGAGGTTTCGAAGGCTGGCGTCGTTGTGTTGACGCGGGGCGTCAGCGGCACAGCCTGCACCCCAGACATCTGCCGGCCAATGGCAGCGTCATAGTGATCGCCACTGCCCATGCGCCAAAGCTCTGGCTGCTGGTTGTGCGGCAGCTCTGCAACAGGCGTGCCGCCGCCTGCGCATGATTGAAAGGGCATGGTTTAGACCGCCTCTTGACGAGTGCTGAGTGCAATGCATGCTGCCGCCGCTAGACCTACCCGCAGCGCCTGCACGGTTCAGATTCTGGATCGCAGCCTGAACAGCCGACGGCCCGCCTAGCGTCGCAGCATGGCCAGCAGCACTGCCATTGTGGCCGTCTTCGTTGGCGGCAGCCTCACCCTGCATGCTGTAGCCATACTGGAGGGGAGGGGCTGTCGCTGCGTGGCTGTAGCCACCCTTGGCGGCACTGACGGGCAGCGGCGGGGCCGCGCGGGAGGGGCCTGGGTTGCCGTAGCTGCCACCGCTGGGCGCACGTGCGTGCTGCTGACCTCCGCTGGGCATGCGCGTGTGGCCTGGGCGGCGATCCTGTGACTGACCCTGACCTCCGCTGGGCACCCGCATGTGGCCTGGCCGCCCCGCTGGCTGCGCCGTCGCCGTCGACCGCTGCACCTCCGCTACAGGGCCTTCCGTCCGCTCCAGGCGCGCGATCGCAATCGCCAGCTCATGGTCTGCCCGCGTGTCTGGCGCTGGCCGCACAAATTCGTTGCGCTTCATGGTGCTGACTGGATCGATGTTGCGCTGCGCGAAGAAGGGCTGCAGGTCGCCTCCTATCGGTGAGGGGTTCAAAACGTCAGGCGGAGTGCGGGCAGAATGCGGGCAGAATGCTGACCAGGACAGATCAGCGCCCGGGCAGTTCCAGCAGCACTGCGCCAGCAGACCATTGCCAGAAGGAATTCTGCATGAACGGGTAGGATGCTTATAGAATGATACTGGCATTCACAACACGTCAACTCAAGCAGTGGACGCCCCTGCAGCAGGACTTGACCGGCTTGCACAGACAAATCTGGAGGGGCTGCACGCATGGAGCAGGGTCCACGCAGTGCTACACCGCTGTGAGCTGCGCCTGGTACGCCAGGAGGGTCGCGTGGAGGCAGAAAACACAACAAAAGGGCCGTCGTAACGTCGGCAGGGGATAGTCGGCACGCACCCATCTTGGCGCGCGCTGGCTGAGCCGCCCCTGGAGGACCCTACGCGCGCCGGATCTGTTCCTTACCAAGCAACAACACGTTCTGCAGCGAGAAAGCTGGCTGCCCAACTTCAAGGTGACCAACTTCAAGCAGGTTAAAGCGCAGAGGCCCAAGACTCAATACTGAAGCGTTACGGAGGTGACACGCACGGTTGACAAGAGCGTGCAACTGTTGCAGACAGCTTATATTTCACAAACTGTAACTCGCGCGGCAAGCGCGCGTGTGCAAGTGCTCGAACTGCTTGCAAGGCCCGCGGAAGCCAGGTCTGACGTGAGCGTTCATCAGCAGAGAAAGTTAGGTCTCAATCTAGTGGTAGTAGCTCAAAAGCTTATGCAGAACAGTGGAGTTGCAGCGTGCATGCATAGCGTGCCTGTCAACCTGCACTTTCACAGCATCAGTTTAAGACTCAGCTGGAAGACCAGGCATATTCTGCACGGCGATTGAATGCGCTGCCACGGTCCGATGCAACTCATGATGGCCTTGATCTAGGCACTTGTGCAGTCACTTTGTGACACAACATGACGCGCCAGCAGCTCACATCTGCTGGTTTGCTGCTGGTGTTGTCGCTGTGCGCTGTGGCTGCTCGCGCAGAGATCAAGATCGAGCGCTATGAGCGGCAGGTGGGTGATGGCGAGGGCGGTTGCTGTTTGCGCAATGATAAGTATCGCAAGCTCGGATGCCACGATTTCTGTGTAGAGAGATTGTGCAGAGAGAAGCTTGGCGGCTCACTCTGGCCACAATCTGCTGCAGGTGCACCTGAAGAACCAGTTTGTGGTGGCGCTCGATGGCATCGCGCTGAAGAACACTGGCAATTCGGCGGTTTCAACCTTCCAATGGTGCACGCTGGAGGCACACATGCCGCGCCTGGCATACCTCTCGGTCAGTTGTGACTCGGGCTGCATCAATGGTTGCTGAAAATTTCTCAACTGCCATGCATGTCACTTTGCAGCTTGCACAGGCAATGAAGCACAGAAGTTTGTGTGCAGGTTTCGTTCAATGATCAGTCAGCTGTGCCAGATTGGCAGACGGTGCGTCTGTTGCGCTGTTTCTGTCTCTTTTTGTTAGGTGCTGCCAATGTGTCTCTAGGAGCCATGTGTCCAGGTGTCATACCGCCACATGATGTGGGCCTCAACACCACCACTGCAGAGGCTGCCCAAGGCGGTAGCAGGCACGCCAGCAGGCATTGTCTGCGTCGAGCTACCAGCGGGCCGGGGCGAGGGATCCACGCTCGGCGCTGGCGAGACGATTACGCTGACCGTCTCGGCGGTGTCCACCAAGCTGCAGGTGCTCTTGGGTTCTTAACCACTGAAGCATTGTTGCGCACCTTTCGTCATCTGCACACTGCTGTATCACAGCAGACCACAGCACTGAAATGTGACATTCTGACAATGCGGAGCATACAGGCCTGTTTGTTGGACTTCAGTTTCGAACTCATGCTGTCTGCTCATAATAATCCGGTCCACCACAGGAGCCCTTCCCAAAGACGATTACGCAGAAGGACCCACAGCGCGTGCTGTACAAAAGCAACATGTATGCGCTGTCGCCGCACCCCGTCGCCGTGCAGACTGCCAAGGTGTGAGACTGTATCTGGCGCAGTCAGCCTCTGTGCCCTCAATAGTACCTGCTGCAATGTCGTATCAGTCGTGTAATGTACTGATTGTATCCGACGACCACAGCGGGTGATCTGCTCAGAGCCTCAAGTGTGGGATGTCTGATGTGTGACCTGTTCGTGAATGATCCCGCAGTTTGAGCTGGCGGGGGACGTTCTCAGCTACACAAAGCCCGAGGAGGGCAAGAAGCAGGGCCGCACCATCTCGTACGGCCCCTTCTCGGACGTCGCGCCGCTGTCGCTGGCGCCGATCGAGTTCCACTATGTCAACAACCAGCCGTTTGCGGTGGCCAAGAGCGTGGAACGTACGCTGGACGTGGCGTGGGGCAAAATTTACGTTGAGGAGCGCTACATCGTGGTACGCATGGCGCATCTGCAGCGCTGTTGTGCCAGAGCTGCAGCCGGCAGGCGCCCTGCCAAGCGGTGTCAGCTGCTGGGGTGGCCTCTGCCCCCTACATGTCAGAACATGCCCTCGACAGCAACCTATGGGCCTGTCCGAAGCTGCAACACCATCCCTGCCATTTCAGCGACAGCACTTGCACGACTTCTCCCTGTTTCTGGCGCAGACGCACGGCGGGGCCAAGCACGTGGGCGAGTGGTCCCGGCATGACCACACCATGGACCCCGGCAAATATGCACAAGCAGCCTTCCGGGTAGCACCTTGCATGTGATGAAGCTGTGTTTGGCGGCAGTGCAGCAATGAACATGCCACACTGGGCAACATTTTCAATGAGCTGTAGATACTTGCTTTGTAACCTGCATCATGCTGGCTGGGGATGCAGGAGCTGCCTGCAGATGCGCCTGTCAGTGCGAGGCATCTGTACTTCCGGGATGCCATCGGCAATGTGTCGACCTCTGCTGTGCGTCAGACGTCACAAGCGGTGAATTTAAAACTTTGACGACACCTGAATCACCTAGCTGCATGCCCCGCCTGTGCCATGCGGCTGTCAACAATGTTTGAGGCATGAAGTGTTGTCCATTGGGCATTGTCCATTCGTCAGATGCGGTGACTGTCTGATGTCACGGTGGGGTGCTTGCCAACCAGTTTGCACAACCCGACTATTGGTGCCTGAATCTTGGCATTCGGTGGCTTGTAATACTGCATTGGGCCGGCTCATTCCTTGCATGTTGTGCACTGCAGATCACAGCGGCGCTGCTGCCGCGCATCCCGCTGTATGGCGGCTGGTCCACCGACTTCGTGTATGGCTTCGAGCTGCCGCTGCGCGGCTTCAGTGGGCGCGCCGCCGACGGCCGCAAGGAGCTGGTGTACACCTTCACGCCCCACGTCAAGGGCCTCGTCACCGACGACCTCACCATCCGGGTAGCTCCCGTGGCTCCGAGGATGTGGCTGCAAACAACTTACTGGCGTCATTGTTGCTTACACACAGTAATGTGCTCATTGCAACGAGGAGGTGTATTAGGTAGGATGTGTATTTGCGCAGCAACCTCGGCACCAGAAAGGTCGTCAGGAAGCCACATGAGAGCCACAAAGCTGGCAGGTTTCATGCTGATGTTGTGGATCCTGCTTTCACAGGTGCAGCTGCCGGAGGGAGCACACGACATTGGCGTCGAGGTGCCATTCGAGGCGGAGCTCTCCTATGAGCCCAAGTGCGCACTCTCACTTAATTTTTGTCTTGGCAATGTAGACCTTGCGCCCGCGTGCTACAAGACACCATCGTCTAGGCTGGCAATGCCGCCTTCATTAATGAAAAACAGAGCACCCTCCTCCCCAGTCGACGAACCTTAAGAGCTGTACTTCTATCACCTGCAAGTGCTCGCCTGAAGCGTGGGTGCGCAAGCGTGTCGCCACCTGTTGGCGCCGGCGCTTGGTCTTGCAGAGCTGCACGACACCACGCGACACGAACCGGCAGTGCTGTCGCCAGCGCTGCGGGGCCACCGCCTTTGGACCCGTCGCCAGCTGCGGCGTGCTTTGGAGCGCTGCAGCACCCCATGGCCCCGGGATCATGCCGGCCATGTACATGATGACAGCCCACCACCACTCACCGTGGCAGAGTCGTCGCGAAAGATAATCACGAGACCCACCGCGGCTGACACATTAGCTGCAGGCTCACGCGCTGGCTCAGCAGGCATGACATGGCGGATGCCAACTGGGGCTGCCAGCAGGGGCACAGCGGCCTGCCAGGCAGGTATCCTTTGCGCAACGAACTGACCTCGCAGCGGCACCGGTGCAGGTACACATACCTGAACAAGCAGGGGCGCACGGTGGTGGTGCTGCGCGCGTCCAATGTGGTCGACGCGCTGACGCAGCCGTTTGCGGTGCGGTACCGGCTGCGGCCGCTCGCCTGGGCGCGGGAGCCGTCGCTGTGGGGCGCCTCCATCGCGGGGCTGCTGGTGGCGGCGCTGATCTTCACACAGGCAGACTTCAGCCTGGTGCGCCATGTTGCACTGTGTTCCCAAGCACGCTGTTAGGTGCAATGCAGTGCATCGCGTTGTAGCAATCTGTGATCCTGAAACACCCATAAATCTTGGGCAGTGGCCGCTGGCGCAAACATAGGAAACACCACCGTGAGGTGCCTCCACTGCTGGGCTGCTGACTGCTGCCTTGTGGTTCATATGAGGAACTGCATGATGTTGGCCACCTGCAAGCGTACTTGAAACAGCTGGACCCTATCATACTGCAGCTTCTCTGCCTGCAAAACTGGAGCAGAGTTGCTGCAACACTTGTGCACCTGCACTGTGGTAATCACTGGTGTTGTTGACATCGCTGCGCTCAGGCTTGATTGCTCACAACTTGCAGGTGCACAAGGCGTCAGCAGAGGAAGCTCGAGGCAGAGGGCAGGCTGGCGCTGTGGCCATCCGTGCTGTGGGCCTGTTTGCTGGTATGTATGCATGCTGTGAGTCTGCTCACCATTTATCCCATTTCATCCACCCCTGCTTCCGAGGGCAATGCTGAGTCCTCACAAAATGTGGGACGGCGGCTGTCGTCAAGTGTGTCTCCTGCACATCTGCAGACCGGAGCAAGGCGCTGGCCAGCATGGAGACGGTGTTCGAGCGGGCTGGGGTCACGCCCGAGGCCGTGCTTGCCACGAAGAAGCACACGGAGGCGGTGCTGGCCAGCAGCAGCGAGAAGGTGCAACTCAACCTCTCCAGCTTTGCAACTTCCGTAGGAACGAACTAAAGTCAGACGCATGGCTGCTCAGCAGCCTGTTTGACAAATGCGGCGCTCAGCAGCTCCCATGCTGCCTGCTCACCGCCTCCATGAATCTGCTGCACGAGCTTCACTGCAGACACAGCTGCACAACACCAAGACGCAACAGCGCAACTGCTTGTTGTGCAGCTGCGGGATGTGCAGCGGAAGCTGGAGGCGCTTGCGGGCGCCGGCAAGGCGGCGCAGCTGAAGGCCATCGTAGAAAAGGAGGCACTGGCAGCGGCGGCCTCCAACCGCGTCTTTGCTGCGCGGCTGCAGCTGCTCAAGTCCAACCTGCCGCCCTCGGTGCGCATCACGAACAGTCGAACTTGCGCCTCGTGATTGGGCTTGTCCACCAATCAGTCAGAGACTCCACTTGGCCGGGGTGAAGCCAATGCCTGAACTTCTGCCCGGCATCCTCATACCAGGGCAGGCACTGCTTAGAACCAGAAGTGGTCGATAACGTAGGGTTTTGGCATCACGTGCATGCATTGCTGCTGTTGCTTACGTGTCTCACATGCTCGCAACGCAATTACAGGACCCGAAGCTGGATGGGCAACAGCGGGAGGTGGTCAACTCGCGGAAAGAGGTGGCAACAGCAGCAGAGACCCTGGCCGCATCAGTGTCATGAGCCGCTGCGCCACGCAGTTAATTGCGCGGGGTAGACCAACTGAGCCTCAGGGAATGTTGGATGCTGTCATTGCTCCTGCTCGTCATGACTCAATGTTTGTAACAGATCGTCAGACACAACTGCACAGCGACTGTGCTTTCATCACGTTTGTCTTGTCACATTTGCTCGCTCAACATGAGCAGCACCAGTGCATCACCCGTTCCCGCCACCAGCTGCTGCCTCTAGCTCTGCTGCCTTTGCCTCTGCCAGCCGCTGTATGAGGGCCTGCAGGGCAGCGATCAACATGTCAGTACCCGGCGGTGCGCAGCTGTTGTGGCAGCGTCACAAAACAATGCATGGTGTTTCACTGCAAAACTCATAAGCGTGGTTGTGGGTACGAGAGTGTATGTAGCTCAAGCAGGTCTTGCCTTGATGTCCTCTCCAGCTACTTCCTTCTGCTCCTCGCCGGCTGCCTTGCAGAAAGGGCCATGCCGATTGAAAGTGAACGCCACCTCTGTGTGCATTGAGCCAACGACATATTGTTAATTTGTTGTTCCCTCGGAGCACCACCGGCAATGCTCTGCAGTCGTTTGGCACAAAAACAGTGACAGGCATTGGACACACAAGCAGCGACTCACGCTCTGGCGTGAGTGTGCGGCCACCATATGGCATGAGACCCACGAGCGTCTGTAAGCACTTTGTATTGTGGTACAGCAGCACTGTTGGCAGGTTCATGTCTGGGTACCTGCGCGGCGGAGGTGAGCCTGACCTTCAGACATGCTGTGCGGTGCTGCTCCCTGTGCTGGAGTCCGTGGCCAAGAATCCACTGCAACACCGGAATTGCAGGTGCCGCATGTGCCGCAGTCCGCTTGACGGTGTCATCCAAAGGCGATCTAAGGTAAGACAGCTAATGTCGCACCCTGGGATGCAGTCGGTGGACATAATGCGCAGGAACTTTGTGCCAGGGTATCGCTCTGCCAACGTGTCCAACGCCGCACCCAGCAGCCGGCATGGCTCCAGCCTACAACGCAACTGCACAACCTGATTTGCACATCGACCAACATGCATTCATACCAAATCACATGTGTGCCACGACATGCAGACGGACTCTGCCCAGCTGCAGTGGAAATCAGCCTGCAATGTCACCCTGCAGTGGTTTGTTGATCTGCTCTCATGCAGTCGTGCAGCGCAGCTCGCAGGCAGAGATTGCGTGGTGTTCACCCAGGCGGTGCTCACCCGTCTTTGTGCAGGTGCACCACGACGTGCACATCCGAACCGGCGTTGGTGACCTCCCGCACAAAGTCGGCCCGCCCGATGTCCCGCACGCTGCCAAAGCGCTGCTGCTGCTTCGCTGCCTTCTTCAGCTCCGCCATGCGCTGCTGCCTGCAGCAGTTTCACGCACCGCATCACCATCTCATCAATGACACCATTGCAGCTCATCTGCAACTGCAGCAACTGAGTTCGACCTACACTGCGCCGGAGTGGGTGTCAGCAGGTCGCATGAAGGAGCCAGCGGTCTGTGAATGTGTCACCTGTAGGCTTCAAGGCCGCGGTCGTCCTCGAACTCGTCCCCAAGCTCCTCCAGCTCGTCAGCTGTGCGGTCTGCCAGCCAGGCGGAATCCCGCTTTGCCGCTGCGGTGTCATCTGCCGTGCCCACCCATGGCGCCGCTGCCTTAGGCTTTTCTATCGGAGCTTTGTTGCCCAGCTTGACCTGTGCTCAGCCGATGTATGCGTTCATTCTGCATCGTGTCAGGCTGTGGCGGCAGCACAGTGATGCATGCGAAAAGCCGTCATGTGCACAGCCCATCGTATCACAGTACAGTGTTGGTGGTTTGCACTTGTCGCTCGAGAACAATCACACCACCTGGATGTCGTCCCATTCTGTTGTGGTGCCCTCCTTGTCTTTATATGTCGTGTGATAGTCGCCCATGGCGCACCGGCAGACTGGAAACGTGACAAAACAACGGCAGGGTGCTCTGTGCTGCAATCCCAGGAACTAGAGAGGACCTGATACTCCTGGCTTGACACCAATGCTGCTCACGATTCCTCTTGCTGGACCTCAGCTGATCAGCCTTGAGATCCTGCGTGCATGCGAACGTGTGACACGCAAGCAGCACAGCACGTACTACGCTCAGTAGTCAGGATTGGTGGCCTTCCCACAGCTCTAGGAGCCTGGTTGAAGTATTGAAGCATTGAAGTCAGACGCAAGGCGCCTCCTGATTCGAGGCTGTAGTCGACAACAGGACAACTCGACAACTCGAAACCGTTTGAAGCCGCCCTGCAGTAACATCCTCCTGGGAAGGACCTCGCGGCAGCGACAAGGGTGTCACACACATGAACACTTGCATTGGCTTGCATGCGTTGCCAGAGACCAGCAACCATCCCGCCAGACTCAGAGACGCCAGCCCGAAGCACCTTTTCCGGCTGTGTTGCAACGTGGTTGCACAGCATTCGCCTTGCCAGTTCGGAACTCGCCTGAACACGCTGTAGATCTCACAGAAGAGCTAGCTGTAAATTGTCTTGCATGCATCAGGCACAGCTTTGAGCTGTGGTCATCGGACCCAGGTGTCGACACCAGATGTGCTACAGTTACTGCCAACTTCGGTCCTGGACAGCTGCGCCTGGTGACCCGTGAGAACGCTTCACAGCGACACGGCTCACTCGAGTCGGCCATGCGTCCAAGCCGCCAGCTGCTACAAGATATCGACTCATGGGATGCGATGCCAGCTGCGCCGCAGGATGCGGCGAGCATGCTGCGTCAGTCTGCCCGCATGCTGCTGCAAGCCAACCAGGCTCCCGCTTCTGGCGGCTTCCAGGCTGCTCGATACTTCACCTACGTGTTCTTCGGTGCGTGGCTGCCCCATCCTGTGCTGCCGGCAGTGGTGCAGCCACCACTGCTACCTCCACTGGCCAGCTGGCATTTGTCTGCCATTCGCTCGTACACTTCCATTTGCACGTCTGATGTACATCTGCTGCTGCGCAGCGCTGGCGATATCGGTGGTGCTGGTCATGATCTTCCTTTGCTCCGCGCACTGCTACCGCCGAGCAAGGCGGGCGCGTGAACTGGAGGCAGGCACCCACAGGCAGCCTGCCAACCTGCCAGAGGTCTGAATACATGTGTACTTAAGACGATTGACCGAATCTGCAGGATCAGCTCAGTCGCGTGCATGCAATCTGGTTGTGCAGGATACTCATCAGCCTTCTGACCAATCTGCTGTGGCCAACGCACAGCTTGCGAAATCTGCTTGTGAAGCTGCGTTTCTGCCTGACCCATCTTGCGCTGCTGACGCGGTCATGTCGTTGAGTGCAGGTCAACATTGAGATTGATCCGCAGCGGGACCAGGCGCGACCGCCGCCCAAGCCGCTGAGTGTGTATGATGCCGTGCTAGTCCGCCACCCTGATGGGTGTGCCACTTTCCTGCTTGCCACACGCAGCTGCGGCTGTCAGCACCTTATCTCAGAATCAGACGCAGTGTGCTTGTCTAGTCCGTCTGCGACGTGCGCTCCTTGTCTGTCTGAAGCAATCAGCAGCTTCACAAATGCGTTGCTTCAGATACTTGTCCATGCCCCACATGCAGGTCCAAAGAGGTTGCCTATGCACCGGATTTGGTGGCTCGCGTGCTGCTGCCAGAGCTCAGCGCTGCGCAAAAGGCGTCGCTGCGGCGCTCGGCGCGCATCAACAGCATCAGCAGATATGAGGACGGCGATCCACGTGCGAGGTGCGTTTTGTCCACTGCGTGTATCAGGACATGCTTAATGTCACGCCCTCAATCTGCTGATCATCCCAGCTGTAGACTCTGGCTGGGCGCACGCTCCATGGTGAACATGCTGTCAACCTCCAATGTCTCGGCAGCACTGGGGGCCCTGATGAGCTGGGAAACTGTCAGGCTCCTTCCATTGGCATCTGGTCAAAAAGCGTCTGACCATGTGCAGCGGGCAGGCGAAGCTCGGCTTAGTACTCATGTACTTGCCCTATGGTTTGGAGTACTTCAAGTGTCGGGTGGCTCTCCCACTGCTCACCATTGCACTGAATGTCCCCTCAGGCGGAGGCGGCAGGCGCTGGAGGGCCACCTGGGGCGGTCCCGCAGCGGCGGCATCGCCACGCACCTGCGCCCCGACTCGGCCGGCGCGCTGCCGCTCAGCTCCGGCGACCTGCTGCGCGGCTGGTCCATGGATGCGGGGGAGCTGCGGGCCGTGTCGCTGCACAGCTACCGGCAGGCCCGGGGCGGCACCCCCGCAGACAGGGGCGGCGCGGCGGGGGATGCCGCCGAAGGTCAGCAGCACCCCGCCGAAAGGCAGCACCGACCTGCCGAAAGGCAGCGCCCGGAAAGGCGGCAGCCCGACAGGCAGCGCAGCAGCGGCGGCAGCGGGTCGCCCTCCGGGGCGTCCTCCAGGGCGGCTCGCTCCACAGCCGCCTCGGCGCGGCGGCACGGCAGCCCCAACCGGCGGCGGCGTGGCCGCGACGGGGACGACGGCGCCCAGCTGACGTCCGAGCAGCTGGCGGCATCAGAAGCCGGCCGGTTGCAGCCGTTTTACAGCAGTCGCGGCCGCAGCAGCGGCGGCGGTGATGGCGGCGCACCCGGCGGCCCACCCCGGAGCAGCACGAACACCGGCTCCCGCAGCTCGGTCGCCGAGGCTGGGCTGTGGCTGTCCAGCAGCAGCGGCAGCGACGGCGACAGCGGCGGCGAGGGCATCGACGGGAACGGCCGCCGCCAAAGGCCGGGCCTGAATGGTCAGTCGAGGGTGCACCGCCACCTGCGGCGGCACCGCAGCGCCGGCGGCGGCAGGCGATAGTGCAGGGTGATTATCCGCACACTCAGTGGCCCCACTTGATGGGGTGTGACGCCCGGGATTGAGCGAGATTGTGCTGTCGTTGTGAGGAGTGGCATAAGTAGTGGCATGAGCATTCAGTGAGCGAAAGTGTCTGCATCAGCACTGCGCGTTTTGATACATGGAGCGGTCTCATCACGTATGTCATCTGGTCATGAAACACGCAGCGTGGTTAACCTGTCACTGGATGTTTGAAAATCACTCTGCACTCCACATGGCCACCGTTGACTGGTCACGACATTTTATGTGTGAAGCATGGCACCAGATCTGCGGACGAGCACAACGCTCGAGATGGTAGTACCTGCAGGTTCCACAAGGCTGGGGTTGGCAGACATTACATCGCCACACACTTCAGCACTGCTCGAGCGATCTATAACACATTGCAAGTTCCCTCATCTACTGCTGCCGCGGCTGTTCTGGCGATCTGCCCTGCTGCGTCGCCCGCTGCGCACCACATTGGGCGGCGCCTGCTGCGCTTTCGGTTGCCTGCCGCCGCCGCGCCCATGCCGGCTGGCGCTGTCTCTGCTGCTTGCGTCGCTGCTAGTGCTGGACGTTGCGCTGCGCTGCTGCTGCGCTAGGGGGCTCCTGGGCGCCGCCTGCTGCGGCCGCTGCGTCACGTCGCCCCGGTGGCCCAGGGACGCACCCTGCCAGTCTGGCGGTGTGGCAGCCGTCGACTGCCACCGCTTTGCCCTGTCAGGCTGCGCTGCCTGCTGAGAGGGCATGTAAGAAAAGTTGAGAGAAGAAACACACAGTAGAGCATTTGGCGCTTTCGATGCTCAATGCACTATGTGAATAGAGGATCTGCTCCAGGGTTGGCATGGGCTCATGCGTAAAAGCGTGTCGATGATCTCGATACCGATGGAATGTCAGGTGGGACTGCAGCCCACCTGCTGCCGGCTTGCCGAAGTCTGCGACTGTGGCAGATCATCCCGCCTGGCTGCCTGCACACTGGGCGGCGAGCGCGACGACGCATCTGCCTCGTGGGCGTTACTGCTGGCGCTGCTGCCGGCCGCTGCTGCCAACTCGGCCGCTGCCGCTGCCTGCTCTGCCGCTGCTCTCGCCTGCCGCCTTGCTAGCTGCTCCTGCCATGTCGACAACATCAGGCCGGACCCTCGGGCCCCTGTGCAGCCACTGCCATTACCGCTGGCGCTGGTGGTAACCCTTCGCCGCTGATGCCACTGCTGCTGCTGCTGCTGCTGCTGCTGCTGCTGCGTTCCGGTGGCGCTGCCTGAAGCTGCAGGGCTGATGTCGCTAACCTATAACAGAGCACAAGAAGCACAAGAGGATTGCATGTGCTGTTTCGAGTAGACCAGGACATGCAAACCAGATGCGCGACATTTCATTTCGCGTCAACTTGCTCCGCCATAACTGCACTGCAAGTGCAGGCCGAACCTCGTGGATGTATGTCTCCTCGTCGTCCTCGTCTCGCTGCACATTGGGCACCAGCCCCGTCAGGAAGCGGCTCCGCGCCGAGACCTGCGCCCTGCATCAAGAGAGACATGCATGTCGACAAACAGCTTCATGGGGGATCGAAGCAGGCGATGTCTATGAGACAGCCGGACGCTCAATTTTGCAGGGAAGTCTCGTATGTAAGTCCTGCACCGAAGGCTCACGGGCCAAGCAACGCTCGGATTATACGAATGCCCAGCAAGCACAACACAGAAACAGATGTGTGTGCAGTTGCAGCGGAGGGGTACTTCCGCACCCGGAGCGGGGCCCCCACAGCGCACGCCTGCGGGTGTGCATGAGCGTGAGCTGCTTGCGGGCGCGGGTGAGGCCCACGTACGCCAGGCGCTGCTCCTCCGCCATGGCCGCCTCGTCGTGCACCGCACGACTGCCCGGCAGGATGCCCTCCTCCAGGCCTGCGTAATACAGACCCGAGTCTTTCGCTTAAAGAACGTCGACACTAAGACAATTGGGCCTCAAATGGCCTCTTCTGCTAGGGTCGCATTATTACGCACTGCGCGGCTGCCCGGCAGGATGCCCTCCTCCAGGCCTGCATCAATGACCCAATGTTCGCCCATTCGGCCCGAACAACATCGCTACAAGAAATAGAGGCCTCAAATTGGCTCTCTTTCTGCAAGGATCGCATGATTGTGCGCCGCGCGGCTGCCCGGCAGGATGTCCTCCTCCAGGCCGGCATAGATCGCCCGCGTAAGGCGCTCAGCAAATATCATCACCGGATCATACTGCCAATGGTTGTCAATTTTGGGAAGCTCTTCCGCCATGGCAGCATTCGCACTGCACTGCACGGTTGCCCATGTCTTCTTGCGACCACCAAAGAAGTGCCACCACTGGCCGGCCGCACCTGAAACCGCTTTGCGGCCTTGGCAACACACCCCTTGCAATGCAGGTGCGCGCTTGCAGGATGCATTTTCCTGTCCACACAGCAGACGATGGGACACTCTCGTGATACTTTCAAGTGCGCACCAGCAATGAAGACGGTGTCGAACTCGAGGCCCTTGGCGGCGTGCAGCGTCAGCAGGCGCACCCCCGGGGCATCCATCGCGGACTCGTCGCCGCTCAGGAGCGCCGCCTCCTGCACAAACTCCGCCATGCCTGCCAGCCCCGATGAGGGCATGTCCTGCAGTGCAGATGTCGGTGGAACTGGAGACCAGGCCGGGAGGAGTGGAAACAGGAGCGATGCAAAGGTTGCTGGTCAATGCTTCAGCTTCTTGTGCACAAGTCTGCCTGCTATGTCCTGCTGCATTGGAGGTTGCGCTCTTCAGAGAGCCAGAAGCAAGTACTGCTGCTGAAGTTTTAGCACCTGGCTGAGCAAGCCGGGCTCGTCCAAATCCATTGGGAGTGCGCGCGGCTTGCTGGCAAACTCGCTTGCCGCAGTGATCACCTGAGTCGCATGTCGATACGCAAGCTGTGACGATGAGATGCTTGTGCAATGCAGATGTTCCCTGTATCGTGGTCTTGACGGAACCAAGACGTCAGCAACTCCCAGAGAGCCACAGCAGGTTGAGTGAGACTTGGCGTCACTGGCATGCCGGTTCACTGACCTGCATCACATTGGCCCAGCGCCCCTCCTCCTCTGACATGTTGCCGCCCTGTGTCAGGGCGGCTTTGCTGCCGGTGTTGCAGCGGCCCGCCATGACGTGCTCCTTGTACTCGACCTGCAGTCACACAGGCTCAGGTCAGCATCGATTCTGCCGTGCAATACAGACATGACCATTCCTGAGCCTTGAAGGTGGCCAACATGGGCCTCGAAGCAACTGCATGAATGGACTTCATGCTACTCTGGGGATATCGCCCACAACTGGCCTTCAGAAGCGCAACGATTGTGAGTGTGACGCAGCATTTCAAATGTCAAAAACCCTTCCAACCTTGCGCAGCAGGTGCCACAGGGTGTCAGTCAGCGGGGCCGACCGCGCAAACGCCCTCGCGTCGCACACCAGGTGCCGGAAAGCCCGCAGCGCGCGGTGCGCCGCGGAGGATACGCCCATCTCCTTGGCCGGCGGCAGCGGCGGCAGGTCGCCATCCTCTGGCGACCAGTCCTGCAGTACGACGGATTCAGAATCAAGTGGTCCTCAGAATGTAGCCTCGCAGAACTTGTACTATCTCCTTGCCAGGCCAGCAGCGGCAGCAGCAAAACTCTGTCCTGTGGTGCCCTGTCCTGCAGCAACCCACAGGAGGGTTGCATGGACGGTAGCACCGAGGAGCTTCCACACCAATAGTCAAACACACGCCCTCCCTGAGAGCAAAACCCTTGATGATTGCCATGAACGCTGATCGGCAGACTATGCAGCAGCAGCTCTGCAAGCGTTTCAAGCGTTCAATGGCCGCAACACCCGTTTCCTGCCCAAATGGGCACGCAACACAGCAGCATCTCAGTTTTGGTCACCTGACAGCCATCAAAGACGGCGGCGGCGAGTGTCTGCCCGCGGCCCGCAGCCCACGCGTCCAGCCCCGCCAGGCTGGCGGCGCCCAGCTTGCGGGGCGGCACGTTGATCACGCGCCGCAGGGCCGCGACATCGTCAAGGTTGGCCGCCAGCCGCAGGTAGGCGACCACGTCCTTGACCTCGGTGCGGCCCCAGAAGGGCGTGCCCCCCAGCAGCACATACGGCACGCCCGCCCTCACCTGCAAGCAAGCTTGAACAGATGGGTGTGCGTTATAGAACACCTGGCACGTGGAAAAAGCCAGCAGCATATGTGGGCATTGCCTTGTAGCTTGCAAGGCAGACATGCAACTAATACTTGACGGATAAATGCGACATGTTCTTGACATGACCAGTAAATGTTGGATAGGCACTTGAGCTTGACCAACCCCGTCCACAATGAAGGCAACCACTGATGTACCACAGCAACTGTGCCCTGTTCAATTTGCTGATTCGCACATCCGTCCCAACCACCCCAGGTCAATTTATCTGTCCAGGTTTTCTCAGCATGTTCAAGACCCAGGGTGACAGCCAACAGCAGCGCACCAGGGCCTGCTCGATGACGCGTGACAGCAGGTGCACGCGGAACAGCACTGCCACCTCCCGCAGGTCATCCCCCTGCCGCTCCATCTGCCGCAGCTGCCCCGCCAGCCAGTCTGCCTCCGCATATCCGTTACCTGTCTCCACCACCTGTTGCCAATCACAGATGAACACGCACCATGTGTCAGCATCGTGCGGGGCGGCTCGAGAAGTACGTGAAGAGACGTGCTATGCATTGATGCCACGGAGCTCAGATGACATCTCAGCAGCCAGAGCGAACAGGCTGGTGCTGTAAATGCAGGGCCAGCAGCAGTGTTGTGGCAGTGCTGGCAAGACCCACTCCTGCTGTACCTGGTGTGACATGTGAACGACAGCAAGTACCACAAGCCGAAGCAGCCTGAAGCCCGAAGCAGCCAGAGGATCAAAACAGATGTGCCTCACCTGCACGGGCGCGCCGGCCCCCCGCAGCGGCTGCAGCGGAGCGGGCGTCGGCAGCACCGCCAGCGCGGCGGCCAGCACCTGCGGCGTGCTGCGGTAGTTGTCGCACAGGCTGTAGCACTGCGCGCCTGTGCAAGTGGCACAGCACAATCAGAGTTATGATGTCTGCATGACATCAGTGGACCTCTAAACACCGTCACAGCGTTGACAGCCAACTTCGTTGCTGGATGTCTCAGGTTGCATTGCTAAACAGATTGCAGGCGTCAGCAAATCCATTGCATTTTGATGGGCTGCACACAGACCTGGGAAATCATCTAGGAAGGAGTGCGACATCTTGGCGGAGTCCGCGCCTCGCCACCGGTAAATGGCCTGGTCTGGGTCGCCCACCACAAATACATGGCCCTGTGCATTAGAGGGCTACCCATCAGGCCTTGCTGCGGATCTGCAGGGCATTGCACCTGGCAACCCTAGCATGTTGGATGACGTTTGATCACATGCAGGAACACATGGGGCACGATGTCTCAGCGTGTTACGAATAATTCAAATAACACTCAGCGGATGTAGCTCAGTTGGTAGAGCGTGGTCCTTCCAAGTCCAATGTCGCGCGTTCGAGTCGCGTCATCCGCTTACTTCTGAAAATGTCTTGCAATTAACAGCAACCTTATGGTTTTTCAGTTCTGCCCCAAGAGTTCACATCGACGGGAAGGTTTGGCACCTCGATGTCGGCTCATTGCAAGCAGGTGGTGTCAAGTGAGGCAAGTCGAGATGTTGTCGCTCCGGGTAGTGCTCTGAGGTGCAGATTTACGATTGCACCTGTGGCATGCCCAGGAGGCGCACGAGCTCGTACTGCGCTGCATTGGTGTCCTGGAACTCGTCCACCAGCAGCCAGCGGTAGCGGCGCTGGAAGTGGGCTGCCACTTCGCCATCCCGCAGGAGTGCCACCATCAGCGACAGCAGGTCGTCGAAGTCCACCACGTTGCTGCACAGCACATGACAGGCTGCTTCATTGGACAAGCGAACCCATCTGTCTGATGCGAGAGCCACCCTCGGCGACAAGAGGCTGACCCAGTCGACCACGCCGCTACTGGTGAGGGCCTGATCAGCTCACGAATGTCTCCCCCAATGTACTACAGCAGCAGCAGCTTGCCTGGGGCAGCCTGCTGACAAGCTGAGCCTGCCGAGAAATTAGCTGGCAAAACCCTGATGTGAGGAGTGACGCCAGCGGCACCGATGCACGAGAGAGAGATCACCTAGCACGCAGCTGTTCCTCGTACCACTGCAGCGCCTGCACCGTCTCATCCCGTGCAGGGCTGGACTCCAGCTGCTTGAGGCCTGCATGTCGATACAGAGGTGTGGCATTCCAGATCTAGTTCTAACAGAGGTCCTCTATAGCGCACTGCAGCCGCTGCCTCAGGCGCCTGCCGTCCATATGAAACATCAACCCTCCACATTTCTATTGGTGCTCACCTGTGACAGTGCCGAGCGCCATCACAGCATCCACAAGCTCCTGCGCTGAAAAGCCGTAGGCGCACGGCAGCGAGTTCTTCAGCAGCGAGATGCGCCGCTGCAGCTCCTTCGCTGCCGCCCGCACCTCCTTCATGTCCTGCAGCAGTTTCGTGTCATTACCAATCAGACGGAAGCCGCTTGCAGCTTTGCAGGCTCCATGCTGTGTCGGCAAAAGCGCAATGCAGCATGCAGCTCGTGCGGTGCAGACGACTTGAGGCTGGTCGTGCGTGCTGAAGTGGCACTGACCGGCTTTGTGTTGGCGTCGCCGTTGCGGGCGGCTACTTCAGCTGTTTATGCATTGGAGAATTGACGCTCACCGGCTTCATGTTGGCGTCGCCATTGCGGGCGGCGGCGGTCTTGCGCTGCTCAGCCACCCAGCCCGCCAGCAGCGCCACGCCGTCCTCCTGGTCGTGAATCGTGAAGTCGCCCGTGCGGCCGCAGCCCCCCAGCCATTTTATGTGGCTGCGCAGCGCGCGCGCCGCCACCGAGTGGAAGGTGCCCGCCGTGATCTGGGCGGTCGCCGCCGGCCCCAGCTGGCGGTCCAGGCGCTCCTTGATCTCGTCCGCTGCCTGCAACACATTTCGCATTGCGGCTGGGCCTTCTGATACCCAAAGTCCTCAGTTGCCAGGCTGACCGGCCTGGCTGCCTGGCGTGCAGACTTCATGAAGCCAAGCCCTTGTTGACGACAGCCAGTGTTCTGCTGCCTGACAGCGCATGCACAGGGGGAAAGTGCGTGCCAGTTGTGGCAATCAGACACCTTGTTGGTGAAGGTGATGCACATGAGCTGCCACGGCTGCGCGCCGCCGGCCAGCATGAGGTGCGCTGCCCGCGCTGTCAGCACCCTTGTCTTGCCACTGCCAGGACCAGCGACCACTCTGTGCAACAGGACCAGTGAGAGTGGAGTGATGATGAATGGACTCAGAGCGCAGGTCTGTGAGATCCAGGCTTTCGACACCAGGTACCTCGGCAAGCACAGAAGAAGTCACAGAGTGGCCGCCAGCTTGTTGAGCGGGCACCTGACATGCTTGTCCACAGGTGCTGTGACGGCCGCTCGCTGCTCCTCACTGAGCGGCGCCAGGTACGCCGCCTCGGCTGTGGGCTCCTGAGGAGGTGTCGTCGTCGCCTGCTGCAGCTGTTGCACCGGCTCGTCGACGCCAGCCGCCCTGGCCGCCTGGGAGAACGCTGAGAAGCTCCGGCTGCCAGCGACAGAGTGTCCACCTGTGAGCTGGGTGGCAGCGGGCAGGCGGCTGTGCCAGTAGAAACTGCGCAGCCGCGCGGGACGCAGCAGCCGCTGCAGCCGTACCAGCACAGAGCTGACGTCTGTCGGCTGCGCCTGTGGAGCTGACTGCAGCGGCTGCTGACGTGTGAGCGTGCTGCGGGGCACACGGCTTCCCGCCCCATGCATGTCTGCTGAGAGTGTCGTCGAAGCTGCAATGAAGTGCCGTGCAGAAGCTGCTAGTCTCGTTTGCTGTGCTGTAGACGCATAGCAAACAGCGTTGGTGGCCACGCGGGTGAGGCGCCGGCCGCACCGAGCGCCCAGCTTGATCAGCGTGGGTCGAGGTGAATTTACCAACAATTGCTTCTGCTGTCGTTCAAGGGTAGTCTGGACAAGGGGACCCTGCAGTTGCTGTGCAAACTCTTTCGAAAGCTGAAAAGATTGCAACCTGATGCTCTCCGCAAATATGGCTGCAACAGTGCGAGAACGCTCACCGTCCTGTCAAGTCCAATTCGAGCCTTTTCAGCAGGAGAAAGTGTGTTTTCTGTGTTTTCCAGGACATCCTGTCGGAGCACAGCCACGTCAAAGGTACGTAACAGGTGGTCTTTCTCCAGCTTCAGGCCGGTTTGGGCTGCCATTCGCACCTTGTCATCAATCGACAATCTGCGAGACTTCGTCTGTGTTGATACAGTTGGTTACCGACCTCTCGGTCGCAGAGTTGTTCGACATATACACAACGAAATTCATTCGATCATCGCTTGCAGCTAGTCCAGGCTCACAACAAGCGCGGCGCCAGCTTGTCGAGGTGCAGCATTATGCTGTGAGGTCAGACACCTTGCGTGCCCATGGTGGATGTCACTCCTCAATTCCTAGATGCGGTGGTGCGGCAAGCGCAGAGCCAGAACCTCAGCCAGGTGAGGGGCCTGACGTGCGTGACAGGCTCAGCATAGAGAGCATGTGTGCGGTGCCACGTGACTGACCGTTCACCGGCCGCCTGTTGTGTTGCAGGACCAGCTGTTGAAGCTCAAATCGGCGCACATCTTGAAGGCACTTTCGCGCAAGTCTGTGTTCATCTCGGCAGCTGCAGATGTGGTGCGGCACGTACTTGAGGCAGTTAACCTAAATACACAACCATCTGCCCAGGCTTTCTGACTGATATCATTGCCAATGTAGACAGCAGCCTGTTACTGGCAGTGGTGCTGCTGATTTCTGCAGGCCAAAACAGTGCAAGCAGTAGGCGATCTGTGCCGCCGCCACCGTCGCGATTTTGTACAGCCTGGTGCCTGCAGCGAAGCGGAGCGCGACAGGATAGAGGTGGGCATACCTGCAAAAGATGAGACCAATGCAGAATACCCCATGTGCAATCCAAGCGAATGGCGCAAGTTGAGGGATGGCACAATGGTGGCAGGCAGAAGTTGGGCGGTATATGAAGGCATGCACGGACAATATCACACGCCTGGAGCACGGCATCCCCAGCTTGGAGCAGCCCGTGAAGGGCAAGGGCGCAATGAATGCCAGCACAATCGCACACTGCCATGGCGTGGTGAGTTTCCCATTTGGTTGTTCGTGGCCTCATTTTGCTCACTGCTGCTGATGTGCCACAAGCAAAAGCCATCTGAAGCTGTCCATCTCTTGCATTGCCGACTCATCGCGCACACCGCACGCGCAGTGCCTCATCCTCAGCGAGCGGCTGCAGCACTACAGCAAGGTCTTCGACCAGTGCCGAGCTATGCGGTATCAGCATGTCATGCGGCAGCGCAACAAGCGGCCAGCGTCCCAGGTACTTGGGCTGATTTGCAGTCTCCGGTGTGGCGCTGCAAGTCATCAGTGTCATTGCCACATGCAGCTACCAATGGTGCTTTCACTCGCGATTTCCACACATCCTGCAGCCTCTGGCGGGCCGGGCCGAGCAGCGGACGTTCCCAGCAGACAGCATGCCAGCCGCCAAACTCTGGCAGCCACAGCTGCAGCAGCAACAGCAGCAGGTGCAGGCGGTCTCGGACTCGGAGAACGCAGCGCTGCAGCAGATGCTGCTCAGCATGAGCTCCGATGTAAACCGCATGGAGCGCAGCATGCGGGAGATCGCGACGCTGAACCAGATGTTCTCGACCGCAATTGCCCACCAATCCGAGCAGATTGAGCACATCTATTCACAGGCGAGTGGATTGCAAGTGCATGTCATGCCTGCCACCCCTTATATGATTGTATGATCACACAGCAGCGACGACGCAACAGCAGCCTTGTCATTTGCTTCACAATGCCATTGTGTCTGCAGGCGGTGCAGACGTCGCTGCATGTCACGCGCGGCAACCTGCACCTGCGGCAGGCGCTGCGGTACAATGCCGCGGCTCGGCGCTATGTCATGGTGCTGCTGGTCTGCGCATCCTTCGGGCTGCTGTTTCTCGATTGGTACTACTCTGGCAAGGCGAAGCCCAGGACGTGAGAACCAACATGTCAGTAGAGGTTATGCAGGGTTCCACGGCGCTGCGTTGCATGTTGTGTCATGATCACGGGCAGCTGTAGTGCAGAAGGCGCCATGAGGGTGTCCGCTGCCCGCAAGGCGACAGGATGCCACACCTCTGAGATGCACACATGATTTTCGCGGTAAAGCCGCCTTGCATCCTGCCAGAGCACTGCGTTGCCGTCTGAACACTGATGGGAGCCCTATCTCCTACTCACCCTTATTCCCGCCGCCCCAGGGTCTTTTCTGGGAGTGTGTATGTGTGGTTGATTTAGGTGTTCTCGCTTGCCGCCCCTGTTGGACGTATGGGGGAGAATTACGGTGAGTAAGTTAACAACTCTCTCCTACCTCTCTCTTATTCCCGCCGCCTCATGCCCTCTTAAATCTGTGAACTACATATAACAGAAGATGGTGGCGGGAATAAGGGTAAATAGGAGAGCTGTTACTTACCACCATTCCAGACAGCTCCGTTTCTTTGTGCACGGCTATAAGAGGGCCCGGGGCGGCGTGAACAAGGGTAAGTAGGAGAGTTGATATTTACCATTATTCGGGCCACCGTCTCAGTTTAATGTATAAGAACAAGAATCATAGGGGCGGCGAAAATAAGGGTAAGTTTCCAGAATATCCTGTTACCATTATTCCAGCCACCGTGTTCTGTTATTGCGCACACATAAGAGGCCTGGGGCGGCGGGAATAAGGATGAGTAGACATAGCATTTATTTACCACTGTTCACGCCTGCAACGTCCAACAGGGGCGGCAAAGGAGGCCACACCCACACCCATAAGAGAGGCTTTGGGGAGGAGGGAATAAGGGTAAGCAGGAGAGTAGCTGGAGGGTTTCGACATGTGGTGCAGTCGAGGATGGGCACTTTCCCTTTTGGATTGGCGCATGCGGGCCGCCCGTTTGAAAGAAGGCACAGCTCGAGCACATGTCACACCTGGGCAGATGGTTGTGAGTTCCGGCCTGCGGCCGAGGCAGTGCACAATCCGGTCAAAGTGCAAGATACCAAGCATGAGGCTGTTGTATGCAGCAGACGGTGGCTACACCGTCGCCGCCACGTGCACTGGCCCTTTGCCGGATAATTAGAGCTTTGCGTGGTGCATCAGGCCCATCAGCAGCGCAAACGGCAGCAACATATTGCTTTAGCCCGCACTTAACAGTGCAAAGCGGTCAGTGTTGCTCGCGGTGGTGCGGCACGACATCCGGCCCCAGCCCTCGGTCTGTCTCAAGCTCTGCTGTTGAAGCTACGGCTGATCTACCGTGATCTGGTGTCTGCATGCTTAAGCGCAAGCTCTTCACATATCCCTTGTCTGCTGGACCATCGGTTTGCGGCTGCCATCGGCAGCCTCGTGTTTGCCGCCAGACTTTCGTCCGTCTGCACGACGCTCCTGTGTGGCTGTGCTACAGGTGCTTGAGCCGGCGGCGCGGGCGCTGCTGACGGCTTCAGGAACACTTGTGTGTCTGGAACTGCCAGATGCGCGCCCCAGAGCAGCGTTGGCAGACACCTGAAAGGGCTGCATCATATTCGCCGGGGCTGGGCACGGCGAACACCGACGTCGCCAGGCTGCTGGACACGGCCAGGAACAGTCTCACGCCGCTTGACGAGTTCCTGGACCGCCATACCGCCAGAGCAGAAGCCGCAGGTACCACTGGCGGCGTCTTCGCTGGCGTACCTGAGAGAACGGCGCCACTGGCTGTGGCGGGCCCAGCACACGCCCCGCTCGACCAGTGGCGCCCGCCGCTGCAGTATGGCGCGGCAGCCGACGCGCTGACCCTGCAGTCCGCAGACGCTGCCCTGCTGGCGAGTGCCTCGAGGCGAGCTTATCCGCACACCGGCGCCGCCACTGGGCAGGGTTCACTGGCACATCCCTTTGGCGTGCCCCGCTCTCCAGCAGCACCGGACTTCGGCCGGCCACCGAGCCGCTCTCAGGCGTGTTCTGCGCACCTCATGCATGACTGCTTTCGCTGTTGAACTGAAGCTCGGCGGCCAAGGGGTTGGAGAGCGCTGACGCCGCTTGACCTAACCCTGAATCCGTCGCATGCTGCTGTGGACTGATGCATGTACACACACGCCGTCTTCGAGGTTCCACTCCTTGTGTTAGCTTGCTGAGAGATGCGCAATACTTGGTGTTGGGCAGGAGGACAGCGGTTACCAGCGAGTGTCTGTAAGCAGCACCTCCAGCTGTTCCAGCAGCGGTGAGGCGCAGCACAGCGGCATCAACAGCAGGCAGGCGTATCTCTGCCAGGCTTGCGGCGTCGACGCCTCGACGTACGAGGGCCTCCTCCGCCACCAGAGGTACATCTGCTCTGTTGTTTGACGGCGAGCCGAAAGGTTCTTGCTGGCCACATATATGCCCCAAATATTAATCAAGATTGACACTCGCGGGTGGCCATGACCACTTCTTGTAAAACATCGTCCTCGACTGCGCTGCAGCACGAAGCGCCACCAACAGCAGCTGGCGATCAGCCGCCAGCAGGCCGCCTGGCGGTCGCACGACCAACTGGACGAGGCGATGGCCCTGCCACAGGGCCACTGGGATGCCGACAATGGTGGCCGGCTTGGGCAGCAGCAGCAGCACCAGCGGCAGCCCCACGACCAGCAGCGACCGCACCAGCAGCAGCATCAGCGGGGCGAGGGCGGCGGTCAGCGGCCCCATGCGGCGCACGGCGGGGCGAGCGTCTCGTCGGCGTCGCTGCCGCCGACGCCGCCGAACCTGGACCGGAGCCCAAAGTGCGGTGGCGGCGGCGGCGGCGGTGGCTGCAGCACCGGCCCGACGGCCAGCAACCTGGCTCAGCGGCTGGGCGGCTACCCGGGCGGCATCATCGGGCGGCGCCTGCGCAGCGACACCAGCTCCCAGAGCAGCAGCACGGTGTGCCTGCATTGTGCCCCAAATCGATTTGCAAGTGCACGACCGTGCAGCAACGCTACAGGTTGGGCTGACACGACCACTTAAAATTCCGTGAATTCTACAGGACTTTTCTCCATACCGTTGAGCAAGGCCTTCAGCTCACATGAACAGACTCACAGGTGATTGTTTGCATCAGTTGTCATGGCTCTTCAAGCAGTGAGACTTGCATGACAGGGGCGGCAAAGCGTGCCCCGTGTGCGCATCGCACCCAACGATGGCCGCGGCTACAACAGCTGGGAGCAGAGCACCGACGACGGCATGCATGAGCAGCCGCACGGTGGCGTCGGCGACCTGGAAAGGTGCATCGGCCATCGAAGCTTTGGACAAGCTGCTGCAGCACTGCATGCCGATGGCGCCAGCTTTGGGCTCGACAGCACACAGTTTTTCGGTTCCATCACAAATTCTTTGCAGTTGTGAAAGCAGATGACTCATGTACCTGCCCGTATGCAGGGATGCACAGCTGCAGCATGCAGTGGTGCTGGGGGGCGGCATGCCGCTGGAGGACGGCCTGGAAGCCCTGGCAGCCAGGTACTACTGCCAGGTCTGCGGCGTCGCCACCACCAGCGAGACTAACCTGCAGGCGCGCTCCGCTGTGCTGCATGTGAAACTCTGTGACCTGATTACACCAGGTGTACTTCGATGTAAGCAGTGATACCAGGCACAGCGGTCTTTGCGTCACGGCTGCAACAACCATGATATTGCAACCGCAGGATCACATGCGGGGCAAGAAGCACCAGCGGCGCATGGCTCGCGCTGGCCTCGAGGGAGTGCTGCCGCCGCCCCAAGGCACCATGAGCACCGCCTTGTCGCACTCGTCTGGCAGCACGCCCCCGCCGCGAGCCCCCACCCCGCCATCCCGGCCAGGTACACTCGGCCATACAGTATGGGTGATGATCGTGTTGGCCATACTTTCTTTGGTGATGTCCATGGCTGACGTCCACTGTAGGCTACGGATTTCTCGGTTGACATGCAACCGGCTGTGCAGAAAGAGTGCATGAATGCTGCAGCACGATGTTGATGAGTTGCTGCCGAATGTCCAGGGTCTGCAGCGCTCCCGCCAAGCGGTGGCTGGCTCAGCATGTCCGGTGCCAGTCGCAGCGTGTCACGCGTCCCTTCGCTGCAGCGCATCAACTCCCTGCAACGGGTATGCCGCGATGACAAGTCTGCTCCGCTGCTGTCTCTCATGAAGTGTCAGGCCGCTGCAGCATGGAAATGGATGGTGACTCTTCTCGTCAAACACTGCGCTGCAAGCAAATTCATCATATGGCTGTTGCTGCACGATGTTGATGATGCTCTCCCTTGGCGGCCACAGGTGCCATCAGGGGTGCTGAACAGGGGCGAGGCGGCGGCACTGGCAGGCGGCCTGCAGCGCATGCCATCCGGCAACATCTACGATGGCTTCCCCTGCATCCGTGTCGGCGACTTTGTGCTGCCATCGTCCATGGACCTACGTGCGCTCTTTTGCTGACCTTGTGTCGCACCACGAAACATCTTGCGGCCTGCTCTGTGCAAGCTGTGTCTCAGCTGATGTGACGCAAGTTCGTGGCAAAGATTGTGCAAGCTTGCTGGGTCTCGCCATCATGTCTGTCCGAAACTTCTAGATGTTGGTCTTGACGCACTGCAGGTAAGTACCTGGACGAGGTGCAGGAGATCGGGGAGCTGTCGCCGCACCCGGCACAGCGAGTTGGCGCCCTGTTGCGGGCCGCCAGCCTTGCCGCATCGCAGGCCGCTGCTGCTGCAGGTGAGCCCAGCACCTGCAACATGCAGTCCAACCTGTCAAGCCCAGTGTCAACTGGACTGAGCAAACCATTTTTGGATCGACAGAGCAGGAAAGCGTGGAAGCTGACGGTGCCCCACAAGTCGCAACACACACCGACAGCGCAACACGGTCCGACCGCAGTGTGTATGTCCACAGACATGGTCGCATCGTCCATGGCGATGGCGTACGACGAGGACGGCCGGGAGTCATCGGTCGGCAGCGGCTCCCCGCGCCGCAGCCGCCACTCCTTCTCGACCCCAGGCTCCCGCTGCGCCTCGCGGCAGGGCTCCCGCCCGCCGTCGCCGCGCAAATATTCTCAGCCGCCGTCGCCCCGCAAGCGCAGCTCCTCGCGGCCGACATCGGCAGTCAGCGCCCCGCCGGCAGCACCGGCAGTGGCAGACGAGGCGGACAGCAGCGCCCAGCAGGCCGCGGGTGGCAGCAGCTATGCGGCCGGTGGCACGCAGGCTGGCAGTGTGCAGGCTGCCACTGCAGGTGAAGCGGCACAGGCCACACAGCGGGCCCGCAGTGCGCCTGCACAGGCAGCGGAGGTCGCACCAGTGGCGGATGCAGTCAGTGGTGCGGTGGCGCCTGCAGCAGGTGTGGAGGCGGCAGCGGCAGCGGCACAGCCGCCGGCGGACATGGAGGCAGTCATGGACAGCGCCATTGCCGAAGTCGCAGCGGCAGCCCAGAAGGAGCTCGCAGGTGCCTCCGGCGGTAGCAATGCCCCGCAAGCGGCAGCCGAGCTGGACGAGCAGGCAGCAGAGGGCGTCCCTGCCGCTTTTGCAGCAGAGGCTGATGGCGACGCTGGCGATGCGGCCGCCGAACAGGGCCCAGAGCAGGCGCCGGATGCGGCCTCGCTACGTGGCGCCACCGTGCGACGGCAGCTGACCTATGCCCAGGCGGCAACTCAGGCGCACTCGCCGCCCGCGAAGGATATGCTGGCGCAGCTGCAGCAGGAGGCAGTGAGCCCCGACAGCCGCCGCAGCAAAAGTGCAGCTCTGGCAGTCGTTGAGCCGCCGGCTGACGCTAGCGCTGGAGGCTCTGGCGACATGGAACAGGCCGTAGGAGGAACAGATGCCGTCTCAGCTGCTCCCGAGGCTGAGACAGATGCAGCGGACAGCGAGAAGGCGCCTGCCTTCGGCACCGGCAGCGACAGCAGCAGCCCCCAGCCTGTGGCAGCTGTCGAGGCAGCGGTCAGTGCAGATGCTGCCCCAGCCGCAGATGCTGAGCCAGCAGCCCAACCGGTGGCAGAGCCAGTGCCTGACGACGCTGCACCGGCATCGGAGGGTGCCGCAGCTGACGCCAGCAACACGCCGGCAAAGCCTGGGCTGGATTCGGGCGGCGAGGACGGCGAGGTTTTCTGCTGCGAGCTGTGCGACGTCACCACCAGCAGCCGTGCGCACCTGGAGGTGTGCTGTGCTGCATCTACATCACACCGCCATGATGCTGTCCTATCGGTGCCAATGCAGTCGCAGTTGCACCTGATACATCAGGTGCATGTGTCTGTTGTGTTTCCATGGCTGTTCGGCAGATCCAGGCTGCACCGCCACAGGCTCTGCCGGCAAAACCCAGTGCGAATGCGACTAACCTGCGCCTGCACAGGCGCACTTCCAGGGCAAGCGGCACCAGCGGCGGCTGGGCGAGGGCGGCGGCGGCGGCGGGGGCCTGCAGGCGTGCGCGCTGTGCCGGGTGACCACCACCAGCGCGGAGCACATGGCGCTGCACCTCGCCGGCCGCGCCCACCAGCGCAAGCTCCGCATCCTGGCCGTCCAGCGCCGCAAGGTACCCCCGCTGGCCGCATGTTCACTTCCCTTGATCCCCTGATGTTTCTGTGCCTCGGCAGGGTCCTCTTCGTTTCCAAGAGATGGACAGTTCCAGTCCTCTGCATGGCAGTCTTTTCTCAACATGGCTGCGCCTTCTGGCGGCAGTGCAATTGTTCTTCCCTCAACGTCCTGCTGCATGTGCTGTGCAGCCACTGTTTCTGCAGCCATTCGCAGTGTTGCCCAACATGGTGGCAGGCCCCGCAGGCGGGGCTGGACACGGACAGCGAGGCGGGCGGCGACGGCGGCGCGTCGGCGGCGGAGGCGGCGGCCACGGCGGTGGGCGCGGGCCTGGTGTACGTGTGCCGCACCTGCGGCATCACCACCACCAGCCCCGAGAACCTGCAGGCCCACTTCGACGGCGCGCAGCACAAGTGAGGCCTGCTGCCTGGCCGAGGTTCTCTTCTGTTTCTGGACTCAATGGCCTCATGCGACCTGCATCCTTTTTCAGCACGGTGTCATACCGTAAAGAACAGCTTTGCAGTGCACCATTGCAACAATCGTCAGCTGTCAGTCCTGGCACAAGAAGATTGAAAGGCTGCCATCTTCCAGTCAACCCAGTTGTCAACATCCCCTGCAGAAAGAAGCTGCGGCAGCAGCAGACGCAGGCGGACGCCCGCAGGCAGCAGCAGGCGCAGCAACAGCAGCAACAGCAGCAGCAGCAGCAGGCGCAGCAGCAGCAACAGCAGCACATGCAGCTGCAGCGGCGGGCGTCACAGCAGCACCTGCAGCTATATGGGCGGCCACCTTCACAGCAGGTCGGTCGTGAGCACTGCTTCTGCACCCTCTGAGGAGTGCCAGCCGGGCCGTGGTTGTAATCTGATGCCACGAGGACTGCTGACCATGATCGCCATGGGAAGCTCGACAACACTTTGACAGGCGAGGCCCGTGTTGATTGAGATCATGGCAACCCGGAATGTGCTCTCACATGGTGCACTGCAGGCACATCACATGGTGGCGCCGCTGCATGGCATGGCGGCGCCCATGCAGCAGCACGCAAGTGGCGGCGGGACATTCTTCCAGCATCCACAGCAGATGGCGCCACCAGTCGGCATGCAGGTGCGATCATGCATGGCCACATTGCGTTTCTGTCTGCTCAGCACTTCATCAGCTGAGCTGAAACGTGCTGATTTCATAAGTACTGCTATGCAGGCCCAGGCGGTACACTTCATGCAGCCGACCCACGGCATGGCCTTTGCGTCACCAGCAGGTGTGTGCCTGGCAGCTCCTCTGTTCACCCACGTACAATGCCTGACTCGACACAAATACCGTTAAAACGACAACCAGTAACGCATATTTGCGGTGTGCAGCAACAGCCCACGGAAGTCAGCGACAACAGACCTATGGAAGTCAGCAGCACCTACCTGTGGAAGTCATTAGCGCCACTGGTGCAACATTTCACCCACTCCTTATTTGGGTGTGCAGGCGCGGGTCCCGGCGTGGCTGTGCAGATGTATGGGCAGCCGGCGCAGTGGGGGTACCTGCCGCAGAGGCTGCTGCCCGCGGCGGCCCTGCAGCAGCAGCAGTTCCTGGCTGCGGCCGGCCAGCAGCTGCAGCCGCCGCCGCAGCAGCAGATGCAGCAGCAGTTTGGCGGCGGCGGCATCGCGGCCGGGCAGCTGCTGCACTTCAACGCCAACCCACACTTTGGCAACGGCCTGATGCACTGAGGCCGCGCTGCAGGGCGCCGGCAGTAACTGCGACAGCCACCACACTGCATGCGGTGTCAGAGTCGGCTGCGGTCCTGATGTATCACCTCTCCGGACCATCAGATGACTGCTCCAGAGCGCGGGGCAGTAAGTTGTCATCACAGCGAGTCACTGGACGGTCAGGAGGGAGCACGCGGGCATTGCAAGCATTGTACAAGATCTGCAATGTGCCGCGAGGGAGCTGCGGAGCTGTCAATGCTGAAGGACTGCTTACAATGATTGATCTGGTGGTACCTCAGACGGAGTCGGATGAAACGGTGGGTCAGTTCGGGGGACCTTTGTTTGTGCGGGATGCTGGTGGAATGGGAAGGAGAGTTTGGGGTGCTGAACAGGGCAGGATTAGGAGGGTGTGTCCCTGTCGTCTTCTTCATTGAACCCCGTCACTGCAGGGTGATGGGTGGCAGAGGTTAGTGGGTGTGGTAGAACCATGTTGCAGGCTTGCATTTAATGGGTGCGGGAACATTATCGCCCGCAGTTTGTGAGCAAACCTGTGTCACATGCCCCTGCTGAGCAGTTGTGTGGAATTGAGCTGAGTTGGGTTGGGTTGCTGCCACACTCATTCCTTTGGTTCGCAAACGACATTGACTGTTACACTTCAGGTCACATGCATGACCGCACCCATCCCGTTGTGCCCAGGCAACTATGCCCAGACAATACATTGCGTACTTCGAAAGCATCCACAGCAAAGGTAGAGATGATCAGAATAAAAATTTCAAGTCTCAGCCCAGGACGAAAGTGCCCAGCTCCATTTTGACAGCGTCCAGCATCTCCTCGGTTGCCAGGATGGAGCCTGCCCGGGCGACGGTGAACTTCTCGGGGGCCGCATCCGCAGCCTCCTGCACCGAGGGGTGCGTGATGCCCACCACATACACATGGCCGACCACGGCGGCGAGGCCCAGGTCGTTGGCGTCATCACACTGCATTGCAGGACAGCATGACTTCACCACGGTCACAGCCGCACCAGCGCGCGCACTGCGGTGAAGGCAGTTGTTCATGCAGCATTGCCCCACAAGACCTACACTGCCGAATGCATGCATGCAGATGGTGGCCTCAGAAACTGTATGACGCCACGAAACCCTGAGCGTTTCCGCTTCCTCCACAGTTGGTGCCGACAAATGCCTACCAGCAGGCGGCAGTGCGCTGGCTGCGCCCCCAGCCTCCGCATGAGGAACTGCGCCGCCGCCGCCTTGCCGCTGGTCGTGGGGTACACATCAGCCATGCCCAGGTTCCAGCTGCAGGTCAGGTACTGCGTCGTCTCTTGTAGCACTGCCTGCGGCCCAAGGCAATGCAGATTGCCTTGTCGCTGTCACAGGTCAGTCGCTCTGGCATTGCAGGCAGCAGCGGCACTTGTTGGATCAGTGTCCAGCAAGTCGATTGCTGGTCAACAAGTCGATTGCTGGGAAAACCCTGCAGCAGGTAAGACAGATGATGTCAATGAAATCGATCAGTGAATACACTATCGGATGCACCTGCAGCTCGTCGAGGCCTTTGCCGGGGGCAGGTTTCACGCGAAATGCTGTGGAGTAGTCCCGTGCATCCACCGCCCAGCCCTGCTCAGTGCAGCAATGCTTCTCTCAGTGTCTGCGAAGAAGTCTCACATGAAGAACCATATCTGCACTTCAATTCTTGTTGTGACACACGTGGTTGCTGCAGGGTCACAGTCGGTAGGCTTGGACAGAAGCCACGTGTATCCAGCAAGGTCCACACCTGCGCCTTGAGCGCGCGGAAAGCATCCCACAGCGGCCCCTGCCGCTTCTCCGGCGCAACACCTTCCTGGTCCGGCGGCCCCGCTGCAATGAGCATTCAGAGCCGTGTTTCTCCAGTAGCTGGAGCCAACGAAGGAGTCAGAATGAAGGGCTTGGCGACCGGATGGAGGGCGGGTGCACCGCACAGACACTATACTGGGTGTACATGCATGGGTTGCAGGTGTCTCACTGGCTTGCGTATGATGGTGCCTCCACTCCTGTGACAGCACAGCACGAGTCAGCGTGCTGCGACCACACAGGAGCTCACATTGCATCCGGCAAACACCTAACATCAATACTTGCCACTCACCAGATCCTCTGCAATTGGCGCCGCTGTTGGCAGCGTGTGGTCCTGCAACCCATCGAAGAATGCTTCTCTGGAAGTGCACATCTGACCACATCCAATGGCTCTGTTCAGTTCAGCTGCCGTGGCATTGTCAGCAGAGGCAGCCTGCGGGGGTGGTCGCTCACATGCCAGAAGATGCGGCCGCCATTCTCGGACACATATGCATCCGCCACCGGGAGGAAGGGCAGCCGCTGCAGCATTGTGCTGTTGCGTGCTCCTATTGAACATGACATCCACTCAGATTGAGCGCCTGGGGCATTGTGATGGTATACGGCGGACAGTGAGCAGCTGCCCAGAATCAGCCAAAGGCATGTGCAGATGCTTTCCTGCTGACGTGTCGCACTGACGATCACCTGTGACGATCACCGTCATGTGCGTCCTGGAGCGGAAGCCGGTCATTGTCGACAGTGTGTTGAGGCTGATGATGCCCTGCAGCCGTCAGCATCATCAGGGCCTGATGCTGCGCCGCGCCAAGCTGTGGACTCGCACTATGCAGAGATGCGTGCCAATGCAAGGACGACGCAGTGGTGAAAGTGAAGCCTGTTCTGCAGACCCTCACTTCGGTGCCGCACCTGCAAGCCTGCACTGTTGGGCGGAAGTGCAAGCACCTTGTGCCGCTTGCCACCCTGCGCAGCCCGAACCATAGCATATATGCATGCACATAGGTATATCGATGCATTCATAGGGCTCTGCTTGCAGATCCACAAGTGCCTTATTATGCTTTTCACCGTTAGGACCAGCCGTCTACACGGCGGCAGCGCGAAGCCTCTTTTGGCTTGCCGCACCTTGGCGGTATACAGTTGAAAGCCTGGATGCACCGACTCCTGCGTGATACTGCCATGCTCGTCCTCGTACGGCTCGCCTGCGGGTGACGTCGGGTAGTGGACTAGTGTGCCATCGATATCGCTGAATGTGACTGTCACCTGAGAGTGCACAGTACCCTGTCATTCAGCAGAATGTCACCAGCTTGTACGGCAAATGCGGTGTGAACAGTAGATAGCACGCACATGACTGAGATCCTTTGCTGCATTGCTGAATACATGCAAATGCTGAACTTCACATGAAATCAAATCTCCGCCTGAGGCAGAGATTGTATTTACGAGAAATCACCTTATGACCATCATTGGGTCGGCCGTACCGCGGGAGCATGTCCTGAAAATGATCTGTGGCTCAGCGATCTACAGCAGCAGTAGAGAAAGGTTCTTTAGAAACGTTTGTTACACAATCAAGAATCGCCATTCATTTGATGCGACACTCGTCAGCCATTGAGGCAACCCTAACGGCGCGGAATTGTATGGCAGCCAGCTGCTGAAGACAATTGGCAAGCATACCGGCATCAGTGTCGACGAGAATTGCATCAATGCATGGCATCGCCTCGTATCATGCACAGATCAAAGCACGCAGACACATAGCATGTGCACTTTGCAGGTGCAGTGTTTAACGTGCAGGTGCCGACCTGCAAATCTGATTCCCGGCGATGGGACCGCCGCAGGTGATGACCCGCTGATCAAACGTGACAAAGCATACAGCACCCGAGTCGCAGATTGTGCGCGTGTGTTGTCCGTCGCGTGCAGTGAAAATTGTTAAACTGAGAAGACCGATAATGCTTTTCTCGGCACCACAGGGCGGCAGCTCGAGTGCCAGCACATGCCTTATTTTACATCGCGCACTACGGTCCGTGATTCCGCGCTGCAGCCAACTGACGTTTCGCAACGACATTCGGTTGGCAAGTATCATCGCAACCAGTCCAGTGCATTGCCGTCTGCACACACATACATATCGGACGTGTGAGAAGGACAGTTGTCAGTTCAGTTGCATGCCTGCGCCAGAGAGTGCGGTCTGAAGCGCCCCGGTGGTGACAGACTCGATCAGTGAGGCTGGGTTGACAGTGTTGGTACTACAAAGGGGCCGGCTCTTACAAGTAGAAAGAGAAGAAGTGTGCCACAGCCGCCAGCATGCGGCAGCTCAAGCACCACGAGAAGAAGCTCCTGAAGAAGGTCGACTTCTTGCAATGGAAGAACGAGCACAATCTGCGGGAGCTGCAGGTGAGCGCCTGTAAATGTTTGGTTGCTTCCTGACAGCTTTTGGCGGCCGTGCACGTCATGCATGGAGCCTTGCAAGTGTGCGGCAACCACCATTCCTGCATGCCACTCTATGCACTGCTGCAGGTCATGCGGCGATACCACATACAGGACCGTGATGACTACACAAAATATAACAAACTCTGCGGCATGGTCACCAAGGCGACGAATGTCATCAAGAAGCTGGATCCGCAGGACCCCACTCGCATTGAGTTAACCGACCAGCTACTAGAGAAGTGAGCGCCTTGAATATGGGACTATGGGGAGAGCTACTTGTACATCGATTTTGTCAGGGACTTAGGTTTAGTGCCACTGCCAAGCGCTTCCAGTGGTGGAATGGCCTCTCGGCAAGCATGACAGGCTCAGTCGCTTGGCTGCAGGCTTTATGCAATGGGGGTCATCACGACGAAGAAGAGCCTTGTGCAGGTGCAGAACCTATGCCAGACTGTTGATGGCACATTGGCATGCAAGTCGCATAGCAGGTACACCACTGTATCACGTGTGCGCTCACCACAACCTGATCGTGCTGCAGGTAGAAAAGCTGTCAACAGCATCGTTCTGCCGACGGCGGCTGGCAGTGGTGATGGTGCGGCTGAAGATGGCCCAGACGCTGCGCGAGGCCATCACCTTCATTGAGCAGGTGCTGACCTCTTTTTGGAAATGGGTTTCACAAGTTTTGCACAACATAGCGGCTGCCTGGCTGTCCGCAAGCTCATGGAGAAGACCAGAGCTTGCAAAGGCTTTCATGCAGAGTGGTGCACAGTCGGCATGTGAACGATCCAACGCATCTGCAGGGGCACGTACGCATCGGGCCGGAAACAGTGACGGATCCTGCCTTTTTGGTCACCCGCAATATGGAGGACTTTGTCACCTGGGTGGACACCAGCAAGATCAAGCGCAAGGTCCAGAAGTTCAACGAGGTGGAAATATGCCCGGCTCTTGGGATGCAATCTTGATCAACTCACAATGCAGAAAGTATTTGTGTTGCTGCAGCCAACTTCGGTTCCATTCTTGTCGCCTTGCATCCTGCACATGGTGTCTGATGTGGGCAGGGCCAAAACACAATTTGTGTGTATGTGCAGGCGCTGGATGACTACGACCTCTTGCAGTGAGATGCGGAGAGGAGTGCGTGGTTTTGCTGAAGTGCAAAAGTGGTTCTGAGTCGTGTGCGTGTCAGCGTCCAGACCATTTGTTTGTCCTGCATGGTTTTGCTTTCAGTTTTGTCATCACTTCAGTCAGTCCAATGAACAATATCTGAAACATGCCATCCCAAACCAACGCCCTCACCTGCCGCAATGCTTTTGTAATGGTTTGTTCATCATCAACTCAAAACTTTGGTAACAAAACTTTGGTCAACGCTGCCCATGCTCTGCAGCCCTCCTTCACTCTGAAGGTGTCGAGGAGGCTGTCAGCTGTTGGAGAATTAGCCATGCTGTGCAAGCAGGCCCTGCAGTCCATTCCAGTCAAGGCGCCTCAGCAGGTACTGCACCTGCACATGCACATCCGCTAGCTCTGGGATGGCTTCTGTCGTCATGCGCATCTCGTAATCCAGTCGTTGCGAAGCAAGCCTGCTTTGACCTGTCGGCAGGCACTTCCAGTGCATAGTTCAGTGCATATGGGCACTGCCGTCGACGCACCTGGACCTGCTTCGTCATGGGCATGACCCACTTGTCGTACAGCATCGCGATGGTCTCGGGCGCCACCTTGAGCCGCCTGCCGCCGCCGCCGCTGCCGTTGGCGTCCTCGTTGCAAGGCTGCGACTGCTGCGCTGGGGGGCTGAAGTCCTGCCCGTAGGTGGCGGCCTTTGCACGGACGCGGTCCACCACCTGCAACATGGCAGTTGCCGGGCCCATTGTTCGTCATCCCGGCTGAAGCGTGCAGGTGGTCTGATTGCCTGCCTGACAGAGGGTGCTCAAGACCAATCGGGCCGACAAGGCGATCATGCCTCCTTGCGACGGTGTTGTCTTGACCGCCGACTAATTGGCCAGGCCTGCAGACAGGATGCCTAGAGGAGAGATGCCCAAGCAAAAACAGAGTGCAGCTAGAGACCATAGGAGCCCGCAGCAGGAGGAGTACATGCGACGATGCACCTTGAGCTCGACGGCGCGGTCGGTGAGGGCGTCCATGATGCCCTCCGCATCGCGCCGCCGGATGAGCTCTGAGTACTTGGCTGTCTGCGACTGGAACTTGGCCTCCGCCACAAACTTGCCGTAGTGGATGCGTTTGGACAGCGCCTGAGCAGCGAGGGCGCCAATGCACTTGACGAAGTCCCACAGACTGCATTACAGGGCGGTGTGCTGGACCTGCTCCTGACTCGAGTGGCACCGCAGGGCATGCACTGTTCCCACCAGATGCATGAGATGCATGGATGCAACAGCTCACTCTGCCAACAGGATGCACAGCATGGTGGAGTGCGGCACCTGGAGGCACAGCACATCGTAGCAGGCGGACGAGCCGTAGTTGCCGTCGTCGCCGCCGCCCGTGATGCCCGGCAGCAGGTGCCGCAGGTACATGTCCATCACATCATTGTTGATGTTGATCTGCTTTGCATATGGCGCCAGCACCTGAGGGGCAGAGGCAGACCATAGTTGAGCTGATGTGTTTCAAGGCGCCAAGGCCGGTCACTGCTGCTGCAGCGAGCCCATTCGCACCGACGGGCACATACCCAGTCAACCGATGATGGCAACCCCACAGTCCTATGTAGCGCAGCCCCACCTCTGGGTACTTGAGCGGCGGCAGCACGAGCGCCGGCACCGCATCCGGGTAGAATGCGTGCTCGTCGGGGCTGGTGAATCGCCGGATGCGGCCATGGATCTGCTCCGTCTGCCGCAGGATGTACTCCAGCAGCGAGTAGCGGCGGCCGTCGGCGGCGAACTCTGGCACCGGCACCGCATCTGGCTGGTACACCGGCGCGTTGGCGGCGAATTGCGCACGCTCGATGACGCTGAAGATGATGGTGTCCTCCTGTCGGATTAGCGCGTCCCTGATGTTGTCCAGCTCCAGCTGGGAGCTGAGGTCCAGAGACTCTGTCGCGGTGGCGGACGCAAAGGCGCTCACGTCGCCGGCTGAGCGCGACCGCTCCACTGCCTGGAAATTGTCAGGCAGCGCACAGCGTCTCCAGAGAGAGAACAGTGTGAGGCAGTGACATTGCGTGAAATGTGGCGGCGTTCCTCCGGTGCCCGGCTCGGCATGCAGCATTCCGCATGCATCAGTCCTGTACTTGATCGACTTTCACCTGGCAAGACGGCTGCCTCGCACTTCTGTCTCTTGAGAATGGCCTCCGCCACCGGTTCCAGCTGTCCACAACGGAAGCCACCTCCCTGTGCCGCTGCTGGAATGCTGCTGGCGCTGCCGGCATCACTGGTGGTGTGATCAGCAGGGAGGTCACCAGAGCCATGCCCGCTTACAGAACTGTTGATCACAGAACCACTGCTGCAGCGAACTACTTGCTGCTCCGCCGGCACCACGACCTGCCCATCGATTTACATGCTGCGAAGTACGGGTGTGCAGGATCCTGCTGAAGGCCCTTGGCAACCGCTGCGAAAGCAAGTGATGGTCTCAACGGGTCTCAGCTTGCGTTTGTGTGAGCTTATGCTTCTGCGAATGGCTGTATGTGGTGATGGTTGCGCGATCACGGTTCTGATGTGGCTGCCGTCTCGGAGCAGTCAGCACACCTCACACGGTTTCTGCAATACACGTCCATAAATGCGTTTACAAGCAAACTGTGAGACAATCCCTTGTAAGCTGATCGACGCAATCTGCGTGCTGCTCACAAAGTTGCTGTTCGCGAGCTTCACTTCCGAGAGGGCCGCCCGCAAGTCCGACATTCAGAGGCGTCAGAGAAGTCCATATAGCTTGCGTACTATTGCTCCGATTACATCCTTTCAGCTTCTGGAGGCAGGCGCGCCCCATCCAGTTGGCACAGGTTCAGCAAGGAGTGCTGCCGCAGGCGGCACAAGCCGCTCATGCGTGTTGGTCATTGCAGCAGATTCATCGCCGCCTGATAACGCTGCTGAGACAGTGAAGCACACAGCCAGATGCCGTCCAGCA
This sequence comes from Tetratostichococcus sp. P1, assembly GCA_036584455.1. Taxonomy (NCBI): domain Eukaryota; kingdom Viridiplantae; phylum Chlorophyta; class Trebouxiophyceae; order Prasiolales; family Stichococcaceae; genus Tetratostichococcus; species Tetratostichococcus sp. P1. The sequence goes on from BTPI01000011.1 coordinate 730,474, forward strand.
AGCGCAACAAGCTTGGTGCGTCCGTGCCCAACACTCATGCGCATGTGGCACGTGCCGCTTGAATCTTTCCCACAGCATGCCCAGCGCACGCCTGCCTGCTGCGCAGTGACGCTGTCAAAGGTGAAAAAGAAGACAAAGGAGTGGAAAGGCGGCCTCATCGTCACAGTGCACAAGCTGCTCGAGGAGTGAGTAATTGTTGCGCTTCATGTGCCGCCTGGTCCTCCACACAGTATGCACATGAGCAGGTGCATGTGGGCGGGTGGACATGCAACAGGAACATCAGCACGCGTGATCGTCGGTATGATTGCTCCGCAGGTACCCTCATGTGTACCTGTTCCGCTACCAGAACATGCGCAATGACAAGTTCAAGGAGCTGCGGGAGCAGGTCCAGGCGCACAGCAAGTGCGCTTTGTTGGAGAGATGATGTGTATCAGATATGCATGGAGGGCATGATCGTTGACCGTCTGACGGCCTGTGCAATGACGGCCTGTGCAATATTGACACATCTTCTCCGCAAGGAAAACTGACATGCACCTGGCTCGACAGCAGCTGCCGAACCTGCCTGCAGGTTCTGCATGGGCAACAACAAGGTGCTGAAGGTGGCGCTGGGCAAGTCGGAGCACGACGAGCACAAGCCCAACCTGCACCTCCTTAGCGACCGCATCGCCGGCAAGGTCGGCCTGTTTTTCACCACGCTGCCGCGCGAGGAGGTGGTCCAGCTGTTCAGCACCTTCGAGGTGAGCGTCCTGGCGGGTTCTCGCCGGTGTCCGGTGCTGCTCACGGGTGACTCGTCGTGCCAGAAGCTCAGGGTCTGTCATGGGGTTTGTGCAGTTCAGAGGGCAGGGCGCCGCCCACGACCATCCGACCAACGCTTCACGCTATGGCGTGTGTCGCTGCAGGCAATGGACTATGCGCGGGTAGGCGCCAAGGCCACGGAGGACTTTGAGCTGCAGGAAGGTCCCCTCGAAGGCCCTCTAGGTGCGCATATCGTGCTTTAACAATGTCTTAAAGCAATGTCTTCACAACGTCTTCGTCTGATGCCTCTGCTGCTTACCAGCAGCGGCTGTGTTATTACCTTTGACATGTTGGCGACTCTGACCCGCTTCAGCAGCTGGCCATGCGTGCTCCTGCACATTCCGTGTGTCAACTGCCTTAGGCTTTTGAGTCACTGCTGTGCAACCATCACATGGTGCACCTGACGTGCAGGCCCGCTGCCGCACACGCTGGAGCCAACGCTGCGGAAGCACGGTCTGCCGTCGAAGCTCAACAAGGGCATTGTGGAGTCGATAGCCGACTTCAGGGTGTGCTCCGCGGGCGAGCGCCTGTCCGCCAACCAGGTGCGTGATGCGTCAGGCTTCCAGGTGCCTCTAGGTGTGCACTTTGATCTGCGGCAATGTGCAACGACCGTGGTGCAAAAGCCTCATCACTGCCTGCCCGCATGATGCGCAGGCAGCACTGCTGCGCATATTCGATGTGAAGATGGCGGCATTCAAGATGCGGCTGTTGGCCGGGTGGGATGCGGACGGTGAGACTGCTGTGAAAAATTGAATTCAGGCATCCGTCTCCGTCCTAGGTCCACACAGAAACGGATGCGAATCAACTTCCCTGGCCTCTTGTCGCAGGCACCTTCGATGAGCTGGGCGATGCGGACAATGAAGATGATGAGTCGGACGATGGCGAGGACGGTGGCGTGGGGGCGCTGCCGTGATTGCAATTGCACGATCAGGTTGCAGAGACCAAGGTCGTTCGTCCCAGAGTGGTCTGTTGGCATAGTTTGCAGGATACAAAATCGGATGTCGATGGAGCAAATGAATGCTGGCAGACACTACACCCCTCTGACTACACCCTGTTCGCCCCCAGAATCCTGCTCAGCATATCATCTGCGAATCCCGATCTTCTTTATCATTTTTCCCCTCAGTCGCCAGTCTGACTGAGAATTTCTTCTATTCTATTGGCATTGAGCGCGTCATACCAGCCTTCTCCTGCCAGCATCGACGTCTCACACTTGCTGCAACGTTTCAACTCGCCAACCTGAGGTCGCACACACTCCTGAGGTCTCTACGGTCGCCTCTCGGTGCACCAAACGCGTCGGATCCAGCAAGGCAGCCCTGGTCCTTCTGTCTGCAGCAGCAACGGCACTCGCAGCAGCGCCTGTTGCAAGGCAGGAGGCTACACTATCGAGCCTGACCGCTGACGCGGCGCCAGGCTGCGCCTACCCGTGCTGCTGACACCAGCGGTCAGCAAGCCAACTGAGCTGCTGCTACAACAGGCTCCGCAGCCGCCGGCGCGGCCGCAGCCGCAAGGCGTCATGGATAGACTTGCAGGCTCGGCTCTGCAGCGTGGCGTGCCGGGCCTCAATGGCCAGCCGCGCGTGCAGCTGCGCTGGCAAGCCCGAGGTTGTCCAGTCCATTGCACAGCTGGTCCCAGCGTGCCCCGCAAGGGCAGCTCGGGCGTACAGTGCAGCGCTAGCTCTGGCGTGCAGGACCGGGTGGTCAGCACGCGGCAACGCGAGATCAACGAGGCACAGCCGCTGAGTTTGAGCGACTGGGACAAACTCAGGCTGCGGCGCGTTGCTGGCGAATCCAAAATTGTGCCTTTCCGCCGTCGGTTCCGAACACTCTCAGGTATGTCGTGTTGCTGTGTCCAGCGGCTTGTTTGTTGATGGCGCGCCATGCGAGGCTCCAAGGCAAAAGTGCAAAAAAGACAACAAGTATCTCGGGGCACTTGCCCTCTCTTTGCTGGGTGCTTGCACACTGTGAACCTGCGACTGCACGCAAAGGTTGATGATCCATTGGCAACCGCTTCTGTCTCCGCTCCCGCAGAGCCTCAACAACCGGAGGCACAGGTGGCCGTGATCGAGCCCGAGCTTATACCCGAGCCTGAGGTTGTCGAGGCCGAGGTGGTTCCCGCGAGGCAAGAGGACGACCAGGCCGCCGACTGGAAGATGGTAGTCGGCCTGTCCGCCCTGCTGGCCATGATCTGCAGCGTGGACCGCGCCGCCATGTCAGTGGCGCTCGGCCCCATGGTCAGTCCGAATGACGGCGCTTTGCTCCGTGCTGCTGGCGCCTGTTTCCAGCACGCGCAGCGTTGATGTGGTGCTTTCTCAGCCGTTTGCAGTGCTTGTGAGGTAGATTCTGCCATCTCAAGCACAGCCAATTCCTACAGGGCGAGGAGTTCCTGTGGTCTGACACCGTCAAGGGCACCATTTCCTCCAGCTTCTTCATCGGCTACACGCTCACGAACTTCGTCGGTGCGTGTGCAGCATATTGTATGCTTTCTACCTTCAGCAACATCCGTTGTTGTGTCTGTGACCTCATCGTGTAGGCACCGCTGGCAGCATTCATGGAGGCACAGTAGTTGATGTTTTTGCATGTCATTTGCTAGGCGGCTATGCAGCGACACGCTTCAATCCAAAGGCGGTGCTGCTGGGCGGCGCATTGGTGTGGAGCACCTTTACGCTGCTGACGCCGGCCATGGCGGGCAACCTGCCGGCGCTGCTTGCCACGCGCGCCGCAATGGGCTTTGGCGAGGGCGTCACCTTCCCGGCCATCAGCAACCTTTTTGCCAAGTGCGTGTGCCATGTGGAATGTGTGCTTTGTGTACGATCGTGATCCGCATCCACTCATGACAGCCCACATGATGTGTTCAGATATCGGCCGCCCCAGAGAGGGTGCACTCCGGCGCTGTTGTGCTGCACGGCCTTCACCCGACCTTCTCGTGGGTTTGGCTCCACCTGCGTTTCTGACACATCCATCTGCCTGGACTGCAGGTGGGTGCCGAAGGGCAACCTCACGTCCAGCCTGTCCATCGCCTTTTCGGGCGGCCCGGTTGGAATCATCGCAGCGCTGCTGCTGGCGCCCGCGGTCATCGACAACCTCGGCTGGCCGTCGGTGTTCTACATCTGCGGCGCCACCGGCCTCGCGTGGGCAGCATTCTGGCAGCCGACAATCCCAGAGCAGCCGCCCTCGCCGCTGGCAGCGGTGTCCTCGACTGGTGAGGCCCAACTGCGACAAGCAGTGTGACATGCAGAGGTGCTGGTAATGGACAAGCCACAGTATTGCATGTCATGACGACCAACTCCTGTTGGCGACCCAAGTTGGCCGTTGGTAATCATAGTAACATATGCAGACCTGCCGGACGTTGCCGCACCGACGGCCTCCATGGAGGAGACGCCTGTGCGGCTGAGCGATGTCCCGTGGGGCGAGTTCCTGCGCACGCGGTCGCTCTGGGCGCTGCTGTGGCTGCACTGCAGCCACAACATGGGCCCGCTGATCTGCCTATCGTGGTGAGCCCTCTCACGTGCTGACATGATGTCCTTCACATGCAAGACTGGTGCTGTGCTTCCCATGGCTGGAGCGCATGTAACTAAGCTTGCTCAGGCCCAGTGTGTTGGCAGGCAATGATGTCACTGCTGTTTCCTTTTGCAGGATGCCCACGTACTACGCCACAGAGTTTGGCCTGGATGTGGGTCACTCTGCGGCGCTGTCGGTGCTGCCATGGGGCCTCAACATCGTGTGTGCAAATGTCGCTGGCATCGTGGGTGACAAGGTGCGTTCGTGCTGATGGTCACAAGCGCTGAACTCTGTGCCCATGATGCTGTATCCATTGAAGACGCTGGATTTGATCGTGTGACGCGTGTCTTCGATGTGCCAACTGCCTCCTGTCAGCCAAGCTCCTGCATGTGACCACATGTCTTACCCGCTGGTGGACCGATATCTGCAGATGCTGAACGACTGGGGTGTGGACCGCACGCTGACGCGCAAGCTGATGCAGGCGCTCGGCAGCATGGGCCCCGCCGCCTGCCTGTTCGCCCTCGCAGCAGACCAAGGTGCAGCTCCCTCTGGTGTAGCATTCTCATGATCGCTCGAGTACTGTGCTCGAGTTCAGTTCCTGGTCATCATAAGCAAGAGCTGTACTGTACTGGTGGCTGCCAGTCATGCTCGTGTGAATGATCCAGCACGTGTGCACAGCGCCTCACATGTCCGTCCAGCCATTGTGATGAGCATTCTGCCGCATCCGCAGGCGAGGGCCATGGCATGGTGTGGAGCGTGGCGCTGCTGTCGGCGACGCTGGCGCTGGGCGGTTGCCAGTCAGCTGGGCTGGGCAGCAACCACCAGGACATCGCGCCCCGCTGGTGTGCATAGCGATCAGCAATGACGGCTCCTGCTGGGAATTTGTCGCTCAAGCGCAAGCTTGTGATGCTTGGTCTGTGTTCAGTGTTCAGTGTTACCGTGCGGCTTGGGAGTGCAGTGCACCCCAGAATGCCGCCGAAGCTATTGGTCTGTGTTCAGAGATTTCGTTATGGTCGCACACCACTCACAGCTGTGGGTCTCGTCCTTGCAGGGCCGGCATTCTGTTTGGCGTCACCAATGCGTGCGCCTCCATCATTGGCATTGGCGGCATCATTGGCACAGGTACATTGTTAGTAGCGCCATCATCTACTGCCAACAAGCTCCTACGACTGTACAAGATGTTAAGCCTCCATGGCAGGATTGAAATGACCTTGAGGATGCCACAGCACAGCAGATTGGCAGCATTTGCTGGTCACTACTCGACACTGCTGTCTCGTGACCTGTGCAGGTCTGCTGTTGGACAAGACCCACTCGTGGACCGCAGTCTTTGGCATGGCGGCCGCGGTGTACACCGCTGGGTACATCGGCTTTGCGCTCTACGGATCGGCCAAGCAGGAGTTCGACTGAGCGCTCACAGCTCGCCACCCACAGCCAACATGCCGCTCGATGCGCGCATCTTGGCGGGGCGACTGTACTGGTGTTGCAGCACACCAATGTGTTTGGCGGCCGCGATCGTAGAAAAGACTTCAGCAGCAGTCGTCAGGCGTGTTGCAGTCCAGGGGGCATTTCCGCCCCCTGGGGCTGCCGCAAAGTTGTGTGGCGCTCTGCCACTTGGCAGTCAGGGCCTCCCCATATCACTCTGGTCAGAGTACAGCATCCGGCGCGTGGGAGTGAAGGCGTTGCCCGATACTTGTTTATTTTCTTTGCATACGAACCCATCGGAACCCAGGATCCAGGACTAGGAGAGATGTCGGTCGGTTGGTGGTGCGGCCGCAGCGGCGCACCATTCTAGTGAACAGGATACTTGTGCAAGTGCTTTGAACCCCGTGTGCGATGTATAACGTATTGTGTGCGCGTGCGAGGCTCGTGTGTGTGTGAACACACCTGATATTGGTGCCTCGGCCTGTTGGTCGGCACGGCAGCTGTTTCTTTGGCTTCGATGCATTAGCTGCTAGCTGTGTCGGCTTTGTTGAGACCCTTGCAACTTGAAATGGGTGCTTTGGACCCTTGGAACATCGTTGTGGAAACCCATTGTAAACAAATCACGTCCGAAAGCCACAGATTGCAACACTCCACCTTCAATTGTCTCTGTTGCAATGTCTTGGTCGCCCAGCCTCAGGCCCTGCAAGCTACCTGGCTGACGTGCTTTGCAAAACCTAGAAAAAGGTGAAGCTGTCAATGTGGCATCGTCCTCGACCCAAGCACAACGACGGACTTGCGCTTTCCACGCTGCTCGTGGCCGGCGACAGCCGCAACCTTCAGATGCTCGTCCACTCGTCGGCGGCAGCGTCCTCATCGTCAGAGTCTTCGAAGTCGAGGTCCGCCATCTCCGCGGCCGCATGCATGGCCGCCAGCCCCGTCAGCTCCTCCAGCATCTTGGGCTCCTGCGGGTGTCAATGCAACTTTAGCATGCAGACATTCGCTTCGCTCCGTCATTTCATTTGCCACGGCAGTGTCTGGAGGCACCATCCGCTATGATGACATCCGAGGCATGTTGAGATGATTCGCTGTCACATTTGATGGACTCGTGGTCAGATCTGCATGACATTCTCGGCACAAAGGCGACCCTTCCACCCATCCAGACCTACGCAGAACGATTCCAGGGACGCCCAACCGCAGTGCGGACAGCAGCCAGGGCCAGCCGCCGAAGCGCTACATAGCAATAAGAAATCCCAAAGATTTATTCAATAGGCATGGTTAACCACCTATAAATCATGTCAGGCACAGCGAGATGCAAGCTGGCACCCACCCGCAGCGCTGACAGCAGCCAGGGCCAGCCGCCAAAGCGCAGCGCGGCCACCACCGCGGGCGAGCAGGCGGTGCACTGCGAGAAGGCCGCGCCCGTGAGCGCCAGCTGCCCAAAGCCGCCCAGCTGCCCCCGCAGCATGTGCGCCGGCGGCCCCAGCGCCGCGTCGCCCACCGCCTCCGCCTGTGACGTACCGACTTCCAGGTCAGGACTGCCAGCTGTCACAACTTGACTATTGGTTTGCCGGGCGTGCACTGCCAAGGGACATTGCCCAGCTGGTCCTGTAGCATGTGGGCTGGCGCCCCAGCGCCGACTCGTTTACCGCCTCTTCTGATTCAGCTTAGCATGCACAGGCAGCCTGTACTGAAGATGCAGGGCAGTGTGCATCTGAGCGCATCTACTGCACTGCTGCAATGCTCCTCAGAGGTTGCCATAGGACAGCTCATGGCAAGCTCAACACACACACTCACACGGTGCAAAGTGCGCATTTCTGTCGAGAGCACACCTGCAGCGTCGCGGCCAGTAGCTCCACAGCCAGTGCGCCAGCGATCGGTGCCAGCCCCGGCCGTGCCACGGTGCACTGCACGCAGCAGCAGCGTCTGATGATGTTCCTTTCCATGTTGCCGATGCTGATGGGCCATTGCCATGTATGCACAGCACGGACACAACATTCGGACCTGCATGTTGACTTTTGTCAACATGGCCTGTGTCATGCATGTCGTATCATAGATCTGCATACGCATACATGTGTTTGACCCACCTGCTGGTCGAGGGCGCGGCCTGCAGTCGAGTCCAGCGGCGCGACGACGTCGTTGCAGAAGTAGCAGCCCAGGCGGCCCCGCACCGCGCCCGGGCAGCCGGAGTCACCCACCTGCAGGCGCTCAGGCCCCTGCCCCGCCGCATCGCCCTCCCGCTGCGCGGCGCCGGAGGCGGCGTCCTCGGCGGCCGCCGCCGCCGTCACGGCGGCGCCGAAGCTGCTGCTGCCGTCTGCGCTGGCATCGGCAAGCAGGTCGGGCACCGGCCGGGGCGGCAGCGGTGGGCTGCCGTGCCGCATGACCTGCGCAATCGCTGCGGTTGACGCCGTCACCCCTGGAGTTTCCGGCGCATTGCAACAGCGTTGTGTTGCTTTCACTATTCTTCAGGGCATAGAAAACATCAATGCAGAACAAAGTCGTGCAAGGCAAGCTGCCCACCAGGTAGCTGTCGAAGCCGAGCGCTGCGTTGATGGCCAGCTTGCCCGCAGACGCCGCCATCAGTGTGGGCAGCCACCTGCAGGTGCAACGAGACAGCAATGTCTCGCACCCTCCCTTTAGCAAATGGCGGCAACAGCAAAGGAATCTCCGAGCAGAGCCTCAGGTTTTATGCTTCGTCGGGCACTCGACAGCACCAATTCGCCGTGAGTTGGCTGAGGAAGTTGCGACGAGTGCCATGTGCAATTCAGCTGCGGCACAAGCAGCTTACCGAGCTTCCCGTGTGTCCAGCAGCAGGAACACTGCATCGTGTTCCCTGATGAGCGCCTCCAGTGTTTGAGCATCCTGCCGCACAGCCGCCTCCTCGCCCTCACCGATCATGTGGCCCGGCATCGGCACACTCAGGTGCACCCCGCTCGTGTTCACAGATGGGAAGATGGCCTGCATGAGAACCAAACGACGACGGACGCGTCTTGCAAGGAGATAGCGGCAGCTATACTTAGTTGAAGCATGCCTCCACAGCAGTGGCTCGGCGCAAGTTTAACAGCAATGTCATGTGCGACCACACTCCGTCAGAGGTTGTAGTTGATACAACCAACTCGGTTTCGTCAGCCAAATACCTTGAGCGCCTCTGCTGCCGCCGCTGCCTTGGGCCGGCCGCCACCCAGGCAGTCGTCGAAGTTGTACAGCGACTGCCGCACAGGGTTGCTGTACGACACCCTGCATGCGCCATCACCATATGCAGTCGGCGTTCATCCGATGAGACCAACCACACAGATCCGTTGATTCTTTGCTTGCTTTGTAATATGTGTCGGACGCATTGGACCAAGCTGCTGTACCTGGAGTTGTCTACAAAGGTGATGGTGCGCACCCCCCACCCCAGCAGCGTCCTTGCCACCGCACAGCCCAGTGTGCCTGCCGACCGCATGAGTGTGTATCTAGGTTGAAGGCATGTCTCTGTGTGATGATGCTGTGCATTCTGTGTCGCTCAACATGTGTGTTTGGCAATGCCGTGCACATGCTGCCTCCAATCGGTGCCCTACATGTGGACGGCAATGTAGCTGAAGGTGTGGCTACAAGCATCCCACATGTACACATTCCCATTGCTTCATTGCTTCTTGGGAAGCAATGGCGAAAAAGCGACAAAAGCGAAGAAACATGTCTGTCTGGCTGGAGGGTTTCATATCTTGCGATTGGGGCATCCACCTGCGCCCAGCAGCAGGCACTTGGTGGCGGCCAGGCAGCCCAGGTCCAGCGACGGCGCGGCCCGCCACTTCATCAGCTTCAGGTTAAGGTCCGCTGCGCCCTCCGCCTGCTTCACTGGATCCATGGCCTCCGACAGGTCCACCTGCTCAGATGAAGTTTTGAAGTTGGCGGCACAGCTCAGGGTTTTGACGAACCACTGCCTCAGAAACGGCAGGGCAACTGAACAATGGCAGCCCTCAGACGAGAATGGAGAATCTATGTACGATCGACACAGCCTCGCGACTCAAGTTCGAATGCGCCACGCAGCACATCCCAGTCATTGGGCCCTATCCTAAACCCAAATCGCACCTGGCGGGGCGCTGCCTTTCCACGTGCTCCTGCCTCCCAGCCCAGCGCCGCCGGCGCTTCACCCTCACCCTGGCACCAGCCTGCCGACAGTTCACACCAGCATGCTTTAAGTCTGTCAGACGTGGCAGCAGTCATGCTTCCTTCAACTTGCGCACTGTGAGCTCTGCAGGTGACATGACTGCAGCGCAGTGGTGAGGCAGCTGTGGGCAAATGCATCGAGTGCTCGCCTTCCGGTATCTCCGGAAGCTGCACATTGAACAGCAGGCTGGCTTCAGCGTTGGGCTGACCGCCCTGCAGCCGCAGGCACACCACCTGCAGCCGCCGCAGCCCAATCTTTGCGGCTGCGGCGAGAAGCGCATTCCGCAGTGGCCTGTGTAGCGTCAGGTCGAGTGGCCCTTCATGCTCAATTGCTGTAGAGTGGTGTTCCAAGTGCAGTTGTTGCCTTCGTCACAGACTTGTTCGTCAGGATATGCATCGCCAGGTCATGTATCGTCAGGATATGCATCCGGAGGTGCACCACGCAGGATGCGCTGGGGCGCTGCCAGCGTCGGCGCAGGCCAGCAGCACTCCGGGTGCCTGCGTGCCGCCATTGCCACTGTCCTGCGCCTCAGCTGCAGGATCCGATGGCAGCACCTCCTGCCACTTTGCCAGCGGCAGGCACGCCACGCAGCTGCCTGAGGTATGTGCAAAAACGCGTAGTTTGCTCTGCTTCAACATTGTAGAATTTGGCAAGCCTTCGTTTGCATGTTCAGCTGAGGGGCAGCAGCCTTTGGAGAATTGGCAGCATGCAATCGTAGTTGAGCCACACTTTCATCTTCATCTGTTGTACATCGTCGCTCACCTGGGCGCAGCACAACCAGCCAGAATGGCTGGTGTTCAACTGATGAGCCACGGGTCGCTGAGCTGGCAGCTGTCGCAGTCCACTGCTCACATGACTCAACCAAGTCTGCCGCCCCATCGCCGAAGGCAGCGGCCAGGCTGACCGCGGGGCTGCTCGTGAACGGCACCGGCGGCTTCAACGCAATGAATGAGAACCTACGAACGTAAATGAAGAAATTCTGAACAGGACATGGCAACTGTCCAAGCTGCAGAGCGCTGAGTTCGGTGTTGAAAGATGCATACATGCGAGGCATCACTGCATCCGCTGCACCAGTAGAAGAATTTGTAGTGCTTGAGGTCCGCATAGGTCAGCAGCAGGAAGCGGTTGAGGGCGGTCGGTTGCTCCAGCGCCTTGCCGCTGCGGATATTTTGCCAGATCTGCTGTGCGACCTGCAAGTGCAGCGGGGATCCATTCAATCCTGATGCATTCGATCGATATGCTGTGCTGCAATAGCATGATCAAACACATGCAGCATGGCATGCAAGCTCGCCTGATGAGCTGCGGCCTGCCTGTCGAAAGCCCTGAAGGCGTCCAGGCTGTTGACGTTATGAATGATGCCGTCCTGCAATACCCCATACTGCACAGCAAGGCGAGAACCTCTGTTTCCACATGCATTGCGCAGCTCCTCCAGAACAGAATCGCTTGGGTATACAATTCGCTCGATGTCATGACTCTGCTAATCAGAAAGCACAGTCCAGAGGATTGACAATGGAGTCGCACTGGTGGGCTGGCGCCTGTGCCCTCAAAGGAACCCTGGTCTACATGCAGTGCGGGCGGGACGCCAGTCCCTTGCGACAGAGAGTACCAGCCTGCGTACGCACACAGGGTCAGCACGTGATTCTGGCTGCAATGTATGCCATGCGTGCCGCACGCCGTGCTGTGTCATGGCCGCAAGTGCATGTCAGCCCCTCTGACGCATTGCATACCGCGCAATGGCAGCGGCGCCTCGGATAGACCAAGCTGGTCCAGCTTCAGCTCCTTCAGCTTGGTCCAGAAGGTGGCGTCCACCGCGCTCTGAGCATACAGGCATGGAAGGAGGCGTGAGGGCGCTGTTTAGACGTGACGTATGAGTCAGGGTGCAGAGCGCACGCGCTAATGCAGACTTCAGCGCACCTGCAGGGTCTGAAACTGCAGCACGGCATGCTCGGCGGCCATGTTGGAATGTTCTGGGCTGTACAGAGCCGGTGAAAACCGAAGCACAGTCAGGTTTTGCTTCCGAAACCTTCACTGCCTCAACACCCAAGACAGGCAGCAGTTCAGAGCTGAGTCAGTGTGGCCCCTCGGAAAGGGTCAGTGGCATCTCTGAGTTGTCGATGCACACGAGATGCGCAACTTGTGGCAAATGGCCGAAAGCCAAACGAGCGAAGGTCGAAGTCTCGGACAGGCTTTGCCATGGAAGCAGCTGGCTTTGCTGCTTCCTGTGCAAGCAGCAGCTGCCGATTGGGCCGCTGCGCACGCGCAGATACTTGTTTGCATCGTCTGTGGTCATGGGTGGCTGCAGTCTGGTGGCGCAGTGGAGCTGCTGAATTGTCACCCGGAATCATTCTTACGGCTGGCTTGATCGCGAAGCCAGCCCTTGCACCGTTCGTCAGCGCCAGCAATGGACAGGAAAAAGCGCAAGTGGGATGTTGCTGCTCCAGCTGGCGGGGCTGCTGGAGCGGCGCCAGGACGGGCTGGCATTGGCTCCACAGGCGCAGGGGTGCCAGCTCAGTATGCCGGCTTTGTGACCGGTCAGGGCCTCGTGCAGCAGCAGCAAGCGGCGGCGCCTGCAGCATCGGTGGTGCCGAAAGCCGCATTCACGCCGGGGCAGCCGCTGGGTAGCGACATCATTGCCCGAGCGCAGGCCGGTGCCGCTGCGGCAATGGAGAAGATTAACCGGGTGTGCCTGTATCTCGCTCACAGCATTGGAGTGGACCACTCGAGCACTTGGACATCCCTTCGCTTATGGTGTCATCTTACGATGCCCGGAAGGCGTGCACCGATTGACAACCATGTGAAAAGTGCCGGCATGTGAAGCATGCAGCTGCGTCTGCCGCAGGATCTGCTGGCAAAGGGCCTGCTGCCGCCCAACAAGGCCAAGGCGCTGGGCCTGAGCCTGCCGCAGCAGTCGGAGGAGCTCCCAGAGTTTGGCCAGGACGTGGTCATCAACAACGCGCCCGCAAATGTGCGGTACCTGCTCACCAAGCGCACCACACAGGTGTGCGGTGTTGCTCACGACTCCTCAAAATGTTATGAAGCATTGTGCAGTGGAGCTGTGGAGCTTCCCTGCAGCACCTCGTCATGCCGGTGTGTCACGAACACCGGATTGTGGTTGCATGCATTCCAGTGTGATGCTGCCTTGCTCAGTGCATAGCTGATGACCAGTGTCGCTACTGTGCTCAGTGACGGAATCGCGCTGTGCAGGAGGAGATTCAGCGCCGCACACGCACAGGCATCGTCAACAAGGGTCGATACCACGCCCCAGGGGCGCCGCCAGATGAGAAGGAGAAGCCTCTGTTCCTGCGGGTCGTGCCCGGCTCTGACTTGCCAGTGCGCAGCTCCTCCAGGAGTTCTGTTGCCCACTGCCCGACCTCTACTTGCACACCTGTGCTTGCTGCTTGCTGGTTAAGTGATACGAGGGAACCTACTGCGCTGGAACTACATTGCAGTCTGAAGTCAGGAGGAGAACTGAAGAACAGAGAGCTCTGCCTCCAATATTGACCTGAGTCACAGCCAAGCTCGGTGACAGACAACACATCCTATGGCCGGGAATATTTCGGTACAGCAACCCTCTCATGCTGGTGCAGACCGAGGCGGCCAAGCGCGCGGCGGTGGCGGCCGCCGTGGGGGACATCCACACGTTGATGCGGGGGGAGCGGCTGCAGCCGCGGGAGCCGGCCATCTATGCCGCACCGCCGCCGCCCAGCTACAACGCGGCGCCGCCGCCGGACCAGGTCGGCCGCACGGCCCCTCCGGGAAGTACCCCCTACGGCGCCCCGCCGGCCGCCGCCGCCGCCGCCGCCGGCCCGACAGTCACCCTGTACATGGGCTTCGAGGCGCCGCCGGAGTTCAACCTGGCATCGCGCCTGCAGGGCCCAGGTGCGGAGGGATTGCTCTGGAAGCTGTGCAAGCGCGCGTGTGTGTGTGTCTGTGTGGGACGAAATGGTGAGGATGGTCGAGGCGCAGTCTCAAGCAGCTGGTCCGCTGTCATGCATATGTGCGTGATGTTTGGCACCCACCTCCGGTGCAGGCACAGCGTACTTTGACCACATCGCCAAGGAGACCTCGTCAACGCTGCAGCTTCGAGGGCGTGGGTCTGGCACAGCCGAAAGGTGCTTCATGTCCAGCCTCTGCCGGACCCCACAAGATCAACTTCAGGTTCAGCACAGTCGGCTACACCATATTACCCAGTTCGCCTGACCCTGTGCAATTGGTGGTGCGTGCAGCGCTGAGCCGCTCCACATCGTCATCACAGCACAGGCGGCTGACAAGCTGTCCGAGGCTCAAGCGTGAGTATCCACCTTTGCTCCTCGTACTGCTTATATCATGTGCCGCCCGTAGCGTTAGGGGCACTTTGATTCAGCTGACATCTTCAAGATGTTCGTGTTGCGGAAGCAAGTTCTGTTCTGATACCTCGATACCCTTGATTGTGCTGCAGGCTTGCGCAGAACCTCATTGACACTGTGAAGGGCGACTTCCAGAAGGAGTACCCCAATGTCCCGGTGTCTTCGCCTGCGCCTGTGCACGGCCCGCCGCCGCAGCCGAGTCAGCCGCCAGCCGCTGCCGGTGAGCTTTGCAAACCTGTCAGCCTAAACACACTTGCATCAAATTTCCCTGTGTGTGCTGTTTCAATACGTGTTGTCATGGAGACCTGAGCCACTCTCAATGGAGGTTTTGGTCCGCTGCAGGGTATCCGCCGTACCCGCCGCCTGGGCAGTACGGCGCCCCGCCGCCTCAGCCGGGATATGGAGCCCCGCCCCCCGGCTCGCAGCAGCCGTATGGCGCACCACCGCCATATGGGGCACCTCCTGCTTCGTCAGGTATGTCATGCCACAATTCAACAACACCTGTTGTGCTTGTCCCCCACGATCAATGATCTGCAGGCACTGCACATCGTAGATGACATGCTCCTCAACAGTTCCCAACATGCTTTCTGATGATTCAGTCGATGTACTATCGGGTTCATGTGCAGGTGCACCTCCCACCAGCGGCGCACCCTATGCGCCGCCGGCCTCAGGCGGCTACGGAGCGCCGCCCTATGGTGCAGCGCCGCCGACGTCCGCACCAGCGGCCAGCGGGGCCCCGCCCGTGGGGCAGCCGCCGCAGTACCCCCCGCAGCAGCCAGGCCAGCCGCCGGCGCACTACCCGCCGCAGCAGCAGCACCCACCGCCGTACGGGCAGCCGCCGCCGGGACACTACGTTCAGCCGCCGGCGGGACCCTACGGCCACCCGCCGCCGCCAGGATACTGTCCGCCCCCCGGCAGCGGCGCACCGTATTATCCACCCCCTGGCGGCCAGGCCCCGCCATATGGGCAGCCGTACGGGCAGCCGCCGCGACCGGGCGGCCCGCAACAGTACCCGGGCTATGGCGGTCCCCAGCAGCCGGCAGGGTATGGCGGCGGGCCACCGCCCCAGGGTGGCCAGCAACAGCAGCCGCCGCCCAAGCGCCGGTTTCGGGAGTTTAAGGAGGGCTCCGGTGGCACCGGGCCGCAGGTACACCGCAGCTTTCACGGTTCCGGAAACCCCCTCTGAGCACATCAGCAGCTCCAATCTGTTGCAGGCGCTGCGGGGGTTTCATCGTACAGACGGAATTGAGATGCCTGTGGCTGGATGAGGGAGGTGATGGCTCAAATATCATTATCCTTGACTGACGCTGTCTGGGGCCGCACCCCGTCTCGCATGTGCCACAGGTGAACCCATACCAGCAGCAGCAGCAGCAGCAGCAGCAGCAGCAGCAGCCGCAGCAGCAGCAGCAAACGCAACAGCAGCAGCACAGCTCGCCGCAGCAGGGACAGCAGGCCGGGGCGCAGCAGGGCCCGCAGCAGCAGCCGATGGGGCCACCGCCGCCGCGGCCGCCGCCGGGGGCGATGGGGCCTCCGCCGCCGCGTCCGCCGGGTGTCATGGGGCCGCCCCCGCCACGGCCCCCGAGAAACAACGCAGGTGCCGAGGCCCACTGATCCAGTTCCTACACCTCTTTCTGCAGGCGTCGCTGCAGACTTGTGCAGGCTGCTTGGGGCACAGGGGCACGCCGAGGCATGCAGTGCAATTGCACTCACTGAGCGCTCTGATCTGGGTTCTGTTCTGGCTCCTGCGACAGGTCGTGCCACTGCAACACTGCATCATCATGACATTGTCTGCAGAGTTGTGAGCTGACGGCATCGCCTGTGTATCTGCCTCTCATCTGCAGGCACTGTCGATGTCACTGGCGGCATGTCTCTGGTGGATTATGGCGAGGACTAGGCATCTAGAAAGGGGGAGCCTGTCGCCCACAGTGGGGATTGCATGACCAGCACCTGCTTCTGCTGTCCTCGCCTCATTCTCATCCATGTGCCTTCCGTCGCAGTGTGTCCATCCCCATGATGCGGGAGTTGTCATCTTGCTGTTGCAATGCTGCAAGCATCGTGTAAGACGTCCCACCATTGCCAGGGTTTGCATGCTGACGTAGCCATCTGTGATATACCTCGATTCCCACCTTTCTGCACACTGAGCTGTTTGCAGCCAGTTGGCGAGTTGTGTCTCCTGCATTCAGAACGGGACATCCTGCTGCCGCACCTCTCTGTACACGTCGAAAGCGTGATCCTCTGAAAATCAATCCCTGTCAAGTCAAGTTGCTCATGTGCTCTTGATGTCCGAGTTGCCGCGGTTGCGTCTCTGGTAATGAGCTAAATAGCCACAAAAGGCGTTGAAGTGCAGTGAACCCGCCGCAGCATGCTCTTTGAGACCGAAGATGGACACATTGCGCAGGATGTCTTTGTGGTAAGCTTGCTTCCGTCAGACACGCGCACGAATGAGCAACACAGCTGCTGAATCTCATCGACATGTGTCGATCTGCAGAAGCTGTCGGAGACGTTGCGCCGCTCGCAGTACAAGATCAATGACCAGGTACTGCGCCGATATTATCCCACGCAGTAAACTGTTAGAATCCGCACGCAGTTCCTACGTGCGGCAACTCATCGTGGCGGATTTGATGATGTCCTTTCAACAACGATTTGTGTGGTCTGCTCACCAGGAGAAGCAAGCCTTCTCAGACTGCAGTGCTGGTGAGGCAGCCCGGAGCTGCAGATGCACCATCGTGCTGCCGGGCCCATATTGCTTGTCGTGTACCGTTTTGACAAGAATTTGGACCCCTGACGTCCGTCATCATTTTATATATACGACGGGCTGCAGAGATTGGGGGCAGCCTGCTGACATGGTGCGGCACTGGCGCCGCAGCAGGATACATCATTGCCCGAAACCTGGGAAATGGCAGCAGGTGTGCAGAGGCTTGCCTCGCGGATGCTTGTCAAGGCAACGCCTGCAGGATCGACGACTGTGTCTCTGAGATGCTTTGAATTAGTGTGGCGAGCTGATGCTGCAGGTGGGGCAAGTTCGTCTCGATGACAGCTGGCTGCTATGTGGGCACTCAAGTTGCGCTCCGGGGCATCAAGGTAAGGAATGTTACCCTGCGATATGTGGCAGTGCACGTGTGGTATGTCTCCCTAGACTGAGCTGCAAGCTGACCGTAGGAACACCATTGAGCGCACGGCGTCAGCTGAGTGGGATGTGTCGAAACAATTTTGGACAACCACCTGAGTCCTCTGAATGCTGGCAGGAGCGGTGCCTGGAGCGCATTGTGGCGCTTCCGACGCCGCTGGGCGCCGAGGCGGCGGCGCTGCTGCGAGAGCACGCGCCCCAGAGCCGCCTGCTGCGGGTGGTGCCGCCGGCGCCAGAGGGAGGTGACGCGCAGGCGGTGCCGCGCCTTGCTGCAATCGCAGCCATGCAGCGGGTGCGTGAATCAGGGACTGACAGGCCTCTCTGCTCTTGCTTGCGCGCAGGGCTACCTTGCCAGCAACCCTTCAGCGCTCACCCAGGCCATGCATGCAGATGGCAAACCTTTCTGCGGCTTCAAGACTGGCATCTGGCCCGTCGCAGGCACATCAGAGAGCAGGGGTGGACGTGCCTGCCAACGCCATGTTTGGCAGCAGCGCCGACTCTCAGCGCGAAGCGGCAGACCAGTCGCCAATCCCAATGTCTGTTGGCAACACAGCTCCGCAGCCTGCGCCAAGACCCCGCAGCCACCCAGGCAAGCCGATGTCCCTCCCGCATGAGTCCCTCCTGCAGGAGTAGACTCTATCTACAGCATGAAATGCTTTGCTTGGCTGACCCAACTGTCATGGGAAATGGTGTCTTCATTCGTCAAGTCTTGTGTTTACAGACAGTTTCAGTGACTGTCATTGATGTCAGTAGGGCAGCAGCCTCCACTCGAGGCACAGCCATATGCGCTGGGCTTGTCGGGCGACTTGTTTGGCGGCAACAGCAGCTCCAGCGGCAGCAGCCAGCATGATGACTGGTCTGGCGACCAGCGCAGTGACGACAGCCCGCAGGGCTTGCAAACCGTGCACAGGTATGCGATATGCTCTCAATGTGCTGAACGATTGCCCCAGCTACTTCGTCGTTATTGAAGTCATTGAGTGCACATCACGAACATAGCGGCACTGAGAGGGTGCGGGTCGGCTGCAGGCACCGCAGGCCCCGGCGGGGATTTGGGGCCTCTGAGTCAGGCGAGCAGCAGAGTCCACACAGTGGCGAAGGGTGAGGCATCCTTATCGAAGTCTTCTCATGCAAAGCAAGCCGCCTGTGCATGTGGGCGATGGCTACGGCTTTGGTATCGCGTCAAAAAGACACGAATGAGGTGTTTGCACTGCAGGTTTGGACGAGATGAAGGGCCCACCGCTGGTGACGGCGGCAGCCTTAGCTTTTGAACATCCCCCGAGCAGAATGCGAAGGATGGGGTCAGCTTGTTACATCAGCGGCGCCAGAGTGTGGGTCTGTACAGTGCATGGGGTTTATGTCGTAGTTGACCTGACTTGGCCTCCGAGCTGACATATGCCAAATTTTACTACAGCCTTTGCAATCCAAGCAAGCGGACTGTGCTGGACCATTCAGAAGCATGTGGTCTGCGTGCAACTGCTAACTTCCGAGCCAAGTTCATGAATGAAGCATGCCGAGTACCCGCTCAGCAAAGAATAGCAGCGCTGTGCTGCTGGTCACTTCCACTCGGCAGGGTTGCCTCCAGATGACGACCGCCGGCTGGTCACTGGCACATGCACAGGAAGTTCCTCGAAAAATCGCTGATCAAGTGTTGATCCCCA
The DNA here is from genome assembly GCA_036584455.1 of Tetratostichococcus sp. P1. Classification (NCBI taxonomy): domain Eukaryota; kingdom Viridiplantae; phylum Chlorophyta; class Trebouxiophyceae; order Prasiolales; family Stichococcaceae; genus Tetratostichococcus; species Tetratostichococcus sp. P1. Next base: position 749,466 of record BTPI01000011.1, read on the forward strand.
GGATGTCGCTGATACAACAGTGCAGCAAGTGTTTGCCTCTTCAGTGGTGCCAGGAGATTCATGCCTTGAACAGATGAGTTCCCCAGCTCACCTGACCCATCACTGGAAATCCCAGCCACCGGCAGTAGAGGCGTGCTATGAGGCGTGGCGCCGTCAGCCGCTGCCGCCGCCTCGTGGTCGTACACGGCTTGGAACTCCGCCTCGCTGCCTGTCGAGCGCACGTACCTGTGTATTCAGGTGTCGTGGGTAGCACACTCATGGCGAGCGGCAGCTGAGGAGGGTGCACCCAGGTGCGGCTGACACGCTGGCAGCAATGATGTGACAAAGCTGTGGAATCTGAAATGACATCAGGGCCGCCACATGTGAGTGGGGCCTCACTGGCGCCGCAGCAGCTGGAAGGCAGGCGCCAGTGCGAGGTACAGGCCGCCTGCAATGAGCGGCCAGGTGAGCACCCACGCGAGCACCGCACAGCCTACTGACCTCAGCAGATCTGCAGCACACATTTGCAGCAGAACGGTTAGCATGACACGTGCATCGTCGATCGGCGCACACTGTCACGACAAGAGTGCAGGTTGTTCGGGATTGCCTGGTCCAGAGGAGGCTGGTTGTAGCATGCAAGAGCAGACAGGTTGTCAGACAAGAGGCATGGACGCCCACCGCCTGAGCCGTGCTTGAACAGATCCCTGATGCCAACAGGAGCCAGCATTACATGTGGTGACCCTGTCATCCATTCGCCTATCCTCATGTACGGCACGATGAGCGCCAGCTGCAGCATGCAAAGGGGCGCTCAACATCGCGTTTGGCTGCAAAGCGAGATGGATGCTGCCAGCACAGTTTGCATGTATGCATGTGAAGCATCACATGGGTGCCTCTCCGACTAGCATGCATGCGGGTATACTGTACGGCACAGTCGTCGAGATGACAGACCTCGACTGGAACAGATATGAAGTTTGCCAGCAGCGCCATTGGGCCGTGCAGTGCCCCCCGTGATGCAAAAATGAACAGGCATGTCAAACCTGCGGATACGCCTGCACACAAGCGACATGTGCTATGACTACAGTGCCCGTACAGTGCATGCTTGTCGCAGGGACGGCAGCCCCGGCAGTGGCTAATTAGCGCAGTAGATGCCATCACAAGGAACACTGTCACAGCGCACCAAGCACGGGGCACAAGCCATTGCAGAACCCAGCTGCGGCTGACGCTGCGAGGGTCTTTGGCTCTGCGCCGCTCTTGATGTACTCCTTGCCCGGGTCGATCACCTGTTGTAGGCAGAACTGGCCTCATCAGCGGCATGTATGCACAGGCAACAGCACTGCCGCAAGCTGCACTGGGGCATGTGTAAGCAGGAGGACCGTCCAGTGCCGACCTTGTGTTTGACCCATATCTTTGCTCGATCCATGTGTCTCCTGTACTGGTCTGCAAGGCCTCAGTTGCTCACAATCACCTATGCCTCCACTGCACAGGAGTGTTGTCGGGGTCGAAGCAGGTAGCAGGCCCTCTCAGCGTGTGTATGCTGTTGCAAAGTCGAGTACAAGTCAGGTCACGGAAAGGGCAACAGAAGGCAGTTGCGATTCTGACGGTGGAGACAAGCTGCAAGCTGCTGCAAGCCGGTGTCAATTTTCCCCTTAGTTTGATTCCCCTTGGCCAGTGTGAGCCAGTGATTATCATGCACCCTGCAAAACAGCTGGCTGAGATCGCAGAAGGCGGCAATTTGTGGCATACTTGTGTCCATGCGTCATTGATATCTTCGTTCGTGACAGTCGCTGTCTTGAGAGGGTCGGCGCCCCCATAACGATCAGCCAAAGCCGGTTCGAAAGTTCAAAGGATCTGCCACAAGTTCAAGACAGCCACCCTCGCCGTTTAGGACCGCCATTACATCTGCCGTTGAGGTTATAGGTGTCGAAGACTAGTGCCACGCTGCTGGCCTTGGCAGGCGCCATGGTGAGATTCAGAGTGGAATGTTCCTTTTTATGTGATCGACGGTCTGCATGGCTTCTCGCATGATACCACTCCTTGTCTTGAAAGCTTCGTGACGCTCTATGTTATTATTTGCAGACGGAAGGCAGTGCAAGCACCGCCTGCACCCTGCCATATCCAGACAAGTATCATGCCGCGGTCAAGTATGTGAACTCAGGTGCGTGGTGAATGGTAATCTTTGGCACTCCAATTGCGTGTACCTGGTGCAAGTGCACGCTTGAATGTGACGAGGACTTGCCGGGGTCACAACGGACGAAATGTGGCTTCTGCAGACGCAGCGGACGACTTGCACGATGATGTTCGGCTGGTGCTGTATGGGCTACAGCGGCAGGCAGATGATGGACCCTGCACCGCATCCAAGCCCTGGGGCTGGTGAGCTTGAGCCTGTTGCGCAATCACTGCAGATTACTCCACAGCAAATCTGGCGTTCACTCGCATGCGGACCTGTGCGCCGCAGGAACATGGAGGAGTCGGCGAAGCACCAGGCCTGGTCTGGCCTCGGCAACATGTCACCCATGGAGGCCATGCGACTTTTTGTTCGCACCCTTGAAGAGGAACAGGTTCGGGCATTTCCCATCCTCCTGCTCATGCTGCATGCATGACGTGCGCCTCTGCCACGCCTCAGCCATAGATCCTGTGCTGGCAGGCGACCAAGCTCAGGTGAAGCTGATACTCTGACACCGTGCAACTGTGCAGCCCAACTGGTGGCTGCGCAGCAGCAGCGCCGGGGACGTGCAGCCCGCTGATTCCGGCAGCCCAGACGCCACCGAACAGTCATCAGGCGCCCAGCAGCACCAGGCACAGGCCAACGGTGCGGTCGAGAGCCGGGACGGCACGGAAGCAGCAGAATCCGGCAGCTGGACTGCGCCAGCAGTGGGCGGCCGCCTCCCGGCGGCCCGCTATGAGCATGCGGTCGCCCTCGTCGATGGCCGCATGTTCCTTGTGGGAGGCAACAGCGGTGCGCGAGGCATTTGGTTGTTTATGGAAATGTGCTCAAAGATGTTGACCAAGGGGATGGTGTCGATTAGGACACATTCGAGGCTTTCACTGGGCGCAGCAGGCGGGCGCTACCTCAGCGACACATGGGTGCTGGACCTCCAGAGCATGACCTGGGCGCCGGGCCCAAGCAGCACGAAGGGCGCGCCGCCGCCGCCGCCGTCGGACGGCCCAGCGGAGCCGCCGCCGCCGCTGCCGCCGGCGATGCCGCCCACAGCCGGCCATGCCCTGGTGCCCTGGCAGGGCTTGCTGCTGTCCATCGGAGGCCACATCAAGGTAATGCTGGGCCCAGATACTTGATCGTGCTGCTGCATGCAGCAATGGCAGACAACCCCTGCAGTGTTGCGATTCAGGGACGAACCATGGCCTTTTGATTTTGAGGGCAAATGGCTCTGCGCGACGTGCTGCAGGCGCGTGGGGCGGCGGCAAAAGAGGAGAAGATGATGGTGCGGGTGCTGGATGTCAAGACGCTGTCGTGGGCTGTGCTGACACCCTCTGGCAATGCACCACCCGCACGCGGCAGCCACTCGGTGAGCTGTCTGGCTGATCTGACTTCGGATCAGAGGTTCAATGATGCATGCAGTCTGCCCAGACGGTGCACAGCTGATTCTAAAAGTTCAGGCATGATGTCATGAGGCTGCAGGCAGCAGGAAGCCATCCAAGGACACTGGCAAAGGGGTTGCCTGGTTGCAATTGCAGCTGCTGAACCTCATCTGCCGTGTTGCACACAGGCCACGCTGGTGGGCGCCAAGGTGTGGGTGTTTGGCGGCGAGGACGCGGCGCGCCGGCCGCTGGACGATGTGCACGTGCTCAACCTGGCGGACATGTCGTGGAGCACGCCGCAGCTGATGGGGAGGGCACCCTCCCGGCGCTCTGCGCACACCGCGGCGGCATTTGCTGACCGCTGGCTGCTGGTCTTTGGTGGCGGCTCACTGGTGGGCTCTGCTAAAAGAATTTTCGATGTGGTTCCATGACCACATCGACCGCCCTCACAGGCGCATGCTGTGTCACAGGCCCTCGTGAAGTCAGAGTGTCTAGTCTTCATGATGTTCACGATGAAAAGGTTCAGGATGATGCACTTGCCGTCTGACACAGTACGCTGCGTGCCAAAGCAGGTGCACTGCTTCTCAGACCTGCATGTGCTGGACACACACACGGGCGCCTGGAGCACGCCGCCGACAGAGGGCCCCACCCCCTCATCTCGAGCCGGTGAGGCTGCTGTCAACGCCTGCTTGACTTCCTTGACCGTGGTGACATGCACATGCCCGGATCAGGGCACACCTGCACCGCACATCATCGTTTTGCTGTGCAGTCATGTTCATCCTAGCAGGGCATGTGTACAAAACACACTTTGTGTTGGGCATAGTGATGAGAACGTCTTGATGCACATCAGGGCACGCGGGGGCGATGCTGGGGCAGACCTGGTACATTGTCGGCGGCGGCAATAACAGCTCCGGCTGCGCCGACCTGGTGGCCCTGGACGTTTCGCCGCTCGCATCGGTGCCAGCCGCAGACGCCAGCGGCGAGCAGGAGGGCGAGTCCGCACAACTGCCGACGATGACGTGGTCCCATGTGGTGAGCTTCGTAGACAGCCAGGTGCATCATGTGGTGTTTCAGTGGTGCATCTTGTGATGCCTCATCTGTGGTGCATCTCGTGGTGCCTCGTCTGTGGTGCCATTGGATCTGTGGTGCACCCTCGTCGCGCCTGCACACACAGCCTCATCAGCAGCAGCCCCTGTGCACCGCCCAGCTGAGTGCGCTGTGACGTCGCCAGGTGAACGTTGACCCGCGCTCGGCGATCGCCAGCGAGGGGCTGAGCCTGCTGGCAGACCCGGCGGCCGCGCAGCTGGTGTCCTTTGGCGGGTACAACGGCAAGTACCACCAGGAGGTCCACCTCTTCAGGCCAGGTGGGGCATCAGCACCGCGATGCCCTCATTCCTGTGTCAAACCGCTGCACGCTGTGTGTGTGATATTGTACATACGAGCTGTTCATCACAGTGAGCGTCTCAATGTATTGCCCTGTGATGCAGGCGGGATATCCAGCAGATCGGCAGCCACCACAGCCAAGCACGTTCTGCAGCAGGCGGTGGACACTGTCAAGCAGCCGCTGCAGTCGCTCATGGAGGCGGCCATCCCCAAGTCGCCGCAGGTGGGGAGTGCGTGTTACCTGCATCGAAGCAGAGCTTGGGTCCTGTGGCCGCATGTGAGTTTCACAAGATGGTGGCGCCTTGGACACCCTGCGAGGGGCGCTGCCATTCCTGTCCATGCGTCATGTCCTCACAATGGACTGCGCCAATTTGCAGGGCTCCCAGGCAGCGCAAGAGCAGCAGAGGGCGCCCCAATCGCCCACCGCACCAGCTCGGCCGCCGCCGGGCCCTTCGCAGCCCAAGGCAGCCGCGGGCAGCAGCGACATGGCGCGCCTGCAGGCAGAGCTCGAACAGGTTCGAAGCACACAAAAGTTTTGCAAAACATGCAACGCTGATCACACAAGGTCTTTGAAGCTGATTAAGAGCATAGTAGAATGCATCACGGCATCCCTGGAGCCTCCTGACACAGACCCTGCTGTGCACCGCCACAGGCGCAGCGGCGTGCCGAGGCGGCCACAGCAGAGGCGGCGGCCGCGAAGGAGACGGCAGGCCACGAGCTGGCCCTCATGCGGCGGCAGCTGGCGCACGCGCAGTCCGCGCTGGCTGCCGCAGAAAAGGTGCGCTGCCGCCTGGTCCGTAGTGGAGCTCGACAGGCTCAGGAAGCAACTTCAACACCGGAAGGGTGCCACCAGCACTGGCTGCAGCAGTTTCAAGCAGGTCATGGGGCCCGGCAGGCATCCTGGGCGTCTCTGCTCAGCTCGAGCTGGCTCGGCGGCAGTCGCATCAAAGTCGTCGATGTGCTGCTTGCTGGTGTGTGTGCAGGAGGCGGAGGGGGCGGGGGCGCGGGCGGAGGAGGCGCAGCAGGCGCTGGCGGCGGAGCAGGGGCGCGCCTTCAAGCTGGAGGCGCAGGTGGCGGAGCTGCGGCAGGCGCTGTCCCGCACCTCCGACCTGGAGCGCGAGCTGGAGGTGCAATTCGCCTTATAGTATCGACCAACCGACGATAGCATGCAATGTACAAACAGACTGTATGCGTTTGCATGGTCGTGGGTTGTCGAGATGATGCCGTGCTTGATGGGTGTTGGCATCACTTGATCTGCACACATGCATTGACAGTGACAGCACAAGGATTCTGATGAGTTGTGATGTGGCGCTTGCAGAGGGCGCGCAATGCGCTGCAGCAGATGGAGGCGTCCACCAAGAAGGGCGGCGGCCTCTTCTCCTACATCACTGGCGCCTCATGACAACACTGCCGCTGCAAAATGGGACCCATGCCCTCGGCATTTTCAGGTTAAGGAGATGGAGCATCATCGCATCATTGTGTCGCTGCACCTCTGCAATCTGGCAGCATGATCAGGACGATGACAAATATAGATCAGCTGCGTGCATGGATGGTGATGGCGGTGTGTCAAAGGATTATGACAGGAGTGCTCAGTGCCGACAAGTGGCAGTGTAAGAACGTGGAGGTGCAACGCAACATGGCATCCGGTGCACTCTTTCCACATACGTGTTGGCGCATGTGACAGCGGTCAGCTTGGACGGGCACTGGGCAGGTGAAGATGGCGTCCTCATGCAAGGATCACTTGCTGCAGTAGATCAGTAATTGCCAAAAGCGACAAATGCAAGTGAGCAATGGATGTGCGGTGGGAGGTGGATTCCAGACGCAGCTGTGTATTTCTTACCAACCTCATATTCCCGGGGTTTCTATATCAAAGCACCTCTCCACACTGAAAGCCCGCTGAAGCTGGCACACTCACACGAAACACAACCCTATGCCTACCCACCTATCGCCTCGCCAGAAACAATTGGAGCGCCCGCAAGCAGTGCAGAGGGTGCAGATGCACAACAGCCAAGCATCACGATTGCGCAGCAGCATTGCCTTTCTGCCCGCACTCTGGCATTGCGAGACAGGAATCAGTCGTCAAAGGTCTTCTTCGAGCCTGTGCCGCCAGAGGTGCCGATGCTGAGCCGCGGCTTGCCATCCCTGCCGCCCCGGCCTCGGCCGCCGTCCCTGCCGCCTCGACCGCCGCGGCCTGTCGAGTCAGCAAGTGACACAATGCCTGTCACTTGACGGCTTCCAATGCAACAGAACGGTCTCTGCAGCCCTCATCGAAGGAAGGGTGTGCTTGTCTCCGACATCGAATGCAGTGGAATGATGCAAGGGGAATGTCGAAGGCTGGGTAGAACCCAAGGGGTAAGTGCCGCGACGCGGCTCCCCAGGGCGATGGAATCAGCCTTCGCACCGTTGCCCGGGAGGCATCGCTGCCTGCGACCGAGGCGTCGCTCTGCGGCGTTTGACGCTGGGACATGCGCCATGTGGCGCCCCGAAGGGCCGGCGCCCCAATGTGCGTCGGGCGGCTGCAGGTGGCTAAACCCGCAGCCGCCCCGCCGGGATGCAAACATGCTATGAACCTCGTTCAGCTTGGTTGAAACACTATGCGGTACGGGGAGTACTGAGAGTGCACCAAGGTCTTCACCTCCCCTGCCGCCGCCGTCAAACCGGCCGCGGCCGCCCCTGCCGCCGCCTCCGAATCTGCCGCCGCCACCCCTGCCGCCGCCGTCAAAGCGGCCGCCGCCGCGGCCGCCTCCCCGGCCGCCGCCTCCGCCCCGGCCGCCACCGCCCACATTGCCGTCCACCCTGAGGTAGCCGCCCGCCGCCTCAGCGCCGTCCATGTCTAGCGACTTTGCCTGCAGCCACCATCAGCATAAGCTGATGCCAACACATGAGACATCCACAGGGGACACCAATGCCACACACAGTTTGCTAGGCTCAGAACCCTCTGTTCTCCGACATGAAACTTCAGATTGTAGGGCACAGGAATGCCCTTGATCGAGGTTGCATTCATCACAGCCCGCAGCAGGTGCAGTCACCGAGGTCAGTGTGAAACATCGCGGCTCAGCCCCTCCAGTGTCCGCATTTCAGCGATTGGAACATGGGAGCAGGAAGCTTCCAATTGGAGGTCAAGACTCATCATCGCCACAACTTTCCAACAGCAGAGCATGTGCAGCTGACATGTCCACTCTGAGTCGCCATGTCACTGCAGCCAGAGAGGAGGCTACACCTTGGCTTCTGCAGATGCGAACTCCACGAAGGCAATACCCTTCAGCTCGCCCGTCTCCCGGTCTGTCGGTAGCCGCACCTGCAACACATAGGAACACTGGTGAGCAATCTTGCAAGATCAATCACAACAGTTAGTACCTCAAACTTGATATCTACTAGAAAATACAGCAGCTTGCACACAGGAGTGAATGTGCACCCCACACACCACCTGAAGTGCATCAATAAAAAATGACAGTGCCCCTCCTAATCATTTTGGTGGCAGAGCCTGCGCTAGCATGTGGCACAAGATCGACGTGCAAGGGATTGGCAGATGAGGCCGCACCTGTGACACCTCGCCGCAGTCTGCAAAGGCCTCTGTCAGCGCCTGCCGTACCTCGTCCTCCCCGCCAAACTCCCGGCTGAAGCCCTTCACGAAGATGGTGGTGCCATCCGTGTCCCGGCCGGCTGCAGACAGGCACGAAAAGAACAATGGATGGAGAGCAACTTGCGACAGGCCGTCCGTCGAACATGAGCTTGCTGCACACAGGACCGCCTTGATACGACAGCATGGCGTCTGGCCCACAACGCCGCCACCAACGCTGCGGCCTCACACAGGCCCTCAACTTGACGACCAACCACAAGATGATATGCATATGCAGATGAGATGCGTATGCTGGCTGGAAATTCAACTCACCTGTGCCGGGTGTGCGCTCGCCGCCAGCACCACCGCCGCCAGAACCACGCTCGCGCGCGGAGTCGATGTACACCTGGCGCCCGCCGAGCTCGCTGCCGCTGAGGCCGATGGCATTGGCGGCGGCCTGCGTGTCCGCAAAGGCGACGTGCGCAAAGCCGCGCGCCCGGTTCGTCTCGTTGTCGTACGCTGCAGGCATCGCCAATGATACGTCAGGATGCAGGAAGCAGCTGCATGGTCACAATCGGGGGCAGCTCGACAAGAAACCTGCTGGCTCAGGACCCTGTGCATCTGCACCTGTTGAACATCAGACAGATCAGGAGCAGGAGCATCCTGGACTGGGGGTGGGAGTCATCCTCGCCAACAGGAGGGCACGTCTCTTTTTGCGTGACAACTGATAGTTGCCAATGACATGTTACGCCGCTGGTCAAAGACAAAAACACCGAGGACAGAAAAGAGCGCACCGATGCGGACTTCGGTGACCTCGCCACAGTCAGCAAAGAAGTTCGCCAGCTCCTCGTCAGTGGCAGACCACGGCAGGTTCTTGATGAACACCGTGGTGCTGCCCTGCGCCGCAGAGTCGTCACCGCCCTTGGCCTTCTTGTTTGCCGCCGGCGTGTCCACCTGCACCATGAGGAGAGAAGTGAGGGAGTAAGTTGCAGGAAACAGAGCTGTGAAAAGCAGGGTCTTGTCAGTCTCGACTGGCACAGGCAGTGTGGCCTGCAGCATTCGAATGCAGTCGAGTCAGCACATAAAATGACAGGATATGTGGATGTTGTCCGGATTGGTCGCCATAATGGTATTCCAGTGCCAAAGGCTCAGATCCCGACATTCCGCCTGTAAAGGTCAGATGTAGAGGGGCAGCAAGCTCCCTCTGAGTGGGGTTGATTCATCAGGGCCTTTACGCATGCAGCAGAGCAAGGATGTGACACAGTGCATGGCTCAGTCACCCAGCGGTCTGCCCTTCAGAGATCAGATGCAGAGGGGCAGGAAGCGCCCTCAGTTGGGGATCATGTCATCTGCGCCATGCACTGAGCAGCTGATGATGCAAGCGCAGATTCATCGAAGCAGCTCAGATTTCCTGCGATCAGCCTGTCAAGTATCAGATGCAGAGGGGCAGGAAGCGCCCTCGGTTGGGTGGTAATGCATCACAGCTGCTGGCTTGCGCCGGAAAGCAGTTTCATCCATGTCAAGCATAACGGTGGCTCAGGGGCCCCGGCAGTCTGCCCGTCAGCAAAGCTGCAGAGGCGCGGGGATCGCCCCCCGTCGGGGGCGAAATTTCATCAGCGCCAGCTGTGCAGGTTCAAGCCGATGGTAGGTCAATTCAAAGACATACACAACATGAGCATGGCTCAGGACCCCAGCAGTCTGCACATGTGTATGAGATGCAGAGGGGCAGAAAAGCACCCTCAATTGGGGGACGTGTCATCAAGGCCATGCACATGCACCACGCGTCTGATGCCTGAGTAGGCAGCTCAGAACCCCGGCAGTCTGCCCGGTAGGAATCAGAAGCGGAGGGGCAGGAAGCGCCCTCGATTCGGGGGCGTCTCATCAAAGCTGCTTGCAAAGCAGAACAAACGCAGAGATATTGATTCAGCAGCAGCATGGCTCAGAACCCCAGCAGTCCACCCTTTAGGGTTCAGGTGCAGAGGGGCAGGAAAGCGCCCTCAATTGGGGTTTGTGTCATCAACGCCATGTGTCAAACATGTAGATTGTTTGATTAGGGAGCTCAGGCCTCTGGCAGCCTCGCTCATCGTGGATCAGATGCAGAGGGATAGGCACCATCCTCGATTCGGGGCGTTGCAGCCAGGCTGCTCGCAAGAAATTCTACAATATCTGTCAGCACGGCTCAGATCCCCGGCAGTCCACCCATCAAGGATCAGATGCGGAGGGGCAGGATGCACCCTCGAATGGGGTGTGGTCTCATCAGGGCCGGCCGCAACACAACAGACATGCAGCAGAATGTCCATGGCTCACAATCCCGGCAGTCTGCTCATGAAGCAGCAGATGCAGAGGGGCAGGAGCGCCCTCGGGTGGGGCGGGTGTCATCACAGCCGGACACCTTGCAGAACATGGTGTTCAGCTGATAAGTACCCCGCCGCGACTGCACACTGGACCAGCAACCATGAGGCCAATTACTCTAGGTGGGCACATATCGATTGATTTTGGGACCAGGAAAAGAAGAAAGGCTAGTGTGTTTCTTGAAAATTCGCACCTCCTCAGCCTTCCGCTTCTTGTCAGCCTTGGCCTTGGGCGCCGGCTTCTCCTCTTCCTCTTCCTCCTCCTCTGAGTCGTCCTCCTCTTCTGAGTCCTCCTCCTCCTCCTCGGACGACTCCTCTGCCTTTGATGCCGCCTGTACAGGAGGCATGCCTTGCTGTAAAGTCTGCCTGGCATGCACTGCGTACCAGAGAATACAGAGCTGACCATAACAACGAGACCGTGACAAACCACGAAAAGAATTTCGGCCAAGCCTGCAGCAGCAGATGCCCTATGATGCAACCAGCGCCTGATGTCGCAACTAGTGATGCTCAGAGTCAACATCGAGGAGGAGCTCCCACCTTCTTTGCTGCGGGCGCTGCCTTCTTGGCTGCAGGCTTCTCCTCCTCTTCATCTGAAGACTCTTCTTCGTCAGAGGACTCCTCCTCGGAGTCCTCTTCCTCTGCCTTTGCTGCCTGCCGCGCCTTTGCTGCCTGGCAAATTGCAATGAAATGTTGCAACATTGCATCTGCAGACGCTCTCTACACTCGCTGGCTGTGTGATTCAACATGTATGCACTGCACAGCTGCTCAGTTGCTGCATTGACATTATCGATACAGTGGGGGTTAAGCGTGGCCTGCTGGGCAGCAGCCAATGTGCAGCAGCAGCATACAGAGTTCAGAGGAGGCAACAAACAAGAAGCAGACCTGTGCGGGGGCTGGCTCTTCATCAGAGTCTTCCTCCTCTGAAGACTCCTCTTCGTCGCTGTCGACCTCCATGGGCGCCGGCTTGGCGGCTGCGGGCGCCGCCTTCTTGGCGGCTGGCTTCACATCCTCATCATCTGAAGATTCCTCCTCAGAGGAGCTGTCTGCCTTGGCTGCTGCCGCCTTCTTGGCGGCTGGGGCCGCCTTTGCGGCTGCCTTCTTGGCAGGCGCTGACTTGGCTGCTGGTGCTGGCTCCTATTGCAGGATAGTGCAAAGCATATCATTTTTCCGTCACTGGAGTGCAGCGGATTAGACTGAGGGAAGAGTCAGACAGGGAGTGGGGCTGCATACCTCGTCGGACTCCTCATCGGACGACTCGTCCTCGGAGGACTCTGCTGGGGTGGGTGCTGCCTTCTTAGCGGGGGCGGCCTTTGCCTTCTTGGCGGGCGGCGCCTCCTGTAGCAACAGGTCGGATGAGCTACATTGGCTGGACATGCTGCAGCAGGTGCCGGTGACAGACGTGTGGCCTGTGCACTACCGACAGCAAGCAGCAGTAAGCAATGTCAGCAGTAGGTCAGAAGCTTGCTCACTTCCTCGTCAGAGGATTCCTCCTCCTCTGATGACTCCTCTTCGCTGCTGCTCTGGGCAGGCGGCGGGGCGGCCTGCAAACGTGCGGTGCGACAGCATGTGGCACTGTACCTCCGTGTGAGCATGATGGGCACCGTTTCCTGCGGCGGCGCTTTTGTTTGCAAGCAGCATGCAGACCGGACGAATATTGCAAGCCCCTGCCGCAGGAGTTGCACCATGAACAGTAGGCTCAGCTGACCAATCACCTTTTTGCCAGCAGCCTTGGTCGCTTTGACAGGCTGTGGAGGCTCCTCGTCACTGGAGCTGTCCTCCTCGGACGAACTCGACTCGGGCTGCACCGAGGAAGATACATCAGACCCAACTTTTGACATGAATGCTTTGACATAAGGAGGTACATGCAAGCGCGTCAATGCTGCAATGTTTCATGAAGTCAAATGCGTCCTTGAACAGTGCAAGCGAGCAATTTGCCAACATGATCGAGCCGGCGGCTGAGGCGGCCGACAACAAAAGTCCGAAACCGTTGTCGGCCGCGCAGCAAACTTGACGCCGATACAAACGGGAGTGTGAAGCAACACAAAGATATGCAAGTTCAAGCTGCAGACATTCAGGCGCACACAGCGCTAACATAGAAAGTGAGAAGGTGCCACAGACGACCTCTCACCGGGGGCGCCGGTTTCGCCTTCTTCTTGGAGGTCTTCACTTCTGCCTTCTTAGCCATGACGGATATGGCGTCTGAAGGCGTTGTAGAGGCTGAAAGTGATGTGCAAAGTCGCGTATGTGAGCGATGGCCTGCAGATGTGCAGGGAATGTAAATGCTGCTTGATGTGGTAGCTTTACCGGAAGCTGGGCTAGGCGTGGTACTTTGTCTGTATAGTCACGTTGCACCAAGGCACGAACGCATGATGCCGCGGCAGACTTGCATTGTGCTATTCGCGGTGCTGAACGTGCTAGGAGTCGGCACCCCGAGGCCTTGCAGGTGGCACGAGCTCAGGGCTGACTGACTTGCTCTGTCCGGACGAGAACGCTGCTGCACTGCATCTGTTGACCGGGACGCTGCGCGGGCTTGCATCATGCAGTCCGTCAAGCGCGTTACCGGGGGTGGTGGCAAGCCGGGAGGCCTGCAGGTGTGCGACCCTCACCATCGCCTTCGTCTGTAGGCAGCATGCTGGCAGCAACACCAAGCGTCGTTGAATATCCGTCTGTTTGCAACGCCTGCCAACATGCGCTGCCACCGGTTGACCTGCAGGACATGATCAACACCGTCACTGATGAGTCCAGTCCGGGGGCGAGTCCGCAGCTGCTGGCAAGGATTGTGGACTACATCAACAGATCACCTGACAAGTGAGTTGCACCTCCAGCAGGGGTGCCTGCAAGACCCAACACGACAAGCGATCGCCTGGCTTCACCTGCGATTGGCATCATGCACACCTGTCGGGGGGTGTGGGCCGCAAGTTGGTGTCCACGCCAGCATTGCCGCACTGTGGCTTGACCTTGCATGCTTCAGGCAGTGGAGACAACCACCTGCGTGTCAGAACCTGAGATCAGCTATTGCCTGAGGCTTCATCGTCGTTGACACAGGGGCTCAGACAAGGCGCTGAAGTACCTGAACAACCGCTTCAAACAAAAGCATGTCAAAGTGCAAAACCTGACACTAATCGTGAGCCCTTCCCACCTCCGTCTTGCTCTTTGCATAGCCTTGTCTTGTCAATTGCCTTGCCTGGAACCATGTCTCAGGCGTCCCACACCGTCTTGATCATGTCTGCTGCCAGGTTCTGGAGACATGCATGAAGCGGTGCGGGCACATGTTCCGGGAGAAGCTACCATTCTCGGACCTGTGGACAGAGCTGCGGAAAGTGGCCACCCTGAAGCGGAAGGTATGGAGCTGGCACAGCAACGAGTGTAGCAAGCACTCCCACTCAGCAGTGTTGTCATGATGTGGCGTGCAGCACTACGAATGCTGATGCATGTGGCATGTGAGTGCAGGCAGATGTGCAGATCTACAACAAGATCCTGGCCCTTGTCGAGGATTGGTCGGAGGCCATCGACCTGCCCGCCTACCGCCAGGAGCTCAGCGACCTGCGGGTAACAACAAAATTGTCTTCTTTCTTTCATTGCTGGTCATATCTGTTGGAGCAGTGATCTTGCTGCAGCACCCAGATCTGAAGCAAAAATATGCACACCCCTTGCACCAAAATGTGAAAGCACAGACCTTGACATGTTTGGTTTTCTTTGTGCAGAGCAAAGCAGTCCGCTTCCCGGCTCGCCAGGCGCGGGATCTGTCAGAATACAAGGAGGGCGGCACCTACAATGCGCTGGGCCAGGCACAGGTGGGATGCCACTCCCTGCACTCTATCACCTCTGCTAACCGTCTGCTATCAGAAGAGAGTGCCGTCCTGCAGCCACCGTGGTGCTGTTGGGAACTGCGACCTTCTCATCATCTCAATGGAGTGCATTCATGTTGTGAAGCAATGCGCGTGAGTGACCTCTGGAGACATGACGCAGGCGCTGCCCCCGGGGTCCAGTGGCGCACTGAGGGCGGAGTATGACGGTCCCGGGTCGCCGCCGGCGGCGGGGGCATCGCCAGGCGCCTCGCGCGCCAGCACGCCCTATGCCTACGGCGGCAATGGCCACTTTGCTCCCTCGCCGCCCAAGGCCTCCCCAGGTGCGGCCCTGGCATCACGCACTTCTCTAACGAGACCTTTCTGGGTGTCTGCGAGTTTCAGCCTAGTGCATGTCTGCTGTAACTGGAAGTCGGAAAGTTCCCTGTGCAGCACAGACGACGCGTATTGCAATTTGTGCACGAACTCTGGTGGCATGGCGCCACAGGCAATGTGGCGAGCCTGCCGGACAACCACCTGGCGGCGGGGCAGTCGGCCATGAAGCTGCGGGACGACCTGTATGCCGCAAAGAATAGCGCTGACCTGCTGGCCGAGATGCTGGCGCCCATCTCCATCCACGACCCTGCTGACGTGAAGCAGGTGGATATAGTTGGGGGCATATTGTCAGACTCCTCGTACAGTGGCATATACAGGAGTGTGTGCTGTGTCCTGTTCTACTCGTTGGAATGCAGCATGGAGGAACTTTGGTGGCATCTGAGAGGTTCCTCTCCAGAGTATCGACAGAGGCATGCCTGCAGGATCACGTGGCAGAGCTGGCCGGACAGTGCGAGGCGATGCTTCCGCGGCTCGCTGCGCTGGCCGGGCAGATCACTGACGAGGTGCAACCCCAAACGTTGTTTGCAAGTGTTTTTGCAGGTTGTTGTCCCGAAGATTGACCTGCGTGTCTGTTTCCCCTCACACTAGCACAGCATGCAGGAGGCCAAGTGTCCCTCGCCATGCGTTGCAGAACAACCTGCAGACAACGCTGACGGTGCACGGCGACATGGAGGAGTCCCTCATCAAGTACCGCAACCTGCTGGAGGTTGCGGATGGCCGCTCACCCGCGCCCCCGCCGTCGCCCACGGCTCCAAAGGCCGGCGGCCTGGCCGCCGCCGCGGCTGCCCCGAGGTAACCGCCGGCTGCCTTTGGCAATCTGCAACTGACGATCGATTTTCTTTCATCTCACTCTTTCGCTACCATGCGTTGCTTCCATGAGCTCACTTCAGCCTTGCACAACCATACTTGCAAGTCTTCTTTTCCTCATGTGTGTAGGCCTGCAGCTGTTGCCCCGCCGCCGCCCGCAAAGCAGGCCAGCGTCAGCCTGCTGGACTTCGACGACGACCCCAACGCCTTCTCTGGCCCCACCAGCGGCAGCCCTGGAGCAGCCGCCGCCGCAGCTAGCAGCGCTGCGACTACAGGCGCCGTGGCCGCCAATGGCAGCGGCTCGCTCCAGGGTGGGCTGGCGCCGCCGCCAGCGGCAGCCCCCGAGGCGCCCACTGCGCCGCCCGCCCCAAAGCCCAGCCCACAGGACCTGCTGGCAGATCTTTTCGACGGTCCGGCGCCGCCGCCGCAGGCGCCCCAGGGTGGCCAGGGCCCGCCGCAGTTTGGGAGCGGCCCGCCGCAGTTCAGCGGGCCCCCCCCGCAGTTTGGCGGTGGCCCGTCGCCGCAGTTCGGCGGCCCGCCGCCTTTTGGGGCCCCTCCGCAGTTTGGAGGTGGCCCACCCCACTTTGGTGGCGGCCCACCGCAGTTTGGCGGCGGTCCTCCCCCTCAGCTCGGGCCGGGCCCAGGTGGCCCGCAGCAGCCATCGTCCGCCAGCTGGAACGGCCGCGTGCCGTCTCAGAAGGACACCGCAAACCCCTTCGGCGACTTTAGCGGCGCTGCCGGCGGCGGTGGCAGCAGCCCATCCACCTCCGCACCCGGCAGCGCCGCGGGCGGCGGCCAGCAGGAGGCCCCGCAGCGGGCGCCATCCACCGGGTCGCAGCCCGGCAACGCCGCCGGCGCTGCGGCATCGTCCCAGGGCTTTGCCGCGTTTGGCGAGCCGCCGGCGTTCGGCGGCAAGGGTCCCACCGCCAGCCAGGCACCCCCCTCCTTCAGTCAGGCGCCGCCCGCTTTCAGCCAGGCGCCACAGGGTGGCTTTGGCGGTGCCCCAAGGCCACAGCAGGTGCACACAACATATGCTGCGGTTCATGTCATCGACTGACTGTTTGATTGAGACCTCACCTGTGCCTAGGGTAGTATATCTGCGAGATGCTGACGAGTAGACCCTTTTCACTGCCTCCGGCACCACGTATGCGGGCATAGGGTGCGGGGGAATTGACATGGCACTGGCAGGGGGGGGCCTCCCCTGCCCGGCAGTCACGTGACATGTAGCTAACGAGTGACATGCCTGATACATACAGAAGAACAGAGCCTTCTGCTGCTGCAGTTTGGCCAGGGCCCGCCCAGCTCGCTGCCATCGCCCCAGGGTGGCTTTGGCGGCCCGCCGGGTTTCAGCGGCCCGCAGTCGGCATTCGGCGGTGCACCTCAGCAGCAGCAGCAGGGGCAGCAACCTGGTGGCTGGGGGCCGGGTAGCTTCAGCCCGCAGGGTCCTGGGCCCCAGGTGACTGCCTGGCTTTGTTCTGGTGTTTGAAGCATCTGTTGGCATAGCTTGTCTGTCATGATGTGCTCCTTTGGTCGCCTGCGGCTTCAAACAGGGCCTGTCTGTGAGCTGGGATGCTCCATGCGGGCTTCCATGCGCATACTTCTCCTCCCACCATTTCTCCCAGGGCTTTGGCGGGCCGGGAGGATTTGGCGAGGCGCCTGCCTTTGGTGGCAGGCCTGGAGGGTTTGGCCAGCAGGGCGGGGGTTTTGGGGGCCCGCCGCCATTCGGGGGGCCGCTGCCATTTGGCGCCCCGCCGCCATTTGCACCTGGGGGTGGATACGGCCCACCACCCGGCTCTGGTGCGCATTGTTCTGCAGACGGTGTGAACTAGTCTCTTTGTAAGTGTCTTGTGGCAGTGCTGCGGCTGCAGACTGAGCTTGTCTGTTGTGTATTCGATGCTCCTTTTCGCTTGACAACGTCTGTGTGCGCATGGACACATGGCGGCCTGTGTGCTGCAGGTGGTTTTGGTGCTCCGCCGCAGTTCAATTCTCTCCAGACGCCGCCGCCACAGCAGCAGCCGTCGCAGCAGCAGCCGAACTTTGGCCAGCAGCCGGGTCAGCCAAGCTTCCAGCAGCCACAGCAGCAGCCTAAGCCAGCCAGCCCCAACTTTGGCGGCAATGGTAAGTCGCAAGCACAGCACGTATTGCTCTCAGTGCACCTCACTCCTTGCTTCACAGACTGCAGGTTGTGGTTGTCCATGCCCAAGTGCAGCATGCCATATGGTCACTGTGCTCACGCAACCTGCAGACCAGTCGAGCGGCCTGATTCGTGCAGTCAAGCCGGCGCCGGCAGCCGGGTCAGCCAACCCATTTGATGACCCACCTGCCGCACCTGCAGCAGGTGCAACACCACTTGTGTCAACAGTGACGACTGCACAGCACTATGTTGAAAGAATGGTAACTTTGAAATGCCTCAAATGTGCAGACAATCCTATCCACTTCACACTGTGCGCTTGCTCTTGTCAGAACACTCACTGACCTGCACATGGTGAATCTTTGCAGCAGCACCCGCAAAGTCGGCGCCAGCGACAAACTCGCACCCGAGCGGCGGCGCAGCACCAAAGCCCTCGTGGCCGCCTCCAGATGCGAACGACCCGTTCAGTGATCTGGGGCAGCTGCCGCCGCCAATCAGGCGATAGAATGGCACAGGCAGCGGCAACTCGGGGGGTCGCGCAGCCAGCTTATGGCTGTTTGGGTCAACTGCAGCACTGTGGTCGGGGACCGCCGTGTCGAACAATACGGGGCAACGGGAAGTAATGTCTTCAGCACCGGCGACATCTTGATTTGTCCACAAGGGGGTGCAAATGATGAGATTATGAGGATGATACAGTCTTCGGTCGTGCGTATGTTTCTTGGACACGGTTCAGGTTTGGTCGTGCAGATGGGACTTGTCTTCCTCACCTCTTCCCCTGATACATATTGAACGTCACAAAATAAAACACTTCATGTCAGAGAGAAATGCCAGATGACTGCTTTGCTCAAGACTTTTATGCTACCGAATCAGCATCCGCAGCGCACGTCTGCAGTGCAACACGCTGCAGCCTGCTGACATATGCCGCACAGCTGTGCTTGCTGCCTGTCTCACAGCACCACTCCTGCAGGCTGCCAACTGGATAACAGCACGCGGCTGAAGAGGTGACCAGCTGCGCGCAAGCGGCGACGCTGCCAAGCCGCTCCTGCCGCTCCTGCTGAGGCTGACATCCCCAAACGAATGTCGCCGCCAAGGCTGCCACGTGCTGGCGCCAATAGATGCAGCCTGCTGACAGGCTGCCTCTATGAAGCTGCACTGCCTTGCCTGGCCGCCGTGCTGGACACTGAGACGGCCCGCTGAGTGGCCAGCTGTGCTGCTGCTGACAGGCCTCGCAGCCTCCGCAGGGGTGAGACAAGTGCTGCAGAGGGCGCCAAAGCTGTCCGGCAGCCTGCCACCGTGGCAGGACGACCAGGCGCCTGCGAGAGCAGTGCCTGCTGCGGCCCGCTGAAGAGGCTGTGATGGTGCACCAGCAGCTGCAGCTGCCGCAATGGCGAGGCCGCGCATTGGGCCTGCATGCCCAGCCTGTGACATGGAGCCGCCGAGACTGGGACCCTGGACACCAAACAGGCTGGTCCCCGAGGCGATCACCTGCGCCGCAACAAGTCTCAGCTGAGCCAGTCAAGCAATGTTTCAGGAACACCAGTCTCGTTCCAAAACTGGCAAAGGTGACTCGGGCAACTGTGCAAGCAATCAGGTGCATCAGGCGATAAGACGACAGCGGAGTGGTGCCACCGGGCCGGGCGATTACGTGGCGGCCGACGCACAGGTCTTTGAGCGGAGACTGCCGGCTGTGCATGCGGCCTCCGCCGCCGGCGCTTTTCTGGCCGCCGCCATTGGCTTTCAGCGTCACGGCGCCGCCGGCGCTGCCAGTTTTGGGGTCTGAGCCGCCACCACGCAGCAGCGCTGGCAGACTGGAGGCGATTGGTGCCACCTCACCCTGCACAACCCAGACACGGTTGCTTTGCAGGCGTCTTGCCCGAGCCGCGCGGCCATGTAGTTCACAGGCAAGTCAGCTTGCCGCAAAGCTTCAAAGATGCAAAATTGTGCAGGCTGCAGGCGTCGATGCGGAAAAGAATGTGCAGTCGCCCAAACTCACGTTGGGCAGCTTGAGGCCGCCGCCCCAGCCCACGCCATCCAGGGCCTCGTTGGACAGCGCGTCAGCCAGCTTGTTGTGCTCCCTGAACCACAGCACCAGCTGGGTACTGGATATTCTTCGAAAACCAACCTCTCTGTGAACCAGGCAGCGCCAAGGTGATGTATGCCTACCTCAGTCTGGCTGCACAACATGTTCCACATTCATTTATACCAGCACTGACCTGAGCACGTGCTGGATGGAGAAGAAGTGGAAGTTGGCCTTCAGCTCCCTGACGCGCGCCAGCAGCGGCTGCAGCCCCTCGTTCTTGCACTGGTACTGCCCCGCCACCTGCGATCGCCAGCAGCGTCTCACAGGCGCCACAGCGCAGAGAAATGTGCGCAACAGGTCTGGCATCAGCACACACCTGGCAGGATGAAGGCCATTGACTGAGGTGCAGTTCCATGTGCAGATACGATGACGTACCTGCCGCACAATCAGCAGGCTGTCCCCAATCACCAGCAGCCGCTTGATGCCCAGCTGCACCGCCGCCTGCAAGCGACATGAGCTGCAGCATCACCTTTCCTTGCCAGCTCAATGGTGAGCACCAAGTTGCACACGCGCACCTGTGCGCCTGTACCATCAAGAGGTGTTTCAACTGCAGCAGTGCCAGCGGAGACGCACTTCGAGACCGACGATGAGGCCGCAGTATTCGGCGACGTTGTTGGTCTGCCGCTGCAGCGCCAGCACCAGGCTGCCCACCTGCGCACAGGCAAACCCATGTACGAAACCTGACCATGCGGACCTCATCACTCTCAAATGCCCCCCCTAACTGATCAGCCGAGAGCCCTGGATGGTCACCTGTGGTCCTTGGTCCGGGTCAGCTGTGCTTGTGAGAGTACAGCATGGCGTGCATGTTGCAGGGTTTACGGTGTTGCAAGGGCGCACCTCCTGGCGGGAGGCATCCTCCATGAGCACTGCGCCGGCGCCGGCGAGGCCTGGGTTGCCACGCGATGCGCCGTCAAATTCCTGCAGAGATGCGGCCATGATTTTAGAACCGCCCCACACGCACCAATGCACTACAATACAGCAGTCTAACGGGTTCATGAGTTCAGGCGTTGGGTGTGCATCAGCACAAGCCGGGAATGGGAGGCACAGGAGTTCGCTCAGCTTTTGAAATCTCACCAAGCGATACAGCGTCGAGGCACTGACTGGCGGCAGTGCGGCGGCAGCCGGCGCTGCGACGACATTTGCAGCGGCTATGCTGTCTGGCTCTGCATCCGATGCAGGCCTGTCCTCTGCCACCTCCGCAGCCGCTGGGGCCTCCGCTGTGGTGGCTGCCGAGGGTGCTGCTGCAACTACGTCAGCATCAATTTTGCGCCGCCGCTTAGCTGCTGGCGCCTCAGGTGCTGCGCCGCTGGACGCGGCTCTGGCCTGGCTGTAGCGGTCCACGAAGGCGGATGCCTCGGCGCGGGACTTGAACGACTTGTGAACCGCCCCAGAGTACCGCCGCACCTGCTGCTCACATTCGGACCACGATGCGTACACCCCTGTACACAAGGATAAACTTCGTATGATGAGTCAACCAGTGTGAGGTGACTCGTTGGCACAAACCTCTGTGGAAGTGCGGCACAGCATTTTGCAAGCAGCCGCACCCGTCTGACGGCCCACCGCCACGCCATACCACTTGGTGAGCCCGCTCATGAGGCCAAAGATGCGGCAGATGATTCGAACTGCTGTGATCCTATGTATAAGCTACTTCTTGTTGCGTTTTCACTCGATGCAAACCCTGCAGCACGCCCAGCATGTGGCGATGGAGGGGCTGCCATTAGGAGATTGATACTCAGACAGGCAGATGAAGCGGCGTGCCTAGCATTCCAAACGCTTCGTCCTGCAAACTTCTAGCAAGATCTGAGGAGGTGTTGCTGTCGGTCCAAGACCGCCTGCAGCATCTGCTGCATTACAGGGTGGGTGCTCTTGTCCAGGGGGAAATTGCCTCGGCCCAAGTTTGTGAGCAGACTATCACAAGTTGATGTGCTTCCACGGTGGTGTGACTGGCATTGTACGAAATTCTGTTAAGCATGGCCCGCATAGCCTCAACCGTACGATAATGACAAACAGTGATCCCGCTGACCTCGCAAACACACTTGCGGCCAGTGAACTCTGAGTATGCCGACATCGTGTCCACGAAATGCGAGCTGATAATTCTATCTCTAAGCCGTCGTCGCTTCAATTGTAGCCGCCCTTGCCAAAGGCCGGGGTTGTTGGCCCATAGGCTGCCTTGTTGTAGCCTGCGCACCATGGATAGCTTGTGTTTTGCAAACCCAACGCCCGTGGCATCTCTTGGGCATGCATGCCACATGCAACGACTTCGCAAGAATGATCACGCAGTGCGATACGAAGTAGATACCGTCAACGAACGCCTTGGCCGCCTCTGCACAAGCACCACAGAGCATGTCAGCGACAGAAGGCATTGCACAGCAACCTGACTGGGTGCCAAAGAGTCTGCAGTCGGCGGCCATCTACAGAAGTCTCACATGCAAGCAAGGGGGTCTGAGCACGCACGGAGGGCACACAGCATGGTAGCAAGTATCCAAGATGTGCGCACCGGGTGATGAGAAACTCTTGTGCACAGCTCCAGGTACCTGCGTCAAGCTTCCAGTGATCAGGTATGCGCAGACTGCGAACTAACTTTGACAAGCTTGTTGCAGATGCTGAGATGCAGTGTTGTGAAAACCAGTTGGCGCCGAGAAGCAAGCTTGAGGGCGAGGTCTCAGGCATACAGAGCGCTCAGTGTGTCGATCCGCTCACGTATTC
This sequence comes from Tetratostichococcus sp. P1, assembly GCA_036584455.1. Lineage (NCBI taxonomy): Eukaryota > Viridiplantae > Chlorophyta > Trebouxiophyceae > Prasiolales > Stichococcaceae > Tetratostichococcus > Tetratostichococcus sp. P1. The sequence goes on from BTPI01000011.1 coordinate 772,180, forward strand.
GACGGACTGCTTCGCGCTGGCCCAGTTGTCGTACACCGCTGCAGGCCAGACACAGCTTCGTGAACGGGGTATACCTTGTCTGGATGTCACCTCAATCGAGCACCAGAAGTTTTACCGCGCTTTCAGCTTCACGGGTACGCATCAAAACATGATTTTTTGCGGATTCGCACGCCACATGTCTGCATATGGCAATATGCAAAGAGGTCAGAGTGATCGTCAGGCGCTAACATGGGCCGTAGCGCCCATTGGCAACCGCGTAGTAGCGCGGTTTGCCAGACATGTCGGCGTGCAAATTACCAGCTGACGTACCGCCGAGTCCTGGCAGGACGTCGCAACGCTACGTGCGAAGGCGAAATGAACCCTGCATGCTGCGTCGTGCTGAGCAAGATTCCGGGTCCCTTCGAGCATAATGGTATTCCCACACCGCCGGTCAAGAACCATCAAGAAACCTACGCTGGAGTTCCCTTTCATAAAGCTGACCCAGCAATCCGCGATCTGAGCACCAGCCCAAACATACTGAAAAACTGGCAAGTCACACATGCACACATCAGCTGTTGCTGCCACCGTGATCCGAACATTGTTCTCAGGCCATTACAGCAGCGGCACAGCAGACAAGGCACACATGTCAGCTGCCGGCCGCAGCAGCTGCTTGAGCCGAGCCTGCGTCTGCTGCAGTGCTCTGCCGGCGGCTTGCTCATCGCTGGCGGACAGCAGGTCTCGAATCTGCCGCGCGGCGGCTGTCTGCGTGATGTCGCTGACATTTCGCCAGGCGCTGTCCTCACCCTCAGCTGCTGCTGCACCCTCAGCTGCTGGGTCCGTGTCTGCTGCCTGCAATCCAGCAACCCATGCAGCGACCTTGCATCAGTCGGTTCATCTAGCATGCTCATCAAGAGCCAACAGCATGAACTGCAATGGCAGCGATGCATCGCTCAGTTCGAAGCCGGCCTACATGATCTGCCCCACCTCGGCGCGGTGTGCAATTTCCGCCGCGCGGCTCACGACCGCCTCCGGCAGCCCTGCCAGCCGCGCCACGTTCATGCCGTAGCTCTTAGGGCAGGCTCCTGCACGGAGAGTCAAAGTATATTACTGCTGGGTTGCAGCTTCCATGGCCTCTGCAACCAGAAACAAATGATGGTGTGGGGGCGGGCGAGCACGTTGAGCACCCTCTGTCATCCTTCTCGGAACAAGCAAGGGTTATGCGCACCCTCTGCCATCTTGTAGAGGAACGTGACCGACTCCGGCTCGCCGTTGGGGCCTGCCGGTGTGACGGCACACGCCATGTGGCGAATTGCCACGCCCGGGTCCACAGCGTGCTCATCAGCCAACCGGTGGTAGTGGGTCGCGAATAGGCCCCTGCGATTGCAAGCAAGCCCAACCATGTTGAGGCTGCTGTGCTCACGCTTGTCAGAGCCTGAGACCTCCAGAGCGTTGTACAGCCTCCTTCATAACAGCAAACAATCCACCTAACTTTATTCAGCACGACGGCAGCCTGCTATGATGTGGACAAGAATGCTTGGCAGCAGTTTCACTAAATGTTTGCATGCGGACCGGCAGCGGATGCTGGTGGACATGTGCTGGAGCACAGCCGCGGCCACGGCGGCGCCGTCTGTCGTAGCCGTGCCACGCCCCAGCTCGTCCAGCGCCACAATGCTGCGCTCCGTTGCCGCCTGAAAGGGGAGCAGCACCATTACCACAAAAGGAACACAAAGCATACCAGTGTCAGCCACGTCTGGAGCAGCCGATTCCAATAAGCAGCAGGATGCGTTGGAGGCAAGCTGTCCATAAGTTGTTCACTGATATGCAAACATGATCTGTGACTGGCATTTCTGCGACATGGACCAAGAGAAGCCAGCAGCTGCTGTGCACAAATAGGTTGGCACCTGCAGCATGGATGCGGTCTCTGACAGCTCGACGAAGAAGGTGGACTCCCCCGCCAGGATGTGGTCTCGTGCCCCCTGCATATCCAGATGCGCCCACAGTCAGCCCACAGTCAGCCCACAGTCAGGGCACCAGGGGTCATGTTGCAGATGAGGCTCCTCAAATGCAAAGTCGTGCTAGTGTAGGGTAAAGAGAGCTTGGGGCTCCGCGACCTGTCAATCTGTCCCAGCAGTTACTTGTGTGAATGCACACACGGCTTTCTGTCAGCACCCACCATGCGCACAAAGATGGCGTCAGCAGGCGACAGCCGGAAGCTGGCGGCGGGCACCCAAGCGCCCACCTGCAACGCAAAAACTTGGTGGTACAAACCAACATCGAGGTTGTTCTTACTCCACAAACGCAACATCACATAGTCAAGTCCAGTCAGTTGGCCGCTGCCGAGCGCACCTGCGCAAGCACAGCCGCGAGGCATGCCTGCCGCAGCAGCGTGGACTTGCCGCCCATGTTGGGACCTGTATGCAATGCACATGATGATTCAGCAAGCATTGACGTCGGGCTTGAGTGCGACGGCGCAATCGCCAGCCAGGGTGTGCAGCCGACCACATGCAGGATCAAATTGTTGCCAAACGCTTGGCAGCAGTGCTACAGTTTTGCGGTGTGCTGGGAAGGCGTGACAGGGTGTGTGCGCACCTGTCAGCAGCACGAAGGGCGGCTGGGCGCCGCCGAGGCGCACGTCGTTGGGCACAAAGCAGCTGGCCGCGCGGCTCATGTATGCGCATGGGTGCCGCAGCGCTGTCGCTTCGAACACCTGCTGGCCACCCTGGGGCACCTCCACCAGCTCTGGCCTGCAGATTTGAGCAAGTCAGTGTTGCAGATCAGCGGTTGTGCTGTCGAGCGCGCCTCTCCTTCGAATGCAGGATGAACACCCTGCGGCAGCGTCCCCAATTCAGGCTGTGGAACCTGGAGGGGTTCCTCAAACCGACTGCACTCACCAGAGCTGCCAACCTTACCGAAGACAGCATCTGGCTCAGTCGGTGCAAGTTTGAAAGAGTGCACAGGCGCGCACCTGCACATGTCGCCGTCGCCGGACACAGCGGCAACGGCCAGCGACATGAGGGCGTCCAGCTGCGCCGCCGCCTCCACAGCGGCCAGCCATGTCCTGTGGCGCTCCGAAAACCGGCGCAGCAGCACCTGGCCGAGACTGGAAACGACTTCAGCATGTGGGAAGGATGCCCCGCTGCCTGCCACGGCAATTGGCGACGGACCCGGATGCGAACACTACCAGCCCGGACCATCTGCTGCAAGGCAAGGCATGCGGGCGAGACTACTGTCGCCTACTACTTGCTCATTAAGTCCTTTCTTGAAGGCAGCAAAAATTCCTTGCCTGCAGCGTGGCAGCCAGCCGGCCCTCGCGCTGTTCCTGGGCCGCCTCCAGCGCCGCCACCAGCTCGGTCAGCTCGGGGTTGCGGAAGCGCTGAAAGCCCTTGCGTTGGCCCGCCAGCTCGAAGTCCTTTGGCACTGACTTCTTCAAGGCGTCTGGCACCTGTGGACCAGCAGCATCAGGTCAAGGCGGATGTGCGGTGCAGAGGAGTTGGGTCTGCCTTTCATACTCAAGTTATTGTACATGCCGGAAGTGCAGGATCTGTTTGATGCATCTAGACAACCTATTACTTCCGCATGAGTTAGGGTAAACATTCCACAAAGACACCGTGTTTGACAACATCAGCAGGGTCGGAGGGGCTACCTCAATGAGGTGGGAGTCCTTGTTAACGGACACATAGCAGATCTCGCGGCCGCCGCCCATACGCTTCCTCACGTCCTTGAGGTGCTGCTGCAGGCCCGCCTCAGCGTCTGCCACAGCCATTCCTGCCGCATCGAACTCCGCATCCACACCCTGCACAGAGCATGAGTGCCATGAGCAGAAGCACACGAGGTGCCAGGAGAGTACTGAAATACACAGAGCACTGGCCCACACACACAGCTGCAATCGACCATGGATTGCTTTTTCAGTTTACATGCGTGATGAAACTGTGCAAGCAAAGGGTATTGTGTCGCAAGATTGCACACCCTGTGAGGCGCCACTCGTTCGTTAGGGTAGGCCGATCGGTGGCATCCTTCAGCTCTGCCGACACCACAGCCGTGCGGAAGCATTCGCCAGAGAATCGGATTTGAAAGTTCAGGGTAAGACCCCTTCGATGTCCCACCTCACGGGGCACCACGCGGCCAGCGGAGCGCGCCTCGGCCCAGTCGGTGGCGCCCTCCAGGTCCGCCAGCGCCGCGTCCATGTCCGGGAAGGACCGCCCGGGCGTCACAAGGTCCGCCAGCAGCTCACTGCCGCAGTTTGCTGCCACACCTGCATGTTAAGATAGTCGCTTGGTAGCAACGAGTCATCACAATGGCATTCATTGCATGCTGTGATGCGCTCGACAGCTAGATTGGGCATGCCAGTGTCACAAGTTCACGATCATATTGCCCAATGGAGATCAGCGTGATCAGCCTCTGGTAGCAGGAACCAGGAAAAACCAATGCGCATGCTCACCTGCAAAGTCGGCTGCGACGTCCGCCAGAGTCCGCAGCGCTGCCAGCGCGCCGGCAAGCTCATTGACCCGCCGCCGAGCCGCATCCTCGTACAGCACAACACCGGCACCGTCGCGAGCAGAGGTGCCCGCTGCCGCTGCTGCAAGGCGTGCCACCCCACGCTCCATGTCAACGATGCCTGCAGACTAACAAGCAGTTTTGATGATATGCGAATGGCTCCATGGGCATGGCGTCATGTCGGCCACAGTCGTGTATACTACGATTCAGCATATTGGGCCCTCTTTGATGAACACTTATGTGGCAGGGACACCTGCATTTGTGTGGATATACAGGTTTTGATTTGCCACCGGATGCAGCATATGTGCGAACTTTGGCTGATCATAAATAGTCGGTATCACAGTTCGAGGGAAGCCAGCTCGATGTTGCGGAGTGTGCCAAAACGAGTATCCCTGTAGGTCCTGACCGCACAGTTTGACGTGCCTCTCCAGCTGCACGCACTGTGGGCACCCCAGCATGCAGGCCACAGCATGCGGCGCAACGAGCTTTGGTCTACAATCCGACGTGGGAGACCCAGAGGCACCTAGCCCACCTCGCAGCTTGGTCCGCGCCTCGCGGGCCGCGTCTGCCGCGGGCCCCAGCAGCGCCGCGACGGTGTCCTGGCGGCGCCGGATGTCGGACGCGCGGGCCAGCGGCCGGCCCAGCCAGCGGCGCAGCAGCCGCCGCCCGGGGCCCGTCACGCACTGGTCGCACGCCGCGAGCAGCGTGCCGTGCAGCCCGCCCGAGTGGTTTTCCAGCACCTGCGCAAATGGCGGCAACCGAGCAGCAATCAGCTTGCACACCCTGCACCCACACGCAGCTGGATTGACCAGCGAGATTGAAATCGCCGCAGATCCGGGACGGCCGCACTGGCTGGCTGCCAGCAGTGTGCAGTGCAGCTGGCATGTGACTTCAGCGTGAAGTCGATCACTTGCACCAATACAAAGAACTAAACTCCCAGCGTTGTCAGCAACTGAAGGCTCGCCTCCAGGTTCTGAAGCGCAGCGCCGTCCATGCGCATGTGCTGCGGGCCCTGGGGTGCCGCCGTCGATGCCGCGCGCCCGCCGGCGGGCGGCAGCGCCTCGGGCCGCACCACCGGCAGCACAGCCGCGTCCAGCAGGCCGGTCCGCAGGAAGCTGACGGCGGATCCGAGCGCCGCGAGCGCGGCGTCACTGCCGCCGCTGCTGTCCTCCAGCAGGGCCTGTCTCAACAGGGAGAACATGTGATATCGGCACCGGCAATGGCCTTCAAGAAGCTGACGGCGGCTCCGAGCGGCGCGAGCGCGGCGTCACTGCCGCCGCTGCTGCTGTCCTCCAGCAGGGCCTGTGCAGATGGAGAGTCACAGGGATTTGTCATACCAAGCAGACATACTTGATGTTTGCTTCCCATAACATGAAAGCATTGATGAGACATTGTATGTATGTTCCTTATTTCGACAGCAGCAGTGACCCGCAGGGAGCTGACGACAGGCACAGCGCTGCCAGTGTTTCGTCGATGTGAGCGCTACCAGCCCATGCAATGTGCAAGTCGCTGATGCATGACGACCAGTGTTGGACAAGCGGACACACAGCAGCACCACACCTGCCGCTGCAGGTGGCCTCCAATTTCTGGATAGGCAGATCTCACGATGACATTGATTCAAACAAAGGTGCAGAGGCGCCATGCCTGCAGCGCTGCCGGCGCGCCGTCGGGCCAGTAGTCTGCGCGCGACAGCTCCTGCCGAGTGCGGGCAGCATTCCACGCCCCGCCGGCAGGCAGCTCGTTCAGCAGCGGCGCCGGCTCCGCGCCCCGCAGCGCCCGGCGGGTCTCCTTGCTGACCTCTCTCGGCAGCAACAGCTCCACCGGCTGCAGCGAGGCCAGGTGGGACCGCAGCCCCGCCCGCAGCTCGCCGTCCTGCCTGCAGAGTTGAAAGCCACATCCGTCGGACCAGCAGAGTCGCGGACACATCTTGCACGGGCTGCGGGACAGCGAGTGGGACCGCAGCCCTACAATGCAGCTTGCCGTTCTGTCTGCAAGTTATATGTTCAGCAGAAGCTCAGGTTCATATGTTCTTTCGTTTTCCACATGACTCGATGTTCGAGCTGAAGCAGACTCGACCTGCACACAGCACAAAGGCATGATGTGCCATGTGTTTGCTAAGGAGCAAGCTGCTGGGCCCACCAATTTACGTTTTTGTGATAAAGATCGACAACAAGACCTGTCCAGGGTGTGTGTGCTCTCACCACTGGCCGATCAGCATCTGCCCGGTGGCAACGTCCACAGCGCACGCGCCCAGCACAGTCTGCGCGTCGCCGGTCAACCCGCCGCCGCCGCCTGCGCCGCCCGCTGCGGCTGCGGCTTCGGCGTCTGCCGCGGGGTGCGCTGCGGGCGCGGCCGCCTCGGCCAGCGCCAGCAGGAAGGAGGCGTCGGGGTGCCTCGACATCATCTCGGCATCCGTCATGGTGCCACGCGTGACGACCGCCACCATGTCCCGCTTGACCACATTCACCTGCCGCGTCAGCTGGGAAAGATGTCAAGATGGATTCGCCAGGCACATGCGTGCACAAGCATGTAATACCTGTTGAGCAGGTGGGCACGCAAGCAGATGGAAGCAGGTGCAACTGATTGCAGATGAGCTACATGCCGCCTCCAAACTGAGGCTGAGGCTGGCTGCCATGGCTGGGAGGTACCTTGGGCAGCTTCTGCTTGCGGCGCTCCTCGTTACGGGTCGCCAGCTGCGCTGGCGTCTCTGTCTGCAGTGTCAGGTGCAAATCAAAGTTGTGACAGCTTTGACGAGGTTCTCACGGCATGGTGTGCTGCCATTATCAGCTATCCTGCAACCATTCTGACTATTTGCATCCGGTCTTCGGTTTTCAGTTGTGAGCAGCGTGGATACGAAGCCGGCAGTCGGCGTCGGTAGCACAAATTCGTGACAGCAACCACGACAATGTCACCCATGTAACAGACAATCACCTGCTCGATGACGACGACGCGCAGGCCGGCGCGCGCCAGGCGCTCGCAGTGTGTGTGGTAGTTGACCTCCGGGAAGCCGCAGTGCGGTTGCTCCCCCTGTGCGGTCAAAGAAATACTGCACATGACACTTACACAGGCCCCATCATGTGCTGCTTGCAGTTGCCTGCACACCACCTCAGAAACTTCTGGCCGGAATTTGTCGTTTGGTGGTGTCAAGCATGGCGTGCGCACCTTCATGAGCATGAGGCCCAGCACTTCGACACCAATGTGCGCGTCCATTTCGAACATCTGCAGCAAGAGCACCAATTGAGTTGGGCATGCATGCCTACCCAAATGCTGACCCGAGACAAGGACCAAACAGATGCACAGGGCAGGCAAGGACATTTTCACCCACCTCATAGAATTTGCCTGCGTAATCCAGTGACATCATCATCAGCAATCTCAGTTCATGCAGCATGGCCAGTAGACAATGCTGCAATGTTATGCACTAAGTCGAGGACGGGACGCACCCATCTTGAAGAGCAGCACCGAGTCAAAGTTCTTGGCCTGCACACGAGCATTGTTCAGCATTGCCAAGGCCCTTTGCATGGAAATGAACAGGCTGCACCCTCTGACAGCGCCCGCAGCAAGTCCCTCACCTTGAACTCCCACCACTGCTGCTGGCCAGGCGAGATCTGCACAGCTCACAGCGTCCCTATCAAAGCTTTGACCTCGGGCACGGCTGCAGGCACTCGTCATGCAGGGTGCACGTTGCCCAGCTCATGGCTGTTTAAATCCCAGTGCAGCGCGAGCAGCCCACCTTCTGCGCTTTGAACCAGTTGGCCGGCAGCATGAGGGTGCGCGGGTTGTAGCCTGGCTGGCCGGGCCGCAACCCCGCTGCGTCCCGCAGCTTGCAGGGCGCTAGGAATGGAAAGCGCTCCGCAGAGCGCGCTGCAAAGCGCTCCATGTCCGACTCCATGTGCGGCACCGCTTCGCCGGCGTCTGCAAGGGTGTCACATCATGAAGGATCCGCACTTTGGTGTGTGTTTGACGTAACACCATCCATGCAATGCAGGCAGGGATGATTGCAGCTATCACTGCAAGCCTGTCACTCGTGCAATGCACAGCTCAGCAGGCGAGGTGCAAGTCCCTTCCACTCAACAGCCAGTGTGCGTCGCCTTTCTTCCCTGCAACAAAAGGCACTCTGACCTGGGGAGCCGCGTCGGGCGCTGCTGGGCACGCTGACAGCACCGGCCAGCACTGCCTTTGCCCCTGGCTGCGGCGCTGCGGGCGTGTGCGGCTCCGCAAGCTTTCGCAACGCAGCAGCCTTCTGCTTCGACGGCGTGCTGCTGGCGCTGGTGCGGCCCCTCTTGGCTGGCTTTGCAGCGGCCTGCGCCTTGCCCTGTGAGATGCCAACACAGGAGCGCACCACTCACCAAAAGCACACACTCAAAACACACCGAGACTCCTGTCAATGATGTCGTCTTCAATCTGACGACGAGACGGAAGCACATGCCCGTCGGCCCAGAAGCACACCTTGCGCTTGGCGGGCGCGCGCTTGCCGCCGCGCTTGGCGGAGGGCGCCTCGCTGTCATTGTCAGAGTGGTCCGACGGCTCCAGCTCCTCGTCACTGGAGCTGCTGCCGTCGGCGCCGCCAGCCACAAACTGCACACCAGCAGGAGCTCATGTCCAGGTGGACGTCCTCCCTTGTCATAAACCCAGCTCCTCAATGATCTCGCCACAACATCTGCTGACAACGGCTCTCATCATCGTCTGGACACCTGCCAGCGGTCGATATGTCGTACCCACCTCGGAGCCAGAGTCGCTGCCGCTGTTGGAGTCGGGTTTGCCATTTGCCTCGTCATCCTCATCCGAGTCGGACAGCAGGGTGCGCGCCTTGCGGCCTGGTCGCTGCGCCGCTGCCTTTGCCGCCACCTTGCCTGCAAGCATGTAGACAACCGTTTCACCCTCCAAGGTGGGGATGACTGGTGCAAGGGAGCACTTGGGTGGCTCGCTTGATGAGCGCATCAATTGGAGGTGCCAGCAGAGATGCTTATGCTGGCAGATCACACACACAGAGCTTGTGCAACCTGCAAAGTGCGGAAGAAGGTGTGGCAGCAGGTCGCTCAGTCGAGCAGTGCGCCTGGCAGCACACTGAACTCGAGCTGCCCGCAGGATTGCCTCCTGCCCCTGATGCGGGGTCTCATGTCTCATGTCCAAATCAAGCGGAGCCAACACAGGCGCTCTTCTCGTCAGATCATTTGTGACCACATGCAGAAAAATATAGTATAACGTAGATAACATCTTTAATGTGGCCGTACCTGGCAGCACCTCGTACTTCTCCTGCGCCAGGTCCACCTCCTCTTCGTCCCCGTCATCATACTCGATCAGATGGAGGCCCTTGTGCACTTCATAGCGTGTCACGCTCCCCGTGTACCATGCCTCGTCGTCCTTCCACCACACCTGCGCACGGATTGGCTGCGTGCAATTGAGAGTTGCAATGGCATGTTTGCGGTGTGCTGCTGCAATACTGCAGATCCTTGGTATGCTGGACACATCGGCAATGCGCTGGGATGATAAGTGCGCGAATCAATGCAGAGGACGTGCAGGGAGCGTGCCTTCACGCGGCGGCCCACGAGTTTGTCTGGCGGTGCGGCGGCAGAGGCGCTCTGCTGCTGCGGCGTCCTGGCCTGCGAGCCGCTCTTCTGCTTCCCGCCGCTCCTGGGCGTCCCCGCCGGTCTGCGGGCGGCTGTGGGGGGTTTGAATGTGCTGCCGTTGGTTGCGGCTGCGCTGGCGTGTCCATTCTGCAGTCCATTTGCGAATGGGGTGGCAGCCGCTGCTGCGTCTGCCTGCGCCTCGGTGCGCGCCTGCTTTGTCCTGCATGGCAGCTGACACAACAGGATCAGCATGAATGTGCTGAGTCTTGCGTGCGCACCTTTAGCTCCCTATTATGCTGTCGACGGCGTCAAAACGAACGAATCATGCATGCACTGAGATGCCGCACCTGGGGCTCTGGCGGACCGGTGTGGCTGGCGGCCGCTTGGCAGGCCGAGCTGGCGAGTCCTGAGCATTGCTCGCGTTCTCCTTGCCCAGTTTGGGCTTGGCTGCTGCGGCGCCGAAGAAGCTCGCGATGGACTTCTGGCCGCTGACTGGGCCGGCGCCGCCGCTGCTCTTCCGCTTAGGTGCCATCCTTAGCAGCGATCATAACATCACGCATGACGGATGGAGCTGGTCATGACCTTGATTCGGTTGCGGCGTCGCAGAGCTTGACTAGTGTTGTGCTTGTTGCTGCGCAACAGGGCTGGTGCGACCCTTGATCTGTGTTTGTGTAGCACGGTCACTTGACAACGTGATGCCAAACGATGCGCGCCAGCTCTTCAGACTTTGAGAACACTGCACTGATGATGTCAAATCCTTCTGTTGGCGTTTTCGCTGCGCACATTGACGGTCAGGCCAGCACAAACTTTCAAACACAGTTCAAAGGCATCCACAGCTGCTTCCAGCGGTCCGGCCGACGAAGCTTGCTCCCAAGAAGAACACGGACAGACTGTGAAACCCTCACGTCGGCGCTGGGCAAGCCTGCATGCAAGGTGCTGCGCCCTCGACTCGTCTGCATGAAGCATGGCACATGACTTGAGGCAGTCGCCAGCAGATCTAGCAGCAGGAGACCGTGAACTCTACAATTATTCAACTATGCAACGGTGGTGTGGCAACAGAGTCGCGGAGAGTCGCAGACGATGCACTAAGTAGAGGCGGCGCGGTCCGGCACATGCTGTTGTCTGGCCACTGCTTGCCAACACCTGTTGCATCACATTGCAGTCATGATGCAGCTGCAGTGCAGGACCGAGCTCCTGGTCCCTTCGTGCTCCCAGGAAGAAGAGGAAGCAGAGGCGGCAAAGCGCAGCAAGCAGGCGCGCAAGCGGGCCAAGAAGAAGGCGGCAGCCAAGGCCTCAGATGCGGACGCGACAACTTCTGCCACGCAGCAGGAGGCACAGCCCCTAGATGCGCAGCATGGCAGCCGCAGCAGCGCAGCGTCAGGCCAGCGTGAGGATTGTGTGGAGCCGGACGGCAGCAGCAGTCCACAGCCGGCAGCTGACCAGCCAAAGGCTGTAGCGAGGGCAGCGGAGCAGGGCGGCGACACAGATGACAGCTGGGCCTGCTGCACCTCGTCAAAGGTGGGACGCAGGGTGTTGATGTTTGCAGACCCTGCAGCTCCATTGCCTGCTGCCTTGCACTCACACTGCTTGCCTGTCCGTTCATTGTTTGTTGAGGTGCCGCGTCTGATGCTGCTCAGGTCAGGATGCGCGACCCAGTGATTGCAAGCCACGGATTCTGTTACGAGAAACAGGCCATCGCCGCCTGGGTGCAAGAGCGCGGAGCTGTGTCGCCGGTGACGGGGAAAAGCGATTAGTGCAGAATTTATTAGAAATCACTCGCTGCGCAGCGTGCTTGAGGCATTGCAGCCGCAATTGTGAACCCAACAGCAGTAATTGCGATCCGCAGCGCACACCTCTCACAGATCATTTTGGAGGTAATACTGGGATGCACGATCGTAGCGTGAAAGCAGATGGCCGTGGATGGTCAGTACCCAAGGGTAAAGGGTTTGCACTGCGGCACCGCGGCGCTACAGGGCATCTCACATCAAGTCCATCCGCGTGCATGTGCCTCAAGAAGATACACACAAAACGGCACAAAATGCATTTATAGGGTCCTGATCGCGCCTGTGGGCATGCTGCGCTGTGTACATGCTGACGGACTGTGGCTGACTGAGAACAATTTTGGGCTGGATCCCGTGTGCAAATTCTGCGCCTCTGCGCCGGACCACGTCCAACAGCAACCATCAGCTTCCAGAGCTGCATCAATAAGCCACATTCGTTGCATTTCCTGCATCGCTTGAGCTTGTTCCGGAAGCGCCACGTTCACTTGTGCGCTGCCCAATTTTGCCGCAATCAGAACCCCGGTGCGCACACGGGAGGCTTTTGATGCTTGCTTGTCGATGCTGCTAGCGGCGGCCAATTTGGCCTCGCAGTGCAGCCCGCCAGGCACCTCCTTCTGGGAAAGCGCGCGGCAATATTTTGCCGGTGCGCCAACATGAGCCGGCTTTGCTCGAGTGATTGCAGCCCTGAGAGATCAGTGTGCAATGTTTCACTTCATTGATGCTCGACACCGCTGCTGACGCTGCAGATCTTTTTAGCTGGGCACACTGGTGGGCGATGTTCCTTGCATTTGGCGAGCGCATGCGGTCCCTGTCGTCAGTGCTGCAGTCCATTGCGCTGCACATGCACCTGTACGACTGACGGGGCGTAGCCATCCAGCCAAGCACTTTGCAGCGACAAAGCAGCAGCACAGCCACTATCGGCCACATCGAAACGGCAGCTTTTGGCGCTTGATCATTGGCGCGGTTGGGTCATGGCCCTGGAGCCAACACAGTGACGGGTCTGACAGCGGCTCCAGCCAGCATGACGGACAGCGAGGATGGCGTGGCCGCAGCGGAGGCGCACTTCGAGGCGCTGCGCCGCTTTGTGGACGAGCGGAATCTGGCCAGCCGGCAGCAGCGGCATGCACAAGCTCCCAACAGCGCTCACATTCCTCCAGTACAGGTGAGCGAGAGCATGACTGCCGCTGTCGCTCGAACACTGCATTACAGACCCATCGAGCAGGAAGTTCACGCCTGAAGTCCACCACCATACTAAGAACACGTCAGATGCAGTGCATTTTCACGTTGCAGCTGGCGTTCAATGCTGGCAGCAAAGCGGAGTCCGTCATCGGCGTCAGCCCCGGCCTGCAGCAGCCGGACACCGCAAATGCCGCCTTCAACAAGCTGGCGGGCGTGCTGGTCTATCTGTGCGCTGAGGTGTCGCGGCTCCGCGAGCACGTGAGTTCCCAGCGCTCCTGCGCACAACCACACCCAGTGGCGTGGGTCCTCGCTGGCGGTAGCAGTGCAATTTCACCATCTATCAAGATTTGGCTCCTGGAGTCGCATTCGCCACAGACTCTGGAACTGAACAGCTCCATCTGCTGCAGCGGAACGCACAGGATGCATGCTGTGGCGGTGCTGTTGCTGATGACATGTGTCATGTGCCATGTTGGCCAGGCGGAGCGGCGCGTCTTCCCTCTGCTGCTGATGTTTGGCAAGGGCTCGCCAACCCCGCCCGAGCCCGCTGCGGCGCTGGCGGCTGCGCTGCCGGTAGGCAAAGCAGCTGTGGGACTGGCTTTGGCCAGCCTTTTCCGTCGTGTCCTTTGCAGATGCGACCGGTTGCGCTGATCATGCTGCAGCAACATGGCATGGCATGGCGGCAGACCATGTCGAACATGCGTCTGCCGTCCTCATGGCAGGGTCTGCGGGATGCTGCGGCATTGGCGGAGGCGGTGCAGGCGGTGGCGCTGAACCTGGTCTGCCAGCTGGGCGGCTTATGCGCCGAGCACACCCGCAAGGCCACCATCCTGCAGGGTAGTCTGGAAATCGTATGAATATTCAGCACATGAGCGAGCGCTGCAAGGCACCTTCGAAGATGAAGCTCCTCGACCGCAAGATTGCCACTGATCCTGAAAGTTAAACAAGAAAAATAGAGGGACCACCGTATTAAGCATCCTGCTATGCCTTCGATTGTAAAACAGCACATACTGTGATTGAGGCTGCTGCTCAGGCAGTGGGCCTGCTGCGGCATCAACAGGTGCCTGACTGCCTTGGCAAGCATTGTGGTCACTTTGGGTTCGTGATGACCCTGGGATTCTCAATACGGCAGGTGACACAGCGCATACGGTCTTCAAGGCAGCTGCGGAGGCGCTGGGCGTGCTGCTGCGGCTGGAGCTACTGGTGCAGCATGCCGCCGCGCTGCCGCCCGCCTTTGGAGCAATGCGCAGGTGGCTGCCTGTCCATGTCCGACCCAGCGGGCTTGCTGCTGGGCAAGCTGTCCTGTATGTGTTGGTTCCTTTGGGCCACACAATGCAGTGGGCTGTTCGGCACCCTGCCTGTCTCAGTTGTGGCATGGATGCTGGCTGCGCTGCAGCGTCCCTGTTCCCGACAGTGGCATCATCAGTGTCTTGTCCCGACTGCGCGCAGCAGCAGGCGTCCTGCAGAGGCTTCATGGATATTTTGTTGGGGAATTTCTCCAGGCCGGAACGCACAGTGTGAAGCTGCCCAGGCAGTCCTGCAGCAGTGCAATCCATCGATGGTATCCATTGGCACAGTTGGGATGCATGCAACGCGCTGCTGCAGTAGTCCTGCAATGCCTTCACCTGTAATGAATTCCATCAGCACCATGGGGAAGCAGGCCAGCTGCTGCAGTAGCCCTGCAGGACTGCTTGGCCGATGGATTCCATCAGCTTTCCATGAGTCCCAGCGTCTTTGCATCATACTTGTGCACAGCAAGCCACTCTGTCAGCTTCAGCAATTGTTATCGAATTGCAGGGCATGAGACACATCTCCTCTGGTTGCAGGCTGCTTGCTGCCGCTGCAGAGGACCCGACTCTGTGGGACGGCACATCAGCAGACGACCACGACACCGACGTGCTAGCGGAGGAAGTCGCTGATTTGGAGGCAACATTCTGCGGCAGTGGCAGTGGCAGCGGCAGCAGCTTCTGCCGCTTCCTGGAAACCCAGGTTGCTGCGCCGGCGGTGACGGAGCTGTTTGCGGGTGGCACTGCGACGACCATCCTGCCCACTACGCTGCGGTATGAACCCTGTGATCCCTGCCTTGTTAAGCACTGTTATGCATGACAAGGCAGTGCTTGCTGCGAAGTGCTGTGCAATGCGCTGCTGCTGCAGATGCGCCTTTCTGCTGCAGCTGCAGAGCATGTGCTGCAATGCGCGCAAAGTGAAGCACAGCATTCGGCAGGCTCGACGGTTTCTTGCTTGCCCCCTATGTGTCTGGGAGCCGATATCTGTTAACCGGTGCATTGGCATGGATGGATGTCCAGCCCAGACGAGGCGACAGCAGCTGATTAGTCTTAGCGATTTTGCAGTCTGCATGATTTGCATCACGTGAAATCGAGCATGTTCCGCATGCAGGTCTGTTTATCAGCGTGTTGGGCCGGTGGGATGCCTCCCTGTTTGACTCAATGGCAATGTTGACATGGAACGCAACATCTGAACATCACAGCATGTTCTGGACGCAGATGTCTCTTCGCCGATGTGCTGGGCCGGTGGGGCGGCCCGGGCGAGGCGGCCGGCGACTGGGGCCGGGTGACGGATCTGGTGGCGCTGTCCGCTGCCGTGGCGTGGCTGACGGACGGGCCCCTGGACAAGTACCTGCTGCGCCTCCTCCAGGAGCTGCACCTGCAGGTATGTTACGCTTGCATCTGATGTTCAGGAGGTGCCTGGAGCGGCAGTCCGGCGACACAAATGCGAGGAGGCCTCTGTCTCCAGTGATCTCACATGTAGTGACCATTGCTGTGGACCGCAGCTGGCAGTTCCGCTCTACAATCGCATTCGTCCAGCTGTTGTGTTGCAGTCCACCGTCTGATGCTCCATGTGCTGTTGAAGATGCAGTTTCCGCAGCATACAGCTAATATCAAGTTGATGTTAGTATCCCCTGGTTTCCGCCTGCCCATGGCCACGCTCTGGTCATGTGTGCTGCATGCGCTGAAGTGGGTTCGTGTGTCTGTCAGGTGCCCCTGCTGGATGTCCACAGAGGCGCCACTGCCGCGCCTGGTAGCCTGCTGTCACGCCTGCTGCCGCTGCAGGTGGCTTCGCAGCTGCCGTCTAACTTCCTCCAAGTAAGAGCGGCAGTCTGCCGCCTGGCCGTGCAAAACAACAGCTTTTGTAGCAGAGCCCTGTTGCCTGAGCTTTTGCAAATGGCATCCCATGCGCTGTATGACAAAAATTCAAGGTCCAGCAATCCGGACAGGAATGCATTTCCTCACAATTGGTGCTGGTTGCACAATGCTGCATCTTGAAGCGTTCGGGTTCCTAATGCTGGCAGGCGTCGCACACTGGGCGGCTGCAGGCAGTGGACGCCCTGGCGGAGACTGCTGCTGCAGACGCACGCCGCTTTGCGTTGGCAGCCATGGCGTGGGGCTGCGACATGGACGCCGCATTTGCACCACAACGGTGTGTCACTTGCTGCTGTAGTAGTGACTCGATTGCAAAGTGAACTCCTCTCATAGTGTGACGCAAGGGTCCACCTGTGAGTGTCCACAAGATCTTCAGCAATGATCACCCTCTAGCAGCGTTCAAAACCTTGTCGATTGATAGCTGGAGTAGGCGGCCTGTAAAAGAGGTGCATCGGACGATCTTGCCTCCAAAAGCCAATGGCGGCATGACAAAATGCTATGTCAGCAGGTCGGATGCCGGCACCCTGCGCCGCGGCTGCGGGGCGCTGCTGCGGGGCGTCGCGCTCGCGGCGGGCATCAGCCGCTGGGCGCAGGCGCCGCCCGCGCTGGCGGAGCAGCTGCGGCTGCCGATGCCGGCCGCGCAGCTGGCGCACGCCGGGCGTGCCATCTCGCTGCTCAAGGTGCCATATCTCCTCTGCTTATTGCGTTCAGAAATCAGGCCTCTGGACGGTGCGCAGAAGCACGACAGGGCAGCTGCGGCTGCCGCTGCCGGCCGCGCAGTTGGCGCACGCCGGGCGCGCCACCTCGCTCCTCAAGGTGCCTCTCGTCTTGTGTGGGCACTGCACTGCAGAAGACTCTGAGCGGCGCACAGAAGCACAGCGGATCAGCTGCGGCCCTGTTGCTGCTGCCCTCACAAGCTCATGATGGACATGCCATTGTGCTCTTCAAAGCAGGATTTGATGGCCTGACCACGGAGAATGCTGCTGTTCAGCCCTTGACATTTATGGGTGGTGAGCAAAGCAACTGGTCCAGAGGCTGACAGCTGCAGTCTCTGTCTGCCTCTGCTGCAGGGCATGGAGGCCACCTTTCAGCGTCACGGTGCCGCCATTGCTGCATTGCTCCCGCACGCTGTCACAGCTGCACGGGCGGGCCTCGCAGCGCTGGCGACTGCCGCCAGGTGCGCCGCGATGTCATCGTGTCCTTCCTCTTTGTCGCTCGGGAAGGCCCTGTCGTCCTTCGAATGCTTTTCTGGGGCAGTTGCAGGCGTCATCGTGAGCTGGCAAATTTGAATTATCAATTTCATCATGTGCTAGGCGGGCAGCAATGCCTGGCGGCAGCGACGCGGGGGCGCCACTGCTGGCGATGCCGGGCGCCCGGCAGAGGCGGGCGGCCGCACTGGACGATGCCGCTGTGGTGGCCGCCCTGATGTGCCGCGTGGCCGCAGGTGTTCTGCTGAGTGACTGCTGATCATGTGGCTCTTGCACGCTCTGCACGTCCTGTGTGCGTCGCCGCAGGTGTCCTGCTGCGGCATATTCTGCCTGGTGGCCTCTTGCATCTTCTACGTGACCCTTGTGCATCCTCATCTCGAGTCTCCGCTGCACTTGCAGCCTGGTGGCAGCTCAGGAAAGCGGCATGCAGTTGTGTCAATGCACCAAGTACAAACAAATGTGTGAACATGGGGATATGACTTCATGAACTTGACGCAGTGGACCTCTGCCATCCTGGCACCACAGGGTCCATCAGCTCGCAGCAGTTGCTGCTGCTGCGCCTGTGCGTGGACGCTCTGCGGGCAACTGCGGTGCTGCCGCCGGCGGACCTCACCAGGCTGAGTGCGGCCGTTGAGAACATCTCCGGGCTGGCACGAGTTCAGGACGCGATGCGCCAAGTGGGTGAAGTGCCTCTCCTTGGCCCAGCCAGCCATTTAGTGGACCTGTGCACACCTGCAATCTTCTGAGCAAAGTACTGCATCAGCACAGGGCTGCTGCATCAGCACATGTTGCACGTATGGCCTTGTGCGATGCACGCTTACATGCAACATTAGCTGTCACATCCAATTGCGTACAACCCATTGCTGGCAGGCGTGCGACTGCTCTTGGCTGTACGAGTCGCTCGGACGGCTCCGACATCTGCTGGGCGCGGCGGCGCGGGAGCCCGGCGGAGCCCAGCGCCTGCCGCGGCTCCTGGCAGCGGCGGCCGACTGCGCTCAGCTGCTGCAGCACTGCAGCCCGCCGTCCTCGCTGCAGGTGCGGCCCAGCACCCAACCATGCTGAGCTGCATGTCCAGCTGATCTTCGGGACAGACGCAACAAGGTCGAGGCCCGATGACTCGGCGAAAGTGTCGCAACTGTGAATGACAGGGAATGCCTGTAGACTATCCGCCGATATTTGAGCAGTACTCATCCACAGTTCTACGGCAGGCGCTCGACGACCTGCTGCACGATGCCCTGGAAGCTGCCATTCTGAAGCCAGCGGCGGCTGCCATTGAAACGCATCTGCGCCTGGCGCTGTTCGCCGTCGACGCCGCCTGCGCCAGCAACCCCGGCGACGCAGGGGCGGTAGCGACCAAGGCGGCGGCAGAGGCCGCGGCGGAGGCAGAATGGGTGGCGCCACTGGTGGCGCTGCCGCCACTGCGGCTGGTCACCACAACAGTTCAAATCAGGTGCATGGCGGAACAAAGGTCGCAAATTGGACCCTGCTTTAACTTGTGCCATGTTCGACATCTAGAAGGGATGTCGTGTATGTTACATGCTGCTGCTGCTGCAAGCCCCAACATCCACCTTGACATGGCTGTGGCTTTTCAGCATGTCCTGAGGTTGCAAAGAATCCTGCATTGTTGGAAGTCTGCTGATATCAACAGCCATTCTATCCCACTCACCCGCTGCGACTCCGTCGTTGCAGGCAGCGACTGGGTGATGTGCTGACCCGGCGGCTGCACGAGAACGCTGCGGTGGCCCCCCAGGACGGCGCACGGCTGCGGGAGGCGGCGGCGCTGGCCACCGACGCCTATGGCCTCCCGGTGTCGCCGCCGCGACTGCCTGCGGCTGGCCCCTATGGCGGTGAGGGGATGCTCTTGTTTGTTTGGCTTGTTGCAGCATGATCAGCCAGTGCGCCCACCAGCATGTGACCGGATTGCCACAGAGCATGCCCATGCCAAGCATGCAGTGCATGTTCCAGACCGCTGTACGCTGCTTGCGCTGCTACACTTTCGCCTGCTGCCATATCTCTGCTGATCAGTGCGTCTTTTCTGAAGCAATGTGGGTTTCCCGTATCTCGGCGTGCTGCTCTATCTGTGTTGATCAAATACGTGTTCCTCGAAGCGACACGGATTGCTGTTTGTCGTGCTACAGGGCTGGACGTGCTGGAGGTGGTGCGCGGCCTGGACGTGTTTGCTGCCTGCTTTGCGTACTCCGCTGCGACGCACGCCTTTGTGCAGCGGCCCGCTGCTGCGCCGCCGGGCGCAGCTTTCCTTTCCGTGAGCACAAACTGCACACTAAATGGCAATCCTGGGTGCTCTCTCCACAATCAGCGGCGTGCGCTGCAGTATGCCTGGTTTCACTAGGCTCTGTGTGAAAATGCCGCAGATGGGATGGCCACCATTTAGCTACAGCTGATTGATACCCTCCCCTTCCACTTTGAGTTCCATATCAGCAGCAGCAATGTATCAAGGCTTACAGCGCTCAGAAAAGCTGAGATTGCTGCTGTCCATTGACCAGGTGCTCACGCCGGACGCAGTGGCAGGCGCGGTGCGCACGCACGGCCTGGGCCTGCTGCCTGCTGCGGTGAATGCGGCTTACAAATTCCTGGGCAGTCGCCTTGCTGCGCTGTCACAGGTGGGCTAGCAGAAGTGTTGCATCACTCGAGGGCAGATGCACGGCTGTGCCAACTGCATCGTAGCGCAAGCGCGTGTGGCATTGCGGCAGGGATATCTGCTATTCGCCTGCAAACAAGTTCGAAAAGCACCAGATTGCCAGCGCATACTTGAATGTGAAGCAACTATATGGGAGGCTGGCCGCACTTGAAAGCGCGCTGGCGTGTCGGCATCCACAAACGCCTGAGGTATTCCAACCTGTGGACGATGCCTGGCGTCAATCCGTATGCGGTTCCAGGCATCATTCCGGGATGTTGTCGCGGGGCGGCTGCAGATGGAGGCCCAGTGGTGGGGCGGCGCCCACAAGGGCCTCGGCTAAAGTTGCACACAGATGTCACTGTCCTGTCATCAGAACAGCACCTATCAGTACAGCACCAGCGGGGCTCTGCAACCGTAGGTACTGTTTCGGGATAACGTTGCGGGGCGGCTGCAGATGGAGGCCCGGTGGTGGGGTGGCGCCCACAAGGGCCTGGGCTCGCTGTACCCCCCGCACAGGGCCGCGCGCCTGACGGCGGACATGGCGACGCCGCCCGACGGCGCGGCCGGCGGCGGCGGCGAGCAGCACTCCGATGCCGGCAGCGACAGTGGCGGCGGCGGCGGCAGCGCGGTCTCGGGGGCGTCGCCGCGGGACGGGGAGCCGCACCCGCTGCAGCAGCTGCGCCTGCTCGTGACAGGTGCTGCGGCTGGCCTGCATCAGTTCCCAGATTCCACACCCAAAAGGATACCAAGCTGTTGCATCCTGCATGTGGTGTCTCAGCAAGGAGCCAAATGGGCAGTCGCAGTGTGACCCGCAAGACCGCAAGTTTGGAACCACACTGCTCGAGCCTGACGGTCTAGAGCGTGATGCGCCTGCAGAGATCGGCAATGCGCTGGGCTTTGTGCGGCTGTGCCGCCAGGCGGGGCTGCGAGTCGCCGCTGCCGCCGCAAACCTTGCGCCGCAGCCGCCGTCCGCTCCCGGCTCCGGCACGGACCGTTCCAGGACATCCGGCGGGGGCGGCAGCCGCTCCAGGGCCTCTGTCGGCGGCGGCGGCGGCGGGAGTTTGCGGCCCGCGGCGTCCGGCGCGATGCAGTCTGACGCGGGCAACAGGGTGCAGACTGACGCGAGTGCTCCAGGGGGTCTGCCGCCGCCACGACTGGCGGAGGCAGCTGAGACGGACGGGTTGAAGGGCCCCGGCGGGGCGCTGGCTGAGGTAGGGTTTTGCCTGAGCATTTACTGCAGTGCGTGGGCTGTGCCTGGCATGGTCTGCTGCGCACACTGCTATATGCAGCTTTAGCATTGCATTGAATCTTTTATGTAGAAGTGACTGGTGCTCATGCTCAGGCATTTGACGACCTGCTGGCAGACATGCGCACTGAGGCATCAGAGGGTATGCCCTTCGTCAGGAAGTGCCCAGATCCTGTTTGCCTTCGCTGCCTGAACATATGCGTTTGTGCAGCACTGCACGGTGTTGTTCCCAGCTCAATCAATATTGCGACGAATGCAGGCATGGACTTCTTCCCGCCACTCGTGTCTGTGTTCTCCAAGGAGCTGTGCACGCCCGCCAACAGGTTGGCTGTTGTCACTTACCAGCTGAAATCCCAAGCTGTCCCACAGAGATCGTTTTCTGAGCCAGTTGGCGCACATGCACACCAGAGGTCAGCAGATCTTGCAAAATCAGTGCCTCATGCTCTCCCGAGCAGGCCGGAAGTACATGATATATGTGTGCTGCAGGCACCTGCGGCTGTTCCACATGGCGGTGCCGGCGCTGGCGGCGGGCGCGGTGGAGGTGGGGCTGGTGGCCAAGGAGGCCCTGGCCCGCCGGCGCCGCGGCGGCGCCCCCGCCGGCTTCACCGACGACGGCTTCCCCCTGGGCCTCGCCTTCCTGCTCAAGGTGCGGCCCGCAGCACTTGGTCGAGAATTTTTGGTTGCTGCAGACAAATGGATCACCAGCAGGGCAGCAGCTGCAGCGTGCTGCCAGCTTCACCAACGACGGCTCCCCCTGGGCCTCGCCTTCCTGCTCAAGGTGCGGCCTGCAGAGCACGCGGTCGGCTCCGTCTTATTGCTGTTCAGAGAGGCGCCGTACAGAACCCCGATGCCAGCAGCTGCCCATCGACAACAGCTTTCCCTTGGGCCTCGCCTTCCTACTCAAGGTGAGGCCTGCAGATCACACTGTCGGCCCTGTCCAGTCGCTGTCGAGTCGCTGTGCACACCTTGGTTGCCAGCAGCTGCAATTGGATCGATGCCAACTCTCCATGCCTTTTTGTTCCCGCTGAAAGGTGCAGCTCTGTCAGGCGCGGCCACATGTCAGCTTGCTTTGCTTTTGACATGTTGTCACGACACAGCAGAGGCACAGCAATTTTCCTGAGACTGCATGCTGCAAGCTGTCCGCATATGGGCTTTCAAGCCGCCAAGCTGCAACAACATGTCTGCAGGTGCTGGAGCAGGAGACGGCTTTTGACAGTCTGCAGTGGTTTGAGGCGGTGGCGGCACACTATGCGGCAGAGGCCGCTGCAGTTGCTGAGCGGCCACCAGCGGACCATGCGTCGCCCGTCGGGCTTGCCACCCGGCTGCTGGACGGCCTCAGCTCCACTCTGCGAGGTGTGGGCACGAGCGGCACGGCACCTGCTGTGTAGGTCAGGTGCATGATACGGGAGGTGCTGCTGCTCCACCATGTCAGCAGCTGGCCTTGCAATGGTGCAGGTCCCCGCTGAGAAGTAGATGCCCTTCTTGAGTCGTAAAGGTCGGCACACTTGTAGGTCATCGGAAATGTACATCGTGAGTCATGATGTCTGCCTATGGATGTACTTGCAGGCGCCAGCGGCAGTGCGGAGAAGCCGGGGCGGCAGGCACCGGCGCCCGCAGACGAGGAGAACCGGCAGCTGCTGCTGTCTCGAGTGCGCGCATATGCCGCCGAGTACGAGCTGCTGGCCAACACCCTGGCCGGCGTGCGCATGTTCTTCGCCGAGGCGGATGAGTAGCGGCAGACACTGCGCTGTGGGTATAAAGGGCAATGAGCTGGATGAATACGGGGGGTGTACGCAGAGATGTGCCGGGGCAGACGAATGGCAACTGGCTTCACAAGGGACGTAGTGCAGACAGAGTGTGTATCATCAGGATGCATGCGCACAAAAGGTCATGACAAGCATGGGAAGGCAGGATGCTTTGACAGTCGTTGTGTGTGATGTGACAGCATGGCGGACATATTTGATTTTACGATATGATTGAGCTTGTCTTGATTTGGTTTGATAGAGGGTCATGTGTGGTTTCAGTCATCCTTGCAGTATCCACGCGGAAACTCCTGGGCTACACTGTTGGGTCGACAAGCACGCCATGACTCGCTATTACGGCGCATTACCGCTCGCTAACATCAAACCAACTTGGTTCTCTAAAGTTACAAAAGCACGGTAGTCTGATGTCAAGACTTGATGATGATTGCGGCCGATGTCATCACCCAGAGGTCGCGTCCAGTGCTGCAATACAGTTCTGATGGTTGCCAGTGTCACTGAGTCGTCACATTTGGAGGCAATGGCACTAGCTCCAGGCCAGAGGAATCCTCATGTCGCTATGTGGGCGAGCAAGCGGCGATGCATGCGGCAGTAGCTGCATCCGCTGCCGATCTATCGCTGTCGGCTGCCCCGGCATTCACTCGGAGCAGTGATGATGCACAGCACCGCTCTGAAGCATCGCCGCCATGCCCAGGTCAGAGTCCTGTGGCAAACACGCTGCTGCTTGCGGCTCCCGTCACGCTGCCATGCGGGCGGGCGACGGCGGCGCGGCATGCTGCTGCTGCTGCTCCGCCGCCGCCGGCTCGCCGGGCATCATCTCGTAACTGCCGGCGGCCGCCGCGGAGCTGCCGCCGCCGGCACCCAGAGGCCTTGCGGCGGGCGCCGCTGTGCCACAGGGCCCCCACACCACGGAGGCCAGCGAGCCGAGCACGCGCACCAGCCACGGCGTCTCCAGCTGCGCCAGCCGCACCCGCAGCTGTGACAGCTCCTGCGCCTGTGCACGGGAGCCAGCGGATGCAATGTCGACATCCTGGTTCAGCAGGATGAGCGTAGCGTGTGATGTGCCTGCTGTAGGTTTGCAGGACCTGAAGCTGTGCCAGCCAAACCCACACCGCACACACCGCCTGAGTCTTTTACACAGCCAAGCATCCAGGTGCACAGTCAAAAAGCGGATGGGGCCGGCCAGAAACATGCACGCTTCTGTGTCAGCAGTGCCGCCGCCAGGCGCACACCTGCTGCTGCAGCTTGATGGACAGCTCGTCCTTGGAGTCCTTGACGGCGGACTGCACGAAGGTGCGCTGCGTGCGCTCCTGGTCTAGCCGGCCCTGCAGCGCCGCTATCTCCCGCAGCAGCGTCTGCCCCTGTGCAAGCAGAATGCAAAACAGACTAGAGTTCAGTCTTGTCGTTGTGGCCCGACATATGCACCTGTCCTGACCAGTGACCGTCTGAGAGCATGCAGCTGCCCACGCACAGCCGCTGCCAGGATCATGCCATCCTCAAGGTAACATGCTGCACTTGCCACAGCAGGACAGCGTGCCAATGCATGCATGCCGATGCTCCTCTGGGGATCGTCTGGAAAGAGCAAAGGTTTGCGTCTGACCTGCTTGTCGACCTGGGACTGCATGAGCAGCAGGTGCTGCTGCTCGCGCGACACCTCCGCTGCCAGGTCGTCCGCCACCCCCTCTAACACGCCCTCCAGTTTGGCCTCCAGCTCCGCAACCGACTGCAGTCCCCATGAGAGATGTGCAACTTGCCAGCAGGCTTCTGTATACATGTGCGCAGCACTGCAGCGATGTGCCGCCCAGAAGAAAGCCGAGCTCGCCACAAGTGCGAGGGGTTTTCAAATAGACAGCATGCTCAGTGTGTCGGTGGTATGCGTGCTGTTGCAGACACAAACCATGTGTGCCGCGCGCACTGCTGCACCTTCGTACCGCATCTTACACCACAACACGACACCACAATATGGCGCCACATCCGGACTACCAAACTGGGAAGCACTCGCCTGCCGGACGCACTGCTCCATCTCCGGGCTGTACACCCCGGCAGAAAGGCGCGGCGCCGTCTGCCCGTCCGGCGTCATGGGCCCCTGCGCCCCGGCGTCGTCGTGGCCGTCCGCCGCCAGCATGTCGGGATGCGCGGGCGAGTCGAACCCGCCGCCGCCGCCTCCACCACTGCGGGTGCCATCCAGCTGCGCATTGAGCTCCTTGACCTGCAGTGTCCAGTGCAGGATATCATGGGAGGTTGATGATTGTCAAACCTGGTGTTGATTGCGTGTCTTTCTAGAACTATGAACTGACGTCTGTTGCGTCGAGGCTTCTGCGGGCAGATGCCTACCGCCGGGCTTTGTGTGTCCAGCATCTGTGCGGTACGGCGGCGAGCAGATCTCACACCTTCTGCTGCAGCGCCTCGAACACCTCGCCGGTGTGGCTGAGCACGGCTTCCCTCGTCACTTCTGCACTTCCTGATGGCGTCCGCAGCTCGTCTTGCGGCCAGTCCTGTTCTGCACCTGGACCAGCCTGCGGCTGCACGTCCATTTCGTCTGCGGAGTGTGCCCTCGCCAAGTCGGCGACGTGCGTGTGCGTCAAGCAGTAGAAATCTAAAAACGTGACACTAGGTTGGAGCTCTGCTCGACTCGATAGGCTGGCCTGGACCTTGACACTGACATCCGGTAGTGGATCATGACGCGGATACGTACTCAGCGGGTGCGCCAGCAGGGGGTCATGCACCACTGAGCAGAACGTGGACTATATGGAAGCGTTTCCGGGGGTGACACTCGCAGTTGCGCGTATGTCAACACGAAACGACGCGCTCTCTTCGCTTCCTTTGATTAGACACCCAATACAGCCTAAGTGTTATGCCACAGGACTTTGACGCATATTGACTAATTTTGACGCACGATTTATAATCTCAGGGTCCAAACCGGAGTTTGAAATTTGCTCGCCGAGCAAAAACAAATGCTCGCAAAATTCGCACGCAGCGCGACGTGCCCGCCAGTGAGCCGCCATGGAGGACGACAGGCAGCCTCAGGGCTCGCAGCAGCAGGACCAGCTGCCCAGCACCGAGGAGCTGGGCGCAGAGCTGCGCGAAAAGTTTCTTGAGTTCTTGGAGGCCTTCACCGAGGCGGATGCGGCGCGGTCCAGCAACGCGGCGGTGGCGGACGGCATGGATGGCGAGCTGTTCTACGTGAACAAGGTCCACGCGATGAAGACGCTGGAGAAGACGACCCTCTTCGTCGACTTCTGTCATGTCGAGGTTCACGACTGGGAGCTGGCGCGCACGATCGAGACGGAGTTCCTGCGCCTGGAGTCCTACCTGCGCAAGGCAAGCCTCATGCAAACATGCACATGCATGCGCGAGCGACAACGCACGTTGCAGCACTGGCAAGTCCGGACCTACTTTCGAATCATGATTGTACACACAGCAGATGGCTGCTTGCAAATCTGCGACCGGGCTGATGTGATGTACAATCGCTAGACGATGACTCGTTATCCACGATCACACGGTGGGTGTGCACGGTGTCACTCTGGTCGCAGTTGTTCTGGCATGCTGCGCAGTCAACATGCATCAAGAAACCGCCTTCTGACTGCTGCAGGCCGTGCAAGCGCTGGTGCGCAAGCACGAGGAGGCGTACCTGGAGAGCGAGGAGCAGGGTGATCGCGAGTTCTGGGTGGCCTTCTACAACAAACCGCAGACGCTGCCGCTGCGCCAGCTCAAGACCGGTTCCATCGGCCAGCTCACCTGCTTCAGGGTGAGCCGTGCCTGATGTTGCCATGCCAGGGAAGAAGTCGGCACCATCTGTGAGCTTGTGTGTGCACTGATAGTTGATGGTGCGAGTGCAGACGCCTGCACACATATCATCAGGCCTGTGCAAGCTGGTCCGTCCAGCATGCAGCGACTGTCACCCGTGCCGCTGTGTGTGCAGGGCACGGTGACGCGCAGCAGCGAGGTGCGGCCGGAGCTGTACCTGGCGACCTTCAAGTGCCTGGAGTGCCAGCACGAGGTGGCCAACGTGCAGCAGCAGTACAAGTTCACACAGCCCCTCATCTGCCCGAACCCCACCTGCGGCAACCGGTGGGCACTCGGCCTTGCTTCGCTGGCTTGCAAACGAACAACCTGCCAATGCACATGGCAGGCTCGATGTGGCAGGAGGCATGATGCAACTGCAGGAACGTTCACTGTGCGCAGAGCCAAAAGTTGTCCATGTGCCACGTGCGCAGGAAGCACTGGCTGCTGGTGCGGGAGAAGAGCACCTTTGTGGACTGGCAGCGCGTAAAGGTGCAGGAGCTGTCGGAGGAGGTGAGCCTCAACGGACAGCGTCAGCAACAGAACGCTGCCTGCTTTTGTCACCTGGTGCCTGTGAACGGTGTCACCCCAAGCAGCAGACACATCGGCAATATTTCACAGCATCGAGATCAGTGCTGACCATCTGCTGACTGCGCAGGTGCCGGCGGGCAGTCTGCCGCGTACCATGGACGTCATTCTGCGCAACGACATCGTGGAGGCGGTGCGGGCGGGTGACAAGGTGGAATTCACCGGCAGCCTGATTGTGGTGCCCGACATCTCCATCGCCACCGCGCCCGGCGAGCGCATCACCACCAAGTTTGGTGAGCTTCTGTACCCTTATTTTCCAGCCCATGACAATCTCAGCAGTACCTGATGACTGCTGCTGCTGCTGCTGCTGCTGCTGCTGCCTCTGGCTGCTCGTTAGTGAGAAACGGCACTTGGCAATGGGCCATAGTTGCTTGAGCAACGACCAGAGGCTCATGTCAGCATACAGCCGCCTCCCACTTGGGCTGCAGGTGGTTCCAAGAAGGCACCGGGGCTGTCGGACATGGGCGTCACCGGCATGAAGTCGCTGGGCGTGCGGGAGCTGACCTACAAGCTGTGCTTTGCCGCCTGCAACACCATGGTGCGGCGCAGCACATCTGCAGATACCACCGCCACCTTGCAGCACTCGTGTTGGGGGCAGTGCCATGGCATGCCAATGACCACTGGGTGTTGAAGAGATCATATTTATCGGACTGCCACATGTGTCGTGCTGCACTGGATGGTGACACGATCGGGTCTGTCAAGTGCTACAGGGTGCAGAGGCATCGGGCGGCATGGTCAACATCCGGGCAGACGAGGACATGACGCCGGAGGAGGTGCTGCAGGACTTTTCCGAGGCTGACGCTGATGATGTGCAAGCCATGGCACAGGATCCCCAGGCAGGCATCCTTCCCGATGCACTTGATGCCTGAGATTTCTGTTTGACACTGGAGTGCAGCTGATATGTGCCTCCTGAGAGAGTGTCTGGCCCATGTGTCACAGCCTGACGCAATTGCGAATCCATCATGCAGCACGTGAAGCTCAAATGCTATCAAGCGCAGGTGTACGAAAACATTACCAAGTCCATTGCGCCTGGCGTGCATGGCCACCAGGACGTCAAGCGTGCCATTGCGCTCATGCTGTTTGGCGGCGTCCACAAGCAGACGTCTGAGGTGAGGCCCTTTGCGATCCTGAGCTGGACGGACCAGTCAGCTCATGGGCAAAGCAGTCGGCATCATCGGTCAGGTTCGCAAGACATCTGCAGGCTTGTTTGCAAAGTTAAGCAGGTGGCATTCTGGCTGGATTGTTTCACAAGTTGGGCTGTGTATCAGACGTCTGACTGCAATCTGTTATAGGGCATCAACCTGCGTGGTGACATCAATGTGGCGATCGTGGGCGATCCCTCGTGCGCCAAGAGCCAGCTGCTGAAGTACGTCGCAGCCTTCCTGCCCCGCGCGGTGTACACCTCTGGCAAATCCTCCTCGGCTGCAGGTCTCACCGCCACCGTCGTCAAGGTCAGTGCCTTGCCGGTCTGGCACAACTCCCTCCACCAGGCACTGCATATCGTTGAGATGCTTCAGACCATCGACTTGGGTGTTGCATTTAATCCGAGCACCCTGTGCATTTATACCATCTCCACACCACTACATTGAAATGTGATGCCAGCCTTGCCAATGTTGATCACCCTGATGCTTCACAGGAGACGGATTCAAACGAGTTCTGCATCGAGGCAGGCGCACTCATGCTGGCGGACAATGGCATCTGCTGTATCGACGAGTTTGACAAGATGGACGTCAAGGACCAGGTCGCCATCCACGAGGCCATGGAGCAGCAGACCATCTCCATTGCCAAGGCTGGCATCCAGGTGATGCCCTGCCATGCTGTGGCTGAGAGGTGCAGTTTGGGCGCCTCTGTTGAAGCCAGGGAGCTGTAGAGCAACTTGCACATAGGCCAGCATTCAGATCGTTCCCTTGTTGTGGTGCTCATGTTCAAGGCGGGATTCACCATGGTGACACAGTACACAACTGCTGCAGCAGCACTTCGTGCATGGAGCTGGGGTGCACTGCAGACAAACAGCCAAGAGCACAGCGAATCATGAGCTCTCTGGTGAAGACACTGTCCGACCCCGGGTGTGCTGCCTTGCAGGCCACACTGAATGCGCGCACGAGCATCCTTGCGGCAGCCAACCCGGTGGGCGGGCGGTACGACCGCTCCAAGCCGCTGAAGTACAATGTGGCTCTGCCGCCTGCCATTCTATCGAGGTGTGTGTCAGACAGCAACATAGCAGCCCGCTGATGTCCTGTGGCCGCTCCCAGCACTGCATCCGTGGGCCCACTTGATCATCCCTGCCCATTTGCCTCACACCATCTTATGATGCTGTGAAATCGAAGTCATTGCATGCGACGGTGCAAACCAGCCAGATTTGTTGCTCAATGGCTCATCTGCTGGCTGTAGAGTTCATCTCAGGTACGTGGTCATCTTTCAGCTCACAGAGGCCCAAAACCGGACAGTGGTGTCCATGTATGACTGGCAGAGAGTAGTTCAAATTCTCTTTTATCGTGCTGCAGGTTCGACCTGATGCATGTCATGATCGATCAGCCGGATGAGGACCATGACCGTGCGGTGGCGGGCCACATCCTGGCGGTGCACCAGCTCAAGCCGGCGGCGCTGTCGGCGCGCTACTCCATGGCGCAGATGCAGCGGTACATCAAGTATGCGCGCTCCATCAAGCCGCAGCTCACACCGCAGGTCAGCTCCTCCACAAGTTAGCTGTTGCTTGCTTGCTTGTGAACACGAGTAAAGGAATGCATAATTACCGGCATCATCGGAAGACCAATCTGCGCCTGCATCTGATCACCCTCCTGGCAGGACGCATGCAGTCTGGTGTGCTGTGCATCTTGATCACGGTCTGCTGCGCTCGGCGGGGCGGTGGCACGGCACAGGCAGTCCCCTGACGTATACACTGACACCGCAGGCGGCCAAGGTGCTGGTGGAGTCGTACAAGGCGCTGCGGGGGGACGATGCGCAGGGGGACGCGACGGCGTACCGCATCACCGTGCGCCAGCTGGAGGCGCTGGTGCGGCTGTCGGAGGCCCTGGCCCGCGCCCACGCGCAGCCCCGCATCACCCCCGCCTTCGTGCGCGAGGTGACTGCACACAACAGTGCGCCTGCGGGTCTGACAGCCATACTAGATACATCCGACTGTCTTGCATGGCAGCCTGTCGTTTTGCGATGCCCAGACCAGGTCCTGCAATCTCTTGCTCCTGAACGCACTCGGGAGATACTCAGTACGACATGCTGGCCAGCAGAAATCGACAATTGTACCTGACAGCACCTGACGATTCTGTCTGGCAATGCGCAGGCGACGCGGCTGGTGAAGCACAGCATCATCGCCATTGAGTCGGGCGATGTGGCCATCGACGATGAGGCCGCCGCAGAGGAGGACCCCCTGGCCGGGCTGCGGGACGCGGCCGGTGATGAGGTGCCACCGCCGGGCACCCCCGATGCAGGTGTGTCATCTGGTGACTGACCATCTGGTTACTGAAGTAGAGTTCGTGAGACGACATGGTTCCGCTGCACCACACCGTGTGAGTGCGGCGAGCTTGTCGAGCCGGCGCAGCTGTGGCATGGGCGCTGACAGCAGCTTTGCTTGGCGGATACCCGGGCAGATGGCAAGCATCGATCCTGTAGATCCACTTGTCCGAGATGCCATTCGTTGGCACCTGCGCAGGGGGCGCTGATCCGATGGACACGGATGATGCGGCTGCGTCTGCTGGCGCCTCGCCAGCGGCGGTGCCGGCGCCAGGCACGCCGCCTGCTGCTGGGCAGGCGGCAGCGGCAACAGCGGCAGCAGCTCCGGCGGGGCGGCCGCCGCCCATGCGGGTCTCCCGCAAGCAGTTCGACCAGATCAGGGTGAGTGCTGCAATGTCATCTGACCTGGCATGTCTGTACAGCGATCTGCCAACCCCTTTCGATCCCCGCATCTGTCTACAACATAAATCCAGTTTGTTTGACAGGTCCATATAGAGGCTCAGCTGCGGCACACAGCGGCAGCGCGCCTTCAACCTGTCAACGTGTTGCAGCAGACTGATAACCTGCCACTCTTATTCCTGTCCGCAGGCGGTGCTGCTGCTGCGGCTGCGGCAGGTGCAGTCGGAAGCGGAGGACGCGGGCGACGAGGAGGCGCTGCTGGAGTACGGCGTCAACCGGGTCGCCGGCCAGCGGCAGCGGCAGCTCATCACGTGGTACTTCAACCTGCTGGCTGACAGGTGCGCACAAGTTTGACAACCCCAGATGAAGCCCACCTGACGTCTGATCGCAGTCAAGTGTGTGTCCCTTGTGTCACCATACTAGCCAGCCACAGCCGAGCAATATCTTGAATACGGAAGCAGCTGTGACTATAGATGTCAGCACAGTGTTATTTGGCGACCATTGACTCCGCAGGGGACAGCTGCGAGTGCCACGGCCGGCGGAGGGCGGGGAGGCCGGTGACGAGGCGGCGGCGTGGCGCAATGAGGTGGCGATTGTGGAGCGCGTCATCTCGCACCTCATCACCAAGGACAACGTCCTGGTGGTGGTGGACACGCCAGGGGTACATTTGCGACACTTGCGGCTGCACACGCGACATAGGATCTGCAGTGCTGACGTGCGTCCAAACACATGCCCTCCTGCTGCTCAGGCTTCATAGCAGTGCACTGCATCTGCCGCGCAGGCAGAACAGCAGGATTAAGAGAATAGCGACACCAAGATCGGTGTTATCTCATTGATGTGCAGAGGCGGGAGGACGAGAGCAATGCAGAGTGGGCACAGCGGCGCTTTGCAGAGCGCATATTGGCCGTGAACCCGAACTACGTTGACGAGTGATGCTACAGCAGAGACATGTCTCAGATAGCCGCCGACCCACTGACTGATACGCATTAATAAGCTGGTGGTTGGCGGACACCACATGGTGATGACTCCTGGACAAACAGCATTGACGTGGGTTTTGCTTCGTTTTGTACTGTCAACGGGCTGCGTTGGTTGTAAGTTGGTGCCAGACAGGGGAGCGCGCCACCCTTTACCTGGTCGACAACGGGGTTGGCTGCAATGACCGGCAGGCTGCTGGCGACGCTTGGCACCGCTGCTGTTTGACTTTACAGCATTTCTTGGCAAATCACGGGTTGTTACTCAGCAACCAGCTCTCGGGTGAGAACCAACACGAAGATGCAGCTCTGGTGCACTCAAACCCATAGCTTTGCAAGATGCATAACCTCTTACGTCATCAGGGGCGCCAAGGTGGCCACGGCGAGATGTACTGGAGGAATCCGCGAGAAACTGCATCACATCCCGCTGACAGGTGTGGGCCCTACTTTCGATATAGCGCTTGCATCTGTCTCCTCACAATCGGCACGCTTCTGTAAGTGTGAGCGCGGCTGGTGGCAGCAACAGCATCCGTCCTTGACTTGGCCGTGTCCGTGAAGGACCCATAGCTGAAGGAGCAGTTTGACGTCTGACACTTCACTTGAACCTGCATACCTCTCGTCAGCTACAATCGCCGGTTTGTGGGTGTGACCTGCACCCGCGAGGGTGACAACAGCTTGTTGGGCGCGCCACCCGAACGGCGGCATTGTAAGGAGGCCAGCATGTCGTTCTTCGGCAGAGTCATGTCGTATGTGTTCAACGAGGTGCTAGTGAACTCGCTCGCCAACAGGTGAGCGCGTTTACATGCGGTATGTGGGGCCAGCCTCATGTCCGCTGGTGGTCTGGCAATGCCTGTGCCGGTGCAACTGAAACGCCATGATGTCAAGTACATCATGAGTATCCAATAAAAATGAATTGAGCTGCGAACTCAGTCATGCTGATGTGTTGCGCACTGCAGCAAAACCTTTCAGCGCTTTGCCGTGCGGTCCAGTGCCTGGATGGAGGAGCTGAATGCCAAGGGTGCGCGCTCATGCATCATTAGATAGATACGTTCGTATACCATATTGTCGTGTGTGTTCATCACAGCTGTATGAGCATCTGCATGTGTATGTTAGCCAGCTTGCTGCACCTCAAAGAAGTGACGCATAACTGATCGTCCATTCGTGTGTGACAGGCGGAGAGCATAAAGAGCGCCTCAGCTCACAGGCGTCCGAATTCGCCAAGACATTCCGAGACGAGCTCAAGAAGGGCAGTGAAGAGATCTTCAAGAACTCACAACCTCCCCGCAAGTGAACTCACATACCAAGCTGTGCCGTGCTCGGGGCGCTCAACTAATTTTGGCGGGGCTGGACGGCCTGTGGCTTGTCATTAACGACTCAAACGACTTGCTAGTCCAGTATGCAAGTTATTCTGGACATGGGGCAATGATGCGGGTTGAGAGCATGCAAGACATGTGCAAGGGACGCACATGCATGGGTATGAGTGTGATTTCGAACATTGTGTGACGCAAAGCTATTGAATTATTTCTCTCTTTATGAAAGCATGCCCCATGCTGGCGGTCATGTCTGTAGCTGTATATCAAGCCCCGCCAAAACCCTTTCTGTCGCCCTCTCATTCTTGTCAGCCCCGGCAGCGAAGCAAACACAGTGGTGCAAGGGCAGCAGGCAGCCTGCACGCTCCAGACATGGGATGGCTCTGCTGACATTGCCTGCTCTCTTGCAACACCATGGGCAGCTCCTCTGCATCACAGCACGCAAATCGCCCCCTGCAGCCGGCGCAAGGTTCCCACCGAGGCATGGACCCTGGTCACCCCTGGTCAGCGCGCCATGAGCGTGGCCATCAGCGCCGACAGCTCGGTTTCACCCAGCGACATGCCGCCGCCATGCCCACTGCTGGCGTCCGCCTCCGCCTCGCTGGCCACCGCAGCGGCCGCCAACAGCGCTGCCGCCGGCACCGAGTCGACCAGCTGCTGCGCTGAGCCACCTGCGGCAACCATTGAGATCGAAGTTGTCAGCACGACCAGCTCGACAACAGGCACATGTTGCTAGAGGTCATGGACATACCCTTCACCCAAGCTTGAAGCACCTGCACTTGAAGCCAGCACGCCCTGCGGCAACCCACGGCTCGCAAGATGTGCATCTTCTCGTATTGCAGACCTAAAGCACGTCGACAAAAACCCACTGGAAAGGAATGTATTTTCTCTGATTGCTTTGTTTACAGATAGTCAGTCACCTGTGCCGTTCATGCCGCCGGCGCTGCGGCCCAGCACCTCGGCGCCGGGCAGCCCCCCTGGGGCACCCCACAGGTTGCTGGAGGTGGACGCCCAGGACGGCTGGCTGGACATCGCCGACGCGTACTGGTCCAACCCCGCGGAGCTGGGCAGCGGCACGCCGAAGGACGCCGGGCTGCCGTAGAACGACGACATCGACGGCTGAGGCTGGTGGCCTGCAGCAGCGGTGAAATCGCTTCATTGACAGCGAGTGAGAGGCACGCACGGCGGCAAACAAAAGCAGCACATGGCGCCTTGCTGCTGTGTGCCTCGACACTGCAGCCTTACGAGCACCTGCAAATGCTGAATGCTCATGAATGCTGTGGGCAGTGCATGCAGCCCCACGTTCAAAGCGGCAAGAACTGGTGGTACTGGCACTAACCTGACTGCAGGGTGCGGCCTGTGGCGGGCGACAAGTCCGACAGCTGCGGCAGGCCTGAGGCGCCGAAAGGAGTCGCAAGCTGCTGGATGCCGCCGGCTGCCAGCTGCGCCTTCTGCGCCGCCGACTGCTGCTCCTGGTATCGCTCACCGCTGCAGGCCACCAGCCTCACGTCACAGAGAGGCTTTAGAGGGTCTGAGATGGCATTGGTCACACACTGCAGTAGGCATGACAGGACGGAATGCGAAAGCACAGGCCATGCCCAGGCAGATGTTGATGTGCAGAAGTTGCAGCAGCATCCTTGGGACTGTGGGCATACACAGCAAGCATGGCCAGCACGACCACAGCACAGGAGTGCGCACCCATTGGTGGGTAGCAGGTCGCCCCATGGATTGCCGACGGACAGCATGTCGAAGCTGCTGACGCGGCTGTGCATGGCGCTGGCGCCGCCGCTGCCCAGTCCGCCTCCCGGCGCTGCCTGCTGCAATGGGAACGGCGACAGCGAGCCACCGCCAAAGCCGCTTGGCTGCGGCGTGCTGGCTACCCCTCCGCCAAAGCCGCTGTTGCTGCCGATTGCACCGCTGCTGCCTGGTGCCGCCTGCCATGCACAGGTGAACAGTGAGAGGTTTTCTTTTTCGACATCTGTGAAGCTGTCGTGTCATGGATTTCGTATAATCCTGATGGCTAAGGATGCAGAACAATGAATGCATGAATGCAACACACGCATTGACATCTCATGCGCTGGTCTGCAGCAGTCCACAGGTGCCAGACCTGGAGTCGGTGGGTGCCGCCGGTGCCGACAACCT
Source organism: Tetratostichococcus sp. P1 (assembly GCA_036584455.1). NCBI lineage: Eukaryota > Viridiplantae > Chlorophyta > Trebouxiophyceae > Prasiolales > Stichococcaceae > Tetratostichococcus > Tetratostichococcus sp. P1. Next base: position 807,851 of record BTPI01000011.1, read on the forward strand.
CGCGTGGCAGCACAGCATCCAGCAATGGGTCCAGCGCATCGCTGCGGCTGCCAGGGAGCTGTTGCGGATGTAACTGTGGCGCAGGCTGCTGCGGGTGTAACTGTTGGATTGGTTGCGACAGCGAGCTTGTGCGGCTGTGCGACCCCTGATCCAGCAAACACACTGTGATCAGGCTCGCGATGCCATGTCACAAAGTTGTGGCAACCACCAGCCTGATCCGAGACGTATTGAGGAATCAACCGCCTGGCAACATGGCAGCCACAATGTCAGCATACTTGTGCACACGCCTACCTTTTGGGGCGATGCCTGCAGCGGCGAGAATGTGCGTTGATGGCGCTGCCGCACCCCGGTGGCTGCAGCAGGGTTCAGGCTGCTGCCGCTGCTCGCGCTGCTGGCGGGTCGCCCCAGTGCCGCCAGGGCAGCAGCCACATCGCCCTCGTGGCGACTGACCTCCTGGCACACGACTGCTTGCGACGTCGCCAGTGCCTCCGCAGCTGACGTCAGCTGTGCTGCCTCATCAGTGACGTCCACCGCTGGCAGCGCTGTAGTGCAAGGAGTAGGAGTGACCTGAAGCTGTGGTGTTATGCATTGGGTCTGGGGCAGAGGCTCAATGTATGATGATGTCGAAATAATCGTGGTACAAGATAGGATTTAGAACTATGCAACAGTCGGAAAAGAGACGCTGAGCCGCCCACATTGCAGCCAACAGCATCGTCCACACTGCAGAGGACAGCACCGAGATGCTGAGCCGCCGGCATTGCAGCCGACAGCACCATCCAGACTGCAGAGGACAGCCTCATCCACGCTTCAGAATCAGGTCACCTTCCAGCACTCAACCGAAGGTGCCATACCTGTTTGTAGCAGCAGCTGCCGAGCGTCCGACAGCGAGCTGATGTGGCCCTCCAGCAGCCACTGCACCGCGGGGTGCAGCGCGGAGCCGGCCACGTGCACCGCCGCCGCGGCCTGCCACTGCGTGAAGCCCAGCCGCTGCAGCTGCGCGGCCGCCTGCCGCATCTTGTGCAGCGCCACCAGCTGCAGTTCGGGGACAGGAGAGGGCGTCATGAGAGGGCAGGTCTACGGCAGATCATGACTGTGCATAGCAGTGTCATCATTGAGCGCGCCCCGAACGACCGCTGCACACTGTAGCGCAAATGCTAGGCTGCTGATTGAGACACGGCAGGCTGTAGGGTTTCTCTTCGAGACTCTCTTCACTCATGGAGACTGATCAGTGATTTCCAGCTCCCCAATGACCTGTAGGCAGTGCTCCAGCACGTCGCCGTCCAGGCTGAGCTGCGGCAGCGGCTGCGGCGGCGCGGGGGATTCAGCCGCCACAGGGGGGCCCGCCTCGGGCGCCGCCTGGGCGCTGCGGGCGGGGGAGGACACCGGGGAGCGCGCGGCGCCCAGGCCGGGCGTCTGGTGCGGCGTCATCGGCGGCGACGGCTCCGACACGACAGACATCTCCGCCTCCTTCTCCCGCTTCCGCTCGGCGCGCCTGATTGATGTGACGGCGACACAGTCATCACCGAGCAGCCTCTGATTACTGTGTCAAAGCAGGATGAAGCACAACTGCCTGATGGGGCATGCAGGTGAATGCAGCTGATGTTGAGCTCGTCACGCTGAGTGTGTATGACCACTGACCCACATGCACTGTGGATGCATTGTGCCTGAGCAGCAGCCTCACCGCATGTTCTTGCGGAGGGCCTTGCTGAGCTTGGGGACCTCCTGTGAGGTGGCTGTGGACATGCTGGCTGCCGCTGCTGGGGCCGCGGGCTGCGCATTGCTGGATGTGGCAGCTGCGGGGGCGCCATTGGAGGCGCTGGATGCGCCTGACGATGCCGACAACAAGCCGCTGCCATTGGCCCACCGACCCTGCTAGCCAGCGCCAAACATTGCAGAAGAAGTATTGACAGTTTGCAGCCTGCTGGCTGCATGACAGTGTGGCTGAGTACCAGCCTGACGCGTAATCTCAAGTCCATGTGCAGAGGCTGTCCTGCACGCAGGATGCCAGCAGCACTCACGTTGGGCATGGGCATCGCCGGCTTGTTGGCCACCGATACCGCCGGGAAGGCGTCAGTCGACGACACGGCGGGCGGGCTGGGGGTCCGCGCTGGCGAGACCGGCGGCCGCTTTGCGACTGCTGCGGCAGCGCTGGAGCCGCCCCACACGCTCTGCACCAGAGATGACTGCACAACAGCAAAGGCGATCCATGTACTCCCCAGTGCTGTTTGCTGTCGATATTTTAATATGAGGTGGCGTAAGAGCTGAACATTGCTGCCTGGTGCGGCATGCCTGACACTGCTGTCAGCTCACCTGTGAGGTTCGGACAGGCATCTTCGCATTACGTGCGGCCACGCTGTCCTCATAGCTGCGCATGCCAGGCGCTGCCTTGGGCTCAGGTTTGGCCGACCCATTCGCGAGGCCCAGCTCCCGCCGTGCAGCGGCCGCCGCCGAGGCCAGCGTGTCCTTCTTGGCTGCGGCTACCTTGGCCTTCGTCGCAGGAGCTGCAGCCGCCGCCCTGGAACATTGCCAACAGCAGTTTCAGTGAGTCGTACTGCCGCGTCAGACTAATTACCAACGCAGGTTAAGTCTGGATAGCAAAATGCATGCTGCAGACAGCTGCAGCATTCTGATTGGGTGTATGTTCACTTCTTGGTTGCTGCATCGGCTCTCTGCTGCGCCTTGAGCTTCGCCTGCTCTGCCTCTCGCTCCTTGGCACGCGCCGCCTTTGCTGCAGGGCCAAAGCGCGGCACCGCGTCTGGCTGTGGCTCCGGCATCTTAGCCTGCAGAGGTGCACCCACACGTTTGCACAGAAAGTCACGCTGGTCACTGACTGTACCAACTTAGTGCAAGCATCCCTTCACTGGCACATTGAATGACACTGATATCTACACTGCAGCAGCCACATTGCATGGGCAGCGCACACACCTTCTTGCGCTTTTTGTTGTTGTCATTGCGCACGTGGATGGGGTGCGACTTGTCGATCTGCGGAAGACATACGCAGCTCAGCAGGCTATACAGGAGCGAGTTCTGAGAGAGGCATGTCATGCATGCGATACAGTTGCATGCCACACCTTGCCCCGGCATGGCTCCTCATATCGCGTGCCCTTCCCACATCCTCGAGGGCATTTGAACCCCGTCTTGCGGTTCCTGCAGAACAGCAGCCAAATGGATACCGCGCTTGGCAGTTCCTGCGGAGTACGCGCTGCGCTTGCGAGCCGCAGGCCCAGCAGATATTAGTATTCAGAGTGTCCACAGGCTAGGCGCCGCTATAGCAGGTAGTGTGGCAGCAATGTGCTCGGAATCAAGCATCAGGGTATTGAACACCCGAATGGCACCTCACTGATGCAAGTGGCCCATACTGATGCTCAGGTCAGCAGCAGCCCCAATGCATGCAGCAACTCACTTCTCGCAGCGGATGTTCTTCAGGTACCGCTCGAGACACTCCTGGTGGTACAGGCTGGACTCCGGCGGGCAGTTGGGCGCGAACGTGCAGCTCAGGGCATTCAGCTCCTGAGTCTCTGTGTCGCACTGCTCCCCGCACAGGTCGCAGTTGCCTTGCACGCTGTGCAGGCCCTCGATGCCACCAATCGTAGCCATGCTGCGGTGAGGCTTGACGGGCGGGCTGGTCACTGAGCCCGCCCGCTGCGTTGTGTAAAGGGAATGCTCCGCACGTGGGTTTGTACACAGGCAGCGGTTTGCCGCGTGCACGACATGGAGGACAGCCACAGAAACTGCCAATGCAACCTGATGTGTGCTGCAGTGAAGCGCCAATCATGCGCAGCGCGATTTGGCACATGATTGAAATTGGCAAGTCGCAAGGGGTTTTTACCAGATCCCTTGTGAGGACTGTCAAAGGCCGCCGCCAAGTTCCCGGCTGCAAATCTGCGGCACTCTCACTGGTGTGCAATGCTCGCTGGTCAACAAGAAGGCTGCAGCAGCTTAAGCCAGCTGCGTGCAGAACGGCTATCGCGTAGGTGCGCTGCGGACTGGATGCTGCAGCATGGCATGCAATCGGTTTCAAGCAAAGCAGGACACTACCACCCTGCTTCTCTCTTGATGTGGTGTGTTCTTCCCGCGGCACATCGCTGCTGTTCGCAAGAGACCTGTAAAGTGCACTCAGTCTGCTGCGCACCACCCAGTCGCAGACTGCGACTCAGGCCCCTGAGCTGCAGACCAGCATCTGACCATCTAAAACAGAGATGTCTTCTTCATGATCCGCATAAACTCCTCCTCATTCACCTCGCCGTCGCCATCCCGGTCTGCACGCCAGAGGAATCTAGGTATCAAGCCATCGCAAACGACACATTTTTTGTGATGTGTGTTTCGGTGATGGTGACAGAGCTCCATATCGAAGGCACTCGGGCTGTTGGTAGAACTGCAGGACACCCTATTCATGCATAATCAGACGGGATCAGACAGGGTGCGACACTCACCAGCTTCGTCGATCATCTCCTGCAGCTCCTCGTCCGTCATGTTTTCCCCCAGCTCCCTGTGTCATTGAACATGTATGTCGCATTCACTCAGCTTGATGTATGCATGCTTGTAATGCACGTGCTTCAGGTCGATGCAAGGCAGGATTGTCGCAACTTGGTGGAACTGCTACAAAAGATCTGTCAGCATGCATGCATGTTCTGAGCTGAAGACGTACTTTGCGACCCGCTTCAGGTTCTTGAAGGAGATTTTGCCGGTGTTGTCGTCATCGAAGAGCTTGAAGGCCTTCAGAATCTCCTCCTTGCTGTCGCGCTCCCCCATCTTGGCCGTCATCATGGTCAAGAACTCCTCGAAGTCGATGGTGCCGCTGCCGTCTTTGTCGATGTCGGCAATCATCTTCTTCACCTCCTCCTTCTTGGGCTCAAAGCCCAATGCCCTGCGAGCTGAAAATGCTACATCATCACCTCACGAGCATCGTGCACACGATGCGCTCCGGCGGCTGCACACTTGACACAGCTCACCATCGTCAAGACATGCTGCATGCATGCACAACAGATGTCCGATTGCATTCAGCCACTGTGCAGTGATGCACACAGCAGCTCACCTCATGGCCACTTTCAGCTCCTTTGCGTCGATGGTGCCCGAACCGTCTGTGTCAAACAGATCGAAGGCCTCCCTGCGAGTATGCAGAGGTGAATCTCACAAGTTGTGATTGCGTTTGAACTATTGGAAAAAAGATCCCTGGGAAATGCTACAAATTGCTTGCCGGTCCTACAGGTCGCACATATACTTTGGCAGGGCAGTTCCAAAGTGTGCACTTCCTGGTGCATCAAGGCAGCCGGCATCCCACCAATCGACTCGCATACATTGATTTGGGCTATCTCGCATCACGACTGCCAACCTGATCTCCTGTTTCTGCTCTTCTGTCAGTCCGGGCGGTCGACCCGCCTTCTTGTCCTTGCGCGCCGCAGTAACCGCCTTGCGGTAGCTCTGCATGTATGCAGAGATGACTGTCACACATCTGCGGTGATATCAGGGTCCTGAAATTCTTGTGTCGCGGTACGAGCGGCGCAGTGTCACGCATTCGTGGCGCGGTGCCAGGCTTACGTCTCAGGCAGATGTCACTCGAGACTTCATTCAGGCTCGTTCAGATATCTGTATGCAGGTTTCAAGGCCCGTGTGCCGCACACACAGCATATCAAAGCCGGGGCACATGCACTCATGCCATGGCGTCACCGACGGTCACACCATGATGGCTGACTGGGTAGATCAGCGGGCCAACGCGCGTGGACCCTCCCTGAAAGAACGAATTCACTTCCGAAGACTCGTCTGTATTGGAGGCTTGCCGCGTCTACCTGCCGAATCACGGGGTTTCGGGGCTCCACGGGTCGGGCAATTCCGACACCTTTGCTTCGGTCAACTAAGAGCATAAGCCAATCGCACCTCGCGGACCTCAATACAGCTAGGAGCTAGAATGCATTCGAGCTCAACTAGACCGGACCCAAGCAAAGAGGGCTTCGAGCGCGATCAACCAACAGCCGAAGCGCGCGGGAGTGGGACTACAACGTTGGACATCTTGGGACCATAGGACAAAATCAGGGGTAGTTGAAGAACCCGGTTCTTGAACTACCCCTAACAAGAATGATCGGTAAACCCTGATCTGACGCTATTCTTAGCACGGCATACCTCAAAGCCCGAATGCGCAGCTCACCACACTCGCGATTGGCAGTCTGCGTCCATGCCGCCGATCGCGTCAGCGCCAGTTCCGTGAACTGCTCCCGCACTGCTGATATATGCGCTGTGCGTGACAGAGCAGCTCAGCACCAACATGCCCCGGCTGGTTTAGACTTGAACGGAGGCACCACGCGCATAACAGCAGATTTGAACAGGACACGGACGCTGCGGCCCGCGGCAGGGGCCAGCAGCTGCTCATATCTGTCAACATGCAGGATCACAGGCCTCTCACGCGGTCACAAGCCGCAGCAGCTGCGGCCCGAGCACTCGGCGCTGAGCAGGCAGACGCCTCGTCACACCCGCTGTCGGCCGCTGGCAAGCGGTCCCAGCACGCAGGCGGCTCGAAGGTGTCTGTTTCGTGCCAGCTGCGTCCAGACATGTCGGACGTCACTTTGCATGACTGGACATCGTTCTGGCTGTGGATGCACAGCACTGACACGGTTGCCCTACTCGCAGGCAGCACTGGCAGGCAGCAAAAAGGGCCGATCAGCTTTCTCAGACCTCACCAACAGGGGACAGCAGCCGGCATCCCAGCAGGCAGCCGCCAAGGTGAAGAGCCTGCAAGCCTGTAGTGGGCTGCTGCGACTACAGCTGCCCTGCTGAGCTGCAGTATCTGCGACCCTCCGTTCGTCCGTCCTCTCGTTTACAGCTTACAGCTTGATCGACCGTGCAGGCTGGTGCCGGCAGCAGACCGACCCAGGCAGCCTCAGCCCCCGCAGCAGACACAGTGCGCAAATTGCCGCCGACCTTGTGAGCATGCTCCTGTCAGTGTGCTGACACGCGCCGCCTGCAGCTACTGACATGTGCTGACGCTTCTTTCTGACATGCTGCAGAAGCAGCAGCAGAACCCGTTCGACCACGTCAGAGACCTCCGGTCGTCAGGCGGTGCCGCCGCACAGCTCAGCAGGCAGCAACAGAGTGCGTATCTGCATACACAGTCTAGCAGTCGGCAGAATGCAGGCAAATGATCTCAGAATGCATGCAATAAAGAGCACCGTAGCAACATGTGCACGCAGCCAGCACACTTGCTCCCATTCAGCCTCTTAAAATAATGTTAATGCCCTGCAGTTAGCGAGCGCTACTCTGTCGACACATTTCAGTCATCGATACCAGCGCCGGCCCGGACGTGGATTGACATCGACGCCATCAGTAGCCTGCTGGGTTGTCCAGACTACGTCGTGCCGATTTTTGAACATCTAGGGGTGGCAGAGGTACTTGTCAAGACGCTGCATTGCTGAGCAACCAATGAACCCGCAGATAGTCGAACATGCAGCACACTGCAGCCTCCTGCAGCCTATCGTCCATGTTTCAGGCTGCTACCTCATGGGCCATCGATGAATTCCTTCTTGCAGAAGCGCCGTCGACCGACACCCAGCTACCTGGAAAGCGTGCAGACGGACATGAACTCGTCAATGCGCGGCATCCTCGTGGACTGGCTAGTCGAGGTCAGCTTCTGCCTTGACTCACGCACTGGCAACCTGCCACATGCTGCTCATCTCAAGTGGGCTCTCTACAGAACGACTCAAGACTATGCATGCACCTGCGCTGGCTTGATTGCCGTGGTCTCGAACATCTGGCCTTTCTTGCAGGTATGCCAGGAATACCGGCTGGTGTCGGACACCCTGTTCCTGGCGGTGTGCTACCTGGACAGGTACCTGAGCCTGGTGCCCGTCAGCCGGAACCGCCTCCAGCTTGTTGGCGTGACCTGCCTGCTGCTGGCCGCCAAGTACGAGGAGATCTACGCCCCGCAGGTGTGCAGTTGCCGTCGAACGGCCATGCTGATGTGCTGCTGGACACCTTCCGCATTGAGCATGACCGCCAGGTTCAAGCTGCAATGGCCAGCTCAGTAGCCAAGCACAGCTGTCAGCGTCATAAGCGTCAATCAGCTTCAGCAATTACATGCGATGCAAGGTGCACCACTGCTGCTGCGTGCAGGTGGACCAGTTCGTGTACATCACAGACCACACGTACACCCGGGAGGAGGTGCTGGAGATGGAGGAGCACATCCTGGGTGTTCTTGACTTCGAGCTGACGCAGCCCACCGCAAAGACTTTCCTGCGGCGGTTCATCCAGGCAAGCTGTTGTGCAGATTTACATCTCTGCACCGCTAGCTTGCCGGACGATGGCGATCTACAAACTACAGCTACTCCACGGTAGCAGGTCAGGAATATCCAGTGGTGGCACAGGCGGCCATGGTGTGCAGCACGTTGGCAGATGCACAGCTGAAGCACCTGGTGACCTGAGAGTGAAGCTGACGCTGTGCGAGTTGCACATCGCTTTCCGAAGCTCTGCTGGAGCTGAGCGCTGCTGACCAGCAACATCTCATTGCGCAGGCAGCCATGGCGGGCAGCGCGCTACCTGATGCGCGGCTGGAGCACCTGGCGGCATATCTGGTGGAGCTGGCGCTGTGCGAGTATGGCGCGCTGCAGTACCTGCCGTCGTGCATCGCGGCCGCGGCGGTGCTTGTGGCGCAGTTCTCTCTGGGCGTGCGGGTGTGGTCGCCCACCCTGGAGCATTACACACACTATGGGCCACAGGAGCTGCAGGCAAGCTGCGGCCCCGTCTTTGATGGCAACCATCGTGACTTCTGCAGGTTATCTCTTGCTTGAGCAGCCGCCGCCATGGGCATGGACGCACTCCTGGCAGATTGGACATTGGTGCAGCATGATAGTCAACGTCTGCTCGTGTGCAACTGCAGCTGCCGGCGCGCATGCTGCACCACCTGGCAGTGGAGGCGTACCGGCAGGAGGTGCCGCCAGCCAGCCGCGAGAAGTTCTCCAGCTCGAGGTGCTCATACCAAAAGGTTGCGGAGGCTTGGGAAATGCGTGTGAATACATGGCCGTGCCATGCATTCATAAACCCATCAGTCTCATGTGTGTCATCTGCTGCAGATACAAAGGCGTCAGCCTGCTGCGGCCGCCAGACTCGCTGCCCAACTGGCTGTTTAGCCGCCTGGGCGCGTGAGGCATCTGAAATTTTTGACTTTGACGGTGCCGCTGAGGAGATCACAGTAGCCATGGCAGTGTCTGCCCAATAGAATAACCGCCGAGCCAGGAGGCCGGCGTTTGTGTGTTTCGAGCCGCGCTGCAATACGCGCCGCTGATTTGCAGACTGATTTGGCAGCACTGCTGGTCACTCTCAGAACTGCCATCTCAGTGACATCGATTATTTGACTCGCGGCCCTGCCGCCCACGAGGCGCAGGGCCTTGTATTGTTGGTGCACTCCAAAGTTGGAGTGCTGGCTGGCCGAGTGTTCTGTGCGTGGCCGTCTGCATAGCTCAACAGCTCAACACTGTAGCTTTCTCAGCTTGAGCTTCTGAATTCAGTACTGACCACGATGCGTGCCAGATGTGTGCACGCAGCTGGGTATTCAATCGCAGTAGAATGCCGTTCATGAACTTCTGCAAAGCCCACACAAGGTCTTGTGCACATCAGTTGTGCTTCACATGACTCCAGCCCCCTCTGGCACTGAACCCTAGAATGAGGGTCTGTTGTCAGATCCGAGGGATAGCCAGGGGGACGAAAGGAGTAAAGCTAGTGGCCGAGCTCCAACGTGCCAATGTGGCAGCTCACCTTGTCAACGCCGCCAACAGCGTGTGCACACCATCCGAACTGAGAACGTCTCCATGCATAGTGGTCCCGTGTCGCCAATGCGCGGGCAGGGGCTGCTGCACCATGCCCCTGCACCCGTGCCGCTGTCCTGCAGCGGGCGTACCAGGAACAGCCAGCGGTGCATGCAGAGCTCCAGGGCGGCGCTTGATGAGTTCGGACAGCAGCCACACAAGCAGCGACGGGGCCTGGTCAGCCCCGCCCGCGTCTTCGCGCCAGCAACAGAGTCACGGGACACCACAGGCAGCCACGACACATCAGGCAGCAGCGTCGACCTGGAGCTTGAGCCGCGCAGCACGGGCGCCCAGCCTGCTGGCCTGCCCTCATGGCCCAGCCCCGTTTCCATCCAGGACGTCACGTCGCCCGTGGCAGCCGACCGGGACATCATGAACGAGAACCTGGTAAACATCGGGGAGGGTCGCAACCCGCAGCTGCAGGCCGCGGCGAAGCAGATATTTGGAGCTGGCGGCAAGCGATTGCGGCCCGTCATTGTATTTCTGGTGGGCAGAGCCACCATCCAGCTAACAGGCCTCGGGTGGGTGGCGCCTTCATTTCTGGTTATGGCGGCTTTGTAATGGGATATTTGCAATGGCTCTGTATCTCAGTGCTTCTACTCCGGTGCCACGTGCAGTCGGACTCACGCTGCTGCTCCATGTGGACAGCCTCTAGCAACACCAGACTGATTGCGCCTGGTTGCTTTGACCGCAGCGATCTCACTGAGCGGCACAGGCGGCTTGCAGAGATTATTGAGATGATTCACACAGCCAGCCTGGTCCACGACGATGTGCTGGACGAGTGTGATACTCGCAGAGGTCCGATTTGCGAATGGGATCAAACTCATGCTGTGTCATATGCTGGTATGCCTCTGATGTTGCTGTGGCATGACTGTCTGCTATGTTCCTGAGGGACGCATCATCCGAGCTAGGCGCATTTCGTACTTGCAGGCCAGCCCACAGTCAACCGCACACACGGCAATCAGCGGGCAGTGCTAGTGGGCGACTTCCTTTTTGCGCGGTCGTCTTACTTGCTTGCACATCTCGAGGACAATGAGGTAAGCTGGTACAGCGGCATGACCACTAGGCCGTTGATGCATCTAGGACTCTGCACCCCGATACCTCTGCACCCGGACACCTCTCTTGTGTGTGCGTGTTGTTCAGCACATGCTTTCATTTGGATGCAGGTGATCAAGCTCATCAGTCAGGTCATTGCAGACTTTGCAGACGGCGAGATCGACCAGTCAATGCACAGGGTGAGGCTGCTGGCCCTCATACCTGCACTGGTCTGTTGTGGTGCGGGATCACGTACCTCATCTGCACACCCTCAGACCTAGGAGGCTGTGATAGCAAACTGATGCTAAGCGATGCTGAGTGGTTCATCAGTTCACCCCTGTTCGGCGCAGTTCGACACAGACCTGACCATGGAGGACTACATCCAGAAGTCGTACTACAAGACGGCATCGCTGATCGCAGCCAGCTGCCGCGCGAGCGCCATCTTCAGCGGCTGCGACGAGGCGACCAAGAGGGCCATGTTCGAGTACGGCCGCCATCTGGGGCTCGCCTTCCAGGTGGTGGACGACATCCTGGACTTCACCCGCACAGCCGAGCAGCTCGGCAAGCCGCAGGTGGGGATTAAATCATTCCAAAGAGTAGCTGCAAGTGCAATAAAGGTTCAAGGTTGTCGTTGGCATCCTCAACTTCACCCGCACAGCCGAGCAGCTCGGCAAGCCGCAGGTGGGTCTTGGGTCGCTTCGAGATGTCGCGGCTGGTGTCACCAAGGTTGCAGGTCATTGTCAGAAAGCTGTGCGAGCACATGATGTGCATGACTGACATATGCGTGTGTCTGGAGTCTTGTATGTAGAGCCTGGATCATAGACTCCGTGTCGAGATATGCCTACTGTATGAGATGGTTATTTGTCTCCAAACTTGTTCACAGGCATGTTGAGATGGGACTTGATGAGGCGCGGTCCGCCACTCCGGCACTACACGTGCCGCAACACATCGAGGCGGGCAAGAGTTATGGCCTGGGGCCTGAACCACAAGCTGTGATCGCATTCCTCTTGAGTCTTGCTCTCCTGCCGTGTCCAGGGCCAGGACCTGATGAGCGGCAACCTGACGGCGCCGGCGCTGTATGCGCTGCGGAACGCCGAGGCGGGCGACGAGCTGCGGGCGCTCATCGACAGCGAGTTCAATGATGCCGGCGGCCTGCCGCGCGCCATCGAGCTGGTCAACATCGGCGGCGGCATCGAGCAGGCCCGCACGCTCGCGCGTTGCCATGCCGAGAAGGTATGTGACAAATTTCACAGAGATCGGACGGCAGTGTTCGTAGATGTTGCTGCTGTAGGTATCGCACAGCGCCTCATCCTGCGCCGCTTTCCGCAGTCAAGTGCTGTTGCTACTGGGACTCCAAAGTTTCGCAAGTCCATGCGTCACACATTTTTGCACAGTTTCACTCTTTGGTCACAAATGGACCTGGATCGCATTTGCTGACATGTGTGAATTCGATGTTGTTGTCGTGCGTGTGCTGCAGGCGCTGCAGGCGCTGGCGTGCCTGCCTGAGTCAGAGGCGAAGGAGTCGCTGAAGAAGATGATCAGCTATGTGCTGGAGCGTCTTTACTGATCTTCATGTGGGGACACAGCGGCACTCAATAATAAAGCTACTGACCAACAATACAAACAACTGCTTTGTCAAATCGCTGCTGCTGGCTGCGAGAGTAGTGCCTGTGCAACATAGGACTGCAGTTGGAGCAGGGGATTCAGATGGTTTAGGTGTGTTTGGGGGAGGCCTGGCGCTGCTGCAATCTTGATGTTGCAGCAGCGGTGAGGCGCCGAGTTGATTCATGCCAAAATTGTTGGCTGCCTATTGCAATATCATGGGTGTCTTCACAGACCCCTTCATCGGAGGCATCGGCAGACGGTGTTGCTCGGCATGGATGTCATGCCTTGAAAGTAGGCATGGCGAACTATGAGAAGCAAGTCGAAGTGTAACCCAGCACACTGCCAAGTGCGTCAGCATTCACAATGTCTCATCATATTCCTCTCCGTCACATCATTGCTCTTAAAGTCATTCGCTCACACTCTTGACCCTGTCAGAATACTAGAACAGCCCATGTGTTCAACGTCCACTGACTGCATTGCAAGTGACCTCCATGCTGCCGAAGCTGCGCAGTTTCCTGAAAACAACGATTGAAAAGTGCAAAGCGGCCTTCACAGCCCATAATGCACTGAGCACTGCCCACATGCATCAGCTGCCTAACAACAATCTTAGTGGAGCATGCTCTCTGCTGCATAATCCGTAACCAGTGTTGGCAGCACTGCCTCATACGCCGGCGCAATTGCCAGGCATCCCCAGCGGCGTGACGTGCAGCGTCTTACAAATACTGCACCTCACTTGCGCGTGGCAACGTAGAAGGAAGAATACATGTTGACACGGTCCATGAACTCTTTGTCCGCCCGCTGCAGACGCTGCACCTGCAGTGCACCCGTCGCAACACACCCTCAGAATGAATGTGCAGAGACCAGCAGACACTCGTGCATCTGGTGCACATGCCTGCGCATGCATGACGCAGTCTGCACATACGAGCAGGACACGATCGACAGGATGTGTTGGCATCAGGTCACCTTGAAGCCCGCGGCAGCGATGATGGTGGCATACGGCGGCGTGATGGCCGCGGACCGCCAGATGACGCGGCCACCCTGTACCACATGCTGCGCCAGTGTCGCGGCCAGCGACTTGGCGTACGCCTCGTCCATCCAGTCCACCTGGCGACCGGGTGCCAGGCCCACCGTCAGCTAGCATCAGGATGAAGGCAACCAGCGCACATTGCAGGCACAGGTGCCACAGCGTGTATCAGAGTGACACAAGAATATCTGTCGCATGCTGTGATGGAAGCACATGCCAGGACGCTGTGATTCTCAAAAAGGTGCAATACTCACGTGGTCCATCAGGATGACCTGCACACGAGCAGGCACATGATGAGGCAATGTTTCAACAGAGCAAACGGATGGCGTGTGTGCAAGAGCATCAGCCAGGAACTACGACAGCCTTCAAATTGCCTGTGAATGCGCTCTTGGCAGGGTGGGCAGGACTGCCTCACCTTGGTGTACTGCCGCTGCTTCAGGGCGTCCATGAAGGTGCCGGAGAAGATGTTGAGGCCCTCCAGCCGACCCGCCTTCAGCTCGTTGAAGTTCTTCTCCACCAGGTATGATGGGCAGTTGTCCCTCGCAAACCTGCAGCAGCACACGTGAGTCAGATGGCAGGCTGGCATAAATACTTTGCATGCGGATATGACTTTTGGATGTGAAGCCTTTGCCACCAGGCATCGATGACGATACAGGATGGTACTGATGACAAATGCTGCAACTGTCAAGAGGGGGTTGACAGTGGCGCTATGGAATGGTCAGGATGCACACCGGCCCGTGAGGCAGTTGTAGTAGAAATAGTTGTCAGAGCGCAGGTGCGAGTTCTGCGCCACCCCGTCCAGTGTCCGTGCCACGTAGCTGGCAATGCTCAGGCCGTCCTTGTGGATCTGTCCAAGGGCGGAAGGGGAAGCTCTTCGTCCATGTCATGCTTGCGACCATGGGCAGCAACACTGACAAAGGGCACGTGTTGATGACATAACGCCAAGCTGTCACAACTAGCCAAACACACAGGATGCTCACCAGCCTGTACTGCTTGCAGGGCACGCCGCCGCCGAACCTGCATGCCACAAGTCAGCGCAAGTTCAGCATGACACCCCCACACCACAGCAGAGTGCGTCTTTACCACCACATGGCAGACTGCGAGTCGACAGACCGCAATGCGCAGTCCAGGCAATTGCGCCATGCCAGACACGCACCACAGCACGAAGCGGTTGAAGCACAGCAGGCTGATGAGGCTGACCAGCGCCTGCACCAGCCAGGTAGGCCCCCGCCGCAGCAGCCGCACCGGCCAGGCGGCCTCCCACACCTGATTATACATTACAGATGAGCTTGGTTCCCAGGCCTGCCGGACAATTCTCAGTTGATCTTTGCTATGAGACTGGATTAAGGCGGACGCAAGCGTAGTATTACCAGAGGATGCATCAACACACCTGCTGCTGCTCCTCCAGAGTCGGCGCCGTGGCCAGGCGGGTCACTGTGCCGCCGAGGCCGATGAGCTTCATCAGGATCTGGAACATCCACACCACCTGCCCCTGCAGCCAGCAATGCACGAGCATGTCAGCACGCCTGCACAACATGACATGCACAGTCCATATCGTGTGCTCTGTGCACTGCACACGGTGCCTGCCGAGTGCTGACCGCACTGCAGCTGTGCACTGCATGTACTGCTGTTCCGTCGAACCAGCATGGCAGCTTGGCGAGCAAAGCGCACCATGCCGCCCCGGTAGTAGAGGCCGTTGTGGAAGTAGTGCAGGCGGTCCTTCCAGAAGGCCAGGCTGGCCTGCACCCCACGAACGATGGGGTCACAAAGCTGGACATCCTCACCCTGCAGACTTCACAATCTGGACGCAACACCCCGGTGTCAATGGGAGTGGAGGCATCTCGCTGTGTCACTGGTCTTTGCACACCTGCGTGAGGAAGGGCGCCAGCCGCGTCTCGTAGATGCGCTCGATGTGGGGGTGGCGGCCCTCGCCAAACATGGCCCACACATCCTCAAACTCCAGCTCCCTAATAGCGACAGAATGGCTTTTGTGCAAGCTGTTGATGTTTCAACACAGACTCTGGAAGCCCAATCCAGATCATATTCATAACTGCATGTTGAGCATGACAGATGTGTGACCCACCAAACGAGCAAACCTCGACAGGGCGAAACTCCAACAAGGGTGGTCCAGAATTGCAACAGCAAGGCCACCTGAAGTCTGCCAAGCTGGTGGCACACCTGATGGCGATGGCCTTCAGCTCCAGCAGAGCGCTTTGCGCCGGGTTGCAGTCCACGGCGGTGATGGAGGCGGCGCCCTGCAGGCACATGTTGATGGCATTGCAGCCGCCGCTGGTCAGCGTCAAGCACGCGTCGCCCTTGCCCACCCGCAGCACCTGCACATTGGGCATCGAGCAATGTCGGGCGCCAAGTGCGCTGCGCACTCTGTCACACACTGGAGGCATTTTTTGGCCCTTTTTGTATGCTGCAGGGTGCCGCGAGTCTTGGTGCAGTGCACGTAGAGTCGTGGCAGCGTTCAGACCTGCATGTCTGGCCGCGGGTCCTCCCACGACTGGGTGTACAGGAAGGTCGGCGGGAACATCGGCGGCGCCTCCACCTGCATCAGCATCGTTTTCAATCTGTAGATCGCGGCGATTGCAGCAGATGACTACTTGTGAGCTGAGAGGGTGGTTGTGGTCCACTCCAACGGCAGCACTGTGATCCCCACTGCATACAGGTTTCTGCACATCAAGCAGTGAGACTGTACCTTATTTTCGGACAGCACGGTGGCGAGCTGGGGCACGTGGCCAATCCACACGTAGTAGGGCGCCCGCAGGTAAGGCACGTATGGGATGCTGCCCTGGCCGTTACACTCCCACACTCGGGACAGCTGGTGGTCCAGGTACTGCCGCCGCTCCGGCCCCAAGTCGATGCTGTCCATGTCGAAGATTGACCTGCGTATGCAGAAGAAAGCATGGGAAGACTGCCATCCGTGCCGATATTCAGGCGTCGCAGATTGTATGGTGAACTGACTACACAAGCTGTCTGCATGCAAGACTAGCAACATGCACCTGAATGCGCACAGGAATGTGGAGCAGGGAGCTGAGACAGTGCATGCAGCTGCTGACACATGGTTCTATTGGAAGCGCACCGCCAGAAGAATCGACGCGCCCACGACATCTGCCGCAGCGGCAGGTCGAACTTGGCGGACACGTAAAAGTCTGTCACGCCCATCAGCCCGTGCACCGGGTCCAGGTACGAGATAGCCTGGTCCACCGCCGAGTGAAATGGCGGGATCACTGCACACAAGTGTCAACAACATACTCATGTCGAGTGATGCACGTGCCATTGCCATTGAGCACTACACATCACAGTGCGTCGTGAGGACTCCGTCGCAGAAGTGAGGCCATCATACAGTGCCAAGCTACATCATGACGCGGTGACGGACACTCACTCGACAACGAGTAGGAGAAGGTGACGGCCGTCGCCTGCTGCGGGGGCGCAAAGGTGCATGCATCGCCCTCGACAACATGCACATTCGCCCAGCCCTTGGACTGCACACGCAGCCGCGCCTACATGCAACTGAAAGTGGATCGTATGTTTGCACATCTACTCCGATGTGCTGGAGGCTGATAGGAATGCATGACTCTTAGCGCTCAATGCCGAATTAATGGCACCCTGCAGCACCTACCTGCTTGCACAGGCTGGTGCACAGGTCCACGATGTAGATGGCCTTGAACTGCGACAGAGGTAGGAATTCCAGCATCATCTCGACGTTGGCCTGCAAGCAACACATTCATCTTCGTGTTGCACTGCCGGAAATAGCGTGGCAACATGCCGCGGGTGGGCATGCCGCCTTCATGTCAAAGCACAGAGCAGCAGCTCATGCGACCAGTCTCACATGACTGCAAACATTGCAGTAGCATGAACGCAAACATCAACGCTACCCTGTGAGGCCTTCGAAGCGGGCTGCACGTGCACCAAAGGCAAGCGAATATTTCAGCGTGCTCACCCCTGTGCCGCCACCCAGGTCAACCCAAACCAGGTCGCCCCGGTGTCTGAGCCTTGCTGCCACAGCTGCAAGCATCTGCTTTCGGCCCCACAAGAAGCTGCTTCTGAATCGGTCGTCTGCAGACACACAACAACACGCAATCAGCAGGTGCAGCTGGTCTAAACACCCTGTGTAACGGGCAGAGAGCCTCCAGTCAGAAAAATAGTGCGTTTATAGATCCGTGAGTACAGCATCAAGACTCCGAACACCGCGTGACTGCAAAGCAGAGCTCTTTTGTGGGCCAGATGAGGCGAGAGCATTTGCTCCGCAATCGCAGAAGCGCATGGGTTGCCTATTCTACTTTTGCAATTGGAATTTGTTACAAGACTCACATGCCGCTGCCTGTGGTCCGTAGAAGGACTCCAGACGCTCGGCGTGGTCGGAGCCGCTGGCTTTCTTAAACCAGATGGACTTCAGCACCGTTAGGTCCTGCTGCACGCCCCTCAGGCTCTCCATGCGATCCATGCTACGAATGCGCTGGATGAGGCCTGACCTGGACCGGCCGCCCAGCTGCGACGCCTCTCCACCCTGTGTGTGGCATCATCAGATGCAGCATGATCAAGCACGGCAATCGCAGCCGGTGCGTTTCACATCATGAACTCCATCGCGGATAACAGGATAGAATAGACGCAGCGTAAAGCTGCCATCGTCGGCAGCAGATCGCCACCTTTCCCATGCTGGCTCGACGGCGGGCCTCTCGGAGGAGCTGCAGCAGATCTGCAGTCGGACTATCGCGCCACACCGCTGCGCATGCCTCGTGGCCGGCGATGCTGGATGTCCAAGACAGGCAGCAAGCACATGGGAGCCAGTCGGCTTCAAATCGAGCGTCGGTGAGCGGTATGGGATATTCGCTGCGATTCGTTCGCGGCAGAATGTGAGACCAACCCGCCAAAATGTGCAGGTTCTGACTGAAAGGCACGCCGGACATCCCCCATGCTTGAGCCCTCTGCGTCCGAAAGGCCCATGGACAATGATCGGAAGCAGTACTCAGCCGTACACTGCACTGGCCAGCTCATGCGACAGCATTTAAGGTTCGACAGCATGCTGATCAGCTCGAGGATTGTCCGAAGACTGCCAAATGGTATCCATCGCATGACGATGGTCCTCTATTGCAAGGTGTTCGGATGACCACAGGGGCATGAGCAAGAGCACGCGACCTCGACTGAGAACTGTAGCGCCCGCGCTGCCTGTCAATTGCATGCCACTGACATGCATCCGGTGACGGCCAGTGACTTTGAGCAAGGTACTTGGCCGGTCGCCAGCCTTGCGCACGCGGTTGCAGCGTGTCTCAATTTCAAATTTTTGGGGTGCAGCCATCACAGTGCACTGCTGCAAACGCCGGCAGAACCATGTGAGTGGCTTCAGCAGTGCAAACATCTTACATCCTACAGCTGCAGCCGGCACGCTTGGTCATGACGGGTGCGAGACATGCATGAGCTTGTCGGGATGTGTGCATCACTTCGTGCATGATCAGCGACAAGCATGTGCATCAGTGCTGGGTGACGAGGCTGATGTTTTTCTTTCGATCGCGGCGCATCTGCCAACATGCCCTTGGCTCCTCACGGCCCGATTCCGCATACATGCAGGCAAGCGGTCTCGCGGCTGGAGCCTTCAGGAGCGCGCATTTGCACCTGCGCTTGAGGTGCAGGCAAGATCCGGCGGCCGGTCGTCGGGCTCGCAGTCTGCCAGCGACCCCCAGCAACTCTCGTCCGGCCGGCGGGACGCCAAGCAGCAGGCTGCCGGCAAGCCACTGCGACGGGAGTCTCTGGAGGCGGAAGCCACCAGCGCTGTGCGCACTTCGGCAGACCAGGCTCCGTGCAACCTTGTGAGTCAGCCGCAGCAGCCTCCACAGCAGTATCGACAGCAGCAGCAGCGCCACCAGCATCATCAGCAAGCGGCTGAGCAGCTGCAGTGCGCTAGCGGCCAACCGCTGCCTCTGCAACACCAGCACCGCCATCAGCACCACCATCAGCAGCACCACCACCAGCACCACCACCAGCAGCAGCACTGTTCCCATCAGCAGCATCATCAGAGGCAACAGCAGCATCCGCAGCATCACCAGCAGCAGCATGCGCCGGGCAGCCAGCAGAAGGCCATCCTGCCGGGGGTGCTGGCCAGCCTGGTGCAGGCGCAGCGCAGCTCCCTGCGCAGTTTCCCGCCGAAGCCCTGCCGCCCGCCGCTGGGACCCTCTGCTCCGCCGAAGCGCGGCCGGCATGCCGACGGCGGCCTCGTCAACGGCGGCGGCCGGACGGTCGCGGATGCTGCCGCCGAGGGCGTGGCCACATCGCAGCACCAGGGCAGCGGCACCCTGCAGCAGCTGTCGCATCACAGGGCCCTGGCTCAGCAGCTGCAGCCCCGGCAGCAACAGCAGCGCAGCCGGGCGGCGCAGCCGCGCGGAAATCACAGCGGCAGGCTGGCGTCCCGCAGCCTCAGCCTGCAGATCCCGGTGGCGGACCCGGTGCACCTGCAGCTGCACAGCTTCTTCAGCCGGCGGCGGCGCAGGCTGCAGCAGCTGGGGCGCACGCCCAGCCGTTACCAGCGGCCGCCGCAGGCTGGCCCCCGCAGCGGGCTGCTGGCCCTGCCCGAAGACGTGCTGGTGAGTGTCTTGACTGCCACACGACGGTGGCCGCGTGCAATGCTTTGACCATTGCCAGATGCCTTCTGCTCGTACATCAATGCAATAAGCTTGACGCTTAGCCACCTCGACGAACCTCTTGTGCCTTCTCTGTGGCATGAAACTGCAGCGCTGATAGGCTTTGTGTCCTCCTGCCGCACAGCTCAAGGTCATCTGCATGCTGCGGCACCAGGAGATCGGCAACCTGTTTGGCGTGTGCAGGGAGCTGCGAGCCACGGTGAGTGCTTATGTCGGATTTGCTGGCCGGGACACGCAGTGTGCATGTTGGCTTTGCTGACCGTTTCACTGGACCTTCCTGCAACTGACATACGCTGCTGTCGTTCATCCCTTGCAGATGGACACTGCGATGATGCTGCACTTCAACGTGCTGACGCCGCACCACGATCATGTGATGGACGCTGGCGGCGCACAGGTTGGCTGTCACAATCCTGTCGCTTGCACATTGTCCACGCATGGGTGCCTGTTCCTGCGCATGCGACAGTTGCACTAGCCCGCTGCTTGTACGGTGTCAATGATGCTAACAGCTGACCACGACACACGCTACATCATTGACAGGGGCTGCCGCCGCGGCCCGCCAAGCGGGAGGGCTCGCCGGCGCCATCCTGCGGCCCGGCCAGCAGCGCCGACTGGTGCGCCATTCATTTACATCACTTCCATAAGGAGCACTAATAGTGCTCAAGCATGGCATGGACCATTCCTGCTTCTCAGCAGTTTGGTTGCGGCAAACGCTGTGAATGATGTGCATATGTATGAAGCAGATTGGGTCACTGCATGTTCGACATGCTGCAGGGATGCGCTGCCGGTGCGGCGGACGCGGCCGCGGGCGCTGCTGTTCCAGGACGACACGTCGGAGTGCTCCGTCGGCGGCGGCAACGGCGGGGATGCGGATGGCGAAATGTACCCCTCAACGCCCCTGACGCCGATCAGCATCGCCTCGTGAAGCAGCACGCAGGCATCTGGCCGGCTGAATGTGACCCATCCGTCAGCCTGAATTGCAGCTCAGACTCTCATAGGCATCCACCCGCAAGCAAATGCTGCTGGATGCAAGGGCAGTGTACATTAGAATAGTTGGTCTGAGTGGGGTTTTGGCGACACTGAGAACATTGATCATCCCTGTTTGGTATTCCTGTGTATGCTCAACAGTCGATTGTTTGGGGCCGGCGGCGCACAGTATTGATGAGTTTTGTGATCCATGGACTGCTCAACTGTTTGCTGACTGAGCAGCTGCGTCCAGGCGGAGGGACATCTGAGATCGGCAGCACATGCCGTACACCAACACAGCAGTTGCTTATGGAACCATATCATGAGTGTGCACATGCTGTCATTTATGCCATGTCAGGTAAGCAAGGCAATATGTCGCCCCTCTCTCGAGGACCAGCGTTCACTGGCAGAGGCTGAACTGCAGCAGGGCCCACGAGTTGGCGCCACCGCTGGCTGACCAAACCAAAACGTCAACAGACGCCGCAGCAGCGCTCCTCTCGAGAGTCGCCGGCCAGTCCGCCGGCAGAAGCGCAGCTGGGTGCTGCAAAACGTAACAAGTACATGTTGTATCATCCAATGAACGTGGTCCATCTTGGGTGGGCAGCTGCTGCTGGACAGCTGAAACTAAACACCCCGGCGGCCCGCCAGCCCCTCTCTGAGTGCGACAGCGCTTGCAAGTGTCTGTCAGAGGGACCGCCGCCCCTGCCTCGCCGCCGACCAGCAGGGCCACATTTCCACTCCCGTGAATCGCTGCCTGCCAGGAGCTCAGCGCGACCCCTGCTTTCCGTGATCGTTGCCCATGCTGCTGGGCAGCCTGAGAAGCAGCTGCCAGTCTCCCTAAAACCCCAGTGCTCTGCCTCACGTCCAGTGCCACCAGCGCCGTCGGTGCTGCCACCGCCAGCGTTTCCCTGGTCAACTTGATGCTTGCGCTGTGGCAAGGTCTGCAGCCGCCTCAGAGCGACGGCTTCTTGGGCGCAGGGGGAGCACTGTTGGGCGACACCGGCGCCTCGGGCTTCTCGCGCTTGTTGCCGACTGCAGCAATCGTGTCGGCCACCCCCGCCTACATGTCGATCAGAATCACAGTCTCATTATCATTTGCGACAGCTCGGATGTTGGACCATCTGCTGAAGCAGCTCACACACATGCTCGTTGCGTAGGTGATGTCAGGTACATGGAACCCACCGTGACGCCCTCCATTGGTTCTCCCGCCTGAGCATTGCCACCGGTCGAGGCGTCGACCGAGCCGGTGGCCTTGCCTGCCGTCGCACCTCTGGCCACCAGAGCATCGCCGACCAGCAGCGAGTCGCGGGTGGCCGGAGCGTCACCGGCCGCTGATCCTGCCACCGAGCCAGCAACCGAGCCGGCCATGGAGGCGTCCCGGGACGCCGCCGGCGTGAACTCGGGCGCGTTGGGGTTCAGCGGCGAGGGCGGCGAGTTTGCAGCCGCCTGCAGCCAAGTACGACTGCGATTTCAGTACCAAGCCCGAAGGCTGCCCTTGTATTGCACAAGCTCAGAACAAAATTTCACACTGAACAAGCTCAGAAGAGGGGCGCTGACCGAAAGCTGACAGACTGCACATGGCAGTATGGATGAGACTTGACGGCACACATATCCTCAAGATCTGACCTTGCGCTTGGCGGCAAAGCGCAGCTTCTCCGCCAGCAGCGCGCAGTCGGGCTTGGCGACCAGAATGTTAACGGAGCGGCCGCCGCGCCAGCAGGACAGCGCCAGCGGCGCCGCCGCCGTGATGGCCCCCTCCGCGTCGCCGCCCGCCGGCAGGCCCAGCGACTCCGCCTCCTCCTGCCTGCAGCGCATTATATACCCCTGATCAGCCTGAGTGAGGCTGGACGTGTAGCCTTCTCTCTTCCAGGCAAGCCAATTGCGCTGGTGCTCGACTCGTGGTCGAGAGCTGCAGGCGAGCTACTTGCGCTGGTGTTGAGTCGAGGTTGAGGAGCGCAGCATGCAGCCTGGCAACAGCTCAGCTTTGATCAAGCACCCCACAGGCGGACATGGATAGCGGATTTAGATACACAGAATACCTGGTCATAACCAGCAGTCCGCACAGCACTGACTTGTCACAACTGCACCTTAGCGTGGCCACACAGCAGCCGTTGCCGATGTTGGCCAGCTGCGCCAGCGTGGCCTCGTCATCAATGGGCGGCCCGCGCGGCTTCTCCGATGCCGTTCCGCCCTTGCGCTGCTGCTGCTGCTGCTGCTGCTGCTGCTGCTGCTGCTGCTGCTGCTGCTGCTGCTGCTGAGCCGGCTTGGCTGCCGCCGCATCCTTGCCTGCTGCAGCCTCACCGGCGCCACCCTCCGCCTTGGCGCCGGCCACCGCTGCTGACTCTTCCTCCGACTTCGCGCCAGCCGCTGCGGCTGCGGCTGCAGCATCGACGCCATTTGCTGCGGCGTCTGCAGCTGCGGCGGGCACTGGTGTCGACTCCTCCGCATCCGACATCTCCGCATCCACGGCAGCAACCACCGCAGCGGGTTCGGCGGCCCCGGGGGCCGCCGCTGGCTGCTCGGGCTGTGCCGCCAGCGGCAGCGGCAGGGAGCGCTCGGTGAGCAGGCGCATGAAGTTGGCGCTGGACAGCGTCAGGCGCTGCCGCGTGATGTGCGGCAGCAGCAGCGGCAGCCCCTCCTGCGCGATGCGGTAGCTGCACGGCACGCTGCCATCCTGCACACATCGCACAAGCAGAGTATTCCACATGTGAAGTGGCAACCAAACATCTCTGCATCAATGCTGAATTACGACAATTAAATTAAGCATCAGCACACCAATGCTGGAGATGAACTGCCCGAAAATCTGAGACGACCCTCGAAAACAGGATGCTAGCAATACCCTGAAGCACACCTTGCTCTCCTGGCGCTCGAAGGCCTTGACGCCCACGGACGTGACCTTGAGCGCCTCCCGCTCGTCGGCCGACAGCAGCTCCGCGACGGCGGGGCCCACCATGTACAGCCGCTTGGGCGTCTCCCGCTCTGCATTGCGGGTCACCAGCTGCCCCGCCAGCGACTCGCCGCTGCCCAGCCTGTGCGCAGCAAGCGCAATCAGCAGCGTGCATGCTTTGCAGTTCATCGAGCAGGTTGTTGTACTGGCTGAGGTTGGGCTCAGCACTGCACGGAGTCCAGCTGCTGCGACATCCGCACAATTGTCACCTGCTGCATGCATATCATCTAGGTTCAGATGCACTGGGTCAATAACTCGCCTCACGACGGTTTCGAGTGCAGGAAAGGGAAACACCGCAGCAGATGCCGCACGCCATCCATTGTGCTCAAAGGCAAGCCAACCGCGTGCCAACATCGCATGTGCCCGTGGTCAAGACCATTCAATCGAAGCCCTGGGTATGATATCAGGGCAGGAGTGGGGTATTTGCACACCCGTAAAAGGCAGCAACGCTGTTCAGCAAGTCCCGGCTGGTGACCGGAACGACGGGGTCCAGGCCCGCCCATTTGCCGCCGCCGCCCTCGCGGCCGCGTGTGCCACCTCCCCTCGTGCCCCACCCGCCTATCGCCACCAGACGTATATTTTCTGTTCATTGTCTCGAAAATGCCGTGCCACACGTTGGGGAAGCAGATGGACTGGCAAATCAAAGTGCCAACAGCGGGCCAGGCTTGGCAGATGTCGCAGATGTCCCTGGCTGCGAGGGCAAGTCGCGCAGCAGACCAGCACCACCGACCTGCTGGCTTGTCGCCTGCCGCTGCTGCCACGGCGTCGGCTGCGGCGCCGCTCTCAGCCTGCCGCAGCACGTCGCTGGCCGCCGGCTGCGGCTCCGGCGCCGGCGGGTCCGTCGGCTCCAGCTCAGCCGCTGGCGTGGCGGCGGCCTGCGCGGGCACCGCCACCGCCGCCTCGATGCCGGTGGCCGCCGGCGCCGCCACCACCGCAGCATCCGGCGGCTGAATCGCTGCGATGGCTGCGTCAGCGTCCTCGCCGCTGGGCTGCGCCGCCGCTCCTGCACCCGCTGCATCTGTCGTGCCGTCCGGGCCGGGGACCGGCGCGGCTGTGGCTGGCGCTGCCGCCGCTGCCTGCGCCTCCGGTTGCTGTGACTGCGCAGCGGGTTGCCCACTGGCGGCGGCGGCGGCAGGAGCAGCAGAGGCGGCAGCATTGCCAGCCGGAGGAACACGGCGGTGCGCCGTGCTGGGAGGCTGCAGGTCCCGTGCAGCGATGGGCGCCACCTTGCGGAGGACCGCAATGAAGAAGCCGCCAGTGTCACCTGCAGAATGAGCGGAAGGTCATCAGCAACCGGTCTCGCAGCTCAAGTCCACATCCTGATACTTGGCTGTGTGGCACGCACACAGCCGAGTATCTGAGCTGCCGTGTGCTGAGCCTCAGAACCGCAGCACGCAGCTGCATTGACCTAAGTTTGTCCTGCACATTTATAGCTGGTACATAGTGTTCGAGGCGGATGGCAGCAGCTCACCGTGGTGCGGCAGCACCCGCATGCAGCGGTCCAGCGGGAACGTATCCGACGCTGCGTCCGGGAACATCGTCGGGTCCACCTTCAGGCCGCCCTTCTTCTGCAGCAGCAGACACAGACGACTTGCTGCCATGACCTAGACGGGTCCAAGGAGTTGGCTTCTCTGAAGGTCGTCGATGGCGCCTGCTGACATCACCTCAACAGGTTTAAGCTCGGGGCAAGGGACATGGGCGAGGCATATGTAGGTGGTCCATCGGGGTCAGAGTCCCACCTCCGAGGCCTCCTGCCAGCTGGACACCCAGCCGTGGCGCTGGTCGCGCACGCGCCAAGTGCGCAAGCCCGGCATGCGCTTCAGCGCCGGCAGCTGCCCCGACACATCCACCAGCTCCATGCTGCTGCCCGTGCAGCGCAGCACCTGCACAGCACGCGGCCCAGCTTGTGCTGAAATCTTGACACAACCTTGCACGATCTGAGTGCACCAGCGGTGCGTCATCCCTGCAGAACAAGGGTTACCTCTGCGACCACAGCCTCATCCTCGATGGGGTTGAAGGTGCAGGTGGAGTAGATCAGGCGCCCACCCACCTGCAAACATGTCCGAAATGATTCCAGCTGTACAGCTTGATGCATGTTGCACACTGTGCACACGACATCCATGTCACACCTAGTGGCGTACTCCCTTAGCATGCAAAACTGTGCTTCTATGTAACTATAAACAGCCACATGGTCTCCACACCTGTAGTAGCGCGCAGGCGCGCAGGGTGATGCGGAGCTGCAGCGCATGCAGGCCATTGCCATTGGACACAGACCACTTGCGCCAGATGTCAGGCGCCTTGCGCATGGTGCCGTCGCCTGAGCACGGCACATCGCACAGGATGCGGTCGAACAGCATTGCCTCGCCACCCTGTGCAAGCATCAAACAGCATGTGGGATCTATATGTGATTGCTGTAAGATGCGCAGTTGTGGTTGGGGCTCGCAATTAGGGGAGAAGGCAGCTGTCTTGCACAGCACATGCATATCTTTGCGAGACATCGTACCTCTGCAGATCTGTGGACGACGGGGAAATGCTGCGCCTCGTGGTTCGACACGATGAGGGCTGGACTGCACATCCGCTTGACCTGCAGGCACAACCTCGGCATATTACATGCAATTGGCTACAAACATTCGAGGCGACAGTCTGTAGGTATAGTCTCACAGCATAAGGTTGATCATAAGATGACTGTACCTGGTGTGTCAGCAGGTTGCAGCGCTGCGCGTCAGCATCGTTGGCAATGACAAGGCCAGGCGGCGTGGCGCTGGCAGCATGCAGCGCCTCCAGCAGCTGGAACGTCTTGCTGCCAGGCGCCGCACACATGTCCAGCACCTGCAGGCCACAGATGTTTCTGAGCAAATGTTGGACAATGCAGCTGCTCACAAACATGATGGCTTTACAAATATCGTCTTTGCAATGGCATTGGCAGGGCACCGCAACATGTTCACAACTGACATGGATTTGTGCAAAATATCCAGGATGGCATCTGTCCATCCCGCGGTTTGCAGCCCATTCAAGAGTCTCCCAGTGGACCCACCCTGTGGTGGGGCTGCACATCCAGAAACAGCGGCGGCACCATGGACACCGCCTCCTGGCGCGTGATCCCGCCGCTGTCGTTCTCCCGCTTCATGAACTCGTGCACCGCCGTCAGCGCATCCAGCTTGCGCAGCTGTGCCCGCGAGGCGTCCATCTGCCACGCCAGCTTGCGCGGGTACCACGGCAGTGGCCGCGGCGGCTGCATCTCCTCCCTGCCCACCTGCAGCAACATGCAACTTGGCCTCTTGACGACTTAGCACCGCCGCACATGGTGGTTTCCATCTCTCTCTTCTGCCACGCAGACCTCTCAACTGCGCGCCGATCCATTAGTTTTGATGGCAATTGGATGCATGGACCCAATCAGCGTGATGGTAGTTGGATGCTTACGAGCATGCCAGTGTGTCCTGCCAGGATGTAGAGCAGGTACCCACCCTGACGGGCCCCTCGGTGAAGCTGGCAAGGAAGTTCGTCTCCAGCTGTGTGCGCAAATCCTCTGCGAACTTGCCGCTGCCATTGATGCGGAAGGTAGTGGGCAGCGTTGTGCGCAGTGAGCCCATAAACTCATCCCATTCCCCTGAAGCAGCACAGACATGGGGCGATCAGCTGGAGATCTGAGCTGCGGTGCATGTCAGGTTGCATTGCTGTTGCGACAACTTTGGTGGCCAGATATATCCGGCCCAGGTATGACAGCAGAGCGCAATCGATCATGGATAAAGACGAGGAACAGTGCGGACCTTCAGGCACAATCTTCTGGGCCTTGTAAAACTCCTCAAAATCTCCATTGTTCATATCCAGCGGCTGCCAGTCGCCGCGACGCGGCGCATTGTCGCGCCATACATTGTCCCGCGGCTGCCGAAAGTCCCGCGCCTGGGTGCGCTTCTGCAAGCGGCATGCATGATGCGACTTCAGCCAACAACATGACATGGCGATGGCCGTCGGCGGCGGCGACGAATGCAGAAGAACACTGCTCGGGACGTCGAGCCAGCCTGATATGAGATACGCAATCGTAGGGGTGCATCGCAGACATCGCAACATGCAACACACACAATGCGATCAACAGAGCAGATAGGGACAGAAGGCCACTGACCTTGCCGCCTCCTCGGCGCCCCATGGCGCCGGCTCAGGCCGTCCACCCAGCACCGGTTGCAACCGATCGCAAGATGCAAGGACTGGGCCCCTTGTCTTCCAGTCCTGCAATTGCTTTCAGAGTAGCGTCAATACGGCCGCTACCGGAACAGCGTGGCTGGATGAGGTTGTGAGTGCCAGTAAAACATCGCATCGCACACTGCGTGATCGCTTTGAAAATGCTCACGATGTCGTCGAGAGTAGAGGATGTGCCTGAGCCGTCCTGCCAGCGACCTATCCCAACTGCAGCCAGCTCGCGGCCGCCTGGACCCGGAATCAGATCGACCGGACGACGCCTCAGCGCGCCGGCACCACCGGAAAGTGTTGGAGACAGAGCGGTTGTTTGATGAGTGTTTACAAGTGCAGGCCAGTTGGATGCAACGCTGCAGGAGGTTGGTTTGTGCATGCGTTTGCGGATCGTGCAGTACTTTGTGAGGCATCTAGCAGGGTTTGCGGCACTGCTCACAGAGGTTACTCCTACACCAACACTTCTATCCACATTCGCGACAGAGCCTGCCTCTGCCATCGCGCTGCCGGCTCCTCTCGCGATCAGCTGCTTCTCGCCGCCATGGCTGTGCACATGAAATTGCCGGTGGCAGCCAAGCCCCTCAGTGCAGCTCGCGCGACGGCTAGGCCCGCAGCACAGCAGCGATACCTGGTTGTGGCTGCTGCCTCTAGCCAGAAGCCCAGCCCCGTGCAGACAGCTATCACCAGCCTCAGGTGCTCGCAGCACTTCTCAGGTTGTGATTGGTGCCGTGATAACAGCCTCCATCGTGGATCAGTTCACAACTGGCGAATGAAGCAGGATTCCACTTGTGCGCAGTTCTTGCAAACGGGCAGCAGAGACCCCTGCGTGGTACTCGAAGGACCTGTAATAGAGTGCCACAATAATACAGTGGACGCCCCTTGGCGCTGAACGCACGGATCAGTGGGCAGCCACTGGGTCGGGACATCATAACATAACAGGAGCAGCGCCTGGCGCAGACACGCTCAGCTGTAGACGCCTGCCTGACGTGTGCACCAACTTACAACCTGCAGAGCGGTCCAGCTCCCAGCGGCTGTGAAGCCGGCAGCCACCGCGTTCGTCGCCAACATCCTGATGGCGCTGCCGGCGGCGGCCGAGCCCGGCAAGATCTTCGACTTCAACCTGACGCTGCCCATCATGGTCACGGAGTTCCTGCTCCTCATGGTGAGTCTGTTCGGCCTCGTCTGTCTTGCGTGTTCAGGAAACAGGCCAAGTTTAACAGCGTCAGCGCAGAGCATGCAAGTGACCATCGTGACATGTTCCAGTGCATGTTTGTGCAGTTGTTTCATGAGCACTATGTTGACCGGCGCAGAGGTTATGCTTAAGCCTGCCTGCCGTCGCAGGCACAGCAGTGTGCGCAGCCCTATACTACCTATAGGCCTGAGCTGGTTCCTCCGACGCCCTGCAGGTGTTTTTGGACAAGACGTGGTTCGGTCCAGTGGGGCGGCAGCTGGAGGAGCGGGATGCATACCTGCGGGAGAAGCTGTCCTCCGTGAAGGACGACAGCGGCGAGCTCAACCGCCTGCAGGTGCGGCGCTCGGTCATCGTGCACAGCGTGTGCCGAGCCTTGGTGCACAGACCGGGCGGAACGCACGCTGCAGCATTCAGCCCGCTGCATGACAGCAGGGCGACGACAGAGCCAGCGTACATGCGACAACTGTTGAGCAAGCTAGCCATGAAAGTTTTTGCTTCGGATTGGATATACAGAATGGATTTAGAAAGTGAAAGCGGCAGCGATTGATCAATGAATCTCACCAAATTAGCACAACGACGCACATATTATGTCAGACTGGAGAGGACAGAGCCCATGCTGGCTGGAACGAGTGGCGGCTTGTGTGATACTGTTCACAGCATTGCATCGAGCGAACCCGACCCTGCAGCTTTGGACACTCACAGGAGGAGGCGGAGCGTGTGGTGGCTGAGGCGCGGAAGGAGGCACAGGCCACCATCCAGGAGGCCAAGTCGACCACGCAGGAGGAGCAGAACAAGAAGCTCGCCGAGGTCAAGGCGGTGAGTGCTGCCGCCCCTTTGTCCAGTGTGTCCCATCCAGGATGACGATTGAGCCAGGAAGGCCTGCAAATGGATGGCATTTACCAGGTTTCCAGGGTGCTGTGCACATTTCGGCGCGCAGGCATGTGGCTGAGAAGTGTCTGGCAGACAACTCATGCTCCAGCGGCATCTGATATCACACGGAGCAGCTGCTGATGTGACCATTGCTCTTTCTGCAGCGTATCGATAAGGAGCTGCAGTCAGCGCTGGACACCCTGGAGCAGGAGAAGGAGGCCGCCCTGAAGGACCTGGATGCCCAGGTATGCTGTCCTGTATCACCCTTTCGACATCCGCTGCATACTGGAAAGCGTGACCTGCGGCGCATGCCCAAATCTTGAGGGTTGGACAGACAGCAGAGGCCTTGTGCCAGATGCACGGCTTCTGGCGTGGTCAGCTGTCATCGGTGCACCATTAGGCATGTTGCTTCATGGTGCCTGTAGCTACGTAACCCTGTGGTTTTCGTTTCCAGGTGAACAAGCTGTCGGCGGAGATCATGGAGCAGGTGCTGCCAGAGGGCGTGCAGCTGGACTGAGCGCAGAGCGCTGATTGGTGTGTGCCTATGGCAGCGGATGGTCAGCAGGCTGACACGACGCCTAAGGATATTTGACCGAGGACTTTCTGGAATCGTTTATTGCAACACTGTATCCTTCAGGCGCTTGCCGTGGCGTCTTCGCTGTAGGCAGCTGAAAATCGATTACAGGCGGCAGACTTACAGCAGTCTGCCATCCTTGGCAACCTGTAATCGAGCAAATACGACACCTTTCCATGGACTTCAGAGCTTGCAGAGGTGCAGCGACGCTGCAGGCCTGTAGTAGCACTGATGCCGTTTCCTGCCAAATGAGGGCTTTGAAGGGCAACTCCAGATTTTGAATTTGAACCTTCCGACACTCTACACGCCTGCAGTATGCAGTCGTACAGGGCCCAGCATGCTGCAGCAATTGGTATACTCAGCCACACCATACGCCGTGCTTGTGATACCGTTGATCAGTCCGCCCAGGCGTGTGCACTCTGTCTGCTGAAGCCGTCTGCAACATGACTGAACCCGCACCAAGAGTTGGTCTGGGTGTGCTCATCTTCAGAGGCCGCAGAGTGCTCGGCGGCTGGAGGTAATCGGCGCGTCCATGATGAAACATGCGACGCTGTGCATTGCGTTCCGACGAGCTGAACGGTGCATGGCGGCATGAGATCATGCCGTGCATGTTGCCGCAGGAAAGGCAGAGGCAAGCTCGGCGCCGGTGAGTGGGCGTTGCCTGGGGGGCACCTTGAGTTTGCCGAGACTTTTGAGCAATGCGCAGCGCGAGAGGTAATGCTGGGTAGCTGCAGTATTGCTTGGTGCAATCAGGTGCACTGAGTGTCAGATGCGAGAGCATGAGGCGCTCATGCATGTGCGGCGCCAGAATGCATGACATGTTGTGTGCTCAGGTGCTAGAGGAGACCGGGCTGACACTGCAAAACATACGATTCGAGCGCGTGGAAAACTGCATACACACGAAGGACGGCAAAGCTGCCGCGCATTACGTCACCATCTTCATGCGGGGCACCGTTGATGAGGTGTGCGAGCATCCAAAGAATGCTTAAGGCACGTACGCTTGAGTAGGCTTTTCAATTGCGCATCGCACATTTGTGCAGTTTTGTTTGCTTCGCAGGATGCAGCGCCGCAGAATCTGGAGCCCGACAAGTGCGAGGGGTGGCAGTGGGTCGAGTGGGGCGCCGCCGTTCCGCGACCAGCATTCCAAGGGCTGCATCAGCTGCTGGAGGCATCAGACTACGATCCTTTCAGTCAGAGGTTGTGACACCTAACCTCCTTCAGGCAAAATCCACTGTTTAGAGACGGGCTCGCGGCAGTCGGTCTGTCGGAATTGGAACACATCTGAGAAGTGCGCGTGCGCAGGCGCTCTGATACGAAGTTTGTTCGTGTTTTGCGACGTGACTGCAACAAACCACCTTTGACGTCTGTGCTCTGCCCAATGAAACGGAAGAGATTGGCGAAGTAATTGTTTGCACAACGCAGTGTTCATGTGTCGTCTGGCACATCACACTCCTGCACTTCTCGCATTGCCGGCACGTACGCCGCAAAAGTGCTCGCCGCCGAGAAGGACCCCTGCAGTACATTACGTCAGTTTGATGACCCACTCGTGCGACAGGTATGGACATGCACACATGATGTCTTGAGCAAACTTCCGCAAGCATAAGCGGGGGCATGCGCAGTCGTCAAGAGCGCACCGGGTTGAGGCACTGGCAGCCTGCAAAGGATGTCGACACGAGTGGCGCGCTGGCGTCCGCAATGACCAGCAGGTGCGGCAGCGGGTACAGCGCCAGGGCATGGTCATGCTGCCTGCACACGTTCGCTTGTTGAGATTGGGTGCCGTCCGAAGCCCACACCGGTGCATACCCTAAGCACCGGGTTGCAGTGGAACTGCGAATCCAATCTGGATGCTGAAGGTGCCACAGCAGCACTGCTCCGACACTGAGGGAGCACAGCTTGACGCTGAAGAGGCAGGCTGGAAAGTCAGGAGGCTCACCAGTAGATTGGCTTGGCCTCCAGGGGCACCGGCGCCAGGTGTGACTGCTGCAGCAGCGTCAGCGACAGCTCGCGAAACGTCTCCTCCGGCGAGCTGTCTCCTGCCAACGCACTTAAACAAAGTTGCCAATCAGTCGTGCTTGACTCGAATAGAGCTCTGCACCGATGAAACACGTGTATGCAGAAGTAGGCTGCTGAAGAACAAGCAGACCCTGCATCGTGCAATGCTAATTCTGTCAAGCTGTGTAGAAAGCGACACTCACCTGGCGGCGGCATGAGGCACTGGCGGCGCATGCACTTCTCCGTGTCGTCCCGGAAGAATACCAGCTCCTGGGTGCCGTGGCGCACCCGGCACGGGTTGCTGCCGAACACCGCGCCTGCCGTCGTTGCATAATTAGTGATGCAGGCTATGTGTCGATAGCACATCTTCAGAATCCTGTTTTTACACATGGCGGGCGCGCTGCGGAATGCCAATGCGTCAAAGCAGCTGATTTCCACTATGCTGTTGTCAGCTCGCACCTGGCATCTCCTCTGCCAGCCGCTCTGTGAGGTACGTCGGCAGCGGCGGCCGCGGCAGCACCGACGAGGGCCCCGGGTCATTGGGGCCTGGCACAAACAGGATCTTGCTGTCCTCCTGCACGCACAGCAGGCGTCATGACTCGTCAAGCAGCAGTACTTTGTTGTGCGGCCTGACGTGAGCTGCTGCCAGGCAGCCATGCCCGCACTGGTCACCCCCCCTGCAGCACCAACCGGCGGTAGTGGGCCCCAGCAGACGGTGCTCACCCAGCGCAGATCTGGAAATCTTTCCTTGTGCTTCAGCGGTGCTTTGGTACTTGCTACAGCTACTTCTGTGATGCATTTGGCAGAAATACACTTTGCACCCGGATGCGGCGGAAGGTGCGCAGCAGCGCCGCAAGGGCGTTGAAGTTCTCACGGACCGCGGCAAAGCCGGCGCCCGTCCCGCCCGCCGCGTCGGATGTGAAGTCGCCCATCAGCACAAATAGCTTAGGCAACACCTCCGCATCCTCGAAGCCTGTAAAAAAAGAAACAGAAGCCACTGGTCACAAGATGTATGCAGTATGCTCAGGCTCGGGCTGACATTCGACTCAACAAGCTGCAAACTCCGCATCTGCCGCGGCCTCGGTATCCCGTGCGGCATAGCCTGTCCAGTCTCACATGACTTCAGCAGCACCCGTAAAGTCTCGAAGCCAAAGACTATATACATGCTGGCCACCATGGCAGGCTGACGTGAGTTTCCTGCTGCACTGAACCCGGACCGCATGAGGCATTTCAGAGTGACATTTCAGAGTGTCACACCCGCAAAGACGGTGCGCAGCCGGTCCAGGGTTTCCGGCTTGTCCAGCCACACATCCGCCAGCACCACCACGGAGTCCTCCTCGTTGTCTGCCTCCCACTGCGCCGCCCGCAGCACTTCGTCCGCCTTCAGCGGCGCCCCTCCAAAGAAGTCCAGGCCCTGCAGCACCAGAGCCGCGCGGCTGTGACAAGGAATAGCGTGATGCAGTAGCCTCTTGAGTCATGTGGGCAGACATCTAGGCCATGTGGCAGCACGCCATGCATCAGCGGTCAACATGCGATGCGGAACAGCAGCAGACAGGGTGCGTCGATGGCGTCATGTGTCGCCGTGCATGTGCTTGTGCATTTGCAGCCAGCAGTGGTGGCGCACTCACCTTGGCGGCTTTCAAGGAGTCCTCACGGGACTCTACGGGCGGGAGGCCCAGCGCCGCCACCTGGAACGTACCGTTCAGCTGCAGCTGGCCCTCCGCCACGACGATGGAGTTCTCTGCAAAACAGTGACAACCGTGCGTGTCTCAGGGGAAGGCACAGGACAGCTCGCAACTGCGGCACAGCAGGGAGCAGTGCAGTCGAGGTGTGCATGCGCAGATGCTGCACAGGCAGCAAGGTGGGTGAGCAGCTGCTCATGAGTGCCTGCGGATCCATCGCAGGACAGATCCCATGACAACTGTCCTCAGCTTGGAGAACACCAGCGATGCCGGCTCGCCTGTGATGAAGCCGTGGCCAACGTCAGCGGTCGACAGGTCCAGCGGCAGTGAGGCGGACAGGTCCTCGATGCTGTAGCGGCCGTCCTCCGTCTGCGTGATGCACCCCATCACGATGCGCGTCTCGCCCACCACGCCCAGCATCGCCTTCAGCTCCGTCAGCTGCAGGCGAAGGTGCCCCGCGATATGACAGCAGCCACTAATCGACGATTTCAGGCATGTGAGTATTTCGCCGATGTGTGCAGACCGAGAAGCGCATCCAGCCCGCCGCACATAGCATTGCCTTCAGCTCTGCTCCGCCACTTGCAAGCAAATGGAGCAAGTCAGATTACCCGACACCTCCAATGACTTGCAGCCAGCAGAGTTGGCTGGACAAAAGGGTATTGCAGAGCAATCGCACATCGCCAGCGTATCTCTAGTCTGGTGAAGATGTCCATCAGGCACATGCACGCTGGTGTCAACAGGAGTCCCACTGTCCATTGTTCTGAAACTTGGCATGGCAGGTGGGTCACCTCGACAAAGGAGTCGGAGGTAGCGTCCACGATAGCGGGGCGGTACCAGCCCTTCTTCCGCCGCAGCCGTTGGTGTACCAGGTAGAACCGGTTTATGTACAGGTCCATCTTGTCCTGTGGGCAGACACGAGCGGTATCGAGTGTTGTGTGAACATGACAGGCGAATCGCTGTTGCAGCGCGACCATTTCTGCCACCGAAGACCATGTTGCTGCAGCCTTTGCAAGCAGGGCTCAAGCCAGCAGATATCAGCGGGAGCGCAAGCATGCGTGGTGTGCGTGTGCTGATGACGGTTCGAGAGGATTTGAGGGTTTGCACCTCTGCATTGCCAAGCAGCTTGGGCGTCTTCTCGGCCCGGTAGAAGCACTTTCTCATTGAGTCGTACAGCAGCTTCGGCACCTCGAAGGCACTGATGACCTGCAAAACACACATCGGTGCAATTGGCGCAGATCGCAGCTGTGGCGGTCTTGGCTCTCTCATACACCATGCTGTTCCGGTGTGGAGAACTGTTCTGCGCCAGTGCTGGGTGCTGCTGATGGCTGCGTGGCATTGCATCACCTGGATGAAATCCTGCTCCTGTGCGGCTCCATACATGGCTTTGAGCGCCTCCTTGATCTGGTCAGCGGTGACTTTGATGGATCCACCTGCAAGCAGACGAAAGGTAGCGCAAGATCAACACCGTGACGAGCCGGCATCCCCTCCGCTGGCGAACATCCAAGACTTTGCGCATAGTGCTGCGCAAATGCCAATGTTGCGCGCATGAGGACGTGCCATTGCCATCTCAGTGCCCACAGTGTCGATCAGCATCTGCAGCTGGCCCTTCTGCAAAATAGAATGCTAACGCACGATGCCGACCTCGCTAAATTTTGCCACAACCCCCACCTGTGTCCACCATGTTGAAGAGCGCCTGCAGCTGGTCCTCGCCGTCTGCGCCATTCTGCAGCCACTGCACCAGCAATTTCACGGCCGCCTCCTCCAGCCGGAAGCCCGCCAGCGACGCCTGCTCCTGCACCAGCTTGCGGTCCGATAGGCCCACCATTGGGGTGTGCGATACCGCCCGCCCGATGTCGCGCCTCCGTGCTGCGGCTCACATGTTTGCCGAGCAGCTTTCGGCTTCAGCAGCAGTCGATACTGTTGATGAAAGTCAGGTCGTCTGAAGCAATGCTCTGATGCGTGAACAGCTCGTGCAAGTGTTTGCAATCAATCTATACGCTGAGCGGGATCCGCCGCAACAGCCAGCTTCGGAATGGCACTGCTGCCAGATGCAGCGCTATGCGATTGTCAGCAGAGTCCACTGATGGTGCAGAGACAGGCACACTGAGACGTAGGGATGCGATGCAGGCGTTGTGCGATAGGGAGGGGCATGCACACGAAATTCGTATTTGAACTGGTTCCTGCTGCCTCCTCGGCTGGCGCTGCTTCCACCCGTCTGATGGCCAGCCCTTTCTGCTTTTCGGCCATATTCAGCATCTGCAGAAGCTTGCGAGTGCTACCAGTCGTGGCGTGCCTGCTGGTTGACGTACCTGCCGCACAGTCCGTTTATCTGGGCATCCCAATTTTCCGACACATGTAGTGCGACTGCGCTTGAACGGATCAGCAACATGAGGTGACGCAAGTACTGACAACAGAAAGGTTCGTGCGAGATTGGCGTGCCGCCATGGGGAAGGGAGGCACCAAATTCGAGGGTGCGCCATTGTGGCGCTCGCTTGCATGCACCTTCTGTGGGCAGACAGCGGATCAACTACCGACATCTATGGATCACAAATGCGCAGCACTGCAACTTGTAGTGAAGTCGTGCACACCGCCTCACCCTGCCTCGGTGGCATTGACTGTTCATGCTGACTTGGTAACACCGCCAGGCGATGCCATCGGCGTGCGGGGCAAGAAGTTCAAGTCCTACACCGTGAAGGACCGCAAGAAGGACCTGGAGGAGTATCAGAAGACGGGAGTGCATCCCGGCATCGAGGCTGAGCGGCGGAGAGCGGAGGCAGAAGCGCTGCTGGCGCTGCCGGATTCAGATGCCAGCCGGCCTCGCACCTACATCGAGATTGCTGTTGACAGGACAGTCATTGGTGAGCTGGACTACTCAGGGTCTCTGCTTCTGCATGACGGTGGATCTCATGCTCGGGTTGCAATACTTCTTCCTGTTGTGGCCATGTGCAAATCTTCCAAACCTGTGTTGAGTCAGGAGTAGCCTGAAAACAGCACGTCTGGCACATCTGTCGTCCATATACACTACTTCAGCATGATGTTTGCTGCAAAGCTCATACAATCATTCGGTAAGCACGACTCACGACCCTGCAAGCATGCGCTGTGCAGGCAAGGTCGTGTTCGAGGTGTTCCAGGATGTGACGCCGCTGCCGGCGCGGACCTTTGTGAACCGCTGCCGGCCGGGCACCACAGCCACGCTGCAGGGCTCCCAGGTGCACAAGGTGCTGTCGGGGCTGGGCATCTACTTCGGGCGCACCTCCATGTGCGCTCATGCCGCCCGACTCGCGTAACAACAGCGTGCATTCGCTGAGTGCAACTGCTGATGTGTAACATTCCAATGCGGTGCATCCTAATCAACTGCTCGCCAAAGTGTGCATATTACAATATGCATGGGGTGCTGCTGCCTACCAACGGCGTGATCATGCAGGCAAACTCCATGTATCATGAAGCCTTAGCCTGCTGTGCAGGTACAAAGGCGAAGCAGCAAAGCTCAGAAACAGCAGCGGCCTGCGGCACGTCGACCCGCACCAGGTGTCCATCTCGCCGGACGGCACGGAGATCGTCATCTCCCTGTGCCGGTCGGCCACCCTGGACGCGTCCTACCTGGTGCGCTGGGTGGCGGTTTGGTGGTCCATCTCCTGGTCCACTGTTGTTGCCATGGGTGGAAACCCACTGACTGTGCGGCCAGCTTGATGGAGGTCATGAGGCTGAGAATCGACTGAGCACCATCGACGCATCAGCAAGTGGCAGATGTTTGCAGTGGCATGAAGCAGATGTTTGTTCGTTGTCCAGAGTTGTGATCATGGTCCATCATCTCAACTTTAGAGGTTTTTGAATATGAGCCCTTGCTGCAGGTGGTGGGCCGCGTGCAGCTGGGGCAGGAGGTGCTGCAGAAGATCCTGGACCTGGGCACCAATGCGCACGACGAGCCGGGGGCCCGCGTCACGGTGTCCGCCTGCGGCATGACCAACCACAAAGGTGCGCAGGATGTGCGCAGCTGCCACGTGCTCTGGATGCTGGGAGCAGTACAAGCCCTCGGTCCAGCTTGACCCGGCTGTCATGCTGCGGCCCCAGTCTGCCGCAGCTCCAATCTGCCGCAGCTCCACGCTCTGGTCCCTTGGTCTTGCGGCAAGTCTGTGACCTTGCCGTGGTCTGGGCACATGTGTGCAGGGGTCATCGAGACAGGGACGGAAGCAGAAGTCGCGGCGCAGCTGAAGCAGGAGACGCCGGAGGAGACGGCGGCGCGGCTCGCACGTGAGGCGAGCGCAGCAAAGGACAGCATCAGGTGCTTCTCGATGTGTTTCCTTCATGACAAGCACATGAACTTGCGATAGTTGAAATTGGTTGTATCAGTTTCTAAGCATTCAAACAGGACATGCAGGTGCATGACTGGCCTGTGCTGGATGTAAGGCTTGCATCGGATTGCAGGGATGCCCTGCAGACAGCATTGAAGCGGAAGGAGCCGGATGGAGGAGCGGCAGCAGCGGCAGCGCCAGCAGCCAAAATGGCAAGGAGTCATTTTGATGTGCTGGGTGGCAGCAGCAGCAGCAGCAGTGACGGCTCCCAATCAGATGAAAGCTGACAATTGATTTGTTCTGCGGGTTATGCTCAGACTCATCGTAGACAGTTTCTGCGCTTGAAACAGGCTGACAGTACAACGTCTGAAAACCAAGTCAGAGGATAGCAGCAGTGACATGATCGTCCGGTCATCTTTGGCAAGCCATGCAACTGCGTGTCACGCACGTCAGGGCACATGTGTGTTGTTCCTGAACCATCGCCTGCTTCGCTTGAGTCTGTCAAGTGACTGCAGCCAACGTCGGCTGCCAGCATGCTCATCGTCTGCGGCGTCCAAACCCTGGCCGCGGCGGTGGTTCATCCTGTGTCGGGCTCACATCCACATTGCCATCTCCTGCACAAGCAAGTCTCGCGTGAGTTCTTGTACAGCGAGCACATGGCAGCCTTGAACCGCGAGGGACAATCGGTGGAGCAACCCACTCGTAGGTATGTCACAGGAGCAAACACAAGACCTAGACGACAGGCTTGCCGCCGCCGCTCTGTTGCCACCGCCAACATCGACGGCACACAGCAGCTCACAGTCACACCATGTAACCAGGGCAGTGTCCGGGACTCGGGGACACACTCACCGTCAGTCTCCTGCATGGCGGTCAGGCGCCGCCGCCGCCGCCGCGGCGGGCTCGCCACACCTGCAGCCGCTGGGCTGCCGCCAGGAACCTCGTCAGCCCGCAGCAGTCCGTCCTCGCTGGCGTTGTCATCGCCGTCGCCGCCAGACTTTTCGTCGTCGCTCGCCGCATACAGCTTGGTCATGGTCGGCCGCTTGCGCCTGCACAGAACAACCACTCGACTCATATACACAACTTTGCGATGACTGTTGCATCATCATAGACACCGCCTGACTCTTTGTCATCGTTGCAGTTCGTCATGGTCGGCATTCTCACTGCTAATGCAGATCGTTTGATGCACGGATCGTTGACTTTGTGATCAGGAAAAGCTTCCTGTCGTGTATGCACTGTGACATGAGCGAATGGGCAGATGCGCACTTGGGAGATTTCTTGGGGCGGCCGCGCTTCACTGACGGCGGCAGCTGCTCCTCAGTCGGCAGCCTGTCGTTGCCCTCGTCTTCGTCAGCATCATCTGCAGCGCCAATACCACTGTCCGAACGCGGACCTACGAGGACAGGAGGCAGGCAATGATTATGTTCTGAAGAAGTAGTTGACTCACTGCTCCAGAAGCAAAGTCGCAACCGAGCGTCAGAAGTCCAGATCATGGATTTCTGTGACTTCGATGTATGGCGGTTTGTGTGTAAGATAAAGTGACTGTATGCCTGCACCACCTGCGCGGGTGTGGTTGCGGCGCTCGGTGCCGGGGAGCGCCTCCTCCGTGGCGATGATGGGCGACGCCACGGGCAACTCCGACTCCGAGGCCGCCCGCAGATCCTCCAGCGGCTCCGGCTCCTGCGTCGCAAGATGTTGTGAGTTGAGCTAGAGGCTCATGGTGTGGTGATTTGCGGGCATATCTGTCTCACAAATGGTGCACAGTGCAAGCAGAAAGGGTGTTCAGCAAGTGTGAAACTCCCTTGCAACAGCCGCAGCTGGCTCAGGATGCAGGTCTGCAGCCAGACACGGGGGAGGGTTCTTGGCATGGCGCTCGACACTTGCAGTCACATCGATGTACCTCGATGATGTCCTCAATCTCGTCCTGCGGTCGCCGCTGCGGGCGCCGAGCGGGAATGTCTTCCTCTCGCACCTGTGCAGTGAGGGTTCGCAATATGCTGGAGCACATGCTCACATGAAACAATGAGCCAAACAGAGGCAGAAGCTGGCGCTCACCGGCCGCACATGGGGCAATGGGCATGTGACACCACCAGCGTTGTTTAGCGTGCATTCGCCCAGCAAGTTGCACTGCAATGTGCTGCATGTGATTTTTGACATGCCTCAACCCTAGAAGCATGTTACCTCCTCTTCCGGCTCGTCCGCATCGTCGGATGCCTCCTCGTCCTGGGTGTCCTCCTCGGCAAAGCTGATGCGGCGGCCAGAGCGCTTGGCGGATGCCTTGGCGGTGCTCCTGCCGCCCCTGCCGCCCGTCTTCCGCAGTGCTCCCCGCGGCGTCTTCCCCTGCCAGTTCCGTGAGCCAGTATTTGAAGCAGAGGCCTACCTGATTGATTTCTTGTTCTACCACTTGAGGTTTTGACGAGATCTATCTGGGTGTCGTGACACCAACACGCTGTTGAGACTGCCAGTATGACGAGCCAGAAGCAAGCAGGGTGGGTGAGGCTCCGGCTCACCACTTGGGACACAGCACCTGTTTGTTACCAATTTTCAGGGACGTGACAGGACAAAGCGCTTATGCAACAGATGACGTCTTGCGCAGAACTCTGAAGGTGCTTTCACCTTGGCGCCACGGTCACGCAGCAGGTCCAGGACCACCAGATACGGCTGCCACTCGTCGGCGGAGTCGTCGGTCGAGGCATTGGCAGCAGCCTCCTCCAGCTCGGCGGCAAATGTCGTGGCACGCTCCGCCGGCAGCTTGGTGACGAAGTGCTTCAGACCCTGCAAGCGGGCAACATCAAACCTCATGCAGAAGACATTGGAGCAGACAGTACTGCGCGGCAGCAGCTTGCTCAGGTGGTGCTCCAGGGCTCGCGCCAGAATGGGTCTTGCAAGAGCTTGCACGAGCGCAAGCAATGTTCACATAGCTATCAAGGCGGTACATGACATGCGACATATGCCATGCAGCAATGCCACGCAAGCGACCACCGTCAGCCAGTGTCACGCAGACCCAAGCAAAGCCACTGACGATGGAGATCATGAAGCCGCACCAAGAAGAATGCCAGGTTGGCGGGGGCATCTTTCAATGCAAAGGCAGTGCCAGCTCGGCAGATGGCATCGCATGCGCCTGCTGAGGCGTTGAACCCTGCATAGCTGGCTGCGATGCGGTCCGCCAGCGCCAGGAAATCCTCCTGTTGCATCAGACACAAGTCAAGGCTACATGTCTGCACGACACAGACATTGACACCGCACAGTTCAGACCACCCAGACAACATGTTTGAGGATGTCCACTGAGTACAGTCGTGAGCAGCGTGTAGCATTGATGTGCAGCCACAAGTCACAACCGAGGCAAGTTCTGGCGTGGATCAAGCAGCGAGGACTGAACAGCGAGAACAGCCTGGTCGTTGGGCGGGGCCGCACCTCGGGGCCGTCATACTGGCTGACGCGCTTGAAGGCGACCTGCAGCGCCTCGGCATACCGCTGCGGCAGCGCGTCAGCATCCACCTTTTTCAGCTGCCTGCAAGAAGAGCACTGGAGTCTTCACAATTGGATAGCTGGATCATGTAAGCTTAAGCTGATGTACTATGCTGGCTGGCGGACCATGCCGATTTGAACACAGCCTCTTAGGGCGTTGGCCGCCCTTGCTTTGCAGCGCCTTCTGCCTCTCATATGCAAACTCAAACTGCCCTCAGCTGCAAAGCAGTGAGTCCTGGCCCTCAAGTACAGCGCTTGTCGCACGACGAGCGTGATGGCGGCCTCGACATGTTCACCATGAGCAAGATGATATGACAAACAAGTGTGGCGTCGTACCGAAACTCGAGAAGATTGAATAATGGTCATGCAGCGCCCACCGTGCAATGTCCTTGATGGCGGCCTCCACACGGGCACCGTGCGCAACGTAGTGCGACAGCAGCCGCGCCGCCAGCCACGGCTGCTGCGGGCCCGCGGCGCCAAACACCGCCAGGCGGCCGACGACCATGACCGCCCGCTCTTTCTGTGTGTCCAGCGCCTCCAGCGCCTCCTGCGGTATAAGTTTTTGTGCTTACAGAGATAAGAGTTGTGATGGAATGACGGAAACGGCGGCGACGGCCTTGCGCTTCTGGCGCAGTCAAGAGGGCAAACAATAGCAATGGACAGGTTGCACTTGCAAATATAAACATCTCTTGGCACAGTAAGCAAGCGGGACGAGGTTGCCAGATGGCGGTCTCACACACGAAATTCTGTCAAGAGCAACGATCGGCTATGCATGTCTGGTGCTGTGTGGCAAAGCACACCTGGACAGCGTCGTCAACGTCCTCGTCCTGGCTCTCACTGGCAGGCATCTGCGAGTTCAGGGACAGTCCAATAAGACCCTGAAAAGCCACTTTGCAACCGAGAGCAGACATACCGCTATGTGCATGTGGGCAACAGCGTTGAACATGCCGTGCCTGGCATGCGCGCTTTCCCCTGCAAGCTTTCCCAGTTGATTGCCTCATGCCGCTTCCGCTGCCACTTCAAGAATAGTACAATATCTACACATTATATATCATATGTACTCACCTGTACTTGCTGGTCCAGGACATCCTCGCACACCGCCCACAGCTGACGCAGCGCGGCAGCTGACGGTGGCGCGTGTAGTGCTGCCAGGTTCCCGTCGCCCAGACTTGGCGCGCCGAACACGAGGTACAGGTCGCCCAGCACAAGGAATACAGCCTCCCGCACAGTGTCCTGCAACGACTTCAATGATCATGAGGTCGACGATATGCGCTTGGCTTTGACGTTACGTGATTCAGATGTTGACAGCATCAACAGCATGCACATCTCCAGGCTCTGCCACTCTGAGGTGCAGCTCGCTTCAAGTGTGGCGCATGGGATATCACAACGAA
The DNA here is from genome assembly GCA_036584455.1 of Tetratostichococcus sp. P1. Taxonomy (NCBI): domain Eukaryota; kingdom Viridiplantae; phylum Chlorophyta; class Trebouxiophyceae; order Prasiolales; family Stichococcaceae; genus Tetratostichococcus; species Tetratostichococcus sp. P1. The sequence goes on from BTPI01000011.1 coordinate 851,497, forward strand.
AAAGTGTCGTTGTTCCTGTCGTGACCAGAGGTCCCCAGCAGCAGGCTCACTGCTGTGCCCCTTTAGGAGGCTGCCTCTGCCAACCTCAAGACACAGCTGCAAACAACTGGACGCAGTCACTCCCCACCTGCTGGCTGGCCTCCAGGGTGGCCTCCAGCAGCGCCGTCAGCCGCTGCCGGGCTTCGGCCAGGGCCCGCAGCTCGCGCACATCGGGGTCCTCCTGGTCCAAACCGTTCATGCGCCACAGCAGCAGCATGAAAGCGTTCCGCGCGGCGCCGCCGATGATGTCTTGCCCCAACTCCCGCCCGTCTGCCGCAGCCTGGACCCCATCAACAAGACTTGAGTCGGATATCACTCGATGGCCATCAGTGTTCTTTGCCAGCCGTGTGCCAAGAGAGTGCTGCTGCAGCCCTCTGCAAACATTTGCTTGTACACTAGATCGAGTGAACCAATGCCAACAGTGGACACCCGGAGCAGCCCTCCACACAGGCTCCAAGGCATCCGGACTTTGAGCTCAGTCGGCAGCCATTGACCTGCAGGATGCGGGTGATGGCATTGTAGAAAGGCTCTGACGTCGCCAGCGCGCCACTCTGCAGCTGCAGCCGGTCCGCCCGCTGCAGTGCCGCCGCCACGGCGAAACCCACGTTGGCACCGTCGCCGCCTGTGTCCTCCTGGGACGAGGCGGCGGCGTCCAGGCTGCACGCCAGCTGGCTGTCGGACGACTGCTCCACAGCTTCAACGCCGTCAGCCAGGCGCTTTGCGATGGTGTCGGCCATGGAGTCCAGCACCAGCCGTGCATGCTCCTGCATGCGCCACGTCAGTCTGAGTCAACGAACTTGACGTTAGTGGGTTTCAGCAGGCATGCACTACTTGCGCAGTAGACTTGCACTCATTCGCTGCACCAATACGAGAGGTGTGCTTGCAAATTGCTGCCAATGAACTCGAGGCATCACCTTCTGCGAGCAGATGAACATGGCTAGAGGATCAGGGGATGGGCATGTGTCAAGCATTCACCTTGGTGGTATCCGAGCCGTCCGTGGTGCCGTGCACCAGCGCATGGACGCACGCGTCCAGTGTGGGGCGCGCCACATGCTTCTCGAAGGTGTCTGCCACCTGCCCAAGCCATGTCAGCAGGCGTCAAGCCCATCCAATCCAGCGAGACAACTCAACACAAGGCTCAGCAAAAGTTTTGCTTTGATGTAATTAGTGGAGAAGGAGATCGATGCCAGCATGTCTCCCTGGAGGAGAGGCACCTGGGCCAGCAGGCCCTCCAGCGCCGTCTCCGCCTTGCGCAGCGAGAACACCTCCAGCTGCAGGTCCGTAACGATGCCGGCGAGGGCCGCAGCCTGCGGGGTTTATGCAGAGGCACATCGTGACTCTTAATCCTTTGCCAGATCTAGGAATGATTGGCTGATCATTCTTTTGACACACGTGCATGCTTGAGCACTGCAGTTGCCTAACAACACTGTGAAAGGGGGGCACTGGTGCAGACGGTCAGCCACGCCTGCACGGGGTCGGTCTGGTACTTGCGCAGCAAGCCCGGCAGCGTCTTCATGAACAGCAGCGTGGCGGACTGCCGCCGCTCCTCGACCGCCGCCTTGTGCGCCTTGCCCGTCCCCTTCCTGAAGCGGTGGACCAGCGTGCAACATGATCAAATGAAGACGACTGATGCAGCATGCATGGGAGCTGCACTGTTACCCTGAGTTTTACTTGGACACTGCTAGCTAGGACATGCGCGTGATGTCACTTCAACAATGCTTGAGTTTCACATCATGTATCTGCATCTCATCAACAGCGAGCAAGAATTGCCGGGTTGCCAAACCAAGAACTTGCTGGGCGATGTCAGCAACAGCGACCGTACCTGGAGTCCTGGCGTGCTGCCACAAGAGTGCCACCGCAGGCCTTGTGCACCGAGGCCGTCAGCAGCTGCAGCAGATTGGTAATCGCTGCATGACTGAGGCGCTCGGCACCTGCTTCCTCGTCCTCCAGCGCACCCGCCAGCGTGCGCCAGTCCGTCAGCAGCTCCACCCTGTGGCATTTCCAGATCATGAACCCTCTGGAAGGGTTGGGACTTGTACAAGCATCATGCGGGTCCTGTTCAACGCACTGCGTGGCTGTTGGTTGGTTGTCCGGGCCACATGACTATAGCTGCATAGTGCCCTGCAGTTCTTGGTGTCTGTGCAAACTTGCCACATGTGTCAGCCACAACAACCCCTGACAGCTTTGGGACTTGCATTCTGTATGGTCTCATACACATGTATGGCAAGGCGCGCCTGTCAAACAGCGCATCCACGACATGGTTGACCATCTCTGGTGCCAGCGGCTTTTCCTGAGCATGCTGGCCATCGACAGACATCCGCCGCCGCTCCGGCGCATCCTCATCGTCTTCCTGCAAGTATCGCGGTTGCCAAGTACATCAACAGGCAAGCAGAACTCTCGAAGATTTTTTCCCTCAAGGGTTCATCATGTGAACATGTTGTGCAATGCTGAGCCAGCTGTGTGTGGACATGCCGATGAGTACATATGAGGCTGAACATGCACGGCTGACCTCATCATTGGCGAGCAGGTACATGATGTACAGCAGGCCTGACAGCTGCAGCTGCGCCTCGCTGGGCTTGGGCGCCGAGCCGCGCCGCTTGCCCTGTTTTGCCGGCTGCACCAGCAGGTTTACAACGTCATGCATACAGTAATTGAGTGCTCGGTGTTGCATCTGGTGAATGCTCCAGAAGATTCGACGCAGCTTTGGATGGGCAACCTGCTGCGGGTCCTACGCCAATGCATGAACAGTCATATTGAGTTTGCATCCCATGCCGTGCAGCAACATATGTCAACCTATGCCAGGGAACAATCTATCGAGTGTGAACTACATGCAGCTTCCCCTTGCCCGACCTGGCAGCAGATTGGCCACAAGTTTGACGGCGGGCGTGGCAGAGCTTGCACCCATTTCAAATTAGAGTAAATCCGTCCACTCGTGTGTCACCTGCAGCTGCCGCTCGCCCAAGTCGGGCAGCAGGTCGGCCACGAGCTCGGCGGCAGCATGGCGGATCGGTGCGGCGTCGTCCACCAGCAGCCGGTAGGTGTCCCGCACCGCGGTGCCGTCCACCTCCTCCATCTTCGCCAGCCGCGTCATCAGGTGGATCTACAGTTGTTTAAGTGGAGAATGTCATGGGCAGCTGTCTCGCCTGGTCACTGCCCCCTGCCTTGCAAACACAAGCACAATTGCAAGCAGCTCCCATCCTGAACCCAGTGCATGGGGGTCCATCACGGAATCGAGCTGCAATAGCGCTGTGATGCAGCACCATATGACAAGTTGTGCTGGTTAGGCAGGATGGTACTGCTCATTCAACATAAGCCTGAGTGCTTGTGAACTGTTTTCTCGACTGTTAATGTTTGAGCCGTGAAGGGAACGCACCCCTTGGACAGCGACTCCCTCGTCCACATCATACACCAGCTCTGCAAAGCGAGTGGAGAAGCGCGCGGTGAAGGCGTGCAGCGGCGAGATGTTGTCGTCCACAGAGTACAGCGCCAGTAGCGCGGTGACGGCCGCCTGCCGTACCACCGCATCCTGCAAGATGCATGAGATTGCTGTGAAGCCCGACTCTCCTAGCGGAATGCTGAAATGTTTGCAAAAATCAAGATGCATGACAAAGTGCTGCGCAGTGCAATGGTACTTGTGCACAGGCAGTGATGCCCAACCCAAGGTTTGTACAAGACACATGGGTTGACATCCTGCGGCGAAGTTTGCGTGCTGTGCGAGGTGGCTCATTACCATGGGAACATTGTGAACACGATTGATGTATGCTCGACATGATGAACCTTGCCTTATCAGAAAGCGCCCAGGCTACATACTTCAGGTATGCATCCTGAAGGAACATGGACGGCATGAGGTCGATCCACTGGCCGATGCCGACAATGACGACGGAGCGCACTTCCTCCGAAATGTCACGGAAGCGGTGCGCCGCCACTGCATCAAACACCACCTGCCCATGCGAAACGATACTCAGGGCACAGACTTAGGGCACAAATGCATTAGCCTGTGCAGAATCATACAGCTGTAGTCTGCCACAGCCAGAAGGGAGTTGCAGCAGCCAGCAATGCATCGTGTTGCATTGCGTCCTATGGCCATTGCAGAACTTATTGAGATGGCAGACCAAAGATGTGCACAAGCAGCAATCATACATCACTAGTACCTTGATGTGGTCCTTCAGCTCGGTGGCACGATGGTGCGCCTGGTTAATGGTGTGCCTGAGGGAGCTGGCCCTTTCCGCCGCTGCCTATGTGCACACTATGCACACCTCGGAAAACAGATGCACTAAAGGCCAGGCCAGTGAATGCCTACAACAGTCCCAGGCAGCCGCCAGACAGCTCGACCCAAGGTTCCAAGGGCACAGCAGCCAGCTTTCATCAGCAAAGCTGATGCGGCTTGTCTATCACATCACGCCCAGAGCCTTCAGCCTGAGCGTCACCTTGTTGCCCTTGCGCTTCTGCTCGGCCTCCAGCTGGCGCTGCGCGGTGTCGCGGGCATCCGTCAGCGTGCTGATGACCCGGATCATGGACGTCACCAGCTGCATTGCCGCCGTGGTGGCCACCAGCCGGAAGCTGCGCACCGTCGCGCTACGACAGAGCAGCAGCTGGTGTCAGGGACAGATCTACTCGGTCTGATTTGGTGCAACAAGGGTACTGCCAAGCAGACAGCGCCATGGCGTCTGGTGCACAGCAGCACATTGTGCAGCGTGCAGGGGCAGCAAACAGGCGATCCTGGTGTTACAGCAGAGCTTGCAAATGTAAAACAATACAGAAACTGTATGGAAACACTGGGTAACAGCAAGCGCAAGAGGAGCGCCATTTGGTGCATGGTGTCTGTCTGACCAAGCCGCTCACCAGCTCATGGCCATGGCCAGGTCCAGCACCTTGCCCAGCACAAAGCCGTCAAACAGCACCTCCGATGCCGCCGCCTCCCGCACGAAGTGATCCCACAGCTCCAGGAAGTGCGCTCGAAACGCCTTGCCGCCGACCTTGCCCCGCGCCGTGAAATGGTCTTCGATACCCTTCTGCATCAAGCAGATAAGCCAGAGCATGTCCGACCTGCAACTGAGTTACTGGGGTACAATTTGACGAGAATGTGTTCCCACACTCGGCGTGAGCCTATGCCGTGAAGTGGTCCTCGAAGCCCTTCTGCGGATGGACGACATGAGCCAGACACACAGCATCATAAAGTAGATGCATCGACTGCCAAGTACCGCGACACACAGCCCTTGTGTGTTGCACAATCTTTCTGCACTCAATGGCACCAACGAGTGTCATGTCTTGAAGCAGAAGTAGCCGGCACCTCTGCAGCGAGGCGCAGCACGCCCTGCACCAGCTTGTCCACCTCGCCCTCTTCCACCTCCTCGTCCGACACCTCATACCCGCAGCCACACGCCTGCAGCGCACACGAACTCAGGGTTTCGACAGGGTCCAGAGCATTCGGCATCTAGAGACGTGTCCACCACCGCCGGCACGGGCGGCAGCATCGAACAAACAGAGCAGGTGTTGACGGCGTGCAAGCAGGTGTTGACGGCGTGCAAGAGAAGTGACGATCCAGAATAAGACCATGCCATTCGTAGGCTAGCAGTGCTGGCGCGTCGCTGGCATGGACAAGGGGCATGGTAAGCATTTGCACACCTGGATAAAGAAAGTCAGTAGCGCGGCGACCGCATGCGCGCGGTCCTGCTCATAGTCGTGCACCCAGCTCTGCAAGTTTGCAGGGACAACAGTGGGTCGATCTGGAGCACGTGACACATCGTGAACACAATTTTGCTGGGCAATCTCAGTGGATCAGCACTGTGGCAGTATTGCAGGTTACCTTGGCCAGTGCTGGAATTGCCCCACCATGGTGCTGCACCACCTCTGCATGAGCAGGAGCAGCCGCATTCGAACGGCAATTTTGGCGAATGTGCATTAACGATGCGATGTGGAAGGAGGCACCAAAGCACAGAGCGCTTGCTGCACGCACCCAGGATGCTGACGTCCTCTGGCAGTGCAGCGCGCTTACGAGAGCCTCTGGCGGTGCTTTTGGCGACAGCCTTTTGCGCCTGCATGACAGCGCAGTGCAGAGGTTTGCTTGTAGCAAGGCTCCCAGTGACAACCCATGTGACACCCGACATGCGAGCCTGGGAGTCTGCTGTGCTGACCTTGACTCCCTTCTTCCCGGGAGTTGGCCGGATGCCGGGCTTTGATGGTCCATCTTCCTGCTCGTCCGCGTCCAGCTGGGGATCCTCAGCGTCTGATTCGCTTCTGCATGCATACCATCTTGTCGATCTGCATGCATGCGCAAGGTGATGTGCGAGTCTTGCCCAGCATGTGTCTTGAAATGTTCAGGTAGCAGCGCATTTGATGCTGGGTGCTCAGCAGGCGCACTCTTCGGTATCGTCCCCGCGCTCATCGAGATTGATGCGCTCCCGCTTCCTGAGAGATGGTGGCATGGTGACCTAGCTGTGCCTCGCGTACTGCCTTGTCAGTCGTCCAAACAGTCCAATTCGATTTCGAAAAGTTGGACCTTGGACAAGCAGCGAGCGCTGCAGGGCTGTGCGCCAGTGTGTACAGACTGTCAGTGCTACGTGCTGCCAGCCACTGCTTGCGGCTCACCGGCGCGTGAGAAGTGGAAATGTCACATGTGACCGTGCTTTGCCGTGCTGTGCACCTTGGATGCCCTAGGTCTCGACACTGGAATTGCTGCCGCATCGGAACGCTGCCATTGTACGTTTGTGCATGCTTGATCCATATTCTGCGCATGTGCCATCACACAACATCTGGCTCGTGGTCTTGAAAGCTTCTGACAGTGGCCTACTGACGGCAGTCAGTGCATCGCAGCGCTGCCGCTGGCCCAGCATGACACTGGCATGCCGTTCAATTTTCAACAGTTTGTATCGGCGGCATTGGACTTGCCACTGCAGAAGCAACTGAATCAACAGCCGGACTTTCCCAAGGACTTGCACCACTGCCTTGTGACTGGTCCTGAGCACAGGCAAAGGCGCATGCAGCATGTCGCAAATGCTCGCCGTCGACATGCGCATGGAGCATTGCATCGTTGCAACTAAACAGGCCCTCAGCATGATTCTGGCTTGTCGGGCCTGACCGCATCCTTTTGGTCTTGCAGCGGCCGCACCGCGCTGCTCTTTCACTATGCGTACAGCCGTGCCGCAGCCGGCGAAGATGTGCTGTTTGTCACCAGACGTAAAGCGATTGAGTTCGAGCCGCCAGTGCTGCCGGCAGGGGTCTCAAAGGACGATCCAGCATTCGAGCGCATAAAAATGCGGTAAAGTCAATTCATGGAAAGCCACTGACCACTGAGTGCTTATACAAAGCATTCGAATCCACGACTCCATGCATGTTTGCACGTCCTACGTTGTCTTAACGTCCGTGCATGCATGAGAGCTTCCTGAAGACCGTGACATGATATGTGCAGATATCTGGACACACTGGCGGATGTGAAGAAGCTTGCGGCCAGCATCCACCTGCTGGAACATCCGCCAGCGGCCGTCATTGTGGACGACCTTTCACAATTTGAGCATGCCACGTGAGTTGTAATGTTTTGCTCGCCGCAATATGCAGTGCACATTTCTGCACATGCTGCAAAGCTGTAAGGATGCCAAGCATCAGATGCATGGGATCATCGCCATGCCTGGCAATGCGGTGGCTGCACAGTCGGAATCCTGTGAATTTGCACAGACCGGGGGACAGACAGCACCACGACAGTCAGCTCATTGCGACATTGGGCTACCTGCATGACGCCACACAGTGGGCCAGGTGCGCATTGCGCGTCTCCATGTGGCAATCTTTGACATCTTGCACCACTTTGCCTGCCCAAAGCATTGCAGCTGAAATTCCGATGTCATTTTGTGTGGCAGGACGGTCAGGGAGGATAAGGATTGTGCGCTGGTGGTATCGGAGGTTGCATCAACAGATGGGCCCCGCATGCTGTTCCTGTACCAGCGGTGGTGCCCTCTGGTCCTCCAAATTACAGGTTCCATCTAGGGACAAAATTCTTCATATGCTATCACACAACTCTGTGCTGTGTGTGTTGTGCACATGCAACATCTGCTTATTGTATGGGCTTTGAGCGGCACACATGTGATCGGCAGCTGCACGCGCACGAAGCCGGGATGTTGCCCTCCGCAATGTTGTCGAAGATGCGGGAACACATGGGTGCTCTTGCTGCAGCTGTGCCAAAGAGGACGCAGCCAATTGTAGCAATATTGGTACTGTACCAGTTGACATCGAAAGACGTTGCTTTTGTGCTCAGTTTGCACCACATCTGGCCTCGCTGCTGTGGAGCCAGAGGGGGCAAGGCTGGTACTGACGCCATTTGCGCTGGGACCGCCATGATGCTCATAATAATAGCAGCTCAGCCTGCCACTAACGGCGTGCATTTCTGACAGTGGGACGTGACTGGCATGTTGCCCTATGCTGCAGTGGTGGCGGAGGGACCGCGGCTGATGCTGGCGCCATCGGTGCTGGACCACCACGACATCGACCCAGCCAACTGTGTGGGGCTGGACTTCTCCATTGCCAAGCACTCCGCGCTGGCACTGGACAACATCGTGCGGCTCGCATAGGTCCACAATTTGGAATAAGACATGGCGCTGTAAGGAGACGTTTGGATGTGATTTTGGATGGGCAGCTCAGTTCAATTGTTTTGCGTGTGCTTGTAGTTTGACAAGAATATGATTGCAAAGGTTCGTTTCAAAGCCAATCCGACACAGTCACAAAGGCGCGCAAGCTCAAGTCATTGGATGTTCAGATTTCGCGGTCCTCACGCATGTTCGTCACTGGCTTGCTGGCGGAAAACATGATGAACCGCAGGCGCCGCTCACGCTGGAAGTTCGCCAGCCCAACAGTGGTCACGAGATCCCGCAGCTCACCCTCCTCCCACCACCTGTACGACCTGCCGGAGCCGCTGGACGATGGGTCGAACTGCAGGAATGGTGGCAGCAGGTATCGTCAGACAACGGAGCTGCCAGCAAGTACCCTAGTCATCCGCATCGGTAGCTAATCGGTATTCGGATGCAGGATAATGCCCAGGCACGCACCCGGTTGAGCGGCCTCACGACGTCGTCTCCCAGTATCTGGCCTGTCCAAACATAACAGCACAAATCTCAGCATATGATCCTCTGCTTGTGCGATCGTGACGACATTGCAAAGCATGACCTGGATGCATCTTGCAACATCTCACCCAATGGCGCTGCCGCCTTCAGGAATGTAGATGCCACAAAGACGCCGCCGGGCGCCAGCACTCGACTGATCTCAGCCATCTGCAGCACCAAGCAAGACCATGACACTGGACCGTGCGAGTGGTTCGACTTTGAGTGCATGCACACAGTGGAAAACGGAGCTTTGACATGATCTGGGACCACTCACCGCTGCCGTCGGGTTGGGCCAGCAGTGGATGGCCGCCCTGTAGGCAAGCAAACAATGAATGGTGGTCAATCAGCTGGAACGAGATGCCACGGGCAATGCAAATACCCTGGAATCTGTGTATAGAGCAGGCTGCCGCACCCAGCATGGATGGCTGCGACACTGCCTGTGGGGAACGGCAGCCGCCCCACATCTGCCCGCAGCAGCAGCACTGACCTGCAAGGCAGACGGCATGTGTGGTGACTCCAACATGTGTACACATCAGAGGAGCTCAACATCTTGGGAGATCATGCTATACCACCCGTCCCATGCTGCCACTGTCTGCATCGCTCACCCGTCGCTCACAAAGCCATCGTCATCAAATGTTCGCTGCGTCTGCTGCAGCATGCTCTCGCTGTAGTCAGCTGCTATGACGCCGCTGAACCGCCGTGATGAGGCGAAGCGGCGGGAGAAAATGCCGCTGCCACAGCTCATGTCCACCAGAACCTTGCCGTAAGCCGGCCGCAGCAGGTCCATCGCCATCTCAAACTCCCTCTCGACACCTGATCCAACAACGTCGGTGAGCTCAACCATCAACTCGCGGATTGTGCCGAAAGCCGACTCGCTGACCAGTTTCCTTGCAGTGGGGAGGTGATATGAAGAACAGATAAACAGTGAGCATCGACTCATGGTTGTGCAGCATCATCTGCACTCACCTGGAAAGCCGGCCCAGGCAAAACCCTGACGCCAACCCCGCTCATAGACAAAGCTGACAAGCGGGTTCCTGCAGTAGAGTGTGTTGCAACACAGGCTCAGCTTGAGTCATAGTGTGCAGACGGAGGAAGGATACCCGCCATTGCGATACTTGCGCAGCCTTAGCAGCAGTGAGGAAACATGGGACCTGAAGATCTCGACACCGCCCCACAGTGACTCTTTGTATACTCGCGATGTGACGCCGCTCGTCAGAGTAAGGTCCACAAAAGGGCTGCTGCGGTTCGTGTTGAACGTGCGCGCGCAGCGTGAGCAGTGCTGCGGGTCATGCACGCCCCTGCATGCAAGCATCGCCTGCCACTTCAGGAGCGGCACCGCCATGCAAAGCATGCAGTGCAATGCAGTCAAACAAACCAAGACTTAGGTATGGAAGCTTGCCGTCTGAACAAGCTGCAAGGCACACTGAGAGCAGTGCTTGTGCGCAGCATCAAGATGCGTGGGCGCCAGATGCATCATGCCGCACCTGTCCGCATTCAGCTCGAACTTTGTGTCCGTGCAGATAGGGCAGGCCAGATCAAAGGTTGGCGTTTCAGGCGTCACTGACGTTCCTGTGTATGGCTGAGGGGCGGCCCCTGCCATGGAGGCATGCGTGCGAAGCCGTGCGCATCGCCCACTGCGGTGCATACAGCTGGTGCCCAACTTCCCGCTGTCGCGCATGGAACGTGTGCCAAGCCGCTGCCGACACGAGCTCCTGCATGCTGTTATGCTGTCTAGCAAGCACTGGCGCGTCACCCCGCCGCGCGACATAAGCATGGTAGAGGAGGCACGTCGACGTGTCGATGCTTTGTTCAAGATAGGCCAACGAAAGGCAAATTTTCTACAGTAGAGCAGCGACTATCCGAGCTCACACGATGAATGAACGTTGCTGCAAATGAGAATGCGCGCTGTAGAGCTCTCCGCGAAGAGCCCAGGAACGACGCCCGCCAGCATTTGCACATCCCTTGCACGTGCTGATCACCTCGAAGCAGATCTCGCGTGCAGTAGCGCATTTCTGCCATTTCCGTGCTTAAACGTGCGTTTGAAACTTCCTTCAGTGCTGAACATTCGCGCTGCGAGCGGATTTACACGCTTTTGCCAACATGCAGGCGACCATGCTGTGCAGCCAGCATGTTCGCCCCCTGCCCACAGGCAAGGCTGCGCCCGTGCAGCAGCTGAGCAGCCGCAGTACCCTCAGGCCACAGCTGAGTGTGCTGAGTCCACGGCAGAGCAGAGTGCAGCGCTTCACATTCGGTTGCAGAGCAGTCGGTAGGCGGCACTGCCTTGCTGCGGCGGCATGCCGCTGTACGTCATGGTTTGTTATGGTTCACGGCTGTTGTGTTACTGCCGGATCTGGGCTGACTGCTGCTGTCTCACCGCAGGAAATTTTGAGACAGGGACAGCGACGCCGGGGTTGAAGCCCGAGTTGCGGAAGGCGCTGGAGGATTTCATTCAGCAAAACAAGATAGTCCTGTTCATGAAGGGCACGCAGCAGTTCCCACAGTGTGGGTTTTCCAATACCTGTGTGCAGGTGAGCAGCAATTTCAGTTGCTTCTCAATTCCTCATATTTGACCGTCGTAACATTGCGGCGGAGCTAAACAGCTGAGTGCTGTGCGCAGATATTCCATGCGCTGGGAGTGCCGCCAGATCAATTCACTTGCGTAAACATTCTCGAGGATGATTCGCTGCGGTCGGGCATGAAGGAGTTCTCTCAGGTATGCCGGCAACATGAAACCAATGAAAGGGGATTGTGCGTGGCCGGTCTGCTTGCATTTCAGCTGAGTTCCTGAGCAACGTGAATTCTTTCGTGTTGCAGTGGCCCACATTCCCGCAAGTCTACATCGATGGTACAGTCTCTGCCATTGGTGCCTTCGCAATGGTGTTGGGTCACTTAGTGTGCATTTGCTGGCGCCGTTATCTTGTGTGCCCGCATTGTAGCAACATCTGTGTTTTGTGCCCAGGCGAGTTCTTCGGCGGCTGCGACATCATGATCGGTGAGACCGTCGCATGTTGCATGCGCCTGCTGACTTCGTTTTTACTGCGCACCATTACTGTCTCTGGCACTTGCGGTTGACTTGTCTGATGATCCATTGCTGCTGCATGCTGTTGCATGTTCACCTACGATGTGCGCGTTTCTTGCAGAGTCCTATACCAACGGGGAGCTGCAGGAGCTAGTGGAGCGGGTCATGAACGAGTGAAAGCTCTGCACTTGCCGCTGCAGCCATTTATTCTTTCACAGCATTTGTACAGTAGACACATGTCCAGATGATTTAGGGTAGGTCGAATGACTGATCTTGATTTAGAAATTGCAGTTTGGACTTGCATATGAACAAAAGATTGTTGAACGCTGCTCAAATGCTGCTCAAAACTGACTCACTCTGACTCACTCCCCTATTGTTCCATCCTCACTGCTTTGCAAATACTGTTCTGGCTGACACAATAAAACGCAATGCAAACTCCAAAAAGTAACCAATTAAGCCGACCGCCGCCCATGTCGCTTTCAGCAATGTAGCGCTGCTACAATGTTACTGAGCTTCGTGTGCTGCATGTCACAGATGTGACATTAGAATTTCGCAGCCCGGTATCAGTGCAATGCAGCCAAGTTGATCGCAGGCACCCCATGTGGGCGCGACTTCACTGGCCGGTGCGACAGCTGCGATACCCAGGCGTCCGCACCTGAACCGACAGGCCAGTCAACAAGGGTGTGCAAATCCATTTGGTTGGCAGGCATTGCAGAGATTACCAACCGGATCAGCCACTTGATCATGGCGCGTGGACGAGCAGCGGACATTGACATTGTTGAGAAAGCAGCCGAGAGGGTTCCTGCTGGCTGGAGGTACACATGTCCTACCATCTGACATGGTGCTGCGGTCTGTGTCCATGCCATCGATCGTGTCCATGCGCGCTGCCGCTCGCAGCCGGGCGGTTGCGTCGCGTGGCCCTGCCTCTGCACTTGGTGGCGCTGCCTGCTGCACTGCGCCGCACACCCGCCGCCTGCACGTGCACCAGAGCAAGCTACTCGACCAGGCACAGTGTTGCCGACGATGTCTTGCAGCCTGTCGTCACCATCATGTCCGCGTCGGACCATAAGAGCGCCACAGCTTGCAGCGGTTTGCAGAGTTGAGGGTGTGCCATGCCTGAAGTGGTCGATGCAGGCGTGGAGCTTTCCCCGCTCGGACTCCCACTGTTGGGCCCGCAGCTTCAGCGCTGCATTCTCAGCTCGCAACCCCCGCACCTCCTGTGCACCCGGTGCAGCATATTGTCACGCACTAGCATGTGGCATCGCCTTGCATCGGGCTGCACAAAAGTTATTAACGTCACCACTCACCTGTTCGAGGCCCTGCAGGTCGCCTGGCACGTGGGCTTGGTCAAAATGCAGCGCATCAGGCGGCAACGAACCCCCACCGCCCTGCATGTGCATGCGTGCGGCAGGTGTCCATGTGATGTGCGCATGTAGCTCAGCATCTCGAGGCATTGGGCACTGAGGGCATGACTGACAATTCAAATTCTCTCCATATCCTCCAACCTGATTCATCAGCTGCTTGCCGCACTGCTGCAATGCTGCCGCGATGACGGTAAGCACAGAGCCAATCGAGGCTGTGCCGCCAGCTCCGCCGATTTCTCTGCAAGTACACATGCCATCCACAGCATCATGACAAATCGTCGATGTAGCAGAGTGCACAAGGCAGACATGGTGCAGACACTCGGGATTCACATGCACATAATTGCCTGAGCTGGCTGGTGACCTGCGCCAGATCGGCTCCAGCATCTGCTGTGTCAACTGCTGCCGGTGGTGGCATCAGCGGCGGCAAGCCAAGCTGAGGCTGCTTGAACGACGAAGTCCGCCGCCCGATGGCGCTGCATGCACACGATGAGCCTGCACCTACACCCTGATCCGAACGCAATGCAAGAGGCTGGAAGTGGATATGCCTACTGCGGGGCTGGGAGTACCTGAGACCCAGCATTCCACCGCCATGTGCAGGCGCATTGAGGCGGGCTGGCTGTCCGAGGCGCGGTGACGTGTGCGGCCTCTGATGCTCCTGCAGTGTGCGGCCTGCTCGCAGCGGAGGCCGGCCGTCTGGCTGCCGTGACAGTGAGCGTGGCTGTGACCGCTTCTGCTGCGTCTGCTGACCGATCCGGCTGACATGGCGGCCTTGCAGGCTAGAAGCCGGAGGGGCCGCCTGCATCAGAGATTTGTACAAACTGGAAGCTTCTCGCAAGTCAAATTCAGCTTTTGACTCACTGCCACACTGCCGCAGCGGTGAGCAGCAACACATTATGCGCAGCTTCGACATCCGATTGTCACACGACAGACCGACCTTTGCAGGTAGACGCGCTTTGGCAGAAGTTCCATGCGATGGAACGCTGCTGTCATGTGAGGGAGGCCATGCTTTCGCTTTTGGCTTGTTTTTTGAGTTCATTTCGTCAGCCAGTCAGTGACCGGATATGCCAGAGTTGGCCCATACCAAGCTGCCTCCGACAAAAGTTGGCACGGTGATGTTATCACAGAGATCAGACATCCAGAGGATAGAACTGCTTCACTAACCGTGCGACATATGCGATGCAACGTGCACTAATCTGTGTGTTGTGACGGTCGACAATCGGCTGTGACCTACGCGGTAATCTTGCATGCAGGTCGGGCACCCAACTGCAGCAGAACCGCAAGTGCGCACTGCCGTGCTGATCTGCGTCGCGAGCACACACCGCACAGCATTGAGCAGCTTGCCAAACCCTGCTGTCTCTCGGACTGGCCAAAGTTGTGGGCACCCTGACTCCCTGAGCTGAGAGGAGGCTCCGTGTTTCAACAAGCAGTGCACAGATACACTCTGCCGCACAGAAAGCAAGAGCAGCATTTGTTCTCGCCGGAAACGAGTCATAGCCCAAGTTCTGATACCCGCCACAGCAAAGCCAAAGGAGAGGCATGGTACTACTAGCGGCAACTCCGCCTGGCGTCTTCCAGTGCATCCATCCACTTGAGCAGCTTGCAGGCGTGCGCCAGGTCCAGGGGGTCACCTATTTGAACGGATGTGCAGCATCAACATCACGGTAGTATGCCTCTTCGGCATCAGCAGCATGCGACATGTCAGTTGAGAGTATCTGCCGACACGATTCCCTAGTTTGTGAAGGTGACAAGTCCACTGACCTGGGCGCTTGAGCGGCGCGGATGGCGACGGCAGGGTGAAGGGACCGGCCGCGGACCATGAGGAGGCGCCCGCGTAGATCTGGCAGGAGGTGTGGGGCTGCACTGTGCCAGATGGCGCTGCCTGCTGCACAGCGAGGCGCGTCACAGCCTGCCGCTGGCTGCCGCCGCCCAGCTG
Organism: Tetratostichococcus sp. P1; assembly: GCA_036584455.1. NCBI lineage: Eukaryota > Viridiplantae > Chlorophyta > Trebouxiophyceae > Prasiolales > Stichococcaceae > Tetratostichococcus > Tetratostichococcus sp. P1. Next base: position 866,938 of record BTPI01000011.1, read on the forward strand.
CGCAGCTGGCACCTCTGCGGCCAGGCGCACCGGCAGGCGCTGCAGGTCCAGCGGCGCAATTGGCGGCAGCTCTGGCAATGCTGGTGGCGGCGCCGACACGGTAGATAGCGCCGCTGGCGTCTGCGCTGCCTGCCGCTCTGCAGGATCAGTCTCCGTTGGCGCAGCAGAAGCATCTGCAGCCGCGGCCGCAGGGGGGGTTAATGCTGCTGCCTGCGGCTGTGTCTCCGGCGAAGGGAGTGCCTCCACAGGCAGGAGTGCTGCTGCTGGCGGCGGCGCTGGCCGCTGGCAGCCGGGGAATTGGCTGAGCAAGCGTGGCGACAGGGCGCGGGCCGCTGCAGGGTTCAGGCGCCGCGCCGACCGCTTCTGCTGCGGCGGCCGCTTGGCAATGCCAGTGGCGGCCCACGCGGCGTCCAGCAAGCCATTCCTGGGCCGCTGCGGCCGCTGCGCCTTCTGGTTGGTTTGGTTGTTGCCGACAGCGCCGCCTCGGCGGCTGTTCGGGTCCAGCGCCTGCATCGGCCGCCGCTGCGCCGCTGCAACTGCTAAAGGGTGCGCCGCTGGCAGCTCCAGCAGCACCGCCGCCGCGATGATCTCCTCAGTCTCCGCTGCTTCCTGCTCTGCCTCGTGCTCCAGCGGCTCGGGCTGCTGTGGGTCACGCTGCTGCATGCTGGGCGCATCCTGCCGCCGCTGCTGTGACGGCGGCGGCGGCGGCGATGCGGAGTCCTCTGCATCCACCGCTGCCAGTTTCGCCTCAAACGGCTTCGGTGGGCTGCCTGCCTTTGCTGGCTGTGACACTGCGGCGCTGACTGACATGCTGGCTGGCGCAGGTTTGCAATCGGGCTCAGGCGAGGCCATTTCAGCTGCTGCTGCCACTGCCAGACCGCCTGCTGGGCTAGCCTCGGCAGCTGAGGTCACCAGCGCCTCCTCTGACAGCCTGCCGCAGAACACCTCACTGCTCATATGGGTGTTTTGCATGACATCGGACATGATTCGAGCCACCCACAACTGCATGCATGGGTCACTGCACATCCCAAATACGCCATGTATGCACGGTCGCATACCCTGGGGTGTCTGCTGCCACTGTTCTCCTGCGCTGCGGCGCAATGCTACCATCTCGCAGTGGCAGGCAGTCGCCGGTGCTGATGGCGGAGTCGGGCGGGCTGCTGGACCGCTGCACTGGAGGCGCCGGCGTCTTCATGTTAGCGGCGGCAGGTGTGGCCGCCAGTCGGCACTTGCCTGAGCGCCTTCATAATGAAGATGCAGAAATCAGAAGTTGCAAGTGGAGCAGATGACGGCTACCCAGTTGGGCACGCTCGAGGCAGGTCAGGGTGGATTCCACAAGGCACAGTGAACTTCCTTTGCGCAGTGACCAGTGTTGCGGCTTCACATGCAGCGTCTCTTACCCTGAGCTGCGCAAGACAGTGCCGGGTGTCGCAGCTGGCAGGCTGAGGTGCTCCCCTGACGATGCGCCGCTGTCTCTGGTGTTGGGCGTCTGCAGAGGAGCTGCTGTCGGAGCCTGCGGAAATGGTCAGAAGACTGAATTGACGTGCTCGGTGCAGATACTGCATACGGTCTGCCCTTGCGCATGCAAGTTGGGGCTGCAGCTGCGCAATGGCCGCAGTGAAAGGTGCCAGTGGAGTCACAGATCTTTCCCCAGACCTGATTACTGCGCGGCGCTCTCTCAGGTGCTGCATCCGAGCCGCTGCTGCATTGCTCGCTCTGCAAACAAGGCACACAACATGAGATGCGAGTTTATACTTTAAGCGTGCAGCATTATAAACCTTGAAAGTCGTTTACAATCCATTGCATGCAACAGCACCGGATGCTTGTACCTTCCGCGAACACTTGCGCGGCGGGGGCGTCGGCAGGGCATCGCGGTGGTTGCCGCCAGCGCGGCGCCCCTTCCCGTCGCCGGTCCAGCTGTACACGTCCTTGAAGTCGCGCAGACTGGACTCGCCGGCCGGGTGCTCGTCAATGCGGGCATCCCAGGTCCAGGGCATCAGCGAGCGTAGCTCCTTGAGCTGACGCGACATCCTGCACTGCAAGTGTTCAAGCTTGTGCGGACATGATTGTGTTGTGATTTGCTTCGCAACACTCCGCATCGCTTGGTGCCACGCTACCTGGCCCATACGTGCTCGCTGGCATGCAAGAGCGCGCTTACAACAAGGGCAAGTCTGGTGTGTCACACATACCGGCCCATGCAGCACATGCTGATGATCTATACATGCAGCAAAAAGTGAATAAGTACAGCATACCTGCCCTCAGCCTGCGTGTTGTCAGTGTCCGAGTGATGCCAGGGTAGCCTTGCAAATTTGGGCCGGCAGGAAAACGGCACAGAACCACGGCGCCGTCAGTCTGTTGACCTTGACCTCCTCTAGTGTTCTTGGGGCCAGCAAGGCGGAACCAAGCAATCAACTGCAGATGGGGTAGGCTGGCAAAAGTTTGAACTTTGTTTGCGTTGTTGTTAGTTTCCAGGGTTTCAGACGGTAGCTTCCAGCTTCCACAGGTGGGTGTGCATTGCCAGAATCCAGGGCCGTAAAAAGCAGAAGGGGAAAGTAGATATATTCAGGCTGGCTTAGCGATAACGTGCTCTAAACTACTGCCCTAAACCCTAAACCCTAAACTCTGTTGCTCGTGTTCGAGCGCTTCGAGCGCGCTGTGACGCACGCGGGGCGTTCCCCGCGACTCAGCGTGGTCGGTTTGCCTTGGTAGGATGCGGACGGTGCGTAGATTGCGCTTGAGGTGCCGCGCGACGCGCGGCTCGCGCACGGGAACGGTCAGGGTTTAGCTTAGCCAGCCTGAATATATCTAAATTCCAGAAGGGCTGCAAGATATCGAAGTGCCACGAGTTCCTCCCTGCTCCTCAATCTCATCTAGCACTCTGCTTGCCGCCGCACACCATCCTCCGTGGCCACCGATCAGAGACACAGACAGGCCAGTGACCATGACGACAACAGCGCTCCTGGGACACAGCTGCCCACTGGGCGCAAGCCGGTGCTTTCAGGCCAGGTGTGAGCTGAGGCTCCTGTGGCGTGGATCAGGGAGCTGGCATGCGATCTCTGTATCTCATTCATCTGTGTACTTGTCGAAGCCAGCAACAGCATGTCTCAGACCTCGAGGGGGGGTCACTGCTGTGCGACAGTGATCTTGTTGCTGACGTGACTGCCTCGCCTCCTGACAGGCGCCCACAGACGCCCAGCCGCGCAGGCCGCCTGATCACAGCCTCAGCAGCCAAGCAGGTACCGTGCGAGACTGCCGTGCTGCTAGAGCGGCTTGAGATGTGCAGTACAGACCACATGCGGCACTGCGTCACTTGCTGACGGCGTTGTCGTTGCGGCCGCAACAGGAGCACCAGCAGACCAGCAGGCGCGACAGCCTCGCCGTGGTTTTGTCCGCCGCAGCTCTCCTGTCAGCCACGCCAGCATGGGCGCTGCTTGGCATTGGCGAGGGGCAGGAAAAGCTGGATGCTTACACTAATGACACAGTGCGCGGACATCCGAACATTATGTGTTGCATGTACCTGATATGTACCACCTCTGATAACAGTCACGATGTCAGCACACGTGCAACATGCTGATCTTTGCCAGCCGATATGTCTGTGGTGCAAGTCAGATGATAAGTGAATGCATCGTCTATGTTCCCACAGAAAGAGATTTTGGGGGAGGTGAAGAAGTACCTGGACCTGCCGAAGGACGACCCGTCGAGGGAGGAGTTTGTGCTGAACCTGCGCAATGACATCAACAAGTGGGTCGCCAAGTACCGTCGCAGCGACTTCACCGGCAAGCAGTCATTCGGGTATGCAATGGTTGTGAGTGTCATGCGTCCTCGTGCACTTCGCCAGCTTGCCTTCGCTTCGTGTGACTACCAAGCGATCTGTCGATAGCCAACCTCTGGCATGCTTCGAAATATAGTGGAGCAATCCACATGATCTGCCCCCGACCCCTCATGAGGCTGTGCTGCGACACAGGAACACATACACAACACTGAATGCGTTGGCCGGGCACTTCAACAGCTTTGGCAATGCGCAGCCGCTGCCAAAGAAGCGCTTTGAGCGGGCAGCAAAGGTGCAGTGTCTGCATTGCCATGCCGTGCAGTCCTGCTGCAGCAATGTGCATCCAGCAAATACGCTTCTCAATCAGACGCATATCATGGTGTCTGGTCTGAGCTCGTCTGGTCGTCGTGACCTTTACAGGAGGTGGGCGATGCTGAGAAGCAGCTTGCTCGTGGGCGGTAAGCTTATGCTTACCGTCCACGACTGTGAGCATACTGCTAGGTGCTAGTGGCAGCAGCAGCAGCTAGCTGGGCTGAGGAAGGCGCTCTTGACCCAGAAGCGCACTTTGAGCAACGACACTATCAGCAAAGGTCAATGCAAAGCCTGTGCAGCAGCTGTTCAAAGCATTGGCGATACTCGTTCGCCACCGTGCATCTGAGAGGAATACAAGTAGATTACAGCGTCAGGCCCAGACCGTGCCCACAAAGTCCGAAGGTACGGAGCAAAGCCGGTGGTGACAATGAGCTCAACGCCAATTTTGATTTTTGACAAATCAATATGACACAAATGAAAATGGTCAAATGATTGTCATGCCACCACCAGGGCCCCCAATGTCAAAACCTGAGGTTCCACCGCTGCCACCGCTGCTGCCGGGTCCGTCAAACGGACCATCGTTGCCATCTGGATTGTCGTTTGAATCATCCTGCTCATCATCCCCATTTGGAGGTCCCACATCCCGCCGCTGCACACTGTACTTCTCGCGCAGCGGCTTGCTGGGCAGGAAGTCCCCCGCGTGGTCATTGCCCAGGAACAGCATGCCGGCAAAAGGGTGGATGAAGGCCATGTCGCCATGCTCCTCGCTCCACGTCTCCGACGACTGTGCCAGGTATCAGAACAACTAGTTTGGACAGTATGCCAGCCTAACCTGCAGACTCTGCCTCAGCTTCAGTCAGTGCATTACTGGAAACCACAGAGGAACCATGCGGAGGATATCCATGATCATTGCACTGACAGCTGATCGTGTAAGGTTTGGCATCCAACTCCATAGTGAACTCACAAACTTTGATCCAAAAAGTCTGCCTGAAACTCACCTCTGGCGCCTGCAGCAGCTCCTCAGGAACGTAGGTGATGGCGGCCTGCGGGTTGCCGTCCTCCCAGTCACGCAGATCCACCAGCACATGGTAGAACGGCTGCGCTGTCCCTGCCGCCAGGCTGTCAATGCTGTTGGTGCGCTGCCACTCCTCGTCCTCACAGCACCGCACATCCCACCTGCACGCACCTCGCACCTCTGTCACCTACTGCAGACCGCCCACTTGCTGCCCAGCATTACGCTCGAGTGTAAAGCTGGTTAGGTGGCAGCACGCAATGCTCCCCACCCGCAGATGATGCCGCGGTAGCCATGCTGCGCATGCAGCACCCGCTGGCCGAGTCGGAACTGCCGCTCGCCGCTGCCTCGCTGCTCTGCCGCCGTCGCAGCTGCCGCGTCTGCCTGCTGCTGCAGCTCGTTGAGGCGGTCCCTCAGTGCCGAGGCATCTGCATATCTGCGCGGCACGGCACACAATGCTGCTGAGCATGGCAGCTGCAATGCACCGAAGCTGATGACGCGCTGTATTCTCGCCCAGACACCATGTGCATCACTGGCGAGAGGCATACAGCCGCAGCACACAGTCAACAGTTGTGAGGGACCTTACCGCTCGTCCTCGACAGCTCGCTGCATCTCAGAGCGCAACCGCAGCCCCTCACTGGCAAAGTCGGCCGCCTCCGCCTGGCGGGCGTCCCGCGCACCGTCTCCCGGCCCCTTTGATGCCTGTTTTCCACACACGGAGGCATGGCAGCGACACACAGTGCAGAGGAGGTGAGCCTGATGAACTCCGCAAGCATGTGCTAACCAACTTGACGATGGCCATTGTGATGGCATACACCCCACCGTGCCCCGACTCAAACATTGGCAACTTGCCGCACCACACCTGAAACTCGCTGACGGCCTCGGTCAGCTGCTCCCGCCTCTGCCGAAGCTCCGAAGCCGTGGTGAAATCCTCGTAGTTCAGCGCCCGCTGCAGCCGCCGGTCATAATCCTGCGCATCATGTTAGTAGTTGAATGGCTTGGGTCACATCCTTGTGTTGAGATGCGGCTCTGGTCTGCGGCAGCAGTGAACTCACTGATGAGGCCATACACCTCGTACCTATCTACAGTATTCACCTGCTGAATCAGGAAGAGGACGAGCTCTTTGCGAATAAGCTCGCTGCCAGTGGCCTCTGCTGTCACGCTGCCAAGTGCGTCCTGCGGATCGTTCCTGCCGTAGGAGCACGGTCTCAGCTGTATGCCGGAACGCCGCCGGCTCAGCCTGTGGTGGAGGTTTCGACTGGCTGCAGTGCCGGCGGCGTGCATGCGCCGCTGCTGACGCCCCAGCAGTGCACATACCGAAATGCGAGCAGGTGTCGGCTGCCATGCACACTCGAGCAGTGGCTTGCAGGTGCAGCTGCACCGCCCTTGCGATGACATCGCTAGCCTTGTCCCTGCACAATGACGACTGCAGTGCCATCGGGGTGCGGCAATACACGGCACATGCCACCAGTTTCAGGCTGCATACACGTCTATCAACATCAATGCTATTCAATCAAACGCGTTGGATAGTAATGCTAACGATCTGCCATCTCACCGTCAAAGTGTTTGACTGCACGTTTGAACCGATGCACTTTGAGTTGATTTGCAGACGTGCAGATGCGCGACTTGCGCAGCACGCCGCGGTATATTGGGAGCTGGTTGACTACACGAGCAGAATGAAAGTTATGAAAGAGAGGTGCTGACAGCACAATTGCAATGTCGCATGCTGTCGTCATCAAATATCCAGTTACAAGGTCGCTCTGAGATCTCCCCGATCTGGCCAGAGCCCGGTTTGCACCATTGTACAAGCACACTTGCAAGGCAACGATGGCATCGACGTGCTTCACGCCTCATGTCTCGGCGCTGCAGCCTGCATGCAGCAGCCATCAGCCGGCGCCCCGTGCGGTGCCGGCAGCACCATGCAGACACCAGCCCGCAGCCAGACGGCATAGCACATGGTCGCAGTCGCCGAGTGACCTTCATAGCAGAGTGCCACTGCGCTGCAGCGCTGGGTCGACAGACTCAATCGAGCCACAGGACCCGCCGCTGCCGTCGACAGAAGACGGCGACGCTGCACCAGCGCAGCTCGGACCGCGGGACGACGATGTGAGCACTGCTTGGAAAGCCACCACCATGAGGTGTTATACACATCAACATGACAAATGGTCGATTTGGCGAGGGCGTGTAGACTCGGTTGACATGAGGCTATTTGGCGGGCAGGTGCTGCCGGACAGCCTGACGGATGCCATTGCCCAGGCCAGTGAGTCGACGGTCACAGCCATGGAGGCCGGCAGCGACAGGATAGTGGTGAGTGGCATGCACGCTGTCTGTTCGGCACCAGAAGAGCCATAGATGTCCCATTCTGGTGACGATACTTCTGCAAGCAACTCGTTATGACGTCTTGTGCTGTGAAAAAACACGTAGGCAGAGGTGCTGCTTGGAGAATTCTGGGACCCTGCCAGCGGTGCCGTGTTCGCAGAAGAGGGCGACCAGCAGCGCTTTTGGAAGCTGACGAGGAAATTCGCAGAGAACCTTGTCACAATGGCTGGCGAGGGCACACGCGTCCGAGCGGTGGGTCTGTGCAGATGCAGCGTGTGGAACTGAGGGCTGTGTGCCTTGAGATGGTTGGCGCTTGACGACTGCACAGCATCACAGGTCTTCAAACAGCATACACCTGACCAACTGTTGACTCTGTTTTGTGCAGCTGTACCCAGACATGGGCGTCGCGGCCATGCTCAAAAACCAGTGGGACGATCCTGGCTTTGCGATCGGCAGCCTCAGCGATCGCACGCCATTCCAAGAGGAGGACGACATCATAGTGTTTGCCGCGCCAGATCCGCAAGGTCTGGTCTCCTGGACCTGTCAGACACGCTGCTTCCGTTCCTGTCATTGCAGCGGGTCAGGTGCTGTCAGCAACTTACATCATGTAGCTGAACCGACGACCGGCCCTGTTTGCAGGCGTGGCCGCGGCACGTCGCATCACTTCAGAGGCAGTTGAGAAGACGGTCGTCATGTTCAACCCACGGCTAGCCAGGTAGCACATGTCCTGCACTGGTGCAATCGCACGTGGTCCGACTGCGCCTGCTGCCAAATGCAGCCGCTAGCTGTGTCTGGTGTCACAATCATGCTAACACAGCAGTCGTTGCTGCACAGTTTCGAGGTGGGCATTGGCTTGAACGTGCGGCGGATGGTGCTCGACTTCCTGGGCTCCTTCACGACAGCCTACAGCCTGCGTCCAATCGGTGACCGTACATGGGTATCAGAGGCACTAGGCAGATGGGTCACTCGACTCGTGTGGAATGCCTTGCCGCCAAAGGCTGACTCTGCCATCATGCACAAGTTGGTCTTGCTGATGATGGAGGTCCAGTGCGCAGGCGACATAGGCACAGTCTTCAGGCGCTACCCAGAGCCCTGGAAGGTTTTCATCGAAGATGTAGACCTGCCGGTATGCGACTTCATCGACGTTCACTGCAAACACCAGTCAGCATGACAGCCATCGCTTCAAATGCGATACGTACAGCGTGTGTACGTCAGCAATGCAGAAGCAATCTCTGGTGTCGCACCAGCATGGTCATCACTGTTGCACTTGTGATGTTGGGTCGTGCAGGGTCGCTACAAACTGGCGGCAGAGCGCGACTCCCGGCCTGCGGGCGAAGCACTGGACATCATCATCCAGGTCAGCATGCCTATGTACCGTTCACAGGCCGTGCTCTCGTCTTGTGCAACGTCCACGCATCCTTGCAAGCCCCGTGCAGCATGACGCATGCGCATGCCCAAGAATGATGCAGTGAATTTATGGCGGGTCTGCGCAGGATGCACTGGGTGCCGATTCGCCAGAAGACGAGGGAAGCCAGGGTTTCGGTCAGCAGGTGGTGCGCACCATCAGCTCGCTGCAGCGCTTTGCCAAATCCCTGACCCGGTAGTGTGGCGGCGCCGGATCCGTGCGGCAGCGCGGCGGCGGCTGTGGCAGGATGTGCAGCAGCAAGGAGGATGTGTGGGTTGATCAGTTGCTGTACGAGGTGCACGGGGGAAAACTGGTGCTCTTTTTCGTTTTGGACCTGGAAAGTGGGCATTCTGCTAGATTTTTAATCAGGGCAACTGTCCAGTTCTCTTTCCCACCCTCAATGATGTCTACTTGTTGCTATCGCACTGTGAGCGCTACCTGGGGATGCTGAAACGACTTCACTAATACATGCATCCTCCCCTCTGCACCATGCATGTGAGCATTGCCGCCCATTTTCGCCTGCGCACGGATGTGCTGCATGGGCTGTGGTATCTGTAGTGCCCTTCCTACGGGCTCTGGCTCCAGCTGCTGCCATGGTGGAGCTGAGGGAGCACCACGCATGCCATCTGCATTGGCAGCGTGGGGCGTGAGGCCACGGCTTGCAACGCCCACTCTGCTGGCGTCATGAGCAGAACGAGGCATTGCCCGACTGATTGGCTGCCAATCATACACTCTGTCGCTGTTGCCGGATTGCTGTGCCTGACGCACTCCGTCGCACGCCCTGCTCGCCGCCGGAGCAGGGTCAGCTGCATGCTGCGCTAACGGCTGGCCTGCCATCCTCACGTCCTGCCGCACAGGCAAGTTGCGCACAGGGTGTAAAGCCGTGCGTGCAGAGGCTATTGCCGGCGGCTGCTGCTCTGCTGAGGCATGCTGCTGGACGATCTCCTGAGCCTGCATTCAGCGACCAACAGGCCATTGTTCGTGGTGTCATCCTTCATCGGGTTTGTTGCATCGGCCAGTGCATAAGGAACGACGAGCAAGAGTGTCGCAGCCCACCTCGAGGTTGAGGGTGGCCACATGCCGCATGAAGGCGTACTTCAGCTTCTCCTCTGTGTCCCGGCGCAGCGCAACCTCGTGCGCTGCAATTGCCTCTGCCCTGTCGACCCGCGCCTGCATGGCGGCCAGCCGCATGTCCGCCTCCCGCCTCACCGCTGCCCGCTCGTGCTCCAGGCCGCGCTCCATGGCCGCCTTCGCCTGTTTGGCACACGAGACGATTCGTGTTACCGCCGCATGATGCATGACACAGTTCCTTAGTTTCTGCCCATTTTCAGCTGCCATATCTCCTGATGCACATTGTTGTTGTGCATCTGGCAGTGCCGTGGGTGCGTGCAAGTAGCATAGCTGTCTGCACGACGAGATGCCCGCACTGACTGGTGCGCACCCGGGCGTGGCGCTCGACGCGGGTCCAGTGCAGCCAGAACAGCAGTGGCTTGCCCTGCAGGCGCAGCAGGTCCCGGTGCGTCGCCGCACGCTGCGCCCGCTGCCGCTTGCGCTGGTGCGCCTGCCGGCGGCCGAGCCAGCCGCAGAAGGCGCGCCGCGCCAGCATGTGGTACTGCCGGACGTGCTGGATGGCATCGTAGGCCGCCAACATCCTACATGATGGCGCAGGTCACGTTGCCGATGTGCCTGGTGGCTGAGCACATGGCGTGTAGCCACCAAGGACAACATGTAGAGAGTCGATCGGTGTTGCACTGAGTCTCAGGTTGCGAATGCATGTGCCTGCAGGCAACACCTGTCGAGGCTGGCCTGCGCTGTGCGGTGCTGGGTGCGCTCATCCTGCAGCTGCTGCAGCGCGGTGTTCAGCTCCGCCTGCTTGGCGGCGACCGCATCTGAGGTCCGCTGCTCCGCGGCCGCCGCCGCGTCGCGGCTGCGGGCCTCAAAACCGTCCCGCAGCCGCGCCACATGGTCCTATGGCATGGGTGTTCGTCTAATAAGACACGAGATATGCCCGGACCACGCATCAGGTGCATGCACGTGCAAGACAATCGCGCATGTCAAATATCAACAAGCGCACACGTACAGACCATCATATCGGGTATAGATCACGCTACAGTAAACAGCCAGCACACCCAGGGTCTGCATGGTCTCCTGCATAGGGCTGCTTACTGGCGGCACTGCAGAGCAATGCTGAAGGCCCGCACCAGGATCTCCTGCTTGGCGCGCAGCTGTTGCACATCGATCTTGGCTGCCAGGGACTCCTCTTCGCCGTCCTCAACGTACAACGGGCACAGCTGCAGGTCAAATGCGTCACTGCCGCTCACCATGGCTGCGCCGGCGGGCCTGCCGCAAGGGTATTGTGCACAGTGCCCCGCACCGAGCCGGGGACAAGATCAAGCACACATGCTGCAGCACGGATCTGTTTCACATCAATTCAGATCCTGTATGTCGGCCAGGCTGAGCAGGCGGTGGTACTGTGGTGTGCTGTGCAAAGTCTCCCTGCCAGATGCGTTGCGCGATGTCCGCATACAATCGGAGCGTCGTTGAGGAGGGTTTCAGCATTGAGCTGCACCATGTCGATTGCAAGTGCTCATGTTCTGCAACAGTGTTGTGATCCGTCCAAGCGAGGCGCGCAAACCCCTCACAATCTGCACAATCACGTACAGTATCAGGGAGATATGTTTTAGAGATTATATTTTCCTTCTCGCCCCCTGCCCCTGCTTCCGCGCAGACACAACCACTGGAACATGCAACATGGTTCACGAGTCTTGAACGGGTTCTGTTTGGTTGAGCTCTTGAGCACGCTCCAGGTGGTCAGGAGTGCTGCAGGAGGCTGGAGGAGCTGCCGCGGTGGAGCTGCCGCTGCAACGGGCCTGGGATATTTCAGAACCGCCGATCGATCGCCCTGGCACCACACAGGGGAGGTGAGCCTCTTGGGATGTGCCTCGCGCACTGCTTGTATGTGTTCCCTGCGTTTGCTGGTGCCCCGACAGCGGTCCAGCGCCGACTGACGCCGACCAGTCGGACTGGCGCTTTCCAATGTCCTGCACAATCACGTACGCCCTGTGACGGTTTGGGGCTGGTCTGCCTGATATCAAAGCAGTGTGCTGTCTTACCTCAGACATGCGCGTGCGGCGCTGGCGCTTGCGTTGCAGGGCGAGCCCTGGCTATGTGCGTGGTTTGGATACTTCCAATAACTCGCCTCATGTCTGACCACAGGCGCTCTCAGGGCGGCGGCAAATGGCGCAAGCGCATCAGGAGCTCAGGAAACGGGCGCTGGCGGACGTGTCAAACTCCAGGTGTCGGCCACTCAAAGCAGGAAGGCCGGAGCCTCTCGAGGACGGCTCAGCCGACGTTGCAGCATCGCAGCCAGTCATGGTGGTGCTCAAAGCACAACATGGCTTGGATTTAGCCGCCGCTGGCGGCTTGCCAGCTGCGGCGGCAGCGCCGGAGGGCAGTGCAGCAGCAGCATCCGATGAGCCCAGCAGCCCGACCTCAGACAGCGACGCTTCCTGTGACACGGAGTGCGACAGCCCAGCACCTTCAGAGGCGCTGGATAGAAGCAGCACCAGCCCGCCGCCCAGCCAGGCGGAGCAGCAGTCCGCGTACCTCCTGCTCAAAGCCTGCGAGCGCGAAGAAGCAGAGTCTGAGCGCGCAGATGCAGCAGAACTGGCGCTGGCAGAGTCGAATCGCAAGCTGGCGGCCACAGAGGCCGCTCTGGCCGCCGCACAGGAGCGGCTACAGCTGCTGGAGGTATTACTCCCATTAGTATGTGTTGCGCTGCGGTACATGTCACGCTGATGTGAGTGCAGTCACCACGACTGAGAAGTCAGCAGGTGCAGCAAAGACATCGCTCCAACGCCCCTGTCCAACAGTTGTGGGTGTCGTTGCTTTGCACAGGTGCAGTTGTTGAATAGAGCTGTAGCCGCTGCCAAGCTGGATGCGGGTCGCCCGGGGGACGCCAGCCTGCCACAAGCACCATGCTCTGAGGTGCGCTGTACCCGAGTGTGATCGGCCAAATCCACATCAGCGCACTGCATGTTGCAGCTGCTCAGCATACATGCTGTGTCTGCTGCAAGTCCGTGTCATGTGCCGGCTGCGGCCCATGCGGCTGCGGGTGCCTGAAAATTCGATGTCAGCCCTCTTACTTGCTTGTTCTGCTTGCGGCAGTCACTGTCGGACGCCAGCGACGACACCGGCGCAGACGCCAGCGACATGGCGGTGCAGGCGGGCGAGGACTGGCCCCGCGCCTCCTTCGACTGGGACTCTGCCCAGGTGCGACCCTTGGCACACTATGCTTTCGAGTCGGCGACTGCACACGCAGCTGTGGTTGCGGGTGTCTTACACAGTCCTCAGCTGCTACCCTTGTGTCGCCAACACAAGATCGGCAACTTCCTGAACAATTGAAGGGTGTCTGATAGCCTTGTCGTACACACGTAAGGTTGCTAAACGTGGGTGCAGGTGGACTCAGAGTCAGTGCAGCTGCGGCTCGAGCTGGAGGCCACCAATGCAAGGCTGTGCATGTCTCGCGAGGTCAGCAGAGCTTCCTGTACCTCAGCTGATGAGCATCGAGAGTCAGCAAGCTGCAGCATGTATACCGCACACTGCAGTTGTGCACATCTGGACTGAATTGTTGCAGTGGATTTCACCTGCTGTACCTGCAAGTAGACTGGCAGCTGGTGTGAGTTCACCTTGCTCAAGTGCCATAGCGTGCTGCCGCAGGCGGAGCAGAAAGCGGTGGCGTATGCAGAGGTGGCGAGCGTGCGCATGGAGGCTTTTTGTCACATGCTGCGCGGCACCGCCGACATCGCCTTTGCGGGCACCGACTGCTCCGCGAGGCGGCTGCGCCACCACCTGTTCCGGTGCGCACCATGCTTCGGCCTCGCTGAACGAGGCCGAAGTGGTGTGCGATGAATACAGCCATGGAGGACAGCGCACACCACATAGGACGCATCCTGAAAGCCAGCAGGTCCGCATCTGACATCTGCTGCTTTTGGCTCCTCAGCACTGATTGCATATGCTTGATCTGTTCTGCAGCTGCCTGGACGTGGACTGCGACGGTTTTTTGGGCGGCGGCGACCTGCAGCACTGGTATCGCGTTTCCGAGCAGTTCCTCGACACGCAGGTCCGCCCGCTGGCCTGCTTGTGCCCCTTGTCTGCGTTTCCTGTTGCAGCTGCCAACACTGTTGCAGCAAAACTGTGCCACCTCACCCATCAGTGCTGCACTGCTTCCTCCCGACATCCCCAGTGAATAGACCCAAGTCTTTACAGCATGGATCCTGTTGCCGCAGGGGTACGACCCGGTGGAGTTAGAGGCGCTCCAGGCACAGCTGGCCGACGCGCTGTACAACCCCTCCCTGCCCGAGGAGTTCCAGTGCAAGGTGTGCTCCCACATTTCCAGGCACAGCCTCCTGTATGCAGCGCTCAAGTTTCTTCAGGGTCAAGCTTCTTCAGGACCAGGTTCCTGTGTGCAGTCACCACAAGGCTGCTGCGTCAGGATGCTCATGGACATGCTGTCTAGGCTGATGCCGGGTAACCTCTAAATGCCATTTGCATGACTGCCTTCAGACCTGCTGCTGCTTCGCTGCAGGGCAAGGTCAGCCTGATGCAGCTGTCCCGCTCCAAAATGGGCGGCGGCATCATCGCCACCCTGCTCAACCTTGACAACTTGATGCAGGTGCCGCCCCCCACCCCTGTCAATTTGGCTGTCAATGATGAGTCAACGTCCTGAAAATCCCTTCCTAGGTCAGATGGTACGAGCAAGCACATACACCTGCTTGCTGTGCTTGACACATCGGCAAATTGCAATGGCGCTGCTCCGTGCAGGACCGCAATACATCTGAGTGGGGCTCTCAGCGCGCCGTGCCCCTCAGCTGACCTCAGCTGATGGCAGTTGCTCTCCTTCTTGGGTGCGGCGCCCCCACTAGCAGCAGGCGGCGGGCCTAAGTGACCGCCGCCATCCGTTTTGGACGCTGGACGACTGTGAGATGGCCTTGGCGGCTGGGCCCACAATCGACGGTCTCGAAATGTTGTCGTGCGAATGTAGTGTCAGCTCGGCTCCCACAGCGACCGCTGACACTGGCGGAACGAAGGGTATGCATGAGGTATAGGAAGCAGCAGTGAAGCGTGGCAAGACAGCACAACTTTCTATTAGGCATCGAGAAGTCTTTGGCAGCTGTTTCAGCTGCGCAGCTTGCATCTGGTCAGTCGTTGTGGACATGACCCCCTGCTATTGCGTTTGCTTGTTAGCTTGCATGCATTGGCTTAGGCAACACCATTTTTGTGGGCGTTTGGCAGCGTCCTGATTTTTTCTTGCATGTGGCACTCTTGTGACGTGTGTTTAGGTCCCTGCATGACTCTGTGCGGTAGTGGTACGACCCACCTTGTTGGTAGCGGCAGCCGTTGTTGGGTATTTGACGAAGTGAGGCATCAAAGCACTGCAATATGTGGTGGAGTTGGCACGTTACACGGTGTAATCACCGCACAATCGGCGCCTGGTTCATTGCTGTTGACCACCAAAATCCACTGTTCTCAAATAGCATGATATTACAAAATCCAAACTCTTCATCTGCAAAGCACATGTAACAATCACACAAACTGTGTGAACCGCTGTCGTCATTGCTCAATCGCTAAAGTGGTCAGGCAGTAGGGTGTCGCCAGACACATCAGGCTGGTGATGCCATGCGCGGATGCCGCCACCACGCAGCCCAGCGCAAAGCCCTTGTTGGCTGATATGCTGCGCATGGCATATGCTGCGGGCAAGAGCAGCCACAGAGCGGCCACCAGCAGTGCGCCTGCTGTCGCTGCCTGCACCTACGTGCACACGCAGCCATGTTTGTCAGGACATAGCTGAGGTGCTGCACCTGCTTGCGTATGCAGCCATTTAGGTCGGGACACAGCTGAGGGGTGTGCCCCATTTGTGCGAAGGGCAGGGCAGGGAACATCTGCTCATCAACGCAGTGAGCACGGCAAAGGCATGGCTGGTGTTCGTTCACACTTCACCTTATGTTAAGTGTAGCTCAGTCAGGCACAGGCAGGCAAAATTTGATGGCACCTTTGCTGTGAGGGCACTGGCATCCAGCAGGGCTGGCACGCTGTCCGCCAGGGGGTCGCTGCCGCCGCACGCGATGCTGAGCGCCGCCGCAGCCGCGGGCACGCCGCCCGCCGTGAGCGCCAGTCCAACTGTCCGCTGCAGCGTGCGCCCCAGCAGCGGCGCCGCAAGCGCTGCCCCCGCCAGCCCTGCAGCACACCCAGATATGTCGGAATCCCATTGCACACCATTCCAGCGTGTTCAGGCGTGCACAACAAGCATGGTACACGGTGGCACTTCGGCACCGCAACGATGCATCAGCGAATCTCAGTCATTGTCCCGCATGCGCGATGTCAACCGTCGTGCGTCACATGGTGGGATGCAGAGGTCCCCGCACCCCGCATGAAGCTGTCCAGCGCCAGCGGAAGCCACAGGCGGGCTGCCTCTGAGGCGCCGCCGTCCGCTGCCACCGCTGCCCGCCATCCTGTTGGCACCCCGTCCGCCGCTAGCGCCAGCACAGCTAACCCCGCCACCAGTGCCTGTGCACGGCAAAGGGGCCACGGTGTTACAAGTGCATGCAAAAACCATGTTGCAGCTGAAGGCCAAGCATAGCCTGTAAAATGTGGGGCCCTTCGCACTCTGACAGGTCGCTGTAGCAAACATGAACCTCCACAGCTGACCCTGCAAACCGTTACGGCAGAGGTCACACATGGCAACTGGGGAGAGAACTGCACCTGCGGGCCCCATGGCGGAAGCGGCACCCGACCGCGCCTGCTGGCATGCTTGCCGCCGGAGCTGTCTGGCGGCGGCGGGCCCTGCATGTACGTCGGCAGCACGCCGCTGTCGCCGGGCGTCAACCCACCTGACGTTCCATGGCAACATTCAGTCCACCAATGCACCTTGAGCGACTCAAGGTAGCAGCTGTATGCAAGCAGCGTGTTGCTGTTGCTGAACATCCGCCCAGCTACATTTCCGAGTCCCACTCGAGTAGGCGACCGTGTACGCCTGTGTTCAGGATTTCATCACGTACGGATTTCATCTCGTACATCAAAATGTTGACATCAGCTGTGTGCGCCAAGACGGGGGCAGAGTGTCGCTGCTGCAGATCAGGTACGTGTGGCAGGTGTGGTGTGTTGAGGCCATGGCTGCCTTCATAAGTCTGAAGGAGACATTTGAACGAGGACTAACCACCACTTGCGAGTGTCCCATCTTCTGCATGCCAGGGGTGCCGCACGCCAGCTTGCGGGCTGATGGTGCTGATGAGCTGCCCTGCTGCTGGAATCCAGGCCTCGCCGTTCACATGCGCTACGCCGTTCATCGCGCCATGGCTGTTGTCGGCAGCGCCTGCACATCAGACGGAGCGTACTGCAACGTGAGCATGCCAGTGCATGTGAAGGATTTGGATCACTCCCCTGCTGCCAAGGCTCGAGCCATAGACATGCATTCCGCCGACTATGGCACCATGACCGCCCCTGCCAATGCCTGAAACACGTCACAGAATGTTATGGCAGTGTCTGACCGACATGTCAGCAACATTGCGAGTCAGAGATGTTACCCAAGCTCCGCTGGGAACGTGTCAGAGGGCTGTATTGCAGGACTCAGAGAACGGCTGGACACCTTGCAGGAGGTGCAGGAGCTTCGGGCATGTCGTGCAGCAGTGTTTGTGCAAGTTTATTTGTCTGCGAGCAAGAAGAGCCGGCACACGATCTCTAGCCTCTGGCACTCTTGTGTGACACGCTGAAATTGCTCACCTGTGCTGTCTTCTGCCTTGGCCTTGGCTGCTGCCGGCACCTTCGGCCGCGATAACCAGCGCCAGGTGAAGATGACGGCAGCACCCCCCGACAATGCCCAGAATGCGGTTGCAGCAAAACCTGCATTGCACAGGCTCATATGAATGTTGCGAAGATGTGCCGGCGCACACATGCAAGGTCGCAGCAAATAGCCAAGTAACGCTCGAAGAGGCCCCGATACGCAGCCTTCGGTCACCCTGCTTGGTTGCAGCAGTGCACTCGCACCACATCAACAGTACGTTGCCGCTTTGCACAGCGCTCTTCGTGAGGTTTCCAACCGCCCAGGTACAGTGCAACCAATGGTGCACCTATCTGGCTGCCCCACAGAGCTGCCGTGAGGGATGCAGCGCCACCCCACGCCAGCAAACCCGCTGCGATGCCCAGCAACACCGGGCCGGGCGCCAGGAGCACCGACACCAGGCCGCCTGCGACCAAAGTTAATGCCCGTCAGCCGTTGTCTGCGATCGCGCCCATGCAGGCCAAGCCACTTGTGCGCCCGCAGCGCACTGGTTGCGGTGTCAGGTTTGATGCACACTGGTGCCGGGAGCCTGTAGAGTGACAGGACCACAACTGAGATGCACAATACACTTTAATTCGATAGACACAATGACAGAGCTGAGCATATCAAGTCTTGTGCACAGAGACGACATTCGCAGCTGCCGACCTGCTGCGGCTGCCGGCAGGGCGGCTGGAAGCAGCACCGCCAGCGTGGGCAGCACCACCGCGGGGTCGCCGGCGAAGGGCGAGGCCAGGGTGCCGTCCGGCCGCTCCAGCTTGGCCATGCCCATGCGCAGCCCCTCCAGCCACGCCGCTGAGAATGTTGCTGCTGTTGCCACCTGCGCACAATGCAGTCACATGTGACTCTGATTGGCCCAGAGGCTGAGATGGTCCAGCGAGTAGGCTCAGACGCAGTGACCAGATGGTGATGCGCAGCAACTGTGGCAGACTCTGCCAGCAGTGTCCCTTCGACTGCAGCCCACACTGTCAAGGGAGTGTGATACACTCGTTACTGCTTCAGTGGGGGGGCGGTGAGCAACGCCCCACCTTGCCATGGGCTGCTGCTTCCAGTGCGTCCGGCATGAGCTCGGCAAACACCATCCACACCATGCAGCCGGCCGCAAAGCCCAGCGCCAGCGGCAGCATGGCCTTGAAGGCGTTCACGAACATGAAGCTGGGCACCGCCACCAGCGGCTGCGGCAGGCTGCACAGCATCGCCCTGCAGCGCGAAAGGACGCTGCACTGATTTCTGGTGTTCCACAAAAGGATGCTGGACCATACACAGTTGCACAGCATTGCAATGCAGTTGCTGATGCAGCATGAGTGCAGCGCAGATGCTGCACGACTACAGGTGCTCTTGTGTGAGCTGCTGACGGATCATGCTGCACAAGATTGTGCAAACACAGCTGGTGCTGGCATGCATGCCACAGGGGCACGAGAATACAATCACATATTTCCGTCGGCGGGGTCAGAGCGAGCACACACTGCCAATAATTCGCGAGTCTGACGAGCACCCTTGACAACACGCACCAGGTGAGCGCTGCGCGAGGTGACACGCCGCGGGCCACCAGCACAGTCGCGACCGCGAGGCCCTCTGGAATGTTGTGGAACCCGATGGCCAACGTCACCAGCACCCCCTGCACACAGTGTGCATGTCAGGCGGCTACTCCACTGCGAGCTTCACGAGACAGACCTAACTTCTGCAAAATCGCTTTTGGGATGGAATATGTATAGCTGCTGGGTGTGCCTGCGACAAGGTCAGGCCATCCAGGGTGCTGCCTGGATTAATCAGCCAGATCGCAGCACAGCCAGCAGCCCTGGCAGTGGAGTAGCAGGACCCTGTAGGTGTGGCAATTCAGCGTGCATCCATGACGGGGCCATGCAATGCCTCCGCCCAGCCGCAGTGGCCACAACAGTGGACGCCAGTGCTGAAGCCGCAGCTCAGGGCATGATCAGCCAAACATGTCACATGTGTTGTGCCTACATCGGTGTCCCCAAATGTCGAGGTTTTGTGCATACCTGGGCCCAGCCGCGGTGACCGCAAAAGGAGATGCCGACGCCGGAGCCCTCCCCCAGAGCATGTTTGCCGAGACCGTTTGGTGTCAAAACCAGGTGTACGCATGTTGGCACGCCCCTCACGATGAACATTCAAGCACACCTGGGCCCAGCCACGATGGCCACAGAAGGAGACGCCGACGCCGGAGCCTTCCCCCAGCGCGTGGGCGGCCATGACGGTGACCAGCAGCATCGTCTTCTGCGCGTTGATGCCCTGCAGCCCCTCGAAGCGGACATCCTCCCACTTCTCCAGCCACTCCTGGCTGGCCTTGATGAACAGTGCGCCTGCGGAGGCACACATGACGCATCACGTCAGCGGCCTGGTGCTCAAAGTCATGTTATTTCAGTTGCTTCATGGTAAGCATTGAGCGGAGGCAGCAGCAGGGGGCAGCCGTGCCGGTGCAGTCACTTCATGCACCATAACATGCGCACTTTCACAATTCGCCAGGATCCTTGACTTGAAGCCAGAGAAAGCAGGCTCAATGCAGCGGCGGCTGGGTAGCAAAGAGCTCACCCAGGATGACGCCAAGAATAGTGAGCCCAGCGCCGTAGGGCTGCCCCTCGTGCACCAGGTCGAAGCTGGCCGCCAGCATCACACCGCACGCCAGTGCATTCGCCAGCGCCGCCCACTGATATTGCAGGCAGAAGCATGTGCTGACCTTCACGAACATCATTGTCTTGCATTGGCATCTGTTAAGTGTGTCATAGAGTCTGAAGGCACGCACTCGAGAACTTGCATTGAGGTTGGTGCAGGAAAGGCAGTGGACTATGCGACTGTGGGCACCTCTGCGCTGAGGCTGCCCACGAAGAAGAATGGCACGGCACCAAGCCCGGATGCCGATCCCATCAGCGTTGTCATGATCGCCACCTGGTGACAGAAGCATGTCGAGATGACTCAATGATTTGCAGCTCAGTCATCACCAAGCCTCACGCTGCACCAAGAGTGTAGCCCGGATGCAATGCGAGGCCAGACGGTTGCGTGCGTCTGCTGCGCACATACTCACGCGATGTAGACACCAGATCAGGCAACGCCAACACAGGCTGCATCAGACAGCAGCTGGGAGTGCACCTCCACGACAGAGGCGTCAGAAGGCTGTGCACCAGACAGCGACTGGGGGTGCACCTCGATCACGGATGCGCACTGCACGCCAATTGCGTGCATATGCTGCGCACGTGCTCATGCCGCGCAAACATCAATGCAGGCAACCGTCAGCTCAGGCTGCGTCAGACAGCAGTTGTTGTTGGAAGTGTACCTCCATGACGGATGCGCGCTGCACGCCGTCTTGCTGAACCAGCTCCTCCAGCAGGCGGGCGGCCGGCTTCGGGTGGTAGGCCGCCGCCCCCGCGTCCCCGTGGCCGATCAGATCCGCCCCCACCTCGTCCGCCGACCGCCTGAAGCCCTCCGACCGCTGCAGCACACGCGGCTGCTGCTGCCAGGTGGCGTGCTGGCCGCCCGCGCCGCCGCCGGGCACCTGCAGCAGGATTGAGGAGCTGACATTCTGCGTCACTACAGAACACAGTTGCTCGTTTGTAGCATCATAAGATGTTGCTCAGATTTCACTGGTCTTCAGCAAATCCGAGCAATGTTGATCATGTAGACCGAATGTGTGTGCAGAAATGTGCGCCTGCTGTCCTGCAGGTGGCGTGTGCGTCGTGCGGCTCAGGTGCTGCGCATACTTCGCATCGTGGCGCTGCTGCAGGTGCCGCTGCCTCGATGCATGGCCGTCCTGCGGCCCCGCGTCCTCCTCCGCCGCCTGGGACGCCAGCCGCCGCTGCTGCGCTGCGCTGGCCTCGAAGCCGCTGTGCGCCGCCAGGCCACCGGACGCTGTGCCGCCACCGGCTGCGGCATCATCATGCGCGCTGGTGCCTGACGCTGGGTCGGGGCTGCCCTGCCCGTGCTGGCCGCCGTCCTTGGCTCTCAGTGCCTCCAGCAGCAGGTTGTTCTGCATGGTCTCCTGCTCCTGTGCCCGCTGCTCGGCCAAGTTCTGGCTCGGCTGCACCTGGTCAGGCACGTGCTGTGTTGTATCCAGGTGCCCATGCTGTTGCTGCTGGAAGGATGCGGGCTGGAAGTCTGCGTCGGCA
Source organism: Tetratostichococcus sp. P1 (assembly GCA_036584455.1). Lineage (NCBI taxonomy): Eukaryota > Viridiplantae > Chlorophyta > Trebouxiophyceae > Prasiolales > Stichococcaceae > Tetratostichococcus > Tetratostichococcus sp. P1. Next base: position 888,706 of record BTPI01000011.1, read on the forward strand.
TCCTGATCGGCAGCGCCGCCCTGTTGCTGGTCACCGCCACGATCGTGTGCATCATGACCAAGCGCTTGGTGCTTCCCAGGGTCCGCCGCATCAACCACCGCGTCCTGACGCTGCAGCTGCTGCTTGGCGGCTGCCACCTGCTCGCCGTGAAGCACGTCGGGGACCAGCTCCGGCGCTGACCCGCCATCTGCTGACTCGCCATCTGCTGACCCGCCATCTGCCACAACCGCCTGCAGTCGCCGCACGGCGCCGTGCGCGTGCAGCGTCGCAGGCACATGCGGCTGCGCCCAATGCTGAGTATCGTATTCTGAAGCCTGCTGTGATCGAATCAAATGTTGGCCGGCAAGGAGGGACGGAGGCGTATCACCAGGCAAGTGCCTCTCAAGTGCAGGATGGGCTGAAAGACGCTTGGGATGCAAAACCAAGCAAATTGCCTCGTGTAACAGGCAGTGCTCGAAAGATGTACCAACAGATCACCTGCAGATGACTTGCAGCAGCACAACAGCGAGACTGCCTGCCGGTATGCAGTGCTGCCAACAGTACAACTGCCGCAAGCCAGTGAACTCTCATCGCCTTGTTGCCGCATCAGAAGGCGGGCTGAATCAGCCACACGGTATCCATTGCTTGCAGATCATGTATTGCGTCCAACGCGCACATGAGACTGACATGTGCTGATATTCCGTGCCAGCTGTATCTAGGCACCTTCTCGCGCGTACTGATACGTGTGTCCCTGATGTCTATGTGCAAAGCAAGAATTTTACAGGTGTGACGACCTATCAAAGCATGTCTGTCTACTGCTTTGATTCTTCGTCGCGCATGTTGAGCCGCTTCTGAGAGTCCAACAGCGTGGGATCCACACTTTCCGATCAATACATTTCTTGCGGGCCGGTCAGCTTATTTGCCTAGATACGTCCTGCTTTGCAGGAGGCGCCTTGCGCCCGACTTCAATGGGGTCTGATGACAAGTTCACAGTAGGTGACAGAGAGATCCTGCACTCAGCTTAAGAGACTCGTGACATCGCTGCGCACTCTGTGCAACTTCGATACCATCTGCATTTCGACAGCTCCAACATCCTACCTGCTGCCGGACCGCGCGTCTGATATGGCGCAGTTGTCACTAATGCAGCTGACATGACAAGCGCTGCGATGGGAGGAAACTGCCAGCCACATCTTCCCTGATTACCGTGCACTTGGCTGCTACACATCATTGCGGCAATGGATCCACGGGTGATAATGGGCCAAGCAGTATCACCTGAGCAGCATGCATTGGGTGCTCGCGTCCTCGAGCCACGCAGCTGGCTGAAAGACCTGTGTCGCTTCCACACAGGGGAGGGCGGAGGCAATTGATGAGGACTTTGATGAGCCGTGGCAAGGTGCGGCAGCACCGCCAAAATTAGCGCAGCATCTGATGTCGCGTAGATGCTGCGCAGGAGATGTTGCATCTGGTGTCGATCAATGCCGCAACAACGCCGGTTTTGCTCCCACTCAGGTGAAGGCGGGTATGGCGGCGCTGCAGACGCCTATGATGGCGGCGACGGCATGGACTTTGCCGACAACCCGCTGTTCGCCGACCCGCTGTTCACGCCGGCGTCGACAGCGCCGCGCGCTGGCATGCGTGGCAACAGCCTGTTCGATGCCACGCCCGGGGATTGCGCTACTGATGCAATTGATATGGGCGCCGCAGCCGGCAGCGCAGCATTCACTGGCGGCACGGCATTTGGCGCCCAGGGTTTCGGGTCTGCAGCAGCGGCGCACCGCAGCACAAGCCAGCGGCAGCGGCAGTCGGAGTTTTTCGACCCGGATCCGAGGCTCTTCGATTCTACAGCCGAGCCGGGTGGTCGGGACATGGACCTCAGACAGCAGCAGGCCATTGTGGCGTCAGGCGATGCGCCCGAGCCGCCCACTGTGACAGCCGGCGCCCTGTTCTCATCGCCAGGCGGTCAGTGCAGATTGCCTCACAATATCTCTGTCCATGTCTCTGCTGGAAATACATTTCCTCGCCAGTGCCACAGCCTGGTGCATCACAGCATGATACATGGGGAGTTGTCACTGGGCGCAGCACTTCTTTGTGAGGTCACTTGGGCCGCCTCTGGACATGGACATGCCGCCTGCCTGGCACAGGCACAGGCATGCAGCTGGGCGCCTCGGACGGCAGGCAGGGCGCCCCGGAGGACGTCGCATTCGCGGACGTGCTGGGGGCGCTGATGCGGGGCGAGGTCAGCGCACCCGACGCTGTGGGGCAGTACGCGGCGATCTGCCGCGCCCGCGCCCGGGAGCTGCGCACCGCGGCGGCGGGGCAGCTGCAGCGGGCCGCGCGCTACCTGGCGCTGCGCGACGAGGTGCGCTGGTTTCACCCTCGCATGTGGATCTCACGGAGCTCATGTGACTGACAGATCCCAGGCTGTGGGGCTGTATGTGGCGCTGCGCGACGAGGTGCGCTGGGTTTGGAGCTTGTGGATTGAGCAAGTGGAGGTCATGTGATCAATAGATGCGTGGCAGTGGCAGGGGGTACCAAGATCTGAGCATCTCTGGCAGAGGGATGCATGCTCATTCGGCACTGCGCAATACGGTGTGCTAATGCAAGGGCTCGTCGTTTTCTTGCCACCTGATCTGGGATGTCGCATGTTGAGGTGCGACTCGGGATGTGTCACTGTACGCAACTGGCTCGACTGATAACGAACTTTGTCTCGCCCGAACCACAGGCCAATGCGCTGGACGACGAGGCAGCGACGTGGATGCTGCTGGCGCACCTGGCGGGCAATCCCGACCCGCGCTTCCCTGGCGGCTTTGGCGGCGGTGGCCCCCGGATTGCCGTTGCAGCAGACGAGCTGCAGCGCCGCAGCATCCACCAGCAGGCTGCGGACCTCGTCGCCGAGGATGAGCACATCAACAGGTCCCAGCATCTCTGCCTGCTGACAACTGTCCTCTGCACACCCTTTGAGGGCCTTGACAACCTTCTCTTTTCCTCTCAGACGCATGCGGACTGCTGCATTCGAACGCCAATACAACATGAGACGGTAATCCGACACAGACGCGGATGCCCTCACAGAGCAGAGTGTCACTTGCTCAAATGCCCGCGGAGCTGATCCCATCAAAACGCACCCTGAGAGGCATGCTGTGATCCTGCAGAGCGGCATGGAGCTGTGGCGAGTCGCGAGGCGCCGCTGGCACAGCGCCAAATGTTCAGGCTGCAAAAGGGACACCAAAGGACCTTCACATTGGAGGTTGGGACTGTCTCATAGGGCAGCGAGGGTGGCGGCGTGGCTGGCGGCTCTGGCGGCGCAGGCGCCAGATGACGAGGCTGCAAGCAGTAAACATGATGAGGCTGCACAAAACCTCAACTCACAAAGAAGGTTCATATTGAACACACCGTGGCACACACAGGGCGGCGAGGGTGGTGGCGTGGCCTGAGGCCCTGGCAGCGCAGGCGCTAAATAATGAAACTATAGATGTACCATGTTTTGGCTACAAAACAGGCAAGATATACAAGACGTTCACATTGAAATTACTTGTGACACAGGGCAGCGAGGGTGGTGGCGTGGCTGGAGGCCCTGGCGGCGCAGGCGCTGGACGATGAGGCGGCCCTGAGCGCGGCGGGGGGCGGCACCGCGGGGCGCTTTGGGGCGCGCGAGGGCGTGTGGGCCGAGACGCGCCTGCGCCTGGCCGCCGGCGTGGCACGTTCTGGCGACCAGCCCCTTGTAAGTCTGACAACACTGCCGTGCTGCTGCGTCATGACACTGCGTCAGACGTAGGCCAATCTGAACGCATGAAGGGCGGGTGACCTTGCATTTTGTGCGTCAGGCAATCAAGTAGTCTGTGGATCACAATTGCCTGTTATGTGATATGAGCTCAGGTTGTGCCGGCTGCGTTGCAACTGGCATTCCACCTGCTGGCAGATGTCTTGAGCCCTGAATTCGTATCTTGTCATGGTACGAGCAGGTGAGCGAACTGGATCCAGATGCGCCTGGGCGGCAGCGGCGGCCGCTGCACGCTGAGAATGTGGCGGATGAGGAGCGCATCCTGGCACGCCTGTGGCGCCTCATCCGCGCAGGTATGACTTTTGAAACGTCATCCAAATCCCATCAGTTGGTAACAGGTGGCTGCATCATGTTTGATGAAGCTGCACGACCACCAATAGCTGAGAAAACCTCTCAATGAACCTCCCTCATGTGCCGACAGGTAGATCCAATTGAGCTGAGATGCAACATAGCGTGATCACAGACAGCCAGATGCTTGCAATCATTAAATGAAATGTCCACATGCTGCTACAGGGCGGGTGGCGGAGGCGCGGGATCTGTGCCTGGAGTGCGGGCAGCCGTGGCGGGCCGCCTCGCTGGGCGGCGGCGGCGCCTTCGGCCCCACGCCGCTGGGGCCCGCCGCCGTTGCCGCTGATGCCGCGGATGCTGCCGAAGACCTCGCCGACGAGCTCGCTGACCAGGTGTGTGAAGGCTGCTGCAGCTGTGAAAATTTGCATGACCTGCCGATAGGCTGAGCAGGAAGCTTCCATGAGCAATGCGTGTCGTTCTGCGCCAGCAACAGGTTTTGCGAACCACATTGTGATGTGTGCTGGCAACTCCTCAAAATCCCCACGCAGATCACGTAGTCGTGCTCCACCTGTTGCTTCATTGAAGCGCATAGAGGGTGTCACAATCTTCGGTCTGTGTGAATAAACCTGCAAAACTGGATGCAGCTGTTGGCAGCTGATGCAGTGCGTCAAGGCAATGCTGGCACTGTGGGGCAGCGGGCTGCATGCCTGGGCACTTGAGCCCTGACCTGATCATGTGCACCCAATCTCGTGGGAATTTGAGCCCTGGCCCGATCACCTGCACCGAGCCTCCGGCTCTGCATGCCCCACCGAGCAGGAGTGCGTGTGCCCCTACCTCCATGCTGCAGTGGTGTGTGCACAGGTGACGCGGGGGGACATGGCGCCGCGGGCGCTGTGGCGGTGGGCGGCACTGCAGGCCGCCGACAAAGCGGCGGCCGCCGCCGAGCCCGCCCGCCGCGGCCCCAGCGCTGGCACCCTCGAGGTGCGAACACCCCGAGATGCCTCGGCACACCGTTTGACACTCAGCCTGTGAATATGGCAGACCGTTCGAGATTCATTCCCAGCGTGTGATCAACCAGAGGGGGTGTGCCGACCCTCCTCCCTCTGCAAATTGGTTCCAAGTGCCGATGCGGCCGAAAGTTGACGCCACTGCGCCCTGCCACAGCGCCATCCTGATATCGTGTTGCACAGGGTGCATGAACATGATCATGCAAACTATCATGCCAAACAATCAAACCCCAAGCCAGGACATGTATCAAGGAGCACTGTTACCCTTTTCGAGTTCCAAACATCTAGACAGTTGCCGGTGGATGCACTTTTGCAATCGTGGCTGCATAACCTGGGTGATCAGGCGGCTGTGTACGGGACGTTGGCGGGGCACCTGGGGGCGGTGCTTCCGGCGTGCGGCGGGTGGGAGGACGCCACCTGGGCCCTGGCCCGCTGCTGGCTGGAGGCCACCCTGGACCACCGCCTCGCCCAGGCACGCCCGCCTGTTGCTGCGAACACTGTTTGGGCTAGAGGCCAGCCTGCACCACCGCCTGTGTCGCACGATGAGGCATGCTGGCCCTCTTGCTGGCTGAAGGCCACCCTGGACCACCGCCTCGCCCAGGCGCGCCCGCCTGTCGCGACTGGCATGTCCTGTTGCGCTGCAAACCACATGCTTATGTAACACAGGTTGGAGGCCACCCTGGATCATTGCCTTGCCCAAGCAAGCCTGCATGCTTGGGCTGTGCCATCCGCTGTCGTACTGTGCACCTCCACTACACGCCAAAGTCGTGCTGGTTCTGCCTTAAACCAGCCAGCACATGGCATACACATCAATGGTGCACCATGCAATGCATGTCATCATGGCTTTATGACTTCAGGCGTGATGCTGCTGTCCAGTATCTGCAGCAGCACCTGCTCATTGGCGTGCGGTTGCTGTGTCCTTCTCGCAGCTGTCCCCAAGGGACGCTTGTGACGCTGTGCAGGCTGCACAGGTTGAGGATGATGATGCAGACGCCGGCCTTAATGCTGACGCATTGTCAGCGGCGGTTGTGAATGGTGACAGCGGCAGCGCAGCGGCAATCCTTCGGGAGGGCCTGGCTGTGGCCACAGGCGGCTGGCCGCTGCCCAGGTGCGAGTTTCATGTGCCTAATTGAAGTTCGTGTGAGGAGTTCCGTCCCGTGTGCTCAAAATCTCTCTGGCTTCGAGCATGCTGTTGCTGACTGAGGACATCAATGTGCAATATTCAAGTGCAGAATGCTGAAGGCGTGACTTCGCACTTGCGCTTCCATGCCAATGTCTGAAACCACGTTTCCACACAACTTCCGCAGGGTGCTGGCGCGCCTGCCGCGCGACTTCACGGACATCTTCACGGACAAGGCGGCGGCCGACGCTGCGGCGGTGCGCGCAGAGCTGGGGCGCCACCAGCGCGCGCTACAGGCGGCGCTCATCCTGCAGCGCCTCCAGGATGTGGCCGACCGTCTGGTGTCCTGGATCCTGCCGGTGTGTGACGTGGAATTGCCATTGCCTGACACTCGCTTCTGCGACTGCTGCGACACGCTGTTGTCCCAGTGCCAGGCGCTCCTCCTCCGGCGAAGACAGGATGCTGCCGATTACGGCGTGTCCTGAATCTGCCGCAGTGAGAGCTCCTGTCGTTCCCAAAATCCCTCAGCGCTGTAGTTGGGGGGCAAGTGCACTGCCATCCCTTGCTTCGACGATGAGCTGCAGTGCCCAAGGAAATTATGTGCAGTCGCCAGCTTGTCGAGGGTACTATATTTGAAGTCTCAGGTGTTCCATGGTTTGATACGCAGCGGGAGGGGGCGGAGGGGCGGCGCCCCTGCGGGCCCGGCGCGATGCGCTTCGCGGCGCACTTCGCGCTGGCGCTGCGCGCTACAGGGCTGGTCGCAGAGCCCTCCTGGGAGGAGGACCAGTACGACCCGCTCCAGGTGCAGCTGCGGAGAATGCTGCAGTCATGCTTTGGCAAACGCAGATATCCCTGTTGTGCTGCACGCTGACCTGTGCAAGCATGGTGTCACCGGCCGCCTCTGCACAGTCACTGCGGCAGACGCGCGTGCAGTGTGGGCTCTTCCTCTCTGGGCCCAGCTCACATTGCAGCCTTGATTGTGCAGACTCGGAGTTGGCACGGAGCTGGTCTTTATTCATGCTGTTGGCACTGTGGTGGATGCGCCCCCGTGCTGAGGGTGTGCTGGCATCGGCTGCCTGCAGGAGGCGCTGAATGAGGTGCTGCAGGCGTACATCGTGCACGCAATGGAGTCCGGTGCCGGCTGGCTGGTGCCCCAGGTGCCGCCTGTCACGCCCTGCTCTGTCATATGCAAGTGCTGTGTCAGGTCTGGCCGTCCAAGCGGTGAAGCAGTTGACGGGTTCGAATGCATGCAGCAGAATCTGCCACAAAGCCCGACAGCCCCCAAAAAGTTGAGACAGGCAGCCAAGCGCTTCGTTCAAGTGCCGTCAGTGATATTTGCCGCGTGGCTGCAGCTGGCTTGCCACCTGCGTGCGGGGCGGCGGCACCTGACCTACTCCATCTTCGCGGAAGAGCTGACGCGGCGGCCCATCGCTGAGTGCGCCGCGGCATTCGCGGAGGCGGACGCCTGGTTTGGCGCCTGGCAGGGCGGCGACGTGCAGCCCGACGAAATGCTCATCATCGCCGACCAGGTGTGCAACCATGTCTCCCCGCTGACATGATGGTGCATTCAGAATCAGAATGCTCAGAATCAGACATCTACAGCTTTGGAGGCGACCCTGGTTGGCGCCTGGCAGGGCGGCGCTTTGCAGCTCAACAAAGCGCTTGTCTTTGCTGTCGTACTGCGGAAGTGCGCTCTGCCGCCGGCTGCCCTGCTGGCTGTAATTGACCATCTGCAGAGGTGCGACCACCAGCTGCATTGGCGCACATCAAGGGACTTTCCGCAGTGAAGCATAGGCTCTTGCTTATGCGAGTCTGAAGAAATCCTTCACAAGCCCTTTCTGCAGATCGCATTCCATCCACAGGCTGGGGTCTGCCGGGATGCGGCTGCTACCCACACATCTGCCAGCTACACCGGAGCACACCGCGGGACTGGTCACAGGGAAAAGAGAAGTTTACACCTGTCCTGACGCTCTTTCGAACCCTGGTTGCAGATCGCGCGCTCGACGCGGCGGTCCCCCGCGGGCGGCCCGGGCGGCCGCGCCCAGGCGGCGCGCTGGCTGACGTTCGCCAAGGCGCAGGCGCCGGCGGCGGTGGGCCACGCCAATGCGCTGGCCCGAGAGCTGGCGCTCGGCCTCGCCGCCGCGCCGGGGCCCTCCGCCGCCGCCGCCTGGGCCCTGTTGCATGAGGTGCAGAAAGTTTTCTAGTAACATGGCATTACCCATTGCATGCAGGTCCTGAACATAACATGAACGTAGTAGCAAGATGTTATAGCACTCTTGGCAAGCGTGAGACATTAGGCAGTTGTGAGCGTTGTTTTGCGGTCTGCAAGTGCTGCGTTGGCAAATCGCTCAATGATTGCCCAAGCGAGCATCAGCTGCCTGAAGGTTGGCAGTTTGACACAGTGTTCTGTAGATGAATGGCAGCTGTCGAGGCTCGTCCTCGTCTGCATGCACATGCATGACATTTGACATAGGCCAATTGTCGCCTGCAGGTGCTGCCGCCGGGCAAGCCCGGCTCGCTGCTGGCCATGAGCGACACGGATTTGGCCACCCTGGGGCAGCTGCCAGAAGCCGAAGCCACTGCAGAGACCAGGTGAGCTTGACTCTCAATCGCAGCATAGCAAGGAGCACGATACAGTGTGAGTTGCAGTTTACCTCTGACAGGCTTCTGCCCTCAGGTAGGTGGATCCAGAAATACGCCTCGCCTTCAGAGTTTCCGATCAATGTGAATTGGAATAAATCTGTTGCCACATTGCTGCAGGATGTGGGCGGTGGCATTTGAGCACGAACGCCGCTTCCAGGAATGGCAGGCCGCCCACGCAGAGGCTGCTGCTGCCGGTCTGCCACAGGGTGGGCAGGCGAATGCGCTCCGAGAGGAAGGCCAGCAGCTGATGGCGGTGCTGCTGGGTGTACTGCGCAGCGGCACCCTGCAGTCAGCCCTCATGCTGCAACAGGTGAGGTTCGGGCGCTTGAACCAGGACGTGGTCCAGATAATCAACATACTGCGTATGTATCGCTGCTGATTGTAACACCCGATCGCCGTTTGGACACAGTTGCATGCTGCTGCCATGAGCAGCTGCACATGTGCATAGCTGAATTACATCATGAACTCGCACAATGATCATTTGTCTGGGAACACCTTGCCCCAGATGAGTGTTCTCACAGTCGACGACTGCATCTGTATTTGCATCAGCAAGTGCAGCAGGTGCTGATGTGCGAATGCTGCCAGGACGAGAGACCTGGGACCCAACTGGCAGAGTCTGGTGGTCTGCGCTGTACCATCGGCGGCAATGACCACTGTACGCATTATTCCTGCTGCTGCCTGTGTCATTGCCACAGATCATCTTTGCCGTCGCCCCAGGTTGAGGAGTCGCCACCGGAGGTGGTCCTCACCGCCGTGCCGGCGGCGCTCGTGGAGCCCGACAGCGCGGAGGCCGCGGAGGCGCTGCAGTCCGGCGCCGCGTACCCGGCGCTGCAGCCGGGCGACGCGGCGGCTGCTGCGGAGGTGGTGCAGGCGGCGCTGCAGGCGGCCGTCGCGGCCTCGCCGCGAGCTGCGACCGGAGGTGAATGCATTTCTGTCTTCTGGGAATACGTCTTTGGGGTGTCCAGAGAGTGCTGCAAGCGGCCGTCGCGGCCTCGCCGCGAGCTGCCACCGGAGGTGGATACACATTTTGTCTTTTGGGGTTACATCTTCGAGGTGTCCAGAACGCTGCAGACTGCTGATGCAGCTGCTGGCTGCGTCGCCAAGACAGATACGGTTCAATAACATGTAGCATAAGGAATTTGGAATGCTGGGGTGGTGCAGGCAGCGCTGCCAATTGTGACTCTCTCGGCTGCAAAGAAAGCGGCGTCTTCAGAAGCATAAAGGTTTGCATGATCAGTCTCAGCAGTCTGTTGAGCGTGGGGCACACGGTCGCATGGCATGAAGGTTGCACCTGCTGACACCAGATTTCCTCTGCATTGCAGGCGTGCAGGTGTCGGCGAGCGCGCCTACGGGTGAGAGTGACATGGCCGGATTGCTCCAGATCCGCATCGCCGCCGACGATGCTGCCGCTGCAGATGTGGTCGCGGCACTGGCCGCGGGCGTCATCAAAGGCGCCCTGCCTGGAGGTGCGGCATCGCCAGACCCGCATGTGCGAATATTGAATGTTGCTGCATCCAGCTCTTAGCTGCAGGCTACACCAAGCACATCTGGCCCGGAGGTGCGCCAGTCCAAGTTCACAGCCGTTCAGGGTTAGGGTCAAAAATTTATCTTGCCAATTGCCGCTGAGCTCCGCCTGGGCATGTTGCGGGTGTTGTGCACAGGTCTGCGGCTCGAGCAGAGAGCAAAGAGAAACCAGAAGACTCTGATGTGGTCTGGGCCCTTGTGGATGCAAGTTACTGTGTTGTAAATTGGACAAAATGCAACCAATACGATGTGTGCATGGCTGCAGATGCACCAAGTGCGGGGCCGCTGTGGACCATCAATGCTGACGGCAGCGCGTCTGTGGTGGCGGCGACGGTGTGGCGTGTGCTGGCGCCCCGCATCGCTCTGCAGTGCGCCGAGCTGCGGCAGGTTAGCAACTGCTTGTGTAACGTAGATGCGCCAACTGCATTGCTGTGTCAGTATCTGTTACGCACGGTGGCACCCCGCATCACTCTGCAGTGCGTCGAGCTGCGACAGGTCAGCAACTACTCGATCATGTGTCAAGCTGCCAATTGCGCTGCTGTGCGTCTGCATCCTCCATCTCAACCTCTGAAATGGATGCTGGCGCCCCGCATTGCTGTTGCAACGCGCCGGACTGCACCAGGTCAGTCCTTGCCATGCCAGCTGGCAGAGCCGAGGGTGTATCCCAGCAAATTTCATTGGGATGTCTCCCTGGTCCAGCATCTCGACCACAAGCAGATCGGAACAGCCTGCTGCTTGGTTCGGGTGGTTCTCATGGAGCAGTATCTCTGCCATCCAAACCCTATGGTTGCAGGGCGTGGTGGCGTTATTGGGAGGCAGACGCCTGAAGCTGCTGGCAGCACCAAGTGCAGTTGCTGTGAGAAAGTCCTCGCAACTTTGCCTGTGGAACGGTGAAACTTCGTTCGTGCAGGGCATGAAGGTGCTTACTAGGCCGCAGGACATCGGAGCAGAGCCGGTGCCGCTCGCTGCGCTGCCTGTTTGACGCTCACATCATGCTTTAGCATCACCTCCGCTCCAGTCCCTATGAGACATGGAATTCGGAAAATGATGTGCAGGCGGTCGTGGCTCTGGGCGGGCCGGCAGACGCCGGAGCTGAGCTGGCGCTCCTGGCTGCGGGCGCGCCGCCGTCGCCGCCACAGCCGGGCGCAGCGGCTGCAGCCGATGCCGCCGCCGCCGCCGGGGTGGCGGCGCCTGGCCCGAGACTGGCCGCCGCGTTCAGCGCCGCCGAGCTGCGGCAGCTGCTGGACTGGGAGCGCGCGGCGGCGCTGCTGGCGATGCACCATGCTGAGGCTGCCGCACGCACCCAGGCCGCCGGCGCCAACTGATACAGGGTGTCACAGCAGCTGCTGGACTGGGATGGGATTGCTGCGGCACCTGACAGATGGCTACAGGCCTTCTGGGATGATTGGGGCAGCCGTGCTGATGGTGAATTGTGCCAGTGCTTGTGACAGGGCAGCGAGCTTTTCTTCAGTTGCCCCGTGTACACAGTACACGGTGGTGACAAATGTGTACGGCCAGTGTACGGCAGTGATAGTTGTGCTGGTCGAGTCGGTCGCCGGGCAGCACTCTCAGCTTCAAGGCACATTTGGTTCCACAAGCGCTGCAACAGGCAAACAATGCTGAAAAGGAATGCTGCATGCTTCCGTGTTCAACCTGAACACATACGCATACCTGAACGCATGCCTGACGGCTGGTGATCCCCACATACCTGCGCAACTTCTAGCAAATGACAACCAGGATGCTGGCACCCAGCTGGTGCAGCGGATCTGCCGTCAGTCACACAGGCTCCGCCTGATACTCGCGCAGGATTACTGGCACGCTTGTTGGCGGGATCGCGCCTGCAGGGACAAAGAGTACAGTGTCGTGATTTAGTGGTTGCTCTGTGGACAAGTGTGAGCCCATGAGAGAGCTCTACAATCTGCACGCGACAGCAAGCCAGGAGCTCACCGAACTCTGTGATGATGACGCTTGCGTACTCCGCTGGCATTGCGTCATACGACAGGCTCAGCAGCGCTGCCACACAGAAGCCACATGAATCAGCCTTCAACAAGCACCCGTGCTCATAGTTGGGGCATGAAACACTTGACTGATGACATGAGATCCATACGAATGGATGCGCGCATGCTCCCTGTATGCTCCCGGCTGTGAACAGGGATGCGCGCCAATATAGGAAAGCAGGGCGGCACCGCACCCAGGTTGGGCTGTGACTGCCAGTCGGACAGGGTGGTGATGTCGGGCCGCCCCTGCACCTTGACCAGCGCCCCCGGGTCCCCCAGCTCGTTGCTGGTGATCGAGTCCAGCTGCACCTGCGGGTTGCACGGGATTGATCCAGCTGAGAAACTCCAGGCCTGGGCTGTTAACGATGAGACCCACTAGCATGTTGCCACACGCCCGAGGATCCCCAGCTTGCTGATGGATACGAGTCCAGCTGCACCGCCAGGTTGCGACTGGCAGCGCAGATTGGACACTCGCATGTATGATGCCACCATGTCGGCTTTTGCATGACAATGTGCATGCTGGCCCGCGGCTGATTTCTGGCAGCGGTGCTCGCCTGAATCTCGAGGTGGACAGTGCCAAGTCCTCTCAGACTTCATTGGTTGAGTGCCAAGAGCTGAGAGCGTGTGCCTGCCTCAGCGACTTGGCATTGCTGTATTACCTCACCCAGACCGCTGAGAGGAATGTGTATCCTCTCGGCGCGAGCGTCCTTGAGGCAATGAGAGCAACAACGGTGCAAAGATCTGGACGCTCAACTCACAGACAGTGATGGGAGCTGCAGCAACATGCATGTCAGGTCGAGGGGCCCGGTACCTTGGCGACGAACTTGTAGGTCTCGCAGCAGATGATGACGGGCACATTGCTGGCGTCCGCCGCCATGGCCACCGTCGCGGAGCCAATGCGCGACATTACGGTGCCATTGGAGTGCACCGCCGCCGCGCCCAGGAACACCTGCAGCACGATGTGAAGTGGTGCTGTCAAGACACGATGGGGTTTTCTTCGGCCCAGACAATAAACTCATCGTCTTCTGGAGGGTTGCATGCTCTTTGTGCTTCGCGTCCTGCTGGTTATTCCTTTGTATGGGAGGATGCTGATGTCCTGCTAGGATGCTGACAACACGCTGTAGCTGCTCAACACCTCAGGTTCAAGTTTTGCTTGAAAGCAGCAGGACGTACCTTGGACACTTCGGGCATGATGTAGGCAAGGGAGTTGAGGTGGAGGTAGGTGGCAGAGATGCCCGCCTCCAGCAGCCGCCGCAGCATCTCGCGCCCCTCCAGTGCTGGCCGCGAGTCCACCACCACCACCCTGAAGTGCTTCCCCTCCTGCAAAGAGCAAAAACTTGCAACATGAGCGTGGCATGTTGCCCGCAGAACTGCACTGCCAGAGCCAGGTGTGCCGACATTGCATCCTAAACTCAACATTGCTGTCAAGTCCAGATCGCAATTGAGACACGACCCTTGCAATGATAAGAGATTGGCCACTTCTGAATTGCTCACGTATGCTGCCGCCAGCAGCATCGCACCTGCTGCGCCTTGAGCAGAATGTTGAGGATGACCGAGGAGAAGGCGTATGTCAGGATGACATCATCATCTGCCACCTTCACCACCGCATTGCGCACCAGGACATCCCCCGCAAACACAATCTTCTCCTGCGGTCGTGGACAAGGGAACTCTTCGCCCTGGCTTCGGTCGTCTGCTTGAAAATTGAAGCAGAGCCTGCAAACTAAAATGCAAACTACATGAAAATTGGCCAATGTGTACTGTGCGGCACCTGTATGTAGGTGTCAATGATGCGCACGATCACCGCCTTGGCATCGGACTCTGGCACGGTTGGGTCCAGTTTGGACACCTGTCGGGCATCGTAGGTGACTCTTGATGGGATGGGACAACCAAACCCCCTTGTGCAAGGTGATTTGCCAGCCGCACCCAGAGCCAGGATGGGTCTGCTCCTCAGCCGCAGCAAGGAACAGCGGCGACGGTGCACCTGGGTTTTGAGGAACTTGATGGCATTGCCCATGGTTATGGCCAGCGGGCGGCACACCACCAGGAACTGGATGGCGGTGTTCAGCACCGCCGTCAGGTCACGCGACAGCACCTTCCCCTCCGGCGTCCTGTAGTCCTGCGCTTGTGAATGGCTCACGATCACGCCTATCAACAAACACCCTTTGCAAAGCAGGACACATTGAGCTTGTGCACTGTGGTGCACCACCACTCGACGACGTGGCACATGGCTAGCCAGCCACAAGAGTTCCGAGCCTGAGGTCCATCCAGCCAGACGTCCTCAAAGGTGTTGATCCTGTCTACAGGGCGCACCTGCACGAGGCGGCGGAAGGCAGACAGCATGGCGACGCAGCGGGCCGAGGCGCCGCGCACGCTGCCATCGGCGTACTGCAGGCCCAGCTGCAGCACCGCCGGGTGCACGGCCGCCGCCAGCTCGCACTCCGCCAGCACGCCCTCCACCGTCACCCGCTGCATTCATGTGAAGAGCCTGGCTTCAGTCCAGGTACTCATGGATTGCTCATCTGAGTCTCGTCCTCTTGTGCTACTGTCATAGCTGCTTGGAAAGCCTCTGGGTGAATATGCACGACTTCCGATCTGCTTGATTCTCCTCGGCAGCCTGAGTTTAGCATGGGCAGGCAATACAACGCCAAGGACGGACCTTGTACTGCTGCAGGTGGGAGAACAGCTCGGCAGACTGCAGCATGCCAGACTTGGGAGCCTCCCGCCGTTTGCCTTTGGGCTGCGGCTGCTGCCCCTGGTTCGGCTGCTGCTGCGGCGGCGGGGGCCGGCTGCTGCGTGATGATGCCTCATCTGCACCTATGGCAACAGCTCAAACGACAATCATAACGACAGCAACACTGAAGAGGGCGCCACTTCGACCCATTGCATTCCATCTGGCGTTATTTTACTTGAACACAGTATACCAGAACAGCTTGCAAAACGACCAGTTTCCACGATGATCGTTCACCTGGTCGCCGCGCCGGCGCATGTGCAAGCGAGTCGCCAATGGCTGTGGATGACGAGGCGTCGCTGCCGGCCGGCCGGCTGCCGCCTTTGCTACCACCCTGTAGCAAGCAGCGCTTCATACTTTCAGGAGCTCTGTCTCCACAGGCTTTAGAAGCTCATGCTTCATGAACGATGACCAACTCGAAGCACAGCAGGTCCGACAGACGTATGTTATGTGTGACAGAGCTGCTGTTTGCTTTGCCAGGAGCTGTGCATTGCGACTGTGAGGCTGACTCAAGTTGGGTGAGGTTGTGATCAACGTGTGTGTCACCTGCTGCTTCTTTGCAGCTTTGGCAGCTCTGTCAGCTTCCTGCTTCGCGCGACGCTCCGCCTTGGTCAATTGCGACCGCGATTTCTGCCCCTCTTGCTGCTGTGGCTGCTGCTGCTGCTGCTGCTGCTGCTGCTGCTGCTGCTGCTGCTGCTGCGGCTGGCTCTGCTGCTGACGGCCCTCGCGGGCCCCTGCAGCCGCTGCTGCTTTTGAGTCAAATGTCACCAATGTTGGCTGGGCACAGCAAACCAGGCGATGCATGTATATCTCAGCAACGGGTGGCGGGCTGCCTCTTACATCAAACCCTCGAACAGTGCAGGACGCACCTGTGCTGGGTGCAGCATCGACTGAGGCTGCTGCAGCTGGCTGCGCTGCGCCAGCCTCGCCGGCAGCGGCGCCGGCCTGCGCGTGGTGGTCGCTGCTGCGCCGGTGCTCGCCGCTGGAGCGGTGCTCGCCGCTGCTGCGCTGGTGGTCGGCCGCGGCGCTGCCGCCGTCTGGCGTGGCGGGCCAGGTCCCGGTGGCAGCCCCAGGATCTGTGACACAGTCGCATGCCAATCCAGTCAGGGCCTGTGACCGGGATCTCACGGGATTGGGGACGGCAGTGTGCTGGACAGGTGAAAGTGGATGATGCCTGTGGAGCACAAACTGACTGGTGTGCCATGCACTTCTTCAGATGCACATCCCAGTCAGCAGTGGCAAAACCCTGAGTGCGCAGGACTCTGTTCCACCTGCAGTGGCACTGCGCAGCTGCACGATGCCAGGCGGCGAGCGCGGCGGCGCCATGGGCGACTGACCACCTGTCGGCGTGGTCGGCGGCGTCGACCGCCGCGCTCCCGCCGGCAGCGGGCTCGCGCTTACCGGCGGCAAGGACGCGCGGCGCTGCGGTGGCCGCACCTCCGCATGGCCTGTCGAAAGACGAAAGTCTTCTTCGGGATGCCCAGGCTTGGGTCAGCTCTCTATGACTCGGTCCCGAGGCCGGTCTACTGGCTTCAGCACCAAGCTGGGATCGTTTGCTTCCACTGCAGTATGGATTGGAGAGATTGCCACATCTCAGTGCGCCATTCGCAACATTCCTGGACAAACCTGCGCCGTCGTGATTCGTGAAGGGCGTGTGCGTCGCTGCGGCTGTGACGGCAGCAGGCGACGTGTCCGCGCGGTGCAGGAGCTCGGCGGAGTCCACGGCCGCCAGCATCGGCTCGCGCACCGGCGACATCACGGCAGCAGCACTGCCACCCCGCAGCAGCCGCGCAGCACTGTCCTCTCTGCATAACGGATGGAGGCACACTGACAGTCAACACGGCAACTTTGTGAAGAGCAGCATCAAGCAAAGTTCGACGACATTGTCGGCGCAGACCTCGTGAGCCTGTCAACAGCAGTGTGTACCTGCCCCGCTGTGTGGTTTCGTGGTTGTTGAAGCCGGAATTCTGCAGAGCAGATCGACAGATTTCTCACGAGGGACTTCTCATGCTATGCTGTCGACACTTCTCATGCAATGCTGTCGTATCGTGCATGCAGCATGCCCATCAACGTGTGGAGCAGCACGATGCAGCGCTCACATCCACGCTGGCTCGCTGCGGGCTGCGCTGGCCGTGACCTGCATGCGCATCCGCCAGGTGGGAGTCGGGCAGCGCCGCGGCCGCTGCGTCCACCGGCAGCGACGTGGTACGCAACCCCTCGGCCGCTGTGGTCTGCAGACATGATGTCACGTGGGTGACAGATGCATGCCTTACGGCGGAGCATCGCAGGCAGTGCATGCATGATGGTTCACTTACAGGATAGCATGCATGGCGCATTGCAAAATGCCATGCATATGTGCGGTGCTGCAGTCGCAGTAGGACCTGGAATGTCGGTGGAATGATGACTGGCGACGGCGAGCCCGCAGCCACCTTGGCGCCGGCCTGCAGGTGCTGCTCCGCCAGGGTCGCCTCCTGTGCCGGCGATGGCGGCACGCCCTCGACATGGAAGCCGACCTGCAGGATGCCAACATGCCATGTGAATGCGTCAGTGCTCAACTGACGGAAGCTGTGCTATTCCATGTGCACATTTACGCATGCATGCGCCAAGTTGCAGGCGCAGAGTTCATTGCGGGGCTTGCCTGCCGCGTGACCGGCATTTGGGCGCTGCTGCGACGCAGGTTCGGCGGCCCATCTGAGGTGCTTGTACGCCGGGCGGCCCTGCCCTGCTCATCGCCACCCGGCATGGCTGCAGCTTTTGCAGGATTGCAGCTGGTTCAGGATCGCCGCGGAAGTACCGCCAGCGTGCCCGCCACGAGCACGTCGCGTATGATCTGAGATGATAACACTGTTATGGTGCTCGGTGGCGATGCAGTGCGACTTGCTGCTTCAAGATGTCTCAAGACAAGCGTAGAATTGGTCCCTCAGGCGTCGTACACCATCTGCTGCACAGTTGACGATGCGCCACTTGTTACACAGCTTGCAGTCCAATCCTGGAGCTATGATCAGCTGCGACACGTTGCTAGGTGGACGAGCGATCACAAACAAACAACTGCTCCTCTGGATTGCCTGAGCTCGGCGCGCCTGGCTTGCTGCTTCACGGCTTGGTAGCCCCAGCAGTTCTGCAAGATCATATGCGAGACTCATCTGGTGGTGTCGAGCACATGATTTAAAAGTCTTGAGCGAGCGCAGACACTTTTGCCGCATGGCTGCGGCAAAGCAGCCGGGAGCGGCATGGAAGGTGCTGGCCGTCTTCTGCGGGTCAAGCGAGGACACTGGGTGCGGCGCGGTGCAGGAGTTCGCGGACCTGCCTCGCGCCGAGGCTGAGGTGGGTGATGAAGTTGACACCTGCAGCTGCCACCGCTCAAATTGCTAGCGGATGTGACCCGTGGCATCCTTCTACAGCCTTTGCGGAAGCTGCCATGCTTCAAGTGTGAGCAATGCCTCGCAGGTGCACGTCCTGCGCTTCCCCAGCCTGCAGGAGCTGACGCAGACCATCCAGAAGCGCAGACCGAACCTGCTGTACCTGTCCTCCGGCATTGTCATCACGGGTTATGGCAGCGCCGTCAATGACATCACCCTGAAGCCGCTCGAGTTCAAGGCCGAGGATGGTACGGTTTCAGCAGCTGCTCGTATCAGTCTCAGCTGCAGACTCGCACACCGCATTCGGGCTGACAGGGGCGGCCAGACATCAGGCACGGGGTGCAACTCTACAGTGGGGTCCAATTACACCTGTGCAGGAGAGAGCAAACCGGCAGAGGTCCAGCAGATCGTGGATGCAATTGGCGATGCGGAGCTGGACACGGTGTACTTCGACGCAATGTTCCCAGCCAAGCAGGGTGCGCATTGCCGTGTAGACAAATCAAGATGCATATCCTCAGCCGTATCCAACACATGTCAAGTTCCCAAGAGTTGTAGCCATGGCCGATTTCTTGACCACGAGCACCTGCAGCACCAC
Organism: Tetratostichococcus sp. P1; assembly: GCA_036584455.1. Lineage (NCBI taxonomy): Eukaryota > Viridiplantae > Chlorophyta > Trebouxiophyceae > Prasiolales > Stichococcaceae > Tetratostichococcus > Tetratostichococcus sp. P1. The sequence goes on from BTPI01000011.1 coordinate 907,724, forward strand.
TGCATGCTCCAAAGAAGCATGATGATTTCTGCCCTGTGGAGCTCCTGTCATATTTGCCTGACGTGCAGCGGAGCAACTCCGGGCAGCAGCGGTGCACAACGTGGTGCACTGGGACGACCAGCAGGCGGCGCCAGCAATCATAGCGGCCTTCGCCGGCAAGGCATTTTTTGCCGCTCTGCGCAACCCCACCGTCAGCACCACTGAGGTCCGTATGATGACTTTCATCATGGCTCGTGTGCTTGGATATGGTCTCTTTCCACTCAACAACAGCTGCTTCAGCATGAATTGGCACCCCTATGTCTAGTTTGCTGATCCGCAGGCCTTTCAGATAGCGGTGCACTCCACCAACGTGCACTGCCTGGGCGAGAAGAATGGGCGGCATCAGGCCCCCATCTTGCCGCTGCTGCTGTCTGCGGAGCCTGCAGAGCTGCCCGACAACACCAGCATCCCGCCACCCAAGGTGCCGCAGGTGAGTGTGACCCGAAGTCTCTCACCCTTGCAGTGGTCTGAGGTGATCGGGCATGCAGTACGTGCGGCAGTAGGGTTTACACTGATCCGCAGATATTCCACGCTTCTCAACGAGCAGCCGCACGAACAAGTTTGGCTACCAGCTTGTTTGCGCTGCAGATGGATTTGTCGCGGGGCGTGCTGGCGGCAGTGCCGGGGTGGGCGCATGTGCGGCTGCTGGCGCCGCACGCTGACCTGCGCCTCCTGGTGTGCGGCCACTCCACACTGGTGGACTCCCACCGCCTCAGGTGCATCTCCAACAGCGTGTTGCCTGATCGTATGCAGACGCCCATCTGGGTGTGCGCGACACCCGCGCCTCCTGGTGTGCGGCTACTCCACTCTGGTCAACACCACATCAGGGATTCTGCAGTCAGCGATGTCTGTGAAAGGTGACAAAGCAGGCACAATGAGGCCTTGCAGTGACCCCAGCGCAACTCGAGGCCTGTGAGAGGCACGGTGGACGTGCTGGCCAGCGCTGTATACGAAATGTGGATCAGAAGGTAGGAAATTGAGGTGCTGATCTCCTGTTGATTCACTGCTGCAGCTACCTGGGTGAGGCGCTGCGGGCGCTGCTGGTGATTGAGGCCCGCACAGCACGGGTCATTGCCATGCACGCGCCGGACAAGCGGCCCGCGTTCCTGCCGGCCGGCTGCGACGCCGTCAAGGCGTCCATCAAGACGGCTTCGGGTGCTCGCATCTCCGTCATCCTAGGCGCCCCATCAGATGGTAAAATTGGCCTATAGCATGTGATGGGGATCCGCGGGAGTGAAAGCACTTGGTCATGCGTATGTGGTTCTGCACATAGCACACCCTCCAGCACTTTTCGGCATGCCACACCCTGCGATGCACTGCACCCTCCTGCACTGGCTGACATGATATGGCAGGGGGATGTTGCTGAAATGTACCTCCATCTTGTTGGCTGCAGTGCTGGCAGAGCAGGCGCTTGTGGAGCATGCGCTGCGGCACACGCTGGTGGCAGATGCGCTGGCCCTGCAGGTGCCCCATCGCATGCTCATCCAGACCACCAAGGGCCACCCTGCTGATGCATCCGCTCGTCATCTGCAGACCAGCACTGCCCATCAGGTTGGAAGTGCAGCCCTGCAGGCACGCACGGGTCCTGACACTTCAACATCCATTGCGAGAAATTCTTGTGTTGTCTGCTTGCTGCAGGTAAAGCTTCCGCCGGAGGGGGTGCCGGCGGCTCTGGCCCGCACCTCGGCAGCCGTGGCCGGCGGCACGCCCGTGGTCGAGACGCTGGTGTCCAGCTCACTGTGGGCTGTGTCCGTGCTGAAGGCACTGTCACAGGTGCGCACATCTGCGCAGGTGTCACAAATGTGGCTGACGCAGCGCTGTGCTTGGTCCGGGTAGCAAACTTGCTTGCGGGTGCATTTCCACTGCAGCACTGAGACAGGTGGCTGTAAGTTCGCCTGGATATCTGCAGCACCTTGAGTCCAATGGCGACAGGGCAGTGGCTGACCGCAGGACGCCAGCTTCAGGGGGCTAGTGCCGCTGGGCGTGGCTGCAGTGGGCGGCGCCTCAGTCGCGGCTTACAATGAGCAGGTGAGCGTGCAATCCACATGATTGCATGCTGCCGCATAGAGTCTGCTTGCTGGCAAAAACGCATCAACTCTTTCTGTCATGCAGCTGCCAGGCCACTGTGGCGTAACCTTTCGCATATCCATTAACGAGATGCTGATGCGCTGCATTGCAGGACTGTGCGCTGTTTGCCGCTGTGATTGAGGCGCACCTGGTCACCTCGCGCGCGCCGGTGGTGCTTCCGCTGGTGCGCTCTCTCGGCATCACATGCACTAACAGCCTGACTTGGCGCTGTCCCACTGCTGCAGCAGCATGACTGGACGCTGACAGATCAGTTGCACCTCGTGTGGTTCCAGGCGCATCAAGTCAGCATCCTGGTGCCACATAGGCCCCAAACGCCACACAGGCTCCTTATGCCACGGGTGCGCATTGACAGAAGATCACATGACATTTCAGGTGCCGCCAGCAGCCGGCGCGGGTACTCTGGCCAATGGCGCCCCGCTGCCGGGTCCCGCCAGCCTGTCGGCCGGCCCTGCGCCGGTGCGGCCATTCGCCCCTGTCGCGCTCAGGGACGGCGCCAATGGCGCAACTGCGTCAGGGGATGCGACAACAGCGCCAGCGCCGTTCGCAGGTACATAAATCGATACATGCAGACCAACAGCCAGTTGTAGCATACAATCCAAACAGTCCATTGCTGAGCCAGGAGCACCCATTGGTAGCACTACAGGACCTGCAAATTATGCCTGTTGCATGTGTTGACAGTTCACACGAGTCACAGAGGCGTGATGTCGAAAGTTTCGGCCACAGAGTGGCAAGCGCCGCCGGGAGAGGAGAAGCCAGCGGGCATTGTGGACTGGAGCGCGGTGGCGCCAGCTGGCGCCTCAACCCGCGGCAGCCCCAGCCCAGCAGAACCAGGTGCAGCCGAATTGCTATTTACCATGTGTGTACACTCTGTGGCCCTCTTGGTGCCTGGCAGTGCCGTGATGTCCTCCTACTGGATGCCCTCATACTGGACACCACACTGTCCAGCACTGCCTGGGCTGCATGCTGAATGTGCATGCGTCAAAGTCAGAGATGCGTCTGAGGTATGCCACACCTGCCCGTGATCCTGCACCCCCCTTGCAAATTCGAAACCATCACCCTTTACAAGATGCACACACTACACAATCTGCGTTTGGGTGGTTGCAGGCGGCGGCAAGGCGGCGGCGCCGCTGCGGACCAGCAGCAAGCAGCCGCGCCTGTCATCGCGGCCGCCCCTCAGCCACTGCACCGAATCCGAGTTCCTGGACGACGTGTGCACCTACCTGGGCGAGCGCAAAGGTGTGGACCACGTCCTTTGCAGCACCACAAAAGAGCATGCGCGACCTGGAGTGGAATTGTGAGCTTTGCCACGTATGCACCATGCCCAACGCTGTGCAGCGTGGAACGTGCAATGCACCCCAGGTCCTCTGTAAAAGTGCTGGAGTGACATCTTTGTTTGGGACAGGCAAGCGCATGAACCGCGACACCTTCCCAGAGGCGGTGCTCAATGGGCAGCAGCTGGACCTGTATGCCCTGTACCGAGAGGTCGTCACCCGCGGCGGCTTCAAGTGAGCATCTCTTGCAGCCTGATAGCCTTCAAACTGCATCACACTTCCTCGCCTTGAGTTCCTGGCACATTGACATGCAGGCTGCCGGCAGACGCTGATACATTGATGCATTGCAATGCGTGCATTGCTATGTGCATCGCAGTAAGTCGCACATCATACTTCTCACCTGTCGATTCTTGTGCTGTGCAGGTTGGGCAATGGCATCAACTGGAAGTCTCAGGTGTTCACACAGATGCGCAACTGGACGCCTGTCAACAACATGACTGGCGTCGGCAACGCCCTCAAGCGTCACTACCAGGTGCTTCCAATGACACCTGCATTACACGTAGCCTCGGGCATACCCTCAGACCATCCCTGCATACTCTGTGGCATCAACCGAGCATTTGCAGAGCTGTGAGATCCAGCACAGGCACTCAGCCAGTATGATCCGTGTGAGGGCAGCCGCTTGTGAAGCTCACAGCTCCAGCTGTGAACTGCATTGCAGCAATGGCTGCTGGACTACGAGAACGACCACCCAGAAGACGTGACGGGGGACACCTGCGCCCTGTGCGGCGGCGCTGAGGAAACCGCTACCGATTGGATCTCCTGCGACTCCTGCGGCTCCTGGGTAAGTGTCACCCCTGGCGCTGCAGATCCACAATGTAAAACAAATTCTATATAAATGAGGAATTATATGTTACCTGTCATGCAAAGCCTGGGTGGGGCAGCTGTCCCAGAGCAGGCCATCGCCATCTGCTCTGTGCACACCTGGCAGCTTTGCATCTTTGCGAGGCACGCTCGTGACACTCTGTTGTGAGGGGTTTTAATGTTGATCAGGTGCGCAATCTTGACATGAGTAGGCAAAGGCAGGAAGCTGAGCTGTGTTTAGGGAGCATGCCCCGAAAAGCACAAGCTGATCAAGCCTTCAAGGCTCAAATGTAGGTGCACTTCTCGTGCGACGACCGAGCAAAGTCGGGGGAGCTGGGCACATTCAGGGAGTACGCCACAGGCGAGACCGCGCGCACCTACATCTGTACGCAGTGCGACAGCGCCAAGCGGCAGCGCACCATTTGATGTGTCAGCATGCAGCTGACAGCCGAAGGCCTCATTGAATGAAGCAGCATCACCTGCTGGAAGTTGAGTGGTGGTGCTTTCTGATGCATCACCGTTGCAAGGCGATGAGTGTGCACATCAGCAAATTTGTACGAACAAAAGCGCATGATTGAGACCATTGTGTCAGTGCTTGAAGTTCAGGAACACGAGGATCAATTCAATTGAGGAACCCAAACCATGAAAATTCACCCTGTCTACCCCTGATCATTTGCATGATTGAGTATTTCAAAGCTGTCTACTCAGTTCAAATGAATGATGCTTGCATGCGGCCCCGCTCACACAAAAGTTCCTGTCACTGATCAGCATCTGCGCCTTCGGCTGCTGCGCCTCAGAATCTGATCATTGACGAGCAGAACCAGTCCCACGCATAGCCAGACTCTTCAGTCTGCCAACCAGGCAACCTGTTGCTGTTGACATGGTCTGGCCAACGTCAGCGCATTTCATGTGCGCATGAAATGTGACCTCTGCGTATGCAGTGTGGCTGCCTCCGGCAACTCTCTCGCCGCTCACTCGCCGAACAGATCCTCCTGCCAGAACGTCTGCCAGCCGTCGGCATCGAAGCCGTAGGCCAGGCCCACATTCTTCCGTAGCCGACACCTTCTGAGGTCCTGCGGAGAGCGCGCGCACATTGTCCCGTCAACGACTCGTGCACATTGCTTTCCTGCAGATGGCAGGTCTGCACACCTGCACATGTGTGCATAGCAGCAACCCAACCAGTGAACCATGCAATCAGCAAATTGTCAATGCGTTCATGTGTGAGCAGGTGTTGGCGTCGCACCTTGTTGTAGTGGAACGCTGTGCACTCGTCATTGACGCCGCAGGCACGGGCACACGCCTTTGGCCCGCGGTGCAGCTGCAGGTCACATGATGCACATTCATCATATAAGGACTGTAGGCCAATGGTGCTCTGTGAGGATGTGCGGACCCATGCTGTGAGCACAGGATGCAAGCTGATCTTCAATCACCATTGTATGATCGAGTGGGGGGATGTAGTTTAGGGTGTCGCATGTAGTGTGAAAGTGCATTTGGTGGCTCCCCCACAGCATGAGCGGTGACGCACGTTGGTGAGGTCGGGGAGGCCCTTGATGGCGTCGCCCTCGTCCACAGCCGCCATGTCGTTGCCGTAGGACACGTAGTTCCACAGGTTGGTGTCATCGCTACCGGCACCTGTCCAGAGAAGAGCAAACGTGTCCGGGCACGTGAGGACACACAGGACCGTGCTGCTGGCAGTGCTCAACACATTGGATGCCCATGCCGACACCACCATTGCACACCAACGGCTGCAAGTTCCGCCAGCAGTTCCGCCAGCATGCACTGGGTTGTCATGTCAGGTGTTGAGGCGGCCAGACGAGTTGGGTCTGCACTGAAGTGATCTGCTCCAAAAAAAGCGTTGATTGCAATTCAATCAAGCGCCCAATGGCCCTGTACATCACAACACGCACCGCGCAGCCGCCGGGTGTGGGCTCCCACGATGTTGGCCTGCACGGTCACATTGCCCGTCATCGCGGACGCCGTGGGCCGCGAGATACCCATGCCCGCCAGCTGCGCCGCGCCGGTGGCTGCACACAGGCGCCAAGCTCACACTTAGTACACTTAGGAGGTTGCACAGCTTGCAGTGTACGTGGGCAAGTTGGGCAAGCCACACATGGTAAATCAGACTTGCAGGAGGTGTGCAAAGCATACGAGATGGCGTACGACATGGCTCGTAGTGCCCATGGCAAGGTGAAGCAGCAGAATACAGCATGCATGGAAACGGCACTGTCTCAAGTCACGTGCCACCTGCAATCAGATCATGCTAGCGCAAGCTCCAGCCGACCTCAGCGCTGGAGGGACGCTCACCTGGCTTGCAATTGGCAACGGTCGTCTTGTCCACAGACAGCTTCTTGCCCAGCGGCTCGATGATGTCGGTCCAGGTGGAGTCCTTGATGTTGATCCAGTTCTTGTCGGTGTTGTTGTGGTATGGGCTCACGCCGTACTTCCACATGATGATGCCTGCCACAGCGCCATTGGACCTCTCAGAGCAATTTCAGACGCTGCGAGAAGTGTACCTGGCAGACTGCCTGTGGACGGTCCTACGTGTGCTTGCATGGCGCCCAGATGCTCAGGTGCCAGTCAGAGCCAGTGAACGATTGGACAAGCACAGCTGTGACCATAAAGCACCGCAGCCCTGGACGCTGCGCAGCCTGAATCCTGGAAAGCAGTGGAGTATGGTGCGCGGAGGCACACCGTGGATGGCGCCGCCTGCCTTGATGCTGCCGTCGACGATGTCGAACACGTCCTGGAACCAGGGGTCGCGGATGCGCGCGATGTCAGAGTCGCTGGTGGCCGGCCGGGGCACGTACTTGCCGAATTCCTCTACCACGAAAGGCTTGCCATACTGCTGCGCCTGTGTGGAGCGTGCCGCCAGCCACTTCCTGCACAACACATGCTGTATGTTCTACATGGCGGATATATACAACATATATGGAACGGATGCACCATGAGGGGCTCAGTCCCAGGCCTGGGAAGCATGCGCACTGTTGAACCGACACCGCTGCTGCAAGTTGCAGGTTTGCAGCATACGAGGCAGGACGCACTGGACGAAGGTGAACTCGGAGGGGTCGGCGGGGGCTGCCCCAGACGACGAGTCAGCCTCATATGGCGGCGGAAGCGCCTGCAGTGCAGCATGACAGACGGAGTCAAGCTATTTGGTCAACTGCACCCGCATCTGATGCAGCCCAGCAACGCTGCAGCATAGCACAAGACACACAAGATGGACATCCGACACTCCTACAGACCTGACTCCAACGCGATGCAACCTGAACCAGCCTAATGACTAAGCCAGCTATGACACAACAGGAAAGAGATCGAAAACATCGCACTTACCGGCGCCACAGCCCAGTCGTCCACCCACATGTGCGTGGAGCAGTAGTCGATGCCGCGGGTGCCCTGGAGGCTGAACGAGTCGCCAGTGATGGGCGACCAGGTGCCTGCAGAGGGACAAACACCATCTCCACATCCAGTTTGAACCCCAACCGAGACCACATACGTTTGCACAAATCACAATGTTCTGCTCCAGCCACACCCAGCTGCAGTCCCTTTGCCAAGATTCCCAGGACCAAGCTGCTGCACACCCTCCTAACAGTTCACAGCACACCACCCAGAAGCCGCCGGCCAGCACCTGGGTTGGTGTCAATGAGCGCGTTGGAGTCGGCGTCATTGATGAAGGTGGCAAAGCCCTCATCGCCCACGCCCAGCAGCTGGTTTGGCGCGATGCTCTTCACAAAGCCAGCCATCTCCTTCACCCAGGCCTGTGCCGCAGCATCATGAGCTGCCAGTCAGCCAAGGTGCTGGTCGGTCAAGCGCCATACAAACCGGCAATGCTGCCACAGCCTGGTCTTGCGGCGCCAGTTTGCACCGGGCGCGCTGCAGCTGTGTCTGGCAAGCTGAACCGGCAGCACATGCAAGTCATTGACCTCGTACCTGAACATTGGTGAAACAGGTGTTGATGTTTGCGCAGTCCGTGTTGGGATCGCCGCCGGGCGCGGCGTAGCCGGTGGACGCATCGACAACAGTCGGTGCGCAATTGCAGCGCGGCTCGTTGATCAGGTTGTAGCCCAGAATCGTGGGGTCCGCCTGGCACAATACGACTTTCATGTGAGCACTTCGAATTCGACTAAGCAATTTAGTCAACTGCAAGTCCATGGCATTCAAAATCTTCCCGCCGCCATGACTTCAAGCACACCAGGCGGCGAGCTTCCCACTGCATGCATGCGGACACTACATCATGTACAATGGCAATCACACATGACGATTGGGAGCTGTTGCACCCAAATGATGTGCACCTTGTACTGCAAGCCAGTGTACTTGTTGACGTGGTTCAGGATGAAGCTGACGTGGTTCTTGTAGTAGTTCTTGACCAGCTCATTGGAGTAGAAGTCGTCCGGGGTGAGCGCCTGGCCAGTTGCATTCCCCGCAGCCCAAATCAGCTGCAGCACACCACGCACGCAGGTTCACCCACGGCATCTGAGAATATGCCTTTTGCACAGGCTCTCATAACTACGCCAATAGCACATTGCAGCATGTGTCGTGGCTTCATAGGTGTGCATGTCGCCGCAGCAGAACGTACTCCTAATTTGGAGTCCACAGGCGACCAATTGTCGACGAAGGAGATGATGATCTTGATGCCGTGTGCACGCGCCCACCCAATGATCTTATCCAGACCGTCCACTGCATCCCAATTGTACTTGCCTGCACATCGTCACCAGCAAAGTCAGGACAAGGGCTGCCTGCCAGCATCACATGTCAGCCAAAAAAATGGCAGTTTTAATTTTATTATACAATGCCGGCAGGGTTTGGCACTCATGCATCTCGACGTAGCGTCACGCACCGTTGGGCCAAGTCGTCCCGTCGGCGCCGGCAGTGCCCGGCGTCTTGATCATTTTGAAATCTGTTGTCACGCCGGCACCAAAGAATCGTGCGACAGTCACGCCGCTCGCCTGCAGCTGCTTGATCGCCCACAGGACTGGATTGATCTTCGTCCCATTGACATCCAGATATGTCTCGCTGGGAAGGTCATTGCCGGGCGTGGACAGCGGGTACTGGTTTGCTGCAATCTGGATCCAGCGCCACCTGTGTGGGCGGCATGCGCAGGCGGTCAGGGGTGAACAGAGGGAGTTCTGCCAACCTGTTGTCAGGCATGCAGGCATGAACATCACCCAACCCCGTGACGTTCCAGCGTCCAGATGGCAACACATACAAGCTGCTCACCCGTTGGCGCCCACAAAATTGAACTCGCGGCACTCCTGGTCTACAAATTTGCCGTCCTGCATCCTGATGAAGCCGCGGTGGACCGGCTTCGCATCTATCTTTGACACAGCCAGCGCGGCAGCCAGCATGCACGCTACCAAAGCTGCTCCGCGGCCTTGCGAGAACGCCATTTTGGCCTGCAGCTCACAGAAGCACACCAGCAACTGAGTGCAGAAGCAGGAGTGCATAGCACCAGCGGGCACCAATGATGGTACAATCTAGCTATCAGTATCGCCCAGCTGAGCAGCCGCAGCGCGTCTTCGCCAAAGCTGGCAAACGAAGCGGCACATGCATCTGCGGTTTGCAGCATAGTGCACAGCCCAAACTGGAATGGCCACGGTGGTGTCAACTGCATTTCGACTTCTAACACGATAGCAATGCCGCAAACACGCACCGCGGGACGCCCTCTGCTGCTATTGACTGCCTGCCGCTCAAACTCTATACTCTCAAGATCTACAAGCCTGCTACGAACCCCTGACGCCGCCTCGCTGCCGTCGCCGACACCGAGCAGCAGACGCTGACTGAAAGGATGTCCAATCACTGGCACTACCTGGCGAGTGCGGCTACGCGTTCGTCTCAGCAGAGCTGAGAGACTAGCTGTCGGCCTCTCGCGGTCGGCCTTGAGGGTTTAGCGTTACTAATGAGTTTACATAACTGCCAGGTGTGTAATTTTTGTCGGGCGAGGGCGGAGTCTCGAGATCTTGCTGAAGCTCAGCCTGTTCGAGCGTGACGCAGCCCGCAGCCAATCGCCTGAGAACGCATCTGTGTTCCGACGCTCCAGATGTGCACCATTTTTGGTGCATGCTGTCTTGCGATCCGGTCGAGCACTGGTCACTCGGCTGACTGAAGCTCGACAAGGTCTTGAGGTGCAGCTGACATTGATGCAGCACAGCAACCAAATGAGCACATGTATGCTATTTCGGCTATCTATTTCTCGATATATCAGCATTCCCTGCACGTTCTGAAGCTGCGAGGCAGTCCGAACCCAGATGTGTGCTTCCGCAGCATGCATGGGTGTGCTGGCATCGTCATGACCAGCCTCTTTGCAGCTGGCTTAGAATGTTCCGCATGCTATGATTGCGCTCGTGCAATAAGGTTCTCTCGGGCTGTGCTCCTGCCGATGTTTGTTCTGGGAGTGCCACTCATTGGTGGTAGCAATTGTGGCACCAGTAGTAAAACGCCCAGCCCAGGGAACCTCCGAGGATAACAAATGGTTGCCGTAGACAGCGCTACAGCGCGGACAACATCCGGACAAGACGCAGATGACAGCGCCGCCAGGCTGGCCACATGGAAGGCACAGCGGCAGCAGGCGCTGGGCCACACATTGCGCAGCCTGATTTTACGACTGCGTGGTCCTGCAACACCTGAGACCCAGGTACACGATTTGAGGGACACACTTCTGACAGGCGTGTTGCTGTTGTGGATGCAACTAGTTTGCGCACAGCATGGTCTGCTGCGACACTCTCTCCCAGATACAGGGCCAGCCGAATGCCTCGGTGTCGTATCTGCGGCAATCAGCAAGCCAGCAGCTTAGCACGGCGCCAGGCACGCTTCTGCTGCCGCATGTGACTTTCAGGCCGCCAGGCTTGGTGGACATTGGTGGAGAACAGGCGGGAGCTGGCGCGGAGAAGATACTGTCCGAGGTGCTGAACCCCGGCACACATGACATCGTCTGCCTTGTCGATACATCAATACGTGACACACCCTCTGCACCACGGCGAAGACCTCAAGACCTGCGTGTTCACCACTTCAATTGGACGCTGCCAGCGTGCAGGAGGTGCCAGCTGTGTTGTTTGGTGCGTTGGATGAGGCCACCCAGAAGGAGTACCTGCTGCTCCCGGCCGAGCGGGCCAGCATCATTGCGGAAAACAGCGGCACGGTGTTCAGCGCCGCTGGCGCGGCAGCTCTGGCGGATCGCCTGAGCGACCGCAGCTTCGCAGTGCTGCACTACACACTGGCTGCTGATGGCAGCCTGCAGCCATGCAAGGCGGTGACATCATGTGCACCAGCTGACACGGCTGTACGCGCAGAGCAGCAGCCTGCCACCGCCGACGCAGATGAGTGCGTCATGCTGTGCTGACAATGACTAGTGTAAGGTATGCTTCCTTCAAATCCTGCCTCTGATTCACACGCGGCTTACGCATCCGCGGCCTCCTCACTTCATTTTGCTTCCGCAGTGACACATTTATGGCTGCCAGCACAGTGCAGCTGGGCATCAGCTGCAAGAAGGGTGTTGGCGGTACATACCCGGCGCGCTGTGCTGCCCGGAGGCTGCAGCGCTCAGGTCAGCAGTGTCCTGCTTGATACACCCTGATAATGACGCCTGGGTGCTTCTTGGTCGCAACGCAGTGCACCAGCAGTCTCTGACTGGAGCTCCACACTGACTGAGTGCATATCACGCAGGCGTACTGCCAGGACTGCTTCTTGAAGAGCCACCTACAGCAGGCAAGGTTGCAGTGCAGCTCGATGTGCACGGCTGGTTGTGCGGGTGTGGAACACCTTCTCACTTTGAGGCATGGCAGACCCACACACTCCTGGCGATCGGTGCAGGAGATGTCATGTGCAGCAGATACAAGGGCGAAGCTGATGGCACGGCACGGGAGGTGCATGGCTGCCTGGACAGTATGCTTGCAGAAGTCGAACGGCGAATGACGCCGCCGAGGGCAAAGGCAGCAGGCGCAGCGTCAGGAGACGCACATGCTGCGATGAACTCAATGGCAGCTGACAGAGCTATGGAGGCAGACGCGCCGGCGGATATGGATGAGGCTCCTGCACTAGCAACTGCAGGGTGTGAGACTCGAACCTTGCTAATCTGTGGATGTTTCTGGTACCTGCCACAAAGCTGGCTGACTGCAACTGGCATGCACTGTATGCACAGGTGGCCTGTCAAACAAGCTTGCATCAGCTTGAAGGTTTGCGTTCGATGGACATTGCAGCACTGAAAACAGCGGAGACAGCTCAGCTCCACTATGTCGGGCAGCAGCCGAGCAACCCGCAGCAGAAGGCCACCCGCGCCTGAAGCTGTACACACGGTCCTGCCGGCTGGAGCTGTATGTGCAGACAGACGTGTGGGAGGCGCTGCGAAGGTGCTGTCCAGCATGCACACCTGCACATCTTGTCAGGCGCAAATGTGCACAGCAAGAAGCATGCCTTGTCGGATCATGGTGTTACAAACCCTCGTCATCACAGCCTTGTCCCATGATTGGGTGACGAGCTATGTTGTGATTGCTTGTTGAATGGGCATCATGTCTGATGATCGTGATTGTTGGCTGCAGCACTCACCGCAATGCACTGTACACCATCGTGCGTATTCTGGAGCTGCGCCTCGCAGCACTGTTTGCGGCCCACAGCCGTGCGCAGCTGCTGGGCTTCTGCGAGCGGCTGGAGGCTGCAATGGATGCGGAGCCACCATGCAGCTCGCGGCCGGGCAGCAGCCAGACTGGGGCTGTCACTCCACTGCCGGAAGCCTTGGCGGTACCAGCAGTGGCAGTGTCAGCAGTGGCGCAGCCGGCAGCACCGCCGATTCCGCAGCTGCGGCCGGCACCGTCAAGCAATGCTGTGTGGGGTCCGCAGACGCCCCGCAGAGGTGGCTCTGACACCCGCAGCGCAGTGCAGGCAACAGCAGCTCAGGCGGCGGACAGCACGCCTACAGCATCTGCCACCGCTACGGAGCCAGCAATGCCAGAGCCTTCCATTCCAACCGGTCACAAAAGCAGCACAGTGCAACCAGTGCAGGCTGCTGAGCCGCAGACAGCGCAACAGGACGAGCCGCCAGCGCCGTGGACGCCGCAGAAGGTGGCATCTGTGCGGCCAGCAGCCGCACCGTCGCCGCGCACTCCGCTTTGCCAGTCGGGCAGCCAGCTGGAACCAACGCCGCCGTGCACACCTTGGAGAAGCAGCGTCACTGCAGGCTCTTCCTGCGAGGGCGCTGCTGCCGGTTCGTCCGCAGCTGCTGCAACATGCGCCGCAGCCGCGGCATGCGCGGCCCAGCTGTTGCAGCCTGCCGACAATTCGGCGGAGGCCGTCAGTGAGGCGGAGGCCTTAGCGCTGGCGGCGGCGTGCGTAGCTGCAGCATCGCCGCCGAAGCGCGCAGCGGTGGGGCGATTCCCCTGGCCGCTGTACTTCATTGCCACGCGGGACTGCTTCACCTTCGAGCTTGCCGCTCGAAGCTCTCACGAGCAGGTGCACATTCCTTTTGTATTCTGGCCGTGCTGCAGTCGAGACAGAGGTGGTCAACACATGTGTCACATCTGCTGTTGTTGCTCAAAACTTTCTGCGCACTCTGCTGGTGCAGGTAGCTGGCGGCACCGGCTACATGAAAACACAGTACTACTTTCGACAGGGCGAGGTCCCCGACAACTACTTCGAGGTGGGGGTGAGGAGTATGCTTTCGTGGTGAAGATGCAGGCTGTGCACTTTGTGAGCTGACCATCAGCCACGAATGTTTCGAATTCACTTGGCGCCTGACACCACAATCATACAACGTTCTTGACCGTGCAGGTCATGGGCAAGGCGCCAGCTGAAATCGCTACAGGCCCTCTGCCTGTGGGCGTCACAACCTACACACAGGTGGTGATACTCGCTGAATGTACCAATTACCCTTGTAAGAACGTATCCTATCCCAGAAAGGTTTTGGCACTCAATGATGCACTTGGTTGCTGCAGAAATCTGCACCATGCCAGGCTGTAATGACAGTACACGTTACTTTTGCTGCAGGTGTACGACGAGCAACAGCTGGCTGCCATTGAGGCGGGCGCCGATGCTGTGATGGCAAAGGCGGCCGCGGGCGCGCTGCCGCCGGAGTGCGTGTGCCAGTCACACGGGCGAGGCGGCAATTTGCGCCGCACCAAGTTCTTCTTCGGTGTGCCAGCCTTGCGTTGGCTTGTCAGCCTTTGTTCTGTATGTATGTCAGAGCACCCATCGTGTGTTGGGCAAGTGCCATCCTGTCAAACCAACGAACGACGGTAACGTGATAGGTCAGATCGTTTCGTCCATGTAGCCTTTGTACAGCATTCGGCGTTCAACACCCAACAGATAGCAGAGGCTCTGAGATACTCTTCCACTGCTGCAGGCGCAAGGTACCTGTGGACGCAGGAGCAGCTACATGAGGCAGGAGCCCTGCGCGCGGCCGGCGTCCGGGTCGACGTGCCTCCAGTGCCGCCCTGGGTGCAGGTATACATCCCCAGGCGTCCCATCGGTGTGCGCATGCAACCCCAAGACAGGCTGCGCGGCTGTGTGGGTTGCACCGGGCGGGCAAGTGTGCCGGTGGAGACCTGTACGAAAACTTTTGAGGGTTTAGGGTCAGCATCAGCAGAGCACTGCTCCTCAGTCAGCATCAGCAGAGCATCAGCAGTGCAGTGTTCCTCCTGCGTTCACACCTTCTCCACCGTGCAAGGGTGACCGATGCGGATGTGGCAGTGTGCAGCGGCGGGTGGAGGCGCCGCTGGTGGAGAGGCGCCTGGTGCCGGCCGGCTTCGTCAACTCCGCAGCGCTGAACTTGTACCACGATGGCAGCGAGGGCATCCAGAGCCACTTCGACGACGCCACACGCTTCGAGCGGCCCGTCGTGTCGCTGCGCCTCTTCTCCGACTCACGCCTGTCCTTTGGCACGCAGCTCTACGGGTGACGCACCACCTCACTGCTTCATTCCCTGCCAGCTGTATACTTGTCCTGGAACCACCAGGGACAAGATCATATCCCATGGATATCATGGATGTGTGCATCCTGTGCAGGTATGGCAACGGGTCCTTCTGCATCGACATGCCGCGTGGCTGCGTGCTGGTCATGGACACGGGCGGGTACGCCGTTACAGGCGTCAAGCATTGCGTGCGACCCATGGACATGACAGGTGCGCTCGGATCCAGCATCCGATGCTATATCTGTGTCACACCACTCAGCATGAGCACATATGATGCTAGATTGTGTCTGCTGCTGATTATCGGATGCTATTCCAGTGTGACAACATGTGCTAGTCCGAAATGTTGCATGGCAGTCAGAAGTGCGGGGCTGATCCTGAGGCGCATTCTATGTCAATGCTTACAGTGTCTCGGAGTTTGCGATTGGAGCGAAGTTTGCAAGGCTTGAAGCTTGAAGATTGAAGGACATTTCTGATATGCAGGCAAGAGTGCGGGGCTCATCCTGCGGCGCATCCGCCCAACGGTGCTCGAGGAAGCCCAGGCCATACAAATGGAGCGGCTGACGGCTGCTGCAGAGCGGTGGAGCCTGCGCCACAGCGAGGTCGCGGTGCCAGTGCCGCCCGTTGTGCTGCCGCCGCCAGATCGTGTGGCACCGAAACGGTGCAGCATCCCACGGTCAATGCTTTATCATGTCCAGCCTGAGCACTGTCAAGTATGCTGCGTGTGTCCAGAGATGGACTGCGTAGCCAATTGAACACGGTCATATCACATTGAGGTTGGCACTCGCAACCCGGTTCCTTTGCTGTAGGGCTGCATGGCGGCACGTGGACGCAAAGCACAATCTGGCAGTGCAGTGCCGCTCGGTGCTCAATGACTGCATCGCCGCGCTGGAAGCAAGGCTGCCAGCTGACGACCGCGTCGCCGCAGACGTGGCAGATGTGCTGGACGGCATCATGAAGCGGGTGGCGGAGCGGCAGCAGGAAGCATCAGCCGCGGCGCAGGGCCCTGTGCAGCCGCAGCATCGTCGCCGCTGCACATCCCCGCGAGTGACAGCTGCAGCGAGCCGTGGAAGCCACCCGGTGTGCTTTGCCTGCGAGCGTGGCGGCACCCATGCAGGCAAGCAAGCGAACACACGGTAACTTCAGCCTATAGCAGCTTCAGTCTGCAGTTGCATTGTTGCCGCACTTCCCCTGGTTGCACACCCTTTGCAGGACCACCGCGTCACAGAGGGAACCTGGAAGGAACACAGGCGTGTTTTTGACTGCGACTGCAGGCAAGCAGGTAGCAGAACCAGTGTCGGCAAACGCGCTGTGGGTCTGTGCTGGTCCCTGCCACCGCAGCTTCCACCGCAGCTGCCAGCAGCCGACGCAAGCCAATCTGTGCATTGCCTGCGCCTCCCACAGGTCGGACATGCCTGCAAGCATGTACTGCTCTTTGCCCTGTCTCTTGTGGACAGCGCCATCCTGCACATAGCGAAAACTGATGTTGTGGCGCCTGCCTGGACTTCAACATGCTGGTCAGGCAATTCAGACATCTGCATACCGGCATTACAAATGCCCTACCCATCAGCAGGCTTCTCATGGTCAACCCTGGAGCAGACCTATGCTGACATGATTGCTGCTGGTGCTCTGCAGCTGGACCTGCAGCGGCTGCGGCTTGGGCGGCAGCGAGTGCGAGCCGCTCGTCAGGTGCTCCGCAGTGCACTGCGGGCGCTGCTACCACGCGCGCTGCCTGGCGGCGCCGGCGCCCACGCAGCCGGCGGCCACAGCAACTGCGCGGCGCACTCCCGCGGGCAGCGGTCACCCTGCAGCAGGAACATCGTTGGCAACGCTTTCAGGGCCCACTGCAGCGGACAGCGTGCGCCCTGCAGTGGCGGCAGCAGGGCTCCGCAAACCAGCAGCAGGGCCACAGGCGGGAGGGCGAGCTGACGGCACGGCTGCGCCGGGGCACTGTCCGGCACATGCGTGCTGCGGGTGCGGCGCGGGCGGCAGGGGCGTGCGGCTGGTGCACTGCATCCGCTGCCCAGTCGCCTGGTGTGCCAGGTGCATCCACCATCATCCGATCAGATAGAACAACAGAAGGATACGAACTCACCCAAGGCGTGACCAACCGTCAACCTACAGCCGACCGACAATGTCTGCAGAGCAGGCGCAGGGGCGCAAGGCGCTGGGGTAGCCCGTTGAGGTCCGGTCATCGGTGACCATGAATATCAAAACAGCACAACTCGCTTAGAATGGAGTCAGAACCCACCATCTTCTGTTGCACATTGCCAAAGATGTGCACGCATTTGTCTTCTAGGAGCAACTTTAGGTGCTAACTGCAGGTGCAAGCCTACGGACGCCCGACTGCTGTCCAGGCGGCTGGCACGGTGCGGGCACCATTCGCTGCTGCCGTCAGCAGCGACGGTCAGGGAGCAGCGCCAGCCGCCTGCAGCTGTGCTCACGGAGCCGCGGCGAGCGCCGCCGCCACTGCCGCAGCGTCTCAGCCCAGAGGGTGAGCGGAGCGGTTGCCGGGCAGTTTACAGCCTCACCACGTTCATTCTGGTAGCAGACCCTGGCTGCTGCGGCATGAGATGGTACATTTAAGGCAAAGCTTGCGACCTTGGAGCTGGTGGATGGCCACAGGGTATGTGCTGCGACGTGCTGCAGCAGTTCTGCAGGTGGTGTTCCTGTAGTGCAATATTTTAAAATATGGCGGTGTCCATCGATGTGCTGCGTCTGTCTCATTGGGATTGCAGCACAAGCTGCTGTAGCAGTCCCGCGAGGCTGCTCCACCTGATGGAATCCCATTGTGGGCCATGAAATCCATCAGCACCTGATGGAATCCGGAACGAAGGCTGAATGGCAGCATGCTGTTGGGCACTGCAGCAACGAATGAAGGCAATGTCTTCCAATTGCAGTGGGGTAATGTGACAGGGTTTGGCTGAGTGGTGTCTCCCCTTACAGACGCAGGCTGGTGGTCGATGCCTTCTCCTGGATGTGGTCCTGTTCTCGCCTGTGTGCAGTTGTTTCATGCAGGCAAGCAAACAAACAAGCAGCCGATCATGTGCAGGTGTAGTCCCGTGCGCGATCAGCAGCATGCAACCGGCTGATCCACAGCCGCAGCCGCTGCGACAACCATTGGGCGTGCAGCCGGACCCGCGCCCCAGCATGCCAGCTGCCAGCAGCCTGTGTCAGGGTGCACGCTGCGGGGCGGTCAGCACACAACAGCTGGTGGCAAGCCCCTTTCGGCAGGCAGTCACGCCATGGCGTGCGCCTGGTGGCCGAGGCGGAGTCGCCAGTGCTGCTGCTGCATCAGCCGCAGCACCGTATGCAGCTGGCACGGCACTCCGCAGCGATGCTGCCGTTGGGATGCGGAAGCGTATGGCACCACCATCGCTGCTGCCGCCGCCGGGGCGAGCGCATGAATCCTCAGTGGCACAGCGGAGGCTGGCAGAGGCAGCAATGCCGCCGCGCAAGGTGCTGAAGTACGACTGGACACAGGAGAGGCGATAGAGTGTTCGAGTGTCAGAGGCTGGCCTTTTAGATTTTGTTCTGCAACTGTCTTCGTGTAGGGAAGGAACCAAGCAATTAGATGAAAATGCAGAAATGCAAAGCGATTGAAGATGCAAACAGGCTTCAAGGAAGATATGCCGAAGGATGCCAGTCCCAACCCCCCGAGTCCTACTTCCAGACCAGTGTGCCTCTGTGAATATGCCAACGATTGCATGGTGGCAGTGTACAAGCCTGCGTGCGCAGGTAAGGCAAGGACTGCTGCTGATGGCATGCCCCTCACACCACATCTATGTCTCGACTGAAACGGCGATGCTATGTCGGCAACATCAGCCGCGCCCTGCAAATGCTGCTGACATAGGATCGCGCAGCCGCATGCTGCCATATGTGCCGCCGCTCAGCACCTGAGGTCAATACCACCACATGTCCACATCTTCACCAGGTTACTCAATCATTTGCATCCATGCTGCACACGACTGCCTTGTGCTCATGCTTGTGGCCAGCCTGCAGCCACGCTCAGCTGCAGCCGCGCTCACATCCACCTGTGCCCCATTGCACACTATGCTTGCATACAGTACAGCACGATAGTCTAGCAGTGCATACCTGCGACACGCTGTTGCCGTCGGTGTAGCTGCCCGCCAGCGAGCCCGACCGCGTGAGCGAGTGGGCGCGGTTGAAGGAGTGCGAACGGTGCACCGGCAGCGGCGCCGCAGCAATGGACCGCTGCCGGGCATACTCCCGCACCCCTGCATTGAACATCTGACGCAGTGAGTGAGGTTTGTCGCCTTCACGGAAAGGCGACGGTGGCGTGGAGGAGCCTCACATCACACAGCAGGGCATGCGCAGAACAAGGGTCGACATGCTGGAGTGTTGCTTGGAGGTGATGCGCTGCTTGGAAGCGACTTGTCTGCTCAATTGGTTTGGAATGTACCCTGCTTCTGACGATCTGTGAGGTGGGCTGCGGCGGCGCTTTCCAGCACGGCCGCGGACAACAGCGCCGCCTCGCCACCCTCCTCCAGCTCCGCAATGACCTGCAGGCAGCACAAATCCTTCGTTTGAGTCACTGGAATGTCTTGACATACAACATGTCTTGAAGCAACCTTCCCCAAAACGCATTGTGCACCATGTCGGGATGGTCCCCACAGGCATTGAGCCATGTGAGCCCTTGCTCAACCCAGCTGGATATGAGATCACCAAAAATCTTAGTGTGTACCTGCAGGCGCTCCTTGGCCTTGATGGCCTCCCGGTCCCAGTCCACCCGCAGCATCGTGATCACGCACAGCACCGCTGCAGCGCATAGGGTTTGTGCATCCTCAGGTTTGAGAACTGTCGAAATGTGCAGCGCTGTTGCCGTAGACACAATCGAAGCCAGAGGTTCTTGCCCCCTCGCGGAATTTTCTTGTGAGTGTTGCTGCTGCAACTGCGCGGTGCTACTCTGCCGATGCGCACCTGTGACCACCACGCCAGTCAGAATGCCACACCACAGCCCAACAAGACCGTAGTCAAACACGAAGGCCATCGTGTAACCCAGCACCTGTGTGATCACATCATCATCCCCTTCAGCCATACTGCTGTGAGAAAAGGTGCTTGATGCCGCAAGACTTGTATCGTTGGTGCATAGCTTGTGGGCACATATATGAGCTTACCACTCCGAAGCCCCAGAACCCTGCAAATGCCACACGGGACTCATGGCACTGCAGTGAGCACTTTCAGCATCCATGCAGAGTTCATGCAGATATCTGCGGCAATGCCAACATCAGAGACAGCCGCACCGATGAGGTTGAAAGCCATGAGGTAGGCTTGGCGGCCCATGCCGCGCAGCACCCCGCCGATGCAGCCCAGGATGCCATCCGGGAACTGGTACAGCGCTGCGATAGGACAGATGGCTGCCACCATGCGGACGACCTCCACATCGTCCACGAAAAGATATCCTGTGGCAGGATGCATCGCCACCTCAGATGGCATGAAGTGGTATCGCAGCGTTCGCCATCCGATTTGATGCTAGTAGTATCTGCAGCAGATGTTGCAGACATGCATGCTTGGGACAGCACACGCACTGCTCACCCAGAGTGTTTCGGAACACGTAGATGCAGATGCCGGCGGCTGTCAGAAAGCCAGTCCCTGAGTTTGTGGCAGCAACTTGATGAGCGTGAGGGAGATTACAACAACAGAGTGCAGGCAATGTCGGCACTGCAGTTTTCTATATTAGGCATGCCCACACCTATGATGACGCAGACCAGGCCAGATAGTTTTGCCTGCAGGCGCAGCAACACACCATGATGCTGTCACTACTGCGTAAGTGTCATGGGGAGCCCTCGTCAAGCTTGGATCGATGAGCTGGTCTATCAAATGAGTGTCAGACAGCACAACGGGGTGCATCTCCAAGATGGCACCACAAGACGGCGCTGCAAATGTTGCGAGGGATGCATGTGTCACCTGTTGCCCCAGGCCGGCACCCAGCAGATTGCCCACGCGGATGGTGGATGCTGTGGCCACACCAAAGGGGAAGCTGATGAACAGGAACACGCACAGCGTCAGCATCGCCGTGTGTGCGTCCAGCTCCACCGTACCTGCATTCAAGTTTCACACGCTCTTCAGGCCTCCACACAATATCCCTTCCACCAATTGCCTCTGCTCAACATGTAGAGTTTGCATATCTGGGGATTACGCTTTGATATTCTGCCCCTCTTGTGCAAAACAGAATCGGTGCTGCGGGGTCTCGCACGCACCGAGGGCGCCGGCAAAGGCGGTGGTCACATCGAAAGACGAGGCGTCCGCCGCCATCATGAGGCCGCCCGGCAGGCCCAGCGTCCAGAACTGCCGCACCGTCGCAAAAGTGAAGCCTGCCTTGATGCTGGTGCCGACAGACGGGGCCTTCTTGTCTGCGCCGTCCGCTGCTTCCTCGTCCTCGCCATCGTCCACTTGCAGGCAGTTGATGCCGCATGTCGCAATGTACCCTGCAGGTGTCAGAAAGGCCCTGCTTATTAAATTTCTTGACTTGACTGATGCCGCCCGGCGCCCTGCGTCGTGTGCGCACATGTGACCAGGCTCTCTTCGCAGAACATGTACTGCTGCACGCGCACCAACGAGGATCACAAACATGATGACGCGGGTGGCAGAGAAGGCAGCGGCGGCGCCAGTGAAGCCGTAGAACTTGATGAGGATCAGGTTGACCGGGATGTTGATCACTGCCGACACAGCTGTGGCGATGGCTGGCGGCCACATGATGGTTTGCGCTTGCAGTGTCTGCAGGTCGCTGAACAGGGTTTCATGAAAAGGACATCACGTGAGGCAATCGGTTGCACCATGTTGCACCTCATGACATGGTAGATTGCATGCTCTCACCTTCATGAGGACTAGGCTCCAGATGAACGGCAGCAGGCCTGGGATCATCCATCTTGCATACAATCCCACCATCTGTGGCAACGTCAGTTGTCAGAGCTCCCTGCCAGTGACAGCATGCAATATGCTGATCACTTGATATCTGTTGCACCAGGCCGGGGGTGCGCAATGACCCTTAGCTCACCGACGCAATGTGGTCGGGCTGTCGGAACAGGTGCACCGCAACAGCGTCCGCGAACCACAGCGCGCACGACATAACCACGGACAGCAGCGTCATCACAATGCTCGCAGAGGCAGACCATGTCAACACGCCGGCCCGATCACCGGAACCAAATGCCTGCAGCATGCATCCAAAGTCCGCATCAAGCTGAAATCGACTCTTCTCGCCTGCTGCAGCCTGCTGTTGCGAGGCTCATATGATTTTCAATACTACGATTGACCTGGTGGTCAGGGCGTCGCATGGTGTTGCAGCGGTGGCAGATACGATGCGGTCAGTACCTGGCTGCCAAGGGTGTCGAGTGCCGAGGTCACTCCCAACAGAAAATAGAAGAGCAGGTTGAACCTGCGCGATGGTATAACAGCTTTGCACGCTTGCTGCCGTCTGTTTGCATGCAGGCTCTCACACTGCCCACACGCCGCGCATGTGACAACCCTTTCATGCTCACCATGTGATGCCGATCGCCGCTGCAGCCAGCTCCACCGCTCCCACATGACCCACGATGATCTGCAGAAACACGTCCGCCACAGCAAGTCATTGCATCCTTTCAGGTTGCATGTAAGGTGCACCAAGGCTCCAGCCAGGGTCAAGGTGCATTATTGCAAATCGCCAACAGCTCTGTGGAACCAGACCTGCATGATCGTGTGAGAAACTTGTACCTTTCTCTGACGCAAAGCTTGCATTCGTGACAATATCTACAGCAAACAAGCACAGGGTGCCTGGTGCAGAGCCCAGCATCACCTGGTTGGTCACGACCAGACCCTGCTGGGCAGCCAGCTGCACGATAGCCGGAGCGGATAGGCCTATCAGCACTTTCGTCTCAGACAGCCAGTCGAGCTTCACGTCTGCCGGGTCGATCTCGCCGAGTTCGGCGTTGTTTGGCAACAGTCCCTCCGTGACGGTGCCAGCGGGCGCGGCCATTTCAGGCTCCCGGTCACATCCGCACGTTGACTGCTTACATGCTTGATGCAAATAGTGCTTTTGCGTGACGCAGGGCTGCAGCTTTAGGTTTACAGTGCGTGGTCCAAGATCTGAGCTGGAATGACATGGCCCTTGAGCGAAACCCACACCAGTTCGTGATGCGCGCATCTGCTGCATATACTATATTTTACAGAGTTCATCACTGACCCACGCTGTGATTGAAGCAGCGGATTGGCAGTGAGGTTGGCATCTGACATCGCACTCGCAAGCCGGTTTGACGCTGCAACGTCATGCGTGTGCATTGAGTCGAAATTCCCCTCCAGCATCTGCCACACGCCATGCTTGCGTATAATGTCCGCACATGACCAGCTGCAGGGTGCAGTCACTCTGCTCATCGTTGGTGCAGCGTTCGCATACGCCACCATCTGGCTGTTGGGCACGGTGGGTGCCGCACGCTGTGAAGCTGATACATGTGCAATGGTGCATGCCCTTGCAGCGGCTGACGTTGAGAATGATGCGCAATGTTATCTTCTATGCAGCCCTTTGCGGACGAGGGCCTTTACTGGCTGAACTTGTTTCCGCCAGCTGAGCGGCTCGTCAACATTGTCGCACTCACGGGCGCGTTTGCAGCCAGTGTCGTTGTTGGCTTCCTGGGCTGCATCCTTGTGCACTCGCAGTTTTCAAGGTGCCACGATCGCTTTTCCTGAGAGTGTCGATTGCTGTATTGCACGATGGCAATCGTAACTATAACATCCCAGGCTCGCTTTGCCAGGTGTAGAACATGTTGTTGGCCTTCAAGAAGGCTGCGCAGGTAGCGCTGCGTGCTCGGCAGCGACATGGGCGAGGTCAGCATTGCCGAGGCGCTGGACAACTGGCAGCAGCAGCTGGAGGAGGTCACAGCGCTGCAGGCGATCTGCGGCGACGACTTCACCGTGCTGGCAGAGGGTTTTGGCGGCGGCGATGACGCCGCGGTGATGCCCAGTGAGGAGCTGGCTGCTGCCCCGCCCGCAGAGCCGCTCGAGTGCCAGGCAGCGGTCCATGTGGAGGTGCCGCAAGAGGGTCTGGCACTGCAGGTGAGCCGATCAAAGGTGTTGACGTGTGCCGGCATTCCGCCCAGATGACCATCTTCAAGCCAGTATGGTTTCTGATGTCCACAACACTGTTGTGTGCTGATCTTCACAAAGATGTCACATGATTCGAGATGCCTCTATGAGGCGCAGATGGGTGAGTGCTCAGCAAATGGCAGTGAGGTTACAGCAGCTGGGGCCGATAGCCTGGCGGCTGCGGGCCTGCGTATCAAGCACCTGCCGCCTCTCTGCCTGCGATTGCGATTCCCGCGCGGCTACCCATCCACAGAGCCGCCAGACTTCACTGTAGCAGCGTTGTGGCTCAGCACGGACGATGCAGCATCGCTGGCAGCGCAGCTCAAGCACCTGTGGGAGGAGCAGGTGAAGTCGTGCGTTTCTCTTCTTGACTATCGACTGGTGTCAGCATGACATACAGGAATTGCACTGTCTTGTCAAGCATTATTGAATCCAGTCTCAGTGGCCTGATGATGTGCTCTGCAGGGCACCGGACCTGTCTGCTATGTTTGGATCGACTGGCTGCAAGCCAATGCAGTGGAGGCTGTAGGAGCGAGCCAGGCTCTGCGCCTCGACCGCATTGCATCAGCAACCGATGTGAGCCAGTCTGATGGCACGCAGCAACAGCAGCAGCCGCCACAGCAGCAGCAGCCAGTGCAGCAGGTTGCACCAGGGCAGCGACAGCAGCAACAGCAGCAGCAGGTAGCGCAGCAGCACCAGCGCACAGACGCGCAGGCAGCTAATGGCCAGCCTCCACAGCAGCCCCGGAAGCAGGCGGATGTGCAGTCAGTTGCTGACAAGCCTCCGCAGCTGCCCCAGAGGCAGACACAGGCGCGGCAGCGGCTCCGACGAAAGCGGCAGCCAGGCCCTCCGCGAGAGTCGCAGGAGGCGCAGCCTGCAGATGTGGCGTCCTCAGCTGGTGGCAAGCTGAGCGCAGATGCCCCTGCCTGGACGCCTGGCAATGCAGCCGGCTGGACCACCAGCACCAGCCAGCAGGCAAATGCGAGCGGCAGTCACGTGCGCAATGCCCCAGCAGGCAGCGGCGCCAAGCCGGAGCCTGTGGTGCCTGGTGATGCTGCAGTGCACAGCACAGCTGACAGCACGGCTGACAGCGCCACAGCGGCAGATCAGCGCGCGAGCTCAGGCACTGGCGTGGACGCCTCACGCACGCCAGATGAGCTGTGCATGCAGCTGATACTGTTTGACGCAGCCCGCAGCTATGCCTTGTTCCGCCAGGTGCGATATTTTCTCTCCTTCTACGAGCCTCATCATGCTCTTTCCTCCATTGAGTCCTGCTCATTCTCGACCTGTGGTTGAGTACGATGCTCGTTCACATCTTGTGACTGCCTCTGAACTGTCACTTCTGCAAAATGCTCACCACTCACATTGAGTTGCACTGCGCCCTGCAGCGGACCTGGCAGTGCCCAGTGTGCTTTGACGAGAAGCCAGGGGTGCAGTGTGTGCGGCTGGACAGCTGCCAGCATGTGTTCTGCGCCGAGTGCGTCACGACGCACGCGTCACTGCACATCAAGGAGGGCAGCCTGGATGCCCTGCAGTGCCTGGACCCGACCTGCAAGGAGCGCCTCAGCCGGAAGGTGACAGATGACACGCTTAAAATACCTTCTTGCAGCATGACTCCAATTGAACCAGCAATCACATTGGCATGGCTGCTTGATGCTGAGCGGGCATGTGCTCTGCTTGACAGCTTCAACTACAATGTGCAACGGGGCATACATGTACCTCCACAAATTCATTGAGTACCCCTTGATCTCAGAGTCCTCCAAGCATCACTTGGCGCGCTTGTGCCAAACTGGTTCTTCACCTGGCAACGCCTTGTGTGTCCGACCTTGCTGATTGAATGTCGGCAGCTGCTGGAGGCGCTACTGGGGGCGGGGGCGGTGCAGCGCGTCGACGACCTGTCGCTGCAGCGGGCGCTGGACAAGATGGCCGACCTCATCTACTGCCCCCGCTGCCAGGCGCCAGCCCTTGAGGACGACGACCACTGCACGCAGTGCGCACGGTAGGGTCACACACCACAAGCCGGCTCCCCACAGTGTTCTGCAGAAGGGTCAAAGACCGCCAGCTAGCTCCCCACTGTCAGGTTGCTGACACATATGGGATTCGTCATTGGACACTGACGCACATTTCAGCCTCCACAGTTCTTTTGTTTTTGGGTGATGCACTGTCTGACCATGCGAGCATGTGTACACAGAATCAGCAAACGCTGCGTGTCAGCACGTTGCCCCTGCCGCTGCTCGCTCCGGCGATGGATGATGACACGCTTGGCATACAATTGGCTACACATCTGGTTCTGAACAATCAGTTTGACGACATCCTCGATGTTGTTGGCAGGTGTTTTTTCGTCTTCTGCTCGCTGTGTAACGACCCCTGGCACCCGGGCTCGGAGTGCATGGACCCGCAGATGCGGCTGCAGGTGCTGCAGCAGCGCATGGCCGGCAACAAGGATGCCGCCAAGGACTTCAAGCTCAAGGCGAGCCAATGTTGCAGTCTCTGCCAGCTTCTGGGACTGGTGGCTGGCTTCCAGCTGCAGGGCATGCCTTATTGGTGTGCCACAAGCTGACAAACGCAGAGCTTGTAAGATCAAACAGTCGTCTCCGAGGGTTCGAGGTTCTGTGCAATGCGGGACCCTGACGAAAGCTTCCTGATGGTGCAGGTGCAGGAGTGCATGTCGCTGGCCAGGATCAAGGACACCGCAAAGCAGTGCCCCGAGTGTGGCATGGCCACTGAGAAGACGGAGGGCTGCAACAAGATGGTGTGCGGCAACTGCGGTGGCTATTGGTGCTGGAAGTAAGTACACGTTTGGTGCATGGTCCTGGTACATGGCCAGAACACAACTGATGCAGCACAGTGCCTGTTACAGACGGTCGACATCGGGGCCAGGGAACAAAGATGACAACTGTTTGTGCCATTGTGTAGGTGCCTTAAAAGCATCAAAGGCTACGACCACTATAGGTTCACAGATTGCGGTCTATAGCAGGGATGCTGTCAATGCATAAGGCACCTGCATGACCCTCGCGTTGTTGTGATTCTGACCCTCATGGCAAACATGTGTTGACAGTCTATGCATGCCACATGCAGGGAAGGCACCTGCGTGCTGTTCGACGATGCCGAAATAGCTCGCTGGAATCGGGAATGGGATGCGAACCTCATCCGGCAGGAGGCGCTCTATGTCCAGCAGCAGTACTGGCCTGCTGAAGAGGTATGCTTACCGCACAGTGAGAGGCCACAGGCTGCTCATGCAGATGTATGCCTATGCATTGTATGCGCACTTGCTGAACTTCACATTTTACCAGCACGTGTGACAAATCATCAATGTCATGATAACAGCAGGCAGAGGAAGGTTTGCAGCGGGTACGCAGGCACCATTGCCCGACCTGTGGCGCTGCAAACACCCGGATGCAGAACAACAACCACATCACATGTGAGCCGCATCTGGAAGTTATGGTGCCCGTGTGGGCACGTGCTGAAAGCATACATCAGGACATCATGCATGCACCTGAAGTTTTGTGCATCAGGCCATCATGCATGCACCCGAAGTTTTGTGCATCAGGCCATCATGCAAGCACCTGAAGTTCTGTGCAGGAGACTCCCTCTTATTCTACATGTGCCAATGCTAACAGGCTGGGCGTGCACGTCAGGCTTCTGCGGCGTGTGTCGCCAACCGCTGCGGGGTCAGGGCGGGAGGCATTTTGGTGGCAAGAACAAGTGCAAGCAACACACTCGAGACTGATGGTTGTGAAGGGAGTAGATACAGCATAGGCTTTGATAGCAGCGTGAAACGTAGCTCAGCATTGCACGTCTGATGCCTGTTCTGTCTGTTTACAAGCCAGGAAGTTGGAAGCAGAGACGTCACGTGGCTGCTAGCTTCCACCGTCTGCAAATTGACTGCCAATGCACAACGTTTACCATGCAACAATGCGAGTAGACGGTCCAAGCCCCGTACCCACCATCTGAGTTAGTCAGCATGTTGCGGGCGGCTGCATTTCGGGCGAGGCACCTCGGATTGGCGGCTGCTGCTGCCAGCACAGGCGTCTGTGGTGCAGCATTGTGTGATGACAGCGGCGAGAAGGATCCTAGAGGTCCCTCGTTTGACCCCGAGGCGCTAGAACGAGGAGCCAAGGCCCTCAGAGAGATAAACAAATCGCCATATGCAAAGAAGGTGCTGAATGCTTCTTTGTATCATCTGTATAAGACACGTTTGCTGCTGATTGTATCACTCCAGGCCACTGGACGAACTTGAAACACAACCGAATCGCCGGACTGAAGCATCCTCAGGGACTTTGCGCGTTCGCGGCATTCACGCCAATGATGCACCTGGAATGATTGCATGCATGACCCCATTGCAGGTCATCGAACTATCAAAAGAGCAGGAGAGGACGAAGCAGCAGGAGTTCCGCTCCAAACAGGCGGAATTCGAAGCCGCTACCAAGCGCGCTGCAGTGGTACATACCAGCCAAACAGATCTGACCACTCCCACGACTTGACTCCACTTTGATAACTCTTGCATATTGAAATTCCCAGAATATATTGCGAGAGACACCTTCTGTGCCTTTTTGTGTGACATCAATGGTCATTCTTGGCGGTGTCTGGGGTGCAACAGGAGGCGGAGCGGGTGCGATGGGAGGAGCAGCGCAAAGCGCAGCAGCAGGATGCGTACAACAAGCAGGAGGTGGCCAAGTACCAGGATCAGCTGGCGCGGCAGCGCCTGGAGGCAGAGCACCAGAAGCACCGCGAGCGCAACCTGGAGCTCGTCCGCCTCCAGGTCAGCTGCTGCTGGCAGAAGTGTTCACACCGCGGCTGGCGCAATCGGGCTGTGACCATTGCCGCAAGACATGGACCATATGAGAAGGAGCCTGTGCGGCTACTGAAGCTGCGCATCGTTCAGGCTGGGTCCAGAGTGGCCTTTGGATACAACCCTGAGTGATTGGACATCGTGCCGTGCCATGCAGGCTCATGATCACACTGGTCAATGCATGTCTGACTCATCCTTTGCAGGAGGAGACATTGAAGCGGCAGGAGGCAGAGCGGCGAGCCGTTGCTGAGCAGATAGAGGCGGAGCGCAGGGCGACGGAGAAGTACAAGGCCGACCTGGAGGGCAAGGTGCAGAGGGAGCGGGCGCTCGCGGAGGCGGAGGGCCGCATCCGGGAAAACCGAGAGAATGAGGACGTCAACCGCAGGTTGGTCACCCCAGCATTGATCTCACATGGTGCTCAGGCTGAAACGCTCTGAGCACGAGATCATTCAGAAAGAGGCAGAACTGCTGGCGGAGGCGGAGAGTTGCATCTGAGAGATTGGAAGGACAAGGACGGATGTCAACCGCCTGTGGGCGCTGCAATGTCAATATTCTGAGTCAGGAGCTGGTCTGCCTGCTCGTCTGTCTGATGGCTCAGCGATACATGCAGCAATCATGCATGACCATGTTCTCGCAAGCTGTGGCAGATAGATGACACTATACTTGATATATGTCACCGTCGTGCCCATGAGCACATCGAATGGCAGGACGTGACGCTGCGGGCTGTCACTTGCCCGCAGAACCCTGCTGCTGCGGCTGGGAGTGCAACACGCTAGCAAAGGCATGCGTTTACCTGGGCCACAGGCTTGCAGCATAGCTGGCGTGTTTCTGGAGGGCCCCTGCTCAAAAAGTCGCTCCGTGTCTGCAGGACGCTCCTGCTTCAGCTCGAGGAGGAGCGGAAAAAGCTGGTGGAGGCCATTAACGTGACGTTCGGGCACCTGGGCCAGGGCGTAACGGACCTGCTGACGGACAAAACGAAGCTGGCGACCGGCATTGCGGGCGCCACGCTGCTGGCACTGGGCATCTACTCCACGCGTGAGGGTGTGCGCGTGGCCGGCAAAACCTTCGACCGCTGGTTCGGCACGCCGCGCCTGGTGAGGCCCCCGGCGCTGCAATGCTCGATCAACTTGGCCATTTCCAGCCGATGATGGAGATGCATCACAGAGGGTGCTGGGTTCACACATGTGAGGGCATGCGCGTGGCTGTAAGATTGCTCCACTGCTGGTGCTGCATGCTGCGCCCAATCAGCTGGAGTCTTATCTGGTGCCACTGCAAACTGAACAGTGCTGACATGATGTGAGGCGTTGACAGGCACTGTGATGTCCCAAGCGTGCAGAGGCACCTGCATCATCCAGCGCTCTGCTGTCTTGCTGCTTGCTGGGTTGAGATTACGCAGTGCTCAAGTGGCGGCTTGTGCTGCCTGCAGGTTCGTGAGACATCGCGGCGGGGGTGGGGCCGCGGTCGCAGCACAGCAGCAGGCAGCAAGACGCTGGAGGCAGTGAAGCGCGACTTCAGCGATGTAGTGCTGCCGCGCTCTCTGCATGACAATGTACGGGCACTGGCAGCTGTCACAGCCAACACACGGCAGCATGGCGCCCCCTTCCGGCACATGATGTTCTATGGTGAGCTGAACATGTCCTTCTTGAGGCTCTTGGCGCACTGCAGATCAAGCTCCAAATCAGATGCGAATGTGCAAATCGTTCATGTCTCTGGCACGTCATGCTTCTGCCGCTTACGTGTGGACCACAGACATATTTGATGCACTCAGGTCCGCCCGGCACGGGCAAGACCATGGCGGCAAAGCGGCTGGCGCGTACCTCGGGGCTGGACTACGCCATCATGTCGGGCGGCGACGTGGCGCCGCTGGGCGGCAAGGCCGTCACGCAGATCCACGAGATGTTCGACTGGGCAGAGAGCAGCCGCAAGGTGAGGGCAAGCACCTAGGTGTACTTGCCGCAGCAATGGCGATCTGGACCACATGGGGATCTTGTGCCGTCTCGCATCCTCTCAAAGCTGTGAGTTGGGTGCTTCAGCTGTCAGGAACCAAGCAGGAGCAGGCTGCATGAGCAGGGTGCTGCTGACAAAGTTGTGGTTATGCGCTGCAGGGGCTGCTGTTGTTCATCGATGAGGCAGACGCATTCCTGGGGCGGCGAGGCGAAAACATGAGCGAGGGCCTGCGGGGCGCGCTCAATGCCATCCTGTTCCGCACCGGCGACCAGTCGCGCGACTTTGCCGTCGTGCTTGCCACCAACAGGCCAGGTGAGGAGCATATGTGTTGTGATATCAAGGGCAGCTTGAATGAACCCTCCACATGATGCACGAGTTCATGTTGAAAGATGCTGCCTCTGAGATGGTTCATGCATCGTCAACCTGCTATTGTGACTCTACCTGCAAGATATGGATTGGTCACGTCTGCTGTGGAGATCATACAGCATCCTGCATTCGACCATGCTGCAGGCGATCTGGATCCAGCGGTGATTGACCGCATGGACGAGGCGCTGGAGTTCCCGCTGCCCAGCGCGGCCGAGCGGAAGCACATCATTGCGCTGTACCTGGACCAGTACATCACCAAGGCCGGCACCGTCGCAGGCGGCGCCGGCACCGCCGCCGTCGGCCTGCGCGCGCGTCTGTCGGCGCTGCTGCGCGGCCAGAAGGCATCAGCAGACACCATCAGGTGGGCGCCGTTCAAGTGCAGTCCGTGCGCAGACGTAGGTGCAACTGAGCTGCTGACCTTCACGGTGCTGATGGTGATCTGAGCGAGTCTAGAGGGATAGCCATCCACCAAGGTGCAATGCGACTGACATCCCCCGCATCATGCACTTGGCAACTCGGCCTTGCCCCCCTACAGGGTGGAGGGTGTCACAGAGCAGCACGTGCAGGAGGCGGCAGATGCGACGGAGGGCTTCTCCGGGCGCGAGCTCGCCAAGATGATCAGCAGCATCCAGACAGCGGTGTATGGCAGCGCACAGCCCGTGCTCACGCCCGAGCTGTTCCGCAACGTCGTCGCCCGCAAGGTGGGAGGATCAGCTTCCTCAGCTAAGAACAGCTCTCATACCACTCGTAGTTGTGTCCACGAAACCCACTTCAGTCAAAAGCATCGTCCCTGTATCAAGCCGGCGCAGCATCTTCTGAAAATATCGTTCACAAGGATTTGCCCTCATGCCAGCTGCAATCTCTTGCATGCAGGTCGCGGAGCATGCACAGCGGCAGGCATTCGCACAGGGCCACCATAGCGTGACCAGCAGCATGCCGCCGTAGGCAGTCCGGAATGTGCGTTGAAGTTCCCGTCTGCAGAGATGTGCGACAGGAAGCTGAGCAACACCCATTCTTTTGAGCGCCTGTGGCGCTAATTGTAAGCCAGACCCTGCTGCGTCCATTGCACGGCATGTGGACCCCTTGCACCGAGTGGCAAGCCTTACGGACATGTCGACATCCCTCACATCATCTTTGCAGTGGTTGCCGGGTCTGCCACTTGCTGGGTTGCTGCCCATCTGCAAAGGGTTTGACGCCGGGCAGATTGGAAAGTGCATCCGCCAGCTTCATCGACCCCTGGCCAGCTGGCGATTAAAAATCAATGCGCGCTGCGAGCAGGTCAGACCAATGTCCTGCCAGGGTGCGTTACGCACAGAGGTGAGAGGTCGGGGTAACACACCGCCGAGGCGATCGAGTGCCGGCGGCCGGACATATTTGTTGCTGCGGGGCGAGGGCAGTGCGCACCCAGCCGGCGCTGACTCAGCGGGCCAGCAGCCTTGGGTGGTTCCCAGCTGCAGAGGCGCGAGCCGTCGGCCGCCCTGCTAGCCCCACAAGCAGCAGCTGTACTTCAAGCGGTGCGTGCCTGCACGTTGATGCACTTTTGCAATGTTGACTTTCTGTGAAGGACCGACTGCTCGCCTGTTGGTCTGAGCGGCGGGGATGTGCTGCTCCGTCGCGGTGCCGCCACACTCGGCTTGCATGCTTCGAAGCACAGGCAGGTTTTGAGCCGACGTTGTCCGGTCGTGCCCTTGAGTCGGCATGAACGAGCTCGCCCGGCCTCTTCGGGCACCGTGCGAAAGCAGAGCGCCGCCGTCCCTGCCGACGGTTGGGTCCGTTCATTCGGGAGTTGATGGCTTTCTCTGCTGCATGCTGGTGTCGGTAGGGCCTCGGTCGCCGCGCTGGCTTCATAGCTTGGGAGCTCCAAAGCACGCTATGAATGCCAGAACTGCAAAGCGCCAGCATACAACGCCGGATCGCCGACCCCGGCTCTGCATCTGAACTGTGGAGCAACGGCACACAGGAGCACTGCGGACCGGACGCCTGCTGTCCGGGCGGCGGACGCACAAGGGTGATGTTGGCGACCGGACCCGTTGCCATTACGCTGCTGTCGCCTCGGCAGCGCTAGGATGGGGCGCACCGACGCAGACATCCAAGCGGTGAGCTTCCTTGACCTTTGGCCGCCTCTTGATTGATCAACGGGCTTCCGTGGCTAGCTGCAACCCCTTCGGCAAAGGCCACGTCGTCCCTTGCCGTCTGACCGGGCCGCTGCCAGGTGTGGGGGTTGCGGCTGTCCGTTTGCTGCTCAGGATGGTATCGTTGTCGGTTGATGCAAAACAGGGTATTCCGTGGCGTCTGCTGATGGTGCAGCATCGGCACTACAGCTCCGCATTCCGATGCTGCGTTGGTGTGATTGGCACAGGCCCAGTTGCTGGCGGGATTTGGCAGTGCCGGGTTCGGGCCGCCCAGCAGCAAGGGCCCAAGCTTCCGGCCGCCGGCGTTTGGTCGGGGGCAGCCGCTGCCGCCACTCGCACGGGTCGTGGAAGAGGGCGATGCCGGCGGCGCTGACAATGGTCAGCACGCAGCATTCCAGCTGCAGACAGGCACGCCGCCGCCCATGCAGAGGGCGCAGCGAGCCGCGGTCACGCCGCTGACTGGCCTGCAGGGGCAGTATCCGCTGCAGGAGGGCGGGTCCCCCACACTGCATGAGCTGCCGCCGCTGCAGTCGCCGCTGCCGCCGCCCATGCGGCCCAGCGGCTCCATGCCACGTGGCGGCCTCAACCGCTCGGAGACAGCCGACTCATACACCTCCCAGGTTGGCGGTGCAGCACCTGCATGTCGAGTGTGCTGATCCCATCCTGCAGTTGCCGTCAGGCGAGCGCGTAATGTTCACTGACAGATCTACACGTGATCAAGATCAGCGAGCGCCTCCTTTTCCCCATCTTGTCCCTCGCTTCCGCTCTCCAGATTAGAATTCTCGGATCTCCTGATCATCATATTCAACCCTGGGCTTCCTGTCCACAGGCACTGAGGGAGTATGCAGCAGGCAAGGCGGGCGGCAAGGCGGCGGGCGGCAGGCCACCCAGCAAGGGGGAGCCCATGTTTGTGGGGCCCTCGCGGCCGCGCACCGCGGCGGCGCGCGCGCTGCTGGCCGGCACCACGCTGCACCCCGTCGTGCGCCTGGGCTGGAAGCCCCTGTGCGAGGTCCACTGCAATGGGTGGGTTGCTGCAATCTGCATTTTTGCAGAGTCGCTCCTGCAGGCACATGCAGAGATTTCCGGAGGCGACCCGTGCATGCACTTGGTTCACTGCCGCACGCAGTTGCTGAGGCGTGGCTCTCAGTCAGCTTTCATTTCTCCTACATGCTTTGCAGGCTGACGGGCTTCTTCCTGGGCGGCCATGACCGGGATCTGTACATCAAGTGCACGTCGGCGGAGTACCGTTACCTCCCCATGGTGGACGTCTCCCAGGGTGGCTGCATCATGACGTGCTCCCACTTCGAGAAGGCAGCTGGCCGCGAGCTGTCCAAAAAGTGAGCATCCTTACTTGGCCATCTGCTGCAGCACTCCTTGTGATAATGTGCTGTAAGTACCCTTCACTGCAGCGCTCAGCCTATGTGAAGATGTGCATTGGCAGCCGGTCAAACTTGTTTCATCAGGTAGTCTGACACATAGTAAACCTGTGTGGTTTCAGGTGGAAGGAGAGCATCCATGTGGCGGGGGAGGGCGAGGGTTCCAAGGCCACGCTGGTGGCATGGCTGAAGCGGCGAGCTGAGGCTGATTTTGGCGCCGCTGTGGTGGGCCGCCATGTGTGGGTGTGCTGGTGCGCCGATGCCGAGTACTACATGGGCGAAATCATCTCCTACTCGCGTGAAAATGGCAAGCACAAGGTGAGCTCAAATCTGAGTAAAACCTGACCTCATCCGGCTTTGTACAGCTTCCTTCACACATGTCAGGGCTCTGGGGTTGTGCCTTTGCGGCTTTTCAAGTGCGATGTCATCAGGCTCGGCAAAACAACTGTCAGGGACAGGTCGACACACCTTCATGCTCAGTGCAGGTGAAGTACTCGGATCGGTTTGTGGAGGAGCTGCACCTGCCGGTGGAGAAGCTGGACTTTGGGCCCACCAAGCCCACCATCAGCTTTGACCCCGCCGACTGCGGCTTCTCCGAGCTGGTGCGTCCCGAGGTCGCGATTGGTCACTTGCACCACATGCAGTTGTCTGCAGGGTGTGCTGGTACCACTAGATCCGATGCAAAGTATGTACAGGTGCTGCGGCACACTGTGCCATGCAGCTGGAGCATTCAATTGCATCTGGATCAGTTTGTTTGTAGCTGGTGGAACAGGCAGCCAATGTCAGCAGCAGCAAGCGCTTCCACTTTCTGTTCTCCGTTATCTCTGGCTTCCAAGTCCGGTATTTCATATCAATGCACTCGATGCACTCACACATACGCTTGGTCACAGGCGCAGCGGCAGGCAGGCAACATTGGCAGCATCAACCGCTCCCGATCAGCGCCCGCGGCGACGCTGCGAGCGTACGCAGCCAGCTATGCCAATGCGGGCCTGCTGCACCAGTGCTCCAACGTGTCCGCCAGCTCCGACTTCAACGAGGAGCAGCTCTTGCCCCCGGCCGCCGCTGCCGCCCCGCAGACGGCGGAGCGGCCTCCGGAGCGGCGCTCACGCTTGCGCGACACCTCCCCGACACAGTGCGCTGCCTGCCTTCAGTGCTGCTGTGGAAGCCTGTACTCATCGAAGTGTCACAGTACTCTGCAATTGCACCGCTGTCATGCTTGTGCACATGTGATTGGCAGATGCCTGATTGCCGGAAGCACTTGTGCGTCTGCCCACAAACAGTGGCATATGTCTGACAGCGAAGTGGACTGTGCAGGACGTCGCCGACACTAAGTGATGCGGCACAGCATGCCATGCGGCCCCCGCCTGTGGCTGTCAGCCGAAGGCGGCGCAGTGCAGCGATGTCGCCAGACCAGCCGCCTGATGGTGCTGGCGGCGGGAGCAGCAGCGTGTCGGAGGAGTCGGACGCCACCCCTGGCGCTCCGCCTCCCAAGAAGCGCCGATCAGGTGTGCAGATGCTCTCGTGACCGGGCATTTGCACGCACTCTCAAAAACCTCTGTCGCGTCTGCAGCTGCTTGCTGCATTGGCACTTTCTACAGAATCGCTGCGGCGCTGTGATGATTGCCCACATGGTCTCGGACCCTTGCCAGCATAATCGCGTGTTCGCATTGAGCCGGCGGCAAAAGTAACCTTGAAATCAATACTTTCAGCCCATCTGGTCTCGCAGGTAGCGCACGGCCCTCAGCAGCGGGCCAGGAATTTGCGGCCAGGCTGGCAGAGGCCAGCGGCCCCGCGCACCCGCTGTCGCGTGCAGCAAGTCTGGACCGCAATGCGCACCTGGCACAGGCAGCCCCCCTGGAGCGGGGCGCCTCACTGGACCGGCCGCGCCCCTCCGCGCCCAGCTTCAACGCCTGGTGCCCCAGCGACCACAAGGGTGAGGCGCTGCTGATCGAAAGGGTTTACATCAGGCCTGCATGACAAGCAGCAAGGCATGCCTGGGATGACCATGTTTGCTACCGGGCTGCGGACAGCTGAGGCTGCCAGTCTGTCTGCTGTGCAGTTGTGGGACAGCCGCAGGTGGCGTTTGCCCCGCCCCAATCGCTGGCGGCTGCGACGCCGGCGCCGGTCAACCTCGCGGCCCGCGCCTCGCCTCCAGCCGCCGGCCACGATGAATCCAATGCTGCCGTCATGTCACGCTGGTCAGTGCAGCTCGACGTCGTACTTGCAGACCTGAGTTCAGTCGCGGCACAGCCTCCCCTTGCAATCCTTGCAACACAGCGCAAGGACTCATCTGCGTGCCCCACACATCCTCGCAACATGCTTCCCTGCCGTCACAGGATGAATCGCGTGGCCATGGCCCTGGACGACGTCCTGGCGGCACGCTCTGCCGCTGCGACAGCGGCAGCTGAGCGGGAGGGTCGCGCGGATGTCGAGGCGGGCGGCGGCAGCAGCAGCGCGGCTGGCTGGGGCCCAGGAGTGCCCCCATCGGCGCGCTTCCAGACGCTGCTGGTGCATGCGCGGCGGCGGGACTGCCTGCAGGGCTTCTATGAGGCCATGCTGGAGCGGTGAGCAGCCTGGTTTGGGCTTTTCAGTTTCTCCCTCTGTTCCCACTCACCATGATGTCGTGCACTTTGAGGTGGCTCTGGCTTTGCCATTGTTGCAAGGAGAGTCATTCACCCCCTCTGTCAGCTGTTGCGTCCCTGATTACTGCCATCACGTTGGCCATCAGCCATGGTATGCTGCACAATGCTTGCAGGTGGGACTTCTTCAAGGACCAGCCGGCGCAGCTGGAGGCCAAGATGGCGGACCTCATCCTGGCATTCTGCCACGGCAGCGAGCAGCCGGCCACACCCCGCTCCCCGCCGCGTGCGCTCCCGGCCCGGTCCGCAACGCCGCAGGAGGCCAGCGACATGGCGTGAAAGCTTGGGCAGCTGAGGAGCCACCGTTTGAATTTAGAGCGGTGGGCCGGCACTGCTGCGGCTCAACACAGCAGGATGCAGCCACACGGCTTGGGGGTGCAGCTGCTTGGCGGGCGGTTGGCAGGGCAGCCCTGAGCAGGGCACCAGCAAGCAAGACAGCGAAGTGATCTAAGAGGGCGAGTGACCACTCCGGTCAGGACAAGAAGATGGGCAGGCGGCCATGGGCCAATGCGACGCAGGGTCAGCTCGCGC
This sequence comes from Tetratostichococcus sp. P1, assembly GCA_036584455.1. NCBI lineage: Eukaryota > Viridiplantae > Chlorophyta > Trebouxiophyceae > Prasiolales > Stichococcaceae > Tetratostichococcus > Tetratostichococcus sp. P1. The sequence continues at coordinate 945,729 of BTPI01000011.1, forward strand.
GGTCAGCGCTGGAGATTTCCGAGGGGGTAGAGGCGCCACCTGAAATTCCACGTGGAACTGATGCTGGCTCGTGCCCCCGCAACACACGATGCTCTAGCGGAGTCGGCAGCACACAGCTGCAGCAACGCGATTCTTGAGGGCTGCATTCACAGCAGCGGCCCTGCAGGCCAGCTCCTCCCACTGGCACCTCGCCTTTGGGGACCTGTTTTGATCATGGCAACTGAGCCAGTTTCAGGTATTGTCTCATGACCATGAGGGGTATCTAATAGTGAGGATGCGGCGGTGCAGCGAACGGTCTTGTCGGCTTTTTTATTTGAGGACCAGCGGTGTGCCACAGCATGGGAATGGCTGGACCTGCCATTCGCACGCTCTTGCGCCGGCTGCAGTGTCTGATGCGCAGCGGTAAACCAAACAATTCCAAACCGGGTGTAGTCACTGGACTTTGTTGCTGCCACCTACACTGGGTTCGCTTTCACAGTCTTGGTTAATGTAGAATGAACAGGAAGTTCTTTTACCTGTCGGGCTGCACATTTGTTTGCACAGCTCCAGCATGTGCTGCCGGCGGTAGGAGTTCTGAAGTATATGTGTCTAAGCCGTTGCTGACCCGTCTCAAGCGCCTGTCCATCTGCTCCATTCCGCCTGCCATAGCCCCGACGACCGGACCATCCTCTACCAGCACGACCTTGCTGCAGCCTTTATGTGCTGCTGAGTATTCTGTCAGACTGAACCCTGGCCGCTCGCCAAGAAGCCGCCTCCTGCCTGCCTTCCCGTGGCCATGTGCGCCGCTTTCAGTGTTGCGGCGTGTTCAGCATCATTCAGCACGCTTGCCTGACGGTACTAAGCGATAGGGGTCGTCCATCGTGTCCCGTGTGTGCGTGCGATTTGAAGCATCTCAAGTGCAAGTGTCAATCGTTGCTGCCGGCGCGAGAGGACCGGCTGCATAGCAGTGTGAGATTTCAAAGGCCAAGGAAAGACTCTGTCACCTCGGTCAGGTAAAAGGTGCGTGTGTCTTGACTCGGTGGTATGGTGGCACCCAGGCCCTTAGTTCTTTACGTGCAGCCTTTTGTCAGACATGCTGTGCGTGTGCGCTTCTAGGCGTCGCCCATGCATGGTGAACAGCAGTATGCATGTATGACAGCCGGCCAAGCGCATCTCCAGCAGGCCGACTGCAGGGGTAGCATGCAGGCGGCGTATCAGAAAATGTGAACCATGCCTGTGGGGGTCTGCAGCCGCAGCGCTAGTCACATTGACGGGTGCTCATGTGTGACGAGGTTACAGTGGTCACCTCTCTCGTGTTTGGGTGGCTCAGAAAGGCGCATCTGGCGGCACGCGGTATCAGCTGCGGCGGGCACCGCCGGCGGTGAGCCAAGATGGTGTCGGACGCTGCCAAGAAGAAGAAGGTGCAGCTTTCCGGTCCCGTCACACACACCCGAGTGCATACAGTATTGCGAGCACGAGTCATTTGTCTGCCAGATCATCAGGACTGCTTCATAGCATCGTGCGCATGTGACTTCAGGCGGCCAAGGCGGCGGCAACGAAGGCGAAACTGGGATCGACGGCAGGCGACAAGACTGGCAAGAGCCCAGGCGTCTCCAGAGATCAGGTGCTGTGCATGTTGCAGTGCACCTGGCTGTGCATCCTCAGCTTGCATGTGCTTGTGTGTCTGTGCATTGATGCACATGCCCTTGGCGGTGCTGATGGTCGACTGCCTGGATCCTGCAGAGCTCGGCGAGCCTAGCAGACCTGCAAAATGGCATTGGGAAGATGGAAATTAGCCCCACAGAGAACAGCGCAAGCGCAGACTCAGCCCATGGGCGCACAGTAACAGGTGCGGCTCTGGGGTATAGCTATGGTATTTGAAGGGTTTCGCTCAGGCACATGCTGAAGCGGGTTTGTATCCTTATGTGCAAGTTGACATCGCGTGAAACAGCACTCTGATTGCTGTCCACGAGCAGGTGTGCTGTCGTCACGGCCGACCTCTCGTGACATCAAAATTGATGGCTTCTCGATGGGGCTGAACGGCGTGGAGCTCATCCAGGACTGCTCCATCGAGATCACCATCGGCCGGCGCTACGGCCTGATTGGGCAGAACGGCTGTGGCAAGACCAACTTCCTGCAAGTGCTGGCCAACCGCGAGGTGTGACCACAGCTTCTATTCACAATTCATCATGGCCCCCCACAAGCACCGCAGCTAACCTGCAGCACAAGAGTGCACCTGGCACATACCTGTTGTTGAGTGCTCATCGCTCATCCTGTCGATGTTATGCGCCCCAAGCCGACATCTGGTCCAGAGAGCGGCTCGGCGAACCTTTGAGAATCTCCCCCGCCTCCTGCGCTGTGCAGGTGCCAATTCCAGACCACCTGGATCTATATCACCTGAGCGAGGAGGTGGCGCCGTCGGGCCGCACGGCGCTGGAGACGGTGGTGGACTACATCAAGAACGAGATTGAGCGGCTGAACAAGCTGGAGGAGCACATCCTGGAGACCACCGGCCCCGAGGACGAGCGGCTGCAGGCGAGTGGTGTTCACCAGTCGTGCACACGAGTGGTGCAGACTGAAGCAGTCTTGTGTCCAGTCAAGGGGAATCTTTCACTCCCTTGTGTCCAGCGCACATCTCGGAAAGTGTGGACACTGGCCGGTTTGAGCACCTGCAGTGTGAGCCATGGCGCCACACTTGGGCAACAGTATATTGGAGCGGCTTTCCAGCCCTTCTGTGCAGGCCCGGCAGCTGGTTAGTGTGCTGAAACAGCTGGGCCCACGCGTGCGCATCATGCTCTGTGCTGCAGGACATCTATGACCGGCTGGACGAGCTGGACCCGACCACCTTCGAGACGGACGCCGCCAAGCTGCTGCACGGCCTGGGCTTCGACCGCAAGATGATGGCCAAGGCCACCAAGGACATGTCCGGTGAGCGCCACACCACAATTGTCCTGCATAAGCCATGGCAACAGCGATGGCGACGGTGACAAGGCAGCCGGCTGATGGGTGACGGCAGCCGGCAGCGTCTCACAGCACGCACCTACCGCAGCAGCCGCTCTCGACTCACAGCCAAGCAGTGGCGCCACAGCAGCGCAGCCCTGCCGCGTACTGTCCTGATCCTGACCGCATGATGTCCTGAACCCTGGCCTTAGCTGTACAGAACTACATTTATATTTATGTGTCCGCAGGCGGGTGGCGGATGCGGGTGGCGCTGGCGCGGGCGCTGTTTGCGGCGCCGACGCTGCTGCTGCTGGACGAGCCGACGAACCACCTGGACCTGGAGGCCTGCGTGTGGCTGGAGGAGTACCTCAAGGCGTACAAGAAGTGCCTCATCATCGTCAGCCACTCGCAGGTGGGGTCCTGAGCGGCTTTGCCCCTCCCTCCGCACATGATGTTGCAAATCGTCACCAGCCGCCCTGCCTCATGCCGCCACGACGGCAACCATTGTTGATCATGTTGCACACATGATCTGTTTGAACAGCGGCCACCTCAATTGGTCTGACCAGTCACGATGCTCAGCTGCTCATCTCTGCTGGCTGCAGGACTTCCTGAATGGCGTGTGCACGCACATGATCTGGATCACCAAGCGGAAGCTGACGTACTACACAGGTGTGCTCAAGCGAACACCAGCACTGACCTGCCACAGTCGGTCGTCTCATCAGCTGCATATGCTGCATCTCATTCCCACCGTTGCCCTGTCCATTGGCGGTCTTGACGTCTCCCTCTTGCGTGCGACGACAGGCAACTACGACACCTTCTGCAAGACGGTGAAGGAGGATGAGGTCATCCAGCAGAAGAAGTACCAGAAGGAGCAGGAGGACATCAAGCACCTCAAGGAGTTCATCGCCTCCGCAGGCACCTATGCCAACCTGGTCAAGCAGATAAGCAATCTGACAGGTTACAGTTTCTAACTTTCCGCGGCAGAAATGTGTTGAGCTGCCCACCAAAATGCATTGCATGTGCTCTGCGTCACCTCTGCAGCAATGTCTTGTCAGTGGTGCACATCACGAGCCACATGCGACCTCATAGCAGAGGCAGCTGTGACACGAGCCGCACTGAATGCCAGTAGGGACCCTCAGGGCTTGACTGCGTCTGGTAGCGTTACTGGCGTCAGCTGCCACCAGCATTGCACTTATTGGGCTGCCCTGCTGCTGCTGCTGCACCTGAAACCGGATCAATGCCTAGATGGTCGTGTGACTGCCAGCTCATCAACTGCTGTCAGCAGCGCACTCACCAGGCTTGCTTGTCCTGCTGCACGCGCAGTCGAAGCAGAAGATCATCGACAAGATGATGGCAAAGGGTCTGACGGAGCCGGTGATGCGGGAGTCCACCTTCCGTTTCAGCTTCCCAGACTGCGACAAGCTGCCGCCACCCGTGCTGCCATTTGTCGACGTCAGCTTCAGCTACTCCGGCAAGAAGGCCGACTACCTGTACAGCGTGAGTGGCCCCACCCTCGACTGTATTAGTTCATGCTGTGGTGAACCTGCAGTTCTGCCCAGCCACAAGCCCTATGCAATTGCTGCACGCTGTGGGTGTTGCTCGCTGTGTAGATGTTATCAGCATCAGTGCGATAGCAAGCACAGTTTGTCGTGCACAGCACCAGTTTCGGCTCATGAGTGTATGGCATCTGCTGTGTGCACATGCTGCAACAGACCAGAATGATTGTGCTCTCTGCCCGGGTGAAGCTGACAGTCTTCATGTGTGATGCGTGCAGCACCTTGAGCTCGGAGTGGACTGCGACTCCCGCATTGCACTTGTTGGCCCCAATGGCGCAGGTGTGCCCAATTGATGCCAGATGATTAGTTGCAGCATCAGCTTGGTGATGCTGTCAGGTTGCCCTTGCCTCTAGGCTCTCTGGTCTGGCTCAGTGCTACACCGCAATGCTATATGTCTGCATGTCCAACCTGGCATCGCAAACTATGCCGTTGCTATTGCCCACAGGCAAGATCCCGCACATCAAGCCTGGCATCGAATCTGGCACTGTGACCTTCATGATTGCTGTGTACCCACAGGCAAGTCCACGCTGCTGAAGCTGATGACGGGGGAGCTGCAGCCGACGGAGGGCGACGTGAAGCGCCACAGCCACCTGTCCATCGCCAAGTACCACCAGCACAGCGTCGATGCCCTCGACCCCAAGCTCACTGTGCTTGAGTTCTTCCAGGTGGCTGCCGCGCTGCACACTGCCGCCGTGCTGTCCTGGGCATGCTTGGCGGACCTCCACGACCCGCCACTGTCTTGTGTGTGCGATGCAACACCGTCCGACCTTGCGCGCCCAGCATATTTGGCACAAATCGTTGCTGTCAAGCAACGGTTGCTTGACCGCCACAGAGCACGCCTGTGAGATCTCTGTCGGGCTGATAATGCTGCTCGTCACCTCAAATGCAGAAAGCGGCAATCACCTGATCTTGACACAAATTGTGCCCTGCAGCGGGAGTTCCCAAACACCCTGACGTTCTCAAAGGACCTGGAGGAGTGGCGCCGGTTCCTGGGCCGCTACGGGGTGTCCGGTCGCGTGCAGACCACCAAGATCGAGGAGCTCTCAGATGTGAGCCGCTGTCGGCTGACAGCCTGACGGATCTGAGCTGCCAAAGGGCTTTAGGATGTGATACTGTGCAGATGGTCAGCCGCTTGATGGGCCTCCTCTGCTTTGACTTGCTCAGTTGGCTCCTTGTGGGTTGCAGGGGCTGAAGTCGCGGGTGTGCTTCGCAATGATGTGCTTGGCGAAGCCCAACATGGTGCGGGACCTTCGCACATTGACCTGCTATTCGTACACAGCCATGCTTGTCGAACACCAATGTCCTTGCACTGCGTTGCCATGTTGCTGTCGCTCTCCGGTGCAGAAACAGACCTTGACTGCAGGGCTCACCTGCGGAGCTGTGCCATCTGTGTCTTGAGCTGACATCCTCCCTCCTGAAATTGACTCATTGTGGCTGCAGCTGCTGCTGGATGAGCCGACGAACCATTTGGACCTGGAGGCGATCGACTCACTGGCGGATGCCATCAACCGCTTCGAGGGCGGCATGGTGCTGGTTTCGCACGACTTCCGGCTGATCGACCAGGTGGGCAAACATGCACGGCCTGTGCTGGTGATCGATCCGGAGTGTGGTCACGCACCGCTTGTGCTGGTGGAACAGGATCTGAAAAGCTGTGATTAGGCACGGGCGTGCATCTGCATGCTGCACCCCTGCAGCGGCATTGGCACTGGTCTTTTCTCTGACCATGTCGTGCACTCTCACTTGCAGGTTGCGAAGGAGATCTGGGTGTGCGACAAGAAGAAGGTGAGGAAACAGCCCTTTGCAATGCTGACCGACAGTAGCATGTGCCTTCTGGACTTCCTGCATGGTTTGACAAGACTCCTTGCATCACATTGCGGTGCATGTGTGCAGGTGGAGGTGTGGAAGGGCGACATCAGGGACTACAAGAAGCAATTGATTCGCAACATGAAGTCCAATATGCTTATATAGAGCAGGCAGGTGCAGCGTTGTTTAGTCACATAAGTGGTCTCAAATTTCAGATGTAGTGGTGCAACACCATTGTCCCCAGAGCAGTGGGAACATGCAAGGGTAGGTGCAGGAACGTCGTCAGAAAAGCGAATTGCTTTGGAACATGGCAGTGAGGTCGGTTGCGGTTACAACACTGGATGGAAGGCAGTCCAGATGGTCGAGACATATCAGAGCTCGGACGGCTTTCACAAGCAAAAAGTCTTCCGAAATCTTTTCAACAACTTCTGCTCAAGATTTCGCATTGCCTGAAATGCTGATGGTCTAGTCATCACAGTGCCTCAGTTCACCAGCCCTGGGGCGGGCCCTGGTAGTACTGGTTGTTGTAGCCACCCTGCTGGGGCGGGCCCTGGTAGAACTGGTTGGGCTGGTTGTGGTAGCGGTCACCCTCCGGAATTCGGCCTGCAGCAGCGGCAGGTGAGAGGTCTTTCAGGAGGTATGGCGACAACAGTGGCACATGATGCATGAACAACCTCGTCTGGCAATTCATGCATCTGCCAGAGCAGAGGACGCACCGTAGCTCTGGTCGTACATCTGCTGGGCATCATTTTTGGCCTGGTGCTTCGCCTTCTCCTGCAGGCGCACAGACGGCAAATCGTTTCATCTGGTTGCAATTTCGAAGCCACCAGCAGGTGCTGATGTACCAGTCGCTGTCGGAGTTAATGCGAAGAGTCAAGCACACGGCGCATGGACAGCGGCACCTTGTCGATCCAGTCCATGCCGTGCGTCTCGGCCAGCTTGTCCACCTCGGCACCGGCAATGCCGGCAATCAGCTCCTGCACGCAGGACAGCGCCTCATGATACCGATGCTGTCGACATCTACCGTGATCATCCTGCACTGGGCTGCCATCAACTCGCAGCAATGATGCTGCAGCGAAAGCATGCTGCCATTCTGCGAGCGCACATGCGCGTCCAAGTGGCAGCACCCACCTTGGCAAAGCCGTGGTTCACTTGCTTGCCCTGGTGCTCCTCGTACTTTTCAAACTCCTGCACGATGAGTGTACATGCATGAGGGTCACAAGTCTGCAGAAGTTTCTGCTGCTGCTGATGGTGTCGTTTCCCAACAGAGTCTGCAGTTTGGGGTACGTCAAAGCGCACGTGCATGGCTGCGAAGGCAGCGCCGCCAGCCACAGCCTCTGATCGGACATGCATCACGCCAATCTGTCAACTGCATGTGTACTCATGGGCGCTGCGATGCAATGTGACTGCCCAGCAACACAGCAACAGATGCAGTCAATGCGCACGCCGGCACCGCCAATACTGCTGCAAGTCAATCGTCATGAGGCCTTACCATGCTTCCAGTCAGACTGCAGACACGCAAACACCATGATCAGCACCAGCGAGTCGGTTGAGCATCTGCCTTGTGCAAGTACACCCACAGACCTCGTGCAAGCACACCCATGCCATGTGCAGGCAGCACAGCACCGAGACGACGGCACAAACGCATAGAGATTGTCACCTCGTTTGGTTGGGGGTTGTTGTTATAGATCTACAGCCAAAAGTGCAACAAAATTGACATGCGTTTCAGTGTCAGATCAGGCATTGCACAAGGGCAAGAGTGAGCATGTGCAGGGCTGAGGCCACAGCACCGCATATGCAAGCAAGCACGCAGGACTCTCAGGGACAGCCGGATGTGCCGATACAAATACTGCACCATGTCATAGTTCTGACGCTCCCCTGCAGGTAGGCAATGTCAGATTTATCACCTCAGACAAACAGCACGGGAGACGCCACGGCACTTGCAAGCGCAGCAAGAACAGTTCGGCAAGCGACGGAATCAGACAAAGCGTCAGCGCAGAGCACTCCCTCAAAAGCGGCACGCAACGAAGGTTCGGGTTGAGCAGATCAGGAGCTATAGCGACTCACGGTCGAACATGTTGGGCGGATTGATGTACGTCCAGCTGCAAGCGGCTCGATTTGTGCAGGTTACAGTTAGAGCCTTGAAATAACCGTGTGTCAGCGGGTTGGCGGCATCACTCGCCAAAGCACCGGTGCTGGGCCGTAGCTTCCGCGGTAAAATGAGAAATTGCTAGGGTTTGGTGGAGCCACGCGTTGAAGATCTCTGAGATGTGCAAATCATCATGACTAGGTGTCAAATCAAATCAATTACATCGAACCTGAAATGCCCCTGAATGCCCTGAGCGTTGCTAGACATGAAGCCTTGCCGGCACCGCTCAGCCGAATGGTTGCATACAGCTTGCTTGGCACAAGAGACATCACATCCATATTGACAGGAGCCGTGCGCATCCGCATTGCAGCGATGTGCGTGTAAACTCAGCGTATGCCAACACCAGCGCTTGCGGCGGGGCGCTGAACCATCTCAGCACTGCCTAGGTTTCGCCACAGGGATGTTCGCATGACCAGCATCTGCACCGCCTGGTTGCTTGCCGAGCCACCCTGAAACCCGCCACCATCAGGCGGGCATCTCACACGGGGTCCGGCGGCGCACCCACATAACCCCCAGGCGGGGCGGCATAACCGCCAGGTGCAAGCCCTCCATACCCTGCGGCTGGCGGCGGAGCATACTCGTCGGCCGGCGGCGCTGCATAGCCACCTGGCGGCACACCAGGCGTCGCTGCATAGCCAGGGGCGGCCGGCCCGCCGTAGCCGCCGGCGGTCGGCGGCGGCCCGGCAGCATTGTAGAACTGGTTTGGCACGCTGCCATAGGTGCCGATCGCTGGCTGGGCACCTGCGGGGGCAATGCACCCAGCAGCATCATCGCTGGGCAACTGGCACAGCAGATGTGCGCTCAGATGGATGCAAGGAGCACGTGAGCAGTGTGCTGCAACATTGCGTTGTCAGCCAGCCGAACACCTTCCGGCATCAGGCTGCAGCATTATCTTCGGCCACAGACACAGGCAGCCGCACACACCGTAGGTCTGGTCGTACATCTGCTGGGCCTGCCGCGCAGCTGCGGCCTGGGCCGCCTCCTGCAATATCATCAGCTCGAGACATCATAACATTCCTTGATGTTGCTGTAATGCGTGAGCTGCTGCCGTGCAGCCTGCGACATCACTGTCAGTGGCAGGAACAGCACAGAGCCAGCAAATAGAAACATGTTAAATAGAAACATGTAGATTGCGCACCAGGTCTAGCCAGTTCAGGCCGCCGTACTCTTGGGCGAGCTTGTCGACTGCCGCCACCGCCATTGTCGCCAGCAGCTCCTGCGCCACAGCACAGTATACGATTAGATGTGTCAGCATCTGAAGATGGAGACCACCATCAACGATGGTCGCTTCAGTACACGAGAGATCGTGCGTGCAGATTGATGGCACTAGTGTATTCGACACCTCGTTTCGCGTGTTTTCAGATAGTTCTGTGCACGCTCCGTGCCACGATTCCACGCACACGGAAACATGCACAGAACCTGCCGCGTTCCGCGTAATCATAATACAGCAGGTGCATCTCGCTTGCAAACATGATCACATTGCCATGGTAAAAGGCAGGCGCCGCCAAGAGTGGTGTATGGATTCCAAGGGGAAAGACAACCTCATTTCACCTTCGCCAGGTCGTGGTTCATGGGCCGATTGCCCTCATCTCTCTCAAACTGGTTCAGGGCCTGAAATGCCGCGCCATTGGCAATCGTGTCTGTACATGTGGTCGGCATGAGGACTCGAGTTCGATGATGAGCTCATCAGATCATCCGTTAGAACTGGTGCACCGGCATACTGCATGAGCACATGAACACAGGTGCGCTCTGCGGACAAAAGACAATGGGGCGGCATGCCAGCAGCGTGGACACTTCAAAAAATGAGGGCGGCCGCGGTGACCAGCTGGCAATGCGGGCACAGCCAGTACTCACCTTGCGTCCAGTTTGCCTGCACGGCAACCACAACATGTAGAGCTATTGTAGGCCTGCTGATACGCTTGTATGCATACATGTGGGCCTGACCATTAGCACGGTTCCTGCCAAGCACACGACATCAGCTGGCACTCAACACTGTGCAGGGACACCATTGATTACCGGGGTTGCTTGCGAACTATTATACAGCTGCACAGCAGCAGTGAGCTTGCTGGGTCATCAACAGATCACGATATAATCAGGGAACTGATGCATTCCATGCACGCAAACTCTTTGCCGCTCACATCACCTGGTTGTAGCTCTGTTGCGCGCCTGCACTCAGGCACAATCAGAGCTTGGTACCGCTTACCGCCGCTCAAGGTTCGTACATGTGCTCATCCACAAGTTTACTGCGCGAGTGCGGATGTTCTACAATAGACAGCGAGAATTGAGACGAAGTTATCAGGCTTGTGGGATTGCAGTTGCGGCTGCCATCACACTGCAAAAGGCATGGTAGGCTTGCGCAACGATGCTTCACAGACCTTGCCACCACATGGCGAAAGGTAGCCTGGCGAAAAGTTGCCTGGCCGGCTAGTGCTGGATGTACGATCTGATGGAGTTGCAGCAAAAGCAGGGACTGAGACAAATGTGCCTGTGTATTGGGTCAGACTTCCGAAAGCAGCCTGCTAACGAAGATCCTCGGATCGAGCAAACTGCAGAGAGCAGACATCTTGTCTAGTGTATACAAGATGCTCGTTGCAGCAGCCATGATTGATATTACAGCGCAGGTGCTCGAGGTGATGTTTGCAAGCGTCTTCACAGGTGCCACAACTGGAATCCTGCGGCAATGTATGCCGTCACTCAGGGTTGAGATATGGTGAACAGGGAAATCATGCATGGCAAGCAATGGAAACATCGCTGCGGCGTTCCAACATCGACTGTGTGTCTGTGCTCAAACACGAATGCAGAGATATGGCCAAGGCGTCTGATGGGCGCCACTGTGTGAATCATGTCCCACAACAGTCTGGTGCCGGCAGCAAAGCAGATTTCCTCTAGAAGTTGCCGCCACCGCCATAGCCGCCGCCACCGCCATAGCCGCCGCCACCGCCGTAGTTGCCACCGCCGCCGCCCTGATAGAACTGGTTGGGCATCTGACCGTACGTCATGTTGCCCTCCGGCTGCTGGCCTGCACCGCAGGAAGTGGCAGCGTGACTTGGCTTGTCAGCGCTCATCACAATCATGATCACTCTGCACATCTGGTTCGTGCAATGTGAGAGGTACATGGGGACAGATGCATTCGCAGCCACTTTGGGACAGGATCGTAGCATTTGTTGTAGGAAACGACGTAGGCATACATACCGTAAGTCTGGTCGTACATCTGCGTGGCCTGCTGCGCGGCATCCTGCTTGGCCTGGTCCTGCCATGGGCATCAGGCAGGCGAGTCACTGAGCAGAGACCGCTCTCACACGTACAGTGCTTAGTGTAGCATATGATAGGCTCTGCGAGGGTCCAAGTTTGACCAAAAGAGGCACATGCCAAAACCATGCCGGAGTCGTGCCCCACTGACTGTGCATGGCAGCGGAGCTGACGCAAGCAAACACACCCTGTCAAAGTCGCTGATCTCGTGCTTCTGCCACAGCTTGTCCACCTCAGCGCCCGCAAGGCCGCCCAGCACGTCCTGCATAGTGCAGCACAAAACGCATCACGCACATCAGATCCATGCGAAAGGAATCAACAATGTAATTGTGCTGTGCGGCAGCACACAAACATCAGCAGCTGGCTCAGCCAATCTAACAAGGGCAGCACTACTGCCACACAGTCGAGATCCGGTCACCACACGGCGTCTACCTTGGCGAAGCCGTGATTCACTTGCTTGCCCTGGTGCTCCTCGTGCTTTTCGAACTCGTGCATGGCGCCCATGCCGGCAGCGCCTGAGATCATCTCTGTGCGCACGAGTTGCTGAGGAGCTCAGCAGATCAGTCAACGTGTTTGGTGTGTCAGATCCTGCAGCGCTCCTGCGTCCAGTGTGACCAGACACCCTGGCAGCATACGCATACATGGTGGCCAGTGGCGGTATAATTGATAGGTGATCAAATGCCAGCAACAAAATGGCAGGGGAGCCAGCAGTACCTTGCGTCCAGCTTGTCTGCAGTTGAGAAACCACGACATCAGATCTGAGACAGCATGCCGTGATGCAAACCTCAAATATGCAATGCATATGTGCAACCGGGAGCTTCGCCATGTCGCACCTTGTCAGGCTGGGGATTATTATACATCTTGCGACGCCACAGAAACCATTTCAGTGCCCGAGAACCCTGTCAATTTACGTGATGAGCAAGCACGAGCATGCATCTGCGTGTTTGCATTGCAGCAACACCGTCGCAGTAGGTTGGGCAGCTTCACTACAAAATCTTTCGCGCCTGGTCGTAGCTCTGCTGCTGACCTGCAGGAGAATCACAGTCGGATCAAGATGCTGCGGCGCATGCGGCGCATCATGCATGCTATGGCCGGCAAGACGCTTGCGACAGGCGCGAGTGCAACTGCAACGACAGGCAGAAGACCATGCATATGCAAATGCATCGGCAGGGTCTGACAGACGTGCAGCTCAGGCTGGGGAAATCGGCCACAGCGAATGCGCACCACCCCAGTCCATGATAGGCGAGGTCGAACGTGGTCCGTTTGGCAAGTGTTGGCCTGCTCTGCAAGTATGCAAGCGCTCTAAAGAACCGCTTGGAAGCTGCTCAGATCTATCGCGTGTGAGCAGGTATCCACAGCGGTTGACCCGGTGAGGGGAGGGAGGAATTCTTGGACCGTGCAAACTCCTTCTGCAAGTTACTTAGTGCAAATCGTTCTGATTGCCATTGAGTGCAGCACTTTGCGTGATTGACGATCGACGCCGTCTCCTGTTTGACCCTCACAACATTGTAGAGGCCAATCGAAGCTTGAACTCTTGAGATTTCAACCAAGCAAGGCGGCGGCCGCCGTGAAGTTGACGCACTTTTTGAGTTACACAACCAGAGGTATTGACCACGCGCAATGTGAAATTCACTCTGACAACAGCCGAGTCACTACACCTCTGAACCACCTCAGTGCTGGTGACAGACTGTCAGTCAGAACCATCCCATGCATTGACCCACAGCGCTATCCGCATGTGTGAGCATCAGCGATGCACCCGGACGATCGCCACTTTTACCAGCGACCGCCATGGCCGGGATAGCCCGGGGAAAGAGGACCGTAGCCGCCCGAGGGTCCGCAGCCGCCCCAGCTGCTGTCACCCTGCCAGCCCCCTGACGGCGGACCGTATCCAGGTGGCGGCCCGCCGTAGCTGTCGCCATAGCCCGGGCCGCCAAAGCCGCCGCCATAGCCTGGGCCGCCGTAGCTGCCGCCAAAGCCGGGAGGCGGGCCACCATAATCGTAGCGGTCGCCGCCGAAGGCTGCGGGCGCGCCGTCATATTTGCCGAAGCCGCCGCCGAAGCCGGGCGGCAGAATGCCAAAGCTGTAGCCGCCCTGCAGCGGCGGGCTGGTGTAGAACTGGTTTGGCAGCTGTGAATAGTAGCCATTCTCAGGCTGCCGGCCTGCGTAACACAATTACTGTGTCATGGCGACATCAATATACCTGGTAACTGGAATACAGCTGCGTGCCCGTCTTGGGCACATGGTGAGGTGCTCATGCAGCAGCTCTGAGTGTCACGACCGTGCACTGACATCAAACGGTGCAATCCCCTATCTCGCAAGTCTCTATGCAGGAAAGATTGACTGTGCGCACCGTAGCTCTGGTCGTACATGTACTCGGCCTGGCGCTGGGCATAGCTTTTGGCCGTGTGCTGCAACACCAGCCAGGGGAGAATTGGACGCAGTCAGTTTCCACTTTCATGCTGCAGGGGCACGCGTTGAGCAGCAGGTCGAAGCAAGCATGCATAGTGACATGCTGAAACAATGCCCAAGTGTCTCCCAGCGCTGCTATATGCATTCAAGTAGTGCATCAGCCAGCCTCACCCTGTCGAGCCTGTCCATGCCGTGCGTCTCGGCCAGCTTGTCCACCTCCGCCCCTGCTATGGCCGCAATGAGCGACTGCAGGTATCAAAAAAAAGAATGAATTGCCTTATGCGCTGGGCGTGCCATCGGCATGCTACCAGCGGCAGCAATTGTGGCTCATGCAAAGGTAGCTTGCATGTCTATCTACAGATGGCAGGATATGCTATTCCATACTATATCATGCCTGGCGCAGTTTGTGGTGCTGGCAAGGCTCACTTTTGCAAAGGCGTGGTTCACCGGCCTGCCCTGGTGCTCCTGGTGCTTCTCGAAGGCCATCATCGCTGCGAAGGCTGCGGCGCCCGCCACCAGTTCTGCGTCACAGCACGTCATCATGTCAGCCGGTGTTAGGCATCCCAGTGGGATGCCCAAGCAGAATGCACGGGCGACCTGATGCATATCAGCCATCATGCACACACAGCATCGCACTCGACAGAGGACAGAGGACAGTGCTCACCATGTGTCATGCTCGCCTGGATTCAAGCCGAACAGAGGTGTTAGGTTTACAGATTGTGCTTGTACTGCTAGAAAGTGATGGCAGCGCACAGCAGCATGCATGTCATGTCAAGTCATCCCTCATGCCAAGTGTGGTGATACTAGGAGATGGAGACAGGCAAGAATGCTGTCTGAAGCACCTCGTGCGGCTGCTGGTTATACATCTGCAAAGAAACACAAAAGAGCTGTCACTCAGGGGCCCACATAGCATCTGCACTGTGCGCACACGATGCGGCACTCTGCTGTATGCCGCGGCGGAAGCATGCGCAGATGGGGGACCCTGTCTGACTTGTCATGCACAAGTCACCTGGTCATAGCTCGAGTCATGCTGGTGATGGTCTGCAAGGGCAACACTTCATCCAGGTCAGTACTTCGCGCCGGCGACAGCGTCATGCCGTGCACATCACGTTGCAGCGGGTATCTTCACAGGAACTCCAAGGGAAGCATGAAACGACAGCAGTGGTCAGTCGTGAGGCAGAAATCAGACGTGAACAGGCGAGGGAATGCCATGTTGGCATCACGCGTGTGCAAGATCACTCACGAAAGAACCCCATAGCTGTGGCAGGTGTGCCGGCCTGTGGGGAGCAGCAGCGGTTCAAGCGAACGAACTTCTGTGAACAAAGTCGTATGTGCTGGGACTGAGAGTTGGTCGTGACGGAAGCCGGAATTAACTCTCTCTCGAGATCCGTCACGAATCGTGCTGTGTCTGCAGGACCGACAAACCTGCACGGAAGGTGGCCTGGGTTATCACGGTGATTTCCAACTGCGGTTTCTCGACATTACCATCCGTTTGCCGCCTAAATTTCCGCCGACAAAGTCTGAAATCGCGGCCGCACAGCTGGCCGCAGCAGCTGCCAACACAATTGACTAGGGCGCTGCAGCGTGCGGCACTGCGCTGAATGATGCCTGCGGACTGCAGCCATCAGATGCAAGTGTGGACCTGCATCTGATCAACCTGGCTGCCGACCATGCCACTATGTTGCAGCGTCAGCAGCGACACGCAACGCTGCATCCACTGGTGGACCCCTACGCAGAGAGACACAGGGCAAGATACGGATCCTGGGGCAGGAAAAAAGGCAACTTCAGGTTTATTCATGCAGAGGAGGCCAGCAGTCATTGAATGTGCTGCCATGCATGGCCGCACCCGCCACACCCGCTGCCGCCGATGTTCAGCCCGAACAGCAGTGGTGGGCGGGGACGGCAGTCTGATATGCCCAGATGTGCTAGGCTGTAAGTATACAGCACAGTTTGGAGTACATACCACGCACCCCAATCTTGGTGATCGGGCGGCGCTATGAAGAGCGTGAGATGCTCCGCAGCCATGTTGACATCCATGACAAAGATTGGCTTCATGTAGGCCATGGCCTGAAGCTGTTGTCCACGGGCAGGTTCCTGTTCGACAGGGGAGTGAGGCAGTTTCTCGAGTGGCGTTGATTGACTGCAGCACCTAGCAAAGTTGCTATTGGTCAAGCAAAACTGTGTTCAATCCTTGACTATATGTGTTGCATCCCTTTTGCACATCAGATTGCCATCATACTCTGCATTGAAGTTGGCACAATGCGAATTCAACTCTGCGAGCCACATTGACGGAGATGCTTGCCGCACGAATGCTTGTGCAAGGGTGCCGAACCGGCTCAAATGTCTTGCATGTCCTGACTCAGCGGCCCCCGATATTTCGCACCAGCTGCCGACCGGCTGGATGGGTTTGGCTGCTTGCTTGCTTCACCAGCGGCTGCCATAGTCTCCGCCGGGAGCGCCATAGGCCCCCTGTCCGCCCCAACCTCCCTGCTGGCCATACCCGGGGGATTGGCCACCGTACCCTCCCGGAGGGGGCCCGCCATAGCCGCCGGGCGGTCCACCGGGTTGGGGCGGGCTGCCGGGGGATTGGCCACCGTACCCTCCCGGAGGGGGCCCGCCATAGCCGCCGGGCGGTCCACCGGGTTGGGGCGGGCTGCCGTAGCCGCCAGCGGCCAAGCCGCCGAAGCCGCCGCCGTAGCCGCCGGCAGATGGGTCGCCATAGCCGCCGCCGAAGCCGCCCTGAGGCCCACCGAACGCACCTTGCATCGGCGGGCCCGGCGGGTTGTAAAACTGGTTGGGAAGCTGGTTGTAGTATCCACCTTGAGGCTGCGTGCCTGCATGATGCAACCATTGATGGCCTTCGTCCATGAAATGGTCATCTCACAGCACAAGTGCGAGGGACTGCTCAAACTTTCGCTTGCTGTGGTGTAAGCCCACAGGAGGTGCATGAGCTGGTTGGTCTGCGCACCGTAGGTCTGCTCGTACAGCTGCTGGGCCTGGACCTGAGCCTGGTCCTTGGCCATGTCCTGCAGGAAGGACTATGCATTGACCGGTGTCATGCTGGCTTGCTGCACTTTCGACGATAGCCTACCATAAAGCAGTGTACATAGTGGGTCAAGTCCACAGCCGCAGACAGCAGGTGGCTTTGGTGAGGGAGTGGCAGCAGCACCTTGTCGTGCCGGCTCATGTGGTGCTTCTCGGCGAGCTTGTCAACCTCCGCGCCCGCAAGCGCAGCAATGAGCTCCTGTGCCACAAGATTCACCACACATCTGCATCACGTGAAGGTGGAATGCTTTGAAAAGGTCGGGCGCCAAGCACCAGGAAATTCAACATAGGACGCTCTGCAATCTGAGTGGGCTACAGTCAGCACAAGGCGCACAGCACACCAGCGTGCACATGAACAGAGTGCTGCGCCACGACTGCGTGTTGGCAGGGACCCCATGTCTTGTGCTTCCTGCTTCCCATTACCTTAGCCAGGCCATGGTCCACCTGCTTGCCCTGGTGCTCCTGGTGCTTCTCGAACTCGTGCATGGCCCCAAAGGCCGCGCCGCCCGCGAGCAGCTCTGTTTCAGCATTACATCATACATACGAGCTGAGAGGCAAATAGCACGCTGGTATGCACGCACGCACTTGATCGACTCAATGAAAATTTAGCAGGCAATCTGACCATCGCCGTAAAATTGCCGCAAATCTGCATAAGTGCTTACCATGACTCAACTTGACCTGCAATGACACCCACCACTCATATGACCATGAAAATTATCTTTCTGCTGATTGTGTTGCCCGACTCTCACACAGTGCATGCAAGCATGCGTCTCTGAAGTTCGAGCGCATGCTTATTTAAAGCCCAAGCGCAGATTTCTCGCCACTTCGTTCATGCCATGCAACCAATTCAGAAGTCAAGCAACGGCCACCTTGTGGGGTTCAGAATTATAGAGCTGCAAAGTGGCAGGTCAAGCTCGTCATCACTGCATCATGCATCCTCATGCGGCATGGTCCAACAGCATCATATGCGGTGCGTGTGACCTGGCACATCATGTACAGTTTTCACTCACCTGATTGTAGCTGTTGCCATATTGAGGGTCTGCAGTTGATTGCAATTCCACAGGTCAGAAGTGTGCTGGTTCAAAAAACGGTGCGCACCAGCTTGCAGAGCACTGCCGATGTGATGCATGTGTACACGGGAAAGGGTGATGCCGAATGTCGTCAAAGAGCTGCTGCCCGGCTCGTGGCATTGCTGTCAAGAGAAGTGCTGTGCGAAACTGGCATCCACTGGGTATTCAGCAGAGGTTGCACGCACCGTACATCCTGCTCTGCCGTTCTTTTGCAGGGAGCTTGCTTGTTGCAGATGGCGATGTGGCCAATCGAGATGTGTCTGCAACTTAAATTGTGGTCGCAGACGGGATGCCGTGAGTCGCAACTGCACTATTGTGGAAGGTACAGCGAGGAATCACACAATCGTCCCACAGATCCTGGGACGGGTCAAGCTATCTACCAATGGCAGCAGAGTCTGCTTCCTCAATAGGGGCCCTTACCATCATTCATGATTGTGTCTGGACTTTCTCAAGCAACACGTTTCGCTGATAGTCTGCTCATCTTGTATGGTGCACAGCACGAATGGTGCACAGCACGAATGATCAAGCCAAGTCCGAACATCGGGCAACACATTGACTCACTGAGGTCATGCTGGAGGCTGAGGCACCCAGCCACATACACAGCCATTGAACAGACCTGGTAAGGCATAAAACCCTGGTGAGACTCCTTGATCATCATCATCCTGTTGTCTGGTACATCGATCTGACGACGCAAGGGAACATTCAACCACAAGCGGCCATGCCTGTCGGCCTGCATTCCTCAGTAAGTGTGAAAGTGGTTCGGCAGCTGGTTATAGGCTCCGCTCTCAGGGTACCGGCCTGCACGGTGCGGAGCGGCCATTGGTAGGTATGTCTCTCGCTTCAAGTACATGCTTGAGACTGCAAATGTCAATGGCGGGTCTGAGCACTTGATTGCATAGTAAATCATTGCACTTGCCAAGCAACTGCACATGCCGCAAGCTGCAAGCTGCTCAATTGGCATAGTGCAAACTCCATAATTGGTCACGTACCATAGCTCTGGTCATACAGCTGCTGTGCCTCGTGCTTGGCGTCCTTCTTGGCCTTCTCCTGCGTGAGACGAGTATGAAGACCATGAAGTCTGGACGCCGGCCATCATGTGCGTGCCGGCAACAGGTTGGGGCGCGCTGCTGATGTCGAGCGAGCGAGGTAATTGAGTACAGCACAGGACTCAAGGCGCCAAAGTCTACCTGTGCTTGCATTCGCAAACAGACATACCTTGTCGAGCCAGTTCATGCCGTGTGTCTCGGCCAGCTTGTCCACCTCACCGCCGGCGAGGCCTGCCACGATGTCCTGCGCCATGAGGACACTGGCAGCTTGAGATCGCATGCCTGATTCCACAAGAGTTCGACCCTGAGGACAGCATGGTTTCCATCCCGTCTGAGAGGTCCGATGTGTACTGTAGGTGCGTCAGTGGTTGTGGCACGCCAGAGCTCAAGCCACCCATGTACCTTGCCGAAACCGTGGTGCACTTGCTTGCCCTGGTGCTCCTGGTGTTTCTCAAACTCGTGCATGGCTGCTGCGGCTGCGCCGCCAGCAACCATCTCTGCGCACAAGATGCTGACAGGCTGCGCGGGTGGACCAGCAGACACAGCTTTGACAGGGCCAGTGCGATATGTGGGAGCTGCGTGACACCGTGCGCAACACTGCCGCGAACGAGTCTCTCACCATGCGACATCTTGGCCTGCAGGCCACTGACACGAAGAAACCCTCAGAACCAATTTGCGCCCTCGATAGCATGCAAGGCACAATGTTGGGCATGCACTCGGTACATGCTCATCCACTGACTGCACATCCATTTCAAGTGCCGGAGGCAGATGGCACGGGAGCTGTGCTTGTACGCAGTGTTGGCAGTCACCTTGTGCGGGTCTGGGCTATTGTAGAGCTGCGAAGTCAGCAAAGTCTCGTCATGTTGGGAATCACAGTGCGATACCCATGTGCACATCAGGACGGTCGAGTGTGCAATCCTGCTACAGTGCAAATGGCCCGGACGGCATCTTGTGTGCACCTGGTTGTAGCTGTCCTGATGCTTGTGCTTGTCTGCACACAGGAGCAGCATCTTAGTTTACCACACAGGCTGCAGATCCGCAGCTGAATGCACAGAATGAAGCAGAGCTTTGATGTCAGTGACGGTGCATGCCCTCTTCCACCACTGACACTTTCACTGGCGCAAGACAGGGGATTGGGCGCACGTTCGTGATCGTGCCCCATGCTAATCAGTGTCCGAGTAGTGCTGCTCTGCTGTGTCTGAAGCCAACGAGGTGCTTTGAATGCGAAGCTCATTCTTGCACCGGACAGCTTGGCAGTGTGGATTCTTGCAGGTTCGGATAGCAATAGATTCTTAGCATTCGTGACTCTGGGAGCAGATGGCTTGTCTTTGTTGCAGTCTCTGTCATACATATGCTGCCTGCCTGGAGTATGTGAGAATTCGCATAGGCAGCACTGCCTCCATTGGGGTCATCATCAGCGCATGCAGACAAGCGGGCAGGAATGTATGATGCTGCTAACTGAAGAGTGTTTGACGCCGGCGGCACGTGCCATCAAGCAAAGAACCATAGAAATTGTATAGGAGATCTCCCCCTGGCTGTAAAGGATGCTGCAAGTGCGACGTCTGATAAGCATCCACCGCCGCTTAAAGTACACATACCAGGGGGAGTCACCAAGAGACCCAGCCGAGGTTCTTCGGACCGGCAGTACAAGCTGGGTCTAGCCAGCAACGGTCAGAAGACGTTGCAACAGCTCTTGCATACCCTGGCTCTGACAAATCCGCTTGAAGACTGCCGCCGGTGCGTTCGCGCGTGCCGCAAAGCGCTACCGCTGCCCTCCGTCGAGTTTGCCATTTCCCAACCCAGCCAAGAGCATGACAAGCCTGAAGGAACTGAGCTCGGGCCGCCTCCGTGACGCTTCTCACCTTCATGCAGGTGTGCCTTCAGGCTGTCGGTCCCCAAGCTTGCACGCTTGTTGATGTTCCGAGTCAGCACTGACCCTTTGCCCTTTGTGCTGCAGATAAGTTGGCCCAGACCAAGCTGGTCGAGAAGTCGCAGCGGCAGGCTCACAAGCAGCAGCTGCAGCAGAAGAAGGCCGAGAAGGAGCAGGTACGGTGGTGATCACCAGCTTTGCCGGATGCACACTGCAACTGATCTGAGGACAAGCCGGGCAAGCATACCCTGATGTACTGTAACAGCCATGCATAGACACGATGAATGTGAATCTCTGATACTACAGGAGCGTCGTGCTGAGGCTGCCGCAGTGCGGCGCATCCGCGCCCTGAACGGGAACTCCAAGCGTGCCAAGGTCGACGCACGCCGGGTGACCAAATTGCAAATATTTGTCTGCCAAGAGGGGTGCTCTTCTTGCATGCCAACGACCACTTATCGTGTGTGTACACATGCCGTCATAACGTTGGTGCGCCAGACGCGCAGGCTGCCAAGAAAGAGGCGCATGCCGCTACCGGGGCGACATGCGAGCATGGCATCTGGCGGTGCTCGATCTGCTTCCCCCACCCCACCGGCCGCAAGTGACCAGTAGCGGAAGCTTTGCGTGGGTCGACGGGGTGCTGCGTTGTATTGCTATGGAGAAAGTGTACAACAACGTGCATGATCAGAGCGAGTGACCCTGTTGTACACCGAGTTCAGAGAACCAGCCTGTGATTCAAGCACACGACACCCTGAATTCTTGGGCGAGAACGAATTGTGTGGTGGCCGGCGGCAAGCCTGTGTGAGTAGCGACGTCGCATGAGAGCGTTTTGTAGAATATTCGTGAGATGACAGCAGGCTTCGCATACTTGCCCATCTTTCCAAGCACTGCAGTGTATCCTCAATCATCATGCACCAGTCTGAATGACAACGTCAAGGCGTCCAGAAACCACAGCAGGTGCACAGCGTGCAGCATTAGAGTCTCCGCCGCTTGATGTCTGGCGGCATGTCCATGCCTGGCATGCCCGCCGAGAGTCCGCCACCTGCTTGGCAGAATGGTGCAACTATATCAATACACTGACCATTGGCGGCAGCATTCACAGAAAGATAGCAATATGCTTGTGGGGATGCACGCCAGCGAGCAACATTATTGATGCAGGTGCTCGAATGTGCATGTACACCAAACAGCAGCGAGACAGCAAGTCACTTGAGGTGAAGGGTGACGGCAGCCCCATGCCAGGGCCGCCCATGCCGCCCCCTGGGCCCATGCTCATGCCGCCCCTGCCGGGACCGCCGCCCATGAACGGTCGCATGCCGCCGCCCATTCCGCCGCCCAAGCCGCCATTCATGCCGGCGCCCAGGCCGCCGCCCATCATGGCGTTGCCGCCGATGCCGGGCCCCATCATGCCGCCGCCCATGCCCCCGCCCATGGCGCCCATCATGCCCCTGCCCGGCATGCCCATGCCCATGCCCATCCCCCGGCCGGGCATGCCCTGACTCATGCCGCCCATGCCGCCGGCCATGCCGCCCGCTGCCATGCCGCTGGGGATGCTGGGGCGGAACATGCCGCCACCGTCGCCTGGGCCACGGCCACCTGGGAAGCCCCCTGGTGGTGGTCCCCCACGACCGCCCACAAAGGGGGGCCGAGGACCCCTGTCGACGAAGCCCATGGGGGCTGCTGCCTGTGCAATGTACAGTCACTGCTCAATCGAGGGACATTCACACCCCATGCACATATCAAGCCCAGCAGGCATGAGGGCTGGCAATCGTGCAGAAGCTGAGCAAAAGCAACTCACTGGGCTGGAGGACGCTGAGGCTGGCGCGGTGTTGGACAGTGTCACAATGCAGGCCTTCCCATTGATCTCACGCCTGTGGCAGGAACCGCAGCTGTGAGCGAGTTTGCTGATCAGCCCAGCTTTATAACTCTGACACAGCATGGGCACACAGCAGCGCATGCAGGAGTGTCCGAAAGGGGGCATGATGCAGCATCAGGTGCCGTGCAGAGACTGCGCACCCACTGAGGCCGGCCTTGCACCGCTCCGCAGCTGTGGTGTCCGCAAAGTGCACCCTGGCATAGCCTTTCGATCTGCCGCTGGCCTTCTCCTCGGTGAACTGCACCGCCGAGACGGGCCCAAACTCTGCGCATGCGGCCTCCAGCTCCGCGTCTGTCGTCCACCACTGCAGGTTGCCAACAAACACCACTGAGCTGGCGCCGCCGCCGCTGCTGCCAACGCTGCCATTCTGCAGCGGCTGCCCCGAAGACGGAGGCAGTCCACTGGGCTGCTGCACCGCTGCTTGCTGTGGCAGAGGCTTCACAGGCTGCTGCTGCTGTTGCTGATGTTGCTGCTGCTGATGTTGCTGCTGCAGTTGTTGCTGCTGCTGCAGTTGTTGCTGCTGCTGCTGCAGCTGCTGCTGCTGCTCTTGCTTCACTGCAGCAGGCGCAGCGCCACGGCCGTCGTCTGCTGGCACAGCACCGCCAATGTCGCCGTACAGCTCGTCCGCGCCGAAGTCGTCGTGCTGCGGTGCGGCAGACGCGGGCTGTGCAGGCGCTGCTGCAGCTGCTGACACTGACGGCGGCATTGCACCAGTGCCATTTGGCTGCACTGATGCAGGAGCCGATTCCTGGGCTACCTCGTCACCTGCAGATACCACATGACACGACTCGCAAGTTTGACCTTCACAAAGTGCGTTGACAGTGGCATCTCTTGCATGCATCGGTTCCTGCGCAGGTGCGGCACCCACACACCTCCCAGACCGAAATCCTCGTCATCACCAAAATCGTCGTCCATTTCAGCAGGGTGCTGCTCGATTCGCTGCCCTCAACATTAGGATGTGTGCTAATGCCCTCGAGCTGCAGCAACACTGCCCTACACCAAGGGATGCAACCGATCAAATGTTTCACCACACGCCACGCCACCTGGCTAGCAGCCTCTCTTGGACAGCTCCTCAGGTTTACAACGTGCAAACGATGAAACTACTGTCCGGCACCGGCTGCGAGAGGCTTCAGACGCTAGCGCACTAAACCCTGCTCTCAAACAGACAGATGAAGCACTGCGCACACAAGCGCACACCCCAGCGACAACATATGTTCACTTCTCAACAGTGTCAAACGTTGCAGGATCCTGGCTGTGTGCAGCAGCGACCACACGAATTTGCTTGGCGCAGCAAAAGGCAAAGCACTTCCAAGCTGCTTCAACACCTTTGGCTATACAACGAGCACAGCAAGCCTCGGTGAGGCATCTAGACGCTTGCAACCGTGCTGAACCACTGTCCAAGGCTTGTCCTCAAGGCCGACGCAGGTACGCTGTCTATCCTCGGCCATCGCTCGCACGCCGCAGCGGTGGCGCAACTGGGTACAGCCACCCGGTCTTGCGCAAAGCAGCCTATGCTCAGGCAGCTGCACGCGGCGACGGCGTTCTGATGGCTGACGGTCCGGAGGCAGAGGAGACCCGCCTCCGCGAGGCCAGGGACTGGCCATACCCGCAGCGCGTGGCAGACAGAAACTGGAAGATCCGACGGGATGCGTATGAGGACGTCAGAGCCGCATGCCAGCGAGGCCATGCCCCCGAAGACAGCTTCGGTGAGCACACAGCAGGAGGTGATTACCATAGAAGGATCAGTGCCACAGTGGTTCACTTCTGGCAATGCTGTTGGCAGTGCGGCAGGGTGCGGAGGTGACGCACACAATCGCCCGCTCCATGCTCCGCAGGTCCAATGCTGGCCAAGGGGCTGGGTGACGCCAATGCGGCGGCACAGGACGCAGCGCTCGAGGCGCTACAGGCATACCTGGCTATCAGCGACGAGGCACAGGCTGCAGGGTGGGTGATGGCATGATGACATTTCTGCCAATCGAGCTTCCATCTGACATGTTCAGTTGTCACAGCAAGCCGTCCCATGCAGCAAGTGACTGTGCATCTCACTTGTCTGCAGCATCGTGGAGCCGGCGTGCGCCAACATTGCGATCAAGGTGCTGAAGCAGCGGGTGCACACCGTGGCCAAGGCCACGGAGGTGTGCCTGGCCTTCATCGAGCTGGAGCAGGGCGAGGCGGTCATGGTAAGACTACCTGTTTTGGCTCCCAGTTGTAGCTCCCATTTTGCTGGCAGAATTCACTGCGGCTCAAACATGTGTGTGACCGAGGCATCTGATTCGATGGCCGAGGCATCTGATTTGACAAAGTACAGGCGGAATCACTGCCCAACTAGTGTGTCTGCAGACCGCCATCACGAAGGCATTTTCGGACAAGGTGCCAAAGACAGTGCAGGCGGCAGCCACGCTGGCTGAGAAGGCAGTGAGGTGAGCGCTGCGCGCTTTGCTGGTCTGCCCATGGCAGCTGCAATGCAGTAATTTCCTTGCAGTCCTATACCGTCAGCTGCATGATGTGGGGCTTTATTTTCTGCATGCAGCACCTTTGGGTTGAAGGTCATCCCGCCAAAGCCGCTCATTGCGGCGCTGCCCAAGCTGTTCGACTCCAAGCAGGGCCCAGTGCGGGATGCCGCCAAGTCCATCACGGTGAGTGCACGGCGGGGCCATGCATATGCACTCCGACCAGATGTGTTCCTTGTCCCCGCTGCTGACCGGAGCATCACCGCGAAACTAACACCAAATTTGGATCTGCCTCAGTTCATAAGGGTGATATGCAGGTGCTGGCATGCCGGTGGCTTGGCACGGCGGCAGTGGAGCCGATGCTGCTGGCCAAGATGTCGGATGTCATGCGTAAGGATGTGGAGAAGGCGGTGGCGGAGGCGCCTGGCCGCCCTGAACCCCAGGTGCACCACAGCGGCATTTTCTTCGTATGTTAGATGAGAGCATTCCCACGCTGCCGATGGGCTGCGCGTGACATAGATTTGAGTGTTTGGAAAGCTCTCCGAATCAGAGCACTTTAGACATCAGCAACTCAGTGCTTGTTTGCAGCGGCATACCCGCAAAGAGGCGGCAAAGCTGGCGGCGATGCAACAGAGTGACGATGCTGCCGCTGGCGACACTGCTGCGCCTGGCGCGGTCAGCAAGGCGCCAGCTGCAGCAGAGGAGGAAGAGGAGGTTAGCATCTGTGCTGCCAGCGAGCAGCATGCGCATGCGCAGCAAGCAGCTGCTGCAGGGCATTCAGCACCATGACCGCCTTTTGAGTGCTGGCCGCTGTGATGCATATTGCTGCTGGTGTGGCAATTTGAAGCCTGCTTGCTACACAGACTCTCCTGAAAACATGTCAACACTGCGGGCTCATGGCTGCAGGGTGTTGACGCATATGACATCAGTGACCCGGTGGACATCCTGCCAGAATTGCGTGGCTTTGACGACGAGGTGGCCAACACCGCCAAGTGGTCCCTGCGCCGTGATGTCCTCGTCAAGCTCAAGACCCTGGCAGGTGCTTGCTGATGGTCTTGATCACAGCAAGCTGAGCATGATGCCATTCCGCACGCATCCAGGACTGCCAGCAGGATATCCTTCATACCTTGGCTGGCCACAGCAAAGACCATTGACTACTCTTGCTTGTCAAAGCCTCATGCAATATCTGGTGTCTCTGCACTGTTTCGTTCAAACCTGGCCATGTGCAACTGTAGCTGCACCGCACCTGGCGACTGGCGACTATGGCGACGTGCTGCGGCGCCTGAAGGTAGTCATCACAAAGGACAGCAATGTGGTATGCGTGGCCGAAGCCATTGCGTGCGTGGGCGCCCTTGCCAAGGTGCGGCTTTGCGCTCTCGAGCCATCAGCAAGATCCATGGGTCCCGCTTGAGCCCGTCATCGCTCTGGTCCAGGACCCCGCAGCTTCAGTGATGCAACTGCTCACTGCTCTGTTTGACACGTCGCGCAGCCAGTCTGCTGCATGAAGCGCAGCTGAGGGCAGCTTGCAGCGACTGACGACCCAGAGCATGGCCGATGCAGGGGTTGCGCAAGGACTTTCACAGCTCGGCCAAGGCCTTCGCGCCAGTACTCCTGGACAAGTTCAAGGACAAGAATGCGGGCGTGTGCCGCGCCACCACTGAAGCCCTGATCAACATGCACAAGTGCGTGTGCCGCTCTGGCCGGCTTCGTGTGTGTTTGCACTGAACACTATCCATGCCAAGGAGCATCATGGCACTCATCTGCTGTTTGAACTGCGACGGGAGTGCATTGGTCGTCCAGAATGTGCACGCGTGCACGCAAATTTGATCGCGCTGTCATCCATTGACGCATTGCCGCTTTGCACCAACAGGTACTGCTTCAGTTTGAGTGACGTGGCGGACGACTACGCGGCCGTGGCGGCGGGAAAGCTGCCGAAGCCCAAGGTGGGGGCGCTGCTGGTGCTGCGGACGGCGGTCAGTCGCGCACCGGCGAAGGAGGCCGCCAAGGCGCAGGCGGTGCTGGCGCCGCCCCTGGCAAAGGCCGCCATGGAGCCGGCGCCTGAAGTCCGGGAGGCCGCCCTGCAGGTGTGCAGTCTGCCCATTCATCCTTCAGCTGGCGTAACACCAGAGTGTGCTCAGATGCTCGAGGTGCTCTTGCTGCCCAAGGCGAAGGTTGCCCTGCATTTGAAGCGCAGGGCACCGGTCTGCCGTGCACTGCCAGCTTGCAAGGAAACACACGGCAAGACATCTGAGCAGAGGCATATGTGTCTGACCCTCAAGAGCTCCTACTGCAGGCACTGGTGGCATTTGCGACAACAGCCAAAGACCCCAAGGGGATGGCGCGCGCTACAGACAAGGTGCTAGACGACAAGCGGCGCAAGCTGCTTGCCGACATGGTGGCGACGGCAGGCAGCGGCGGCGCCAGGCCTGCTGCGGCGGCACCATCGGCAGCTCCCTCAACTGCAGCGTCCAGGTTGAGAATGTGTCTTCATCACATCAAGTTGCCCGTCCAGCAACCATGGCTTCAGGGTGCTCGTTCAGTTCATCGGCAGCTTCATGCCCAAGCTCTAAGAAGCTGCAGAAGCTGTTGTCATCGGACTGAGGACAGTGTCACATCCGATGCAGCCGGGCGCCATCGCAGCCCAACTCCCTGCCGACCTCGCCGCGCAGCAGCCAGGCGGGGGCGCCATCCGCCGCTGCGGCATCGGCAGCCCGCGCCGCCGCACCGCGGCCCAGGACCGCCAACGCAGGGGCGCCTGCGGTGGCACCTGGTCTGGCGGACGATGACGACGCCTCGCTTGCTGCCGGCGGCATGGATCGCTCACAGGTGGGCAGACAGCTCTCATGCTTACAGTGGAGGTCTCCATTATTTCTCTGTGCATCATCTAGCTCGTTGTGGCAAAATAGGAACCCAGAAGCTGCTCAAACTACATGCTTCACAACTTTCAGGCGGAGGAGCGGTTGAACGTCATGTTTGGGGACACGACTGTGCCCGGCCTGGTCAGCAGCAACTGGAAGGAGCGCCTCGAGACGATGACGTTCATCCAGGAGAAGGTGCGACAAGTGCACAGCATGCGGTTCTGCCACTTTCATCTTAGCCGGCTGTCTGGTCGATGTGTCTGGGATGAACATTTGACCATCATGCTCTGCACAACAGGTCGACGAGGACCCCAACTCCTGTGAGGCGGTGCTCATCCACTGCATGTCGCACTTCCCTGGCTGGCCTGAGAAGAACTTCCAGGTACAGGCAGTGTTCACTTTTTAAGCTCGAGTGAGTGTCAAGTATTCAATGCTCAACGCACTTGCTGCAATACAACTGGCGTATGCACAGTGTGGTTGACGTGCAAGGCACCGTGCTGCAGGATTTTGGCAAAATGATCCAGCTCATCACGACAGTGGTACAGAACTGCGCCAGCCTGACGAAGCGGGATGCCTTTGTCGCCATCTCGGGCCTGGTGCGCTGCTGCAGAGGCCGCAGCTTTCATGCAAGATGCCAGAGCAGATGTGCACCACACATTGGCGAATCGTGCAAACAATGCTGCACCCTTGCCTTGCGCTGACGCTCTGGCCGCCAGCTGGACATGGCTTACATGTCAGAAATGTGGTTTCCTTGCTTCGCGCCTGCAGGTTGATAAGGTGTCGGACCCAAAGCTGAAGGCGGCGACGGGCGAAGCGCTGTCGGCGCTGGCCGAGGCCGTGGGACCGCAGTTCGTGGCGACGCAGCTGCACAAGAAGGCTGCAATCCACAAGAGCCCCAAGGTAGCCGGCTGCCTGCTGCACCCGATGAATGTGCCCAAAGAATGCTTACCATGCTGGCACCACTCTGTTGCACCAGATGCATGCCCAAAGAAGGCTTACCATGCTAGCACCACTCCCGTACTCCTGTCCTGCCTGAGCTGCCTCTTGAACTGTAGCAGCCTGTTTCATGGCGAGATGAACGGACATACTGCAGGTGCTTTCGGAGGCGCTGAGCTGGGTTGCGTCGACGGTCGAGGACTTTGGAGTGGCGACGCTGGATGTGCGGCGCATGATCGACTGGTGTGTGGCGGACCTGGGCTCCCGTGATGCTGGTGTGCGTGCAGCGGTGAGGATCCCAAACCATCTGTCTCGTTCTCACTCTCATGCAACCACATCGTTTCAGTCGATGGACACCAGATCGAGCAGAAACTGAACCCGAGCTGTGGTTCATCCCGCGGGCACATAAGTGGACAAGCCTGCTTGTGCATAAGATGCGGCTTGGTCAGCTAAAATGCATCTGGATCTGACGCTGACACTTCAACACGTTTGCACTGGGCGACGAGTCGATGTGTTCGTGTACTCCGCAGGCGGTGGCTCTGTTGGCACGCGCGCACCGGCAGCTGGGCCCTGGGCTGGCAGACATGGTGCGCAGTGACGTGAAGCCGGCGCAGCTGGCTGCTCTGGAGGAGGCCTTTGCCGCCAACCCTCTGCAGCCGGTGCGGCCCTCATAAGCAAAAGCCACGATGGGCAGTCTCCAAAAGCACCTGAGCATGGTGGACAGCCACATATGTGCACGTGGCCAGACAGTCGATGCTGTACCATGAGGTCAGAGTCATCGACGCTGCCGGCGTGCCTGCTCAGGTGGTGCCCACACGGCAAGTTCGGGGCGGCCCAGGTGGCGGCGCTGCGAGGGGGAATCGCCGCGGCGGCGGCGCAGCGGCGGCATCCTCGGACGCCGCGCCCGTGGCGCCGGCGGACCCGACGGACCTGCTGCCACGCACTGACATCAGCAGCCAGATCACGGACGAGCTGCTGCGGCGCCTGGGCAGCGCCAACTGGAAGGTTTGTCATAGGTTTCCAGCTGTCACATGTGCTCCAGTCTGCTGCACAGCTATACACGCAGGTCCTGTCCCGATATGGTGCAGTTTCAGACACTTCAGATCCTCAAACTGTGTCTGCTGCGCACATTGACAGGAGCGCGCCGCTGGGCTGGAGGCCGTTGATGGCATGCTCGCTGCTGCAGGCGGCCGCATCGGCCCCAATGTCGGCGAGCTCATGGCTGCGCTGAAGGTGCGATTTCCGACCCCGGCCAAGACAGCCACAACGGGAGCCTGATCCTCTGCAATCGCCTTGATCAGATGCCATTGGAAGGCGCCGCGCATAGTTGCCTCAGCACGTGCATTCTGGTCACTGGGTTGAAAATATCTTTGCAGGGACGGCTGGCAGACTCCAACCGGAATCTGGGCGCGCGCGCTCTGCTGCTGCTGGGTGCGCTGGGCAAGGCCATGGGCCCCTCAGTGGAGCGTGCAGCACGGCAGTGCCTGGTTCCGGCACTGAGCTGCTTGGCCGACAAGAAGAAGCCGGTGCGTCTTTGCCGCAGGCACACGACACAATCTGTTGCTATTGACACATGATTACGAGGTTGTTGACGAAACCATATCAGACGGAAGGCTTGTTTCACTGCAAGCAACACATGTGTGCCTCTCTCTTTTCTGTGGTACATCTTCAACAGCATGCATCTTGTAGATCAAAGTTTCTTGTCGGCATCGATGTGTCCAATGATAGAGCTGCTGGGACATCGCTTGCTGCCGTGAAGCCTTGTACTGCAAGATACACTTTGCTTTTCTTTTCCGAGCATTCGAAAAGTCAGCCAGTTAAATTGCAGATGCCTGCCCAGCAGGAATTTGCCGGTATCGCAGGAAATCACCACATTGTGGAAGCCTGGCCCTTGATCAGGTCTTTTGCATGAAGGTGCGGTTGCATACATCACCTGGGTATGGCTTCCACAGGTGCGGGATGCGGTGATCACGATGCTGGACGATTGGGTGGGCGACCGTGGGCGCGTGCCGCTGGAGCGCCTGGCGCCGGCGGTGCACGACGTGACGGTCGCGCCCAAGATGAGTCCCGAGGGCCGCATTGCCGCCATCACCTGGTTTGGTACCTCGCTGTCCTCGGAGCAGGTGCGTCAGCATGACCTCAGCTGCTGTCAGCTTGCACATGCATCAAGCCATGTCGAGCAACGTCTGCTGCAATTGGAGTTGAATGAGGTGTAGTGATGCACAGCTGGCGCTTATAAATTTAGGCTCGATGAACATGCATAATAAGTCCTCGTGCATCCTTTGTTTACAGCATGACTGCATGCGGGCAAACTGCAATGATATAGGGTGCGAAATGCCTGGACGTTGGGCTGCGCACCGCCTCATTTGCTGCAGCTGATAAGAGCTCGGAAGTGCGTGAGTCCGGCAACAGCCTCATCAAGCGCATGCTCGAGGTGAGCCGCAAGTCCAGGATATGTAGTAGACTTTCTGCTCAAACAGAATCAAACAATCGGAGTGGAAGATGTTGACCCTGAGCTGTTGGCACTGCTCCATGCAATTTCTGGCCATTTGCCTGTGCTGCACAGTCCAGTCTTTGATGCCACTTGGAAATCGGTTTGCTGCAGGCGCATGGTGGGGCTGCGGTGCTGAAGGCTGCACAGTCCTTGAGCGGCGGCAGCAAGGCCCCGGCACTGCAGCTGCTGGCAAAGCACGATGTGCAGCCGGGCTCCGCAGCAGCAGCGGCACCTGCATCAGTGTCCTCTCCAGGTGCGCCTGAAGGACTGTCGAGCGCAAACCTGCCAGTCGCAGAGTAGGCTCACAACAGAGGGTTGGATCTAGTCAGATGTCAAGATTGCAAATTCTGATTGCAGGGCGTACAGCGCAGCCAGCGTCAGCCCCAGAGTCGCCGCAGCAGCCGTCACCTGTCGGCCTGCTGCGCAAACCAGTCACCGCCTTCCCCAATGCACCGGTGCGCACTGGCACCCGAGCATGAGCAACATCTGACACCCTGCACCAGAGGAATCGTGCATGCCCTCGTATGCTTTGTGTGGGCTGAGCATGACACATGACCTCAACATACTGGGCAGATGACATCTTCTCGAAAACCTGACGCATTGGTTGAAGCTTCGCAATCGCAGACTGGTACTATTCTTTCAATTACAAAACCATGTGCGAGATATTGTTAGAGAAGTCAAAAATTGACCTTAGATGTAGTTGGACTTACATTAGTTGGTATGTACTTTTTGACAAAAGGAAAGGTTTTCTGTACACAGTTGGTGGCGCCAGCGGCAGCGGAGGAGCCGCCGCAGCCGCTGCTGCAGCGCAGCGGCAAGAAGGAGGCGCGGCTGCGGGCGCTGCACTACAAGGGCGGCAAGTTCGAGCCGCCGCGCCCCGACGAGGAGGACCTTTTGCGCTCCGACCTGCTGCCGCTCGCCTCCCCTGCCCTGGGGTGAATTTCCGGCACATTCGCATGTCTTTATAGTCCGAGCGCCTGTGCTGCTCTCGTTTTCACCATGTGACTGCACTCGGGCTCTCTCCTTGAGTGCAGAGCTGGATTCATAATGCTTGGCGCACTTTGGCTGCGAGCTGTGCAGGTCAATGTTGCCGACCTCATTTGGAATCTGCCGCAACAACACAGGGCCGCACTGTTTGGCAAGGACTTCACGCGCCACCTGGCGGCGGCGGACATGCTGCAGTCTGCACTGGCCGACGACTTTGACGCGGTGCTGGCAGCGCTGGACCTGGTGTTCCGCTGGATCGTGCTGCGCCTGTGCGAGGGCAACATGCAGGCGCTGCTGAAAGTGTGCGAGCTCACGCGCTCGCTGCTGGACGCCCTATACGAGAACGTGCGCTCCTCCTTGATCGAACTCTTGTCTGCACAACATCGCCTGGGCTGCGCAGCATTCGTCGGATGCCCTGCCGTGTGGGTGGTTGAGCAGGGGTTGGCTTGACAATCAAAGGTCGTTCTGCACCAGATTGACCTGACGATCTGCGTCATTCCGTTGCAGAGCTACAAGCTGGCGGATGCGGAGGCAAACCTGCTGCTGCCGTGTCTTGTGGAGAAGGCCGGCCACAGCCAGGTGCCCCCGCACCTCTCCCACAATTCAAGGGTGATACTGCCGCGTGTGCAAGCCTGTTGTGTGGCCTCAGGCTGTCCAGCAAAGACGCAGATTCACCCATGCTGCCAACTCAGGACAGCATTCGAAACCCCCAGACAGCTGCTTCTGAAAGCTTGTACTTGGCTGCAGGAGAGGATACGGGCGCAGCACAGGGAGCTGCTGAAGGCGGCGTGCGGCGTGTTCGAGTCGCAGCGCGTGTGCGAGTTCCTGGTGCTGGGCCTGCAGTCCAAGAACAACCGCACCCGCACCGAGGCCATCGAGGTGCCCACCTTCCTGCGCTCTCCTGCCTGATTGCGCAGCTTGATGAGTCTGACATGATTTTTTGATGTGTACGAAGGGCCATTGCCCTTGAGGTGCAGACTCCCGCAAAGTGTTCTGGGCTGCTGCCGTGCCTGCTGGCACCCTGCAGCCCCTGCACCTCTGCATCCCCCTGCATCACACCAATGCCCGTGCAGCGGTGCATGACGAGCGGGGTCGCCCCGTTGCCACGATTTGCACAGCTAAGCAGGTCAGCCATGCTTTGTGCAGGTGCTGGGGGAGCTCATTGACCAGGAGGGCATCATCGTGTACCAGGGCGCCCGCTACAAGCCGCTCCCTGCCATCGCACAGGTGAAACACGTACCTTTGCTGTGGTGCCTGCGCCCACATGTGTACACGCACTGCCTCCCAGCGGCCTCTTGCACCTTGGCACCTTGACATAAGACAGTGCTAGCCCATTGCATTCGCAGGGGGTCCTCATGCCTGGCTGCTGTATGCCGAGCCGCGCACCAATTCTTCATGACTTCGGCTCGACAATCAGCGCATTTCGTGTCTGCAGCTGGTGACAGACCGGGATCGCGGGGTGCGCGCAGCGGCGCTGGGTGTCATGGAGATTGCCTACCGTCAGGAGGGGCCGGCCGCGTTCTGGAAGCTGGTGGGCCGCGTGTCGGACCAGCAGCGCAGCCTCATCGAGGAGCGCCTCAAGTACACCGACAAGCAGGCCTCTGCCCAGGTCCGCAGAAATGAAGCTGTTATTGTTGGGATCTGTCTCATCCTCATGTGCTGGTGAGCTCAGCTGTTCGGCTGTCAGCAAGAGCTGTGTCCCCGAAAGCTTCGAAGTCAATCGCTGCGACACTCATGTGACTATGCAGGGCATGGAGATTGGGTATCGGCGCGCGGAGCGGCTGGGGCGCAGCTACTCGGAGTATGGCGACGAGCCTGCACAGCCGTCCGATGCCGGGTGCGCTGATCCGCTTGTGTTCAAGCAAGCAATTGGCACTGCAGTTTTGCATATGTTGCAGAGCCGAACGATGCAGGGTAGGATGCATGCATGGGCGTGTCAAATCACAGTTATGGCAGTGGGCTCGGCTCAGAAGTCTCCTGTCCAGCAGGTACCCCGGAGCTTATGGCAATGGGTATACTGCGGGCGGCTACTATGGCGCAACGGAGCCTTCTCACCTGCCGCCGCCCTTGCCCCTGCCGCTGCCGCCTCAGCACGATGTCTATCCGGCAGCGGCGTACGAGCCCGGCTATTATGGTGGCGGCGCGGCATCCTTTGCGCGGCCGTCGACACACAGCGAGGCGTCATACCACAGTGGGGATGGTGTCTCAGCTGCAGGCCAGCCAGACAGCGGGTGAGTAGCAGTGGACCTAGCAACGGTCTGCAATATAGTCAGGTGTTTAATCTGCATCATGTGCATTATGCAAGGTCGTCACCACCGTCTTGCTAGGCCGGATCCGCATTGCAGGCTTTGATATGAGCGTCCACCTTTGTGCAGGCCGCCCTCATACGCCGGCACGCCACTGCGGCCGCCACCGCAACAGGCGGCGCCGTACTCGTACAAGCCGACGCCGGGGCAGCCGCACTATGCGTCCATGCCGACGCCAGTGCCAGCTGCCACGCCTGCAATGTTCACTGAGCCCGAGCCAGGTGCTGCTTCGAAATTCACTACAACACATTCATGCCAGCTGTCGGCGAACCTTGGACCTAACATGCAATCTGCTCAGTTTGATTCAGCCATGTCTCCATCAGCGTGGTACTCCACTTTTATTACTTTTGATGTCACACCAATGTTCTGAGCCATATTTGGCCGACGTTGCAGAGCCGCTGCGGCCGGATGAGGAGGTGGAGGCGGCCTGGGAGGAGGGCCTCGCTCTGCTCAACCACCGCAAGTCCGACAAGCAGGTCAGCACGCGCTCGTGCTGCACCAGATCGCTGCTTGCTCTGGCGTTGGCAACCAGGGAGACGCCACCGTCCGTAACGCAGCAGGGTGTCCACATGGATCTGCATCAGGGCGTCCACAGGCTCCACAGCAGACTACACATGCAGATCTGTGTCCATTTCGCACAGGTGGAGGGCATCAAGAACCTGGGCACGGAGCTGTCGGAGATGATGGACGGCCGCATCTCCCCCGTCATGGAGGCCCGTTTCGCGCAGGACGCCAACAGCCTCGTCGCCACCCTCTCCCGCCGCCTGCGCGCGGTATGCAAGCTTCTCTGACCTTTGCTGTTCATCTCCTTAGGTGTGCGACTTTCGACGGCCCAGCTGTGCCCTGCATCATGCAGATGCATGTGTCTGATGGCTGCATAGTATGCAGGATGTGATTGCTGAGTGTTCATATCTGCGTCACCTTCCTTGTTCTACACCATTTTCTGGTTTCATACAACTGAACACGGAGGTACAAATCATATGGGAATGCACATGACGGCTGGCGCTGCTTCGCATGTGAACAGTCATTCACAGCTGAACATTCATCAACGAATCAACGCTTTCGTTCTCATGCTTCCGCAGATGTTCACAGAGGCCTTCGTGATCTGGGAGCGGACGCGGCGGCCGGCGCCGCACCGCAAGTGCAAGTACACGGTCAGCCTGCTGATGCGGGTGTTCAGCGTGCCGCTGCTGGCGCGGTCGGTGGCATCCGACACCCTGCGCGATTTCGTGTCCGCTATGCTGCTCACCCTTATCGATGCCCGGGTTCTGGACATCCAGGAAGGCGGCAACCTCATGAAGGTGATCACAAAGAGGGGCTCCATTACTAGAGGAGAGAACTGTCTGCTTCAGATTGAGTGGTGTTGCTCACCCTCATCGACGCCCGGGTGCTGGACATCCAGGAGGGCGGCAACCTTATGAAGGTGATCGACAGCAAGGGATTGTGCCACTCGGACATGCAAAGAAGACCTTTTCAGACCTCATGTTACGTTGTTTGCGGGTTGCATCTGTGCCCAAACATGGCTAGCAATGCCATTGCTGCAAGATGTGGCTGCATCTGCTCTGCACTCAGACCCGTCCGCCCCGCTAACCGCAGGCGCTGAACGTGCTGATGCTGAAGACGCTGGAGAACAGCAATCGCACGTACGCCTTCACGGCGCTGCTGCTGCTGACGCGGGATGCGCCGCCAGAGCTGCGGCACAAGCCGGACGCCGCCGCCAAGTTCTTCGACCTGGCCGTCAAGTGCCTCATCAAGATCAGCAAGGCGCTCTCCGACGACCTGCAGGTGCTCTACTGAGGAATGCAACTCGACTGCTGCAAACTGCACACTGTGATGTGCTCCCACTGGACAGCTGACTGAGCAACTTGCAGCTTGCATTGCCTGCCTGTTGGCTGATTTGTCCAGGATGTCTGTTCCATGAAAGCACTGACATGCAGACAAAAATTTCTATCGCCGCCATCTCTGTGCAGGAGATCGAGTGCTCCACGGTGCTGCTGGCGGTGGACGAGTTCTTCCGGCAGCTGGGGCTGAATGAGATTCGCATCCGCAGCGCCCGCGACGACAAGCCCCTGCGCATGGTCAAGACCCTGCTGCACGAGCTGTGCAAGAAGAAGGTGCCAGTGTCTCATGCTCACAGCTGCCTGGACAAAAACTTCACATCATGTGTGTACTTTATGCCATGTTCCTTGAAAATACTTTATGCCATGTTCCTTGAAAACATCGCACAGATTTTCAGGTGGCAATAATGACGTAAATGATACACGCAATCTCGTCACTACTGCCGATGCATGCCGCTGCAGGGCATGGCGATCCTGGATGACATGAGCGCAATCTCAGAAGAGGAGCCGCTGCCCATCATCCGTGCCTACATCGACCTGAATCTGCTCACCTTGCACCAGGTGTGTTTCAATCGGATCAACTGCTTCCGTCTAGCAGCATGTCAGCCGTCTGAACCCTGCCATGATGGAAGTAGGCGGTCTGAGCGTGCCAGCCTTACTATGCTCTGCCACGAGCTTCCCATGCACGTTTGCTTCAGGACACTATGATCAGCGCTAACAACAGCACAGTGCATGGCGGGTGCAGTGCACGATCTTGGTCCTCAATTGCGTTGCTTCAGTTGCATTGTGCAGGCAAACCTAATCTCGGGGCCGCTGCCGCCACGCATAGCACGGCGTGTGCAGAGCATCTCCAATGAGGCGGGCCAGGTAGCAATGGGGGCCTCGGGCTCGCCCAACGCAGCCGACAGCCAGCGGCAGCCGGGCGGTGCGGCGCCGGCGGTCACGCCTGCCAGTCACAGCGCACAGTCGCGGGCAGCCACCCCCGGCAGCACACTGTCTCCCGTGGAGCAGGTGCGGTCGACACATGTGTGGTATGTAGGAAAGACTAGCCTCATGACTGCTTATCCTACTATTTCCACACGAAGCAAGGGTTTGCGGATCTGATCGGGCTGGTTGCATCATGCATCTGTGCCATGGCGATCACCGGACAATTCCTACCAACTGTGCGGCCTGTTGTCGGCTGGAAAGATACATGCACGCATGAAAGCCCAGTGTGATCTGTGGTTGCAGGAGCTGAAGCGGCGGCTGGTCGCGGCACTGGACCAGCTTGGGCAGCGGCCTGCCGGGGTGGAGGTGCGGCTGCTGTATCTGGGTCCAATATGCTGATGCTGCCAGAAACTTTGCTGCCTTTGGCATCTGCTTGACCCGGCATCTGCTAGCTCCTGACCCAGGCAAATGATCAGCTATCCCGTATAAGTGCGTCTCTGACTGATCTGCTGAAGCTTTTTGACCTGCGCTACAGGGCATGGAGGCGCTGCACGACTTTCTGCAGCAGCACCCCGGGGTGGACCTGGCGCCCTTTCTGGCCGGCGCCAACGACCGCCTTCGTACCTACTTCTACGAGGCGAGCCATGCGCAGACATGCCTCCCGTGCAGTGTTGCAGACATGTCTCCTGTGCAGCAGCACCCAGACATATCTCCTGTGCAAGCATGTCGTCTCGAAGACTGTCACTTCATGCCTGCCATCGGCCAGGACCTGATGCGGTGCGATACACTTGGGCTGCAGGAGCTCAGGCAGGTGGCAGAGCGGCGGCAAAGCAGCCAGGACGGCTTCACCGGTGAGCAGTCCTGCCACTGGTCTCGACACTCGGTCACATTCCGCTGCTGCTGGGTGACTGCTGCCTTCCTGTGCTGCCGGTAGCTCAACATCAGATAGGCTGACATGTTGTGGGGCCACCCTCATGCAGATGGTGCTGCGTCAGCTGCATATGAGACGCCGGAGCAGCCCAGCGCCAAGATGCCGTACGCCACAGATGTGCAGGTCGATGCGCAGGGGGCGTCGAACAAGCTCAATAGCGTCGATGTGCTCAAGTGCGCCGCCTGCTTATGCCTGCAGCTTCGTCATGCACCGGGAACTGATGTGGATTTTGCCGAAGTCAGCTGCCAGTGCTGCTCAGGCATGCCTGCCTTGTACCATGGTGCCAAGTCGTGTTTGACGTCCCTCCACTAACAACCTTCCACTGATGTGACCTTGCTGAACCTCAGCTGAGTGGTGCTGCTTTCTGTACACAGGGAGCGCTTGAACCGGCTGCCGCTCCAGCCCGCGCAATCGCAGCCTGCCATCACCACCCGGGATGGCGCGCCGCTGCGGTTCAAGCCCTACGGCCAGGGGACCTAGCAAGCTGGAGTGGCACCACACACTCACATTGAGCACCCAACAATGCGAGGGACTGTGGAGGATTGATCAGGGGACTGCACATCATGGGGGTTTTGCAGTGGCGGCAGCCAGATTGCAATGCAGTGTATATGGTTTGTTGGCGGTGGCATCGGTGACTAGTGCCTGCAATAATGTCACGTTTACTTGCACCAGCTTGTGAGGTCTCCGTGACGAGTTGAATGCATGAAGGCTCGCTCATTGAATGTCCTACACGAAGCATGACCATCACCATAGGTGATGACAGGTCCTCAGGGTTTTGACGAGCATTTGACGAGAGCGTTGCCGCTCTCGGCAGCCTCTGTGGACCGTTTAGTCGCAGTTGGCAGCATGAAAAGCTGTGTTACTGGAAATTCGGGTCTTCTGGAGACGTTGCGGCAGTCCGACCCGCCGCGATGGGCATCTTTTCACGCATCAAGACCAAAAAGGGAGGGATCGGTGTGGAACCATCTGCGTCATCTAGCGGCAGCAGCTTTCTGATCGCAGCGGCACGCGTACAGAGCGCACACTATCCGAGTCATGTCAGAAAGGCTAGTTTTGAGATCGGGGGTTTGCCGAGGTGAGTCGTCATGTTGGGACATCCAATACTTGCTCAAACTGCGCAAATGCGTGCCGATCGACGGTTCGCAGCACCTTGAACTGATCTGCAAAGCTTTATTTGTTTATTCTAAAGACCTTTGGGGGTTGAGATGGTGATCTTGTGGTGGTCTGCGGACGTTCAGCCAGCTGAATTGCGCAGACGCGCCCACAGGTTGCACCGCAAGAAGTTCATGGAACTATTTCGTGACACACTGCAGCAAGTCTGAGGCGCCTCCAGCACTGCAGTCGACGCTTGGCGTCGAGCGAGCAGACAGCTTCTGCACAGGCGTGGGCGCCCCCGCACCGCCGCGTGCAGTCATCACAGCAGAATCGCAGCAGTCGCAGCATGCCAGGCCGCACAGGCGGCCGCAGATTGACTTCACCAGCCTAGCTCAGTTCTCCTCCAGAGTCGAGCTCTATCGCGGCAGGTGAGCTTGCACACCTGTCAATGCATCTGATTGTATGGCGAAGCGGCAGGGGAATGGACACATCCCAGCTGATGTGGCACAGTCGAGCTCACAACGACTGCTGCGGCTGTGCAGCATCTCCACCGTGTACAAGGCGCAGTGCCTGGAGACGCAGGAGACGATGATCATCAAGATCTACGAGCGGTCCAAGATGAAAGCAAAGCACGAGCAGCGGCTGGAGCGCGAGATCCGCCTCATGCGCCAGCTCGCCGGCAGCGAAGGTGAGCACGGCATCGCCCTCAACATTGCCGTGATGTTGCAGATGACAGAAACCTGGTCACATGATGCTGGAGCGCGAGATCCGCCTCATGCGCCAGCTCGCCAGGAGCGAGGGTGAGCGCAGCGTCAGCCCCACCTTCCGCAGCATGCAATCATATGACCTTGCAGATGACAGAAACTCCCGGTCGATGACAGCCACCCTGACAAGTGTCAGTCTGAGAGCTTTGCGGATGGCCACTCACAGTTCGCTCCAGTCAAGGAGTTGGGGCGCCACTCTGCAGCACAGCAACACTGCTGGCGGCACTGATGTTAGGTTGCACCTTCCGGCTCTGCTGGCGCAGGTGTGGTGCAGCTGTACGGCACCTTCGAGGACGAGCGGCACGTGAGCCTGGTGATGGAGCACTGCACGGCGGGCGACCTGTTCAAGACGATGCTGGTGCACGGCGGCGTCCTGGACGAGCATTGGGTCGCCATCCAGGTGTGTGGCAGTTTATACCAGTCTACAAGATGGCCCACCAACAACAAAGTCATCTATCCGAAGTTTGCACCAGTAAAGGCTGCAACGGGATCCTGCAACATCAGTAGGTGCAATTTGCAGAGTGTATTGCCTTGCTAATTGCCCTGTGACGATGTTAAATGTTCAGGTCAAACAGCTGGTCTGGTGCAACATTCCTCAGGTGATTGCCCCTCTGCTGCGGGTGCTGGTGCGCATGCACGCTGACCGCATCGTGCACCGCGATATCAAGCCGGAGAACCTGTTCCTGACGCGCAAGCGGCAGCTCAAGCTGGGCGACCTGGGCCTGGCCATCGTGGCGTCAGAGGAGCTGCCCTTCACCCGCTCCGGCACCCTCGACTACATGGCACCAGAGGTGAATGCGGAGTGCCATCGAGAGACGCCTTGGCACCTTCCTCTGTGATGCAGTGTTGGTGTTATTTACAGTCCTTTTGCCGATCAGGTGAACAGCGATATCCGGCCTCACGCTTGGCTACAGTTGGCTTCTGAGCCTCAAGTGCACGCCGCCGCAGGTGCTGGCAAACCCCAGCGCGGACATGCAGGAGGCGCCGGAGGTGTCGCGGGAGCAGCTGCGGGAGCGCGGCATCCGGCCCTACGACGAAAAGGTGCATGCGGATTTGCATATGCACAGTGGTCGATCTGATCAGCACATGTCTACTGCCCTAGGCCAACCACCTGGGCGTGACTGCTGTTGTTGTCCAGACAAAAGACTGCAAAGTATTCTCAGGCCACAACAGGATTGTGCTTGGCCTCCAGGTGGACGTCTGGGCAGTTGGCATCCTGGCGTTCGAGCTGCTGGTGGGGAAGCCGCCCTTCGAGGTGGATGACGAAGCGCACACCGTCAACATGATCCTGACGTGCAACAAGATCCCGTTCCCGGCGCGCCACTCGCCGCTGTGGGCGGACTTTGTGCGGCAGGCGCTCGAGAAGCGGCCCCATCTGCGGCCGACGGCAAACGCACTTCTAGAGCACCCCTGTGAGAGAAGAATGTGCTGTGCAAGCGTCTGATATTCTGACGGCAATACAGGGCAACAATGTCGCTTGAAAATTGTCGCTGTGTGAAGCTGACATGTTGACACTAGCAACGGCCATGGCATGGCTCTTCTGTACCACATGGCCCTCTGTATTCTGCAGGGCTGGTGTTCCACCAGCGCAAGCATGCACGGGAAAGTGGGCTCGTGCCAGCCGTGGAGAGCCTCAAGAACACCAAGCTGCCCGAAATACCAGCCGCCAAGCCAGCCGCGGTCAACAGCAACAGCGACGCCAAGCGGCCAGCAGTGAGCTTCCACTGCCCCTGCTGCATTACCACATCCTGTAGGCACACATCCTGTGTCGCATCCAGCAGTGGACAACTTGACTGTTTGACTGCTTTAAGATTCATGGTGACCACCCTGAACTTGCTCACCAGGCAAGCACGGTGCCTGCAGGTGCTGAAGGCAGACTCGGCAGCACGGCGCAGCCAGTCCATGGGCAGCGTGGCGCTACAGGGGGCCCTCGCACAGAAGCTCAAGAAGCTGGACACCTTCGATGGTCGCCATGAGGCGTCCCTCGACCATGTGGTGCGCCTGAGGGCAAGCTTCGCACGGGCTTGCCTCATCCACAATTATGCCAGAGTAGGCTAGCAATTAGTCACAACAGATTAAACGGCTCACAATGTGCACTCCCCGTGTGAATTGTGTCCGTCAGCATGGTGTTCTGATTGCAGGTATCGCAGGCACCAGAGCCATCAGCAAAGGCAGGCCTGTCAGCAGACGTGTCCTTCCAGAGCCTGCTGCAAGCGGTGCCAGCCGCTGTGCATGTGCCCGGCAAGGCGAGTTTCCCGTGCCTGATTGGTATAATGTCGGCTGCAGCACGGCCCATCCACTCCTGGCACGTCTGTTGCTGCTCATTAGCCATGCTTATGTGACATGCACGCGCCAGGCGAATCCCTGCAGGAAGGGAAGCTGCATCAGCAGTCTTGCAACTGAAGCATTGGCGGCAATCTCACATCCGATTGATGGTCTGCAGGGTCCTCTCGTGCACGAGGGCGACTTCCTGCAGGACGAGGATGCCGGTTTGGCAGATCGGGCCAGGGGCGGCATCCGCACCCGCATGCACCATTACTTCCAGAAGCAGAAGAACGTCGTGGCACCTGCTGTGTCAGTTTCTTGAAGTACTGCAGAGTGATCCGGCGTACTGAACAATGCAGCGCTGACACAAAGCATTTATTTTGCACAATGCGTATACATTGGGGTTGAGGATACAGTGACATGGGCCGTTGCAATGCACATTTGCGTTGCAGCTTCAAGATTTGAAGACCGTATATTTGAAAGAGATGCTTTGGAAGGTTTCTTGCATATCCCAACATTGCACGTGGCGGTGGAACTGGCGGCCCATGGATGCAGGAAGCACCTGCTTCTAGGGACGCAGACGCAGACCAGCTGAAGGTGCACTTCAACATTTATGCACTTGGCAACATCATACCACTTCTATACGTGCACTGAAGCGCAGCACAGTGCAGTCCGTCAGATTTGAACACACGCTGCGGCTTGAGACACCATCGATCTGGGGTCCTGCTGCAGGACTCCTGCACCGGATCCTGTCATGAGCCACTTATAGAGTTGCGAAGGTGCAACAACCAAGTGCATTGCTCTTGCTGCAAGCTGCAATGAGCGCGCCTCGCTGGGAATGGAAGCAACCCCATGGCGCAGATGGGTCAGCGCAGCCGCAGCTGCACCTCTTCAGCAGCTATCACAGCAGAAATGTGACTTTTGTACCAGCTGCTGGGCCGCAGAGCAGGCAGATCAGCTGGTACACCTGCGGGCCGACGGTGTATGAGGTGCCAAAGCTGCCATCGTTGCCGTTGCCAAAGCTGCCAGGTTGCGGTCCATGTGAACACAGCCAGGCGATCTCACACTGCAGCATCACGGCTCTAGAGACTGCGCTGACACACTCAGTGATCTTGCACACAGCCTCGCGACGTTCCGAAGGGATGCAATGTGTCACAAGCTCGAACAACTCTTTGCAGGTCTCGCACATGGGGCATGCGCGGAACTATTTGACATCAGACGTCATGCGCCGCGTGCTGGAAGACTACTTCGGCTACAACATCCACTTCGTGATGAACGTCACGGACGTGGACGACAAGATCATCGTCAAGGCGCGGCGCGCGCACCACCTGCAGCGCTACAGAGACAGCTGCCCGCAGCCTGATGCGGTAAGCTGATGGACTGGGCTTATGAAAATTCCTTGCTGATGAGGCCGTTATAAAGGGCAAGACGCGGCGTGCGCACCACCTGCAGCGCTACAGGGGCGATCGCCCGCAGCCCAATGAGGTGAATCAATGGGTGCTGGTGAATTGAACCAATTTCCCCTGTAAAACCGTCATTTTCCAGAGGCGCGGCTGGCGCACCACCTGCAAACGCTTCCAGGGCAACCCCCGGCTGCCTGACGAGGTGCTCGAGCGTGCCTGTTTGAAGTTGCATGGCAGCGGACCATGGAGGTCACTCACGCATACTCTCTTCGAATGTGTCTCTGCAAACTCATACTAGCAAAACTTGCTGCTGATATGGGGGCCTGACACAGCCCACGAGAAGAGCTTTGTGTCCACAGGTGCGGCAACGAATTGACAGGGCGCTGCAGGACGCCCTGCAGCGGCAGCAGGAGGCGGTGCAGCGCCTCGAGGGCGACGTCCAGGCAGCGGAAGCGAA
Organism: Tetratostichococcus sp. P1; assembly: GCA_036584455.1. Taxonomy (NCBI): domain Eukaryota; kingdom Viridiplantae; phylum Chlorophyta; class Trebouxiophyceae; order Prasiolales; family Stichococcaceae; genus Tetratostichococcus; species Tetratostichococcus sp. P1. The sequence continues at coordinate 990,426 of BTPI01000011.1, forward strand.
GGCAGCGGAGCAGAAGGAGTCAGTGCGTCACTGCACTGACCCTTTCACCCTCCCTGGTCAACTGCGTGTGGCTCTACACCGCAATCGCACCCTGAGTAGCTGAGGTTTCCTGCCTACAGAACAGGGTCAATGGGAACATCTTGTGGTGCAGGCCACCTTGCAGAAGGCGGCGGAGGACCTCCGCAGCCGGTTGTCGCTGGCGCAGACAGCGGTGAAGCGCACGCAGCACCAGCAGCAGCAGCTGCTGCGGGAGCAGCAGTCAGGTGGGCAGAGTGCAACTATCAGCCCATGGCTGGCTGATTTGCTGGTGTGCTGTTGCAGCGGTGTGTGCACATGCAATGCAATAGCGCCATTGCCGCAATGCCAAGGCTTCAGACCTTGAAAGGCACAGTTGGTAACCCCTCATACAGGTGCACAGGGGCGGACGGCAGCGAAAGGCTTGTTTACAGCCTTCGGGAGCATGCTGGCAGAGGCGTCAACACGAGCTTCTGCCCGACCCTGTGGTTCTGCACGCAATGCATGCCATAGACGTGTGTGGCCCGGCTGCACAGGTGCCCAGGGGCAGCCAGCGACAGACGCCCTGCTGGCGGCCTTCAGCGATGTGCTGGCAGGGGCGCTGGATGCCGAGGGCGGCGCTGTGGACATCACAGACCACGCGGTATTCAAGCAGCACGCGCGGCGCTATGAAGCGGAGTTCATTCGGGACATGGACGACCTCGGTGAGCAGAAGTGGTGTTCAGATGCTCCGTCCACAACCATTCTCCGGATGATGATGCACCTCACGCTCCAAACAATTTGTGTTCTGTATGACTGCCATTGATGGCCAGAATGAGTACAACCCTCCCGTGCTGAAGATGTCCTGATACATCATATTGACAATATGGCAGGCGTGCGGCGGCCGACAGCCATGCCGCGTGTCAGCGAGTACGTGCCCGAGATCGTGGCGTACATTGGCACCATCGTGGACAAGGGGCTGGCCTACGAGCGCAACGGCAGCGTGTACTTCGACACCAGTGCCTTCGAGTACGCCACTTCAAGCACTGTCACACAGAAGATATTCCCGTGCACCCGCTTCTGCGCCCAGTGAAGCTCCCGCGTCGAATGTCCGACATCTCTGATCTTGCAATCAGGCCATCTGCATGCCAGTCAAAAGCAAGGGTTCAAATGGTCAGAACCTTCACTCACGGGATCAAGCCCGTATCCACTGACACAGGACTCCAAACTGGTCTGCCTGCAGGGCGGCCGGCCACCAGTACCGCAAGCTCAGCCCCTCGGCGGCGACGGCGGCGGACGAGCTGGCGGGCGACGGCGAGGCCGACTTTGCGACCGCGGAGAAGCGCAATCCGCGCGACTTTGCGCTGTGGAAGGCCTCCAAGCCAGGGGAGCCCACCTGGGACTCGCCCTGGGGCCGCGGCCGACCCGGTACAAACCCTTCACACTTACTGGGCCTTTTTGTGGAGGGCTGCAGCACTGGCAACGGCCAGGACTGGCAGATAATTGCATTTGCAGCCGACACTGCAGCCGTACAACGGATTTTGCATGATGATGGGAGCTCACACCTACACTGTGCCCGTCAAAGGGTACTGTGCCGACACCTGCAATATTTGATGAGTGATGCTCCCGCTGCGCAGGCTGGCACATCGAGTGCTCAGCAATGGCGAACGAGCTGATTGGCAGCAAGATTGACATCCACACTGGCGGCATCGACCTGCGCTTCCCGCACCATGACAACGAGCTTGCCCAGGTGTGTCGGATGTTCAGCGGGAGTTCTGCCAGCAGCACTGCACTACTTGCCAATCTTTGCCATTCGATTGTGACGTTCTGATTCAGTCGTACAGTGGCAAGATGCACAAGCCGGCCAGGCGTGGCAAGTAGATTTTACCTGCACCTGTGGCAATATGCAATGGGGCCGATGCTGCAGGCAGAGGCATTCCTCCACGGGCGCGAGGGCGGCGGCTGCGACTGCCACCAGTGGGTCAACTACTTCCTGCACCTGGGCCACCTGCACATCGAGGGCCTCAAGATGTCCAAGTCGCTCAAGAACTTCATCACCATCAGGTGCAGATGCCCTGCGGCAACCAGTGTTTGCTGCATGTGTTCAGAGCCAGTCCCACAGACTCAGTGGTCAGTGCTGCTGGACTGGTGTGCTCTGTACGCAGCAGCCGTGCAGATGCTGGAACCTGTGCATCCTCGTGATGAATGTGCTTGCAACCTTGCAGGGAGGCGCTTAGCAACTTCACAGCCCGTCAGCTGCGGCTCATGATGTGCCTGCAGCCCTGGAACGCGCCCATGACCTTTGGCGAGCAGGCCAAGGTGCGCATCCCATACCATTGTGCTGCTGGCACTTCAGTGAGCGGCAGTAGAAAAGGCTGACAGGGCTACGGTGGCGGCTTCAGTTGGAGAGTCAAGCTCCTTGCCCTCGCCCCTTAATGGGCCTCGCACATGCATTGCACAGGAGGCGATGGTGGCCAGGGAGAAGGAGCTGCGCAACTTCTTCGGCAACGTGGTGTCGGCGCTGCGGGAGGCGCAGGAGACCGTCTCGCTGCGGGCCTGCACCGCCGGCAATGCGCACCGGTGGCATGCCACCCGTTGGCAGGTGGGCGTCTGGCAGACTCCTGCCTGCGCTTGTGACGTTTGAGCATGTACCAAGACTTGCATAATGCTTTCAACATGCCTGGCATCTGAATTCTTCCCGAGCCATGCCAGCCTGTGTGGAAACGATCAGGGGTTGCAGACAGCACAATGATGCTGCACAAGGGTGCTGATCATAGTATGCGTCTGTCATTGCTGCTCGCGTCTAAAAATGGTGGCCTTCCCTCCAACATGTCAACGAGCATGGGCAGTGGAACATGCAGCTGCGTGCGGCTCAGGAGGCTGTGCATGCGGTTGTGGCCAGCAAAGCCTTTGGCAACTGAAGTCTGACAGGCATGCCTCTGCACATCACAGGCAGAGGAGGTGGAGTTGAACAGCCAGCTGCAGGCGGCACAAGAGGGCGTGCATGCAGCACTCTGTGACAACATCGACACCCAGGCCACCCTGCAGCAGCTCGGCCACCTCATCACTGCGGTCAACAAGTACCTTGCCAAGCGGCCACTGCCACACGGCACCCCGCCTGACGGTGCGGAATCCGCGAATCACACAAGACACGTCTTTGTACCAGTCCTGTGCCGAAGCTCCCAAAGAAGGGTGCAAGGCAAATGTCTCACTCAAGCAGACTGAATTGATGCTGGTGCTGGTATAAACAGCTGTGTGAGTATGCCAGCATGTGGTCATGGTCGTGTTTTTCGACATGTCACTGACATCAGTGGCAGTGATGTTTGTCGCTCTGCACAAAGACACTGAGATGACTTGGCGCCTCTGGCTGACCCCAGTCGTAGGTCGCCTTGTGCAGATTATCCGAGGACAAGTCGTCGGAAAACAATGTGTTTTAATGCAGCAACTCCCTGCGTCATTCGAATACCCAAAAGGTTCAATAAGGCAATATCTGCAAGTCACTACGAGCTGACATTTGCAAGGCCCTGAATACTTGTGATCATTGCATGGAGCTCTCCAGTCACTGCTGTGTCGCGAGCCTGGCAATGTGTTAGTTGCGCAGCGCTGTCGCCACAGCAGGATCTGATGCAGCCAGCCGCAGCACAGTAGGGCTTTGCATCAGGGTGTTGCCGGGCTTGAAGTGTATCCTGTTGATCTGGCTTCAGTACCATGCAGGGCTGCTGCCGCAGGCGGACCTGGTGAGGCGCGCAGCCGAGTTCGTGCTGCGCATCGTCTCGGTGCTGGGCCTGGTGCCGGCAGCCAGCGACCGGCTGTCGTCCTTCAATGTGGACAGCAGCGGCAGCGCGCCCGGGGTCGAGGCCTGGCGGCCTTTTGTCGACGCCTTCGCTGACTTCCGGGAAACGGTGCGCCTCAATTTCAGCTGCGATCCTTGCGAGGCACCTGCTTGGCATCCTGACCTGGTTTGCATCAATGCTCTCCTGAGTAGCAGTCGTGTCAAGAAGCACTTCTGCATCAAACACTTCCTTTCTGGCTGCATCAGACGAGGTTGACTACACATCAAAGGGTTTATTGATGCTGCAGGTTCGAAGGGAGGCGCGCGGCGCGCAGAAGAAGCAGAACCCATCTGAAGCGCTCCAGGACATCCTTGCAGCCTGCGACAGGTGCACTGAGTCTTGGCTATTGTTCTAGACATGCGACCACCTTCACTGCGCAGGCATGGTTCATTTGGCGAGTGTTCTGAACTGCGCAGGTGTGGTCAATGGAGCTCCTGCACCCCAAGCATGGCAGTATTGCCTACAAAGCTGAGCAAACTTTGTGTTTGCGGTTGTGAAGGGCGCGGGATGAGACACTGGCGGGTTTGGGCGTGCGGCTGGAGGACCGCCCTGACGGCACATCCACCTGGAAGGTAGGACCTGATTTGGTGCAGGACTCATTCTGAGGTCGGTACACCTAGCACATTCACAGTAACTCTGCACGGGGCCCAACTGCCAGCCGGAGGACCGCCTTGGTGGCACCTCGACCTGGCCATTGCAGCGCAAGCACGCTTGTGGCCAATGACTAGTGATGACCAACTAGATGGCTGGTTTAGTATGTGTGACGTGCTCACTTCTCTGTCTAATGCGCTGGGTATACCCCAAGCTGCACACTTGGGAGGTTTGCGCAGGCACTGTCACCGCTGGTGTGTTGAGTCAGCCACATAACGGATATGTCCATGGTGTTGGTGTAAGTCCACCTGCTGACTTTTTCACAGGAGGAGGACCCAGCAGTGCTTGCGGCGGAAAGGGCGCAGGCTAAAGCGGCAGCAGCGGTGGCGCAGGCGACGAGGCTGAAGAAGCAGCTGACCCAGCGACAGGCGGTGCGCTGGTTGTGGTGGATCAGTCTGTTGTGGCTGTCCTGGCTGAGGAAATTTGCACAAGACTTTCGAGCGTGTTAAACCTGTTCGTCTGTGCTTCCACCACGTAGGATAAAACAACACAATTGCTTCTTGCTGTTGCCGATGATGTACCACAAAAGCTCACATGATCTGCAATCCTGTGCAACGGAGCGTGCTAGGGTTTTGTGTGGTCTGTGCAGGAGCTGGACAAGCTGGACACCATCGCAGCCAAGCCGTCCATCCAGGATGAGCTGGCGCAGAAGTTCAGCCGCGATGGGTGGACCGACGCTGAGGGCTACCCCACCAGCAGCGCCGACGGCAGCGTGGACTTCACCCAGCCCGAGGCCAAGAAGGTAGGTGACAACATATTGCAGAATGGGTGCGGGATGCTGCTGCTGATGGCGCAGCCGGAGGTGATCTTGAGACTGCGGGCAGCTGACTACCAGCACTCGAGGTCGCCCTCGTCTGGGGTCTGGAGTATACCTGTACCCCAAAGTATTTGCATGCAGAGGTCCCCACAATAGTCAATTACTTGGCTGCAGGCTGGCGAGAAGGCACGGGCGGCGGTGGACAAGGCGCGCAAGGCGCGCGCCCCGCTGACCAAAGCCCTGCAGGTGAGCCTTCAGGGTTTTGCTGCTGGGCCATCTCGCAGCCCTCGTGCGCATTGTAGCTGATCTGGTTGTACTTAGCAAATGGCATGAGCGCGTCTTGATGTCAGATGCGCTTCTAGCTCTGGCTCCTGTGGCGCACAGACATGGCTGATGGTGGCCGGTCGAGTTCCTCCCAATTCGCTTGCAGGAAGACGGCGATCAGTGGCGCAGCAAGCGGCAGGTCGAGGTGGAGCAGCTTCGCCAGCAGCTGGAGCAGCTGCGCGCGGCAGACGCCAGCCTGCAGAACGGATCCTGAAGCGCGGCGGGATCCAAGCGGGCGCCGCCATGAAGTTGGAAGCCACTGTATGTCCACAGTAGAGAGGATGATGTTGCGCGTCACAATGCTGCTCAGCATTGCTCAGTATCGAGGCTGAATCATCGTCAGCACAACTCTTGGTGCTGAACATGATGTGGCAGGATGTGAAGTGTGCTCCGCCATGCCTTGCCACCGCCAACCTGCGACATTACTTCGCACATCGCGCAATTGCGATTGTGCAAGCACGAGTCCATTCTTGAAACAGACGTGCGCAATGCCGGATGCAACTGCCTGGAGCGATTGTAAGCAGCAGGGTTTTGGCAGGGTTAGCCTTGCATGATCATGCCTACTTGTGCATTCGGTGTCGCACTATCTGTGGTCCCTCCGGCCATCTCACACGTCAACGCATGCACTGTCTCCCTTCAGCGAGCTTCTGCTTGGATGCGGCAGCGAGAGTGCTGAAGAATCTGCCGGATCACAGTGGCAGACTTGAACAGCAACCTGGGCCGTGCAGAGCGTGTGATGTCATTAAGTGTCATCGGTCGTCAAGACGTTGTGAACAAGAACGGAACATTTCGAATTGAGCACAAGTGGACGCACCAGGCTCGAACCGCTGCAAACAGCATGCCGCTCAATGGTAACATGCAGCGAGCGGCGGAGTGGAGGCATAGCGACGAGGAGAGACACAGCATAGATCTGCAAGTCCTCTCTGTGCTCAGAGGTCAGCCCAAGCCACACGAACAGTACTTGGAGCTGTTCAGGGCCGAGATCGCAGATTGCGGGTAGGCTGCCGCCAATGATATGGTAGTGGCTTCTGCATTGCTATCCAGGAGAGACGATGCATTTTGCATCAACATTGAGCACTGTTTCACTCTGCAGGACGGCTCCAGAGACTACATGGAGCTACCTGCTGGTCAGTACATCATGCGAACTTGCAAGAGCACACCCACGCGTGTGCAAGTCAGCTAATCAACGACACCGCAAACATTAACCTTTACAGGGCTTGTGTGCGTCGCAGATGCTTCGCTGTGTGGAGGACCTGGTCAGCAAGGAGACCGAGCTCGCCATCATTGCGTTTGCCGCCCTGGGCGAACTTATCTCACTCCCCAAGGTGAAGCCACAGCGTCTCCGGCTATGCCACTGCTGCGGATCAGAGGTTCAAAACCATGCAGCCTGTGCTCAGGAATGGCAGTCGAACACGATAGCCACTCACAAGTGTCGCAGCCAATGTGCACGATCCCAATCTTTCTGAGGCCGACCAAAACCCCTGCAAGACGCTTCTGCACTGCAGGTCAGAGATCCAGAGTGCACGAGGAACACTCTTCAGGAGGATAACGTGGCAGCCGCATTGCGGCAGCCAGGCCTGATCAAGCATGTCGATGTACTGTCAGCTGACGCCATCGGACGCGTCTGTGTGGCGCTTGCTGACAACCCACCGCCAGAGCTGACCAATGGAGTCAGGCAAGGTCATGTTCCTGTCACGCAGATCATTGTTGTGCTGTCAGCATTGCACTTCACATTTTAATGTCAGAGAAACGCCTGCCATTGGCTGCTGCCAGACAGCGGCACACCTGCAAGGCAGGCTGGGTGCAAGGAGTGCCCCATTGCATCAGTAGGGTCACGAAACTGTTGCAGCGTCTGACGCACAGCCTGCGCGGCTGCAGGCGCCTGGCCAAGCTGCTGATGCCGGCGGCAGAGCACGTAGTGCGGTTTGCCACCAAGATGGAGCCGCGGCCGCAGATCATGCTGCTCAGGCTATGCGCTGCCCTGCATCTGGTGGAGGCGCAGGCGATCGTGGCGGCCAGCGCAGCCGGCAAATCGGAGGTGAGCCGCCCTGTGCCCGAGTATCTGGGGCACAATATTGCTGCTTCGTGCTGGTCTTGTGACATGCATGCAGACAGCATAGCTTAGCACGAACTTCAGCAGAGGCGGGCGAGATACATCACTGATGCCCGTGCACACACAAAGATCATGGAGAGGGTCACACAGCATGGAGAGGGTCACAACTCCTGTTGGATCTAGGCCATGCTTCAAGTCAGTGTCTCCGTGTGGATCGACAGGTTTCTGCCACGGCGTTGGCGGGTGACGCGTATCTCAGGCAGCTGGTACGACTGGCAGCCACTCTGGATCGACATGTGGCTTGCGCCATAGGCCAGATCAGCGACAGGGCTCTGCAGGTGACTCACTGCACACAAGGCGCATGGCCAGTCATCCCAACCCCACCCCATAACTCTGAAAGCCCTGGGAGTTCTGAGGGTGAATTCCACTCCCCTGTCACCAGTGCTTGAGCACCGTCCACGGCTTCAGGCCTGATCAGTTACTACATGCCATTTGGCTATGTGGTTGCAATGCCGAGGCGGGGCGGACAGCAGGATTCGCATGGCGACTCCCATCATGGCGCAAACATCCCCGCATCTGTCTGGACTCCACAGGGCATGGTCGCACGCTGTGCGGCAGGCGGATTCAGCGGCAATGTTCCGGAGGCGGTGTGTTCGGCAGCTTTCACACGGTCTTCTGACACAGTGCAAATGACACCGTGTCTTTGTTGCTGGACTCCATAGGGCCTGCTTGCGCAGTGCGCGGTGGGCGAGTTCCGCGGAAAAATTCCGGAGGCGGTGCGCGCGCCGGCCCTGGGTGCCGCCGAAAATGGGGCCCTCATTGCGCTGCGGAACGTTGTGCAGATGCGGAAGGCGCGGCAGCCCGGCAGCGGCAGCCTCGTCGTGCCGTCGGTGAGTCGCCTCGGGTGTTCAGGTCTGTTTGATTGGCTCTGAATCTGCAAAGAAGGAGGTGGAAGGAACTACGTTCGATCTAGCCCTGCTTCCTGCACCATGCTGTATGAGGCCTACGCTCTGCATTCTGCTGGTGGTAAGGCTCTGGAAACGGCTCTGAAAACGGTCCCCTAGCTCTGTGGGCAGACTGACGAAGTGCTGCATTTCTGTGAAACAGGATGTGGCGGATGACATTCTTGCCATCTTTGGGGCCATCGCATCCCGCAAGAACTCGGAAGGATCGCCAATGGACAGCTTGTACATGGTGCACACTGCGGACCCGACATCCATGCAGAAAAACCAGCCTGATGCCGGCACATTCGACCCATTGTTCAAGATGCACCACACACCACCTGCAAAACTGTCCCCAACACTGTTCAGAATGCACAGCAGTGTGCTTCTTTTGCTCTTGCCGCAGGCTGCACTGTCAGAGGGCCGCGCCCTGCTCATGGACATCGCTCCGGCTGCGACGACGGAGGCAGCTGTCGCGGCCGCGGCGAAACTGGCGGCGGGCGCCGCCGGAGCCGCGGCGATCGACGCCAGCGTGCCCCACGCCTCGGTCACGGCGGACCCGGGCATGCGCTCGTCCAGCCTGAGCATGCAGGCCTGCGCGCTGATGGCCTACATGGTGCGACGTTCATTCTCGCTGGTGTTGAATATCGTCGACCTGTTGCAATATGTCACCTCACGCTACAGTCGGCATGCACTGGTCCATCCTGGGCATGCGAGCCCGCGTGCTGAACGGCCTGCGTGGAACGACCTCAACATTGACTACTGCACAATGCTGATTGCTAATGGCTGGACGCAGTCTGCAAAGAGCCTTCTTCATATGATGAGTGTAACAAACTCTTGTCACACATCTTGCTTAAGTTTGTTATAAGCAGGCGGCTCTGGACGCAATCTGTGGCGGAGTGACGGCGCAGCAGCTGCAGTCACACGGACAGCTCGAGCCCATCTGGAAGGCGACCGCAGCTGTGCTGAAGCTCTGCACGAAGGTGCAGTCGCCCAAGGCGCTTCTAGAGTTGCGACTTCTCCCTGAGGGGTCTATTGTGCATCAAAGTGCACCAGAGTTTATTGTGGCTACAAAGCATGCTTAGACTGCCGATGCACAGTTGCTGCAGCCGACATATACTCGACTTTTTGAGACTTGATGTGATCGCCTGGGGATGCAGTGGATCACCAACGACCACACCAAGCTGCAGACCCAGGCCAACCTTTACGGCGGCGCAGGGCTACACCACCAGCCGCAGCGCTTCCGCCGCACCGTTGTACATGACGATGTGACCGAGGCCATTGCAAAGGTGCGTGAAAACCTTGCCTGTATCATAGTACCGAAACTCATGTTTGTGACACGATCTTGCAGCAGCTGCACGCTGCTGCACGGCTGCAGCGTGTCTTGTTGTAGCACAGGACGCGCCTGTGTGTTGCCTGGACCACTGACCCTCCTTGCTGCCTGTTTGGCTGGCACGCACTGCCAGGTGTCAATGCGGATGGTGCACGTCATCAGCCCGCTGGGGCAGCAGGCGCCAGGCGTGATCCATCTGCAGCACCTGTGACAGCACCACATGGTTCGATGCTGTTCCGATGGGCGTCTCACTTCGCCATCCCGTCCTCCATTCCAGGGCGTGCAGCTCATGGCGAGGTCCGTGTGGCAGCTGCTGCCTGCGGACGACAGCAAGGCGGCGGCCGCAGCGGTGCCCACCATGTTCGCAGTCGCACTCCCCACACTGTGCGCTGTTTGCTCCGGGCCGGTGTGCGCCTTTGCAACCCCCGGCACCCGCAATGGTGCGCTTCATGCGATGCGCTACGATGGGCGCATCATGCTGTCAGTTGCTGCAGGAGAGCAGCACTGGCAAACCTCCAAACGGAGCTGCTTGACACATGCACCATCATGCTTCATCTTGTCTTGTACCCAGCTGTGCTGGTGCTGCAGGGTCGGTGCGCAGCATGCAGCTGATGCGCGGCTTCCTGCAGGCCGCATATGCTGCCAGTGCCGTGGTGCGCGCCACTGAACACATGGGCCGCCAGCAGTGCGTGCCAACGGACGCCCTGGAGGGCACGCTGCAGGCAAGACACAGGCAGAACCCGGCACTGGAGTTGGTCATGACATGGGCAGCTGCTACTCACCTGACTGCCTGCATTCTGACGTGCAACCACACCAGCTGCAGGACATGCCATGCAGCTCACACAACACATATTGTTCCGCAGGCGGCCATGGCCCTGGTGGCAATGGGGACCGCCTCAAAGGGGGTCAAGGCGGTGGCGGTGCCGCCCGGCTGGCCGGAGATCGACCTGGAGATGGGCACCGCCCGGCTGCTGGCCGACTTCATCGTGCAGTTTGCATCTGACAGGTGCCACCTGTGCGGACAGGCCTGCTGTCTTGTGTGTACAGTGCCGGCCTGTTCACACTGGCCGTGTTGAGACTGTGCACACTGCTGAGCCTGTGAAGCATCTGACTCATTACTGGTCAAGATGCTGATGCCTGGGGAAGGACACGGTTTTCAAGTCATACTGTGCTGACGAGTGATCTTCTCATCCACTTTTCAGGCCTGCAATGTTTGACGTTCTCATCCACTTTGCAGGCCTGCGATATTTGACGCTGCGGCTGTGGACGTGGTGAAGCTGCTGAAGGGGAGCCTCATTGCTATGTCCAAGATCTCGGTGCCGTACTACGATGACCCGGATACGCTCCGCGACTTCATCAGCAACGGCCTCATGGAGCGTGCGCAGCAGGTGTGCCAGATGCTGCAAAACCCTCGGGATCGTTGCAGGATCAAACTTTGCATACTTAAGTGTTTCTGAGGTCGGCAGTGCAGCAGCAGCTTGGGGCCTAATTAGGGGCAGGAAGCTGCGATCCGCTTCCAGTGGCTGGGCATATCCAGCTCGGCCCGTGCTGCGCCGTCTTAGCGTCCCAGTCGCCGCATTCACACTTCAAAGAGATGTCTGAACTCTGTGGCTAGATCCGCCGGCTCACTGGGGCACACTGCACTCCCAGCTTGCGGGGTAATCTATGCATACTCCCGGGACTCTGTAGCATGGAGTCCACAAGAGTGCGTGTCCCCAGTGGGGCTGAACGCCCTGGAGGAAGCTCAATCCACTGTGGGCCCGGATTGACATCTCCTTGGCCTTCGTGCTGGGCTAACATTCGACAGGTGGCAAGACGCCACAGAGCTGCATGCAGGTGGCTTTCGGGTTTCCCAGCGACGCCAGTGTCGGCATGGTGCAACACTTGTTTTTGTTGGAAGTGCAAGGCCCAACTCACAATGTTTGCAGGGTGGCAAGGCGCTGGAGCACTGCATCCAGATCAACTACGCGCTCGCAGATGTTGCGAGCGTCAGCAACGCTGCCTGCATGGCCATCTCTGGCGCGCCGCACCCCTGGACCGACCTGCGGAAGGAGATCTACGACCGGTGAGAGCCCCGGCGAGACACAGTGAAGTGCTGTTTGTGGTCAGCAGTGTGACTTGTGCACACTGGGTTATCGCTGGTTCGATACTGCCATCGACATCAGCGTCGCGGGAACCCGGATATACATGCATGGTTGCTCTGCAACATTGGCATCCCCTGTTGTTGATGCGCAGGGTCAACGCCGCCGACTTTCCGCTCTTCAAGGAGGCGCTGAACGGCGTGTCCATCGCCATCTCCAAGCGCAGCGCCGCCAGCCACTGCCACGCAACGCCAGCGGCGCAGCAGCAGCAAGCAGCCGATTCTGCGGCGGCCAAGGAAGCAGGGCCTCGGCAGGCGGCGGACAATGCAGCTTTCAGTGCACAAAAAGCAGCAGAAGACGCGGCGTCCGCTGCAGCAGACCGCATTGCGCAGATGCTGATGGTGCGGGAGTTGACGTGCCTCTCACATAAGCATGCACACGTCAGCTGTCTTGCCAGGCATCGCTGTCCATGCCGCTGTGCTGATGGACATGAGAGTGCGCTGCACCTCTGGGCTCGACTGCCATGTCACAGCATATGCCAAAGTGCTGGCAGGGCCACACTTTACCGCAATTCTCAAGGAAGATTGTATGTCTACAGGACGAAGAGGAGGCAGAGGCTGCATCCAAGCAGCGGAGGGCAGCCCGAAAAAGGGGCAAGGGAAAGAAGAAAGGCAGAACCAGTGCGGCCGCCGTGGCAGTGGCGCCGATCACGGAGCAGCTGCAGCAGCCGGCAGCAGCAACAATGACAGCGGGTGCGACGGCGGATCCCGGCAGCAACACTTCATTCATGGACGAGCAGACTGCTGCAGCTGTGCAGAGCAACGACCGGGATCCAGACAATGGCAGGCACTTTGGTCAGAACTCAGGGTGGCAGGCCCCAACGACCTCTGCTGCAGACGCCGCAGCGGATGACGACTGGCAGATCTGCCCGCTGACAAAGGCAAGCTCTGTTGCTGACCGTATGTGCAAGTGGAGTCATGATCATGACTGCTCGCGAAGACCGTCTGAGCACAATGGCGTGGAGGCCAGCAAAAGTTTTGATCAGCGGCTGATGCTAAGCAGCCCGCCTTGCAGGTGGTCATGGTGGACCCTGTGCTCGCCAAGGATGGGCGAACGTACGAGCGCGCTGCGATTGCGGCATGGCTGGAGGAGCATGGGGCAGTGTCGCCGGTGACAGGGGAGGCGATGAGCAGCAGAGACCTGATCCCAAACCATTCTTTGCGCAGCGTGCTCGATGCATTGTATAGCAAATGAATTTGGCAATTGCCGTGCACCTCGGCGGACAATGTTTAGCGTGTCGATTGAAACTGCCACTTGTGGGTGGAAAGCACAGCGACAGCACACGATCAGACGTAGCATGTCAGGCTTTCCGGGTGACAACTGAACAAGATGCATGGGCCCCTGAGTCTCGGCGGCGCCGCTGAGAGTCCTGACCATGTAAACTGCAGTCTGACCATCAACAATGCAGTCTGCCCGGCCCTGCTCCAGCTCTGGTGATTTCAGCCTGCCTTTGTCGTCCAACACTCACAGCTGCAGCCGCAATCACATGCGAGAGGCTCTGTTGTAGGTCATGCAGCTACTTTTTCTCTACCTTTCTCCTCAAGGAGCCCTGTAACAAAAATAACAGCTCACGTGCTCAGCAACAACGCGACAAGCAACCAGCAAACCTCCTGCAGCGGCAGCTCTTCAGCTGCAGTTTACCATTTTCACAATTGAATTGCCTCAGACGCGCCTCACGTGCTGGTCAGCAAGCAAGCTGGAGGTTTATCTGGGTACCGTTAATTAGTGAACCACCAACACCGAGCCTTTGCAATAGTCATCAGCCGCCCCTGTTTCAGTGCATTGACTATTTGAGCATCCAATTGTCTTCTGTGAAGCAGACGCCGCAATTGTCTTCTGTCAAGCAGACGCCGCACTGCGGACGCGCTGCGTTCGCAAGTCAAGGCGCAGCTCGCCTGTTGACGGAGGTGAGAAAACACTGCACAGTAACACCCAAAGGGCTTTGATGTCCGTCTACACCACCTCAGGCTTCCTCGTATCCGGGTGCAAGCTGTGCAAGCCAGTATGGGCATGGGCTAGCGCGATGCTGACGCCGCCGCAAGCAGCACATGGCCACATTGGTGCTCATGCTGTGGGCCCTGGTCATCAATGCAACAGTTGTCTACGGCGTGAGCAGCTGCTGTCAGCAAATCTCAGTGTGGGTGTGCCAATACTGCAGCTGAAGGCCTAAATCGACCGAGAAGATCGCGAAGGGACGCCAGCACTTCAGCACACTGACGCCGATACCTCACAGGTGCTGCAGGCTGTCCAAGTCCTGCAGTCGTGAGTTGAACACCTGCTTCCAGAGACTCTTGACATGGATTAACTAGACAATTGTACTGCAGCTGAACAAGGGTGCTGTTTCATTGAGCATTTGTCTGTAAGTGCAGAAAGGGCGAGCGGAGCACTCCCCCGGGAGTGCTCCGCCTGAGGGACAACGGCAAGGGCCTGACACAGCGCACATCTCTGCTGCACCGCAGCGCAAGGTGCTTTCCTGTTGTTGCAGCTGACCTATCTGCATGAAGCATGCCGTTGACGAGGTGGCTCGGGGTGACGTGCATGAACACATCATCTCTTGTCCATGCTGGGACGCAATTCCGTCGGCAGGAGATCAGAAGTTTCACATGACATGAATCGTGCACTGAGTCTGATGGCCTTGTTGTACAAGCGGACGTTATTGCATGTTTGAGCAGGTGACAGCAAGCAAGAGTGTGGGGCCGGTGGAGGTGCCAGCACTCCAGTGGGCATCAGGAGGCGACGAGGTGCGCTTTCCATCATTCGGGTCATAACCCTCCATTGGACTGCTCCACACATGCTCTTGCCTGCTGTCATACTGCTGCTGTCGTACATGTATGGTGGGCTATGCCAACTTATGGCAGATGCTGTGACGGATAGACGTCCAGGCATTTGCAGATGAATGTCCAACTATGCGCAGGTGGAACAGCTAGTGTGCCGCTCCACTGCACGCGATGCGGATGCATCGGGTTGTAAGCGAGGGCACCCAGCCAGCGTCACCGAACCGCAGCAAGGTAGGTGACTGCAGATTGCCTGTGCCTGTGAGAATGTTGGTGAATCGATGCCGATCGTCTATACCGATCAGCATGTGCAATCTGCATCATTCAAATTGTCCCAAATGGGGTCTGAAATTCCGCGAGGGACATGGCTGTCATGGCTGATGCTTGTGGAAAGTCATTGCAGGAGTCGGATATTGCGACGGCCGACGTGGACACGGATGCATACATTAACCAACTGACAGACATCGACAAGGCGGGCGACTTGTTGTCAAGTTGTTCAAATTGTGGCCCCATGATGCAATGTACAAAGCCTGACATGGCGCCTACTCGGGTGCTGTTGATTCGTGTCCGGTCGCGTGACACAACCGACTAACCTGAGACTTTGTCACATCTGACATACATGAGTCGTTGCCCGCAGATCTTGTTGGGTTTGGATTCAAACGATTCTGGTGTCACATTGCAACAGCAGCTGTGCAACTTTCTGGACGTGCCGCACCAGACGGTCGACACAGACGACCATGAGGTATGGTTTGCTGCAAGGACATGCATGTCGCATGGACCAGTGCGCTCTGTACGTCTCTCAATGGCATGCAGTCGGTCACATCAGCACCTACCGGTCATGTATGTCCATGTCTGACTTGTCCGCAGATTGTAAGCTGACAACTCTGTGGATTGCAGTTGGCGGTGCTGAAAGACTTTGAGGCCATTGAAGGCTTCTCCGGGTACTGCACCATCAACAAGCAGGTGTGATTACCATCAGGGTCTCCATGTACAGCATCTTCACAGACGCACTGAATCCGACAACATGGTGTGAGTCCTTGTATGACATTTCGGGATTGCTCCCCAGGCGGCCTTCGATTTGACATTGCCGGAGGTGAAAGAGGTGGTGATTTGGCAGCTCTACGGCGGCAACGTCCCTGCAGCATCATTGGCAAAGGTGTGGCTGCTGCGCTCTTGTGCTCCTACACTGTGTACGTATGGACACCCATGCAGTATATATCGTGTCTGCCCATTTGCAACGTCTGGCCACATCCCCACTGGCTGATTGAGCCTCGCCGTGCGCAGTTTGAAGCGGCCTACCCTTTTGGCAATATCTGGCGGCGGACGTGGTGCTGCTGGATACTGGACGCTTACACAGCTGGACCTCCGGCTCCTTGTGAGGTACAGTCTTGTTGGGGGCTGCTTGCAAGTCTGATCATGCTTTGGAGTTGTGCATGCCGTGCAGACGGCATATGAGCCACACAAATGCAGCATGACAACATCGTCTTTAGCCATGCAGAGCATCATATGCCAACCATGTGTGTTGCCGTGTCAGCCAGCATTGCACTGGCATGATCTCTGCTTAGGTACCGCTTTTGTGTGCTTCAGGTGGTGTTTTCTGCCGAGGACGTACGGGCGCTGGGACCACTAAGTCAGGGCGACACTCAGCTCCTGCACGGGCTCGTGGACTTGCCGGTGCCACCAAGGCCGTCCAATTTTGACGATAGCACCGGCCAATCCTGGGCTGTGTGTTGCCTGAGCGCCTACTTGTGAGCGCTTTTGTCGCTGTTTTAATGCCATCATGATGCTTTGCTTATGCAGCTGTAACAGTGGCACTGCGAATGTGATAGTGGCCAACCGAGTGCATTTATGGCCAGCATTGCAAAGTCAGTGATTAGGGCAAAAGGCAGTAGCAGCTGGGCATGGGCGGCTGTCCATCTTGATGCAATTTTTCATGCTTGCAGGGAGTAGTTGTTTGATGACGGGCCGCACAGCCACGGAGACTCTGGCCAGCGGTCGGCTGGTCAATCTGCGCAGCGTGGCATCGCGCCTCTGGGACTGGTGCAGCACGCTGTCGCCGCAGCACCTCGGCAGCCTCTTCACACCATTGCGGCCCCGGGAGGAGCTGCTGCAGCAGCCAGCACGAATTGCTCTGTTTTTTGCGCACGAGTTAGATACTTAGCTAGCCCACCAGTAGTTTGGCGGCGAGATCGGCTGCAATATGCCGACGATCAGCCTCGCCACGAGCAGCAATGCGTTCCTGCTGCTGGCAGGCGTCTGCCGTGCGTCCGCAGCACAGGCCATCGAGTTACGGCGCATGCTGCACGAGCGCCGACTGCGACAGCTCCCCCTTGCTGCGTGGGCCTCAGCAACTGCACCAAGCTGCAGCCAACCTTCGGCCCAGTTTTCAAGGCGCGCCTGCCGCGCCCCGGCCGCAGCAGCAGCCCTGAGGCGGGGCGACGCCTGTTGTTGGAGCGAGCCTGCGGCAGCCAGCACGATACATTTGTGGCCTGGGGCGGCACAGACCCGCCGTCACTGCTGGCGGCCGCCCGCAAGTGGAGCCAAATCCGAGCGGCACGAGGTCTTACGTGTCAACCCCGCAGCATTGCAGAGCAGCAGCTGCACGATGCCTCCAACGTGCTGCAGGCGGCAAGTCAGCAGGCGAATGGGTTCAAAAACCTCTGGGTGCAGGCGGAGGGCTTGCGACGGGCTGCAGAGCAGCAGTGGGCGCATAGCAAAGGCCTCTGCATGACGCTCGCCGCAAAGCTGCCGCTGCTTGATAGCTGGCAGCACTGCCAGCAGGAGCAGCAGCGGCAAGGCAATGTAGTACCGGGCCTGATAGTGTATGATGACCCGCAGCTGCGGATGCTCACCATGGAGGAGTCTCAGCTGGCGCAGCAGGAGGAGCTGTGGGGAGCCAGCAGTGCATGAGTAGCAGCGCAATCATAAGCACAAACCTGCCGCTCAACAGATGCAGAAGTCTTGTTTGGCCGGTGTGCAATTCGCATGTTGGTTTGATGTACTGGAATGCATGCTGCGGCTCACCCGGTCTCTCTCGTTGCAACTCATTCTTGTGACAGTTTGTTGTGGCGCAGCTGCACTTGCAACCTTTGCCTGCTACTGAAAGACGTCGCGGCAGGTCCGCAACTCCTACACACGCACAGCTCGCATAGCTGCAGTCGCAAGCACCCCTGTAGCATTATGCGCACACAGCAGCTCAACAGAACGGCTGGGCGCATCTGCACGTTTGCATGCTGCCCCACGCACAACTCATGTAGGCTGAAAGTGAATGGCTCCTGCAGTTGTGGCACCTGACAATGTTGCAGTCATAGCTGAGCTTCAGCCCGGCTCGCGCAGATGGCGCAGAATTCCAAGTATGCTGGCTGCTCTGTGACAGCCTCCACAGATGGTGACATCGCGACAATATTTCTCAACAGGCCAAACAAGAGCAACGCGCTCGACCAGCAAGCGTTCAGCGAACTGCCGCAGGTGCTTAATCCCTGACAGTGCGGCGTCATGTTGAGGCCCCTGCTGCATGCATGCGTGACTGCCTATTGTGCGGATCGAGATACTTCTGACAAGCGAATGCATATACGCGCAGGCTGTGCAGTGGCTGAATGGTCAAGAACTAGATGTTCGTGCGGTAAGACATGACGCTTCCCACATTCAATTTGGTCACATCATGCTGACATCGTGTCTGGCTCCTCCAGCCATACAGATCTTTTATCTGTGCCTCGCGGCTGCATAGGTCATTGTGACCGGCAAGGGGCGGAACTTCTGCGGCGGGATTGACCTCAGCGTGGCGCGTGGCATCCTCAAGGGCATCACGCAGGCCGATTGCCCCAGCCGAGCACGGGAGCAGCTGCAGCGCAACATTCTGGCCATGCAGGTGCTGCTGCTTGGCTTCATGTTCGCCAAAAGGCGCATGTGATATGAGATTCTTGCCACTGCAGAAGGCTGCTGCATGCGCAGCAAGCTGGTGATGTCATGCAACGCTGTGCAAGCGTTTACCAGTGCGCAGTGCGCAGAGACCATACATCACGTAGACCTGCATCTGCTGCTGAGTCCATCACAGATCCCGGAAGGTGCCGAGCACCGGTCACTGCAGCAGTGCCTTGGTGTGCAGGTCCCACACTGACAATGGTCCACACCTGCTCGTCTATCGACACTTTGCAATGAGATCTTGCACTGCCCTCGTCCGAATGCAGGACGCTTTCACAGCGTTCGAGCGGTGTCGGGCGCCGGTGGTCGCGGCGGTGCAGGGCGCCTGCATCGGCGCGGGCATCGACCTGGTCACCGCCTGCGACATCCGGTGCTGCACGGCGGGCGCCACCTTCTGCGTCAAGGAGGTCGACATCGGCATCACCGCGGACCTGGGCACGCTGCAGCGCCTGTTCCGCCTCGTCGGCGAAGGCAGGCACTTACTGCTCCTGCACATCCCCCAGCAAGTGCTCAGCATGACAGAGAGTCTCACAGTGAGGCCTCGCGGCACAGCTGGCACCCTGCAGCGGCAGCTCCGCCTTGTCACTGAAGATGAGAGCCACATGCTTGTTGCCTGAGCTTGATGATGCTCAGTGAGGAGAGGCTTCTTGATGCTTGTTGCATTGCGGATCACTTGCAGGAGGCAGGCCCGAACTGGCCAGGCAACAACGAAGCTCTGCATCAGTTTGTTCGCTCGGTCGTTGTCCTGTGTGCAGGGCGCGCCAGGGAGCTGGCCCTGACAGCGCCACCATCAGCGGCGCGGAGGCGCTGGCGAAGGGCCTCGTCAAGCACGCAATTTGGATGACAGCCCATTCGACCACGCCATCAACTCTGTCCCCAATCACCATCGCTATTCACATGTGTTTGGCAGGGCGCGCCAGGGAGCTGGCCCTGACAGCGCGCACCTTCGGCGGCGCGGAGGCACTGGCGATGGGCCTCGTCACGCATGTGTTCCCCGACGAGGCGGCGCTGCAGGCGGGCGCGCGGCAGCTGGCGGCCACGCTGGCGGCAAAGTCGCCGGTGGCGGTGTACGGCACCAAGCGCATCTGCCTGCACGCCAGGTGAGCTGTCCTTGTGCCATGCTGCTGATGTTGCTGTTCCTGGAATGGTCAGCCGTGACCCAGCTAGGTAGGGAATACGGAGAAGCCACGCAGCTGATGCCTTTGAATGCCAATCAATGAAGGTATCTTCACGCTGCATTGACCAGGTGGTCTTGTCAGCCTGTCAGAGGCAGTCAGCACACATACTGTAGACATGCAAACCACACTGCATAGAAAGGATGGCTGCCATTTGCAGGGAGCACACGGTGGCGGACGGGCTGCACGAAGTGGCGCTCTGGAACAGTGCGCAGCTGGTTTCGGCCGACCTGGCTGAGGCATTCTCAGCCCTGCAGGAGCGGCGGCAACCACAGTACTCTAAGTTGTGACGCCGCCAAAGCCACTGTACAGACATCAGGTCTTTTGGGCAAGGCGCAGCCAGCCCTACAGCAGCGGCTGCAGAACTTCCAGTTGTAGCTGCCTTTGCATGATTTCTCAAAGTGGTAAGCGTCAATTCCAGGGTTCAGTGGTATATCAGGGTCACATTGGGGGTTGAGGAAGGTGACGGTAGAATGATGATGATGGATCGGCAATGCCGATTCGTCCGGAATTGTGTGAGCTGCACCCACATCCGGAGACCCTTTACAGCCCCGCATCGCCAACTGTTGACATAATAGAAGACGGCCGTGTGTTGCACATGACACACGAGCACAAAAGCAACCTCGCATGCAGCACCAGGCACTGTGAGGGGCCCTGTGTTATTTGTTGGCCTCCAGGGTGCTGATCTCCGTTATGATCGCCGCCTTCTCCTCCTCCTTGAACTGCTCGTCATCTGCGTGCAGAGTGAGCGGTGTGTCAGTCCAATGACTTGTGCAACTGCTGCAGGGGTTATGATGAGCTGTCGACACCAGACGAGCAGCAGCTAGAAGCTTATTCAACATTGGTGAACTTCCAAAAGAGGACAAGCACGGTCGCGGCAACCACGCACTGGTGTCATTGTGGAGGTCCTTCCGGTGGCGCAGCAGGCTCTCCTTGTTGCCCGCCAGGATGTTGATGACGTCCTGCGTCTTGTTGGGGTCCTCCACAAACACCTGCTCACGCATTACACAGGTCAGGCAGCGCAACTTAGCCAGGCATGCTCAAGCTGTGGCCGGACAGCCATCACCACAACCGAATTCCTGCAGACGCAATGTGGGCGTCGTGCAGCAAGGTGAATGTGCAACTATGACAGGCTGTGACGCTTGAAAACGCTCAGCAAATTGGTGCACCTTGAAGACGTGGAAGGCCTCATACTGGATGCTCTTGGACGTCTCCATGAGCAGGCCCATCATGAGCTTCAGGTTCTCCGCGTCCGTGATACCGCATCATCGTCTTCGAGTTGGTCGGGTCCAGTAGAATCTTCCTGAAAGCAATTGCACGAAGCGATGGCACCAGTATAGCCACACAATATTGCCCGCACAAGTGCAGAGTAAAAATGTCATTAAGAGGGCGTCATTCGCCAAAATCAGCCAGGGCTGCTGCCAAATAATGTGATGGCGACTACACTTGTAGTTGCGTCAGCTAGAGGAGCAACTTGAGCGACTGCTGCCGCATGACGCAGTTCTCCGACTTCAGCAACCCCGTGTAGCCCTTTGCATCCTCACCGGGCACGGGGGATGGGAATAGCTGCAGTCAGGACGTGCACATTTGTGATCATCACGCCAGCAACCACTAACTGAACACTGCGCCTGCTGCCAACATACACAGATCCTGCAAGACGAGATCACCCGCATGCTAGCCCTGGGTCTGAGGCATTGAGCAAGCGTGCAAAGCTTGCTGCACCTGGTCGTAGTGCTGCAGTGTGAACCTCGACAACAGCTGCTTGTGGCGTGTCAGCAGGTCTTGGATCACATGGCACTCGAGTGTCATTCTCTGCATGCTGTCTCCACAAGTTGCACAACTGCAGTCCCGCAGAGATGGTCAGCGCGAGTGCAACGCAGCCATAGTCGGACATGGCGCTTACCCTGAGGGTGGTGAATGCGTCCGACGCAATCTTGGTGTTGGCAGACTGCACCATCTCCAGCATCCTGCAGAATCGCAGCCCTTCCATGGCAAGCCTGACACAATGAAAACGAGTGGTGTCGATGCCAAATGGGCTTGCAAAACCCTTTTAGCTGTTGCACATGACATATGTGACTGAGCAACAGACAATGTGACAAATGCTTAATAGCAGATACATGCAGACATGTGCACTGCTGCTGGATAAACTGGGCATCCTACTATAGGCGGGTGGGCAGCTAGGACTGCGGCTGGCTTCCGACCTGCGGCGGCAGGGTCACCAGAACCGTCTGTCCCCTATCCAGATTGCCAACATCAATGTGAGTTTCTTCGGTTGAGCAGAAGCTCTCAACCGCCCAGTATCCTGCACATGCATCGTGCTGCTGTTCAACAGTGCAATGCACGACCACTCGTCAGTCTTAATTTCAATGCAGAAGCACACAAGTAAATGATCTGCAGGCAGCGGGGAGCATTGTCCCACCAGCTGCCGCCACCGCCAGCCTTCCTGCGCAAGAAGCTGGCAGCACAATCGACTACAAAGGCATCACACGCGTGAGTGTATAGCTCGGGGTTGCTAGCTTGAACTTGGTGAGTCACATTGGGTCGTCTTGCTGCCTGCAGCCCGATAGATGTGTTGCAAGGAGGGCGCAATCAAATACTACGGCAACATAAGAAAGCTCTACCGCCATGCAGGCCGATACGTACGGCTATCAGTGTGCCGTGTTCTACTTGCGGCTGGTTTGGAGCGGCCAAGCGTGCTGTTGGATCCTGAAGACTGGCGATATGCAAAACGGTGAGACAGCGCAGAGTTGCGCCAGCTGTGCCATCTCAACTACTATTAGCAGCATTTGTCTGTGTCGCAGGCGCGGGCCTCTGCATATGAGCTCCAATCTTCAGGATTGAAAAGACTTTGCACACGCACTGCTCAGCATTGACACTTTTCTGCGACACAGACAGATGCTGCTAATAGTAGTTGAGATGGCACAACTGGCGCAACTCTGCGCTGTCTCACCGTTTTGCATATCGCCAGTCTTCAGGATCCAACAGCACGCCCGGCCGCTCCAAATCAGCCGCAAGTAGAACACGGCACACTGGTAGCCGTACATGTCGGCCTGCATGGCGGTAGAGCTTTCTTATGCTGCCGTAGCATCTGATTGCGCCCTCCGTGCAACACATTGGGCTGCAGGCAGCAAGACGACCCAATGTGGCTCGCCAAGTTCAAGCTAGCAACTGAGCTAAATGCCTACACGTGTGATGCCTTTGTAATTGAGAGTGCTGCAAGCTTGTTGCGCGGGAAGGCTGGCGGTGGCGGCAGCTGGTGGGACGATGCTCCCCGCTGCCTGCAGATCATTTACTTGTGTGCTTCTGCACTGAAGTTAAGACTGACGAGTGGTCGTGCATTGCACTATTGAAGAGCAGCACGATGCATGTTCAGGATACTGGGCGATTGAGAGCTTCTGCTCAACCGAAGAAACGCACATTGATGTTGGCAATCTGGATAGGGGATAGACGGTTCTGGTGACCCTGCCGCCGCAGGTCGGAAGCCAGCCGCAGCCCTAGCTGCCCACCCGCCTGTAGTAGGATGCCCAGTTTATCCAGCAGTGCACATGTCTGCATGTATCTGATATCAAGCATTTGTCACACTGTCCACCATGCTCTCTGTCAGATGTCAGTGGCAGCAACCATCCAGTAGATTTGGTCTTGCGGCACACATTCGAGTGGCTGCAGCTCACAGCAAGGTCAAACAACACAGTGGCCATGGCATGTGCCGGCATCTGCCATCCCTGACTGCCCCACGTGGCTGCTCTCTCAGCCACGCAAAACGTCCCCTGAGGAGATGAGAGGGTGCGGGAGAGAGCGGGGCACCGTGGGCCAGTGGTTGATGTCGGCGGGCTCGCCACTTGCCTTGATGAGATCCGCCAACACCTTGGCCTCCAACTCGTCCACCTTGCTGCTGCCGTCCTCGTTGCCAGCAGGGTCCTGGTGGTCAACATCCTTAAGGGTCTGCAGGAGAGTGCAAGAAAGGAGCGAGCATATTGCTGTGTGACTGATCACGGGGCTGCTGATGTTGGTGTTGCTAGCATCCGGGGCCTGAGGGTCAGGATCTCTGTCATTCAAAGCCTGCGGGACGGGACACATTAAAACTGAGCCTCTAAAATCGATGTTTGACTGGATCATGATGTCGCTGCCGTTGGGGTCGTGAGAGGTGGCGCTGGCCCTTTACTTCAGCATCTGCAGGCATTGCGCAACCAATACTAGTTTCATCTGTCAGTCCACAGGCTGGCAAGCAAGTCAGCACAAGGGAGGTCAACTGCACGCAATGAGATCCATCTTGGTGTCCATCCAAATTGGCTAATGGCTTGGCATACCATGCAGAGGCCTGTGATGAGTGTCGACTTCAGCCAACCAACAGGGCAGCACTCGGGTGAGAGGCACCTGGTTGACAAAGCAGTGCTTGTCAAACGAGCGCAGGTCCGCCGTGGCACGAGAGAATCTTTGCGGCCCAAAGCTGCCCGCCTTTGTCACCTCCATGGTGGTGCCGACACTAACCCCAATGTCGAATGTCCCGCCGCCGCCCAGCAGCTGCGAGTAGCACTAGCGGCCTCAGTCAGCAATTAGGAACCAAGCAGATATTGCCAGGCAGGACCTTCGAAATAAGTACAATGAGTCGCCAGCCCTACTGCCTCTTGTCAAGTAAGCCACACCCTGAAACCCGCTTATGCATGTCATGGGCTTTTGCAACATCTCAGTGGCAATCCTGAGACACACACCAAGGCTGAGCCAGAGCCGACACCCGAGGCGGCAGCCTATGCAACACTTGGCAGCATGCACGCCCTCATGATTAAGCCAGCAAACAAGGCAATGATGATGTCATGTCAGCTTACCTCGATGATGCCGCCGAGGCCACCGCCGATGCCGAAGCCCAGGTTGGCGCCAGTCGCGTGCACAAAGCCCAGCAGCGCGGCCGAGTTCATGCCGTCGGTGACTGAGCCCAGTCCCTGCTGTCGTCGTCCTGCTGCTCCATGCTGGCCTGCTCGCAACAATTCTGGCTTGTGAATGTGATTCATTGAACAAATTTGGTAGCTCCCTCAGATCACTCCCTATGATGCAAACATTCCGTCCTCACTGCATTGCCGCCAATGTCCCTGCATGTTGCATGCGCGCAAAGCGGCTCATCCTGCTTAGCTTGTACAATCTCTACGTGTAGCATGCTTCATCCTGGGTGGATTCTGATAGCAACATATAATTTCACCCCGAGCATGTCACAACCTGGAAGGAAGGTTTGTTCCAACCAGTGACAATTGCAAGGCATCAAGGTGCAGCCTGTTGCATGACACCAGCACCTTCACTACAACATCACACCTACCTGGAGTGGGCAGCATGGTCTCCATACTGCACTTGCTGGTGCAAAATGGTGATTTGCGCAAGGTGCCGACACTGCCAGTGCTGCTGCTACGCTGCTATTGTTGCTTGTGTTGCTGGTGGTGCTGGCTGCTGCAAGCTTCGTCATGCCGTGCGATGTGTCTCAGCTGGCAGAGCCGCCAAGGCCGATGAGCACATGCTATATGCTGACCGAGAGCTGCTGCCAAACGGCATGCAGCCGGCTTCAACATCTTGCCCTTGCCGTCCTCTCAGCCTCGCTGACGTCCAACGCTGCAACTTCACATGTGTGCAAGTGAACAAGAGGCTATAATGCTACTGGCAATTGCTGAATGAAAGTGTCAGACTTGACACTTTCACAGCGGCCGCCCGCGGGCAGCAAGGAAAATCGTGGACCGCCAGCCCATTAAATTGCGGCTTTGCATTTGTTAGATAAAGTTTCCCTTTCAAATGAGGATTCAAAGTTCGAGAGAATGTGTGAGGAAGCTGCATTCAACAGCTCTTACATCCAGCACGCATGTGCGTCGACAAGCTATCGTCGACAAGTTAGTCGTCGAGTTAGTCATCGACAAGCTAGTTGTCATGAGGACACTCTCATTGCTGCTATGTTGTCAAAAGGCTCCTAGAAGCACTGCCACTGAAGCTCGATCACCACTACTTCAGCAGCGCACTCCGCAGATTCATGCATGGCCTCGGCCCGCATACAGCATCCCAGCATTTGTATCGTCCACAGGGGTGCCCAGCGTTTGCAGCTGCGTCAGCTGCTAGCGCAAGCACTCCGCCCTGCTTGCGCCTGATCGGAAACAGGGCCACCAATCATTGGCTTCTTGCATGCAAGGTGGGAGATGTCTAACCCACTCCCAAATCGTTACATATAGCAGCCAAGTGGCTTTGTTGAGTCTGCGCGGGAGGACTCAGACCGTCAGGAGCCCTCATGGAAATGATTTATGCAGGTGCCTCTGGTTGCAACAACAGTAAATTTGTGCAGTCGATGATTTGCTGCGCACTACTCTCCTGAACGGAGGGGCCATCAAGCAGTGATACTGCATTTGGCAGTCCAATGATGATACTGGTTCTATTGCATGGCATGGCGTCCACCAGAATGTCGTTTCTTGTGGAATTTGTGGCAGCTGGCAGCATCCCAGTCATTACTGAAAGAGAGCTTTGACCTGGGCTCATGATGTCGCAGAGCTTCAAGTGGAACGGCAGCTCTGTGATGGCTTTCATAGACTGCAACACCACAACAGTCTTGCTAGATCGGCCGAACAATAGCAATGCGCTTGACGAGCAAGCTTTCAGCGAACTGCCGCAGGTGCGCCATCCCTGACAGTGCGACAATGTGTTGAGCTTTCTGCTGCATGCATGCTGGGTTGTCCGCTGTGCGGATCGCGCCACGTCTTAAACTCTGATGCATATAACCGCAGGCCGTGCAGTGGCTAGAGGGTCAAGAATCAGACGTTCGTGCGGTAGGACGCTTCCCACTGTAGCCTTCACACAGCTTGCCCGCTCCTGAAAAACAGCCTTCGACGATTGAATTTTGTACTTGTACAGTGGAAGATGTGATGTCCTGGTGTCTGTACATTGCGGCAGCACAGGTCATCTTGAGTGGTAAGGGGCGGAGCTTCTGCGGAGGGATGGACCTCAGCGTGGCGTGTGGCATCCCCAAGGGCATCACGCAGGCCGATTGCCCCAGCCGAGCACAGGAGCGGCTGCACAGAAGCGCAATATCCTGGCCATGCAGGTGCCGCTGCTTGGCTCTCTGTTACCTGGAGTGCGCATGATCTGCATTCCTCGTCCTGCTGTGGGTACCGCAGCATGCAGGCCGCTGCAGGTGCAGCGCGCTGATGATGGTTAGAGAGACGAGGTGCAGGTAGTAGCCATCGAGCACTGTGCAGATGACATAAATCACACAGACCTGCCAATGCTGAGTCCATCACAGACCCTGAGCACTGCCGAGCACCCATCACTGCAGCAATGCCAGGGTGTGCGGGTCCACATTGGCAGTGCATGACACCTGCTCGTCTGTTGAAACTTTGCAATAAGATCTTGCACTGTCCTCGTCCGAATGTAGGACGCCTTCGCGGCATTCGAGCAGTGCCGGGCGCCGGTGATCGCGGCGGTGCAGGGCGCCTGCATCGGCGCGGGCATCGACCTGATCTCCGCCTGCGACATCCGGTGCTGCACGGCGGTCCCCACCTTCTGCGTCAAGGAGGTCGACATCGGCATCACCGCGGACCTGGACACGCTGCAGCGCCTGTGCCGCCTCGTCGGCGAAGGTGAGAATCGATGTTCGTGCAGATGCCTGAGCAAGTGCCCCGCCTGCGACATCCGGTGCTGCACGGCGGTCCCCACCTTCTGCGTCAAGGAGGTCGACATCGGCATCACCGCGGACCTGGACACGCTGCAGCGCCTGTGCCGCCTCGTCGGCGAAGGTGAGAATCGATGTTCGTGCAGATGCCTGAGCAAGTGCCCAGCATCAATGAGGGTTTCGCGGGACAGTTGAGGGGCAGTGCAGCATGCCTGGCACCCTGCAGCGACTGGTCCACTGCGGCGAGCTGATGCAGACACCGAACACCTCCAGAAGCGCTGACCATGAGCCTTGTCGTGCATGGTGTTCAAATGACGGTGCATGTGAGTACATCGTCATCCTCATCGATAAGGTGTTTTCCTCTCTGCAGGACGCGCTAGGGAGCTGGCCCTGACAGCTCGCACCTTCGGCGGCGCGGAGGCGCTGGCGATGGGCCTCGTCACGCACGTGTTCCCCGACGAGGCGGCGCTGCGGGCGGGCGCGCGGCAGCTGGCGGACACGCTGGCGGCCAAGTCGCCGGTGGCCATGTACGGCACGAAGCGCATCTGCCTGCACGCCAGGTGAGCTGTGCTGTCGTAGTGCTGCTGGAACTTTCGTCCTGTGAACGTGTGGTTTTGAAAGCCTCAGCTGTGATGGAGACCATTAAAGGGGCTGCGCAGCTCTCTGATATCAGCCTTTGGAGGCCTGTGTGTGCTGCAATGCCCCAGGTGGTCTGACAGCCTTAGTTCGAGTCACTCTTATATGTATCGCATGCAAACAGTGCACACTGCCAAGGTCCTGGCTGCCGCTCACAGCGAGCACACGGTGGCGGATGCGCTGCACGAAGTGGCGCTCTGGAATAGCGCACAGGTGGTTTCGGCCAACCTGGGCGAGGCTTTCTCGGCGCTGCAGGAGCGGCGGCAACCCCAGTATTCCAAGCTGTAACAGTGTTCAGGCTGCTGTACAAACTGTAGATCAGTTACGTGACCAGACGAGGGGGGGTGTACCGTGTGATGCGGGCAAGGTGTAGTCAACCCTGCACCACAGGCAGCGGCTGCAGTCTTCCCTGTTGTAGATGTCTTTGCATGTTGTCAAGTCGTAGCTATTGTGTACAAGGTGCAATGTTGTGTTTCAGGGTTACACTGAGGAAAGTGCCGGCAAAGGGTGTGAATGACCGATATGTGCTCACAAATCAAAGGATGTGTCACAAGCTGCACCCACATTTGAAGACACCTTAGAACCCCGCCTCTCAAACTGTGTGCCAGTGTCAAGTCCAGACTTCCCCGCAACATCCGAAGCTCAGGCACTAGTGCAAGACATACACCGACCGTGTACGAGATGAAAACGAGACAGCTGTTCATCGCATGATGCGCAGCAGCAACACAGCATCCGCCCATCCAGCACCAGGCGCTGGGAGGGGCCCTGTGTTATTTGTTCGCCTCCAGGGTGCTGATCTCCTTTATGATCACCGCCTTCTCCTCCTTGAACTGCTCGTCATCTGCGTGCAATAGAACGGTTTATCGGTGTTGCGCATTATGAGGACTTCACGAGCTGTCAGCACCAGCAATTCGGCAACCAGCCAGAGCAACTCAGCAAATTCAATGGACTGAATTCAAACAGATGCAGACATGGAGATGACAAGTACGCACTGGTGTCATTGTGGAAATCCTTCAGGTAGCGCAGCAGCTTCTCCTTGTTGCCCGCCAGGATGTTGATGATGGCCTGCGTCTTGTTGGGGTTCGCCACAAACACCTGCTCACATGCCAGGCAGATCAGGCAGCGCAATCAAGCCAGGCAAGCTCAAGCTGTGGCTGCCAGACAACCATCAGCCACGTCCAAATTCCTGCAAAAAGTGTGTAACGGAAACATCATGCATCAGGGTGCAAGTGATCCCCACGAGAGTGTGCGACGCTAGAAGGTATCAGCGCACCTTGAAGACGTGGAAGGCCTCGAACTGGATGCTCTTGGACGTTTCCTTGAGCAGGACCATCATGAGCTTGAGGTTCTCCGCATCCGTGACGTATCGCATCATCGTCTTCGCATTGGTCGGGTCCAGCAGAATTTCCCCAAGCAACTATAAACACAAACAGCAACATGTCAACGAGGTAGCTGTATATGCCAGTGCAGGCATAGCTTTGCCCACAGCAACAGCCTAGGCTTGCCAAGATTTGCTGCAAAGGTGGCAAAGTGGCGGCTGCTGCAGGTGCATCAGCGTTAGCTTGGGGAGCACCTTGAGCGACTGCCGCCGCGTGACGTAGTTCTCTGACTTCAGCAGCCCCGTGTAGCCCTTCGCCTCCTCGCCGGGCACGGGGGACGGGAACAACTGCAGTTGGGACATGCACTGATATCATCTTACCAGTGGCAGCCACGAACATTGAAAGACTGCACCTACTGCGTAGCTCCACATCTTCTATATCACATTACCAGACTGCATGCTAGCCCTGGGGTCTGAGGCATTGAGCAGGCAAGCGAAGCTTGCTGCACCTGGTCGTAGTGCTGCAGTGTGAACCTCGACACCAGCTGCTTGTGGCGTGTCAGCAGGTCCTGCAGTGTCCGGAGGATGCACTCAAATGCAGTTTCCTCTCGATGCTATCTCTGTCAGCTGGAGGAATGCTGTCTCTGGGAGATGACCAGCATTTGTGAAGCAGCCATCTGCGAGTGCATCGGCCACAGCGC
Organism: Tetratostichococcus sp. P1; assembly: GCA_036584455.1. Taxonomy (NCBI): domain Eukaryota; kingdom Viridiplantae; phylum Chlorophyta; class Trebouxiophyceae; order Prasiolales; family Stichococcaceae; genus Tetratostichococcus; species Tetratostichococcus sp. P1. Next base: position 1,020,605 of record BTPI01000011.1, read on the forward strand.
TCACCTTGAAGGTGGTGAATGCGTCAGACGCAATTTCGAAGTTGGCGACCTCCACCATGTCAAAGAACGTGTAGAACTGCGGCCCTTCCAAGACCAGCCTGTAAACATGAAATGACCGCACGCAGTTCCTGATGCGCTTGTGAACGACTACAGATGCAGCATATATTAGGTCAGAGACATATGAAAGCATCATGGCATTCTCAGAGGTACGTAGTGCAACTCGTCAGAGTGCTGGCGTACTTGGCAATGCTCTCGCTGCGTATGCAGTCGCGGAGGATGCTGCCGCAGTTCAGTGCCGTCTCTGCATTGCTGTACCTGCACGTTCGGGTCAAGCACACCATCAACACGGAATAATGCGTGCATCAATGCAAACACCATGCTCTCTGCCTCCTTGGCAGCCCAGTCTGCCTTTGCAGGCCAAAGCGGCCTCACCCGCATGCTTCAGCGCACATTGCAACTCCCGAGCGCAAAAACCTGAGAGATACTGTGCACTGCGGCAGATGCCGCACCCGTCGAACAGCATGTCCAAGATCTGCGGGTTCTCCAACACGTAGCGCTCCCCCGGCCGGTCGCCGCTGTTGTCCAGCCGCACGATGGCTCCCACCAACTGCGGCAGCGGTGCTGAAGTTTCAGGGTTTTGGCAGACTGTGTAGAATCATGGCTGGAGTGGAAGAATGTATGTTGACATGCCAATCCATGAAGAGGTAAAGACGAGGAGTATATATTGTAAAGTCAACTGTGGCAGTGCACCTGGGCAGCGTCCTTGCGCGCCTCGAACTCCAGCACCGGCAGTGCCGCCACCGCCGACATCGGGAAGTTCAGCTTGATCGCCTGTATGCAGTGCAAGGTGTATCGCAAACAGACTGTTGATGCGAGCTGGCAACTGAGGACAGGCTCGCATGTTGTCGTCTGCCGTGTGTGCAGCTATTGCAGGGCTGTACTGCATAGCTGTGCAAAGGTGAGGCAAGATTTGCACCTCATAGGCGGTCACCACCGCAGCCTCCTTGGCAGGCTCGCTCTCGCCCGCGGCAAACATGGTGGCCTTCATGACGCCCAGCGACTTGGAGACCTCCTCTGACTGCGGAGGCATTGCACAAGACTTCATCGTCAGCACTGCCGAAAGCCCCGGGCGCCTGGTCTACTGGTGCCGCAGTGCGCGTAAACTCACACCTACGGGGATTTGCTGCAGACACAGGGAGCTGGCAGCGTCATGTTCGGCTCCAGACCTGCTTGTCGGAGGCGCTCCCGTTTTCCAGGCGCTCCAGGGTGGCCACAGTCTTGGCAACCAGGTCTGGCGAGGAGCGGCTCTTGCCGCGGTGCAGCACTTTCTCCAGCATCGACATGGTGGCTATTGAGCGGCTGACGCGCTGCTGGGCGCCTCAGATCGCCAGATGAAGTATCTGAGAGCTGTCCTGGCGCCTCGTTGCCCGCACACGGCTCAGCGTGACGGGCCACACGGTGTCAGACCTGGTGAGGGCTCAACAGGTGATGGCACTAAAAGCAACGGCCTTGCGGCCGCCTAGGCCGCTGAGTGCGCTGTGAAACAAAACTGCAGACGACCTGGCAGCCAGGGAGGCGCCCCCAATCACAGCAAGCCGAGCGAATGCTGGTAGGTCTCAGTGGTGCCAGCCCAGTCAGGTTGCAGACCGGCCAGAGCAGCAAATCGCGCCGCGACAGCCAGCGACACAGTGCAGAGGGAAGGACAGCGCGTCGTAGAGCTCCTGAGACAACTGACAATAAGCGAATGTAGCATGCACCGCGCAGTTGATTGCGGCAGGAATCCGATGCTGCCGCTGCATCTGCGGTCCCGCGCCACGTCATCAACCCTGCTCTTACAATCAGATTTCCAGGTGCAGCTCTAACGCAGTCCGTCTTTTGCATTGCACCTGCATGCTGGGCTCTTCTATGGTTCATTTGAACGCAGCCATAGTGCTTTGACCAGCCATCACGTCCTGTTGACATTTGCATCTCATCCTTAGTGCACCGCCAACTGCAACTCCTTACTTTGCAAAACGACTTCCGTCATCCTGCAAATGTGGCAACAAACTCAAACGAAGCTGTGAAGCGTGTCAGGCGATGCATCCGGATGCTCGCCATACGGGGGCTGCTGTTGAGGCATGGTGCACGGCGCTGCGCCAGTGGCATGTGCTTCAGCAGCTCAGCAGCAGACAGCGGGCTGTACGAGGCCCTGGGAGTGGATCACAGTGCCTCGCCGGATGAGATCAAGTCCGCCTTCCGAAAGGTGCCGGCGTACCTCATGCGTGCATTGACGCGGCGGTCTACAGTCTCCATTAGTCCCGGGCCCCTGCAGCCCAGGTGGCAAGTCAGCATCGTGTCAGGAGGTTCATACAGTGTCCAACACAACCATTGCATTTGATCATGCAGAAAGCGAAGGTGCACCACCCTGACGTCAGGGGGCCAGGATCCACCCACTTTGCCATCATTCTGAGGGCGTATCAGGTGAGACCTGCTGTCGCCATTTGAGGTGTGCATGCACTGTGCGATGCGCGTGAAGTACCGGTTGCGACGTCTTGCTTCGCCGCACGGTGCAGGTATTGAGCGACCCTGCGCAGCGGGAGCTGTATGACCTGCAGCACGACCCCGGCAGCCCCCAGTACCTCAGGCGGGCAGCCTCACAGAAAAGGTTCGCACTTGTAGAGCTTCGCGCGTTACCTTCGCAGTACTAGCTCGGCGGCAGTGCCTCACGAGACTGCAACACTCTGGGGGAAGTCCTTTGCATATCACTTGCCATCAGTGGTGCAGGGTGTCAGATAATGAGCGGGTGCAGTACAGCTGGCAGTGGGTCAACGATCTGCAGGAAACCCGACCTGCCAGGCAGGTGGGTGCGTGCGAGAGCACTACAGGAAGTGCGAGCCCTGCAGTGCATCCCGCTGCAGGTGGCACGCTCACTGTCTGCTTTGTGACAACGACAACGACACCTTCTCGCATCATCCACATGCTGCGCCGCCATGCTGAAACGTTGGGGTCTGCGCCTCAACTGCCAGGGCAGCAACATCGACCGGCTGCGGGCGGAGCTGGCGGCGGAGTTTCGTGATGCGATGCTGCACGCATACCATGGCCCCCACGTCGACATGTCGGACCGGCGGCTGCCGCAGGCCTTTGAGGCGGACGAGCGCTCCGACACTGCGGCGCCCGACATCCTGCAGCTCCTCAGCGGCAGGTGTTGCTCGAATGAAGAAGGAGAATAACAAGAATGATGCAAAATAATGTATAGTAAAAACATAATTGTGTTGCCTGTCCTGCTCGGCAACCAAATGTGCACAGATGGAATGCAACTGTTGTTGGACTTGTGACAGTTGACAATCAAGTGTACTTGAAAACAGACCTCCGCCAGGATGAGCAAGCCACTAGCAAGTGAGTGGTTGTCACCGCAGGCAGCTGCTGGGGGTGGTGCGGGAGCGGAAGGACCCCCTGCTGGCCTGCAGCGAGGCGCGCGTGCCGCTGGAAGATCCGACTCTGGCGCAGCAGCTGTACGGCGGCGAACCAGACGTTGTGTCAGCAGCAGGGCCAGCCAGTGTTGAGCGTCATGTGCCACACAGCAGCCAGGCCGCATCAAACAGGTGGGTCTTCAAATCCCCAAGCTGATGCTGCACATGGTTCTGCCAAGCAAATCTGCTTCAGATAACACAGCGTGTCACAAATTCATGTTCGTGTAGCAGTATCTGGTATCAATGAGGCAACATCTGCTTGGTTGCATTGCAGCAGACAGCATGGCGGCCGGCAGCAGCCGCAGAGGCGTGTGCTCGAGCTGCTGTTGCACGACGGCGAAGTTGCAGCGATGGCAGTGCAGCAGCACGCGAAAGGCGGCGCAGCAATGGTGGAGGTGTTCCGAGACGGGCGCCTGGTGTACACAGAAGCAGACGGCAGGGTGGTCAAGCCTCAGACACAAAGGGGCAACGATGCATCAAACAAAGTCAGCAGCGGCGATGGCAGGGACCTCAGCACCGGCAAAGCTACTGTTGGTGCCAGATCTGAGCTGCGGCCGACACACAGAGCCGTCCTCAGCCGCACACCGCTGGTGAAGCACCTCGACTGGGTGGCGCTCAAGGGCACTGGCGGTAAGACGCTGTCAGGGCTGCTGCGCAGCCCTGCTGCTGTGTTGCCCTGGACCCCTTCTCGGTGCCTTTTTGTCTATGAGCCTCACTGATGTAGCAGATAGGGCTGCTGTCTTGGGCGGCGGTGTGCACCGACATAAGTGCATGGTACTTTTGCCAACTCGGTCATGTTTGGCCTCTGCAGGCCTGAAGCGGGATCGGCTGGTGGGGCGTGCCAGGCGGGCGTGGCTGCCGCCACCCGCCACCTGGCTGTTCAAACCCCGCAACGCCACCCACACCACGGGTGCGGAGTGTGCATGCGCTCTCTGTGCTGTGCATCGGGTTTTGGTGCACCCAGGCTTTAATAATTGGTTGTGCACCGCCGCAAGAGTGGCTCAACTGCACCATTGCTGCTCTGTCTGTTGCAGTGCAACCGTCAAGTTGATGTCTGATCACAGGAGGCTGGTACTTCGAGTGGGTGGGATATGACAGCAGGCGAGGGGTTGCTGCAGCGGAGCACCCTGCATGGCTTGATCCACTGGCGATGGTGCTGCGCGCGGCCTTTGAAACGCTCCAAGTGAGGCAATGGCGACAGGACACTGACTCCATGCAGTGCATGCGGAAGCAGCGCCGGTATGTGTGTGCAGCGCATCAAGAGACAACGGCTTCGACATGCAGCATCTGCTCGTGTCAAAAGCATTCGTGTGGCCACTGCAGGTCGAAAGTGAAGCTGCAGCAGAGGCAGAGCAGGCGGCCTTTGCGGCGCCGGCTGGTTTGTGGCGGCGGCTGAAGTCCAAGGTGGTCGGCTGATGGCAACTTCGACACTGTTAGATCGAATGGTCGGATGCCAAGCTGGCCCAGCGCAGTGCACAGGTACGAAGCCTGCCCACACCTTGCTCGACTCGTCTGTGTTTCCGATCAACCTCAATCCTGCACACATGTCATGCAGAGGGGCACCAATGCTGCAAGTCCAAATGACCCAGATGCAAGCCTGCCGGCTTTGCCGTTCAGGTGTTGTCAAGCGCCGCAAACACGTCGCTAATGACGTCGTTGGACACGAGGAAGCCCTCAGGGTCGGCCAGCCTGCACCGCTGCTCGCCGCCTGGGCCCTGCTCCAGGGCAACCCTGCCGGCAGCCTCGTGGTGCCGCACCGCCTGCAGAATCCTCCCTGCCGCCGCCTCGCCTGTCGGGGCAATAGCAGGACATTTGTTCGACCTCGAGAGGCAGCTGTGTGCGTGTTTGTGTTAGAGTGCAGCTCGACACAGTTGACAAGGGGTGTGGAGATGCAAGATTCTGGGGTTCAAGCATGTAACGAGATAACCTTGTTATGCTGCTGGTTGAGATAAACTATGTCACACCACAGTCGGTGACAAATTCATCGTGACCCAATGATCAAAGCCGACGCCCAGCCGCAGCTGCATATGGGAACTGGAGTGACACGTTTAGAAATTGAGGAAGTTTCGCACCGTGACTGGCGGCTACAGCGTCCAAGTCCAGGCCAGCGCCCAGCCGCAGCTGCAGCATGACCATGTCCAGCAGCCGGTCGGATGCGCTGCCAGCGTCGGTTGCGGAGCAGCCGCCTTCAGGGCAGCCTCGGTGCACCCATTCCCTGCCCAGTAGCGCTAAGGTCAGCACAGTCGGGTCACATACCGGTCAGGGCAATGTTCCGGCTGCACTTTTGCAGCACCCACATGGATGCTTTGTGACAGACCATTGTTGTACAATGCACCAGTCTTGTCCTCTCGAAGCTCTCAGATAGCGGGACATTACAAAGTAGCACACGCCTGTACTGGGGCATGCCGCGAGGGCGTGACAGCCGCTGGCCGCCGAGGAGGGACGCCGCGCCGAGGCCGAACCCGTAGAACGGGCGGCCGTGCCAGTACGTCAGGTTGTGCGCACACGCGTGGCCCGGCAGCGCATAGTTGGACAGCTCGTAGTGCTCGTAGCCGGCCTGTGCAGCAGGCAACAGAGGAAGGTGTCGTCAACATCAGGCGGTTCACGAATGCACACTGCGCTGCAGCACGCATTTTCTCACAGGCAGCCTTCATCTCAAACCCAACAATCCAAACGAAACTCTCAAATCTCGGAATCAGCCTGTCGCAATGAAAATAGCGTATTCTCATGTGATAGCATGTTTAGCGGCACATGCAGCAGGCCCTGACACAAATTGCACAGGACTGCAGGAAGTCAGGCTTCAGGAGCCAGCATTCGGGAGCCTGCACTCCACAAATTCTGCAGCAACTTTTCGCAAGTTGGCACCTCGCGCAGCATGAAGGAGGCGTCCCGGTACATGTCTGCGCCAGCCTCGTCGTTCGGAAAGCTCAACCGCCCGGCAGCCTGCCACCGTGCAAACGGTGTGCCAGCCTCGACCTGATCATGTTGAGAAACATTGTCAATCAGAGTTCCGGCATGGTGCAGGCATCATGCAGCTGCCATGCCAACAATCCGCACTGTGCATGCAACTGCCATGCAAGCTATGAGGCGCCTGCATCATTTTCAGAGCCCTACTGAAGCAGCAGCAGGGTAAACTGAGAAGATATCTGGCAAGCTCTGAAACCTGCAGGTCGTAGACGGAGATGTGGGGCGGCCGCGCATCGATGGCGCGCCGCAGCGAGTGCTGCCACTGCTGCCGTGTCAGCCCCGGCAACCCTGCGGCAGCGTGCATGTCAGCACATGTGAGCAGAGTCGGGTGTCGCTGGAGACTTGCCGAGCGATGATGCAGACATGCACTCGACATCAACAGCTCGGATTCCATATTCCCTCCGATTCGATGGTTCCCTCCATCTTACGCCTGACGCACGACTGGTGGTTTGATGCTTCGTCACCGCCAACAGCACTGCGGCACCTGATATGAGGTCGAGGCTCCAGCTGGGCGGCTGCGCAGCGGTGACGGCCGCCAGCGCCTCTTCCACATCAGCAAGCGTGTGGGAGCGGCCACACACTGCCAACAGCTCCTCCTGAAATGCCTACTGCAGACGAAGATCTACGACTCTCACACCAGGTCAGCAGCAGTGGCCTGTGCATGCCTATCATGTGGAGGTTGAGCAGTCCAGAATAGCCTGCAAGTCTTGTGTCTGCATGGTCACAGCACTCGCCTGCACGCCAATGCTGAAGCGGGTGAGGCCCAGCCCCATGTAATCCCGTAGCCTGTGTGCATCAAATGTGCCTGCAGAGGCCACAGGATCATGTAAGCATTTGCTGGGCACAGATGTCAGGATCAAGCATGATACATGTGTGCTGTCCCTTACTGTCTGCACAAATTTGCTCGATTGCTGTCCGCGCACGATCTACAGGGCGACATCACCCACCTGGGTCTGCTTCCATGGAGACCTCCGCATCTGGCGCAATGCCAAATTTGGCGTGCAGCGCATCCAGCAGTTGCGCCACCAGCGGCGGCGGCATCAGCGACGGCGTGCCACCGCCGAAGAATACAGTTTGAAGCGGCTGCAGGAAAGGTTTCAAGCAGAAACATCAGAAAGCAGAGCTTCAGAAGCAATTGTGATTATTAGCTTGCGCCAGCATATTGGACATGATGGACGTGATGGACATGGATGTAAGCCACCAACACGCATCTGAGAGCAGTCACAACCACCTTGTCGTCCCGCTTGATGTGTGGTGCAGCATCAATCTCTGCCAGCAACAGGTCAATATACTCCTGCATGCGGAAAGTGCAAACCGTCGTCGAGCTTCTCAGATCTCTGCAGAAAAGTTCTGGACCTCTGCAGCTGAGGGCAAGCGCTTGGACACAGAGTCCTGTGCACCCACCTGCATGCGACTCTGCACTGCGGGCCGCTCCAGGCCATTGGCACCAACAGCCACGACGGGGAAGTCGCAGTAGTGGCACTTGTTCTTGCACCACGGCGAGTGCAGGTAGACGGACTTTGCATCAGCATCGGCAAAGGGCGATGGTCTGCCCGCTGCAATTGGGTCTGCGGCGACTTCTGCTATTGCGTAGCACGCGCCTGCTGCTGCGTTGCATGCGCCTGCTGGCTGTGGCTGATGGGTCACAGTGCCTGAGTGTGCTGTATGTGAGCGCCTGCTGACGACAGCGTCGCCACTGCTGAACACGTATGTGCTGTGGCGCGCAGCATGCACAGCGCAGCCTGCTGCGCTCCTTGAGGGGAAGCCGCGGCTCTGCCAAGGCAAGCCCCCGTTGTGTGGCAGTGCATCGAAAGCGCCAGCCAGCGCATGCGATCGCAGGCGCTCGTGCAGCAGCAAGCTGGGGCTCGATGAGGCCAGCGCAGCGTTAGCAGCAGAGCATACACGTCGACTGACGCTGATGCCGGCTTGCATGGTACAGAAGTGTTTGCAGCATGTTCGTGATGCTGTAGCGACACTGGCTGCAAGCATAAATGGTGATACGGCCACGCATCACGCAATGGCCTGCTCGATCAGTCTGTGCAGGCTTTCAATCTTCTGCAACATATGGTCGGCTACTCGAGCAGAGAGTATGCATATGAGGGTTGCGAACGAGTTCACGGCAAAACTAGATCACGCACGCGGCAAATTCCAAATGCAGATTGCTATGTTGCGACCTGTTGCGACACATGCACGGATGTGTACCAGATAGCAGCAGATGCTGCACAGGTGCAGGTGCACAGCGATATGTATCCGTTTGGAGGAACACCGTTGAAAATCATGGACCAACTTTGCTGGCACAGCCAAACATCGGCGATGTAGATCGTGTCAAATGCCAGCGTCAGAAACACCATGTGGTAAAACTGCCACAGAACACAGGGCGGCTGCCCCTCAAAAGCATCATGTTGATGTTATAACTAACCTTCTCACAAAGCTGTTGTCGCTTCACAGTGCGACAGCTACATCTGTATTAGGTCGCACGTCGCTCGCAGTCTCTTGCGCGTCTTCGCAGCGAGGGGCTCCCGCCCTGTAGCTGGCACCCTTTTAGCCCCCTAGGGCTTGCGACATGGTGTAACGTCAATCTCTCTCTCTCTCGGCCATTCCACTAATGGGCACCACCTCACCCTCTACCCGTGGCCCACGCGCTCGCACTCTGTGTCCTGCCCATTGTTCAGAAGATCCTGCACAAATCAGATGCCAAGGCGTCAGCGCAGACACGCCAAACTTCGTCAATGCAGCATTAACTGTGCAGCATAGCCCGACCGGCGCATTGGCCTTGATGGAGGTGCAAGGCCGTACCCAAGGAATTTCTTCCGCGGCGGTGGCGCTGGGCTGACCTTGTCCTGTGCATTTGCAGAGGCAAAGTACGTTGAGAGGAGGGCTCACAGCTCATGCAACAGGGGATGAGGTGGAAACAGAGCATGTTGAAGCATCTGCAGAGTTGTACAAGGCATTGAAGGACACTCCATTTGCTGTTTTGCAGTCCCTGGCAAGTCAACTTGTCACACCTCAATGTACGCCTTGCTGTCCTTTGCTGCCTCCACCACCGTTGTGCTAAGCTGTGCTGCCTTTTCACGCGCCACCGCTGCGTCGGCCTGCATCGACGCATGTTCGGCAAAGAATCACCCACCAACCTCATGATCCACACCAGCAGTGAACAATTCAGGAATGCCTGCATGATGTGGCGCTCATGTCAGCACCACCGCCGCCTCAGCGCCTTGCACCACGCAAAGCAGCAGCAGAAGGCTCACCTCGAGGCGTGACCGGCCGCCCAGGATCATCGCTGCCAGGCCGTAGGTGACGATCACGCCCGCCGCCCAGCGCAGCGCCTTGATCTGCACACGTGAAATGCCTTTTGCATGGGCACTGCAATTGGCAGCAATGTACCATGTCAAATGTGCAGACTGTGTATCAGCAAAGAAAGCTAAATGTTGACACTGCAGTGACGCGCAAACTCACCGGGATGGGTCGCTGCCGCTCACGGTTCAGGATGAAGTGTGGCCTGAGCTTCCGCTTCCTGTGCCAACATGTGCTCACATTACCACCTGGCTCTTTTGGTGAAACGTTGGTGACATGTCTGTAAGCAAGAAGGCACATGCCAGGTCGGCACATGACAAGAAGGACATGCCAAAACTTGTGGTACGAGTGCCAGAAGGCAGACTCACCCGCGGCCGTCATCATCATGCAGATTGAGGAGCTCCTCCTCCCTGTACTGGTAGTACCGCTCCTCCGTCTTCGACTGCAGCACCGCAGCACATTGCTGAAAATTGCAGCTGGGCAACAACGTGACACTACATAACTGATGTCGTGTCACGTGGTCATGCCGCGTTGCTCTCAGACACTGTCAGCAACCGGGTGGCCGAAAAGCGCAGATGCAGTGCGCTTAGTGTCCGAGTGCCAGGAGTCCGCACCTTGAACTCCTCGAAGCACAGCTCCAGCAGCAGCTTCTTGAGGGCGGCGACGTCCGAGTGCTCGCTGGACAGTGCCTCGCACACGCCCCAGGGATACCGCCGCACCGGCCAGTACCGCCCCACCGACGTGTCCATCTGCCGCGACGCCACGATGGCAAAGGGCGGCACCTGCGGAGGCACCTCAGTCCTGGCCTCAGGTCACGAACCCTTCTCTGCATAGTGTTGCACGGCTTCACAAGATCAGCACAGCCTTCAATACATCTTGAGATGCGATCTGATTGCAAAGGGCAAGCACACAGCCATCCCGCACGGTGGCTCTGCATCAGGCGCTCCTGCGGCAAAGACGGCCAGTGGCATTACAGCCCTCAGCGCACCTCGTGGGCTGGGAAGGCCTCTGCCAGGGCCTCCTTACTGAAGCGGTACATGACATCGCGGCCGTGCGCCTTGTTTGCCGTCTGCAGCGTGGCCCGCACCGTCTTGCGATACCCCTCCAGCTCGCTACTCGTCATGCAGTCTGCCTGCAATGTACCAAGCGTGCAACAGTGTTGAACGCTGGCGTAAAATGAACTCTGTATCCTGCACTGGCCTGCAACATGTCTTGAGCCTGCCACTGTCGCATGTTTGCCTGCAGTGGAAGTGACAAGACGCACCTGTGCCACAGACGAGTCGGCAGAGGTTCAATCTTTGATCCGACAGAAAATGCAACCACAGCTGCGGTGATGCACTGCAGTGTGTCTACCATCGATACCCTACCCTTCTGGAGGGGTGCATGACAACATGGTTGCAAGCACACAGTGGCAAGCATGGGCCAGGACACGAAGAAGATATTTGCTGATAGACTAGACACAGCAGCATCACTGGAGCCTCTGTGATACAAGGCCCTGGCGAGGGGTGACGCCACAGTCATGGCTTGCCATGGCTTGCGTGAAGGAGATACGGGCGGTCGACTCATGTTATGCTGTGAGCTATGGAACATGTACTCGAATCAACAGACCCGTTTCGCAACCTTGTCATGTGCGACAGCGATGTCACGGCCCACCTTTGCGAGGATGGGGACGACGGGCACCACCTCCGACAATCGGGCCATGAAGGTGACGTCCATCTCCTTGATCCGGTGCGGGTTGCAAAAGTACAGCGCCACGTCCACCCTCGGGTCCGGCGCCTTGTGCATTGGCCCCAGCCGCCGCGCATCCTGTGTCCCATGCTTACACTCAACCCGAGAGTCTCTGCGAAGTGCAGGCTGCAATGCTGGCATGCCTGCTGCAAACGACTGCAGCACTGTCAGATGGCACGGTTCCAGCTGCTTCGCAGCGGGCTGTGCGCATGTTGAATTTAGGCCATCAGCCGAGACATGCAGAGCAGTAGAGGCGCACCTGCTCGTTCTCCAGGCACTTCAGGTTGCAGGCCTGAACGTAGTCCACGATGGGCTCCATGTTGTCGTGGATCGCCTCCCACCCGGGTGTGTCCTGTGCGGGTGAGGGCCAGCGTGTGCACTTGGATGATGGCATGGCATGGCATGTGCTATGGTGTGACTGGCACCAAGCATGCAGCACTGGGTGAGCACAGCATTGCAGCACGAAGAGTGCCAGCGGTACCTGTACTGAGTAGTGGTAGCGGATCTGATTGGCGTCGTCCACCACGTCGATCGTGGTGCACAGCTGCGCTGGGTTGGACGCAAACACCTGCGCCAGGTGGGCAAGTCCGCTCTGCTAGTGCACTATATGTCAAGAGTGATGCGGATCAGGCCCAGGCGCCATCTGCTGGTCGACAAAAGGCACGGTCATCCTGAGTCTCTGCAATCAACTGAGAAGGTCACATGACTGCCTACCTGCTTGCTGGTGGGGCCCGGCACGCCTGCAACCTTGAGGTTGGGGTCCTGGGCATAGGCTGCAAACAGGTTCTGAATGAAGGTCGTCTTGCCCATGCCTGCACAGCGCATTGCACAGGCTGAAGACACGCCATCGACACATTGCAGCACACTCTTGACAAGTTCCACAAGGGCCCAAGCAGCACAAGGGCCCAAGCAGTGAACCCCTCTACTGAGGGTGCCAAATGAATGATGCACGAACCTGACTCGCCGACGACAAGGATCTTCATGTAGCGGTCCTGCCACTGCGGCCGGATGCGCGGCGCCGCCGAGAATGCGGTGCGCACGTCCCGCACGTAGGTCCCCGAGTTCGCGTGGCCCTCCACCGCATTGGACTGGAAGCTGGGGCCGCTGCCGCCTCCGTTGCCGCCCTGCTCCTTGCTGCGGGCACCAGTCCAAAAGGAGTGGGCTCAACGAAAGAGATCCGTGATCGCCCCTCTGTGATCCGACGATGGGTCCAGATGTCACTCTGGGTGCAAGCTGGAACCACTGCCACCGCCCTTACTGCCCCACTCCTTGCTGCAGGGCCTCAACTGGGTGAGATCGAGATGACAGGATCCTGCAACCGTTGGCCACGGCGTTGTGGGAACAGCTATGCTTCCAGCTACGGCGTCAGGCTGGTGCTGCAAGACTAACCGCACTCGGCGCCATCTGGGACTGCCAGATGCTTGCATGTCAAAGCTGATTGGTGGCGGCGTTCACCTGGCGCCATCATCGGGGGCCATCTGCAGGACCAGCCTCGCGTTCTCCGGCAGCTGCACTTCGTGGCGCCCTGCATCCGGCAACCAGCAGTTCTCAACACCTCGGCCGCGTTACATGATTGTGCTGTCGCGGCACACGGCGGCATCAATATCGGGTCCAGGCCCACAGAGCGCCACGGTCCTGCAGCAGCTCTTCGTACCCCACATGCTGCACCCTGCGGCAGCCTCCAGAGCAGAGGTTTTGTGCTGAACTCGTTGAGACCAGCTCAGCTGCCAGACAGCTGCCAGAGCATTCTCTTGGGGTGCAAATGCGCGCGACGCAGCCCCGATCGTGTGTACTGCGACTCGTGCGTCAGTCGGTGTTTGACATGGCGCTCGTGCACGGCTGCCTGATGCCTCAGACGCCGTCCATCTCGCTGCAAAGGTGCTGACAGTGCATGGCCGCACGACAGCGAGGCATCACGCCGCATAGCGCTGACTGCCTGCCAGACATCTGTTGTGGCTTACGCTCATATGCATTCGCTGCTGACCGCAATTCGGCGAAGGCGGCTAGCTTTCTGCGGGTGCCAGCCTGGGCCATTCCTTCTCACACCTGAGGTCTGGCTTCCCACAGCGGATGCTGAGTCGCCCAAATCGTCGTGCGGGCTGGCCATCACCTGAGGCTTGAGCTGATCAGTTGGCGCGATCGGTGCGGGGACGGCTTGTCAGTGCGCTTTGAGCACGGTGCTGGCGTTGAGTGCAGCTGGAATGGAGCAAGAATTTGCGCCACTCCATCGGTAAATGGCATGCGATACAATTAAACAGCATTCATCGGTGGAAGCACCGGCAGCCAGAAGCATCAAGGGAATCCAGCATATGACCTCGCTGAGCTAACCATGCGCACCGTTCACCGATATTCCTGTACCACATGTAGGCGCGCTGGGAACCAGCCGTCTCATCGTTCATGAGCTGACCATGCGCCTCTTTGACCGATGATGCCGTGTGTGGGACGTGGCGCATCTGCCGGACTGAGCTAACCCGCCGGCTGGTTCGCCGTTTTTCTTGGAGCGGCTTCTGCAGTGGATGCAGGCTGCAAAGTCTTGCTTGCGCGCATGCAAGGGCAGACTCACGAGCAAAGCGTTGTTTGAGCAGACGCACGTCGATGCTGCGCACAAGATCGGCAGCTAGTCTGACGTGACCATGAGTGAACGGCAAGACGGGCATTCTAAGAAGCGTGGCCGTCCACCCGGAAAGTTTCGCGACGTTTGGCCGAGTCTTGGACAGCATCGCACAGTGCTGGGCTCAGCAGCGACGGTACCTGCTCAGAGAGGAAGCTGAAGCCAGCAGCTGTTGCATCAGAATCAGTGCCGCAGCCTGAGGAGCAGCACACAGCGCCTATGCACCTGGCCAGTGGCGCCGATGCTGCTGCGAGCGATGCTCTGCAGCCGCCCGATGAGCAGCAGAAGATGTGCATTGAGGCTGCCCTCATACAGCTGGGACATCTGCTGCCGCCTGCTGTGCGGTTCTCGGATGCAGACAGGCAGGTGTACTTCTGCATGCCGGACACAGCACAAGGCACCCAGGTCTTCGTGCTGCCTGGCGTGCGCGTGGCACATTTCGCAGCAGGCGCCACCAAGCGCCTGTGGTGGTGCACATGCACTGCAGAGATGCAGAACCGCCAGCTGGCTTTCGAGGGCTTGGATCCCGCAGCTGTAGGCTTCAGCAGCATCACAGCTGTCAGATGACTGTTGGCACATCAAATTCACCCAGGTGCGCATTGCATGCTGTGACCTGCTGTGCGACATCTGCATGCTTTGCTGCCCGCTGTTTGCCACATCCGTCTCATGACAACTTGTTTTGGTTTCAATGCAATTCATGCTGGCTGCAGAGGCTGTTGGGCAAGGCTTCCGACGCCGATCTGTGCTCGCATCGAGGTGCAATGCCGACACCTGACGGCCACCCGACGGTGGCGCCTGTGCCGATGACATATGACCCGGACGCCCTGCTGGTCGGCAGGCCTGGCGACGACTGTGGGGTGGTCCTCAAGATCCCGTGCAAAGGATGGGGCTGCAGCACCTGCCCCGGGCATCTGGGGTGCGCGCATGTCGCCGCAGCACGGCATTACGGTCACGCTGGTTTGATGACATAGCTCAGGTGCCGCTTGCGCCTGCGAAGCAACCAGCTGCTGCCGCTGGTGAGGCACCCGTGCCAGCTGCCCGCAGCAGCGACAGCGACCCGACCTCCATCTCACGGGTGAGTATGACACATATTTGTGTGCCAGACCATGCCTGTTGAGATGTCCACAGAAAGTGCTGGCACGAAAACACGATGGCGATGCTGAGGTTGAAGAGCATGTAGTGAGGGTTGCTGTCATGTTCGGATGCAGGAGCACATTACTGAGCCAACAGTATGGGGTGTTACACAGCAGATGCGCCTGGCAGCTGACAGAGCAGCTGGGGCAGCATCACTGCCCAGCCAGGTGATGCCGCACGCGATGCCGGGCACCAGCTGTGCTTGCGGCCAGCCATGGACAGCAGCCGCTGTGGCAGACTTTGTGCCACCTAACAAGGCAGTCTCCTTTCTGTTCCACACTACCTCCATCACAAAGGTGGTAGTGAAACAGCTCGTGTGCGGCTGCGGCACGGTCCTGCACTACGACGGCTGTGGCGATGCGCTACTGAACCTGGACAACATCAACGTGTTCACGCATGAGCTGCTCAACAGGTGTGTGACGCACTGCATTTTGGTGCATTCAGGCTGCTTGACCCCTTTGATGCAGCATCTCTTGGTAGGCACTCGCCCAATATCGAATGCCGCTGGTATACCATGTGTGCAGGTCCTCCTCACAGATGGGAGGCGCGTCAGCACCGCCCTTTGCCACATTTTGGCGGGCATACATCGAGGAGATGCTGTGCCCGCCGCAGCCGTCGCTGGACAAATCGTTTACGTTCTTCTACAACAAGCGCAGCAGGTGAGCTGTTAGAACGACCTGACATTCTGAGCGATCATGCTTGCATGGCAGACGAGGCAAGTGTTCACGGCTGCAGGCAACCCAGCAAGCTGTGCTTCAAGGGAGCGCCATTCCAGGAGGCCTTGCCTACTTCATGTCTGTAGGTTCCAGCAGGCGTGGCAAGCGTACATACACCTGCACGCGATCGACTTCTCAAGCACCATTGGCTGCCGCTGCGCAGCTGTGGACGTCCAGGACCCTGCTGGGCCCATCGGCCAGTTGCTGAGCTTCCCGCAGTGCGTCCCACGTCGGCTGATTGCCGATGGTGTCATGCTGTCACACTCAACGGCCGCGGTGACTGTTTGGCCAGCAGCAGCCTGTTGTGATGCATACAACTGATGACGCACAGCTTGGCAACGCCTTTTGACTCTGCAGGCAACCCACATACGCGACTTATGTGTGTGCAAAACTGTAGGAAGTGCAGGCGCTGCCAACACTGGATGCCGCCGCACCCCTCGTCCTCGGCTCTGGCTTTCAGGACCGCATTGCCATTCGCAGTGCCATCGCAAGGAAGCAGCTGCGTAAGATGCTGTCGCCCGACAAGGGCTTGCACAGCACTGCGCTTGACGACCTGCGGCTGAAGCTGCCACCGGAAGTCTGCGCCTATGTGGGTGACCAAGCGCGTGTGTAAATCAAAAGACACCATGTAGGTCGACAGACAGCAGTTCCGTCAGGCATGCACTGTGCTGTGCATGTTGGTGTGTTCATCACTTGTCGCTGATGCACTGGTGCATTGCTGCTACACGAGCTTCACACGCAGAGTGAAGTGGATTGAAAATCTTGCCTGAGGTCGCACACCGCCCTGAACGTCTGCAATGGTTGTGCGTTCGCTCCTGTGTACTGCATCAAATGATACACCAGCACATGTTATGCTGGAATCCGGAAAGGTTGGCAACGTCCTATGCGGAGTTGCTCATTGTCATCACCATCTGTGATCACTAGGCTGATGTGCATTCCCAGTCTATCCGAATGTGCTCTGAATGCCGCTTGCGCCACTGTGGTTGGCTCCATCGAAAACATGTCATACTACACTTGCTGCACCATCGCTATTGCACACCTTGATCTGCATATCCAACAATGGAGTGGTGTCCTGCATTGGCATGTAGCACACCACCGTCAAATCTTCAATGAGTTCCCTAATATGGGTGCCTTTCAGCCAGATCCCCTTGTGACAAACAACGGCACAGTGGCAGCATGAATGCGCCTGCACCTGAGCTCATCGTCATACCAGACGGCAGCAGAATTATTCAGTGTGAAGTGTCCGCGCGGCCCTCGGCTGCGAGGGGTGCATAGATTGATTCATCAGCATGTGGACGATGACCGCATGTACAGCATTACTGCTCTAAAACAGTGCTTTTGCATCTGGGTAGCAGCGGCAGCTGAGCGTCTTGGCAGTGGCGTGGCGTGCATGGTCTAGCGCATACCCGACACCATATGAGAATGCTCAACCAGGTGCTACATCTTGTGCATTGCTGCACAGCCAATGGCGTCCGCACCTTGAATGGAGATCACGTCTCAGACTGGATGTACGACTAGTGCACTCAGATGGTCTCCTGCATGGGGTCGCACACCCAGTCAGCAGCTTGTGAGACTGCCGCGCACTGATTTCGTGCCGATTTGAATGTCCATGATGCACTTGCACATTCTGACACCAACCGCATTCGGCAAGGCAGAATAAGCTTTGTCGTCGTCACCATCGATCAGCCGCAGCAGTGAAGGTGTCCAGGAGAAGCAGTTGAGCGCACATTCTTGAGTGTGCATTGCGTGTTCATTGGAAACCGCCGCCGTCTTTGCTGGTGTTGCTGATGCCTCACTGTGCGCACATCTCAGCGCAGAAGCCCAGGGCCAAGGTGTCCTAGAAGGGGACACACACCACGAACAGCGTTTGAAAGGGGTGCGCATGCATCATCCGTTGTCGCAGCTCACAACTGATGCTACTGCGCAATCTCACTTACCCGCAGGATCACATCAGCCTCAGTGAGGCTAGCGGATGTGAATGCGAACTGCTCGGCACATGCATCCTCGATTCATCAAGTATGCATGTGCGACCTCCTACCTACTGCATGGCGTGTCCTCATGCGATATGCTGCCGTTGACACTGTGCCACAGGCTCACACGCATCAGCATATGCTGCGTTAAATGATGGACATAAGAGGCACTGACATCAGCATGCACTGTGACTGAGGCTGCGGAAGATTCATCCCGTCGTAGATGCCGTTGCTTAAATGACTGGCGGGAATACGCCTCTCAGCTTCTATGCGAGTAGCAGCAAGCACATGTAGTGGCACGTGGCGGGCTAGCGTGTGGATTCCTGCAAGTGCGTCCCTCTTTGTGCATCTTGCAACGAAATGAAATGAAGATGGCAGCAGCGGCGCAGGACATGTTTCGGCCAGCGGCCAATCGCTGTTCTTCCAACAGCAACTGCATAGCATACTTCCTTGCAATGTAGTGTTTAAACAAATGATCTGCGATATGTTATGTTGCATTTGAATCAGCGCATCAGCAAACTGTCCAGCGCCTTCAGATCTGCCTTCGCCACCCCGGCGCCTGCAACCGTGTGGGGCAACACTGCGGTGAGCTGCCGGTTGGCAGCCTGCACCACAGCTGTCTCGGGCGTGTACGCGTCAGCGCCGCCATGTCGCTGCCCAGTGCCTCCTCCAGCCGCTCTGGGGTTGTGCATAGAAGATGCGGATAGCCGGCCGTGGCTGCGTTGGCGGCGGCAATGAGCACCACATTCACCACCTGCGGAGTGTCAAGCCACTCCCCCACCGCGCTGCTGAAGTAGGCAGGCCGCCCCGACAGCGCGGGCCACAGGTGCTGGTCTGGCAGGCTCATTGGCGGCGCCAGCAGCGTGCCCAAGATGAGCTGCTGCTGCGGCTCTACCGCCAGGTTGGCGCTGAGGGCAGACAGCGATGCTGCAGCAGGCCGCAGTGCTGCCGGCCGGCTGGCAGCTGCCGTCACCGGCAGGCGAACCTGGATTGGCGCTGCCACACTAGAGTGCGCAGCCGCTGCCGGCGAGAGACATGTGGCTGCTGAGTTGCCTGCTGCCGGTGTCAGCGCATCAGATGTCGCGCCCGCTGTCACAGCTGCCATCGCCGCTGCAGGTGTGGCTGCCGCAGGCCCCGCTGTGGCTGGTGCCTCTGATGCACGCTGACGTGCTGGCTGCGGTAGCTGGCTGCCGAATGCCTCCTCGCCTCTGATCTCCAAGATGAGGCGCAGAACTGCTGTTCGCACGCCCGACACATCCCTGCAATTGTGGGTGTATGCGCTGATACACCTATATATATGCTACAGTCATTCATGGCATGAGGTGCAAGCGGTCTGAGCTGCTGCGCATGCACGGCGCAGCACCTGATCACATCAGCATATGAGCTGAAGCACTCACATGCTGGTGGCAGCGTGGGTCATGCTGCTGCGGGAATAGCCGAGCTCGTTGCCGGCGGCCAGCTGCAGCAGGTGGTGGATGACAGCGATGCCATCGGTTTTGCTGAGCTCGCTGGCGGGCCGCTGTCGCATGCCATCAGGCCAGATGTCGCTCAAGTCTCCGCTGGCGAAGATGCTGTGGGCACGTGCCAGCCGGCGTGTAAACTCCGGAGAGCTGCGTAGCAACTTGCTAACAGCCGTGCACAGCTTGCGGATGTTGTCAGCGCCAGTTGCTGCTGCATTCAGCTGCTGTGCTGCTATCTCGCCTGCAGCACACAGAAACATGTGTGGTATCTTGTCGATTTCTCACACATGCTTGCTCAGCTGACATATGAAACTCAGGGTTAGAAGAGGTAGCCAGAAGGGCAGCTTGCTGCATGAGTGCACGCCAGTTGTTGCATTGAGCAGTCTCGCCTGTGGGGGCTTCCGCAGGTGCGCCGCAGCCAGCCATGTGAAACGCGGTCATGCAGCCCATTTGCGCTGTCCGGGTCGATGCCCATCTTGTCCATTGCCGCCTCCAGATCACGGAACGTGCTGGGGCCCTCCACCAATCGGTCCATGGCAGGGCCGCCGATATAGCTGAGCACCCGCGCGTCGCCCACTGGCTTGCCGGGCGGCAGAAAGGTGAACAAACTGCCGTACAAGCTGGGCAGGATGCCCTTCAGCGCGCAGATGCGCTCATAAATCAGATTCAGCTGTCTAATGCTGCGCTCCACCGCCTTGCGCTGGTCCCCCAGCTTGCGCTGGAGGGCCTTCTCATCCTGCTGCACAATCTGCAGTCGACCTGCATGAGAGACGTGATGCTGACGTACGGCTTACGGCTTGCAGAGCTGTCGTGACCATACTGTCATTCCAATGGTACCTCTGGTGCTGATGCGCTGCTCGCCGCTCTGTGCAGCTCTCCTGTGTCGGCGCAGTTGCTTGTAGCCACGTATTTGTGTTGCGGCTCTGCCAGTAGCGGGCTCGCCCTCGGGCTCTTCATCTGTGCTGTCCCAGTCACTCTCACTGAGCAATTGGTTGACGTTCTCTAAAGAAAAGTCTTCCTGATCCGCAGTGTTCATGCATGCCAGCCGTCGTGCACCATCGCTGGTCTGATTGACACTGAACGGGTTGCAAAAATGTCAGATGCACTACATATCCAAAGCGGCAGATCACCTAAATTAGGCTCGCAAATGCTCTTGCAAGCGGACAAACTGATGTACAGGATGACCGGTGAATCAGCCGGCGGGTTAGCTCAGTCCGGCAGATGCGCCACGTCCCACACACGGCATCATCGGTCAAAGAGGCGCATGGTCAGCTCATGAACGATGAGACGGCTGGTTCCCAGCGCGCCTACATGTGGTACAGGAATATCGGTGAACGGTGCGCATGGTTAGCTCAGCGAGGTCACATGCTGGATTCCCTTGATGCTTCTGGCTGCCGGTGCTTCCACCGATGAATGCTGTTTAATTGTATCGCATGCCATTTACCGATGGAGTGGCGCAAATTCTTGCTCCTGGAATGACGGAAACAGAGGCCCTGGAGCACCACAAGGCACCTTCGACATTGTACGAGTCGATCTGGGAGTGGCAAACCAAACAACCTACATACATGTACAGATCCGACAGAATAATCTCATTCGCTGACAGCATGCTGCGCTGCGCCTGACAGTTGCTCAAGGTGCCATTCGCAGCTCGGATGTACCGCTGCTGCCCATGTGACAGAGCTCCTGCCCCACAACCTGCATGCGGCGCCCTCTGCCGCAGCAGCAAATCTGCCGCCGAGCTGTGAGCATACTTCCAAGCTAGGAGGAGCGCCAGCCTCCACTGAGTTCAGGTGTGCAAGACGCTGCTGAGGCACCACCTAAATGCTCACTCTTCCCGCCACTGGCACTGCCGCCGCTGATCTCGACCGCAAGGCACTGCTCCATCCCAGGGTTTACAAAGCGGTGACTTCCGGGGCAAATGGAGCTGGCCATTCCGTCCGCAGCTGTCATCAACCAGCCGCTCGCTGAGGAGCGGCTGCGGCGGCAGCTTCCTTCCCGCTGCCGAGCTCCTTTCCGCTGCCGACCTCCACCGTGAAGCTCTGGTCCAGCCCCAGGTAGGAGTCCGACACCAGCCGTAGCCTCAGCTGCGCGTGCTGGCCGCCGTCTGCGCCGAACTGCAGGAACGCCAGCTTGGCGGTGGTGCGCTCGCCGGCGAAGGACAGCCGCTTGAGCGCCAGTAGCTCGGCGTCGACTGCATCCGACAGCACCAGCCACCAGCCCTCCTCCTTCACCTGTGTGCGGGCAATGTGTAGGTTTTCAGTCTGCATAGCGGACCCATCAAGGCGCAGACTTCTGGACTGAGCCACCACGCTGCATGCGGGCACATCGCAAACTCACAATCTCGTCAATGCCTTGCTACACAGCCAATGCAGTGGCACCTCATGCTTGCCCAGCCCAGCAGCTGATGAAGGTACCACAATATGCACCTCGCATGCAACGCTGAAGCAAAGTGATCCCTACCTTGGGGAAGCGGGGCGCATAGACGCGCGACTGGCTGCCGCTGCGGCCGCCGCTCGCGTTCGGCAGCCGCCGCAGCTCCACCGGCAGCAGCAGCGCCGGCTCGCTTTGCTCTGCTTCCTCCTCCTCATCATCGTCAACCCGAGCGGGCGGTGCCGGCCGCGGCGACCGCCAGCGCACATCCACCAGCGGCAGCCGGCCGCAGACCCTGGCCGCCTCCTCCGCAACCTGCGACACAACAGCAGACACATCGTGGATCTGATGTTGGAAACCCACAGTATTGACACTGCAACAGCCACCTGCCCTCCCTACAGCTTGCGCTCCGAACAGGAGATGCAGTGATGGGTGGGACCTCACGAGGTGAGATTCCTATCGCCTTCAACAATGCTGGCGGTGTGCTGCAACCAGTATCATCAAACAAATTGCTTTGATCTGCAAAGACAGCAGGCCCATACCTGATTGCCCAGCACCTTCCGCAGCACGCGCTGCACATCTGCAGGTCGGTCGCGCAGCGCCTTCAGCAGAGATGGCAGCGTGCCGCCGCCGCCATCCGCCGCCGCCGCCAGCTGCGCTGCGGCCTCGGCGTCTGTGCCCGGCAGCATCGTGAACGGGCTGTCATCCGGCCAGCGTGCCTGTGAGTTGTGATTAAGATGCGCGTGAGATTTCAGGTGTACTGCCGTGATGCTAAAGCAGCATTCGGATGTGAGACGGAATGCATGCAGGTATTTGAAGAAGTCGACCAAGCAACATAGTATGGACAGACAGTGGCTTGCATAACATACTACAGGGTCGCAGCTGTAGCACCTGCATGAGTGCCTGCACCATGTGCATGACATTGAGTGCAGTGCTCAGCCACCCTGCCTCCGCGCAGATGTCCACCATCGCCTGCACAGCAGAGGAACATTGCTTCTTGCTATGATGTGCCAGTAGTGACAGCGCGCGAGCCGACATCTGGTCATTGGCATTGCGGATGCTCCCACTGAATGACCTCGGTGCACATTGCTAGTGTCCAGCCGTCAGAAGAGCACCAGTGGCATGCCCCAGTCAGCAGCATGCTGGCAACATGCAGCCCAGGAAGCAGCATGCAGGCAGCTGCAACTGCTGTGCCTTTGACTTCACGATTCTCCGCCAGAAGGGCATGCACATGGCTTGGCAGGCGAGGGTGCAGGCCTTACAACGACACCACCTGAGCAGGAAATTGCCGGGTACTGAAAGTTTGAAGGGGGCCAGGCCAGCAACCTGCAGGACGCGGAGACTGTTGTCGAGCACGGAGCGGGTGTCAGTCACATAGTCGGAGATGGGCAGCGAGGTGCGGCCCATGTGCGCCTGCAGTAGCAGGTTGGCCTTGGCGTGCGGGTCGTCCGCCTCCCGCCGGTCGATCGGCCACCGCACCTGTGCGGAAAAACGACAAGATTTCAAACCACAGACACAACTTTCCTGCAGCAGCAGACTAGCCTGGGCGTGCGGGTCCTCCGGCTCCCGCCGGTCGATTGGCCGCCGCACCTGCCCCATCAAAGCAGACCAGCTCCAAACAGCAGACAGTGCCTCGTTTCTACAGCACAATGCTGACCTCGGCACGCTGGTCTGCCTCCCGCCTTCCGGTCGGCCACTGCACTTGCGCTGGAGTGATTCCCAACATGTTGGACACTCATACGCCTGAGAATACGATCACAACCTACCAGGATGTCCAGCCGTCTGATTGAGCAGAGCACCTTTCTGCATATATGCACTGAGCGCTGCCTCTGTCAAAAGCTTCACCTGGCTGGACAGGCCCAGATTGAGCTGGTCCTCGTTGTGCCGCACCGGCAGCTCGTCGTACTCCGAAGCTCCGCACAGCGCCCCCAGCACCGCCTGAGGGCAAGCGATTTAACACAACATCGACACCCGCTGGAATTTCTCGCCGGTCTCCGCATGCTGTCTGCACCAGCCGAGCTTGCACATGAACGCTGGCCAGCACCTAGATCACCAACGCCTGGAGTGTTCCTCGCTGCCGCCTGACAGCGCCAGATGTTCATTGGGTGCATGTTCATTTGTCTGAGCCGAACGGACCTTGAGGTCCATGTTGGGGCCCAGGTGCTGCGCGAAGAAGGCCATGGTGGTGTGCTGCAGGTAGTACACCGATGCAATGCGGCCTGCAGCCGTCGTCGCCACCTCCCCCTCATCCCCGCACACCATGCACCCCGCCTCCTGTTGTATGGTATTGTCGATCAGGTTTCTATTGATGTGAAATGGTCTGCCTCATGAATCTAGTTGCCTGCAACACCCAAGCCATCAGCAAACACGAGCCTGGCATCACAGGGTGGCATGATGCGGCGCTGAACAGCTGACAGGAAAGGGTTGTGGGAATATCTCTTCTCTCTGGGCACAGGGCCATCTTCACATAGCTGCCTGGCCAGTGGTGCACACCCTCATGGGCAGCGACCACCCTGTATCTTGACCCAGACAACTGTGTGTGATATTCAAGCAGTGAAGGCTGGAAGTCATTGAACAATTCTATGCTGCGAGCTCGCCATGTCTGGAATTGGCCAGCAGCCACCATGTCACAGGGGCGCAGCCCTATCAATTCTACAACCCTCTGAAGACTTGACATATTCAATCCGGGAAGCACACCTCCAGGTCACCGAGCGTGTCCTCGACCAGCGCAGACAGGAAGGCGTTGAGGGAGTCCGCGTCGGTGCCCTCCAGGTCGTAGTAGCTGGGGTTGGCCAGCAGCCGCCGGAACAGGAAGGTCCACGTGAGGTAGTCCACCGCGTCTGCGGCGCTGGCGATGGTGCCCGCCACTACCTCCGCGTTGAAGTGCTCCGCCAGCTGCAGATACCATCCAGATAGTCATGATGCGCAGATCAATACAACAGGAGGGTGGGCATCAGGTAATTTTCTGTGTTGGCAGCACTGGCAATGGTGCCTGCCACCACCTCCGCATTGAGGTGCTCCGCCAGCTGCAGCCAGCAGTTGAGATAATCGTCATGTGCAGCAATGATTCGGCGGACAGGTCTGCGTCTGGCGATTCGCTGTGTCGGCAGCGCTGGCGGTGGTGCCTGCCACCGCCTCTGCACTACAATGCTCGGTCAGCCACGGTTGCAGTTGAGACAAGAAGGAAAACACTGCAGCAATACAACGCACGGCATTGGTTAGTCTGCTGCGGTAGCGCCGGCGGTCATATGCGCCACCATCTGCGCATGGCAGTGCTCCACGAGTAGTAAACCACGTGATGCTCTGTTGTGGACAGCAGCGGGTGGTGCGCTGCGGGAATGATGAGGCAATGTGTCGGTCCATGGCAAATCTCGACCACGTTGCTAGTGATGGTCCAAGTGTATGTGACATGCTACTACATCACAAAATATAATGGCAAGGCCGCTTCAACAACGGAGAGGAGAATGCACGGTCATGCCTGCATTGCGCCATCACGTGCTTCTAATCGGTGTGGAGACCTCAATTCCGTTTGCAACTTGAAAGTGCACCAATGCAGGATTACCACACCATGGCAGCGAGGTGCAGGTGGCCAAACACAGTAGAACGGCCTTGGCAGAATGGATACTGCACCTGGCCAGCAAGACCGGACTCCACTGGGAATGGCTCATACCTGCAAGATGATACAACAATGAGCCTCTACTTCGGAAGCCCTTTGAGTGATTGGGAGTTGAAAACATGCAGGCCGGGTGATGTTAGCATCTGCACGGAATGGAAGTTGCTGCAACTCACAGGAACTTCTTGTAGAACGACTTCTTGGGCTCAGCCACCATGATGACTGCGATACCATGGCGATCGTACTGTGGCCGCCCGGCGCGCCCCATCATCTGCAGCACGTCCGTGATGGGGAAGTCTACGTACCGCCTGCAGCAAGGGCAGCGTAGCACCACATTGGCATCAGCTTTAGCGTTCCAGAACGTGCGAGGTGCCAATGCGGTTGTCTTGCATACACCAAGTGCAGTTGCACCGCTTGCAGTTTTCACGCTTGAGGCAGGTGTGATTACACCGTGCACATACCGGGAGGGCGCATCAAAGTATTCAGTGCCCTTGATGACGACCAGGTGGGCGGGCGTATTCACGCCCCACGCCAGCGTGCTTGTCGCCACCAGCACCTGCAACGTGCGCACAACAGCAGCTCATCACCAGGCCCGCTTCTCGTTTCCTCTGCGTGCTTGCATTTGCTGCCATCTCCCTGTTGCCAGCACGCCACTTGTCAACAGCACCTGCAGTACACTCAACACGGCGCTGCCTGTGCTGCCCGCCTGAGATGCCATCATTTGTGCAGAAGCCCTGCCAGCTTGCATGAGTCGCCATGCGAGCATGTCAATGAAGAAGTCGGTACGTCACCAATGTTTAACTGTCACTGCCACGCCAAGCTGAGTGCATCGGCCAGGCTGGTGTCAGTGCTCACGCCAGGAGCTGTGAGGACCAGGAGGCTGTAGGGACAGAAGGGGCGGTCGTGTCTGGCGGGCCACAAGTGAACCAGAATGCCACTTCCGAAAGCAGTTGCCCCAGCCCACCTGTATCTTGCCAGCCACGAACAGCGCCTCCACAACCTTGCGGTCGGTGTCTGTCAGGCCCGCATGATGCAGCCCGATGCCAAATTGCAGCGTGTGCCGCAACGATGCATCCTGCACTCCACAAATCACTGTGGGTGAGCCAGCAAATAGCAAGAACGATTCTGTTGCGTGACACCAGTCCTGGGCAAGTCTCAAAGAGCTCGAAGTAGTTTGGCAGCATGATGTGCTACTGACATGTCCTGCCCAGCAGAGCGGGTCTCACTCGACAACTGAAAACAGAGCGGGCAGGTCCTCACCTTGATGCCGGACAGCACGGCCTCCAGCTCCTCATCGGGCATGTGCACAAACTGGCGTGGCCGCTCATCTGCCGCCGCAAAGCCGAGCAGGTCCAGCGCCGTCAGCCGCGTCTGCCGCCGGCTGCAGTTAATCATGACAACTGTGCGTACTTTGTAGACACACAGATCCGCTTGAGCAGTCCCTTGTTGTTGAGCATTTCCGCTCGAGCAGTCCTTTGTTGGTGTTGACTTATGTAGCCGGCACACGCAGGACTACTATTGGTGGAGCATCAAGAGCTTGAGACATGCAACAGCAGAAGCGCTGGGTGCATGTGAAGATGACTTATTGACACCTGCTGACAAAGACGAGGACGGGCTTGATGGGCGAGTGTGTCTGGATGGCGGCATACGCCGGCTTGTTCATGGTTGCCATGCGTGGGCAGTAGAACTTGCCAGGGTACCTGCGGATTGTGGTGCTGGCTGCAGTATACGCTGTCATCACATGATGAGCATGACATGCTGTGTCACCGCAAGTAAGGTTGCAGAAGAGGGCAGGGAGCTGGTGCTGTTGTATGTCAAACATACCCTTGGATGTGCGCCTCAAGCGGCACGGGACGCACGCTCGGCTTGAAGTTGAACATGCCCTGCAGCAAGCAGCCAGCAACTCGTCATCATAGCCCACAGCAACATGCTCCGTACAGAAGCATCTGTCAATGATCCCCTCATATGAGCCTGCAGATGTAGGCAAAGGGGGCATTGCACGAGCATCTGACCAGTACCTTTGGCCCAATACCCAGCCAGTCTGCCAGGTCCTGCGCATTTGCGACGGCAGTGGACAAGCCCACGAATCGGACATCCCGCGCAGTGTGCGCAGCAATGTACCGCATGCGCGACACAATGACCTCCAAGATGGGGCCCCTGCATAAAAAGTGGCATTAAATCTCAAGATGCAGAGCCAAGTTACATATTGCCCCTGAACTCTCGGCAGATCAGGTTGACGTGTCAGCAGTGGCTCAGTGGCCTTGCCTACAACAGTAGCGGAAATTGAATGCAAGACGACTGCTTGCTTGAGAAATGTGAGCAGATTGCGCACCGGTCATTGCCCAACAGGTGAATCTCATCCAGCACCAGCAGCCCAACCTGCAGAGAGGTGACCCAAGCTTGCATACTTCTCTATACCTCTGCCTCACAGCGGATGGTGTTGCAACATCCAGCACAGCTGCATGCCACACCTTCTGGACATATCCGCGGTTCTGCCAATTGCGGCTGATGCCATCCCACTTCTCCGGCGTGGTGATGATGACGTCTGCCGCCTGCAGCGCTCTGCATGCAAGGAAGGTCCAACAGCAGGATCAAAAGCAGGTAATCTCCTGGCAATGACGCTGTCCTGCGCAATGCACGTGTCATGTACAGCAGCTGTTGGCTTGACCGAGTCGAGGACACCAACATCATGCACTTTGTATGCTGATTTAGGCAGACGCATGCTGCGGATCACTGCTTGGGCTGACACAGCCTGTCTCAACCCACGGCGTTGACACGCACCGCACGTCAGGCGTGAAATCGCCAGTGAGCTCCACGATCTTCTTGCCCAGCACGCGGCAGAGGCCCTTGCCCCAATCCTCCATCCGCTCCCGCACCAGTGCCTGCGCCCGCGCAGCATTAGTGAGCTGGTGCAGCCGATATGTGGTCCCCTGACTGCCAGTTTCCGCCGGCTGCTGACCTGCGGTGCTGTGTTTTGATTGCTTCTCAGTGTCATAGCCGCGTGGCAAGGTCACAGCGAAGCAACCTCGCCGAGGTGTCTTGTGAAAAAGTGAAACGCCCATACTTTTGGGCACCAGGCACACCTTGAGAGGCGCGATGTAGATGATCTTGCGGCCCGGGTGCGCAGCAAAGCAGCGCAACACGGCCAGCTCAGCGGAAATGGTCTTGCCACTGCCCGTGGGCGCGCCCAGCAGGACGTTCTCGTCTGTGTGATACATCGTGTGAAAGATCTGCAGCGGAGCAGAAAAACGATTTGAGAGCTGGTGCAGTGCGGCGCCACACCAATGGTAGGGAAGATCTGCAGGTGTGGCGCGCCGGAAGCCCGGGTGATTTGAAACGGCAGCTTCAGTACTCGGACTCGAATGGAGGTGCCCGTCAATAAACTTGAAAGAAACTCCAACAGGCAGGCAGCAGGTCCAGATACACGCCGCAAAGCTGCTGAGATACATGCCTGGGTCTGGATAGCGTTGAAGTGCGTGAAGCGGTACAGCGACTGGAACACCGCGTTGTCCAGCGCCGACACAGGCAGCGGGTCCAGATCCAACAGCTCCTGCAGTTGCACCAGGCAGGCTCGTACCATTGAGATGGCGTCATACATAAATTGAAGCAGAGAGCACCACAGAGCATTGCTAGTGCGCTGCATCGGGTTCCAGCCAGCAGTCCTGGCACACAAGCCCAGACCTAGTGCATGATGGCCAATGGAACTCATGTTTGCTGCATGTGCGAGCGAGGCGTCTCAAATCGCATCGTCATCTGACCCAAAGATGCCAGACTGCTCACCGTGTGAGGCGGGTGACGCCCAGGCAGCAGCAGGCCCTTGAAGCTGAGCGCCAGTAGCGACTCTGCGCTGTGCCATGTGTCCGACACCGCCCTGCGCATAAGCAACAATGCCTCGACCCATTCCGAGGCAGAAAGGATCAGCTGTGTGCAGAAAACACACTGCAGCCCTGAGGCACAGGTGAGGCATGAGCACACTGAAAGCCGAGCTGCGCACCGGATGTAGTACTGGGTGGGCAGCGGCTCCCGGACCGGGATGGTGAAGGCCAGCATGTGGCTGGGCTCCCGTGCCATCTTCTTCGTCAGTGACCACGTCTGCATATATTTAAGCCTTACTGTGAAATACGGCTTATCAGGTAGCCTTTCTTCGAAGTCACGAGTGTGCCAAGTGCCCGCCATGTTGATAGGTTATCACCCTATCAGCACAGGCCCCAGTCGCGGGTGCAGTTGTTGCAGCGTGGTTCATGTGCATGAATGTCAACCTGTGACTTGCTCATAGATGCCAGCAGGCACAGCGTCTGGCACTGCATAGCCAACCGAAGCGAGGCAACATTTGCAGCGCTGATAGCGTCCGGCTGAGTCCGTATATGGAGTCCGAGCGAGAGTCCCTCCTTCACCGTACAAACAGGTCTAGAAACTTGTGGCATGTGCCTCATTAAATGTCATGGCATCAACACCGTGAAGCAAAGTACTACTGTAGGATTCCATCTCCTCGCTGTGCACCTCTGTGTGGTAGATGGTCTCGGAGTCGGAGTCCTCCACCCACAGGTGCCACCGCAGCGCGCCGCCATGCGCCCGGTCATGCCACGCAAACTCCGGCGTGATCTTCAGCATCACCCGCAGCACCGACCTGCAATTCCGAGTAGGTCACCCAATGCCAGAGATGCAGAAGCAGATACGACTGGCACATCAGTCTCGAGCAACATCGGAGCCATGCATCACTGCACCTGCAGACCCTGCCAAGTTTGAAGCAGCACTCTGATCCATGCCACAGCCAGCAAGAGCAAGCGACCAGCCTCAGTGCACCCAACTGCAGCCACGTAACAGCCAGACAGGTGCGTCTACCGGGTGATGGGGTGCAGCTGGGCTTCAAGGTGCAGGCGCGGGAAGCTGTCCACCAGGGACCGGATGGCGGGCCCCGCCGCCGGGTGCCGCAGGATGGCCCCGATCTCGTTCGCCTCCATGTCCTACAAAATGGACGTGCATGTTCTCAACATCTGAGTCTGTGAATCAGCGCAGCCCTTAGCATAGAAAAACACTTTCTCAGTTGGCTTTGAGCGTGAAGTCCCCTGCACATTTCAACTCCTCCCGGCACTGTTGGCAAGCTGCATTACTCCACAACGTTGATCAACCAACTCTCAAGCAGCATGCTGGCGTAACACGCCCCTGTAAACTGCTAATACATGTGGTCAAAGCCACAGAGGCCTCACTTCGAGCTGCTCCAGGGCGAGGCCGCGGTCCTCCAGCTTGAACAGCAGCTCCGGCGACAGGACGTTGCCAAACTGCCGCAGCGGGTGCTGGTGCTCCCACAGCCGCCCCTCCAGCGCCTGTGCATTTATATCTCAGCCACATTCAGGATGAAGACGTTTTCGAAGTATTGTTGGACTTGCGATCTTTGGAAATTAGACATAATCAGCATATCCTCTGCCGACCGCCTCACGACATGCATTTGGACAGGCAGAGACAGAGTCGCAGAGCTCGACTCTGCGCTGTGCTGTGTGGGCCGCATGCCGCAAGGCTGCCCAAGTGTATGCACACTTCCATCTCCAGGACGCACTTGCCGGTCCTGCGGCCACTGCCACATCTGCGCACCTTGCATAAACGGAGCGCCAGCTCAGCGGTGGCGGACCAGCCGCGGCGCAGGCAGATCTCGAACACCGCGCGGGCGATGCGCGGCGCGTTGGTGGACACGTACATCATGTCCGCCGTCAGCGAGAAGCTGTCCATGCGAGCGCGTGACACGAAAGCCTGCAAATTCACAATGTCTGCATGTTGCTCAGGCGGGTGAGAGCAGATGTTCTGCAGGTCCTCCTTCCATGCAACTGAAGCCCGACTGCTCTGAGTCTGGGAAGAATCCCAGAGCTGTGAGGCGCACAGGGATGCCTCTGCAGCAGTCGGCTCGTGCCCATAATGGATTACAATAAATTGTGTTGGAACCCCGCCAGCTTTGTACACCTCAGTAAGAAGCGCAGCCTCTGCCATAGTTGCTTTCCAAAGCACTGTAGGCATCATCTGATGTGACATTCCGACATCATGTGGTATGTGGGGATGGTCAGCACTGTGTGCCCACCTGGATGAGGATGCAGACTTTGCCGTGCTTGTTCTCGGGGCCGCCGCGCGCGTCGAAGGGGCATGCGTCCGCCAGCAGCCGGTCCAGCTCGGGCAGCTCCTCCTCCCGCACCGCCATGTTCTCGAACTCCGAGGATTGCGCCATCATGGACAGCATCTGCATGCAGAATGTTGGACATGTGAGGGGCTCTCTGGCAGCAGAAGTGGCAGGTTAGCACAGGCAGAGCGCCTCCTCCCGCATCGCCATGTTCTCGAACTCCGAGGATGGCGCGATCATGGACAGCATCTGCAGGCACGATGTCACACAGTCGAGGGGCCTCTGGCAGCAGAAGTGGCAATTTAGCACAGGCAAAGCCGCCTCCTCCCGCACCGCCATGTTCTCGGACTCCGAGGATTGCGCGATCATGGACAGCATCTGCAGGCACGATGTCACAAATTCGAAGGGCCTCTGGCAGCAGAAGTGGCATTCAATATCAACTATCTTACAGCGATGTTCTCGACCTCTGAGGATTGCGCGATCATGGATAGCATCTGCAGGTGCAATGTTGAACACGATGCTATCCATGATCGCGCAATCGTCAGAGTTTGAGAACATCGCTGTAAGATAGCTTTATTGAATGCTTGAACACGTGAAAGGCCTCTGCAGCAGAAGTGGCATTTACTATGGCTATCTCCTACAGCCATGTTGTCAAGCTTCAAGGCTTGCATCAATATGGCTAGCATCTGCACCGCAATGAAAGGCTAGGCGTATGTACAGAGTACAGGCCTGCTTCTGCACGTGCTACACCAGCAGCTGTGTCCAGCATTCTGACTGGACCAGAATGTCTTGCACGCGTCGACAAGCCAAAAGGGGTGCCGATGATGTCTGATAATGCATTGATGTCGGCTCTCACCCGCGCCTCGTCCATGTGGCGTGTCAGCTGCTCGTTGAAGACCAGGATGCTGGCGTGGCGAATGTAGAAGTGGCTGGCCACGCGGCCCAGCTCCGTCACGTACAGCTGCCCCGAGCGCTCGTCGAAGCGCGCCATCTTGGAGCGCTCCAGCTGCCGCGCCGCATCCGTGATCAGCGATCGCCTGCGTGCAGAAGTACAAACAATTCATCAGGCTTCTGCTGATTCCTGATTGGAAGCGCCATATCTTGGAGCGCTCCAGCTGCCGCGTCGCGTCCGTGATCAGCGACCGCCTGGTGCAGAGGCAACAGTGTCCACTCAGCTTACT
Source organism: Tetratostichococcus sp. P1 (assembly GCA_036584455.1). Classification (NCBI taxonomy): domain Eukaryota; kingdom Viridiplantae; phylum Chlorophyta; class Trebouxiophyceae; order Prasiolales; family Stichococcaceae; genus Tetratostichococcus; species Tetratostichococcus sp. P1. Next base: position 1,053,201 of record BTPI01000011.1, read on the forward strand.
GATGGTGCCTTTTTCGAAGCGCGCCATCTTGGAGCGCTCCAGTTGCCGCGCCGTAGCCGTGATCAGCGACCGCCTGCTCCAACAGCAACGATTGCTTTGTCAGGGTGTTATCGGCCCTTTCTGCCAAAGCACATTCATTTGGATTGCCTCAGCTGCCCTGCAATACCCATGATCAGAGACCGCCCGGGGCAGCAGATTGTTAATCATGAGGCGTGTCCCAACATGAGGTAATCAACCAAAATGCCAGTGGCTACCTGAATGCGATTCCGGGTTGCACATCTGGCAGTTTCCACGATACCGTACCTTCTGGCGTCCAGGCGCGGGTCGGCAGTCAGCTCCTGCCAGGTGATGCCGTACGGCAGCGGGTTCTGCATCATGCGCACGTACAGGTATGTGTACGACAGCCAAGCGATCGCCTCCTTCACATTCGTGACGGTGCCTGCAAGACAGCGCACACATCTTCTCGCATCATCCCTCGCCTCTGCTGTCGAAGCAGCTGACACGATGCAATACAAATTCTTGGCCGCCATTGTTTAAATGTATTAATGAACTTAGAGCATTGCTTCACAAAGCAACATAAGATGATGACCGGAATGTTTGGCCGACCCACCCAGCACGATCTCAGCGTTGAGGTTGTCTACGAGGCCACGCACAAACTGCGACTCGATGGGCAGCTGGTGCGTCAGCATGCCCAGGTAGTGCGCCTGCGAGCAGCGGAATAAGACCTGCGTTCATGCTTGTGCTATCTCTTGGCGTGGGTCGTCCACTTGTCGAATTGAGCTAAGACTGTGACACAGCCAGGGCTGCCACAGAATGACATCGTGCATGGCGATGAAAGATGCAGCGTGAAGGCAGATGCTCGCCAGCTTGTCGTGGGAAGTGATGATGATGCCGAGGCCGGTGTCCTCGAACTGCGGCCGCCCCGCACGGCCAAAGATTTGCTGCACGTCCAGCATGCCTGTTTGCAGCAGGAAACAACATTTCTGCCAATGTCTGCCAGAATACTTTGACACAGAAACTGACAATGAAGTGGGCTTTCTGTGCAGCCAGGTATGATCCCTGAGCGCAAGGCACACTAGTCATTCTGCAGATCTCAGATGGCAGGAGATCTGAGATAACAGCAGGTGTAGGAAGGCAAGGCACACCGAGGTCCTTGAACTGGCCGCTCTGTGCGTCGTACAGCTGCGTGCCCTTGATGATGACGGTGTGCGCCGGCAGGTTCACACCCCACGCCAGCGTCGCCGTGGTGCACAGCACCTGGCAGAACGTCATCGCAATGATCAGAATTCCATCGTGCTGACAAGGCGCTCGACATGCTATGCTCAGTGAGCATCATGGATGGGCTTGAATTTACGCCAGACGGAGCCTGACACACCTGTGACGCCCCGGCAACAGGCTGGGCACCCAGCTGTTGGTGCGGCGCAGTCAAGAGTGACATGCTCTGTGACGAGGACTGCACCGTGCCACTATGTAAGCCTCACCTTCAAGATGTTTACATACATAGTGACAGGAGAGGCACATCACCAGGCTCTTTGTACATGCAACATAACGATCTGGCAGGACTATGTCTTTTCAGAGGCTGTTGACGGAAAGCAGCCCACCTCAAGGTGCCAGCGTGGCAGAAGTGCTCCACCAGGTGGCGGAAATTAGCAGATGCAGCCACTCGGCACGATGCAGATGTGCTGTAGCAGAAGCCGCTCTCGATAAACGTGCTCACCTTGAGGATGCCGTCGCGGAACAGGCGCTCCGTCAGGTTGCGATCGCTGCGCAGCATGCCTGCGTGGTGCATGCCGATGCCGCCGGCAATCAGCTCCGCCAGCTCCCTGTGTCATGAGCAGAACGTGCCTCAATGTGGAACATTGCAAGTGGCCCTGAGAGTTCTGACGCTGCCATCCTTTAAGGACTGGGTGCAAGGGTTGACCACACCAGCAGTGTCCTGTGCAGACCGAAGCAGAAAATCAGGTTTCATCGCCTGCACTGTGACATTGCCGCACAAACACACTTGTTGCGCGACTTCTTGACGTCCCGGCTGGCAAACGCCCACTGCGGGTGCTCCGTGACGTCGAACAACCCGGTGTCGCTGCTGTTCTGCGCCTTCTGGATGATGGTGCGCCCCGTCTTGCCGGTGTCCTTGCGCGAGTGCACAAACACCATGGCCTGATGGCCCGCCTTCAGGCTGTCTATCACCTGCAAGCATTCGCAGCATTATAATATGGCTGCTGTGTTGAACAGACAGCTGGAGTATGCTGTGCTTGTGGGATGCAGTCGCCATCTCCAACACAATTGACACGAACATTTGAGCACCCTCGTCAAACAGCCAGACAATCGCGTGGGCAGTTGAAGCTCAGCAGGTCACACACAAAAACAGTTCTGCATGCCTTCTCGTAGCAGACTTCGTCCATGATGTTCTTAGCCTGCAGGATGTTGCGCTCGCTGACGCCCACAAACTGCATCTCCAGCGGCACCGGGCGGTAGGACGCATCAAAGTAGAACAGCCCCGCGTCCACCCCCAGGAAGCTTGCCACATCCTGCATAGTCACAAGTGCTTGGACCAGGTGCTCGTCTCACAAGGGCTGGTTGCCATGGCTGATGCAAGTGTGGTTTGCTCCGACGGGCCGTCAGAGGAGTTGAAAAAGCTGCATACCTTGTAGTTGGGCAGGGTGGCGGACAGGCCCACAATGCGGATCATGCTCTGGCTGGCCTCCACCTGCAGATTGAGACAGCGTCTGTCAAGACACATTGTCACGATCTAGAATATGCTCTATGCAGACAGCTGATGATGCCGCCAGATGTGTTTGTCTGCGTGTTCGGTGATAATTTGACCCAGCAAGAGCTCTGCGCACCTGGCGCTGGGTGCGCGCCACCAGAGTCTCGATCACCGGCCCGCGCTCATCGTTCAGCAGGTGCACCTGTCACATGCAAACACCCTTTATGCGTAGCATGGCAGAGACGGTGGCGAGGAGCCGACACTGCGCTCTGTGAGGCTGCGGGAATTGTCAAATCAGACTTGGTGAGCAAGATGGACTGACATCTGTGCGCCAACATGGATGTCACGGCTTGCAGTGAGGGATGCGATGTTTGTGTATTGACCTCGTCGATGATGAGCAGGCGGACAAGGGAGGCGACGGCCATGTCGGAGCCCTTGCGCGTGATGACGTCCCACTTCTCCGGCGTGGTCACGATCATCTGCGTCTCCTCCATCTCCCGCTTGGTCAGCTGCATGTCGCCCGTCAGCTCCCGCACCACCAGCCCTGCATTGGTCGGCATCAGCGCTGTCTTGGTGACCACCTGAGCTTACAATGCAGCAAGCATCGACAATTGCCTGTCAAACTGTGCACTAGCCTTAGCAACATCAAGACAGAATGTCGCAATCATATGAAACTGAGATGTCAGATCGTCTGTCATCGCTTTGCAGTTGCAAGCCAACAAAGGACAGCACGCCAAGGAGTGCAAATGTGCTGCTTACCCAGAGGCTCCAGGCGCTTGGAAAAGGCTGCCGTCACCTCCGCTGCCAGTGCCTTCATGGGCGCCACATACACCACCTTGAAGTTGTTCGTCTGCACAGGGCAAAGGAGCCTCGTTGGTCGAAAGATTTACCTCCAACCAGGGGATATACACGCAGAGCAGATGCCAAATTGATGTAGTTGGCACAGCATGTTCCTGTGTGCTGAGACACACCTGGATGAGGCCATCGCTCATGTTGGCTGCAATCTCGTGCAGCACCGTCAGCATTGCGATGTTGGTCTTGCCGGCGCCCGTGGGCGCGCACACCAGGATGTTTTCGTTGCTGCCGAACGCCTTGTCGAAGATCCTGCTCTGGATGCGGTTGAGCGCCCTGCAGATGCGACCAGGCTTCGCTCAAGAGCAGTCTGGCCGGCTCAACAGAGCGCAAGTCAGCCGATGTGCATGTGCAGGGGTCGCATGTTCTGACAGCTGCAGTGTCTACTGGGGGTTTGTGTCGATGCAGCATTTCGCAAGGAGTTCGAGAGACAGGGCTCACTTGTAGCCGTCAAAGGCCAGCTGAGCCCACTCAGGTAGCTCCTCAATGTGCACGCGGCGCTCCCCGGCTGGCGGCACCCCCGTCTTCACCGCCGGCACAAACACCTCCTCGTACTTTTTGTGCACCCTGCAGCGACCAGAATGCCGCATACTGATAAAGATCATGGTGAAGCTGCGTGGAATTTGCACACGGCTGATGATGGCATACTGTGCTGGGCTGTGGCATGACTGGTGATCCTCCCCAACATGGTCTGAACAGCAGAGCCCTGATGAAGAGGGGTGCAGAGCCATAGCCCAGATTCCTGTGGGGATCCGTGTCACTGGTGCTCAATCCCAGGAGATGATAGCACACATCATGCGTGCACCCCGGGGGCGCACTTGCGAGTCGTGCCCTTTGGCAAAGCGCTGCGGCCGGCCAGCCCCTCGCCGTCACCCAACTTGAACTTGACTCCTGCCACACAGATGCCCAACATTGGCTCAGGGCACTCCTGCTATGGACCTGTAGAGCTCAGACACGAGGCACAAGGGAGCCCACCCCCACAGAACGTCTCATGTATACAGTCCCAAACATGTATATAATCCCCATCCAGGTCAGCTGCGGCAGCTGCGGCTGCGCACCGTTGCCAAAGTTGAGGGCGCCAGATGCCGACTCCGCTTCCAGCGCAGCCTCCAGCAGCGCCTCGAAGCCGTTGACCAGCAGCCACTCCAGATCCGCATCGGCGCCCGCGCGCTCCGCGCGCCGCCGGTCCTTGCGTGCCAACTTGTCCAGCACCTTCTGCGAGGACGTCATCACCCTGCGCAGCTGGAATGTGAGATGTGGGAGATGCTGATCAGGGGCAGCATCGCATGCTGCACTTCTGCTGCTGCAATGGGTGCGCAGTGGCAGACCAGGTGCAAGTCTGATACTGAGATTCTCACGTGACGGTGCTGCCGTAGGTGGGGCCGGACGCCTGCTCCTTCTCCTCTTTCTCCCGCAGCGCAGCGATGCTCTTCCGCAGGTTTGCCGCCAGCGGCCGCCGCTGCTCCACAACCGTCTGCAACAAAAGGAAACATCGTTGCCAGGACTGCCGCTCAAATGCTGAATCATGGAGCCAGTCACTAGCGTGTCAGTGCAGACTGCTATCTGGTACAGCTCAACATGTGTGCTCTGCCTCGTCTGCATTGCGTCCAGGGACACCAACAGCCTGTACCTGTATCGACTCCACAAAGGACTCGCCCAGCAGGTTGAAGAGCTCCGCAGCAAGCTCGTCGCCAGAGCGGCCGCCCAGCACCGCAGATGCAACCGTCATTGCCAGCGAGTTGACGTCGCCAAAGTCACCGCTGTCTGTCATGCACCAGTCCGCCAGCCACTTGGCGCCCACCTGAAGGAGAGAATTTCCTTGTCTCATAGTATCATACCAGGGCTCAGCGGCGTCCAGATTGTGCTGAGCTCACAAATGCAGCAACCGCATGCCTGCAGGCAGGCATGCACACATGCAATGGTGCCTGGATGTAAAGCTGTGTACCTTGCTGTCTGGTTGCTTGGGGCCGTACTGTGCATCCTCCTCATACGACAGCTGGCCGAGGGTCGACGGCCCGGTGGGGCCCTGCATCGCTGCAAACATATCGCGCACGTGCTCGACCGACGGGCCTGCGTCCGTCAGCCTGCAGAGCAGTAAGCAAAACGGCTTGATGTAACGCCGGTCGATCTCCCTAACACAACCTCACCTTGAGAGCAGAACTGCAGGTGTTATGAGAGACATGTTGCATGTGACACAATCGTGATGTGGACTGCACCGCAGCAATACCATGCAGCGATAAATCTTAACACATGCAGTCTCACGGATGTGATTGCGCAATGCAGGACTGATGCTATGATGCTAGGAGGAATGGACTGACAGGTTGGCGCATCTCAAATATTTTTGGTGCATCATGGGAAGCAGCTATGGGCAACTGCCCACCTTTGCTGTCCAGGCTCAGCGGAGCCCAAGCCGGCGCCGCACATGGCCAGCACCGCCTCATCGGCGCTGGCGTACAGCCGCGGCTGGTGGAACTCCAAGTCGGCTCCGAATTCTTGCTGCTGCGGTACTGCCTGGGCTTTCGGGGATGCTGTGGCTGATGTCTTCAGACCGCCGGTTGTGCCGCTGAAGGGCGCTGGGCTCTGCTTCTGCTGGTGCGCGGCCAGAGCGCGAGCCTGCTGCAGGAGGTCTGGCAGCGCGGCGTCCTCGATGGGGCCCACCTGTGCCACCAGCTGCTGCCTGCAACAGCATCACATAGATGTGTTGTGGAGCACCTGGCTGGAGCGCCCCTGTGCTCACTGCTCGCTGTCGCTTCAAGATCAGAACATATGTCTTTTGATGTGTATGCCAGCGCTGTTTTCTGGCTGGTGTACCTGTTGCCAAGGCATGCCTGTTCCGCCGCGTTCAGCTGCTGAAGATTCCCGCTGCACATGACGGTATACAAAACCCCTATTCGTGTTGTGTACAGATACGCGACAGAATATTACCTGATGGGCTCCAGGGCTGCCGTCGAGCCGCGGCCGCGCAGCTGCTCGGCCGGCGGCAGCCGCTGCAGAGTCGGCCACGCTGCCGCTGCGGCCGCCTGCACCTCCGCCGCTGACGCCTCGCCGCCCAGCAGCGCCGACACGGCCGCCAGGTAGCGCTCGTATGCGTCGCGGCCCGCCTTGGGGGCCCGATCCCACGGCCCTAAAATGGCGGCGGCGAGCTCCGAGGCGCCGATGCGAGAGGGCTGCAGATGCATTGATGCCAGGAGTCATGTCAGACACGAGTCTCGTGACGATGTCAAGCACACTCGATAAGCTTTGCACGATGAAGATACGCAGTGTTCACACGATGCTCAGGCAGATATGCAGCATTCAGCAGCCTGACGAGCACCTTCGATGCAGCGAGCTGCGCGCGCTTTTGCTGCAGCAGGGCGCTGCGCTGCACGTGCTGTTCCGCGATGCTGGACTGCGCGTCTGAGCCGCTGACGGCGAAGGACCGCAGCATGACCGTGAAGCGCGGCACCTGTGAGGCATGTGTGCGGTGTCGTCTGACATGGACGCGCATGCATGTGAAGGCCATTCATACTTGGGCACATGCAAGCGCGACACCGTGTGAACGGATGCAGTGTATACTGTGCATGTTTCGATCCATCCAAACTGCCAAAGCACGGTCGTTCCGATACATTGACCCTGAATGCACCTGGAGATGGGAACCATTCTGATGGCCCACGGCCTCTCCCCGCCCCATGCCGACCAGAATGCCCTACCAACAGACACAGCCTCTTCCAGCGACTGATACACATGCCGCACAAGGCGGCAAATGCACTTATGTGCAACGCCACTAAGATGTTGCCGTGTTGGCACAACACGGGTTGTGTTGTCCGACATGCCAGTACTGTGACACAACGTCACTTCGGCTCACTATCCGTTTGCAGGCTGGATTGCTGATTGAGGCTACATAACATCTTCAAAGGACAGTGGCGACGCCGCGGTGCCTGACAGCTGTGGCTTGCGCCAGTGTGTTCAAGGCATTGGGAGCGCATGGTCAAGTTGCGATTTGCTTCACAGTGCAATGGCTGCACATTGACAGCAATATGTTGCTACAGAAGTGATTTCAGCAGCTGCTCAGCGCCCGCCACCATGTGAGTGAGTTGTGGGGCGCACTCGCCATGACTATGCCGCAGCTGGATGAGGGCTCAGACGCCTCCGCCCAGCAGAAGCGCAGCCTGCGCACCCGGCAGCTCGTCAACTACAAGAACAATGTGACAATCGACCGGCAATAATATGCTCACCTGCTGTCACTGTTTCTGCAAGCATTACCCGGCCATTCGCACTTCGTGTCACGCCGAGCCTGCTGGGCGTGGCACTCTGACATGTATTGACGCACCTTATCAACGGCTACCTCGTAACTGCTGCAGGCCGACTATGTGGAGTTCGAGGTGTCGGACGACGACGAGCCGCAGGAGCAGCAGCCGGCCGGCAAGCGGGCGCGGCTGGACATTAGCGTGCAGGCGACCTCCGATGCGCAGCTGGACGTCGAGACCGCCTGGGCGCTGGGCTTCACCCCCACCACGCTGACCACGGAGGAGGAGGACCTGCTGCCGCCGGACAGCGACGAGATCGTGTACTGCAGGGTTCGCAAAGGGCATCGTGACTGCAGGGCTGTCAGGCAAAGGCGATTCGCCTGTGTATACACTTGTCCATGCCAATATGGGCCTGGTCGTTGGGAATTGAGCTGGCTGTGCATGCGTAGGTACGAAACCACGTGCTGACAACATGGCGGTCGGATGTCTCCAGGTATGAGCTGCGCTGGCTGGCGAGCTGCAGGGTTTTGTGCCACATGTATCCTATTACCCGACGACACAGCAGCAATTTAATTCTAGTCTGGCCCTCCTGCAAGGTGGCTGTCAGAGGCAGAGGCCGCCGCCGGCATCTGGCACAAGCACCGTAGCTACGTGACCGCTGCCTGGCGCTTCCTGCACGATCATGGGTACATCAACTTTGGCGTTGCACCAGGCATCCATGCCGCCATGTTGGCCACCCAGCCGACCAGGGGTACGGTCATCATCGTTGGAGCCGGCATGGCAGGTGAGCTGAGTGTAGTCGGCTGCCAAGCATGTGAAGCAACTAAAACTTACAACCGAAAGGACTGTGGATGTGCAAAGTGAGGAGGAAGCAGGATGTGACGAGCTCATAGCGCATGGCGGAGGGCATGGAAGAAGGATGCATGTTGCTGCAGGGCTGGCAGCGGCGCGGCAGCTGCGAGCTTCAGGGCACCAGGTCGTAGTTCTGGAGGGCAATGCGCGCGCAGGCGGGCGTGTGTACACAAAGCGCCTCGAGGTGAGTGGCCCCTCTCCGGAGGATCATTCTGCTCTAGGGTTTGCCCTCATCTGGCTGTACCTGTAGGACAGCGCTGCATGAGTGCTTCACCTTTTGGCAGGATGATAGCTATCCTGAGTAGCAGTAAACCTCGGCTTCGATCCCAGCAAGCTGTGACACCGCAAACGTACTACAGGGCGACGGCCTGGCAGCGGTGGCGGACCTGGGGGGCAGCATCCTCACGGGCATCGACGGCAACCCGCTGGCGGTGCTGGCACGGCAGCTGCACATCCCGCTGCATGCCATCAACTCTGAGGGCGTCCCCCTGTACTGCGCCGACGGCAAGGAGGCCAACCGCCGCCTGGACCAGCAGGTGGACCTCAGCTGACATGAATGGCTTGACACAAAACATCTTCGGGCTTGGTGACTGTCCAATTGTAATATTGCAGAGCGCACCCCTCAGTACTCCTCTGACGGCAGGGAGGCTGATCACCATATGGAGGCGACTGTCAAAATGAGATTATATTTATGCCCTGCAGGTGGAACAGATGTACAACAAGCTGCTGGACGAGTCGGACAAGTTCCGCGACGAGATGGGCGAGATCACCGACAATGTGTCGCTGCAGACGGCGCTGGAGGCCGCCTGGGACGAGTTGCCCTCCAAGACGGGTGCACTACTCGGATGTTGTCACTTAGACCGGCCATGGTGCAAAACACCTGGAACGAGCTGCTTCCGCGACAGTGCGCACGCTGTGCCTGCTGAGTTTCCCGTGATCCTTCAGTTAGCACCATCATGACCGTGAAACAGGAACAGGGCATTCAGCAGTGGCACACAAGCGTTGTGTAAGAGCAAATTCACAGTTGCGACGGCGGCGGCTGCACTGATGCAGCTCATCAGCAGCAATGTTGCTTGCGTGCTCGCCTGATGCCACTCGCATCACGTGTGGTACATGATGCTGGCGCAGGGCAGAGGGAGGAGCGGCAGCTGCTGGACTGGCACATGGCCAACCTGGAGTTTGCCAATGCGCAGCTGCTGCGGCGGCTGTCCATGCGCAGCTGGGACCAGGACGACCCGCACGAGGTGCCCGGCCAGCACGCCTTCCTGCCCGGTATGCCTACCGCCAGCTGTCGCCGCTTGTCTCCTGCATGGTTTGACAGCGAGCAGCTGCTGCGGCGGCTGTTTGTGCACAGCTGGGACGAGGACGACCCGCACGAGGCGCCCGGCCAGCACGCCTTCCTGCCCGGCGCGCTTCTATCTGCATTCATCTTGTGCTGCTTCTGAGTGGGTTCCCAGCTCGCAGCTGCTGTGGCTACTCTGCATGCGCAGCTGGGACCAGCGCATCTGTCTGCCGGGTGCGCTCCTGCCAAGTATATTTGGTGTCACGGATGATGGAAGAGCATGCACATGCGAGATGTAACACTGGCCAGCACGCCTGCCTGGCATTTGTCCTGCACAGAACCATGCTGTCCAGACAAGGCTTGGCCCCAATGCTCAATGCCGTTTGCAGGTTGCAACATCCGGCTGGTGGAGGCGCTTGCAAAGGACGTCCCCATCTTCTACAGCCATGCGGTCACCGACATCGACTACACCGAGGCCGGTGTCGCTGTGCACACCGCCACGCAGACATTCACAGGTCAGCGCGCGATCCTGACCCGTCAGGCGATGCTCCCAATTGCAGCATGCATGGCTTTTGCCTGCATCCATAGTATGACAGGCAGCTACGCTGTGGATTTTGCATGGCCCGCAAACTGATCAGTGGACCTTGTTGACGGGGCTGAGCCAGCTGGTGCTTTGCCCTTGCAGCGGATGCCGTTCTGGTGACAGTGTCGCTGGGTGTGCTGAAGGCGGGCTGCATCAAGTTCAACCCGCCGCTGCCGCGGCGCAAGCAGGACGCAATTGCGCGCATGGGCTTCGGCATCTTGAACAAGGTTTCACTGTTTCGTCACCTGACAGGGTTCGACACAGCTGTCCAACAAGAGGCGTCTCCTGCATCAGGGACCATGTCAGACACTGGATGAGGCTTGCTGTCTCAGCAGCGAGTAAATGCCCAGCGTCACACAAGATAAAGTGTTGCTGCAGGTGGTGATGCTGTTCCCGCGACAGTTCTGGCCGAAGGACGCAGACATGTTTGGCCGTGTGGCAGAGACCACGAAGGAGCGTGGCGACTTCTTCCTGTTCTACTCCTACGCTGACCTGGCAGGTAGGGACCTGTCAAGCCGCTGCAGATCTCTTGCAGAGCGGTGCAAGTTTGCAGTGTGCATTTGCAGGGCAATGTAGTAGAGGTTGGCTGCACATCATTCAGAGACTGTCACCAAGATGGGTCGCTGGCTTGGCACAACGCAGCATGTGCACAGCGATAATGTCTGTTCGCCTCTTTGTTTCATCCGTTCTACTTGGGTGCGCCCAGGCGGTCCGATTCTGGCGGCGCTGGTGTCGGGTGAGGCAGCGGTGGAGTTCGAGAAGCAGAGCCCGCAGGCCATCGTGGACCGGGTGTTGGCGGTGCTGCAGCGTATCTTCAAGCCCCGCGGTGTACGTGTGCCGCAGCCGCTGCAGGTGATGCAGAGACAGCCGCGAAGTTTAAGATTGTCAGCTTTCTGCAGGCAGCGGGCATGGGAGAAACTCGAGTTCCAGTGCACGCAGCTGCTGCATCGGCCTGGGCTGCAAACACCATCTCTAACAGCTGATGCCACCAAGGCTGACGCTCGCATGCCTGTTTGCTCACCTGCGCAGGCGGTGTGCACACGATGGGGCTCGGATCCAATGGCGCGCGGCAGCTACAGCAGCCTGTGCGTTGGCAGCCTGGGTGGTGAGGACTACGACGCCATGGCCGACTCTGTGGGCGGCCGCCTGTTCTTCGCGGGCGAGGCGACCACCAAGAAGCACCCCGCCACCATGCACGGCGCCTTCTTCAGTGGGCTGCGGGAGGTGAGCCCCAATGTCATACGCAACAAACGCTGCAACCAGTCTTGCCCGTCACCTGGTGGCGCCTGAGGTTTAGCCACAGGTCCATGCTGTGCACATCGACCAGCTCAGAATATTCCACCCGCACCCTCAAGCAGAGCATCTCTCACTCGTTTGCAACATCGTCGACGGATCAATCTGATCCGGCTCGTGACGATGGTGATGCGTGGTGCGCCGCAGGCCGCCAACATCAAGGCCACGCTGGCAAAGCGGGCGGCGGAGGCGGCGGCACAGCGGCGGCGGGTGGAGGCGCCCTCCACGCCCACCCCCTCAGAAGCAAAGCCGCACACAGACCAGCAGGTACATCAGTGGTCGTCTATTCTGGCAGCTGCGGGTTTGGCATGAGGCTCTTTGGATCGATCCGCGTCAACTCCAGCAGAGGCCAAACTTTACACTGACAAGCATGTCAGTATCTCCTGGGCAAAAGCGGAGCAAACCTGGAGTGCGTGGCACGGTCAGAAGCATTGTCACGTGCAGTGATCTGCAGCGCGGCGATCTGCCCGAACTTACATGCTGTGAGAGCGTGCAACATTGTCTACAAGGTTGCTCGGTAAGGTGCATGTGTGAAGTGGCTGCGCAATCAGGGGCACGGCTGCCCGGCACCGCCTGTAGGCCCTGTATGAGCAAGTTCCATTTGCTCAAGAGACGGCGTTCCTCCTGGTGTTACAGGCAGGACGGCAGCGGGCAAACCTGGAGAGGGCCGCACAGCTCAGGGTGCAGCTATGTGACACCGGCCACAGCGCCTCATCAGCATGTCACAATGCTGCTGAGTCACCCAACCTGGTGCCACAGGCAGCGCGGCAGCAGGCGAACCTGGAGAGGGCCGCGCAGCTGGAGGCGCTGCTGCACGCGGCGTTCTGCGACGCGGCGCATCCGCCGGACCTGGAGTTCGGCTGCTTTGCCGTGGTGCTGGGGCCGTCGCGCTCCGTCTTTGAGGGCGAGGCCCTGCTGCGCATCGACACAGGTGTTGTTCATGGTGGTTGGGGGTTGAGCAAATGCACTCTGCACTAGTATGCTGTGCAATGTCTGGGGTTTCAACGTTGCACAGCATAACAATGCAGAGTGCCAAACTTGAGTGGATTGCATGTCCTCATGAAGCCTGATTTGCTGCCACTGTCTTGCCTTAGGCCAGCTGGCCGAGGTTGTGTGCTGTCTCTGTGTCCTGCAGGGGACGCTCGCGGCGGCTCCCGGCGGCACCTGCCCATGTTCGTGCAGCTGTTCGCCCACCAGGCCGCCATGTGCGCACCCTCCCTGCTGTTCACGACCTGTCACGATGGACACGGCACCACAAGCACACACTAGCGGGCAGCTGCAGGCCACTTATGCTTGCAGGCGGCTGCAGGCTTTCGACTGATCCTCTCATACCAGGCTGTCCAAAGCAGCGGTACCTGATTACTTGCCAGTTACAGTTTGACACCATACTCTAGGACCATACTGTGCTCCTATGATTCACTAACTCAGTGCAGCAACTTAGTGCAACTGCCGCGCAGGCTGCGGGACATGCGGGGCGGCGATGATGCAAGAATCGACGCGATGACGGGGCCCATGGGCGTGAAGTTGGTGGGCCGTGCGCCGCTGCCCGGCCGCACGCTGGACTTCCTGCGGGCGGTCCTAATCTCCAGGGGCACGCCGCTGCCCAAGCCGCTGCTCGCTGCGGCCCCGACAGCGCCTGCAGCGACAGCACCTGCGGCAATGCAGGCGGCGGCAACGCCGTTGGCGGCGGCGCCAGGCGCAGCAAAGCCTGCAGCTGCTGCGGTCACACCAGCATCGATCGGCATGGCCTCAGCGGCGGCGGCGGCGGCGGCGAAGCCGGCGCCGATCGTGATCAGATTGACGGTGCCGAAGTCGGCATCGGCTGCGGCGGGGGGCACTGCAATGCGCTCGGCACTGCCACTGCCGCCGCCGCCGGCGTCAGTCCAGTACCGCGCCGCTTCTGCTGCCCCAACGGCAGCCGGTGAGCCTGCCAAGGGCGCCTCAGCAGCGTGGCCAGGGCCACAACCACTGGCACAACCAGCAGCAACATTGCCGTCAGCAGCAAAGCCGGTGGCTGGCGCTGCCGCTGCAGCATTCAGTCGGCCGGCCTTACCGTCCAGCCTGCCCGCAGCGAGGCTCCCAGCAGCCGGCTCACCGGCGGTCAGCCTGCCTGCCGCCCTGCATCCAGACGCGATCGCCGCCTGGCTGCAGCAGCTGGGCACCTCACAGCCGGGCCTGCCGCCGACCGCACCACCGGCCTACGCCGACCTGGCAGCTGGCAACACCCCTGCAGCCGCCGGGCAAGCTGCTCTGCCACATGAGCCAGCGGCGACCGGTGGCCCGCGGCCCCAGCGGCAGACTGATCTGCCGCAGCGGCAACAGCAGGTGCGGCAGCCGCAGCTGCCACAGCCACGATTGCGGCAGGTCTTTAAGCAGCCGCACTCTCAAATGCAGCAGGGGCAGCATGGGGCAGCAGCACAGTCAGCTCAGCTGCATCAGCCACAATAGCAGCAGGCGGCCTAGCATCGGCTCCAGTTGCATGCAGCCAGGGGTGCAGCAGCAGCTGGAGCAGCAGAGGCTGGAACCATTGCTGCACCAGCAATCATCGTCACCTAAGATGGCCGGGGCATCCAGGGGGTTGACACGTCACCTCGAGCAGTTTCACGCCATGCCAGGTCTGTATCTGCAATATGGGTCGCTACCCTTTTGTGCAAAAGGGAGGAGGGACGGGTACCAATTTACGTCAGCAGGTTTTTCACCGGAAGCGCTCTGACTGGGAAACTGAGCTCAACCATGGTGAGTATCCCCTGCATCACAAACCCTGGTCACGTGGGTGGTGATTTTTCCAGCCTGTCATCCTGCCTTATCACAGCGCAGCGCACGTTGGCGACAGCGTATGCCCATTTTGACTTCATCAGGGTCATTGCACTGCCTATCGCGAGAGCAGCCAGCACCTGCTCGCTTTACAAGTGCCATCCTCTTGGGCCTGCGGTTCTATCTGACAGCGAGCAACAAACAGCATCACCGGTTGGAGCTCACGGCACCAGAGGTTGCGCGCCAGTCGACTAGCATTGTCAATCAAGGTAGGTTGATAGAGACGCTGTAGATTGTCAGAGCCGGGCTGTTGCGTCTCGCTCCCAGCATCGCTAGCGAGCGGCTTTGCTGAGCTGTCAATCAAATCAACATGAAATGTGCGCTACATGCTGTGAGCACTATCTCCGAAGTAGCCTGCCCTTACACGTCCTCCGCTGATAGGGACGCACACTGCCCACGCAGGGACAGTACTCAGAACACGGCAAAGCAGTCGTCGTGCGGACAGCGCCCCAATGGCCCCAGAGGAAGCAAGCGGGTCGGAAGTCACAGCGGTGCCGCCTCCGACTTTCGCGTGTCCATATCCAGGTGCCCACACTGCGTACGCACCGTGTCCTGGAGCGTTTGACGGAGCCACGCGATGGCTTGGTGCTTGAGATGGATCCGCCCTTGCGTGCACGCGCATGTGCGGGCTTGCTGAGTAGTCAGCAGCTACCGCGGACTCAATATCAGACGTGCCATCCTTCAGTCTTTCATGTCTTCTGTATGGCAGGCTGCAGACGTTCCTTCTCGGAACTGTGGCGGTGAGGAGGCGTTCTTCTCCGAATCTATTTCCAACCTGCTAGGCTGATTGTATGTCGTTATCCCCTCGTACAAACCCACCACATCCGCAGTTGTGCCGATTTCTAGATTGATTGGATTCTGCTGTTTGCGTAGTGACGATCAGCGTCATGCCGTTGTTGCAGGCTCAGAAAGCACCACCGGGCGCCCGATCTCCCTGGCATGGGCCAGCGCGGCCACGACAGCGAACTCACGCACTGTCCGCGCTGCATGGAGCCACTGAAGCCCAACACGGCACACATCGGTGCGCACTGCTAGCCTGCTGGCTCGTCAATCCTTTGCTGTACCGGATAGAGCACTCTTCGCGAATCCTCCAACGCACAACATCAGCTGATCGACAGTCGGTCCTCCGACGATAGCCGGGGTGTGCGGGCATTTTCTGGACTGGAAGCTTTCACATTGCCGCAGGCAGCCCAACAGAAGGGTGCTGTGTCGGCCGGGCCATGTGGTCCGGAAAGTGCGTCTGTCCACAGGCTGCTGACAGGGCCAGCCACGCTGGCGGGCAGCAATCTAACAACTAGATGATGGGGCCACTGTAGCAGCCACCTGAAAGGTGCTTGGGAGGCATGCTCGTATGCTGTAGGGCAGTTGGACGGAGCGGCTCGTGGATGCGGCCGTGGTTAGTTGGAGGGGGAGAGAGAGCAGGCAAGTGGGCGCGCGGCAGGGCTGCCGGTGGCCCCTTCAGCATCAGCAGGCACATCTGTTTATGGAGGCCGTCGCACTGCCCAGACTCTATATTGAGACCAATCCGGCCTGCTGCAGGACAGAGGTGACACTTGCACGAGGGTGGGTGCCGCTCATGGATGGCAGTGGAAACCGGAGCGAGGGGTGCCACATCTGTGTCACCAGTCGCGCTAACGCGTTGTTCACGACCTTGCCTCTCTGCAGTTGCCTGAAAAGACACATCGTTGATGACTTTTCATGTATTGCAGGTTCATGTAGGCTGCGGTGGCCGCCCTGCAAACGGGCTGGAACATCGATGCCAGGCACCTATAAGCAGCGGCAAACCGGCAGTCTCAGCCCCTGATGGAGGTTGCTCACTTCATGCCGATGACCTGCTGCTTTGCATTGTGCAGGATGCTCCGGCGGGCTGGCAGCGCCTATGCAGGCTGCTAAGCGGAAACGGTATTCTCAGGCAAGAGAGGTGCGGTGACGTGAGGAGACCGAAATTCAGCTGTCTTGCCAACCTTCCTCAGCACTGCGCACCGACCCTTGCTGTCGTCACGTTGAGTGTTGCTGTTGCTTCCATCAGAAGCTCCAACGATCAGGTGATCATGACGTTGCGTCGTGCTCCCTCTGCAGAGATACAAGATGCGACGTTGCCAGTCGGCATCTCCGGCCTCGCCAGCGTCCACCATGCCCACAGCGGTGCTCGTAGACAGGGCTGCGAGCGACGCAACAGCGGCGATGCTACCAGATTTTTTCGGTCACCTGACACCCCTGCAGCACGACCCTCTCGACTTCACGCCGCCTGCTGCTCAGCGGGTGTCGCCACCCCTGTCATCTTTACCAGAAGTGCACCCGCCAACGTTGGCGAGCTGCGATGCCCGCTGCTGTTCACAGCCAGAGGGCGTGCCACGGCACCATCCGCCCTCCGGGCAGTGCCTGCAGCGCATGGCAGCCGCCGCGGTCGGCTCCCTGATCGGCGACAGCCGGGTACGTGCCATGCCGAGCATTGCTAGTCTTGAGGTCGACTGCCACATCGTAAGCAAGGATGTGTGCATGTCGTACTCGCTGATGAGGATGCTGTCAATGCTGTGCAGTCAAATTGTACTCACAGAATTGATTCAGTCGTATTATGAACAAGGGTCTGTACCTGCAGGCTGACACTGGGATGTGGACCGGGCCACCGGAGCTCAGCGGCAACAGCAGCAGCAGCACTGGGTCGTGTGCTTTTTGGGCAACGACCGAAGCAACGCCAGCCTCAGCGGAGGTGTTGGCACCCGCCGCAGCCATACAGCCCCCGGTCTTCGATCGACAGCCTCCCTGTGCACCCATGGCTTGGTGCGACAGCAGCTCTGGCGGCCAGCAGACGTGCCCGCCACCGCTGCAGCCGACATTTGACGGCTACACAATGCCGTCGTCGGTGGGCTCAGCTCAAACGGAGCCATACCTGACGCCACACGTTGGGTGAGAGCCCTTGTGCACAGCTGATGGCAACTCCGAGGCCTGTTGACCAAGAGCACGGACAGACTGCATGGTTACTGAATGTTGCATGTCATGCATTACTGTGAGAATTGGTAGTGCTGTAGTGTGCCTGACACCGGGACGGATGCCCATGCTGCAGGAGTGCGGCGCACCACCAGCAGCTGCCATATCAACCGCTGCCGCTGCTGCCGCCCCACATGCACCCCGACCAGGTGCCACTGTTTGGCGCTGCATACCCCAGCGGGCTTCCCGCGGCGCCATCCGCCACACCTGCGGCCCCCACCCTACGCCCGGACACAGACTGCGAGCTGCAGTCGTGGGCCTGGGAGCACAGCCTGGCGCCCATCAACACAAGGCCGCAGCATGCCACGCACACGCCGCGCTACCCGTCGCCCTTTTCACCCATGGGCAGCTGGCTCGGTGATGCAGATGCAGAGGTGAGATTCCCAGCGGTTCTGCCTGGCCTGGTGCTGGGCATGTAGCTGGTGACAATGGCAGGCATGAAGTCCATTAGTTGCTGCCAATGCGTGATGCTGTCGTCAAGTAAATTCACATCAGGCAGGTGTGCTCAACAGCCGATCGACAGTTCTTCCGAAGCATTTTTCCCGTACAATGCAGGTGTGGGCGGCGGTGCGCAGCAGCGGTCAAAACATTTGAAGAAAGAGCAGCTGCAGCACTGTGGCGGGTGCACAATCTTCCGCCGGAGGACTGCTCCCCAGTCAGCTGCGCTAGCTGCTGCCGTCAATCGTGACGATGAATAGCGAAAGCGCTAGAGCGTTCCGGTGGTCTGACCCACATGGCAAAGTCAGAGTTGATTACGCAATCACGGCGGAATAGGGCAGAGCAGCACCAGGCAAAGCAGATGCGTCAGCTAATGTGACTCTGCCGCCGATTCCTTTTCGAATATCCGTTCGTGTTGTGCTTGATCTGTCCAGCAGATTTCAATTGCATTAAAAGCATCCAGCAAGACCTCGGATGTGTGACCGCCTGCAGCTGTGCACAGCGTCATTGCCCCTGACCCAGCAAGACCTCAGATTTGTGCTTTCGCTTTTGATGGTGATTGCGCTGCATTGCGATGCCTCACTCCTGTGAAATCAGCTTTGCTTCACATTTTGATGAGAGTCTGTTGTTGAGCTATCTTGCAATGTCCGCATGGAACAAGGGGATGATTATCACCTAAGTAATCTGAGCTGCAAGATACTATGTGGCACAGATAGGCATTACGTCTGGCAATATGTACAGCATTGCAACGTGGCAACGGGGGGTTTTCTTTTCACCGCATCGATGCTGTTCTGCGCATATCGGATAACGGAGCAGAGGTGAGCTCAGATGCTGCTTTCCTCCATCCTAGGAAACTACCACAAAGACACTGGCATGCACGCGTTGTACCAGGCGTACCGTACCGTCTGCCCTACCTACGATCGATGCCAGGTATACGTGCAGCACCGCGTTCCGACACGAGCGTAGCTCGGTATACGTGCACGAAAATTGCAGAGCAGCGCGCTATAGCGTTGAGAGCAGCATGAATTATTGCAGCGCCAGTCCATACGGGTGCCTATCTGAGCTCCCCTATCTGAGTCATAGGGGAGGACGAGGACGCAGACTAGATCTCGATCACCCTACTCGCGCAGGTTCACCTCAGATAGTTCCACTTCACTCCGAACGCCTGCTGCAACAAGCTAGCATCCTCTTCGACGGCCACAAGAAAGTATAGTCACGATGGCATTGCGGCTGCTGACGATCACTGCGACACTGTGCATGCTGGCACGATTCACGACAGCGAATGGCGCACCCAAGTCATGCAGCAGCAGCCGCAACAGCAGTGCCATCGCCGTTTCGATCGTCTTTGCAGACTGCCAGGGTCAGACAGTATTGGCCGCCGAGAGGTGCGTGAGCCTTGCTTGATTGTTTGGCCGCTGCTGCATGCTAGCTGTTCTCTACGCGTTCGCCACACTCGCTGCTGCAGCGCACTCGACCCTCAAACACATGGTATGTGTAGCGTTGCTGCATCCGGCACAGATTGCGCGCATTGTGACGTGCGAGGCTATTTACTGTGGCGCATTGCGCGCATGCGGTGCATGGCTCGATGGCTGAGTACGCCATCTTGGTGCTCACTGTCGCGCTTTGCTGCTGCATGAGCAGTATGCGCCGAGTGGGTGTATCATCGCAGCCAACTCACGGGTGCTGTCATGAGCACACCATTTCGCATCCCAGCAGTGCCGCTGTCAGACGCTGCGGCACACACCATGCCGCCGCTCTCAGCAGTGTCAGACTTCGAGGCCACGCGCTCATTCAGCATGTTTTTGACTGCAAATTCACAAGATCCTTGAACGAGTCAGCGCGCGTCAACATGCATTGGTGCCCCGACACCTGGCCGCCTCCAGCCTGGCGCACTCGATTCTTGGTCACATGCCGGGTCTGCACAGTCACGCACACGTCTTACATCCTCTATGTGTGCATGCAGCTTGGCCACGGCTGCTGTATCTGGGTGTGGCGACGCGTATGCCGCCGGCGTCGGCGTGAGCATTGCAAACATGGCCGCCGTCGGGCAGGGCGGTCTGGCGGAGGTGCTGACGAATGCATTCAGCGGTGCGACATCGGCATCGACAACGATACAGGCTGCCGCCGCGGTGTCCCAGGGCGTCGCCATTGCCTTCGGCTCCGCACTGCCATGTAAGCCCTTGTAGGTCCAGCACCTCTTGTCTTGCCGCAAGAAATGCTCTGCCTGATGTGACCGCATACCGCACCGCACTGTGGCTGGCAATTCATGGAGAGTCCCTGCAGAACGTGTGGTTGTTAGTTCTCAGCTGTGAAAACATAGCAAGCTGAATTTGCATCTTCGCTGCTGGCTGCAGCGGAGGTGGCATCGGCTGATCTGCTGGCCGACGTGGCCTACTCCATCAACGATGTGGCGACATCACTGGGCTGCCCAAGAGCCATGGCCCTGGCGGTCGCCTTCTACAACGGCCTGACAATCGCCGCCCCTACTGCCGCAGCCCCCTTTGCGACTGCCATCAGTAATCAGGTGCACTGCATGCTAAACTGCAGGAACAGAGAAGTGTGTGCCTGGTTTGCTCTGCTGCTTAACGCGCTAGTGTTCGTTGGCAAGCTTGGTAGTTCTCGTGCATGACATTGCAGTCGCAGCGGGTGACTGTCTTGTCCGTCAATGCTGACTGAGAGAGGCCGCCTGTGTGCTGTATTTGCATTGCGACACCTGCTTGCAGGCGTGCAAGACAGGGAGTGATCGGCATGCAGCGCATCCTCATGGCTGTGCATAGATCATGTGAAACATGTTCACACAGGTGACGCAGTGCCCGGCACTGGCCTGGCTGCCGCAGCTGGCAGCCAGCAACGCCCTGAGCAGCGATCCCAGGATGACGCGGCTTGTGCCAAAGGTATCTGGCGGCATTGGCCGCGGGCGCTGCCGCCAGCCACTGTTCTCCCCGAGCGTCGGCGATCAGGTGTGCAATGCTGTCACTGACAGTCTCTTTTTGCCTGTTTCACATTCAAATGTCTCACGAGTGGACCGCAGCACACTTGCATCAGCAGATGCCGAACCCTCCGCATGCCGGCATGGCACAGTAGTGTAAACATGGCGGCTTGCACTGCAGATCTGCTCAGGCCATAGGCGTGCATAGCTGGTGTTGATGTGCCCATGACCATGTGACGGCAGCGCACATCAATCACTGCCTGTTTGAAGCTTGATCGGTGTTGCAGGTCGCCTCATCGAGTCTGGCGGTGACCATTGCCAACGTTTCCTGCCCTGCCGCTGGCGACGCGCAAGTCGCGGCCGTTGCAATTGCGACTGCTGCTCTGACCCAGTTCAGCACCGCGTCTTCTGCCATCGCTGGCGTGCTGGCTGCCGGCGTCAACATCAGTGCTACCTTCCAGGAGGCAGCCGTCCTGACTACAGCCCAGCGCAGGTGATTAGCCACTCCGCCTTTGATCGTGCTGAGAGTTCACCAATGTCTCACTCTCATGCATACAACACTTTTGCATCGGGCAGTCTACAATGCACGCCCCTCATGTTGCCAGCCACATGCTCCTGTCGCAGTGTTCAGTACAGTCTGCGCTTTGCTGTGTGCAGGGCGGCTGTGCAAGCATTCGCGGCCTCCGTTGTTGGGCTGGACCCAGCATCGCAGACCCTCCTGATCAACTACATTGCGAATGCGCTGGCCGGCATCGCGCAGAACCTAGGCTGCGATCTGACCTTCAGCATCCTGGCAGACCTCCAAGGCACCATGGTCGGCGCCGCTGCAGACCCCTCCTCGCCAGCGGCGCTGCCGGCGGTGTCGCCGGCTCAGATGTCGCAGCTGTGCAGCGCTGTCTCCTATTCTTGCCCCGTCATATGCTCGAGCCTGGGGCTGGGCCAGGTCTCTCCGCCGCCGCCCAGCCCGAGCCCGCCGCCGCCGTCGCCGCCACCTCAGCTGCCCGTCCGCCCACGGTTTCGCGGCCGATGATCAGTCTGATGACAACGCGGCAGTATCCAATCTATTATCACATAAGCCTCACATGACCAAAGTTGAGTGGCTCGCTAGCTGCAATGTGCACGGAGTCCCATAGGTATGTCAAACAAGTTTTGGATGCACTTCAGCTACTGTCGTGCCGGTCGCTGGTTGAACTTCTCCAGGTTTCAGCTGTTGCTCTGTTTTTGATTTTGCTTCATCTATCAGCATCGATACATCTGATTATTTGTTGCATGCTTGCTTGGGCATGCTTGCCTTGCACACATGCGTTTGTGAGCAGAATTTCTGGTAGTGCCACAATCAACGTTCAGCAGTTGAGCCCAACCCCGGCCTGCTCATTATGACGTATGTGACAACGATTGCGCAGCGATGCGACACACACTTGCATGATAGGTTCATCATCAATGACACATGCTAAACAGTGTTTGATGCATATATCATCACGCCGCCGCCGCCGCCGCCGCCGCCGCCGCGACTGGCACACAGAGCTGCAATATACAGCAGGCATCCGGACCAGAGAGAACCAGCTCCTCCCTCCCAATCCGGACGTGTCGGTTTCCGTGGGCACTCACTCTGGATGCAGCATGTGATCAATGGCGCCGTGGATGCCGGAAGCAGGACGCGTCAGCTGTGCGTCAGCTGTGCGAACATGCCTTGATGAAGAGGCTGCGCCTGCAACCGTGATTTCGCAACTGCCGCATTACATCAATGGTCTGTCTGTCGTCATTTGCATCCGAGACTGTCACAGCTGGGCGATGCGCGACGCGGTGAGGACGCCGTCGGACGGGGACGATGTCGTCAGTCAATCGAAGCCACGCACATGACGTCCGAGCAGGTGCAGCATGCTCTAGCAGTGTCACCGACAAGTGTGATCAAGCGTTCTGTCTCTCACAGATTGTTGAGAGACATCAGAGTTATTGAGCATTGCTGACGACAATGACGCTCGCCTGTTCCGCTCGCTCTGCCGGTGCACTGCCATCACGCCTGCTGGTTATCTGTCTTGCATTTTGCTCCGTGGCGTCCTGCAGGCGCCTTCAAAAATCGTCGAGCTCTAGCTCAAAGTCGTGCAGCAGCAATCAAGCCAGCAGCGCCATTGCTGTATCGATCGTCTTTGCAACGTGTCAGAACCAAGTGGTGGAGGCAGCAGAGAGGTGAGAGACGCTCGTTCCGAACACATGCATGCAACTTGCATGACGAGCACCGCTGTGATTAGTTGCTCCTCCTGTTGACTGCCGTGCCAGTTCGCAATCTTCCCTGTAATACAGTGCCTCCGCGGCACGCTGCACCGCTCTCCATCCAAAGCACGTGGTGCAAAGCACATGGTAGGTGCGTAGCATGGCACCTCACCCTGAAACGCGTCAATTCGCTGCAGCCTCGCAACAGCCTCTGCAAGCGGGTGCGGCGATGCATATGCGGCCGGCGTCGGCGTCAGCATTGCCAACATGGCGGCCGTGGGCGCCGGAGGGCTGTCCGAGGTGCTGACGAATGCATTCAGCGGCACCACCTCCGCAACCAGCTCCCTGCAAGCTGCCGCTGCGGTGTCGCAGGGCGTCGCCGTAGCCTTTGCCTCCGCCCTGCCATGTGAGGAGCTGACACGGGACACACCTGACTGCTTGCTGGCGATGTTTCTTGACGCATTACGCCTGCAGAAGCGCATATGTGCTCTGCCGCACTGTCGGCACATCGACGCTGCCACCCGGATGTTGCATGCTGCCGTATCGTATGCCTCACCTGTCATCTGCAGAGGTGATATCATCTGCCTCACGAGCG
The DNA here is from genome assembly GCA_036584455.1 of Tetratostichococcus sp. P1. Lineage (NCBI taxonomy): Eukaryota > Viridiplantae > Chlorophyta > Trebouxiophyceae > Prasiolales > Stichococcaceae > Tetratostichococcus > Tetratostichococcus sp. P1. Next base: position 1,076,971 of record BTPI01000011.1, read on the forward strand.
GATGACATCACCCTGTTTGCATCACTGTGCGCAAACAGCTTCTGCATCCAGCAGCTGCAGGCGTGAAGCTCGAACACAGCGTGATCTAAGTCAAGCTCATCTGCTTGCAGCCGAGCTGTCTGCCACGGACTTCCTTTCGGACGTGGGCTACTCGATCAATGACGTCGCCACATCCATGGGCTGCGCCAGGGCCTCGATGCTGGCCATCGGTTTCTACAAGGGCCTGCTGACAGCTGCACCTGCAGCTGCGCCTTCGTTTGCCGCCACCGTCGCCACTCAAGTGAGTGTCCAGCAACACATGCGTACCCTAGCCCGCATTACTGCCGGAATGTCAGATGGCACTTGCATGCTGCAGCACTGCACAGGCTACACGTGACATGCCTTTGTAGTAAGAGGTACCTGCCAGCTGCACCAGCTGCACCAGCTGCAGACGAGTGGCACTTGGTATGTTTGCGTCACAAGAAGACATTGGCAACTGCCTCGTCCATGCCTATGCCCCTTTGCAGGTCACACAATGCCCGCTGCTGTCGAAGATCGCGCTGCTGGCGGCGTCCGCCACTCCTGCGATGACAGCCTCGCTGACCAAGCTCGTCCAGAAGGTGCCAGGGGGTGTCGGCCGTGGGCGCTGCACCCAACCGCTGTTCTCCTCTGGTGTCAACAGCCAGGTGACTGATGGTGACTGGGGCGCATGTGGTAGCTTCATGTGTGCATGTCGAGCTGTCGGGGTTTAGGGCAGTCCATCACTGTGCGTCCGATATCCACCGAGAACCAGCTGCTGCGCAGAAAGAATGCCGCAGCACAGAAGGCATTCGTTATGCTTGCTGCGATCGGCTGATGTACAGTCTGCAGCATGCCGGCTGCATGCGCAGGCTGCAAATGTGGGTCGCAGACATGCATACACTGGCGCAGGCAGCAGATGTCACTCAGGTTTGGTGCCGTTTGCCACTGCAGGTGCAATCGTCCAGCCTGGCCATCACTATCGCTAATGTGTCTTGCCCCACTGCTGGCAATGCTTCCGTCGCCGCTGTGGCCATTGCAACTGCCTCTACGACCAGCCGCAGCGTCGCCTCTGCTGCAATTGCTGGCGTGCTGACGTCCGGCGTTAACATCTCCGCAACCTTCGAGCAAGCCGCAACACTGGCAACCCCACAGCGCAGGTGCAATCAATCGAAGAAGCAGACAGCAATGATGTCTCAGCTCAGTGTTCTTGCTGCTTCCTTGGCTTCTCAGAATTGTTGTGTGTAGGCACAGCCTGCTGTCGACCATGCAGGAGTGCTTGCATGAGACTGTGCTGTCACCATATCGGTGCAGTGCAAGGCGTTGTGCTGAAGCACCCATCGCACACATGCAGGGCTGCGGTCCAAGCATTTGCACTGGCGCTCGTCGGTATGGACCCGGCGTCAGCAAGCAACCTGATCACCGCTATCAGCAACGCTCTCGCAAGCATAGCCAGCAAATTTGGTTGCGACATGGCAGCGGCTGTGCTGGCAGATCTTCAGGGCACCACTTACACCCCCGACACGCCTGCGGTGCCACTGCCTGCGGTTTCCGCAGCACAGCTGCTGCAGCTCTGCAACTCATTGCCTGCCTGCCCCACCGCGTGTTCGAGCCTGGGCTGAGTTGAATGCGTTGCTGGCAGCTTTGACTGAAGGACCGAGCAGAAATCATTTGGCTAGCGGCACAATTATGCCAAAATTGGACGTGACACGGGCTAAGCTCAAACCTGCGCGATTTTTGATGATCGGAAGCAACCTTGCTTTTATCAACGCACATGATGACACATATGCTGTGTGTTTCAAGTCAGCTTTGCGTTTGCAATTGTGCATGTGGTCATTACCATTGATACTCTGACGGCGGTAGCAGCAGCTAGTTGGCCACATTATCTGGACGATGCTACTCATAAACGTGTGTTGGCGCAACTTTGGACCCAGCAGACAAGTTTTCGTATCTGTTCTCAATCCAGTTTTGGTTTGCTATTTGCTTCGTTCGTGAATACGTCGTGATGTGGTATTGTGTCCGACATCGACACGATATAGCTTCACAAATAAAACCCGCTGCATAGCCGTGCAACCGCCGCCCCCCATGCATAAGAACAGTACAAACTTCGAAGGGCGTCACTTCTGTCAACCGAGCCTGAGCACACAAGCTGATTAGGGCAGCAACTTCAGCACAGCCACCATATAGTGTTTAAATACCCTTGGACGTTACATGCCTGGTCGTCTTGGCTTGCGCAAGCATGCTGTTCCTGCCACCACCTCCGTCCGTCCATGAGGCGCTTCACACCCACCGGCACAGCACTCATTTGGCGGACTGTCTAGTGTGGGCAGTTGATGTTGATAACGCACTTCGTCACCTGCAAGCATAACTGGCAGACGGTGTTGTGCAGATCGAGCATGATTCCATCTTCTATCTGCAGCATCTGTTGCAAGCAAGTGCACACACTAAGACGAAGACTGTGCCCATATCGTTCAAATCGGGCAAAGCAGTATTGCTCAAAGCATAGCAATGCAAGTTACAGCCTAGCAGCCAGCTACCAGCTGCTGCATGGCGACGTGGTGCCACCCTCTGGACGGTATTGGTCAGCAGCTAGGTCAGGATTCGTTTCATAACACTGCAGCACATCCGTTCATCAGCGATGCTCACCGTGCCGACGCCGGACACGGCGATCGTGGTGCCACATGCGTAGGACGGCCGTGTCACATGGCCGTCAATGGCAGCGGCAAAGATGTTGGCGAAGCTGCACACTGCAGACTGCGCGACAGCCGTGGTGATGTCGGTCGTCAGGCCGGTGCTGGTGCAGCTGCTGCCGCTGCTGCTAGATGCGCCTGCAGGGCCAGCACAGCTCAGAGTCACGCCAGTGCTGCTCTGCAGTTCTGCATTTGCTATTGTCACGTATCCATCTGGGGACCCCTGGAGCCGGTGTTGCACTGTTGCCAAGTGAGGCAGTCACCTCACGCAGCGCGCGGTCAGCCTTGTCAGAAATATATTCATGGAGTGCCTGTCAGAGAGCATGCAGTTCTGCGTGATGACATGCGTGGTAAGCTTGTACGCCGCACTCACTGCTGTATATGGTGTTGATAGCCGACTGAAGATCGGTTGTGAAGGCATTGGCGTATGTAGTCGCGGCAGACAGCAGCCGACCAAAGCAGGCGGATGTGCTGCTGAGCAGCGCTCGTACCCCGTTCGTCTCAGCTGTTCCAATGGACTGCAGCACGTACAATGCGTCAGCAAAATGCATGCCAATCTGAGAGGCTGTCTTGCCTGCTTGAGCATTGACAGCATTGATAGTTGCATGTGGCAACCCCAACAGTTGAACGCGTGCACCGCGTTGCAATACTGTATGCTGTAGGGCTTATGCTCGCTGACCTGGACGCTGGATGCGACGGCAGGATAGGCACTGCTTTGGCCAACGCAGCATGAGCACACATACAGGCTGTAATGGGTGATCGTCTTCGCAATGACGGTGGCGTACGCCTTTGCCGCCTGCAAGATTGCGGTCGCACCATATAGATTTGGTATCGTGAGATGCATATGCACATCCATGGCTTCTCCGACTGCAATTTGTCCAAGTGACGACATGAGACAAGGCGTGTTGAAATCATATGCTTTTGTAAAAAAGATAGTTGGCATTTGCAGCTGTAGCACTGCACCTGAGAGGCGGCAGCAGATAAGTCGACGGCCTCACTGCCACTGCAGTAGTCCTTTACAATGCCCTGCATGAGCGTCGCTGCGACGTTGTATGTCGTGTTGCTGTATGCAAGCGAGTCGATGGTGCTTTGTGCGCTTGCACACCCTGCGAAATTGCATCACGCAGGATCGCTTAGTCCGCGCTGGATCATCAGCTTGGTGTGTACTAGCAGCTGCTTCAACTCATTCATAAGCGAGTGTGTGTCCTCATGTGATTCGGCGCTTCAAGTTGTGCACTCACGTGTGCCATGCGTGTCAGCTGTGCTTACCTGAAGCGCCTGAGATGGCATACGTGGTGGAGTAGGCGCAGGCAATCGAGGGACATGCCTGCATGATTGGAAGCAGATGTGCATCAGGACTGCCCGTCTGAGATTCTTCGCATCCATCTCATCTGCAGACTGCAATTGTGAAGCAGATGGCATACAGCAGGAGCCGCGGCTGGAGCCGTCACAGATGAATGCATGCGACTGCGAGTGTGCATCACAACATGCAGGTGCGCATGCTGAACAATGCGACCTCAGCTTATTGTGCAGGAAGTCACCTTGCCGGTGGTGCCGCCGCAGACGTACGCGCCCCCAATTGACGCCGGGCAGTTCAGCTTTGCTGGTGTCCAGCAGAAGTAGCCGCAGGAGCTGGACCCGTCCTGCACCAGCCCATAGCCGGACGGGCACGACTGCGGCGGACAGGCTGACAGCAGCGTTCGCTCGGCAACAACCTGCGTGCAGCGAGGGATATCGCACGCTTGGCTGTCAAAGCTTGGCGCGTCCAAGCTGCACCGGCGCTGTCACCTGCAACAACACGTGTGCTGGCGAGCAAGTGACTACCCTCGCTTGTACGCTATGCGGTGCCATGCCCGTGGCAGGGGCATGCAGAGCTCCATGGGTGGCGGCGGTGAGCGGCAAATACTGGCACATCCATCCACCACGCCGCAAGATGCAGATGCACTACAGTTTCAGCGACGAGGAGCTGCTTGCTTGCTGACGCCATGATGTGACGTACGTGCAGTCGAGTATGGTAAAGGGCGCCTGAGTGCGCAAGGCGCTGCTCGCTGAGACACCGCAAATAATGCATACACCGATCTTGCCACAGGCATGCGAATGCGGATGCTGCTGACATTCAGCTGCTTCGCTGAGAGTCATCTGCTCTTCCGAGAATCATGCACCCGAGGAGCCAACGAAGCATGCTTCGACGGCAAGCGTGCGTGACCACATCAGCGCGCCACTGACGAGGCCGGTGCAGAGCGATTACAAGTCCGCTGTCGATGCAATCCGTGGAGGCACCATACCGTGAATGGGTCCATGCTTATTTGGACTCTGCTGCAAAAGCGAATGAGAAACGCGATCGACGCCGTGGGCGACGGTTGTACTGCGCTCTGACAACGTGCACATCCTGCCCAATCAAACAATAGGCTTCCTGACTGGCATGCACCTCACAGGCGGCACGTACGGCGCTTCACATCACATGGCGGCCGAGCTGAGATGAGGGGATGAGGTGCTGATATGCCTCAGTGGAATCACCTGATGTGCTGTGGCCAGCACAAGTATCGTGACGAGGAAGCACATGCGTCTGCAATCTGCCCTCGGACTCACACGCGGAGTCATCTCGCGATAGTGGCGGACACCAGCAGTCGACCTTGCTCAGCGTTTACAGAGCCACATCGATGGCGTAAATTCCTTTTGCACGGCTGTACCTTCAAGTGGGGGTCGCGGACGCGGATCCCACGTAATTCGTTTGGCTATGCAGGGCAACTACGGGTAGCTGAGTAATGTGACTATTTGGGGTTTAGGCAAATATTGAATTCGAGCTTGGGTACACAACCATCTTGACTTTCGTAATCTGTTGCACCTGCAAAGTCTGATTTTCGCCCTCGCTCGTAAGGTTGGGAGGCCCTAAAGATGATCTGCAGGAGCAGCTTTGTATCTGCTGGGCGGGGTTGTCATCGCTCTGAGCACCAGCCAATGGCAGCGCTTGCTGAGATGGCGCACTATGCCTTCTGTCAATATTCAATAGACTGTAAGCTGGAGCTGCAGTCTGCTAGCACTCAACATCACGACACTGTCACAAGTAAGGAGAGCACTCGAAATCAACGCCAACGAACAGAATCGTCCAACCAGTGCGCTGCGACCATCACATCAGTCCAAGCATTACAAAATGCCCACAGCACACCAGCTGAGTCCCGAACTGATGGAACAAACACACACATGCAACCATCCAGACGTGAACGGAGACAATGCTGCGATGCAGATGCAATCAGCACAACCAGTTGCCGAGTTCGAGATCACAATGGCAAACAATGTCCGAGAGCAAGGGTGTCATAGGTTGGTGTCGCTGAACCTCGCTGACTGGCGACTTCGTGTTGCTTCCCCAAAAGCTCGTTTGCCATTGGTCTCATTCGGATGGACAAAATGCAGCTCGACGCATCTTTCTGCACCGTGCGCGCTCTTGATGGCTTGGTCAATATAGCATGCCTCGGGCATGCATGTGGCCAGGCCTGCACCAGACCGACACCGTTCTTCAAGCCAAGGACATACATAAACCATCAACTAGGCAACTACCTGAACAACTCAAACAAAACACACAGCAGCATAACAGTGAAGAGCATCGCGAGATCAGCACACCTGTCTACTTGCATAAACATAAGGCGGCAGAGTATTGTCACATACAAGTGTACATGATGAAGCATGGCAGCAGCTCACCTGTTGCAGAAAGGTTGGTTTCAAATGCTCAGGAGAAGGTGACGGCGTCAACGTACAGCTTGGAGTTGCAGACATCATCGTCCGTGTTCTGAGAGGAACCCGCAATTGTCACGGTGTACACACCTGTACGCATGTGTGAGCCACAATCAGGAGAGACCCACGATAACTTAACAGTGGTCATATGCAGCGTGCCTATACATGTATGTTTATATGTAAAAGCTGAGAGCCTGTGTTCCTAAGAGGAGATGCAACATCATTGCTGGGGCAAGACACCATAGTTGTTCGCAGCGGTAAATCACAGCAGGCATCTGGGGTCAGTTCCTCATGGAACATCAAACAAGGAGCTTTGGTGCATCACCGTAGGAGATGGGCACACTGAGCGTTGACCAGGCGCCATTGTTGGTTGCACCGCCCTGCGCCACGCTGGAGTCGTCGGAGCAATAGTATGTGCTTTGGCCGTACACAGAGCAATCGAAGTTCACGCTCTTGGTGGCGACAAGCGCGCCGGTGTAGTAATCGTTGACTGTGATGGAGATGGCTTGCTGCAGGTGGTGAAACAACACTTGACTCAGTGCAGTCGGGATGGTACGGACACAACTGGCACTGTGTGTGTGCACATGCATGCACATCACTTGTAGCAGTATCTCTGAAAGATGCCTATCATCAGTTTGTTGACATGCACGCCGACCAGCGCACCAAGGTGCTCAGAACGCAGTGCTAGCATATTTGAGCGACAGAAAGTCAGGTGCTGCACAGTGCAAATGGCAACATACATAGGGCCGTACCGGGTCAGGGAAGTCGGTGTAGTCGTTGCACTTGAACACATAGGACAGCGCAATGCTGCTTGCGCAGGGTGGCACGGTGAATGTGGTAGTGAGGGTGTTAGGCCCGCCACCGGAGTAGCCATTGCCGGCGGGCAGCACGGCAAAGTAGCCACCATCCACCGGGTTGAGCTCAACCTGCGTGCGCGACAGAGGGCTGTTGCCACACCATGGCTGCTCGTGTACCGGTCATGCAACTGATGTATTGCCTTATCACAAAACTACGCTTGATCCGGCGCTTGACTGTGCGCCTTTTCGCATTTCAGGTCAAGTTCTCGAGCTACCCAAGCTGTGCAAGGCTGCACACAGCTGCCCCAGGCTTGACGCACACATGACATTGCACTTCACTCACCAATTGATTGTTGATGTTCAGGGTCGCCGAGGAGATGACAGCTGGCGCCTCATGACCAGTCTGCACCACGGTCCTGTGTGGGCAGACCACACATGGTGAGCAGGCCAGAGTGTCCAGAGGCAGACGCAGATGCAGTGCACAGTCACAGGCAAATGGACGACATGCAAACACTGCCAACATGCTTCGTTAACCCCTTTGGACGCACCATGCCGGGTTGGTGCTGCCATCGCCAGCATCGAAGGTACCCTGGTCGAAGCCGAGGTTGTTGTACTGCACACACAGCAGCAGCATGTCATGTTCGCAAGCTCGTCATGGATCACAGGCGACATAACAATATATATGGAGCGCATTCACAGCAGTGGGCCGACATGTAGCTGCAAGCTTGCTGCAGGGTGATGCATACGATGCGTCCTTCACAGCAATACGTAGGCACACCTGGTAGCCAGCAGGCGTGCAGGGGCAGTTGATGTTGATGGGGCAAGATGTGATCTGCAGGAACAGAGCAGCTGCCAGGCGTCAGCCTTTCCAGTGCAACACCAAAATAAGTGGCAAAAGGCCTGCCAAATGAGCACCGCTTCTGAATGGAGCAATGCAGACACTACAGAGCTGAGTGTGATGTCTTTTGCATACAGCAGGGGCAAAGGAGCTGGGCAGGCCAGCTCACCGCGCCGACACCAGACACGGACAGGGAGGTGGCGCATGCATATGAGATGCCGGCGGTCTGTGCATCAATTGCGGCAGCAAAGATGTTGGCAAACCTGCAGTGTTGCAATCCAGATCCGAATCAGCTTGTACAGCTTCCTGGGGCATGACAGCACCACAGGAAAGACTGAAGTTGGTGGACAGCAAAAGGAGGTCAAGCGATGATGCAAAAGAAGACGCACGTGCAGACGGTGGCCTGTGCAATGGCGGTGGTCAGCTTCGTCTTCAGAGCGCCCGAGGTGCAGCCGTTGCCGCTCTGGCTGTATGCCTCTGCAGGGACCAAAGCAAAGTGTCAGTGAAGAGGCGCACTACATGGTTTGTCTCAGCCGGCCTCTTGAACAGGGGCAGCACATCATCAACCGTGTGAGAATGTGGATGACGCATGCAAGAAGGCGTTTGCGTACTCACGCTTGTACACGGTGTTGATGGCCAGCTGCACATCCTCGGCAAATGCATCGGCGTAGGCGGCAGCACCGGACAGCAGGTTGCCATAGCAGTCAGACACGGTTGCGAGCAGCGTCTGCCACGCGTAGGCCTGTGCGGTGGCAACGGCCTGCACACATAGCACAGCACTGATATGAGCGGCTGACACATGCACAGCGCACGAGCTGTCTTATGTGCGGTGACATCGGCGAAGGGCCAGTATGCTCGCAAGAGACCACGATCCGAACGTTTTATACGCAGCCAAGCAAAGTGTGGCAAGAGAGGTGGTCACTTGAACATCAGCTGCGACGGCGGCATAGGCGGCACCGTTGCCGGTGCAGCAGCTGCATGGCTCACACAATGAAACGCTTCAGTACTTGGTGAAAAAGGCCTCACGTCAGTGCTTGATGTTCACGGGTCTGCACATACAACATGGCGTTGTCATGCCATAAACAGCTAGATGAAGGAGTGGATTTGTGGCCAACATGCTGGTGTCTCGGCAAACTAACCTGCAGACGTAGGTAGAGTACTGGGTCAGAGTTGTCGCCACGACGGTGGCATAGGCGTTGGCGACCTGCAAGTCACAGCCATCAGACCACGTTGAATGGTGTGGTGCACACATGGCGGACGTGCACTTGCGTGGCATTACTGTCCAGGTCTTAGCCGAAGCACAAATGTATTGGGCACCGTGGGAAGTGCGGGACGTCAAGCTGCCAGATAGAGCATGTGCGCTCACCTGGCTGGCAGTGGCTGACAGGCTGGACGTGTCCGGGGTGCCGCTGCTGCAGTAGTCCGTGATTGCCTGCTTCATCAGGCCGGCCGGGTTGTTGAATGTGGCGTTGCTGATGGCGATGGCCTGGATGGTGCTCTTGGCGCTGGCGCAGCCTGTAGCACAGGTACATCAGCAATCAGTGAGCTGCACATCAGCAACACGTTCATATCGCACACACAGGCATGTGCACCAGCACCACAGGATGGAGGCCACCGCAGAGGCTGATGACAGACACGTTGGCCAAGGAAGGCCTCACCAGAGGGGCCAGAGATGGCGTAGGTGCTAGAGTATGCGCAGGCAATGGACGGGCAGGGCTGCAGTGCACCAGAAACCACATTCATCAGCCATCAGATCAAGAAACAAACGATGTTCATGCAGCAGGATCACATGCCAAGGCCCTAAATATTGACCGGCGGTGCATCAAGCCAGAGTAGTAGTGTCACCTTGCCGGTGGTGCCGCCGCAGATGATGGGTGAGGCCAGGGACGGCGGGCTGCACACGGCAATCAGGGTGGCATCACTGATGTACATAAGTGATTTCTGAGATCATCAGAATGCATAGGCATGTGTGAGACATGCAAACCAGGACAATGTGCGCATCTGTGCACACGCCATGGCACAGCACTCAACAATGCGCCAAACAGATTCGACTGGCATCTTGTACGGCATTGTCTGTGTGGGCAGATGCAAACATCGCAAGCTGCCAGCGCACCAGTTCAGCTTGGCCTGCGTGTAGCACTCGTAGCCGCAGTTGGTGTCGCAGGCCCTCTGAACGACGAAGCCGGAGGGGCACTTGATGTTGGGGCAGGAGACGGCGGTCTTCAGCTCACGACCGGCAGCCGCCTGCAGTAAATGAACATGACGTGTCACGTCTAGAAACAGCACTGGTGACGGAGGCTGCAGAGGACTGTTTATGCTCGCACTCTTTGAAACTGCAGTGCATGCTGCAACGAAGTACGGTGCAGCCTGGCCAGCCTGGTGCCAGGTGAACCTGTACATCGTGGCACTGTCGCTTGCCGCACGGTCGAACAGGTTTCGAGCAACCGTCAAGTGATTTTCAAAGTTTCCTTTGGGGTCGGCATCGCAGGCTGCCAGGCAATCGGTTGCCAATGACAGTGCGGACCACGGACACGCACACACGACGACCTCTGCTATCTGGCTCAATGTGCACAGCGCCCATGAGCATGCGTACCATTGCGCTTGGCGTTCAGAACAAGCTTGCAGACGTGCAGTGCAACGCGAGAGAGTCCTCAGAGCGGCCAATCCAGCTGAAAGTAGGCTAGCAGATATGGTAGGTGGACGATGGTATCGAACTGCCAGATAGAACACACACCGCGTGTGACAATAGAGCCAGACAGCACCGATCTAGGGCTGAGCTTGGGAACAGCGTTGCGAAGCAGGAAAGCCGATTCTGTATGTCCAAAGCTCGGGACACTCCAGCGACGTGGATACTGCATGGAAATCCAGTGCTGGTGCTAGCTGGTCTTACGCAAGTCCGACCGTGTGGCGAGCTCAAGCCGCGCCAGCGCGCGGGATGCAGCGCCGACAGTCAAAGGTTGTTTCAATGAGCACTTTGAAGGTGCTCATACCTGGTGCGCCGTGGCGAGCAGCACTGCGGCCAGCGTCGCAAGTGCCATCCCGTTCTTCATGCTTGTCGGTAGCTGGGGCGAGCAGAGGTTGCGGCGAGGCAGGCTACAAGTCCAGGCAGATGATAGTGGAGCGCAGAACGAAGAGTGAGCAGCTGGTTGCGACAATCAGCTCTGAAAGGGGATAGCACGTGATGTGGAGACGAGGCTGCAGTGCTGGTACGAGGACGGGGTTTGTACCGAATTCAATACCCCTGTCATGATTGATCTTTATCTAAGTCCCACATACTGTGAAGTGACGCGTGGGGGACGCGAAAGCTGTGATTTGTAATGAGAGGATGTGCTGATGGTGTCCCAGCTGTGCGTGACTGACCAATGGCATCACCGAAATCATATCATCCTCATCCCAACTGTGCTGCAACCATCACGTGAGCCGAAGCATGTGTAAAATGTCCGACAGAATTGTGCATGCTGTCGCACCATCAGGTTACCAAGCCCAGGTGTAGCCAACCAGCTAAGGGAAAAGTTGTTGTGCAGTAGATGCAAGTGCGACATAACAAAGCGCGCGCTGAAGTTTTAAGGTGATCCAATTGGACAGTGAACAGCAGTCAACCGATAGCAACGTCCTGCTGACATTGCTGCTTGCACACCTTCGTTGAGCCAGCATATCAGGTCTCTTCCTTGGTGTTCTTGCGCTATGTGGCTTGTTTACAAGAACTTCAGTTGCTGGCGCACTTCAGGCGCCGCGCTCTTCATGCCGCGGTCGATGTGGCATGCTCGGGTCTTCTGCGTGGCAAAGCGTGAAAAGAAACGGTTCACTCGGCTGATTATAAGCTCTATATCTTTGACCACGCAGCTGGCTGGACTACAGGACACTGAGGGTGCGGATTATCACATCTTGGTTGAAAGTGTCAGCAAGCATGTTCAATGCGAGCCGGCAGGGATTGCTGTGCATCTTCATATATGTGTGATAAAGGCATCTGGGATGAAAAAGAAGCACACCTATCGCAGGTGGAGAATAGACAGCGATCACGCAAAGGTGATGGCGTCGACCAGCATCTTCGAGGGGAGATTGTTATCGAGCGTGTTTTGGGAGGTGGCCGAGACAGAAATAGTGTAGGAGCCTGCGGCCACAAAGCCTGGATTTGTGAGAGCCTCGCAGTAGAAGACTGTCAACTGCAAGCAGCCCATGCACATGTGCATGGTTGAGCAAGGTGAGCAGCCAACCGCTGTGCAGTGGCCCAGCAGCTGCAGAGCGCTACGACAGCGTGCACGCAATCAAGCACAAGGTGAGCGACCAACATGATCTCTGCTCAATGAGTCAGAGGACAATGACAGCTCGGTGTACAGCCGCTGAGGGCAGCCTCACCATATGAAATGGGGATGTTGACAGTCGTCCACCGGCCGTTGTTTGTGGCGCCATAGTTTCCGGTGGTGGAGCAGTCGACATTGATGTTCACAGGCGCAATGACGTTTGTGGAGTTGTAGTTGTCAGTGACCATGATGGACAGGCTCGCCTGCAGAGCACAAACATGCAAGGGACATGAGACCGTGTCTCATTCAGGCAATGCACAGCACTGCACAGGCTACGGGACCCCCTGGCCATGCCCTTTGCAGCGCAGCATGTGCGGTCAAAGTGTCTCAGCAGCTATAAGGGCAGTTGAATCTTTGTTTGCCTAGCCGTAGCTGCTAGGCAACCCGGCCAGCATGTGCCCAGTCTTCAAGGAAGAAAGCATTCCCACCTTGTCTGTGTAGGGGTAGTAGTCGCCGCATGCAAAGATGTACGACGCGGAGATGCTGCTCGCGCACGGCGGCACGACGAAAGATGTGGAGATGCTGCTTGGGCTGCTAGGAGTGGGGCTGGCCGAGGGGATGACAGCAAAGAAGCCGCCGTCCTTCGGGTACACCGACATGCCCTGCAGCACACAACAACACATGACTGTCAGCAGAGATAGATACTGCTGATCCTATGCATGAAGGCTTGGAATCAGAGGTCTGTCCACAGCTGCGCCACCGCACACCAACAGTTGCCGGCAAGGCCGGTGCCTACCGGTGGCCTTACACATAACGGACAGTGGCAGCACCCTGTTCAGGTTCTGGGACGGCTTGCGGCCCATTCAGCATGGCATGGTCGCACGCTAAGAGTATCAATTGACACATGATAGAAAGGAGCCGCACCGATGCAGTTTGCTCGTAGGAAGACACATATGGGGCGGAGTTGCCGTTGTTGACCACATTCCTGCAGCAGCAGGGCACATAGTGTGAACATGAAGACGAGTGCAGTAGTGAAGGCACATGTACAGTGCTGTACAGTGCTTGGGTTCAATGCAGCATGGCAAACAATACAACAGGGAAAACGCACAATCTCAAAGCAAAAGCCTACCACACGGGGTTGGTGCTGCCATCTCCAGCGTCAAAGGTGCCCTGGTCGAAGCCCAGGTTGTTGTACTGCACATGGCAGCAGCAACATGTTTCAGAATGCACAGCATGGATCAGAGTAACATGATGTTGTGGGGATCCGCATGCCACTCACAGCAGCGAGCTGACACCCATCATGCGACTGATTTCGTGCTGCAGGTTGGAGCTCACAACTTGTCCTGTAAACCAAAAGACGCACCTGGTAGCCAGCAGGTGTGCAGGGGCAGTTGATGTTGATGGGGCAGGATGTGATCTGCAGGAACAAAGCAGCAGCCAGCCAGCCGTCAGCCTGGCTGAAGGGCGAAGGGGTTGCTAAGCGTGCACCAGTCCTGGACCATGGCAGGAACCACGAAGCTAAGCAATGCGCAGTTTTGTCTACAGCAGGAGCAGAGAGTCGAAACAGCTCACCGCGCCGACGCCCGACACAGACAGAGAGCTGGCACAGGCGTACGAGATGCCGGCGGTCTGGGCGTCAATTGCGGCAGCGAAGATGTTGGCGAACCTGCAGTGGTGCATCAGCTCCAAGTTTGCCTACGCAGGTGGCTTCCAGCATGACAGTGTTTCTAGCACACTGATGCTGGCGGAGAGCCGATCCGAAATCAAGCCGAGATGCAGTTTCAGTTTCAGACGCACGTGCAGACGGTGGCCTGCGCAATGGCGGTGGTCAGCTGCGACTTCAGCGCGCCCGAGGTGCAGCCGTTGCCGCTCTGGCTGTATGCGTCTGCAGGGAATGAAGCAGTGTGTTTGTGGAGAGGCACACAACATGTTATGTTCAGCCCCCTATATGGGGCGGTACATCATCAATCGTGTGAGGATGTGGGTGAGGAAGCAGGAAGGCATTGGGGTGCTCACGCTTGTACACGGTGTTGATGGCCAGCTGCACATCCTCGGCAAATGCCTCGGCGTAGGCGGCAGCACCGGACAGCAGGTTGCCATAGCAGTCAGACACGGTTGCGAGCAGCGTCTGCCACGCGTAGGCCTGTGCGGTGGCGACGGCCTGCACATGCAGCACAGCACTAATGTGAGCGGCCCAGACACTTGAGTAGCGCACACCTGTTTTGAGGGTGCGGTGACCGCCCAGCAGCAAAAGGATAGGATGCTCGCATGTGGGCACTGTCAGCCACGCTTCACATACAGCAAAGCAATGTCAGGCAAGACAGATGGTCACCTGGACATCAGCTGCGACGGCGGCGTAGGCGGCGCCGTTGCCGGTGCAGCAGCTGCACAGCACGCATGCTTGCAGGCCTCAAGGATACTCGTGAACTACAGTTCGGTAGCAGATGACTTTGCCCTGCTGGGACAGGCTAGGTGAGAAGAGCTTCTTGTGCCTAAATTGCTGGTATATCAGCGAGCTAACCTGCAGACGTAGGTGGAGTACTGGGTCAGAGTCGTTGCCACGACGGTGGCGTAGGCGTTGGCGACCTGCAAGTCACAGCCATCAGACCACGTTGAATGGTGTGGTGCACATATGGCGGACGTGCACTTGCGTGGCATTACTGTCCAGGTCTTAGCCGATGCACAAATGTATTGGGCACCGTGGGAAGTGCGGGACGTCAAGCTGCCAGATAGAGCATGAACGCTCACCTGGCTGGCAGTGGCTGACAGGCTGGACGTGTCCGGGGTGCCGCTGCTGCAGTAGTCCGTGATGACCTGCTGCATCAGGCCGGCCGGGTTGTTGAACGTGGCGTTGCTGATGGCGATGGCCTGGATGGTGCTCTTGGCGCTGGCGCAGCCTGCAGCGCAGCAGCACGCAGGTACATCAGCAAGTTGTCATCAATCAGGAGAAGTGCCATATGTAGGCATCGCACACCAGAGGCATGTGCACCAATGAAACAGCACAGGAGGCTACTGCAGAGGCTGATGACAGTCACGGGCTGATGACAGACACAGTGGCCCAAGGAGGCCTCACCTGAGGGGCCAGAGATAGCGTAGGTGCTAGAGTATGCGCAGGCAATGGATGGGCAGGGCTGCAGTGCACTTGAAACTGCAAATTGTCAGCCCACGCAGAGATCGTGTGTTCTGTGCAGCTCACAACAGCAGCGGGGCTACATGTCAGGGCATGATGATGCTTTGATCGATGCATCAAGCCAGAGCAGTGGCACCTTGCCGGTGGTGCCACCGCAGATGATGGGTGACGCCAGGGACGGCGGGCTGCACATGGCATCCAGGGTGCACTTAGTGTCAGAATGCACAGGCAAATGCGTGGTTATGCACAACAACGTGCAAGCCTGTGCGGGCCCATGTCGCACAGCATGCGAGCAACTGGCTGCTAAGCAAGTGTATCTAGTTAATTGGCATCTTGCAAGCGCAGTATTTCATGTTGATGCCACAGGCATGCAGTTGTCACAGGCAAGCAGCACACCAGTTGAGCTTGGCCTGGGTGTAGCACTCGTAGCCGCAGTTGGTGTCACAGGCCCTCTGGACAACAAAGCCAGAGGGGCACTTCATGTTGGGGCAGGAGACGGCGGTCTTCAGCTCACGACCAGCAGCAGCCTGCAAGCAGAGGTATCACGACGGTCTCTTGTTTAGACGGTCTTTGGCAATTGGCAATGTCGGAGGCTGCAGAGGACTGCTGGCGCCTTAAAATGCTACAAGTACAGCAGTGCGTGCAGCATGGATCGAGCATACACAATTGCTGGCGGACATCGAAAGGCCGCCGGGAAGGTGGAGTATATATTAAGCACAACAAGTAGGCTCAGCGGAAATCTTTAAGAGCCCTTTATCGTATCAACGTTACGCAGGCAGGACCAGCACTCCAGTGCAAGCGACTTGGTGGACCTATATGCATGCACATACAAGCTCCACCATCCGTTCGACGACAGGCACAACGCCGAGCGCCTGAACGCATTTGGCATCACATTCTTCCTGAGGACATTCGATTTCATGGCACAAAGCCGCGCGGCAGCGGCCAAATGATGCGTTGGCATGCCGGCCGGTGGATGGACGGGGTCGAACCTTGCCACTACTACGATCAGATAGAGAGCACATACAAGAGCCCAGTCAACCGCCTGATGAGGCGGAACCCAGAAGGTTGATGTGAGCACGCTAGCTGCACGCATCGTAGCACGGCGTCGCGAAGCTGATGACAGCAGCAGGCGATGTGAGACCGCATGCACAAGCATAACATCGCTCGACAGCGTGCACATACGCACATACCTCCCGACCGGGCGGCGCGCTCGAGCCACGCCAGCGCGGGATGTATGTAGTGGCAAAATGAGAGCGGTGTCTGAGAAGCATTCGAAGGCCCACATACCTGGTGCGCCGTCGCGAGCAGCAGCACCGCGGCCAGCGCCGCAAGTGCCATCCCGTTCTTCATTGGTGCTTGTCGGTCGAGCAGAGATGACGGCGAGGCAGGATGCAAGTTCGGGCAGAAGACAGTGAAGAGCAGAACGAGGAGTGAGCAATTGTGTCGCGGGATAGCAGCTCTTGACCGCGGAGAGCAGGTGATGGAGTTGGAGACAGAGCTGAGTTTGTACGGGGGCAAGGGGACTCTCCTCATGACAGGATTCTCTCAAGCCCAGATAGTGTGATCCGAGGAGTAGGGGACGTGACATAATGCTGTATGACGTCAAATGGACCTCCGCGTCCCCTACTCCTTGGATCACGAGAACTCCAGAACTGCACCTGGTCCAGCAGGGCGTTGATGGTGTCCCACCTGTGGCCGCGGCGCTGCATGCAGGCGGCGCTCAGCCGCCGCCGTCGACAGCGCCCACATCTATATGCAGCTGCAGACCGCGGCTCAGGTGCACCTGCCGCCGCAAGATCGCCAGCAGGTGGTGCTGCACGTTTGCAGCGTGGACTTTGCCAGCAGCTCAGCGGAATGGCGGCACAGGACACCATGCCTGCAGGTGCACAGGTCCCACTATCGGAGTATGGTGCACGCAAACCCTCTGTGTGCGGTCTGCATGGGGCCACAGTCCAGCAGGACGAGTTAGCTTGCAGCATCCTACCGCAGCGGGTGTTCAGTCGACGGTGACTTCTGTGTGCTCGTCATCATCTGCTGGCAAGATGCTTTTCTTGCATGTCGCCGCATGGTCGAAGTCCTCCGCAGTCAGACCATTTCACATCGGTTCCAGTGAACGAGTGCAGCAGGAACAGGTTCCACACCATCATGAAAAGGTGCATGCGACCGCAATATGCCAAGCACGGAGGCATGCGTGTAGTCAAGCGGCGTGATGTTGTAACAGCAGCTGCTGAAGCACCACTATGCAGGACACACACTATTGTCAACACAGCGCCACGCACCTTGCGGAGGCCACAATGCGCCCAGCGCAACTGCATACCACTTGCACCACGCACACAGCTCCATGTACTCCCTGTGCATGACTGTGCATCCCCTGCATGCACCAGGAGGATACCTCAGCAATCACTGTTGAATCCAGCAGCATGTGACCGCAAAGGCCAGTGTTTTCAGTCAGCAATCGGACGGCCATCGCATGTGTTTGCATGCTTTGAAAGCAGTCGCAATGTATACCTGACAGCGAAGCACTGAGACCGCGCTTGTAATCTGGCAGCGGCCGCATTGAGTATCCATGGTAATGTACCCACCTCTGCGGTCGCTATGTGACCAGTCCACCGCATCCTGGCTTGCACGTCATGCTGGCACTGCGAGTGCAAACCTTTGCCAGAGAAGATCCAAAGAGTGACATGGACCCTCGACCAGGTGCTCACCGGCTGCAGCGACTCGGCGCAGCGGCGGCGATGGGCTTCGGAGCATGCTCTGCAGCCACCCCAAATGCTGTTGTCGCAGCAGCAAGGAGTCAGATGAGGACGCCAAGGCCTTCACCAGCGCGGCTGCAGAAGCCCATGCGCATGCTCCACAGCTTCGATGGCTGCTGGGCCATGATCCCGCTCAGCCAGCGTTCAGCCAGCTCGGCCTGCAGCTCGTGCGCCAAGTGCGGCGGCCCACTGCTGCGTCAGTGCGCTCGTATCCGCTCCTGACTGCTGCGACAAAAGTGGATTGGAACAGCAGACAAGACGCAATGGTAAAATCGACGAGCGCTGTCACGCGACTGCGCCTTCGTCATGTGCTCAGGGCTGGGCGAGCTGCAGATTGCTGCAGGACTTGCGCATGATGTGTGGAAGCAGAGGCTGCTGGACCAAACGCGAAGATGTCGCCGTCACGCCGCACCAGGGTCTTCCGCAACCGCTGCACAGATGTCTGTCTAGACCCGTCATGGATTGTGTGCGGCGTCTGCAGCGGCGCAGGATCCCGCATGCGCAGCTGCAACTGGAGCAACCTCTGTCGCACATTCGCGTGCTGCTGATGCTGGCGTTGACAGCACACTCCTGAGTGTGCATTGTAACTGGGCAAACCCAACTTTGAAGCCTCCTTGGCGACCTGCACCTCAGGATCTTGCAGCATCTGGGGGCTTCGGAATGCCATCCCAAGCAGCCTGCAATGCTCGTTCCTTCTCACCATCCATGAGCAATGCACAGTTCTGGTTCCTGCTCGTCGGCAACAGACTTGATCACAAGGCCTGCAGCTACAGTATTTGCTGCTGCAAGCTACGTTCTGCGCATGACTTTTTAGTGGAGTGCGCGCAAGCGTTAGCACGTCGCGGCCGAGATTCTTATGCCGACTGCTTTTGTACCATATCATTATGAGCCCTCTCTGAGCACTTTCACGCTGCAGGACGTGTGGCTCGATGCGGCGCGGAATGCGCTCCGCAGCAGACGTTGATCATTGGCCAGCTGCCAGAGCTGTGGCCCGAGTGCATCAAAGGATTCAACCGGCACTACAGGTGCTTGCGTACGCCACTCAGCAGCCTGCAGCGGGTACCGCAGGCACGTGGCAGTGAGATGTGAATATGTATGGTGTGTACGTGTGCGGATATGTGCGATGGCTCACAGATGTGGCAGAGGCGCATGACTGATGATGCATGTCTGCCTCTTTAGAATTGAATCTGCGGCATACACGGCAAGACAAGCGGTCCTACGGTCTGAGAGTCCAGTGCACGATAGACGAGCAGTCATTGACTGATGATGAGCATGGCATGCACTGGGTCAAACACCAAGAGTTAGGACCAAGGCCCATGCATGCACCTAACATAACCGTGGCAATCCTGGCTGCTCAGTGTACAAATGCGGTGCATATTCTGAGGACAATACAGCACAACAAGTTTGCAATTTGTCACGTTCCACAGGGAGTTGTTACATTCACACAGGGAAGATATCAAGTTGACACGCCGAGAATTTGACCAATAACATCACCGAAATCATATCATCCTCATCCCAACTGAGCTGCAACCATCACGTGAGCCGAAGCATGTGTAAAATGTCCGACAGAATTGTGCATGCTGTCGCACCATCAGGTTACCAAGCCCAGGTGTAGCCAATCAGCTAGAAATTATGTATAGTTGATGCAAGTGCGATGTAACAAAGCGCGCGCTGAAGTTTAAGGTGATCCAATTGGACGCTAAACAGCAGTCGGTGTCCGATAGCAACGTCCTGCTGACATTGCTGCTTGCACACCTTCGTTGAGCCAGCATTTCAGGTCTCTTTCTTGGTGTTCCTGCGCTATGTGGCTTGTTTGGACGAGCTTCAGTTGCTGGCGCACTCCAGGCACCGCGCTCTTCATGCCGCGTTCGATGTGGCATGCTTGGGTCTTCTGCGTGGCAAAGCATGAAAGGAAACGATTCACTCGGCTGATTATAAGCTCTATATCTTTGACCACGCAGCTGGCTGGACTACAGGACACTGAGGGTGCGGATTATCACATCTTGGTTGAAAGTGTCAGCAAGCATGTTCAATGCGAGCCGGCAGGGATTGCTGTGCATCTTCATATATGTGTGATAAAGGCATCTGGGATGAAAAAGAAGCACACCTATCGCAGGTGGAGAACAGACAGCGATCACGCAAAGGTGATGGCGTCGACCAGCATCTTCGAGGGGAGATTGTTATCGAGCGTGTTTTGGGAGGTGGCCGAGACAGAAATAGTGTAGGAGCCTGCGGCCACAAAGCCTGGATTTGTGAGAGCCTCGCAGTAGAAGACTGTCAACTGCAAGCAGCCCATGCACATGTGCATGGTTGAGCAAGGTGAGCAGCCAACCGCTGTGCAGTGGCCCAGCAGCTGCAGAGCGCTATGACAGCGTGCACGCAATCAAGCACAAGGTGAGCGACCAACATGATCTCTGCTCAATGAGTCAGAGGACAATGACAGCTCGGTGTACAGCCGCTGAGGGCAGCCTCACCATATGAAATGGGGATGTTGACAGTCGTCCACCGGCCGTTGTTTGTGGCGCCATAGTTTCCGGTGGTGGAGCAGTCGACATTGATGTTCACAGGCGCAATGACGTTTGTGGAGTTGTAGTTGTCAGTGACCATGATGGACAGGCTCGCCTGCAGAGCACAAACATGCAAGGGGCATGAGACCGTGTCTCATTCAGGCAATGCACAGCACTGCACAGGCTACGGGACCCCCTGGCCATGCCCTTTGCAGCGCAGCATGTGCGGTCAAAGTGTCTCAGCAGCTATAAGGGCAGTTGAATCTTTGTTTGCCTAGCCGTAGCTGCTAGGCAACCCGGCCAGCATGTGCCCAGTCTTCAAGGAAGAAAGCATTCCCACCTTGTCTGTGTAGGGGTAGTAGTCGCCGCATGCAAAGATGTACGACGCGGAGATGCTGCTCGCGCACGGCGGCACGACGAAAGATGTGGAGATGCTGCTTGGGCTGCTAGGAGTGGGGCTGGCCGAGGGGATGACAGCAAAGAAGCCGCCGTCCTTCGGGTACACCGACATGCCCTGCAGCACACAACAACACATGACTGTCAGCAGAGATAGATACTGCTGATCCTATGCATGAAGGCTTGGAATCAGAGGTCTGTCCACAGCTGCGCCACCGCACACCAACAGTTGCCGGCAAGGCCGGTGCCTACCGGTGGCCTTACACATAACGGACAGTGGCAGCACCCTGTTCAGGTTCTGGGACGGCTTGCGGCCCATTCAGCATGGCATGGTCGCACGCTAAGAGTATCAATTGACACATGATAGAAAGGAGCCGCACCGATGCAGTTTGCTCGTAGGAAGACACATATGGGGCGGAGTTGCCGTTGTTGACCACATTCCTGCAGCAGCAGGGCACATAGTGTGAACATGAAGACGAGTGCAGTAGTGAAGGCACATGTACAGTGCTGTACAGTGCTTGGGTTCAATGCAGCATGGCAAACAATACAACAGGGAAAACGCACAATCTCAAAGCAAAAGCCTACCACACGGGGTTGGTGCTGCCATCTCCAGCGTCAAAGGTGCCCTGGTCGAAGCCCAGGTTGTTGTACTGCACATGGCAGCAGCAACATGTTTCAGAATGCACAGCATGGATCATAGTAACATGATGTTGTGGGGATCCGCATGCCACTCACAGCAGCGAGCTGACACCCATCATGCGACTGATTTCGTGCTGCAGGTTGGAGCTCACAACTTGTCCTGTAAACCAAAAGACGCACCTGGTAGCCAGCAGGTGTGCAGGGGCAGTTGATGTTGATGGGGCAGGATGTGATCTGCAGGAACAAAGCAGCAGCCAGCCAGCCGTCAGCCTGGCTGAAGGGCGAAGGGGTTGCTAAGCGTGCACCAGTCCTGGACCATGGCAGGAACCACGAAGCTAAGCAATGCGCAGTTTTGTCTACAGCAGGAGCAGAGAGTCGAAACAGCTCACCGCGCCGACGCCCGACACAGACAGAGAGCTGGCACAGGCGTACGAGATGCCGGCGGTCTGGGCGTCAATTGCGGCAGCGAAGATGTTGGCGAACCTGCAGTGGTGCATCAGCTCCAAGTTTGCCTACGCAGGTGGCTTCCAGCATGACAGTGTTTCTAGCACACTGATGCTGGCGGAGAGCCGATCCGAAATCAAGCCGAGATGCAGTTTCAGTTTCAGACGCACGTGCAGACGGTGGCCTGCGCAATGGCGGTGGTCAGCTGCGACTTCAGCGCGCCCGAGGTGCAGCCGTTGCCGCTCTGGCTGTATGCGTCTGCAGGGAATGAAGCAGTGTGTTTGTGGAGAGGCACACAACATGTTATGTTCAGCCCCCTATATGGGGCGGTACATCATCAATCGTGTGAGGATGTGGGTGAGGAAGCAGGAAGGCATTGGGGTGCTCACGCTTGTACACGGTGTTGATGGCCAGCTGCACATCCTCGGCAAATGCCTCGGCGTAGGCGGCAGCACCGGACAGCAGGTTGCCATAGCAGTCAGACACGGTTGCGAGCAGCGTCTGCCACGCGTAGGCCTGTGCGGTGGCGACGGCCTGCACATGCAGCACAGCACTAATGTGAGCGGCCCAGACACTTGAGTAGCGCACACCTGTTTTGAGGGTGCGGTGACCGTCCAGCAGCAAAAGGATAGGATGCTCACATGTGGGCACTGTCAGCCACGCTTCGCATACAGCAAAGCAATGTCAGGCAAGACAGAGGGTCACCTGGACATCAGCTGCGACGGCGGCGTAGGCGGCGCCGTTGCCGGTGCAGCAGCTGCACAGCACGCATGCTTGCAGGCCTCAAGGATACTCGTTGACTACAGTTCGGTATCTGATGACTTTGTCCTGCTGGGACAGGCTATGTGAGAAGAGCTTCTTGTGCCCAAATTGCTGGTATATCAGCGAGCTAACCTGCAGACGTAGGTGGAGTACTGGGTCAGAGTCGTCGCCACGACGGTGGCGTAAGCGTTGGCGACCTGCAAGTCACAGCCATCAGACCACGTTGAATGGTGTGGTGCACACATGGCGGACGTGCACTTGCGTGGCATTACTGTCCAGGTCTCAGCCGAAGCACAGATGTGTTGGGCACCGTGGGAAGTGCGGGACGTCAAGCTGCCAGATAGAGCATGTGCGCTCACCTGGCTGGCAGTGGCTGACAGGCTGGACGTGTCCGGGGTGCCGCTGCTGCAGTAGTCCGTGATGACCTGCTGCATCAGGCCGGCCGGGTTGTTGAATGTGGCGTTGCTGATGGCGATGGCCTGGATGGTGCTCTTGGCGCTGGCGCAGCCTGCAGCGCAGCAGCACGCAGGTACATCAGCAAGTTGTCATCAATCAGGAGGAGTGCCATATGTAGGCATCGCACACCAGAGGCATGTGCACCAATGAAACAGCACAGGAGGCTATTGCAGAGGCTGATGCCAGACACAGTGGTCCACAGAGGCCTCACCTGAGGGGCCAGAGATAGCGTAGGTGCTAGAGTATGCGCAGGCGATGGATGGGCAGGGCTGCAGTGCAACCGAAACTGCAAATTGTCAGCCCATGCAAAGATCGTGTGTTCTGTGCAGCTCACAACCGCAGCGGGTTTCATGTCAGGGCATGTTGATGCTTTGATTGATGCGTCAAGCCGGAGCAGTGGCAGCGGGGTTACATTTCAGGGCATGATGATGCTTTGATTGATGCATCAAGCCAGAGCAGTGGCACCTTGCCGGTGGTGCCACCGCAGATGATGGGCGATGCCAGGGACGGCGGGCTGCACAAGGCATCCAGCGTGCACTTAGTGTCAGAATGCACAGGCAAATGCGTGGTTATGCACAAAAACGTGCAAGCCTGTGCGGGCCCATGTCGCACAGCATGCGAGCAACTGGCTGCTAAGCAAGTTTATGTAGTTAATTGGCATCTTGTAAGCGCGGCATTTCATGTTTGTGCCGCAGGCATGCAGACGTCACAAGCTACCAACGCACCAGTTGAGCTTGGCCTGCGTGTAGCACTCGTAGCCGCAGTTGGTGTCACAGGCCCTCTGGACAACAAAGCCAGAGGGGCACTTCATGTTGGGGCAGGAGACGGCGGTCTTCAGCTCACGACCAGCAGCAGCCTGCAAGCAGAGGTATCACGACGGTCTCTTGTTTAGACGGTCTTTGGCAATTGGCAATGTCGGAGGCTGCAGAGGACTGCTGGCGCCTTAAAATGCTACAAGTACAGCAGTGCGTGCAGCATGGATCGAGCATACACAATTGCTGGCGGACATCGAAAGGCCGCCGGGAAGGTGGAGTACATGTTAAGCACAACAAGTAGGCTCAGCGCAATCCTTTTAAGAGCTCCTTATCGTATCAACGTTACGCAGGCAAGAGCAGCACGCCAGTGCAAGCGACTTGGTGGACCCATATGCATGCACATACAAGGTCCACCATCCGTTCAACGACAGGCACAACGCCGAGCGCCTGAACGCATTTGGCATCACATTCTTCCTGAGGACATTCGAGTTCATGGCACAAAGCCGCGCGGCAGCGGCCAAATGATGCGTTGGCATGGACGGGGTCGAACCTTGCCACTACTACGATCAGATAGAGAGCACATACAAGAGCCCAGTCAACCGCCTGATGAGGCGGAACCCAGAAGGTTGATGTGAGCACGCTAGCTGCACGCATCGTAGCACGGCGTCGCGAAGCTGATGACAGCAGCAGGCGATGTGAGACCGCATGCACAAGCATAACATCGCTCGACAGCGTGCACATACGCACATACCTCCCGACCGGGCGGCGCGCTCGAGCCACGCCAGCGCGGGATGTATGTAGTGGCAAAGTGAGAGCGGTGTCTGAGAAGCATTCGAAGGCCCACATACCTGGTGCGCCGTCGCGAGCAGCAGCACCGCGGCCAGCGCCGCAAGTGCCATCCCGTTCTTCATTGGTGCTTATCGGTCGAGCAGGGATGACGGCGAGGCAGGACGCAAGTTCGGGCAGAAGACAGTGAAGAGCAGAACGAGGAGTGAGCAATTGTGTCGCGGGATAGCAGCTCTTGACCGCGGAGAGCAGGTGATGGAGTTGGAGACAGAGCTGAGTTTGTACGGGGGCAAGGGGACTCTCCTCATGGCAGGATTCTCTCAAGCCCAGATAGTGTGATCCGAGGAGTAGGGGACGTGACATAATGCTATACGACGTCAAATGAACCTCCGCGTCCCCTACTCGTTGGATCACGAGAACTCCAGAACTGCACCTGGTCCAGCAGGGCGTTGATGGTGTCCCACCTGTGGCCGCGGCGCTGCATGCAGGCGGCGCTCAGCCGCCGCCGTCGACAGCGCCCACATCTATATGCAGCTGCAGACCGCGGCTCAGGTGCACCTGCCGCCGCAAGATCGCCAGCAGGTGCTGCTGCACGTTTGCAGCGTGGACTTTGCCAGCAGCTCAGCGGAACGGCGGCACAGGACACCATGCCTGCAGGTGCACAGGTCCCGCTATCGGAGTATGGTGCACGCAAACCCTCTATGTGCAGTCTGCATGGGGCCACAGTCCAGCAGGACGAGTTAGCTTGCAGCGTCATACCGCAGCGGGTATTGAGTTGACGGTGAATTCTGTGTGCTCGTCATCATCTGCTGCTGGCAAGATGCTTTTCTGCATGTCGCCGCTAAATACCTGCGGCAGGGCATGGTCGAAGTCCTCTGCAGTCAGACCATTTCACATCGGTCCCAGTGAACGAGTGCGGCAGGAACAGGTTCCACACTATTATGAAAAGGTGCATGCGACCGCGACACGCAAAGCACGGAGGCATGCGTGTAGTCAAGCGGCGTGATGTTGTAACTGCAGCTGCTGAAGCACCACTCTGCAGGGCACACACTATTGTCAACACAGCGCCACGCACCTTGCGGAGGCCACAATGCGCCCAGCGCAACTGCATACCACTTGCACCACGCACACATCTCCATGTACTCCCTGTGCATGACTGTGCATCCTCCCTGCATGCACCAGGAGGATACCTCAGTAATCACTGTTGAAGCCAGCAGCATGTGACCGCAAAGGCCAGTGTTTTCAGTCGACAATCGGACGGCCATCGCATGTGTTTGCATGCTTTTAGAGCAGTCGCAATGTATACCTGACAGCGAAGCACTGAGACCGCGCTTGTGATCTGGCAGCGGCCGCATTGAGTATCCATGGTTATGTATCCACCTCTGCGGTTGCTATGTGACCAGTCCACCGCATCCTGGCTTGCACGTCATGCTGGCACTGTGAGTGCAAACCTTTGCCAGAAATGATCCAAAGAGTGACATGGACCCTCGACCAGGTGCTCACCGGCTGCAGCGACTCGGCGCAGCGGCGGCGATGGGCTTCGGAGCATGCTCTGCAGCCACCCCAAATGCTGCTGTCGCAGCAGCAAGGAGTCAGATGAGGACGCCAAAGCCTTCACCAGCGCGGCTGCAGAAGCCCATGCGCATGCTCCACAGCTTCGATGGCTGCTGGGCCATGATCCCGCTCAGCCAGCGTTCAGCCAGCTCGGCCTGCAGCTCGTACGCCAAGTGCGGCGGCCCACTGCTGCGTCAGTGCGCTCTTATCCGCTCCTGGCTGCTGCGACAAAAGTGGATTGGAACAGCAGACAAGACGCAATAACGAACACGACGAACGCTGTCACGCGACTGCGCCTTCGTCATGTGCTCAGGGCTGGGCGAGCTGCAGAATTGCTGCAGGACTTGCGCATGATGTGTGCAAGCAGAGGCTGCTGGACCAAACGCGAAGATGTCGCTGTCACGCCGCACCAGGGTCTTCCGCAACCGCTGCACAGATGTCTGTCTAGACCCGTCATGGATCGTGTGCGGCGTCTGCAGCGGCGCAGGATCCCGCATGCGCAGCTGCAACTGGAGCAACCTGTGTCGCACATTCGCCAGCTGCTAATGCTGGCGTTGACAGCACACTCCTTAGTGTGCATTGTGCAGACAGCGCGTCAGTGCTGTACCTCAGTGCTATGACACAGTGCTCACATGATGTTCTTCCAGCACGCCCTCTCGATGCAGGTACAAGATCATCATACATTGCTTGCGTCATGGCAAAGCACCTGCACGCGCCTATATCGGCGCTCCTGTCCTCGTTGAGCCTCGCATGTGGTTTACGACATTCACCAACACATGCACCTGAACAGGGTGCTCAAGGCTGAGTAGCACATGTGCACCAATTTGGCTGTGCTTTCAGGGTTTGGACATGTTTTGACAACCCTGCACAGGGCGTTGTTAGTGACAGCATGTTTCGGAAGCGTTGTTGCCGCCACACTCACTTGATGAGAGCAGGCATGTTGATATAGTCCACGCCAGCATTGAGGGGCGTCAGCGGTCAGCGCCTGCGCTCCCGGCATGTTGCATGCTGCGCAGTGTCGGTGTGGCTGGCAGCCACCGCTGATACCAGCAGGAAGGCGCCAAGCTTTGTGGCAGCTTTTAGCCAGCGTCCGTTGCTGATGTGCCCTGCCTGCAGATGCGGAGTCACAATCAATCATACAGGGACGCGGACGGGAGAAGGGACACGGCATAGCTCATGGATGGGCCAAGTGCTTGCTTGGAACCCCTCTGCTGATGCCCACCATGCAGCCTCCTGCGTGAACTCTTCTCTACACCTTTTGAGTCAAGACAGGCAACACATGTCTGCAACACTTCACCTAGTGCTCAAGGTCGATGCGCTCGAGCAGAGTGCTGATGGTGTCCCACGTGTGGCCGCGGCGCTGCATGTAGGCGATCAGCCGCCGCCTCCGCGTCTTCAGCGGCAGCCCGCGGCTCAGGTGCGCCTGCCTTCGCGCGCTCTCCAGCAGGTGGTGCTGCGGATCTGCAGCGTGACATTGCCAAAGTGGCTCAGCAACGCGGCAGCATTGCTCTACTTGCAACCATGCCAGCAGTAACACAAGTCACATGGTGCCATGGGCGGTCCCTCTGCAGATGGTCTGCATGAGGCCAAGGTTCAGTGGAACTGGGTTTATGGCTTGGGGGCACCGAAGCGGGTGTCGGTGGTGACGGCCGTGTCCTCGTTATCATCTTCTGCTGGCAGGATGCTTATCCGCATGTCCTCGCCAAAGACCTGCCGCAGGCTATGATCGATGTCCTTTGCAGCCAGGCCCTTCGACATCAGCTCCTGTGAATGCAGCAGGATTGGACACAGGATTTTGAAGCGAGATGGGGGAGGTGCAGGCGTTCACTATTGTGCAAAGCAGGTGAGCATGCTGCCCAATTAGACCACAGCGATATGCAATAACGCGGCGCTGTGAACATGCTCCAGTGTGCAGGTAGACCATGTTCGGCTTTGGGTGTAGTGTGACGCACCCTGCGGATGCGGGAGGGCGCCCAGCGTGACTGCCGCCACTTGGACTGCGCAAACAGCTCCGCGTACTCCCTGTTGCTGTGCATCCCCTGCAGGTGCACACGCAGCATGAACACGGCGACCAGTGCTTGCATGTCCTTGACCACACCTTGTCAGCTGCCCCATGCCCGCAACTAGTCGAAACATGATTGACGCCGGCCAGACATGCATTGCGCTCAGACCGTATGACTGGTCTGGACAGCGACTCGATGCTCTCAGACATGCAGAACAGCAACCAATGGCCCAAGGGCTGCTGACAGCAGGCGCTTCACTGTCTGAACTGCAACTCAGAGACGCCTGCAACTCGACACCCGCAGTCCAGCCAGCATAGTTGACTCCTGATCCGCAGCAGAGAGCAAACTTGGGCAGGCTGGAGAGCCTCACCAGCTCCTGCAGCCGCTGCACAGCGGCGTCGATGGCGTCCGGATCGTGCTCCCGCTCCGCCAGCTTGGTGCGCAGCTCGCGCTCCGAGTGCGGCCGGCGCGACACCATGCCCGCGGCGGAGTTGGTGGCCCGCCGCTGTGCCTTCGCCCGCTTCTCCCTGCGCAGTCGAGCGTCCCACTAGCCTGAAGCTTTTGGTATGATGGAATTCATATTCTGCCCTCTAACGTGTCCTGCTGCAACGAGTCCAGCTGCGCACCGTGCTGTGGTCTCTGTGAGCGACTCTGCTGCTTCGGAGGCAGCCTCCTGCGGTTCCTCATCATCACTGGGCTCCAGAGCGGCGCCCTGCCAGCGCACAGCCCCAGCATGCACCGTGCGCTGCAGACACAATGCTGCCGTGGCTGCAGGAAGTGGCTGTGTTGACCAAGTCTGCCATGCCCAACGCTGGCCGGCGTTGGGGCGTAGGACAGCCTCAGACTGACGTGGCGCGTTGTTCAATATGTTCGCAGATGTCGCTGTGTTCCAGCCTGCCAGTGGCAGCGAGCGGCGGCAGGCATCACTATGGAAGAAGCGCTGAGCCCTGCAGTTCAGCATCGCTGCATTGCGCAGGGGGCTCAAGACTGAATTCATTGGCGACATGTACAGGCAGAACAGAATGTGTCGGTCGTCTTGGCGATCTGCACCTCATCAGATCTTGCCATGCTGTCTCCGGAACGCCCAGAACCTCATTTGCAGCGGTGGTGCTGTGTTTGGATGCAAATCACAGATGTTGACAGATTGACCGCGTGACGCACATGGAGCGCAACGCGCCGCAGGCTGTGTCAACTTCCGGCCGGTGTGCTTCGCTGCATCCTCGGCAGACACGCAGCCGCCGAAGGTTGCAGACATGTGCAGCTTTGCGACAAGTGCGCCTCCTGACAACAGCTGCACATGTGCATAAGACGTTGCTGATGATGCGCGGCACCCTGGTGACATTGATTTTGAATCTGCGCACCGCGCCGCACCTACGTCAGCGGTGTTGCTGCATCGATGCTGTCTCGACTTGCCATGCCTGCCAGCAACTGAAGCATATCGCGATCCGGCGTGAGCATCGACAGGTCTGCTCCTCACTGTCGATGCAGAAAGAAGGCATGGCCATTGCACACCGGCAAATTGGGCAGGAAGTGCTGCTGCGCGTGCCAATCGACGAAGGAGTGCAAGGCCGGGACGTGCACTTTGAGGTACACCCAGCCCGGCTGCGGCTCGCAGTGAACGACCAGGTGCTGCTGGAGGGCGACTTTGGCGGCCACCAGATCGCGCTTGATGGTGAGCCACATTGCATGAACTCACAACTGATGCGAAATGGCAGATACTCCGGGCCGCTGCGCGGTGATTTTGTTTGCGGGAGATATTCCCAATGCCTCCTGATCTGATGCCTGCCCTTGCGCAGGCTGCTTCTGGTCGATAGAGTCGGAGGGCGACCAGCGCTTTGTGGAGATTACCATCGAGAAGGGCGCGGACGAGCAGTGGAAGCAGATCCTGGAGACGGACTCCTCGGCATCTGCCAAGGCCAAAGTCACAGACTACGTGTTCTTCGACATTCAAGAGGTGTTATCAGCACAGAACTACGCATAGCAAGAGACCAGCAGACCAACAGCTGTGCTGTCCTTTTGTTCCACATGTGGTCGCAGGGCCACCTGACAGATGTTGCTGTTCTGCAGGATGGCACGCCTATTGGGCGGGTGACATTCGGTCTGTTTGGTGAGGTGACCCCCCGGACGGCAGAGAACTTCCGTGCGCTCGCCACCGGCGAGGAGGTGATGCGCATAAAGTTTTAGTCGGTCCCCATGTCTGCATATCGCACCACGCCTGTGTAACTTGACCTACTCCGAGTCACAGATTTCTGGCACTGCATGCTGCGCACATGCCTCTCATGCGTTGTTTGGGGTGTGCAGGGAGAGACAGCCGATGGGCTGGTGCTCCACTATAAGGGGTCCACCTTTCATCGGATCATTCCAGGTGAATGTCTTCTGAATGGCACCACTGCGGCATGTTTGAGGCACGCCACATGACTCCACTGACAAGCCCGCGAAGCGCTGATAGTTTCTTATGCTTTCTGGCAGGATTTATGGTTCAGGGTGGTGACTTCGAACGAGGTGCAAACTCTGCTGCGGGCGCACGCATGGCACACGAGTGTATGCAATGCGATAGGTTTCAAGCAGGGTGTGTCAGGTACGACATGCTGCACTGACTGACCTGACGGACTAAACTGGCGGTGCAGGTGACGGCACCGGCGGAGAGTCGATCTACACAGGCACCTTTGAGGACGAGAATTTTGACATTGCCCATGACGACCGCTTTCTATTGTCAATGGCAAATGCGGGACCGGTAAGCCCCCCTTCTTGTCACATGCTGTATGTCATCAGCTATCAGCATCTTCCTTCGACATGTGTTTCTGCAGGTTTCACTGAGGCCCATTGGACTGCAGGACACCAATGGCAGCCAGTTCTTCATCACCCTCAACAGGCAGCCGCATCTGGACCTCAAGCACACCGTCTTTGGCAAGGTACACCACTTGACTTCATACATGACTACACCGCTTGACTTCAAACATGACGATGCAGCAGGAGTTGCAGCTCTGCGCACACAATTGCGCCATGACCACAGGCTCTGAAGATGGTGCATGATCCAATCCTGGTTCATCCACTGCCAAACATATGTAAAGGCTTGACTGTCTTGCAGAGCCACTATCTATCATACTGCAGGTGGTTGCGGGTTTCGACACCGTCAGCCGCATGGCACACGCCGGCTCGCCCACCGGCAAGCCCAGCAAGCGCATTGTCATTGCAGACTGCGGGCAGCTGGATGAGGCGGAAGTGCAGGCGGACACCTTCAACGAGAACAAGCTGCACGGCGTGCCCGTGCAGGATGTGCAATAACAGCAGTAGTGCGCCGCCACGGCGGCAGCTGCAATGGCGCCAGCGGTACATGAATGCAGCCGCTGCAAAATGTTGGGGCTCACTTCTTCCTTGACAGCAGCCAGTTGGTGTTCCAGTGCAAAGCAATTTGGTTGAGTTCGACCGAAAGGGCCGCCCTCGAGTGAAAGGGCATCCCGTACAGTGATTCCGATAGCGCAAGTTTACAAGCACATGCTAGGTCGCACTGATAGATCTCGAAGTGCAACGTGCGTGTGGGGGCTTGAATGCCCTCGCAATGCCGCACGCTGCAGCGATCAACGCGGCCGGCGATGGATGCCCATCAGATTCGACCGAAAGCCAACGGATGAACTCTGCTGAGCAGGCTCAGCTGGACGTCGAAGCGAACAGCACTGTCCAGAGCAGCCACACTGCATCTCATCCTGCAGAGGACGATGCGTTACAAGGCGCCCAGGCCATACAGCAGATAGTCCTGCACAGCTCTGACGGCAGCAGCGCCGCAGGCAGCAGAGTGCTCTCAGAGTCTGACGCTGACGATGCGACGCCGCCGCGGGAGCACGAGGAGCCCAGCTACGGCGACAGAGTGTACTGGGATCAGCGGTACTCGAAGGAGCTGGCACCAGGCTCAACGGCCCCGCCACATTTTGACTGGTGTGCTTCACCGGCAGCCATCGTCGTATCCTCTGCATCAGAGCGTCGCAGGATCCTGCCATGTGAAGTTTCCCATTGTTAGTGCGTCAGCTTGTCAAGAAGATGTAGCACATGTATGCAGGTACATGGGGTACACCAACTCGCCACTACGGGGTGTGCTGCGGGAGCACATTCCCCTGGCTGCGCCCATTCTGCAGG
This sequence comes from Tetratostichococcus sp. P1, assembly GCA_036584455.1. Classification (NCBI taxonomy): domain Eukaryota; kingdom Viridiplantae; phylum Chlorophyta; class Trebouxiophyceae; order Prasiolales; family Stichococcaceae; genus Tetratostichococcus; species Tetratostichococcus sp. P1. The sequence continues at coordinate 1,109,579 of BTPI01000011.1, forward strand.
TGACCCTTGTTTCACGGATGCTCAATGCCGCATCTTTGCAGTCCGGGCCGAATCGCTGGACTCTCGACGCATGCACATGCTGTGAGATGACGTTCTTTGTGTTGTGGCGCCTAGGTGGGCGTCGGGACGTCCCAGCTGCAGCGTGAGATGGTGGACGACGGCTACAAGCTCATCGTCAGCACAGACACCAGCGTCGTCGCGGTGCGCCCATGGTTGCTAGACTGGTCAAGTGAAGTGCGTGCAACAAGACCTTTTGAACCCGATGATGCTCTTGGTGCTGATGCTGACGCATTCATTGATGCGATCGACCTGCGTGCAGGTCGAGTACATGCGGGCGTTGCATGCAGACATCCCGCAGCTGACGGTGCGCAGCCCACCACTGCCACGTGTTCCCCGCCGTGTCAAGACCATGCTGTTCCCAGCACCCATGCATGGACACAACAGCAGCTCGCAACCACAGTGCCATGCTGCCGACACCTGCCTTGGGAAAAGTGCCCGCCGCTGACCGCAGTACAGCGTGGCGGACTGCCGGGCGATGCCGCAGTACGAGGACGGCGCCTTTGCGGCGGTGCTGGACAAGGGCACGCTGGACGCCATCGTGTGCGGTGTGGCTGCCGAGCAGGACGTGCAAGCCATGGTCGCCGAGTGCTACAGGTGGGGTCTGAAGTCCTGAGTCCACGACCTTTGCGGGTGGCATTGGCGCAATACTGTCAATACTGGTGGGTGGCAATGCTGCATTGCTTGACATATCATGGGCACTGTGTTTGATCGCAATGTTTTCCAGAGCTGACACCAAGCAGGGCGCATACTCTTTGAGAGCGGAGCGCAACAAGATTTGCATGCTTGACAGTATTTCATGCAGCACAAGATAGTGTCAAATTGCGCATGGAGGATACATGGCGCTCGTCCTCGAGCTTCTTTTGTGCTCTTGCGCAGGGTGCTGGAGCCTGGCGGAGTCTTCATTGAGGTGCGCAGTGAAGCCCAGTAGTCACCCTGCAGTGACGCCTTCCTTCTATCTCTGGTTTCTGCGCCTGCTTCGCGTTGCTCATGCAGTAGCATAGCACCCCTCACGATCAGGACATCAACTTGCATTGCGGCAAGTGAAACTTGCCCTGGGCTGATGCACTCCGGCTAGCCACAATGCAGATCAGCTACGGGCGCCCCAGCCGGCGGCTGCCGTACATGTCGCCGGGCGGCGCGGCCGACTGGGCAAGCGTCAGCGTCAGCGGCGTGCGCTCCTCCTCCGCACAGGAGGAGAAGGGCGCGCTGATCCGGCTGCCGCCGTTACTGGGGCCCTATGAAGCCTCCGAAGCGGTAAGGCGCTGACAACGCAAGATGTTCCGTTGAGGACCATCTTCACATTGCATTCCAGGGCTGAGAAGTAACGGGCGCTAGTCACTTTGCTGCTGCTGCCGGCAGCGCAGGACGCCTACAAATCAGCGAGGATGCACTCATGCTGAAACTTTTCTGCCCTGATTCACCCTGGGTCGGCAGCAAAGGACATGTGTGCAGCATTCCGCCCTTTAGGCTGCTGCTGCTCACCTGTCGTACCCGTGCTGAACATCATCCCTGTGTGTATTGCAGAAGCTGCTTGACGGCATTGAGGTGAGTTTCCTGTGCTTCTGCCATGTGACACACTTTGCGACTCCTGATGCATGCTTCGACAGCTTGCCTGTTGAAATCCCTCAAGGTTCACACGGTGCTTCCACTGAACAATACTTGGTCTGCTGGACCCGCAGGTAGATTCGTACTACTTCTGCTATGTCTTGCGCAAGCCAGGATAGCAGCAGCAGCGAGCTGCATTCTCATCTGGCAGCGGCGACGTCCAGTCCATCTTACGGCATGCCGGTCGCGTTGCCGAAACCCGCACCATCACGATCACGGCGAGGTCCCTTGCCGTGATCGTGGTGACTGCTGTAGCGCTTTCAGAACCAATGTATGAATTTCAGCCCCTCATTGTCAGTGCGTGGCCGCTGATTGATCGTGAACTTGATCACATAGAAGTTATGTTGTCTATTATGAGATGGAAGAGTTCTGCACGCTGTGTGGTGGTCTATGAGTGTCGTATGCCATGGTGTGGCTGTGGATCAAAGTGAGTTATGTCTTGCAAGGTTGCCGCTGATAAGTCATCAGTGTGATGAGATGTGTGCCAGCTTGTAACACACTACCATTGCTTTGTGGCTTCAAATAGCATCATCGAAAGCCTGAAGGAGGACTTCGCATGTTCCTGCACACCCTCTAGACCCCCAACGCAACATTATATGACCGGCGGCTTCAACTGGATGCACTGATGACTAGTCTGCAGTGGCTCAGTAGGATCAAGCAGCATGCTCCAATCGACTTCCCTGCCTCTTCAACAATCCAGCAGCTCACGAGACATCTGTTTGGCAACCAGACAACTGCAAATTGTATGTTATTGCGCGCTGTGCTTGAGTCTGTGAAACACCAAGCCTACCGGGCTGCTCTGGCTTTGGTCCAAATGCACTGCAGACACCGGTCCACCCCACAGATTCACCATATGCTGTGCGCAACGGCTGAACGCCTGAGTATCTTCATGTACATGCGTCCACCTTGCACCTCCCACCTTGTTGATCCTGTCCATTCGCCTCTCCGCCGCCAGCGCTGCTGCAACAACTGACGACTGCCATCCTGTTGTGTGCACATGCACAGCTAGAACTCGTGGCCGGCACCTCCTGTGCTTTCTGCCGTTGTTGCTTCCGCCTATTGCGTGGTGCAGGTGCCGTATTATTGCAGGAGAGGTCTTGCCGCCATGTCACCCCTCCTCGCTATCGCTGAACGTCAGATCTATGACCATGCCATCCTGGATCTGACCGCTGCCGGCGGCGGGCCAGGATCGCAGCGAGGCCTGCGGGCTTATGCGTCTTGCAGGCACTGCGTACTCCTGCTTGACGACCACGGGCAGCGCCTGCTGCTGCTGGCCTGGAGCCTGCTGCAGCGGCCCAGCTCCGCCGCCATTCTGGCGCCCAGCCTGGCGACCAAAGCCAGCGGCAGCTGAGGGTGCTAGCTGCGGGTTTGCGTCGCGCTGCGAGGCGGCCGCCGCCATCATTTCGTGCAACGCCGCGCCCGCTGCATACGGCGCCATCACCGCTGCGGTCTCTGCGGCGCTCTTGCTGTCGCTCGGACCCTCAGGCGCCGCCGCCGCCGCAGCTGCCGCTGCGGCGCCTGCAGCGGCACCCTGCACCGGTGCAGCCGGCGCGGCCAGGCCAGGCTGCGACCGCACAGCCGCCTGCAGCCGCTGCCGTGCGGGACCGGCTGCCGCTGCCGTGGCCACTGGCCGTCGGGCTGTGGTACGAGCCTGTGAGTGGTTGTACAGCCTGTGGATGAAGCGCCCAGAGGCCTCGTTCTTGTGCAGCGTGCCCTGCCGCACCATGTCTTTACATCGCCAGCAGATCGCCTGCGAAAGACAGCCTGAAACAGTCACCAGCCACACCCGGAAAGGCATTGTGGTTGGTGTCCCTGCTGTGCTGTTGGACTTGTTGACATCCAGCGGAGCAGCATGGCAGGTGTGTACGGCCGTGGAAGGCATACGTACAGCAAGTCTGGTTGATGCGCTACTTGAAACAGCTGAACCACGTCCACAATCAGCCAGCATGGCAACATGCCAGGTCACTCGCCTTCCACCGCTTCAGCAGCTCGTATCCTGGCACAGGAAACTCGGTGGACGTCCAGCTGTCGGTGAACAAGTGGAGTTCGGACGCCAGCATGGACGCCAGCGCCTCTGGGGGCGTCAGCCCCTTACGCCCGTGTGCTAGCGCGCACTGCGTCACAAGCACCGCACCACACTTAAGGACATGCAGGCACACATAATGTGCAGCTGTAGCAGAATAGTACTTTACAGCCTTGCCGCTGGTTATTTTCCATGGGAACCTCGAGGACTTATGCTAGTTTCCCGTTGGTACCGTACCTTGCAAAACACCCTTGTGTAGAACATTCTATAGGAATGTTCTATGGCTACTTTTGTCCTTTTAGAACATTCCCTGTAGCTACAGTGAAGTTGTATTGCAGGGTTTATCCCGGATATATAACCGGGCTCAGCGTTGCCTTGATCATCACTTCTTGTTTGCAAACTCTCCTCCTCTCTACCAACTCTCCTCGCCACTACCTTGGCGCCCCTCCTCTCCTTGGAAGCTCAGCACTCGGAACCGCTTCCATCTTCCAGCTGCCGCCTTGCAGCAACTTCCAGCATTGCCATTAGTAGCCGCCGTTGCTTCCCTGCAGCCCGCGCTACACTTGGTTTCAGGACCTTGCTCCGGACCAGTCTAGAAGCTTCCGCCGCTTCTACCGCCTTCCGCCGCCGCTGCAATTTATGCCCGCACGCAGCACAAGCAAAGAGACCACACGTTGGTCTTCTGACGCCATCCTCCGCCACCTCGAGCGCCGCGTCAAGAAGCAGCAAGCCGCCGACAAGTGCGAAGCCGCTTGGAATCGCGCCTCCGAAGCCCTCCACCCGGCCAAGCCTCTTCCCAAGGACGGCCCCTTCGCCCCCAAGATCATTGGGCCTCCGCCTGCGGAGCTGCAGCCGCGCCTTCGGTACAAGGACTTCCCGCGCGCAGCCCGCAAGAGCCTCTCCGACTACCCGCCCGTCTGCCGCGTTTGGGAGAGCGGCCACACTATACTCATCAGTGGGATCCAGGCCGCGTGGTACTGGTCTAGTTACGACAGCAAGACCTATTGCCACAACGCTGGGCACCCGCCACTCTGTAACTGCGACCGATGAGCGACGGCCCCATGGACACCGACGCCCAACTCTCCCACCTCCGCGAGGAAAACCTGGCCCAACGCGCCGCCCTTGAGAGCGGCACTGCCCAACTGCGCGCCGCTCAGGATGTTGCCGCCGCCGCCAATGCCCGCGCTGCCGCTGCCGAACAAGCACTTGCCGCCGCCACCCGCGCAGCCGCCGACGCCCAAACATTCGGCCACCAGCACCACCGCCGTCCCCCAGCCAAAGTGAAGTCGCCCAAGCCCTTCACTGGCCGCAGCAGCGACAGCAAGCAGGTTGCCACCTGGCTATTCCAGATGCGCAACTACCTCAAGGCCGCTGAGGTAGCTGACATCAATGCCGTCGTCATCGCCAGCTGCCACCTGGACGACGCCGCCGCCACCTGGTATCGCCATCGCTTTGAGCGGCGAGACAGGGATGGCCAAGACCCCATCGGCACCTGGACTGAGTTTGAGGCTGACCTCCGGGCTCAGTTCATGCCTGCTAACGCCGCCCAGCGCGCCCGCGATCTCCTGGCCTCCGTCCGCCAAACGACCTCCGTGGCCGCCTACAACACCAAATTCCGCGAAGCCATCCTGGAGGTATCAGACCTCTCCGCCGCTGAGGAGCTGGACAAGTACAAGCGCGGCCTCAAACCGGACGTCCGCCGCCAAGTCGAGATCCAAGGCTGCAGCACCACAGAGGAGTGCATGCGCGTCGCCGAACGCTACGACACCATCTCCTTCTACAGCCAGCGCGCCGCCCGCTCTTACAACGCCGAAGCTCCCACCCCCATGGAGCTTGGCGCCGTTGCCCTGAGCGACTCCCACCCCCGCACCGCTGTCAACGGCCCTCACCTCGGCAACGACAGCCCACAGCTTGCCGCCGTCAGCTCCCGGCCGCGCCGCCAACCCCAGCGTTCTGCCGCCGCACTCCCAGCCCGCACGCGCCTCAATGACGAGGAGCGCCGCTATCTGCTGTCCAACAACGGCTGCCTCTATTGCCGCCAGCTTGGCCACTGGGTAGGAGATTGCCCGATCAAGCCGCCGCGCCCTCGCAATGCCGCCGCTTCCCCGCAGCGCCGCCCGGGAAACGGCCCGGCCCGGCGCTAATAGCGCCGGGCGAACGCACCGGGGTCCCTGCGTTGTCACCCCAATCGGCTGGTCCTCGCCATCACCAGCCCCGCCTTACCGCCACCCCCACAATCGACCGCCGCCTCAAGACCAGTGAACTACCAGCACCTGCAGCAGCACCGCCTCCTTTGCCGCTGCAGCAACCGCCGCCACCAGCACATCGCCATGACTCTGGCGTTGCTGCCTCCGCCACCTCCGGCGAAACCTCCTCCAGAACCTGCGAAGGCGCCCTCAGAACCGCGCCGCCGCCGCAATCACCGTCGCCAGCACGTCACCACCGCTCCGGCGTCGATGCCTGTGCCATCTCCGGCGAAAACTCCGCCAGTTCATGCGAAGGCGCCCTCGGAACCGCGCCGCCATCCGCTGAAAATCGGGATAGAGGGCTCCTCCAGAAAAGTGAGGACCCGTCCACGGCCGCTCCAGTCGACTCGGAACAATCTGGATCTAGCTTCGGAACGGCGCACATAGCAGCAGGGGACGCCTTGCCAGCTGTGGTGCCACCCTCCGCGCAAGCGGCTGCCATGCCGCTCACCTTCGCGCACGCGGCTGCCACGCCGCATCTCCGCACTCCAGCGGCTGCCATGCCGCACACCTCCGTGCAAGCGGTTGCCATGCCGCTCACCTCCTCGCCTGCGGCTGCCACGCCGCCCACTCCCGCGCTTGCGGCCGCCATGCCGCCTACCTCCGCACCTGCGGCTGCCACGCCGCCTCCTTCCGCGCCTGCGGCTGCCACGCCGCCCACTCCCGTGTCCGCCACCGCCGCCGCTGATCACGCTACACTGATCAGCCTGAGCTTTGCCCGCCTGCCTAGGTACGACTATGCTATCAACCTCCACGGCCAATGCCACGCCGCCGCCGCTTCCTTCGTCGTCGACAGCGGCGCAGAAAGCTGCTTCGTCTCCGCCGCCTTCGCCGGCAGCCTTGCCAACCTTGGCCCGCCGACAGCGACAACGACCGCTGTGGTCATGGCCAATGGCGTCCGCCAAACCGCCGTGCCATATTACCCCGACCTCTCCGTCACTTTGGGCACCGGCAAGAACGCCATCACGTTCACATCGGACTTCTACGTCCTGGATCTCCCCGGCTACGACTTCATCCTCGGCAAACCGTGGCTTGTTCGGTTCAACCCGGACATCAACTGGCAGACCAACACCGTGCGAATCGCCGCACCAACCGCACGGGGTTTTGTCACCCTCCGCCACTACAGCGATACCCCTTCGCCACGGGAGCCGTTCCTCTCCGCCATGCAAGTGGCTAAAGCCGCAAGGCGGGAGGAGAAGTCTTCCTCGCCCTCCTCCAACCCACCGACGATGCCGCCAATGCTCACTCCACGGCCGCCACAGCTACCACCGCTACCGCCGTTGCCAGCGATGCTGCCGCCGCTCACCCTCACTCCCACCGCGCCGACGCCATTATTCGGCGCTATCGGGATGTCTTCCCGCCGGAGCTACCCTCGCGCCTACCCCCACGCCGCGCCATCGACCACAAGATTGAGCTCCTTCCGGGCGCTCAACCCACATCGCGGCCCTACTTCAAGCTCACGTTCGAGCAGCTTGCGGAGCTCCGCCGCCAACTCTCCGACGGCATCAATAAGGGCTTCATTCGCCCCTCCAAGTCCCCCTTCGGCGCCCCGGTCCTATTCGTCAAGAAGAAGGACGGTACACTTCGGATGTGCATCGACTACCGCGCCCTCAACAAAATCACCATCAAGAACCGCTACCCGCTGCCGCGGTTGGACGAGTCCCTGGACCAACTCTCCGGCGCCGAGATCTTCTCCAAGCTGGACCTCCGCAACGGCTATTACCAGATCCGCATCGCTGAGGAGGACATCCCCAAGACCGCGTTTCGCACCCGCTACGCCCACTTCGAGTACACCGTCCTCCCCTTCGGCCTGACGAACGCGCCCGCCACGTTCATGACCCTCATGAACGACATCTTCCGCCCATATCTGGACGACTTCGTCATCGTCTACCTGGACGACATCCTCATATACTCCAAGACCCCTGAAGACCACGAGCGCCACCTACGGCTCGTGTTGGAGACCCTACGCCGCCACCAGCTCTACGCCAAGGAGTCCAAATGCGAATTCTTCCGCTCTGCCGTGGAATTTCTCGGCCACGACGTCTCCGCCGCCGGAGTCACGCCCGCCGTCGACAAGACCGCCGCCGTCAAAGACTGGCCAACGCCCACCAACCTCCAGGAGCTGCAAAGCTTCCTCGGCTTTGCCAACTTCCTCCGCCGCTATGTGAAGGACTACTCCATCATCGCCGCGCCCCTCACGGACCTGCTCAAGAAGCAGTCACCCTTCAATTGGAGCCCCGCCGCCGACGCCGCTTTCCAGCAGCTCAAGACCGCCATCACCAGCGCCCCTACGCTGCAAATCGCCAGCAGCAACCCCGACCACCCCTTCGTCCTCCACACCGACGCCTCATCCTTCGCCCTTGGCGCCGTTCTCTCCCAAGATCAAGGCAATGGGTTCCGCCCCGTCGCTTTCGAGTCTCGGAAGATGAACCCCGCCGAACGGAACTACCCCGTCCACGACAAGGAGATGCTCGCCATCGTCCACGCCTTGCGCACCTTCCGCCCCTACCTGGAAGGCCGCCACGTCACGATCTACACCGACCACGCCGCCCTACGCTTCTTCCAGACGCAGCCATTCTTGAGCCCGCGCCAGATCCGCTGGCAAGAGTTCCTCTCGCACTACGACTACACCATCACCTACCGCCCCGGCAAGGACAACGTTGCCGCCGACTCGCTGTCCCGCCGCCCCGACCACAAACTCGCCGCCATCTCCGCCATGAAGCCCGCTGAAGATCTCCTCGACCAGATCCGGAACGCCTACGCCGCCGACCCCTTCTACAGCCCAGATGCCGCCCGACCAAGCGACTTCACCTACACCGATGGCCTTTGGTTCCACACCGAGCCCGATGGCCAACGCCGCTTATGCATCCCCGCCAACGCCGACATCCGCAGCCGCCTATTACAAGAGGCCCACGACAGCCCTCTCAGTGGCCATCTCGGCTATGAGAAGACAGTCGCCCATCTCCGCCGCCGCTTCCACTGGCCTGGCATCACGGCCAGTGTGCAGCACTACGTCAACACATGCGACGTCTGCCAGCGCAGCAAGCCCTCCAACCAGCGACCCGCAAGCCGCAAGCCTCTACCCAGCAGACGCCATTCTTGCTCAACTACGGCCAACACCCGCTCACGCCGCTGGACACGCTCACTGCAGCCGCCTCCACAGTGCCTGCCGCCGCCGACTTCGTCAGCAACATCACAGCCGCCATAAAGGCCGCCAAGAGCCATATTGCCGCCGCCCAAAATCGCCAGAAGCAGCACGCTGACCGCAGCCGCCGCGAGCTTCAATTCGAAGTTGGCGACCGAGTAATGCTCAGCACGAAGAACACGCCCATCGCCCAAGGCCGGCCTACAAGCTTAAGCCGCGCTTCACTGGTCCCTTTAAGATCATCGACGTCGTCTCTCCCGTCGCCTACCGCCTCCAGCTACCCGCCGATTGGCGCATCCACGACGTCTTCCACGTCTCGTGCCTTGCCCCCTTCCGGGATGGGGCCAACGAGTTCCCTACCCGACCGCATCAGGAGCCGCCGCCGCCCATCATCGACCCCGATATTGGCCACGCCTACATCGCCGAGTGCCTCCTTGGCCACCGCCTCAACGAGTCCACCAACCAACGCGAGTACCTCGTCAAATGGAAGGGTTACCCGGACCACGAGGCCACTTACCAGTCGTACAACGACCTGAATCCCGCCCTACGACGGGAGGCCCGCCAATTGACAGCCACGCTCACAGACATCCGACGCCGCCGCGGCCGCCGCTAGCCAACACGACGGATTTGAGCCGCTTTTGAGGACAAAAGCTTATTTGGAGGGGGGAGGAATGTAGCAGAATAGTACTTTACAGCCTTGCCGCTGGTTATTTTCCATGGGAACCTCGAGGACTTATGCTAGTTTCCCGTTGGTACCGTACCTTGCAAAACACCCTTGTGTAGAACATTCTATAGGAATGTTCTATGGCTACTTTTGTCCTTTTAGAACATTCCCTGTAGCTACAGTGAAGTTGTATTGCAGGGTTTATCCCGGATATATAACCGGGCTCAGCGTTGCCTTGATCATCACTTCTTGTTTGCAAACTCTCCTCCTCTCTACCAACTCTCCTCGCCACTACCTTGGCGCCCCTCCTCTCCTTGGAAGCTCAGCACTCGGAACCGCTTCCATCTTCCAGCTGCCGCCTTGCAGCAACTTCCAGCATTGCCATTAGTAGCCGCCGTTGCTTCCCTGTAGCCCGCGCTACAGCAGCAATGTTCATGATTTGACCCAGCAACAATCAAGCGGTGTCTCTGTTACACAGGCCAAGCAGCAAGCAGTTGTGCATGCAGTTTTGCATGCGAGAATGAATCCGATGCGGTGCGTGGAGCACCCACCAGCTCCAAGTTGGCACTAAGCGACTCCAGGATCTTGTGCTTGCTCTTCCACAACTCCTCGCGGACAACGACTGGGTCCAGCCCGTGCATTCCAGCTTGTTCGATGACATCCTCCCGAGAGTAGACATAGGCGTATCCCTCCCCTGTGCAGCAAGGCACAGTCCCAGCTATGATCCACGCCATTGCCGCACCAATCTGTTTGATATGAATAATGACGGTGCAGCGTCCTGGCAACTTTGTCAGCCGGAGAACTGCAGCACATTGCTAGGAAATCATCTGACAACCCCTCAAAGGGCACAGCACAGGGGAGTGCACGGCAGATGAGAGGGCCGCTCACGGGTGGGCAATTCCACAGGGGTGCTGTCGATTGCCAGCACATCTGCTTCATCCAGCTGCTGCTCGAGCCAATCCAGTTGCTGCCGCTGCTTGCGCTGCCGCTCTGTCACAGCTTCTGCAGCAGCCGCCGCCATGCCAGTCACGCCGTCCCCGCGCTTACACACTTTTGCCGGCCGCTCATGAGCATGAATGCCCTGAGGCCGCGCTTGGGTGCACGGACCGGCGGCAGCATTGTGGTGCTGCTGCTGTGCGCCCTGCTGGCTTCTTGCAGCCACGGCTGCCGTCTGCCGCTTGCCCGCAAAGCCGGACTGCAGCCCTGCTGCTGCTGGGGCTGCGCCGTCGCTGGTGCCTGCGACAGCGGGGAGATCTGGCGTTGGTGGTGGAAACAAATTGACCAGCTGCGAATATTACAGCAGATCTGCATGCAGCGCACCAAGGGGAGAAAGCTGTTGGGCCATGCAAACCATCATGTTGAAGTGGGTGCAATGTCAAGGTTGATGTCATGCACCTGCTGCACCGTTCTGCTGCACAGGTGGCGCCTGGGGCTGATGCGGAGCCGCCTGCTGCCGGTCTTCCTGCAGCGGGAGGTGCTGCTGCTGCTGCTGCTGCTGCTGCTGCTGCTGCTGCGGCGGCGGCGGCGGCGACGGCGGCGGCGGCGGCGGCGGCGGCACAGATGGGTTTTCCTGCTGTGCCGCAGGCGGCATGTCCACCTGCCAGCCCCCCGACAGCAGCGTCAGGTGGGTGAGCCCGTCTGAGTCGCGGCACTCCGGCGCCACCCACTGCAGGTCGTGGGCACCGCTGGCGGGGTTGAAGCCGACGCAGGCGGCGCTCTGGCAGCTGCCGGTGGCCGGATGCCACAGCCGGAGGACCGGCTGCCGGGTGTGGGCGGGCAGGCCGATGGCCTCCAGCTCAGACTTCATCAGCGCATCTGCCGCAGCTCCCTGTAGCAGGTAGAGTGCACGGGGGATACATCAGATCATAAGGTCGTGCATGCGGAACAGTGTGCTGAGGATCTGTTGCAAGGGAAGTGAATGGCGCAGATGGGGACATTCTCGCTGCAATCGGAGTATGTCGTGCCCCTCGCAACGATCATGGGCTGCTCAGCACACCTGCCGCTTGAGGTACTCTGTCATCGTCAGCATGCCGGACTGCATTGAGCTGGACACCAGCAGGATGTTCCGCCAGCGACTGGCATCACCTGCATTGTGCGCCATCTACAGATTCACAGTCGCTCGCTCGCAGTGGGCACTTGCAGCAATGCAAGGGGAAAAGCAGAGAGTGCATCCTGGCGGAACCCAGGGAGGATGGTATCAATACGTACACGTATGCTGCTCAGCATGCAAGTGTGCATCTTCATGTGTGCTCACTGAAATTGAGATGCCGCCCCAGGGCTTCTCCACTGATGAAGTATGGTGGAGCCTCCATGCTGGGGTCGGCGGCAGGCAGCCGGGCGCAGGAGCCGCACAAGCACTTCAGGCCGAGAAACGACTCAGTCTGGCTGTTCTGCTGCAGAAGGCCTCCATAGCACTGGACTTCCGACAGGAACGTTGGATCGATCTGCTCAGACCCCGGCTTGGTCAGGTACCTGTGGTGCAGCTCACAAAAAGGTCTCATGAGCCTGATCTTATGAGACTGAGCCTTGGACAGCAGCAAGCAACCACAGCATGCGTCCAGCAGCGGGGCTCGCACGTGTAGAGCATGTCCCTGCTGAGTGGCAGCAAAGGGTCCAAGGGGCTTCTCACCCATTATGAACTCGCACAGCAGGTGCCAGGCCAGCTTTGTCTCGCTGCAGAAGCCGCTGCATGCTTCCGCGATACGAGGTGCCGACCGATGCAATCTGCTGCAGGTGAGGAGTGCAGATAAACTTGCACAGCCCCGCAAATTCTAAATTGAACAGCTGGCGGGATATCCGGCGGGATTGAAGACGGTCAGATGAAGACCCGATGCAGACTGTCCCGGGTGTCGGCATAGCATGCAACATTAACGTCTCATCTCGACATGTGTAATCCTTGCGAGCAGACGGATGGAATGTTGCCGCCTCTGCTGAAGCTATACTGCTGTTAGCATCGGTGCGACCATGGCTAGCCAGAACGTCTTGTGCAACAAGCTGCCCGTCGAACTTCTGGCCAGGAGCATAAGTCAGCAGGCGCTCAGCACGCGTGACAGGTGCTCACTGAGCTGTGTGTGCCGCGCCCTGAGAGACATCCTGAGCGGCAGACCCAGCTTCAGGCCGGGGCAGCACCTGTGGGGGGACCTGCACCTGGACCTGGGCAAGGTGAATTTCGGCACAGCACCAAGAGATGCTCACACAGATAGCTGCACGAGCGACCTCTGCTACGGTTGCTGGGAGGTCAAAGCGGCTGCGATGAAGGCTGCGATGGAGACGCCGCATCCCGAGCTGCAGATTGTCAACTTTCTGCGGCGCCGCAGCTCAGGTACAGAAGTCGTCTCCTGATGACATGGCAGAACAGCACATGCATGCTGATGCTGAGGCTTCGTAGCGTGAACTGCTGTGCAGACTGTATCAATCTGAATTGGGTTCGATGCTGTAGCGATTCTGACTGCATGCTCTGCGTGCACAGCCATCCGCTCGCTGCGCCTGACACTCACTGTGGAGGACACCGATGACACTCAGCAGCCTCAGCGGGAGTTTCTGAATGAAGGCCTACCTCTGATTGCCAGCCTATGTCGGAACGACTTTGCCATCGTCCTGGCCCTGCGTGCCAACATGTGGCCGGAGTGCGAGCTGTTCAGCAGCCGAAGCATTGCTGCGCTGGATGACGCTGCCCCCGTGGTATCTGCGCTGGAGTTTGACTGCGGCGCTGCGGTGCGCTGGGACAAGAATCTGGCACACGAGGTCGGGGTCTGGGTGGACCTCAACATACCTGGCAGGATGGAGGTGTGTTGAGCTTAGCGTGTGACACTGCCCTAGGCCATTTCCTCAATTGCACACCACAGCAGCCGCACAGCCTGACAGTCAGGAGGAGCATTCCCTTGAGCCACACATGCCTCTGACTGTTCTGCATCGACGTCAATTTGCAGGGTCTTTGCCGCCTGCGGAACTTGCGGGAGTTGCGTCTGGTCACGAGCAACATCTACAAGTGGCCAACAGAAGACTTCATGGATGACCTGACCGAGGACCAGCTGGACCATATCGCAAATGAGGAGGAGTTGCCCGGCATCTCAAGCATCTCACCACTGACTGCACTCAGCACGTCACTGACGAAGCTTGTGCTGCATGGGCATCGCTTCCTGACCAGTCTCGCCTCGGAGATCACTCATCTCAGCAGGTGACGCAAGTGGCTATTGAGATGCCACTCATCTTGCCATCTGTGTATCATCACACCATGCATCAACCTTCTCCATTGTGTACAGATTCACTTCTGTGATGTTTTCCTGCTCTGGCCACAGATTGCAGGAGCTCGACCTTGATGAGACGGCTGTCCATGTGCTGCCTGCACACCTTGCCAATCTGCCTGCGCTGTCGTGCGTGAGGATTGGTAGGGTCTCCAGGCGTGTCTATCTGGCCGAACCATACGATAGTGACGATGTTGGACCAGAGCACCATCAGGTGCGATCATGCCTGCCTACATTGCTCTGGCACATTGTTTTTCTGTCCAGTGGGAAGCGTGTCGCTTTGTGTGTTTTCCAGATGTGCAGCTGCAGAAAATCTTGCCAATCTGAGTGATTGTTCCAGCCGCTGCGGCAGGATCGAGAAGGCAGCTGGTACAAGTGTGCAGACCTCAAGATTGAGCCAGGAGCCCTGGCCGGCCCCTCTCTGGTCAACCTGCATGCCACCGGCTGCAAACTGGACTATGCAGCCTGCCGGCTCAGCTCGCCGATTTTGCGCGTTCTTGAGGTTGCCACACACAGCCACAGGCGTCCAAGTGCTGCTTCCCACCCCTTCAAGTGGCTGCCAGCCCTGACTCGGCTGACATGGGAGGGTGCATATCTGACTGGTAAGTGGCCGCAGACCAGCCTGGCCGTGGCATGCCCCAATTTGCAGGTAAGCTGCTTGCCTGCCCACCGTCATATCTAACATTGCATGTTTAGCCTGCTTGCCGATGGTCTCGTTTCATTTCATGTAGTGCAGAATCGATGCTGAGACGTGTGTAGCACAGGCGCTGGCGCTTCCTGGATATGTCGGCACTGGACTTGAGGCTGACAAACGGCTGCAGACTGCGCTCGGGCACCTCACGGGTCTCACATCTCTGAATTTGTCAGCGAATGCTGTCACACACTTGACACCCAGCTTGCGGCATTTACGCAACTTGCGCAGCTTCGAGCTCGACATGAGTCGCTGCCAGTGGTGAGTCTGAGTCCGTCCGACCTCTTGCTTATGACTGATGAGAGGAATGTCAGTCATTCCACAGACTGCAGAGCCATTGTACTGTGGCGCAGCATGCAAATCTTCTCTCATGCTACTGATGGACAAGTGCATGCAATGACTGGGCCCCTGTGTTGCAGGTCTGCATTTGAGGCGGCATCCCTATCCTGCCTGCTGCCACTGTCTCGACTGCAGCTGCTGCGGCTGGGCGGCCTGCATGCGATCCCACAGACCGCGGCTCTGCATTATTTGCCGGGAAAGAGCCAGGTGGTTGTGCGGACAGCATCTGGGACAGGTCCAGGGGCAATTGAAAGCACAGCCAGCGCCGCCGACATCACAAATTGGACTGCAGCATGGGGCCAGCCACTGGCTCGATTTGAGTCAGTATTGCCTGGCTGCTTCGTGACGACAGCCAGTGTTATGTGAGACAGCGCCAGCGGCGGTGAGAGGCTGACTAAGTGTGCGCTTTGGCTGCTTTGCCACACGGCACAGGAAGTGCTTGAGACAAACAACGTACATGAAGACCCGATGTAACCCGTCACCTGTGTCAGGACACCATGTGCAGTTGGCGGCGACTTGCAGGTAAATCTTGCAGTCGATATCCTGCTGATATGCCCAACTGCTGCCAGGCCGCCCTGTAGCACATTGGCTTTTCGGCGTCTGAGCATGTGCAGCAAGCCGTTCCGCAGCCACTCGCGCGGTCATTGCGATGATTGATCTCTGGTACTGATTGCGAAAGGTTGTGAAGCTGAACGACGCGGTTGGCCGCCTGTTTTTGTGCAGTCTTCTCAAGTCATCGCCTCGAGCAGGCCTCGACAGAGCGAGTTTGCCGTGGTTGTTAGAGGCAATCGGGTTGCGCTGAATGTGGGGTTCTTTGTTTTGATACAGTGCGGATGACCAGCCTCAATCTTTTACACGCTTAAGCAGACCCGACTGCAACACTTTGTGACACGCCGGCCGGCACTCGGCCTGCAAGCAGCAGCACACAGCCAGCTGAGCTGGCGGGCCGCTGGTGAGGGCCTGCTGGCCCGCTGCTGCGTCTGCTAGCCGCCATGAAGGTCAAGGCCATCAACCGCAGCGAGGAGGCCTGCACGCGGGAGCGGGCGTCCGATCTGCGCAAGGTGTGGCAACCTGAAACGGCCATGTTCAGTGCATCGATCCAAACCTGACCCCGGCTAAAAACAGGAGTCGCCGGAGCGTGTTGCCACTCTGCTGGGATGTGGAGGGACACCAAAGTGCAGAGTTGCCGAATGCATGTTGCCAAACGCATGTGCCCCAGGTGCACCGCAACCTGGACCCGGCGCTGCACCCGCACGAGAAGGCGGTGGAGTACACGCGCGCGCTGAACGCCGCCAAGCTGCAGCGCGTCTTCGCCAAGCCGTTCCTGGCGTCGCTGCCCCACGGCGACGGCGTCACCTGCCTCGGCCGCAACCCCGCGCAGCTCAACAGCCTGGTGTCGGGCGCGGCGGACGGCGTCGTCCGGCTGTGGGACGTCGCAGCACACCGCTGCCTCAGACGACTGGAAGGTGAGAGCGTTCTGCGTCTTGACACTAGTCTGCCAGATTGTGGTGTCGCACCACCTGGCGGCGGGAGGTTGCAGCACACCGCTGCCTCAGGCGGCAGTAAAGGTGGAATTCTTCTGCATTTTGACACTCGTTTGCCAGGTCGTGGTATCGCAACACCTGGCAGCGGGAGACAGCAGCACACTGCTGGCGTGCACATACTCAGAAGGTGCGCTGGGTCGACTTGTGATAGTTCGACGGCGGCCAAGCTGGGGACCGTGGCAGTAGCCGCATGCCTGCTGTCTGACAGCACTCTTGCTTTTTCGGCCCATTGCCACAGTCATCTCGGCAGGCATGCAAAGCACCTGGCGGCAGCTGAGACACCTCCTGCAATGCTGCTGCGTGGCACGCTGCCGCCACAGAAGGCATTGCAACCATGCCATCCATGACCTGGCGGTGTCCCGCCCACGGTCTGTCGGGTTGCACAGCAGAACTGACATATGGCTTATGTGTTACTCAGGCCACGAAGGATGTGGTGATTGAGCTATTCGCAATATGATGGTGTTCTGCTCTGCAAAGTGCTCGGCTGCATAGTAGGCCTGACGGGATGCTTGTCCATCATGGCAGGGCACACGGCCGCCGTCAAGGGCGTGGCGATTGCGCCGTCCGGCGATGTGGCGGTGTCCTGCTCCACAGACTGCACGGTGCGGTTGTGGAAGCTGCCCTTCGCGCCGTTCCACGCTGGTGACGTGGAGCAGGTAGACCAGGCAGTGCTCCAGTTCCAGGGCAGCCATGGCTTCAGGTAATTTTGCGACCCATGGTCCACCTGTCACACCTTTAAAATGATGCCGGTACGTGAGTGTCTCACGCGGGCGACAAGGAACAGGTGGCTGGGCAGGGCTGCAGGTCCAGGGCAGCCACGGCTTCAGGTGAGGTTGTCCCCTCAGTTCACATCCTCACATCCTCACAGTACTGCTAGTATATGGGGTATCTTGTGTGGGCGGCGTGCAGCAGGTTGGCCATGCTGGGCGGAGCTGCAGCTCCAGGGCAGCCTCGGGGGTAAGCCATGATATTTTCAGGCGCATCTTGTGTGGGTTTCAGGAGTGGCGCACAATGCCAGAGAGAGTTAAAAGCTCCCCCTTATGCTGCTTGTTTTGGCATGAGGAGCAATTGCATGTTGATAGCTGTTCAGCGCCTTGCAAATGCCTGCGCACCAGTGTAAGCGCAGAATGACGGCAGCTTTGACGACTTGGTCTCCTCTGCTATAGGGGCATCGACCACCACTGGCGGGACAACAGATTCGCCACAGCAGGCACGGCGGTGGATGTGTGGGACCACGAGCGATCGGAGCCGGTCACCTCGCTGACGTGGGGGGCCGACAGCATGCACTCCGTGCGCTTCAACCCGGTGAGTGAGAAGCAATTCAGTCTTGACACACTTGGGACTGCATCATGTTGGCAAGCATGTACCAGCTTGCCAGTGCTATTCGAGCGAGCAGGCAGGGAAGCGGTCTGGCTTGTCCGAAGAGGTGTTTCTATCCTGAGATGTTACTGCACCCACCTGCAGGCAGAGCCAGACATCCTGGTGACGACAGGCAGCGACCGCGGCATTGCGCTGTATGACCTGCGGTCAGGTGCGCTCAAGACTTCTCAGCATGCAGTTCTGCATTGTGCCATCATGGCAGCTGCATGCTTTGCAGCTGCGCAGCAGCCTTGTGCGAACGAGCAAGGGCCTTCATGCTGAATCATTTGCAGTTCGAGCCAGTATACGAGTGCACAAGGTTACATGTGGCATACAAAGTGCCGTGATAGCTTGCAATGCAGAGTTGCAAAATCTGCAGCGGCACTTCAGCAATGTCATGCTGGGCAAAATGTGCTCATGCATCGTTGCATGCGGCAGGCAAGGCGCTGCGGAAACTGGTGATGCAGACGCGGGCCAACTCGGTGGCGTGGAACCCCATGGAGGCGTTCAACTTCACCGCCGCCAGCGAGGACTGCAACCTGTACTCCTATGACATGCGCAAGCTGTCCTCCGCCACCTGTGTCCACCAGGCGAGCTGCCCCCCACCTGCGGCTCCTCACCTTTTTGCCCGTGTGTGATGTGCCAGCGAGGACTGCAAGCTGTGCTCATGTGCCATGCACAAGCTGTCCTCCGCCATCTGCGTTGACCATTGCATTGACATTGCCTCAGCTGTCAAAAACGACGGTCAAGGATGATGATGGCATGCACCTGCTGCGCTATCAACGTTTCAGGCAGAGAACCTGTCGCCTCTTGACTGACAATGCAAGAGTTGCGTGCGCTTGCTGGCGACCTGGATCTGGTTTCATGAGTCCGAAAACAGCTGACGGGATTCTGCAGGTGAGCAGTCAGACATGGTCTTGCTTTCCATCCGGAAGGATGTTAGACTGACAATGTGTGTCTTCCGCAGGATTTTGTTTCTGCAGTCATGGATGTGGATTACTCGCCCACTGGGCGGGAGTTTGTAGCGGGATCCTATGACCGCTCCGTACGCATTTTCGCCTACCAAGGCGGCCACAGCCGCGAGGTGGGGTTTTGTGTACCCGAGCTTCAGCCTACATCTTGCCATGCAGCCGGCAATGTTTTACATGGTAGAGGGGTGATGCGTCGTCCTACAAGTTTTATAAAGCTGACTCCTGCAATGTGCAGGTGTATCACACAAAGCGCATGCAGCGGGTGTTCGCGGTGCGCTTCTCGGGCGATGCATCCTACATCTACTCCGGCAGCGACGACATGAATGTTCGCATCTGGAAGGTGCCATTTCTTCACTTTATCAAGAGATCGACTTGTTGCATGTACAGAAAGCGCCAATGCGGCAAAGTAGCTTGTTGCTATGCCTCCCTGCTTCGTTAACTACTATTTCAGGCATATGCCAGCAAGCAGCAGGGGATGCTGCTGCCGTGGGAGAAGCGGAATGCGGCGTACAACATCATGCTGCATGTTCTCTGTTGGATCACGTTTCAAAGCTGTTGAGTTCCATCATTGTAGGTGGATGCCAGCGAGCAGCAGGGGACGCTGCCGCCGTGGGAGAAGCAGAAGGCAGCGTACAACATCATGCTGTGCACTTTCTGTTGGATCACAGTTCAAGGTTGTAGATTTCATGAGTGTAGGCGGACGCCAGCGAGCAGCAGGGGACGCTGCTGCCGCGGGAGAAGCAGAAGGCGGCGTACAACAATGCACTGGTGGAGCGGTACAAGCACTTGCCCGAGGTCGGCCGCATTGTGCGCCACCGCCACCTGCCAACGTCCATCTACAAGGTGAGATCCGGGGTGTTCATATGCCTGGGGTCTTCATATACCATGCAAAACTCTGAGTTGTGAATCCTTTCACCGGTATGAGATGCAGGGCAGTCTGTAGCATGCAACAATGCTGTCACCATAATGGTCATTACGGTCAGACTTGCTCGCACAGCGTGTCCTGCGTATGCCAAGGAAGTCCGTCCTCAAGCAGCAGTACATTCTGGGGTGCAGGCGGCCAAGACGCGGCGCACAATCATTGATGCGGATGCAAAGAAGGAGCGCCGCCGCATACAGCACAGCGCCCCGGGCACCCGCGTGGTTAAGCCCGCCCGCAATAAGAAGATTGTCACCGTGCAGGAGTGATTCGCCGCTCTGTGTATGGCTCTGCGAAAAGTTGCAGGCAGCCTCAGTACATTTACCTTGGTTCTGGGGAGAGATACAGATCTAGTTGATGCTGTGTGGCAGTGACCGAAAAGGTGCATGCATGCAAAGGTAAAGGTGCAGCTTGCCCTGCGCGCCTGCAGGTTTAAGGCAGACACCCTGCAGCAAGGCCATCAACATGCAAGCTGCTGATCGCACCCCCTACTTGCCCATCTCAATTGCTTGTCACATCGTTCGCATACTGGACGTCTGTCCCTCTTTTTTGCTGCATTGGCATCGCGTGAAACGTGCTACGCTCCTGTGCAGCTGCATGTTGGTTCCATTGATCTGTTGATTTGAGCAGCCCACTGCCTTGCCATTTGCACATATGCAGCGAGTTCTGTGCCAGCTGATCAGCACATGAGCACTGTATCCTGACACCTGTTCGCTCGCTGTGCCAATCAAGTCGTGAGCAGCGTGGCGAAGTGCCACTACTAGTGGGCGCTGCAGTGGCCCAGACATGGCCTTCCTGAGCACGGTCGCGTGGGTGGTGCTGGCCGTCATCTTCGTGCCGTATCTGCTGCACCACCTGCTACTGGGTTTCTGCAAGGGGCGAGACCTGAAGAAGCGCTACAATGCGGAGTGGGCGCTCGTCACCGGCGCCAGCAGCGGTGGGCCATTCTGCGCAAGCTGCATACAGTCCGCTTGAAGACTCATGTCTCACGTGTCAATCCATGTGGGGCTCAGCACGATCCTGAACATAGAGGGTGTTGCAGCATCTGGGGCACGGAGTCAACTAAACATGCCTGCCGACTGCTGAGCATGGCGGCTGCCTCTCCTTCGGCGGCGCAGGCATCGGCAAGTCGATCGCCAAGAAGCTGGCGGGCCAGGGGCTAAACGTGGTTCTGGTGGCGCTGGCGGACCCGGTGCTGGACGCCACCACCCGTGAGCTCAAGAAGGCGTACCCCAAAATCCAGCTGCGCAAGGTGTTGCCCCTGTCCTGAGCCAGCCTGTTTGTCGTGTGTTGGCGGTTGCAGTGGGTGCAGCCTCGCAGCAGACACAGCTGGCCGTGATGGAGCCTCCCTTTGCAAAGATGTGCGTCTGGGAATGCATACAGAATGGATTGCACGGAGTCTGATCATGTGCCGCATTTAATCACGCTCAGCACTTGGCACTGAAACAGTGTTTGGCGGCGGGCAGGTGGGTGTCAACCTGGGCAAGTCGGGGTACCTGGAGGAGGTCGCCAAGCAGACGGCGGACATCGACGTGTCCGTCGTCTTCTGCAACGCCGGCTACATGCTCACCGGCTTCTTCGACAGCATGTGCGCGGTCGCCCATCCCTATGGCCCCCACTGGTGGTGGCTCCAAAGCTGCATAATTGCTGGCATTTGACCTTCATGACTGAATGAAAGCGGCGCTGCACGCATCAAGTTTTCGGATCACAAGTGGTAGAGCCGACGAGGTTCTGTGCCTCCGAATACAATGCAATTTGGGTGCTGTAGGCCGCTGGAGGCGCAGCTGGCCAACATGGAGTGCAATGCGGGCAGCGCGGTGCAGATCACCCACCACTTCCTGGCGCAGATGGTGCGCCTCCAGAGTTTTCCACACCCTTTGTACTGGTTTGTGCTGATTTGCTGCATGGTGCACACTGCATGATTGTCCAATGGAGAGCTTCCGAGTGGCACTGCCAGGGTGCGACCACCCTATCTGGCTTGCCTGCAGAAAGCCAAGAAGCTGAGGGGCTGCTTCGTGTACACCTCGTCAGCGGCAGCAGCGATTGTGTCGCCCTTCACGGTGCGCTGCGGCCCGTGCATGACTGCCCATGCCCTGTCAGCACCGCACAGGTATGAAAGAGGGTATCAGACATCTTGACATGTGCCTGCATGCCACTCTGCAGGTGTTGTACGCAGCCACGAAGTCATTCATCTCAGCCTTTGGCGCCAGCCTTGCTGCGGAGGTAAAGGAGCTGGGCATCGATGTGCTTGTATTCCACCCCTCGCCCGTTGCCACGCGCTTTTACGACAAGGTAAGTCGTGGGCATACGCTGTGTGAACCTTGAAACTTGAGCCGACTGTATCTGACTGCATGCAAGGTGACCCTGTGATGCCTGGAGGTTGGCCTATCCAACAACGTCGTGTTCCATGCAGGCGCACAAGTTGGACATGCTGGAGTTCTTCAAGGTGCGGACGAATCTGCTATGTCATGCTGGAGTGCAAATGGGGTGGGCAGTATTGCCGCCTGACACCATGTCATGCGAATATCAGGGTTTTGCCGTCAGCCCGGATGACTTGCCCGACATCATCTTCGGCAGCATTGGGCGCACCGTTTGGCGAGACATTGGCGCTACTGCTGTGGCGTTCCGACTGGTATGCATCCTCACTGGATGCCCTTGATCGTGTACTTGCTGAAAGAGTTTCAATTGCTGTGCAATCTATTAATGAGAAGCACATGTTGCACAAAACTCAGTATCCAGCTTGCCGCTGGGAGTCTGCGGCATGGTGCCCCATCGCTCAACCGTGTGACTGTATGGCCGCAGATGATGAAAGTTGTAGACTACAACTTCTTGGCGACGCTTACAGCGGGCATCGCGCGGTGGATGCCCGACTTCAAGAAGCAGAGGAAGCAGGCGTGAACACGTTGCATCAGGGATCAGCTTGACAGCATTGATAACATTGCGCTTTCATTTTGACATGATTGTTTTGGTTCTTCTGTTGACGTGAGGTAACGCCAAGCATTGAACGACTGAAGCTGTCTTTCTCGTCTTGTCACCGGCACCTTTCCACGCTCTCGCCAGTCATATCAATCAAGCTGCGCCCGCTGCTGCATGCTATCCAGTGACTCTGCCACCTTACTCAACACCTGCTCCGCATCATCAAACATTTGCCTGTGCATACACATAAGTCATCACCATATGCCATGTCTCTCAGAGCGGCGATCTCCAACCAAATGTACAGCAAAGATACACGCCAGTACTGCTGCCTCTGCTCTGCAACCTTCGCCACTGGGGCACTCTGCAGCGGCAAGTAAGCCGCAGGTAATGGCAGCCATCAGCGGTCACCTGCGGCCCGCGATGTTTGAGATGTCCTCCAGCACGGCGGCGTCGACCTCCGCCCCGGGGCGTGCCTGCAGCTCCTTCAGCAGCGCCTCCAGCCGCTCATCGTGTTCCAGCCTGTCTGCCAACCGCATCTGGTGCAGCCGCCTGCTGAAAATGTGTTTCCTGTCATCCGTGCCCTGCTTCTATTGTACTGGTGCCAGATGCACATCCGCAAGCGCCACAGCCACAGGCGCTGTGCTCATACACTGGGCATGGTGTGTTTTCACGACCACCGTCTCACCTGTCGGTGGCGGTCAGGGCTTTGCGCAGCAGCGCAATGTCTGCCGTGAAGCCCTCCACGTCCAGAGCCCGTCGCTGCTCCAGCTGCTGCCGCCCGGCCAGCGCCCTTGCCAGCTTTGCCTTTGCCTCGGCCAGCTGCTGTTCCAGGCTCTGCTGCATCCGCTCACCAGCTGTCCGAGTGTGTGCTAGTTCCTTACCCCTGCACGCGTGATAGATGTGCCAGCAGAATGTCTGAGCAATATGCTACTCATGACTGTGTAAGTGAATTGTCTCTGACATGCTCTTTGAGGACTCGGCATCAGAGCACAGCCAACAGTCAAGAGCTCGTCTGCAGCATCTTGTGTCGCACCTGGCTGCAAGCTGCCGGGCACAGGTCATCCTGCAGTCCTTCACAGTTGCGACTGCCTCGGCTGCTGCGGCGCGTGCGTCCTGGGCTTCCTGCTGCAGCTGCCGCCTGACTTGCCGCTCTGCTGCAGCCGCTTCCTGCTTGTCAGATGCCAGCTGCGCGACTGCAGCGGCGGCATCTGCTTCCGACTTTGCCTGCTGCTGTCGTGCTGCATACATGGCATAGATTACTCGGCAGTCGAGCTGAAGACCCCAGTCCAAGTACACCATGTGTCCATCGACACTGCAAGTGATGAAGGTCGGAGCTCGGAGGAAGTATGCTCAGGCCGGAAATGGATGTGCCCAGCTCACCTACAATGGCATCTTTGATGGCAGACTGAGCTTCGGCCTGCGTCGCCGCGAGCCGCTGCTGGGTGGTCGCCAGCTGGGCATGCAGAGATTCCGCATCTGCTCGGCAGCGGGCCTCCCGGTCCCTGGCTTCTTGCAGCAGCCGTGCGACATGTTCCCGCGCCTGACGCCCCTGCTGAACAAGGCATGTCCTCTCACGCAGGAAGCTCGTACGCGGAGTCATATTTTAGATGCAAGCCCAGCAGGCGACCTCCATTGGATCGTTGTGGCTGCCTAGAAGCTGTGCGCGCTCCGGTGATTTACCTCGTCTTCATGTTGTATGCGCAGGGCCGCCAGTGCCTGCGCATCATGCTTTGCATTTGCTGACTGCTGCCGGCCGCCTTCGTTACTGTGACCATTCGCAGTGCCGCCGGGCGCAGCATGGCGAAGGTTGTCCTGCCATGGCGCTGCT
This sequence comes from Tetratostichococcus sp. P1, assembly GCA_036584455.1. NCBI lineage: Eukaryota > Viridiplantae > Chlorophyta > Trebouxiophyceae > Prasiolales > Stichococcaceae > Tetratostichococcus > Tetratostichococcus sp. P1. The sequence goes on from BTPI01000011.1 coordinate 1,134,133, forward strand.
CGAGGCGCTGCCAATGTGGCCAGATGGGCGTCACAGCCGCGGTGCAGGTGCAGCGGCAGGTGCGGATGCTGCAGCCGCAGCTCTCGCTCCTGGATGACCAGTGTGTGCGCCTCGCTGAGGGCCTGCATGCAGGACACGTTCAGATCAGTCGACAGTGATGGGATTCCTGTGCGCCGACGCAGTGTAGGATCAGATGTCTCACGTTCCAATTCATTCCTCTCGCTGAACGTCGGTATGTATGTGCAAGATGATCAAACACATTGCCCACCTGCTGCAGCTCCCTGATCTGTGCAGCTTGAGCGGCACTGGACCGCTCAAGTGCCAGAATTGCTGCTGCGGCCTGCGAGCTGTCGTCGAGACGCGCCAGCAGCATTGTGACATTCTGCTCGTTTTCATCTGCAAATGCCATGCAGACGGTCATTCTAAGGCTTGGCTTTGCAGCACGCCCTCCATCGCTTGGTTTCTTAGCAACGGCTGCATCAATCGCAAGCGCGCGAACTGCCGTGTCCGTCCTGCGAGTTGGTGGGTTTGCACGCACCTGAACGCTCTTTGAAAGCCTTCAGCAATGCTCTGACGTCCAAACGTCCGTCACTGAGGACTTCCGACTGTGGCATCTCGACTAAAGTGAACGCATCAAACGCATTCGGTATGCTTAAATGCAATGTGTGAGGTGCATGAAGATGCTTCTATGTAGCTATATGCAATCGGTGTTGGGGCGAAACTGCAAAGATGTCTTGGGGAGATCGTGGGAATGATGAACCGTGATGTCGGAGAGGAGGGGCGCGCAGTTTGAGCAGATGCCACTGGAAATCCGTGCCAACCAACAGAAGTCATGTTACAGCACGGGCGGCATCATCACGGCACAGCACCATCATCTCAGCCCTTGCTGCGGTTCTTCGATGTGATGTAGCTGTGCGGCAGACCGTACACATCCGTGAGGAATTGCGCCGCATTCTGAAGCTGGTCACCCTGCAACGCGATCTCCTTCCCTGCACGGAGCCATCATGGGTTTTGCTTGCCCGTGCCATGCGAGCGCACTGTGCTCTTGATATTGGGAACAGCAGTGCTCTGCCGCAATGAGAATGCGTGTGCAGGTGTATGTGTGTGGGGCCTGCACTGTTGTGTGGTGCAAAGGTACCGCTCACCTGTCTCCGTCTTGCCGGGCAGCTTTGTGACCGAGGCGGAGGACTGGAAGCGCCGCTGCAGTGCGGTCGCCAACTCATCCGGGTCGATGCCGAATGCCTCCATGCCTGTGTCGGGGGCGCAGTGTCACAACAGCTTTTCATATTTGACACACCGCGATGCGACGCCCATGAGCTCGTGCCAGCAGCACAGCTTGGTCTCTTCTCGCATGTGCAATGACGCTGTATAGGTCACGAAAATGCGGCACCTGAGAGGCGGGTGATGTGTTTCCGGCCGCCGGCTCGATCCTCCAGCTGCACCTGGACATTCTTCGGGCTGCCCTTCTGCAGCGTCTCCTTTTCTTCCTGCCGCCACAGGAACACAGTTTTCGAAAATGGACGGGTTGTATGGCCAGCAGCCTGCTGCATCTGGGCGGCTTTGAAACAATGCGACTTGTTTTAAAATGCAAAATGTCTGAGTGTGCCCGAGGCTGCAACGAAAGCAGTCTTCCATTAACTGGCACTCAGACTTCATTATTACGAGCATTGCTGCACCTGCTGTGTTGTGCGGCGGATGCGGCTCCACAGCTGCAGCTTGCCCAGCAGCCGCCGCAGCACCTCTGCTGTCTCCGCGCTGCTGCCCTCCGCTGCAACCCACACAAGTCAGGCAGTCAGGACACCAGCTTGGGTCTGAAATGGCTAGGAGTTTGCAACATTTGAGGTAGCAGTCTAGCGGTGCTTGACATGGCGTCGCACTATCAGCTGCAGCGGAAGAGTGCCATTGCTCTTAATCGTTTGCGACCCACCTGGCTGCTCCGACTTGTTGTACAGCGCGCCGATGAGCAGCCGGTCCAGCGCCATCTGCGCCGCGTCTGGCGACGCCGCCAGGCCGCTGCCGGCTGCATACTGCCGAAGCGCAGCCTCCACCTCCACTGCAGTGTACAGCTTGTCGCGGGGCGCGTCGCTGCCCAGCACCGGCTGCAGTGAGCTGGATGCCCTGCAGCAGCAGGGTTGCTACACATCTTTAGGGGTCAAGACCGCCAATCAGCGCCAGAAGTCTGTCAATGGCCCAGGCAACGGGGACGCACACACAAGTGCATTCGACATGTGTTGTCAAGCAGCCGCAGCTTTGAAGTGGTGGGTGATTGCTCAAACTACCCACTTGTAGGCTGTGCAGACTGTGATGGTGGCCAGCCCCGCCTTGGGTGTCGCGCCCTTGCCGGCGGGTGCTGGGGCCTGCAAACATGCAGAGGAGACCAGGGCTCGGAACAGTGACTGAACTGATCATTTCACCTTGGTAAACGCCGACTATTGCATGGTGCTCTTACGCTTCCCAAGCAATGCTGTTAGGCGAGGTGTGAGGTGCACCGCCTGGGAGGACTTGACAGAGACACTGGTGAGCAGGACTGGCACAGCCGTCAAAGGCATTAGCAGCCTAACCGCTGGCGCTGCATCCTGTGCGGCGGGTGCGAAGGCTGTGTACAGCGCGTGCGCGCGGTTGATCGCCGCGATGTGGTCCTGCTTGTGCACCAGCTTCTGCGGCGCACAACACACAGCGTCGGTCGTCACCACGCGCAGACGAGCAGCACACATTCAGCCCTCACGATGGGCATTGCAATTCGAGTGCATATAAAGTGAGCAAGTGAGCACAAGGTCACATTGGCGGCCGCCGTGGCAAGTGCCAGGTGACAGCCACAGTGGGACCCGCCGCACCTGTGTGAGCAGACCCTTCTTCTCGTGCATGCTGAGCAGCTTGGCCAGCTTCTTGAAGCTGGTCTTTTTCAGGTCCAGCGTCGCGCCTGCAGCGTCACAGCAAGTTGAAATGCTTTCCTGGTTGACCCTGAGGACATATGCAGGCATGTCTCGATCAAGACGTCAAACTCGAGCCAACCGTGGAGGTATTCCGCCAGCAGAGTTTCACGAGAGGCAGCTCGGCACAAGGGGGAGCATGCAGAACCACTGAACCGGGGTCTCACCCTCCGGCAGATTGGGCAGCATGTGCTTGCTCTGGAAGTCGCTGGTCATGATGGGCAGGTCGCCGTCGCCGACGCTGTGACAGCCCGCCAGCAAGCAGTGCACTGCCACCGCGTCCGGGTTGCTGATGTCAACTGCCGGCGCCGCTGCTGTCTGCAGTGGGTGTGCTGAGGACGACCCATCGTCAGGAGTGGTTCCATTCGCATCCGCTGCTGCACCTGCTGCTGCCTGGGTGCCTGCGCCTGCTGCTACTGCACTGGTTTGCGCTGCAGCGGCAGGTTCGCTGGCTGCCGCAGATGGCTGTGCATCTGAGATGCTGAGATACTGCATGCCGTCCACAGCAGCTGTGGCTGATGTGGCATCGCTATCCGCCTGATGCTCAGGTGAGTCCTGCAGATGCAACATGCCGTGCTTGGGTGCGGAAGCCGACAGAGGGCGTGCAACAGGAGTACCAGGTGCAGGAGTGAACAGAAAAAAGTGTATTCATGACACGAAGTCGATCACAGGCACCAACGCTCACATGCGGGAAGATGCGGGCAGGCGTGAAGCTGGGGTGCGGCACTGTCCCTGGGCCCATGCCCCACAGCAGGTCAGTGTACGTATGCAGCAGCTTCAGCCCTGCAGCAGCATCATCGACATGCTGTGAGCATATGTGATGAAGGGATTGAGCGTGTGCACCATATCCGCATGCATTCCACCTGGAGGTGTCCCTCCTCACCTCGGCCCTTCATGCCGTTCGCCTGCGCCTCCGCTGACGAGCACTCCATGACGCCCACGGCAAAGGGGTATGGGTGGCCGGGCACGCGCAGCGCCATTGGCTGCCCCGCTGCAAAGTGTGGCAGGCCCTCGGGCGGCACAATCACGCCAGCAAGGAACAGGTCTGCCCCTCCCAGCACCTGGACACGCAGAGATAGCGAGGGTCTCCAAGTCCGGAGTCCACCTTCGATGCTTTCGATTGCGACATCGTCTTCTTCATGACCACATCCAGGGCTACACAATGCACAGAAGGCACCCGCCTTGGGGCTGACTTCAGAGTAGGTGGTGATTGACGGCAGCGCACTGGTGTAGCGCCACAGCGTGTACACCGTGGGGAACAGGTGGTCGTGCACCTGCGGACGGCACAAACACTGCCACATGAACGCGCAACCACGTTGAGCATGTGCGCTTATGCTGCAGAGCCATCACTGCAGGGCATCCGGCGGCGTATCTGCATCTGTGATGGTTGACGAGCCGTCATCCGCTGGTCGCGTCCGCCACCATTACAAGCCGTCACGACAGAACAGCCAGTCCAGGCCAGAGCCCAAGATTCTATCCAGCTGCTGACCTCGAAGAACAGTGGCTCGCCATCAGCTATGGAGTACACCACCGCGCGGTTGGCCAGCTTCTGGTGCGACACACTGGCTTTGGGCGGCACCAGCGCATCCAACGCCACGTCGCTCAGCCCTGGGCATGCTGTCGCAGCATCGAGGCGCAGCTTCTTCACATCCTTGCCTGTGGCATGCATCACGCCAATCAGCAACAGACGGTTGTGCGCGTCAGTCGATGCGCGGCTTCGTACAACATGAGTGCGCACAGGTTTCAATCAGGATGAGCCGTTTATGGGATAGACCCCTGCTGCACTTCTTTTGATTCATGTACCGGCGCCGCTGGGATGATGAACATGCATGTCATCTGTCAAAAAGCTGCATGGCGGCTGTGCATCCCAGGAACTCCGCATGCGCATCTGCTTCTGATGAGACATGGATCCAGCTCACCTGAGAGGACGCGAGAGGTGACCACACTGGCATTCTTCTTGAACATGTCTCAGCAGGGCCGGTGTGCCGATGCGCCACCTACCAGCGCTGGTTCTCAGCTAGTGATCAAGTCACAAAGCGCGTGCAGTTGGTTGATTTGTTTCGGACACCCACTCGCCCCACCTCGTTGAGAGCCGAAGCACCCTGTAGCAGTGCCAGCTGGCCATCTAGTAATCCAACTTCATAGCAGATGCGCAAGCTCGTGCGTGCCCATAACGACCCCGCCTGAGGCTGACGGCCATTCTGACTGTTGCTCAAGCAATCAACACAACATTAAATCTTTCGAGCATTTGATCAGATAGCAAGCGCCTTGCCTGCGCCGCAGCACGCGCTGAAAGCTCCGTTCAAGATGGCGACCAAGGTGAGGCCATGTGCAGCCGCCCTGAACAGGTCACTGACTGATCCTGGTGGGCTCAGAGGTCAATGGGATACATATTGCACATTATGCAGACAGTTGCACCTCACTTTGCGCCCTTTGACTATCATGGATTGCCTCTGCAATGAGGCTTTGAGGCACGCTCCATGCATGGGCCCTACCGCCTTGTTCCCTTCTGGTAATGCGGTGGTTACCATACAGCATTTGCTGTGCATGCGGATTTAACTCTGGATAATGTGCATGCAATTTCGCAGGATACCAAAGTGTTCTCCGGCGCCGCCACCAGGACGCCAAAGGGGTTCAAGAAAATTATTGCAGTGTCTACGGCCATGGGCATCGACCAGCATGGACAGAGCCCCACGGTGAGGCTTCCCGAATTGCAGCGTGATGCCTCGCTTTGCGGTTTGCTGGACGTGCATCATGTCAACAGGACTACCGTTCCACTGTGCACAAGCGCACACCATCAGTCCGATGAGATGCACGGTCTGACCACGTCTGACCCCTCTTCACCGCAGGACGCAGCTGTGAAGGCTGTGAGGACAGCCATGGAGCAGGTGTCTCTGCCAGCAGCGCTAGACTTGGCTCCGAATGGCGCTGAGGGCGTGAAGGCCAAGATCAAGATTGCGACGCCCAACCCGGTGAGCCAATCAGAGAATGTGCGATGTGTTCTCACCGTGGGCGGGCAGGACAATGACATGCACCAGTAAGTACATATACATTTGCCTGCTGCACCGACGCCTGCTGTCCTGCGTGTGGCGCAGAAAGGGGTGGATGTCGATGCACTGAAGAAGATCGTACCCTACTCGAGCGTAGATGTCAAGGTGAGCAGCACATAGACTGTGCATCGTGCATGCAGTGTGTTTCTATCTCGTGCACGAGGTAGTGAAACCAAGGGGGAATAGAGCTTTATTCCCCCTGGTCAAAACAGGACAGCTGTGTGTTGAGGATTTTGTCGCACATTGCAACAGGTTGTTGGCGGCGGTATGCGGTGGCACTCTGGCATTGCAGTGCCGAAGTTGGGTGAGACTGCATGTCACATCCATAATTTCCTTGTCGCAGCTGCTGCGCTGCCATGGCATACCCTTGCAGTGCAGTGCAGATTCTGATGTGATTATGTTGTACATTTTAGGTGACCCAGCCGCCGATGCAGAAATAGACGCTGAGACATCTGACGACGAATGTGCTTCGATCACATCGCCTGACGAGTTCCAGGTGTCGCCTCTGCTGGAACAACTGCATGATTGTGCTTTCTGCAGTGAGCATGATTGCTTGCAATTCACGGACCGTATGACCAACAGGCCTTCAGAGCATGAACTTCCATAGTAAGCATAACTGCTTGCACATGCAAGAATCATATCACTGAAAGGCCTTCAGAGCATGAACTTCCCACCAGGCTGCAAGCTTCCATTATGTGCACATGCAGGTTGCTATCGCATCAGTGCGCATTGGTTTCTGACGGGCGGGTGCTGCAGCATTGAGCCAGCATGAAGCTGCAAATTTTGTTACGTAAGCCTGCTGGTGAATTGCAGACATTGGAATGGTTAGCTGCTGCTTGACAAAACCTCGTCTAGAACGCCTTAATCGCCTTCGAGTTGCACACTGCAACCCCTGCGGTTAACAAACAGTACACCAGCCAACCCTGTCGGCTCTCAATCGCTCTCTGATCAGCTGGCCAGCTCCGCATACCGGCCTCGCATGTTTTCTGGGATGAGGTCCTCTAACCCAATCAATTGGATTGGTGGCGAGGGTGTGTCCAGATGTGCCTGCATACACCGGACAGCACACGAGGTCTGGGGAAGTTTTTTCATCCTGTTTGTGGGCAACGACATTTTGGGCAACGAAGAGCGACCGACGCAGCTGAAAATCACCTGCCACTCAGCCTCGGGCATGTCACGCCGCTGCAGGGTGCTCTTAAACACCTGCGACAGCACCAGACGATCACTGCTTGGTGCCTCTGCAATGGGTGTTGGGGCATCATCAATAGGAGTACAGCTTTGCCAGCTAGTCGGAGCGACCATTGCCTAAACTCACCCCCCAGGCATCCACGATGGCCTCTGGTGGCCCGCGCGCCACAGACACCCAGTGCCCATTCCGCAGCTCGTGCAAAAAGAAGCGCCACCTGCAGGCACGCACATGTCTAACACGAGAGTGAGGAGACACACATGCAAGGTACAGGCTGACTGCGTGGGTGCAGGTCAGATCAAGTCACAGGCGGCACGACAGCCTGCCCATCGTCCAAACAGCATGGCAAGCTACGCTTGAGTATCCCAGTGCAGCAGCAGTACTCCTTCTACATGAACTGCATCGCTCACCTGGGTTGCTCAACACCGTCGATCTTCAGGCGGGCTGTGGCGGTGGCGGCACCCACGCCTGGCAGGATCTGCATCTCCGCCCGGCCCAAGTCGAACTCCAGGCCATCGCCCCTGACCTTCACCAGGGCCTGCGATCGGAACATGTGCATTGCCGTATTACCGTGTGGTGCTGCACTCCAAGATGTTGATACTGCCATACATTGAAGCCGGTTGCCTGGGCGCCACAGCTCGGCATTGCACACTGTTCGTCAAGCTTTCGAACGCACCTCCTTGAGGCTCCAGTGCTGCCTGAACGCCGCTGCCTTGCTGTCATCGTCTGCAGCTGCCCTGATCGCCCGCCACTGCAGAGCGTGACGCAGGCATTCGACTTCTGATTTACTGAGCGCCGCAGACATAACTGTATGCAGGCAGCCATCGCAACCAGCGGCAAGGCAAACCCGTCGATTGCTTTGGCATGTGCCTGGCACGTAGTAGAGCAGAGCGGTCGTCTGCTTATGCACCTCTGCAGGGGTGAACTGCTGCTGGAAATGCGCAAAGAAAGACTCCAGGGGCTCCTGCTGCGACCGCCGGATCTGCTGCGGCGCCGCGACATCTATCCCGCAGATGCAGATGGGCTCCGACGCCAGGACCACGTAGTCACCCTGCAGGTGAAGCCCAAAGCTCAATGAAGTTACATACACCAAGGGCGCATGCGCATGTGCTTGTTAGCGGCAAAGGCGGCTTGCACTGTTGAAGACTTTGCACCTCGTGGGAGACGTTGAAGTTGAAGTTTGGCGCCTCGGGCCTCGAGATGCGGCCAGCAAAGAAGGGCTTCCTGCCTTTTGTACGCTGGATTGCCACCTCCGCGAATGGCACGCCCAGCGCCGCAGCAACACACTGCCGCTGCAGCAGCCTGCCACGGTGAGACGAATAGATGTAGTTGATGCCTGAAGTAATGCAACATCACGCTGTCAATGCCAACGCCACGTGATGGCCTGCATGCGCTCCGTTGCCGCAGCCATACCTGCTGACCAGTGCCCGCTTTTGGTCGTCGCGGAACTTGAAGCGTTGCACGGCTGTGCGATCGTCGGATGGCAGCAGACCCAGCAGAAACTGCCACTCGGCCTCCTTGCAAGCCCACACAGAAATATCCACGGCCCAGCGCAGGGTGTAGCGACACAGATCGTCTGACATCCGAGCGGTCACTGTGCAATGTGACCTGATTTGTAGGCCACGACGCCGCGGATCAGGACTTTCTGTACTCCAGCAAAGCGCTAGCAATGCGACTGAGGCGGTGTTTTGTGCATATTCACGTCTGCACTTGGCTTGCACCTCGAGATCACAGCATGCTGATGTGCTGCCGGAAATCAGCCACCCTGCATCGAAATCACCATCAGCAGCAGGACAAGAAATTGGGTGGCTGCATCAGCAGCAGCAGCAGCAGCAGCAGTAGCAGCAGCAGCAGCAGCAGTCTTGTGCTTCTGCGTGTAGGGCGAGTGTGTTGTGGTATCTGAGCGTCTTTAGGGCAAAGGCTATGGTGTGTGGGCACACAGTACAACTGGGTGGTACATGTCATTATGGTGCCAAGCCGCAACCACCTCAGAGTGCCCAACGTGTCATCAAGGCGGCGCCGTGCACAAAGCAACGCACAAATCTTGCTGAATGCGGAATGTTTATGCTGTGTGTAGCCCATTCAGACGCTCTTGCCAGCTGCCCTTGCGACATGACATCAATTCACAGGTGGCTGCGATTAAAAATCCTGAGCTTGTACTGCCCTGATGATGCCAGATGCACGTCCTATTGGCCGTCCGCCAGCCACAGCGTTTGCACAGCGGCATGTAGCTACGACAGTGGCCTTTGCATGCAGCCAGCTGGCTGCAGAGCGGACCGGAAGGCACCACCAGAATGTAATGCGCTTTGCCTTGGCGCATGCCTGATCTGCTCTTAAAGCTTGCTGTGCGCGGCCTTCTTGAGCTCTTCGCGGCCCAACGTCGCCAGGTGCACGTCGTCTGGGCCGTCTGCCAGCCGCAGCGTGCGCGCTTCGGCGTACAACTGCGCGAGCGGGGTATCTGCTGACACGCCAGCAGCCCCATACACCTGGATGGCGGCGTCCAGGATTGCCAGCACCACATTGGGCGCCAGCACCTGCAGCAAAGCAAGGAAGTCTTGCAAACCATTCCAAGCTGCCGACAGTTCACAAGGTTGCATTGCGAATTAACCGAATGACATGCCACAGCTCGTATGGACGGCAACGTTGGTGCAAAATTGCCTACTGCAGATCTGTTGCAGACGCACAGGAGCCGCAGGCTCATTCAGCCGGCTGCATGCTGACCAGCGGAGCAACTGGGTGGTATACGAAGTGTGCTCACCTTTGCGGCAGCGATCTGGTGGCGGGCGGCCTTGTTGCCGACCTTGTCCAGTGCGTCTGCCGCCGCCAGCACCATCCACCTGCACTTCATACAACAACATGGTCGACCTCAGCAGCTCCCTAGACATGCATCTGGCGGCGCTCGCCTGAATGTGGTGGTGCGCCAGCTCCAGGGGATGTGAACATCAAAGGTGATATTAGTATCTCCTGCCAGCTACGTCACTCCCTGCACACTTGGAGCAACTTCTCTGATGTGTCAAAATGGCATGTCTTCAGAAGTGCACACCTGGCGGCGTCCAGCTGGATGCGGTGGTGCGCCAGCTTCATAGCTACGTGATGTACATGGACATCATTGCAAATCAGGTATGCCATCTACAGGTCGCTTTCAGAGCACTGCACACCTGGCGGCGTCCAGCTGGATGCGGTGGTGCGCCAGCTCCTTGCGGAAGGCGCCCTGCTCCGCAATCGGCTTGCCAAAGGCCACCCGCCGCAGCGCCCGCCCCGCCATCAGCTCCATCGCCCGCTCGCCGATGCCTGTCGCCACAAGCCCCAAGTAAGGGACGCATCACTGCTGTACATTGACTGGCCTGCTCCGCAGCTCGATGGTAGCAGGACGAAGCTGCAGCAATATTTCGGCATCAACTGTTATGAAAGTCTGCCTGGCAAATGACAGGAGAACTATGTACTTGCCCAGCAACCAGCAAACCTACAACTGATGCTGAGCTGCCATGTAAGGTCCTAGATGATCTTTCGCACACATCAATGGCGTGCATGCGGCGGTGCAGGCAATGCTGAGCTGCCTCAAAGGAACTGCACAACACGCGCACCAATGATGCGCATGCAGTGGTGCAGGCGGCCGGGGCCCAGGCGGCCCTGCGCGATCTCGAATCCGCGGCCGCGCCCCAGCAGCAGGTTGCCCGCCGGCACCCGAACGCGATCAAAGCGCACCTGCAGCACGCGCAGGCGCCCATCACTGCACGCCCAGTCTGCATTTGGCGTGCAAGCTGGAAGCATGTGAAATGGGGGCACATGCTGCCGGCACAAGGTTGAGCCCCGGCAGCAGGCTGCCCGGCGGCGCCAATGCCCGCTCAATGCGCACACCCGCGCAGGCAGGCCAGGACGCTGACTTCATACGAGTGACAGCAACCAGCCCTCCTCTGCCAGGGGAGTTTCGTGCGTGGCAGCAGCTGTCAGTCACGAATGATGCAAGGTGGCCAAGTCAGTGACTAGGTTCGCAGAGCACAGCCTATAGGGCAGGACGCTGGCGCGCCATATAAAATGCATTGCAGGTTTGTGTACCTCTGCGTGGCCATGCGGCGCTGCATCATAGCCGAAGACCTCCAGTGGCCGCACCACTGTGAGACCTGGATGGCGACAGTGTAGGACCGTTAATGGAATTTTCAAAAAGGACATGGGGTCTGTCATGCAAACTCCGAACCCAGCAGCCAAATGGGGCCGGTGATCCTCGGCAGATGATCGTTTGCATGCCAATCTGCATTGAATAAATGGCCAGATACATGTCCCCAAAGCGAAGGTGAAGGTTGCATCGAAGGACTCGATGAGATTTTGCCAGCAGGTTCCGTCTAGCATCCTTGTCCACAGCATCTGGATTCGACAGGGACATGCCGAATTTCCAACTTCCAGACTGGTCCACAGGGTGCTGCTGCCTACCTGGAGTGTCCATGGGCACCAGCACCATGGACTGCTGGCGGTGTGGCGCAGCGGAGGGGTCCGTCTTGCCCATGAAGATGGCGACGGCGCAGCTGGGCAGGCACGCACCTGTGGTCCACCACTTGAGGCCGTGCAGCTCCAGCTCATCGCCCCTGCAGCGATACACTTTCAAGCGGCGCACCCAGCGACCTTACAGTGTGCAATGCAAGCATGCAGAAGAGCATCTCCTCTGCATGACACTACTGGTTGACCAAACTGGTTAAGGGTCTTGGGAACTCCAGCGCTACATGAAGACTCTAGTCTGGCACCTTTTGGTGATGGACGACTGGATGTTGGTGGCGTCTGACGACGCGACTGCGGGCTCTGTCATGGCAAAACAGGAGGCGATCTCGCCGCGCAGCAGCGGCACCAGCCAGCGCTTCTGCTGCTCCAGGGTGCCATACCGCGCCAGCACCTGCAAGGAACAGACCAGGTCATACAAACATGAGATTTTGAGTAGTGCTATGGGAGCTTCTGCTTCTGCTTTCAGATCTTGCCAGCAGACCACGGGCAGATGACCAGATAAGTCCAAGGCGATTGCAGAACCAAGCGTGGTTGCCACAATGTACTTGGCTCTTGCAGCCATCTGCAGATGATTGTGACTAAGGACCTCGATTGATCCTTTTACACATCACAGACAGTCGAGCACCTCCATGTTGCCGGTGTCGGGCGCGTTGCTGTTGAAGGCCTCGGCAGCCCAGGGGATGCGCCCCATCTCCTGGCACAGGTGTGCATAGTCCAGGTTGCTGAGCCCTGGCCCCAGCGGCAGCTGCCCAACGGCCTCCTTCTAAGGATACACGAAAGCATTTGCCATCACTTTGGACATCGGTCACACAGCATTGTTCAGTAAATGTCGAGCAGACTCCACAGGTTGCTCAGCCCTAAGCCCAGCATAGCTGACCCGCTGCCCCGTCCTCTTCAAACAAAACTGCCTACATCTTGCATGCATGACGCTGAGCACGCGGGTGTTCAAGCATAGGTGTGTGTGAAGAGCAGGGTGCTCAGCCCTAGCGGCAGGCATGACATAGCCGTGTTCTAGCAGCCACGAGGCGAGACTACGCCCCTGGATCTGTACTGGCACAGAGGCGGAGTTGCAAGGCCGCAGACGGCTTAGTTGGGCAGCCCGCAAGCAGCAGTGAGGCCAGTGTATTCCCTTAAGGAAGGAGAGGGGGCAAAAAACCGCACCAGCGGCCGCAGCTCCTCGACCATCGCGGCTGGCACCCACAAGTTCCACAGACCGGCGTCCTTTGCCTTCTGCCGCAGCTCCGCCCGTAGCGGGTGCAGCTGCCACCTGTCCGGGTTGCGGCGGTCGCCGTGGAATGTCTCAAGCACATGGTCTGCACACAAGCCAGAACCCTTATGAAAATTTTCTGCATCGGTCTGTTGACCTGAGTGTCTTGGTGGGGTGACGCATGCTGTTGAAGTGTGGCTTGTTGACAGGCCAATGACCAGAGGACGGCAACAAGCATCCGGCATCTGCAGCAATGTGCAGCTGTCAACCATGCCAGAGTGGCGTCCTTAGCCAGGCTCATACCCGCTGGCAGGATATGCTCTGCCATGAAGGCCTTCAGGCGCTTCAGCAGTGCAGCGGCTCGTGGCGATGGACCCAGGCCCGTCCCGCTGTGGCCGGCGTCACACTCGACCTCGGCAGCTGCCGTGGGCTGCCGTGATAGGCTGCTGCCGCTGCTGTGAGGGCGGCCAGAACACCCCGCTTGAGCACCGCTGCATTGCCTGCCCTCGCCTTGCAAGTCAGCTGCAAAGCTGCTACTGCTGCTTTGCACAGTGCCGCCCGGGCAGGAGGCACTGATTGGCGATCGGCTGCTAGCGCCGCTGCCGTGGACGCCGCTGCTGCGTCTGTGACCGCTGGCGCTGCAGCCGACGCGCTGCAGCTCAGGCTGAAACAGCTGCGATGCTGGTGGGCCCGCATCCGGCTGCTGCACTTTGCGTACCCCTTCGCGATCGGCTTCGGACAGCGGCTGCGGCAGCGCCAGGTGGCCGGCGTCCGCGAGGAGGCTGAGCGCCCGCCTTGCGATGCTGGACACCACCTCTACTGAGCCAGCCTGCATATCGCAGGACAAGCAATCTAACACGTTGCCGTTTTCAGATATCCCTACTTGCAGAGGCTCCCATGCATCCTTGGATGGCTTGATGCCGTTTGTGGGTGCCCGTGCTTGCAGAGGCTCCTGCGCTTCCTTGATGGCTCGATGCGATGTCAAATGCCTTCATGTCAACAGACTGGCGCCTCAAGCCGCAGACCGAGGCAGTCAGATACAGCATTGTTCCATGCCCACCTTGGCAGCGTGGGCGGAGGAGGCGTTGCCCTGGGCCGCGCGGGCGCCGACGCCCGCGAGGATGGAGGTGATTCGGAACATGGACAGCGCCAGGTGAAATGCCAGCGATGGCAGCGGCGGCGGTGGTATGCCCCGCGCCTGGCCATGCACCCACCACATGTTGTCATACAATCGCAATGCTTGTACAAGCTGCACATGTATGTGTGTGGTGCACAATTGAAGAAACACTGTGAGATCGGCTTGTCAGGATCCCCATCCTATTTGTGCCGCTGTGCATGCGTAAGCATAACGCCATTGCTGGCACAAAGCGGGACTCGCCTGGGCATATGCTGCAACAAATTGCTCCTCGGACGGGATGCCTGGCGGCAGCGGCCGCCGCAGCGTGATGCTGGACCCAATCGACTGCACACAGTATCCACGATATCATAGCGACCTGAGCTGGTGTGCACATCACAGCACCCAACACTGTCCACTTCATGTATCGATTGGCGCTGAAAGCTCAAGGTAGAAGTTTCTCCACAGGGTAGAAAGGGGAGAAGGGTCCAGCAGGACGCACTGTGGGCAGATGGTAGCACATGCAGGCGTAAGCAAGGTCCGCCAGCGGGTCGCCGATGGTAGACAACTCCCAGTCCAGCACCGCCAACACCTTGCTCGAGTCCCGCGCATCAAACACCAGGTTGTCAAGCCTGCAAGGGAGACGTCCGTGAGACCTGACTGCTGTGCAATGGAGGAGAGCGACTGCAAATCTGCAGTTGGCGGACAGCTTTCAGCCTAGGACCGCCAGGACCCCTGTCTGGGATTCCTCATATTGCACGCTGGCCACAGCTTGAACAGATGGGTGACGCGCATCAGTGACCGGTGAGTGAGGTCAGAATCTTCTGCATGGCCTGCGGCTGATGCAAAATGCACATGAACCTACGCAGAGTTTGCAGGAGCATATAGCAGGCTGCGTCATCAACATATTCTGGGAGCGCCACCTCCTCTTGATGATGCAATTCCATCACCTGAAATCGCCGTGCGACAGGCGGCTGGCGGAGGCGTCGTCATCATTGGCGGGGATGTGGTCCTGCAGCCAATCGATGAGGGCCATAACCTCCCGCAGCGGCGCCGCACCCGCCTGCACTGACAGGTGGTACTGCCGCGCCCACCGCTTCACCTGCCAGCGCAACCATGAGCTTCCTTGGCACGCAGATCGGATTGGATGCAGTCGTGCAACTCCGCTCTCACAGCGGGTATGCAAATGACCGGCGGGTCCTGCTGTGCCCCTCACTTGACTGCACGAGCAGAAAAAGTTTCATACGCGTCGGAGTGCTCAATGTGTGCCGGCACCTCACGCATTGGGACGGCGCCTGCCTGCACTGGCAGATGGTGCTGCTGCACTCGCTGCTCTGTCTTCATGGATTCTTTCGGATGTAACGCATCCCAGCAGCGGTCAGTTTGCAATGCACTCTGTGCGATTTGGGGCACGGCTCACGGCACGGGGCCCGCAGCAGTGGCCGGGCAGGCTGACAATCGTCAAACGATTTTCATACAAGCCACACATCGGTGTGTTGCTGGTCAAGACCCACCTGGCGCCTGCAGTAGCCGGCGCGGGGGCCATAGTCCCCCAGGCCCACGTCCTCCGGCGCCAGGCTGTGCAGCTTGGCCAGCGTCTCTGCGGCCGCCATGTACGCCTGCGCGGGGCAGCAGAGCCCGCTCGATGATGGTTCCCGGCACCGCTCATTGGCGAGTGCTTCTCCTTGTTAACACTTGATTAAGCCATGCTTTGGCAGAACATGTGTGACAGCAGTGGCAGCGCCGAGTGGCAGTTTGCAGCACCTCACTTCTACCCTTGAGATACACTACTTGCTTGGGCGCAGCGTGTGTGGCAGCGGTGGCACCTTGTGGCGGTCTGCCGGCAGTAGCTCAGGCAGCGCCAGATCGTCAAACACGCGGCCTCCCACGAAGCTCATCACATAGAAGGGCGTGCCGACCACAGATGCGTCCTGGCACAGGCAAAGTGCCTCGGGCACGGGAACCTGCAGCACAGCATGTGTCCCATTTGTCAGGCTATATACAGGTAATCACCGGGACTATGACATGCGACAATGTCATGTGCGCCACGCAGCATGAAGGTGCAAGCCCTGTTTGTCTATCACGAGGTGGGCCAAGAATGCTGCATGTCAAGAAATTTTGGGTCGAATCTAGTATCCTCTGTGTGTGCACAGCCATGTCATCATGCACACCTCGGAGTGTCTGCCAAGCGCCGAGATGATGCGGAACTCCCGGTCCACAGCATGCGCGGAAACCAGCACCTTGCCGGGCGGCTTCTTGCGCAGAACGTACTTCTGCTTTCCGACCTGCGCTGGCGGCTCACTGCAATGTGGCTGTGAGGGACTGAGTGCCGCCTGACTGGCAGTGGGGGTCAATCTGGCAGGACGCACGCGGACAGACAGACCTGCACCGCACCTGCAGCAGGTAGGTGGGGTTGCTCTGGCCGTGCGCAAACTGGCGGACGGTGAGCTGGCTGTCGCGCGGAAAAGCGGGCACATGCTCCCTCAAATATGCTCCCAGCGCATCCTGAGCATGGTTTGCCAGGCGTCAGCTGCAGGCACGTCCAGGCGATGCCAGCAGCAAAGATGCACGATCCAGCACATCCACATCTACCAAATCCTCACCTCGTCTAAGACGTGCGCTGGCGCGGGAACTACCGCCAGGTTGGCTGTCGAGAGCACCATGGCACGCAATTTGTTAAAGCCAGTCGTTTCGCGTGTCACAGGGCTTCCCGCATATCCGAAACAGCTCAATTCAAACAGCAGTACCTTTGAGCAAAGTGGAAACACCGGACTGTCGTCACAGCATTGCGGTGCACCACTCTATAATTTCTGGCAGATGACTCATCTGCCACGTCAGCAACCTTGGCTCATCTGCTTTTGTACCCCCCTGTGAGCGCCTGACATGAAGCTGCGAGAACGGAAGCCTGACAGGCCTGGCAGACGTAAGAGATGGTACTGAGGGTTGCTGGACCGACCTACGCCAGATCGGCATAGTTCCAGGGGGAATTTGCCGCAGTCGGGCGCATTGCTCGGCGGCACCACAGGCAGGCGAGGTGCACACACAGGTCCGCAGGCGATCGGATCGAGGCGCCGACCTGCATGGGCGCCATGACTTGGGGCGGGCTCGGAAGACGAGGCCGCGGGTGAGTGCACATTTTGCGGTCGGACGTCACCCCCACTTTTATCCTCTTGGTCGAGCGTTTGCCATGGCAGGCATCGGATCGCGCGGACATCGCCAAACAGTTTGCCACCGCCCGAGAGGCATCACCAACATTCGTGTGATTGCTTTTATGGGTTGGCTCCGGCAAAGGTGGTGCCGTACCGGTGTGAGAGGTCTGAGGTTGCCGAGGTCAATTTGCACGACAGCAGCTGCCTTTCATGCCCGCACTAATCTGTGAAGTCTGTGCATAGTGTCAGTGCATAGATCAAACCGGCAATACTTTGCTGCGCATGGTAATATGTTCGCAGCATCCATACGTTTGTTCCTCGCAGTTGCGCCAAAGTGTCTGGACCCACAGAGGCCATGCCAGCAGGCAACATCTCTTGACTATCGAAGCTGCCAGCTGCATTGCTTTGCAGGTCTGGAGCCGCAGCAGAGGCTGATGGCGGGCAACACAACGGCGGGCTGCTGACAGGGGCAGGGCACAAGCTCAGAGGGAAGCTGCCGCAGCGCTCTCCGCCGGGCAAGGGTGGAATCGAGTCGGAGGAGGAGGGCGGCCTCCTGGTGGTCCAGCATGGTAAGCACTGCTGTTCCTCCAGCACAAACCTCTCCATCAAGATCATCTGCAGTGCACATGCACGCCGCTCCAAGGTGATGCACGGCTGCACCTCGATGGACATGGTGTGCACAGGCCGGCTGGTTGGGCGCAAGTTTCTGTTCTCGCTGTGGATGGAGTTTATGGGGCTCATGCTGTTCAGCCTCTTCGGCAACAGCGTCACGCCCGAGTTTGCGCCGGCGGGCAACGGTAACTGGGGATGACGTACTGCTGAGCGCCAGCATCAATGCATTGTCATGAGTGCTGTCACAGAGTGGGTGATCGTGAGGTAGTAGCGCCACATGCCTGGCATAACTCACCACGCGTGTCGTGTCGTGCAGGCCTCGTGCTGGCTGTGCTCATCTATGTGAGTCGTCACTGCGAGCTTGGTCCCCTCATGGCATCTGTAACAGAAATCTGTAGAAGCTGGCCTGTGTGTGTCTTGCAACACGATCCCACTTCTGACTTCTTCGCCTTGCGCTGGTGTGCAGATCACAGCAAATGTCAGCGGTGGCCACCTGAACCCAGCGGTCACTTTTGCAACTCTGATCACAGTGAGCTTGTGCACTGTGCGAGTGTTGGAGCGATGACCCATTAGGCATGTGCCCTTCCATGTTCGTATGCAGCACACCATTAGATGCTGGCGGGGCCACAATACATCGGCACTTGTGACGAACAGCGTATGTGCGCACACAGGGACATATATCTCTGGTCAAGGGCTTGTTGTACATGATCATGCAAATCCTGGGCGGCATCGTCGGGACGCTGCTGACAGTGAGGACCTCCTCCGCCAAGCGAAGCACACGATTCCACCACCTGCGCATGCACCCCACATGGTCGACATTGGAACCCGAAAACACCCCGTCTAATCCCTGTGCGCCCTCAGGTCGGGCTCAAACCCGGGTTGGCAGTCGGGACAACGGCAGTGGCGTGCTTCTCGCCGGCGGCAGGCGTCAGCAAAGGCCAGGCATTTGGCTGGTATGGCTGCTCAGCACCCTGTCACGTGCCGTGTGCTACGTCAGCCTCAAAAGGCTGTGCCCTGTTGGTGGCTGCAGCTCCTGAGCCTCTGGATTGGATTCAGATGCACACTGTGCCATGTGGTGCTTACACAGGGAGTTCTTCAGCACCTTCATGCTGGTGGCAACAGTATATGCAGTGGCCATCGGCAAACCCTCATTTGGCAATGTTGGGTGAGTGGATCATGCTTGCCATGAGCATCAGGGCGCCATGTCCCACAACAGCATGCTGCTGAACACGTCCCTATGCGAAATTGCGCCTCATGTTTCGATTTCATGTTTCGCAGGCCAGCGATTGTTGGGGTGAGTACGCATGAGCAGCCACAGCATGCACAGCCATGTGTGCAGCATATACTCCTAGTGGTGTCGAGTGTTCTGCTCGTCCTTCATCATATTCTTCGCCTGGTGTACCTAGTTATGTCTATTGGATCGGTGCAGTTCTCACTTTGGGGGGCAGCAAACTGTGCTGGCGGCTACACAGGGGTGCGCCACGGCACAGCGGATGCTCTTGACAGCCTGCCGGGATTGCAGGTGGATTGTTGTCCACAGCCAACACCTGCTCATGTGTAAAAGATGCATTCCGCTGCCAACAGGCAGCACTCAACCCAGCGAGGGCGCTGGGACCTGCTGCGGTCTTCAGATGTTATGGAGGTAAACCACGTGGCACCCTACCTGCGCGATGCTGCACTGCTCTACCCCACACGGACGTGCGCATGCCGCCGTTGACATGGTGGTGTGCGATGCACAGGCAAGGTGTGGGTATATGTGCTGGCTGAGATGCTGGGCGGCGCCTGCGCGGGACTCATGAGCTGGCCGCTCTGTGAGTCTTCACATCTTGCCTCGATGAGCCCAGCACAGCTGAGGCGCAGTCACATGACGCAATCCTGTGCTGACCCTGCCACCATTCGGAGCAACTGTACAGAACACAAAAGTCAGTATCTGATAGCGTTTCACCATGTGCAGATGGGACCGGCAGGGAGTTTGGGCGCACGCTAGACAAGGAGTTTTCTATCGACCCTGATGAGGAAGACGACTCCCACGACCCAGAGGTGGGCATATCATCTTGCAGCGAGAACGACAGGGTGAAAATGGTGAATCCACACCGTCGCTACGTGTGTGGTGCCGATGCAGCAGCAATCAGCGGTTGTGTCAGCAGATATTGACAGCAACAGCGCCACAACTGATGTTCGTGGTGATGGTGGCAGTGGCATTGTTGTAACAGGCTCCTGAGGTTGATCAGGCCTGTGGTCTTGGCGCCAGTGCTTTGCCGGCGCTGAGGAGCAGGGCCTGGCGCCCTGTTGAGATGCACCCTTCAACGGCTGTTGTCCCTGCATGCGAAGCGTGTGGCGATTGCGAGCGCATCATGCAGACTAACGAGATGCAAAGCATGCACATAATTCGTTCGAAAGTGCACAAATAATCTTTCTTGTGGCGTGGGCGACACGCCCTTACGATCAACGAGCGCACGGGCGCAGTCATGCTGTGCAAGGGCACGCAGAGCAGTCACACACACTGTGTTGATCTGTACGGACTTTGCGCATGTTGTGGCGCAGGCAGCGCGCGCAGTGACCAGCGAGCGCAAGGGCACGGTGATGCGGTCCGCGGGCACGCAAAGCATGCATACATTTCGTGAGGATTTATACCAAGCCTGCTCATGTACAGCGCAGGCGGCACGCGCAGCCACCAGCGAGCGCATGGGCACGGTGATGCGGTCCAAGGGCACACAGAGCATGGAGCCCGCCACCATGCACGAGGCGGTGCACCGGGAGCGCGGCGGCGCCGAGCCCTCGCCGCCCATTGCCGACAGAGTTTAGAGGATCCAGCTGCCACTGACGGAACACTGCGGCAGCTGCATGGCGCGGTGGACGATGGTGGACGCTGCCGCTGGCAGGTGGCGTGGCGGCGCCAGACTGCCATCACCAGAGTGCGGACGACGCGCGGTGACTTGCAGCAGACCGGGCTCAAGGGAACCCTGCCAGGGCGCAGCGGCCTGGAGGCACTCAGCGCTCTCTAAGATCGCATGCAATCAGGCTGATGAACAGGATGGCAGCTGCATAGCACACGAGAAGACAGGGCACGCCGCCAGCAGTGCAAGCGGCGTCAAGTGCTTGCTGCCATGTGCAAATGGCACCTGGCGGCAGTGCTTGGCAGTCCTGTTCTGAGGAAGGTGGTTTTGGGTGCCACCACGTTCGGCAGACTACAACTGGGGGATTGCTGGTTGATGGAGGTGAACATGGCAATGCGGACTCAATTCTGTTGACTGAATTTGACCGCGTGAGCCGCTCGGTAGTGATTTTCATTTGGTATTGAGCACTGTCGAGTGTTTAGACCGTGATCACTGTCGGCCACGGCGATACATGCCGGCTATGTGGCATGTGAGGTCTCATTTTTTGAGGTTGATGCTCGTCATTAGTTGGCATTAGCCGGCATGTGAGTCTCATTCTTCGAGATTCGTGCTCGTCATTCTTGTGCAACAGGCACGCATTGGTTTTTGAAAAATCAGGCCCTGTTCAAGCGCTGTGGAGCCCAGCAAATTGACCTCTTGTAACGGCAGAGTGTGTAGAGCTCTGCTGGTGTGTGTTGATATCTGGTGTGTATGACCTATTCAATTCTGCGCCCAGCACAAGAGACAGGCATCGATCCCTTCCTTCTCGGCTCTGTGATCGACCGTCGTGAATACCACTGCACGGGTAATCTGGAGTCACTAGGGCACCCAGGTGTGATCTGCTGTCATGCTGTGTCCTTGGCGTCTGCAACTCCTGACAAGCAGCATCTGGCCTCCATCGATTGAAATGGTGAGGTCTGGGTTTGCTCGGAGGTAAGCGACCAGCAAAACTCGCTGGTCAGCCGGATGATTGCCAGGTGATTGCCGGGCTGGCTACCTCGAGGTGAGCTCCCAGCCGCAGCGACCCTGCACATTTGGATGTACGATGCCCCATTGCGTCACTGTCACGGCTCTATGAAGAGTGCGCGCGTGCTTGAGGTGCCCGTGGACATGGTGTTGCATGTCATGTCCTGCAAGCAGCGGCAGGCTGTCTAGGGCATGCCACAAATCCTGAGGCGACACTGCAGCGACTCAGCGTGACACTTCCATCAGATGCCAGGTCGTGCGTGCTGCAGGCTGCACCACCTGACAGCCAGTACAGCCCGCACATGGCACACAGGCGTCCGTGAGCTCCAATTTTCTGTGTGCGTCTTGCTTGGGAGCATGAGGAGCCGCAACCATTTGGACACGTTCAGAGAGTGTAGAGCTTGAGCGGCAGCAATCGCCGGTGCCCCGTGACCTCTTCCGGTCACAGCAGCGCTCCGGACAGTCTGTCAGCACAACCCGCCCGGGCTTCTGATGGCGCCGCTCACATAGCCCCCGATGGAGGCTCCGAACTGGACAAGCGGTGGATTGATGCACATCGTGACTGTGCGCACACCCATTGCAGTCCTTCTGGCTGCGGCGTTCACAGCACTGGGTGCATTTCTGGTGCGTACCGCTCCTGCAAGCCTTGATGTGCGTCCGCGTCAGGTTTGAGTGATCGCGGGTGTTTTCGGCCTGCTGAGGTCTTTGGTGCTTGATATGCTTCAGTGACACTGAATTTCCGTGATGCATCCAGGCGAACACTGGGCGGAGCACAGGGTCATGGCAATGCGCCCAGCCGCCGCTGATCGCACCGGCAGTCCCACCGGCGCATCAGGCACTGTCAGCTGGGAACACGCCGGTCAAGTCCTGTTGACGTTTGCAGGGCATAGCTGAAGGCTGCACCAACGCTGTTCTGGCTTTGACGACTGCAAAGCACTACGAACAAAATCTGTGAGGATGACACAATGGTTGGCATTGCAGGGGAGCGGGTGGGATGGGCCGCCGCGAATCAAGATTGGGGCGCAAACTGCCTCTGATGGATCGAATCCGCTGTGGGAATACTTGCAGCAGCATGAGAAGGGACCTATAGCACATAAGTTCGAGTCATACCTCGATGTATACCACCGGTGATACAGCATCTTGGCACACATGGCTGATGAGTGCTTGCATGTCAGTTGGTGCTGCAGACGACCAGCGGGACGCATGACGGTTTTGTTTCAGCTGCATTGGATGGCCTATGACCAGGTACTTCCAGCGCTTCCGGGGGCGGCCGCTGACCTTCTTGGAGATTGGCGTGCAGGTACATGACATTGCGGACGATCTGCACATGACGTTGTCGTTGTTCTGCTGACCATGTAAACTGCAGAGCACTTTGACCATGTTCCTGGGCGATTGCAGTCTGGTGGCACGATCGGATTGTGGCAGTCCTACTTTGGGGACGCCAGCCTCACGTACTATGGGGTGGACATTGATGCATATTGCCGGTGAGGCCGCGCTGCAAACATGACAAATGCATACCTTGTGCGCCATCGCCTCAGATTGGTGTGCTGCTGACTCTGCTCTTTCGGGGTTGGTCTGAAGGGAGCTGTTTGACCAACCGCCTCGCGTGAACATTGTGATTGGCGACCAGGCGGACCCTGCATTCTGGCAGGAGGTGCTGCCACAAGGCGTCGGCCTGACAGCTGCACTGTCTGCGATTGGATGTGTTCAGACATGCATGTTGGCCAGGGATGGCTCAAAACTGTGACAGTGAAATTTCTTGATGAGCAGCGTTTGGCCCCCCCTCTGCAGGTGGCGCAGCTGAATCCGGGGGGCTTCGACGTCATACTAGATGACGGAGGTGTGTGGCATTGGGAACATAACCAAACCGTGCCTGCTTTGTTTTGTGATCTTTATGATCCTTGGTCGAGGTCCCAGCAGCCTAAGATCAAGCACACAAAGGGGCAGTGAAAGCGTGGATGAGGCGAATGCGCTCCTGATGCAGGACATAAGATGCAGCAGCAGATCACCACCTTTGAGAGCACATGGGACATGCTCAAGCCCGGCGGCGTGTACATATGCGAGGTACTCATTACCTGCATGTGTGTTGTCGGTCCACATGATATGTGCAACAACATGTCCCACCGCGGCAGGCCTGAGCACCTGATGTATTGTTGTCGAGTTTGCAGGACATCTCAACATCCATGGACGTCGTGTACATCGATGCTCACCAATGGGATGCAGCGGAATGGGGAGGTTCGTGTTGTACAGCGAGGCGCTGTGCTCGCTCACCAAAATTGATCATGCATTATGGCACATCCCTGCGACGTTCGACCCTCAGGTACTCATGATTGGCCCGCAGGTGGCTATGGCAAAAACACGACGTGGTTCGAGCACGCTAAGCGGCTGCCAGACTATGTGCAAGGTGTGTGATGCAGCCGTATGGTTACATGGATCAGATGCAATCAAGTCTGTTGAGCCGCCACTTGGGCTGCAACCAGGGTACGACACACATCAGTCCTGGACAGAACCCTATGTGCAAACACAACAAAAGTTGAGTGTTATGCTTGTTGTGCCTTCACAGGGCATTATGTATCGAGAGAGCTGCACCCAGGCTTTGATCCGCACAACCGCACCAACTCCATACTATCGGTCGCGTTCTACGACCAGATGGTTGTTCTGGAGAAGGGCGCGCACCCTCGGACCGCTTCCGTGCGCAAAGGGTCATTCATGGTGCCATATGGGGCTGGGCCGGTGGACCCTGCGAGGCTGGCCCAGTACAAGCGGGAACTCGCAGCGTCATTGGCCCCCTGAATGCGATCCATGTGTAATATCGACGTCTCAGACCACATCTGCCATGCAATGCTGTCAACAACGCTCAAAAGCTGCTTGATGTCGTGCTAGCATCATCTGCAATTCCATTGTCATCAGAGTGCACTTGGCTGTGCATGGAAAATGTCCGCTTCTTGTTGACCTGGCCGTCATGTCCCGATTTGGAAAACATACATTGCGCAAAACACACATGCTTCAGAACCAGCATGCCGTCGTCGCTGTGACGCTACGTGCCATTAGTGCTTCGGTGAGTAATAATACCTGCACACCGTCGCACCAAATGATGGCTGCCATAGTGCAAGCCAGCTGTGCACCCTGTGACGATACTCCAACAACTCTTTGCAACAATGCAACCAGACACACTTGCATGTCAAAGCTGAAATCAATCGCAAACCTCAAATTCTGTTGCACTGTGCCCACAGCTCATGTACTCTTGACAGTTGCCCGCTCACTGCATCTACACCTGGACATCAGCCGCATTGTCACCAGTCATGTCCACACCGAACTAAAGGTACCAACACCAGCTGACTCGCATACAACAATCCTGCCGCTTGACTTCTGTGGCAAGCCCCCGCCCCGCCTGTCAGCATCACTCCACCCCCACACCTGTACTCTTGACAGCCGCGCCCCGCACATGATCCGCCTGCGTTCACACCGAGCCCACCCTGTAGCCGCGATACCGCTCGCGGAGGGTGCGCAGCGGGCTGGCCTGGTACCCCGAGTGGCGTTGCTTGCTGCAAAACCCGGTCTCCTGATTGCGTGGTTGGCCTGGCTGCCAGGTCTGCCCGCCTGCTGCTGAGCGCTGGCCCCGCGTCTGCTGCGGCTGCATCCTGCGCTGCGGCAGCGGTGTGTCTGCATCGTCTGGCATGGAAGATGCCGCACTCGGAGAAAAGCCTGCTTGCATCTGGGGCGAGCTGCAGCGGCTCGGCGGCAGCAGCGGGCTGAGTGGTGCCCTTTCAGACCATTGGCCACCTGCCGCCAACTTCAGGCAGCTGGTCGACTGCTCGGAGGCTGACGCTGCCGGGGAAGCGCATGCTTCCGCAGTGCGGCATGCCAGCGGCGCTTGGTCCGATGTCGCGGCGGTGCATGCCACTGAGCCACTGCTGCAGCGAGACAGCGCCGACGCCGCAACCGAGTTGCTGCCGCAGCGGGACACCGGCGGTGGCGGCGGCTCAATGCCGGCCGCAGACTCGCACGATTCCTCGCCGCATGCCTCGTCAGCCTGCAGCATGCTGTCTGCTGAGGCTGCTCCCAAGCCGCCGCTGTGGCTGCCGACGTCAGGTGACACCATCAGCCGGGGTGGCGGGGGGCTCGCCGCGCGCCGTCACCGCAGCGCATTGGCGGCCAGCGCGCTGCGACCGTGCTCGCGCGATAGCTCCAGGGCCTCCAGCCGCTTGCCCAGCTTGGTCTGTGCCTGGATCAGGACACCAACATGCGGAGGTGATATACAACAGCTTCTGGAATTGAACAAGGCAGGAGCAGAGCATGAGCATGTGCATGAAGTGGCCATGTGGCAGCGCACGGAATGTTTCAGTTCGACATGAGTGAGCAATGTGACGGCGCCAAGGATGTGGCCTGCAGCACCTTGGGCGGGGGCGTGGTGAGGGCATCGGGGGTGGAGGACCGCATGGGATTGAGCGCCGACATGCGCAGCGGCTCCGGCGGCGGGCCCGTAAGCTGCAGATCAGGGAGATAAGGTCATTTGCACGGTTTGACCCAGTCACAAGCCAGCGCCATGCAGGGCATGGCATGACAGTCAGCTGGCGGCGCCCTAAATGGTCCTGCCTCGATACTTGGAAAAATTGCCGCATGAGCTGCATCAGGAAGCTTCGCTGATGGGCACACACCTGCGTGGTTCCGGGGGCGGCGCCGGCGGCCTGCTCCTGCTGCTGCGCCAGCGTCAGGTGGATGCTGGCGAACTTGCGCTGCAGCGACTCCACCTGCGCGGGACCACAAGCAACTCTGCTGGGCCTTGCGCGAGCCGAAGACTTCTACTTGACGCAGGCAGGCTGTTTCACTGTACCGCAGAGGCACGCGCCATTGCTTGCAACATCAGGAGCTTGTCATTGCTGGCAATGCCGGGAAATCACTGTTGCTGACAGCACCCGCTGCTGGTGGACAATGTGTGACATGAGTTCAGGCAGGCGTACCTGATGCAGCTCGGACTCGAGAGAACGCAGGCGGCCGTCCAGCGCGCTGCGCGTGGCCCTCACATCAAACACGCCATCCAGATCCTGCACACTAACAAGATTCGATTCGCCGACAGTTGCGGCCAGCTGTGCAGATGCATGTGGCCTGCAGGTGGCGACGGTGTGGACTGCAGATGTTCAGAGTGTCACGAAGTTCACAGGCTGCAAACATCCGACTTGCCACCGCCCCGCTGTCTTGTCAGAATAGTGTGCCGTTTGTGCTGTGGCAAGTGTACCTGGGCGTAGGCGGCCTCCAGCTCCTCGCGCAGGCGGCCGGGGAAGGAATCCAGCAGCGGCATCAGGAAGAAGCAGTTGAACTTCAGCTCCACCGTCGTCACCACCTGGTCCCGGATGCCTGTGTGGTAGATATGCCGAATGGGCGGTCAGGAGAGTCGTGATCACCCCGCACAGCGCTTGCTTGCTTGCTCAGCAGTGACGCAGCCCCGCAGCTGCAAACATGGTGACATGTGCCAGACGCAATGGCGGCGCCCACACCCGGCACTATGTGTCTTGGTGGAGGCAATCTGCAGAACTTCTGGCACATGTATGCAGGCAGTACCTCCATCAAATATCAGGGTCCAGCTGCTGGCTGCGTGGTGTAGATGTCATTGGCACTGAGCAGCAGAAGTGACACCACGAATTCGCTCTGGAAAACCCTTCACCTTCGAAGATCTGGCACACCAGCGCGGCCACCAGCTGCTCAGACAGCGCCCCCAGCTGCCGGCTCCACAGTGTGGACTCCAGCACCTCCGCCACGCCGCCGCCGGCCCCCGCGCCGCCGGCCGCAGCAGCAGCAGCAGCTGCTGCGGTGGGGCGCGCCCCCCCGCTGCCGCCACCGGTGCTGCCGCTGGCCTGGGCCTGCACTGATGGCATCTGCACGAGCAACAAATTATCTTTTCTCCTGTTCATAACATCTCACCAGGCTCGATAGTTACCCAGTGAACTCCAGCAGATGCTCCCACACCATGCATTACACTATCTGAGACCTGAGCAACTGCTGCAGTCTGAAACGGAGAGTCCCAGGGCTTCATCGTCGGAAGCAAAACAGCGCCTGGAGGCTTGATGAGCCAGCTCACCCGACGCAGCATGGCATTGAGGGCGTCGCTGGACTTGGTGTGCAGGCTCCATGTCACATACCGCGTCGTGCTGGTCAGGTCCTCCAGGCACCTGTGCATGTTGCACGACAGTTCGTAGGAGCAGCCAATCATGAGCGGATTCGTGATTGCAAAACGCTGATCTGCAGAGCTAGCACCACGCAGCAGATCCTCAAATAGCATGATGTGGCCACAGCGCTGCCGTCAGCATCGCAAACGTGTACAGGCGAAAGGGTCATCAGGGGTTTTACATCATGCAGCACAGCTCTTGCAGGTGGCGATCTCCTTCTCATCAGAAGTGCGGAAGCAGGGGCCCGCTTGTGAAGGCGGGTTGCCACTATTTGGAGTCAGCACTAAACCCTAGAACAAACCTGCTGCGGGTGGCGGCCTCCACCTCCTCCACGAAGTTGTGGAAGGAGGCGCCCACGCGCTTGAGGAACAGGTCGTGGCCCGTCAGGCCGCCGCCGTCCTTCTGCAGCAGGTGCAGCGCAATGGGCAGCATCCGCCGCAGCACGTGCGCGAAGCGGTACCCCAGCTGCACGCGCAGGCAGTGCCAGGCGTCAGACGCTGCCGGAGCACACGACCTCTCAACTGCAACAGTGGTCATACACTTGCAAATGTGGCTTCAGCTCGATCTCCAGCACATTGTTGTGACCTGCCCAGAGGGTGATACATGGCTGCAGTGGCAAAGGCGATCAGAGGAGAGATGCAAACCACCGAGTTGCGCAGTATGCAACAGACTGCATGTCTGTATGATGCTGGCTTCAAGATGTGGCAGCTGCAGGGGCACCTGATGCACGAAGGGCTCAAACATGTCGCGGGCCCTGGACACCGCGATGACGCAGGCCGTGCGCATGTAGTTCACGCCGTCGTGGAAGTCGTCCACGCCGCACGCATTCACGATCTCTTCTCGCCTGTAAAGGACAAGCACAAATCCGATTTCACTCCCGGCTGCAGCCCTTCCAGCAGGCATCTGTGCAAGCTCGCCAAGCCGAGGAGCTGTGATCCTGCTGTCCAGTGGTGTTGCTTTCCTTCTTGAACAGTACACCTGCAGAGGCTATCTACAGGGGTTGTGACCGAAGTAGCTTGCAAGAACTGACAAGCAACAAGAGCGCACGTGATGTCTGGGCAGGCGATGGCGCCGACGGCGTGGCGGAACTCGGCCATGGCACGGTGGTACTGAGCACCGCCGTACAGCCGCATGTGCACGTTGGGCAGCCCCTCCGGCACCGGCAGCGCCGTGCCGTCCGGCCCCACGAATGCCCCTGCAAGGTGCACAGACATTAGTGTCGTCATGTTGTCGTCAAGAGTATGACAGGTGCCCCTATTGCACAGCCCTGTTGGCTCCAGCAGGGCCACGCCGAGCACCAGCTGTGCAGCAAATGCGCAGCATATCACATGATCCTTACGACCAGGATCCACTTTGCTGATGCTCAAGCAAGCATGAGATGGCAAATCGACACTTCTCCCAGCGTCTCCCAGCTCCTTTCCGGGCGTGAGCTTGCAGCACAATGCAGATGGAAGCGGTCAGCATGGCAAGGTCGATAGGGAAGGCCTCACCGCCGCGGATGTGCTCGTCGGCGAGGGTCTCGCCAAATTTGTCGGGCGGCGCGGCCACGGTGCCGCGCAGCAGCAGCCCCAGCCGCGCCAGGAACGCCTCCCGGAAGTTGCGGCCGCGCTCCTTCAGCTTTTCTGGGGCCAGGTCCCCGAGCTCCGCCTGCGGTGAAGATGCCAGAATGGCAGATCAGTTTGTACAAGTCTCGTCAGCAAATGGGAAGGAAAGCAAGACGTCTCTCCTGGGAACTTCGGCCATGCTCCTCAAGCCATTCCAGCACCAGGTCCCCCAGCTCTGACTGCAGATGACCCAACGTCACAACATCTTGGCATCGTTCATGAACTGTACACATCACTAATCCATAAGATCATGCCTGCACTTTCGGGTCATTACATTCCCCAATGACATGTTTGGCACCAGACAGTGCTTCGTCTGCATGCAGGTTCAAAGCGCACCTGAGTGTCCTGCAGCTTGGCGGCGGCGGAGCGGAACTCGCGCTCCAGCAGCGGCACAATGGCCGGCACATTCTCGAGGTACCTGCTCAGCAGTGCGAATCATCAACATGACATTTCTGTCGTCAGCCACACGATTCTAGGTGGCAAGGCAGGGCAGGGCAGGGCAGTGCGGCCCTCAGTGACTGCTCGCTTCCAGAGCCAGCGCATCACGCAGTGGCGTTGCCCAAGTTGCCCACCGCCGCTGCAGCAGCTGCTCCAGGAAGCGGCGCAGCTGGCTGACGCCGATGCGGGCGCGCTCGCCCTTGTCCAGCGGCCGCCCCACCCTCGTCTGCGGACAGAGTGCCCACAACTTGACACCAGCATTCTTCCTGCCGAGCCGGACGTCAGAACTTTGAGCGCATGCATCCTGCACAAGTCGACTTGCATGGTAGCCGGCATCCTTGCGCACAGTTCGATATTGCGCCAATGAGCAGGCATAGCTTGCAGGTACAGACACAAGGGCACACCTCCAGCACGCTGACGTCGGTGTCCTCCTGCATGCGCACTGCCTCCCTGAACCGCTCATTCGAGTGGAAGATGGCATCCTTGGAACCGCCAACTCGCCCTGATGGCACGGACCTGAAGCAGAATGTCAAAGGACATCAGGAATTAACAGCATGAGCAGCTTTGCATTTGCCATCATCAAGGCTGTATGCAGCCTCAACTATGCTTGCTCCTTGCTGTGGTGCAGCAGCCATGAATGTGACTGCCGGGCACATACTCAGGCAATGCGTTCACAACAAAGGAAAGAGCCCGCGAGCCAGAGAATGGAACGCCGCTCAGCATCATTTGCATATCTGCTCAATTTCTGTCAAGAAAATCAGTTGACACTATTGTAATTGCGCACGTGAAGAAGGGGGAGCCGCCCAGCATGGAGGGCTCCAGCTGGCGGCCCGGCGGGTGCAGGAACAGCTCCACGTCCTGGCCCCGCGCAAACTGCGGGATGCGCGTGTCCAGCTTCGTGCTCACCATCACCGTGCGCGACAGCGTCGGGTCCGTCTGCGGGCAGGGTCGCACCGCTGAGCACTGCTGTCACTGTTGTGATGGTCATAGCGCTGAGTGCTGCGACTGGTTTTCACCACCATGCCCCCAATGCTATGCCTGCAGGGCTGTTGTTGCACCAACAGGCTGCCACGCTCACATGTGCAGAACAGCCATGCCCTGACACCACCAAAAGGCATTGCAAGCAAAGGTCCCATGTCATCTTGCAGACACATCCATGTTGCTCCGTCAAGCTCCGCAGGCAGGCGCACCAGCATGACGAGGCGGCGGGTGGTGGCATTGGACCAGTCGTTGGTGTCCTCCAGGCACAGGATGATGTACTCCTTCTGCTCCATCTTGGCCCGCACCATGCCCTCCACCTGCCGCGCGCTCGCCTGCAGCTGCCCGTTCCGCTTGCCTGGCGCCGCCGAGATCAGGCCTGCAGGGTGTTGTGCACAGACCAGAGCTGTTAGTTGGCGTGCTGTCTTCATCAGGGCAGTAACCATGCAGGCATGCGTCTGACAGCTTGTTGATGCACCCATGCTGTGAATGTGACTGCGGTCAAA
This sequence comes from Tetratostichococcus sp. P1, assembly GCA_036584455.1. Classification (NCBI taxonomy): domain Eukaryota; kingdom Viridiplantae; phylum Chlorophyta; class Trebouxiophyceae; order Prasiolales; family Stichococcaceae; genus Tetratostichococcus; species Tetratostichococcus sp. P1. The sequence continues at coordinate 1,165,404 of BTPI01000011.1, forward strand.
TTTGGCTCTGCTGGCACTGCTGACGAAAATGATGTGTGCTGCAAGGGTCAAGCCCCGGCCCGGCCATACCGACAACGCACCGGGGGTGTCGATGATGGACAGGTTGGGGCAGTACTTGTACTCAATGCGCACAATGATCTCCTTGGCCCAGAACTGATGCTCCCGCTCCAGTCGCGTGTTCTCGTTCTCGATGTACTCCTGCATGAGAATTTGATGGTGCACATTCAGGATGCCACCACATCAGCATCGATGATGTTGGCAATCATGTCCCGGCGCCATTGTCAAGCAACGCCGCAGCCTTTGCAAGCTTGCTTCAGCAGACGGAATGCACGTTGCACAGCCTACAGATGGCCCTTCAAGACAGCAGCAGGTGCATCTTCCATATTTGACCACAAGTGCATTCTATTCGCCAACAGCGCTGCAAGCCAAGAGCACAGGTTGTGCTGACCTGGAGCTCCTCCAGGGTAACCTCCTGATCGCCAAAATCCTCGGTGATCAGGAAGCACTGCGGCTGCACGCAGCCCGCATTGTACTGCATGTGCAGCGTGATGGGCCGCCGCGTTTTGGTGCCCCCGCCCACGTGGTTGAACTGGAATCCCATCAGCGCCTCGATCAGCGCTGCGATTGGAGAAGGATGTCAGAGCTGCTGCGGAGGAGTCGCAAGCACCGTTCTGTCACCCGAGAATGATCTGACAGATGGTACACTTGTGGGGACCAACTACTTCAGTGTAGCCATCTGCACAGTGTGGGTGTCATGAGTCGCAGCATCTGTGCCAGGGCGAAAGTCAGGCACAGGCCAGCGTGCGCGAACTGCCCGCACCTGACTTGCCATCGGTCTGGTGGCCGACGACCAGGATGGCGGGCGCGTCGAAGGGCTTCTCGAAATCCTGTGCCAGGGAATGCAGGTCGTTGTACGCCTCGTACAGCCGCTCGTTGCCGCTGCGGAACACCGTGCTGCTCCGCTCCGGCGACTGCTCCGGCATCATACCTGTTACATAGGTTCATGCGGGTCTGTCACAGAGATGGTACTACACATGCGGGGCATTGTACTGAGGCACTTTGGCAACTGCTCTGGCGCCGCGCCTGCAGATGAAGCTGAGCGCATCAAGCCAGATGAAGCCAGCGGTTACATGACAGCATGCAGAGTTGCAGCCGGGCCATTGCTGTGATTGCTGGCCGCTGCAGGGCCCGGCATTGCTGCACCCCAGCAGCAACTCTTGCGCAAACGACAGCTCTACCATGGTGCCAGCACGTGTTTGACCATATATCTCGTCCATCTTGAAGTTCTGATAGCTTTGAGGTGATTTCATCTGCTCGACAAGGGAATACACATGCTGCAGCGTTGTATGCCCTCATGCCACATGCGCACTTCCCAATCGTGGGCACACAACCCAATTGCTGCTGCACGAACAGGATTGCACCCTGATGCTTGCAATTCCTTTCCTAACGCTCTTCGAACAATGTCCAGCTGCATGGAGGTGACAGCCACCGCGCGGGCGAACGGTCGGATGCCTGCTGCAGCGTCAGGTGCTAACAACGGAGCCTTACAAATGGCGCAGCATCGCGTTTGGCTGGCAGTCCGATGCACATATGGGTTCTTGAACGTCAAAACACACTGCTTTATTGCTGAAGCGCAGTGTGCCTGCTTGCAAACGCCCAGCAGCGGTGTCGGATGGTGTCGGACCTGTTGTCGGACGGCCGGACCGGCGGTGCCCGGAGGGCGGGCTCCTGTTCTCCTCGTTGCCACGATCCATGCTGGTGTAGATGCTGTCTTGTGAGGTTCGGGCGGACCTGCCACGCGCGTGCGACGCTAGCCACGTCTCTGCGCCTCGGTTGGCCATGGTGGTGGTAGTGGCCTATGATCGGCTAGCCACTCATTCACCGCGTCCGATGCATACCACCAATGCTGTTGCAACGGATTGAGCTGGCTTGACCACTGATGGCACAGCAACGAATTGAAACTGGTCGCCCTGCACATCGCCATTCATATTTGGCAGCAGTTGTACGGATCAGCGTCCAGCTTCCGACCTTCCTGCACTCCATGAATCAGAGATGGCAGGACCTAAGTCGTGATGCCATGTCACGGCGAACACTGCCACCAGCAATTGTGAGCTGGTTCCACAACCAGACACGCCTGACAACCACCTGATCAGACAGTGGCACATCCGCATCAGGGTGTCTGTGCAGTGCCACGCATGGCAACACCCTCACGCACACACTTTGGTTCCAACACAGACGGGTCAACAAGCAAAACACTATCAGTTCCGAGTTCAGCAGTCAAAATTCAGGTCCAAGAAAAGTTCAGCCTTGCTATGGTACACTCATTGACTGTCACATCTGTTGCGCGAGTCCGGGCCATGAGCCCGTGTTCTCAAAACGTGGCGGACAGCGCAGCCTTCATGCGCCCAAAAATGCTGTGTGACCCCATTGCCATGTTGCCGCTGCTGTGTGGCGCTGCCAGCCTGCCCCACTGTAGGCGATCCACCAGCTGCAGCACCAGGTCGATGGCGGCATCGTCCATCAGGATACCCAAGTGCGTGGCATTCGGGTTGGGCACATGCTGCTCCGCCTGCGATGCAGCATGTCACGAGTGTGTACTGAGTAAGGGTTTGTGCGATGCAGCAATAAGATGCCATCAACGTTGGGGAAGCCTTGATCGCATGACCACACTTGCAGTAATGCAGACTGAATATGCTTTGAAGGCGCTCAGCATGTGAGCAGCCAGCTGCAAAGCGCACCAGAGGCCCAAGCTGCACGCAGGACTGCAACGATCTTAGGTTGACGGTGCCTACGCAATGCACAAACCAAAACGTCCAACAGGCAAACTGGAAACCGTAGCGCTCGTTGCAGGACTGGGCCAGTATGCGACCTGCAGCAACCAGGATGTCGCAACTGCTTCTCAACAGGATTGAATGTGAGCTTCGTGTTCACCATCGCCGGGGCCTTGGCGGATGCGGCGTGGCGCCGGCGGTACCTTGTGTCCGCCAAAATGCTGCACATCGTAGCCATAGCCCACCTCTGTATCCACATCCGTGCCATACAAACAGTGCACCGGTACCTGCACATGGTGGATGGCATCACATCCTGAGCCTCTGCACACTATGCGTGACAAATCTTGTCACAAATCCAGGCTGCTGCAGACAGAATGGCAGTCAGCTGCCACGACCACAACTGCACCATGATGGTGTGGTATCCACATAACGCATGACCAATTTGATACTGACAGTCACACAATTGACATTGGCTTGCCTGCAGTGGCGTGATGGGGTTGATAAGGTTGGACACCCGTGGGTAGGTTGCTGCCTGCTGCGTCAAATTCAAGTCATCCAACAGCCGCATGGCGTCCTCCTTGGACGCTGTGTAGCTGTCCCCGCCAGACGTCTCCACTAAAACTTCATCCCCATACGCTGCCGCTGCAATGCATAGACTGCAGTTTGTCTGCATCCTGTCAGCTGACGGTGGCCATAGGATATCAGCAGCAGATGAGCAGCACAAGGTGAGCTTGGTCATCCAGGGAGACATGCATACAACATTTCAGGTGGCTGTCGACCTGTGCAGCATGGGCACAAACCTGTCCTATCACCGGCATGATCCAGGGGCTCACCTCGGGGAAACAGCCAGGGTCCTGACGGTGCAGTCTTCTGGACTGGGCGAAGCACATCGTGAGGCAAAGGCAGATCGAAAGGATCGCCTGTGAAAGCCGAAATGTAAAGCGTCATGTCGGCTGATCAAAGCAGTGGCAAACGAAGAGTGAGATGCAATGCATAGGAATGCACGCTCTTGCACATCACTGACTATGTGATGGACAAGTCACATGCAGTTGACTACATTAGCGGCACCTGAGATCTGACCCTTCATCGCGGTCACTGAGCCCTCCCTATAGCACACACCAGTCGAGATTTGCGTCGCATGAAAACGAACGGGGCGTGAAAACGTTCAACATGATGTCGGCACATGATGGACACATCATACATCATCTCAGGAGTGCCCCACTGTTCCTCGCACAATGGCAAGACCCAGCACACGAAACAAGTGGTACCAGGGCGCTGCCACTGCGATCAGCCCAGCTATGTGCCGCTGCGTCCAGTCTGCCAGCACCGCCTCTGTATCTTGCTCCATCTGCACAAAGCCAGGCGTTGGATTCAGCCACAGAGACTGATGAGATGGCGATGGAATGGACACAGATGTCATGGGTGAGCACTTCACGTCACCCAGCTCTCAGAAAAGATCACATGTGTAACAGCATCGCAGGTTGGCGAAATCAAGACTTACTTGCTTGAGGAAATAGTAGGTCACCAAACCGCCCATGCTGTGCGTGACGATGATCGCTGGCTGCTCGTGATTCTTTGCCACTGCCTCCTCTATGAGATTCTGAAACCTCTTGTACCAGCCAATCTGCACGGCATCAGTTCAGTGTTGCTGCAGGGTGTGCCCTGGCAGACCAACCGAAGTCTTACAACAGTTGGACAAGCGCTGCCTGCGCTAGTCCCCCTTGTTGTTCACACCTGTTGGAGCCCGTCTGCTGCTAGTCTGAAGTCATAAGGGGCGCCAAAGAGGTTCTGGCTCTCCCTGTAGCCCACTTTGCCCAGTGCCTGTAAACACAGTGCCTGGGTTTCTGACGGCGAGTGCCAATAACGCTGAATTTCTGAACCTGCATCATGTTGCAGTAATGCTATCAAGTCTACTCTCATCGATGCAGGCTAGTGCTGACCTCGATCATGGTGGCATATGTGCCAGTTGCCTGTGGCAGCTGCGGGTCCAGAGCGGCAACACCATCCAACAGACCGAACTTGTATGGCCGAATCTCCACTCCCGTGCTGTTGCTGTACCTGACCAACACCACAACGACAAGACTACTTTCAGAGAAGGTGTGTGATATGTGTGGTACCGATTTCGCAGAGCCATAGAAGACCGTTTTTGCATATGCTGTCACCATGAACATGACGGCGATTCACGCCCAAGAGCACAGATGCAGCAGCGCAGTATCAGCTCACCTCTGATTGGCCGGGTCATACACAACTTTCAGATTCCGTATCAGACAGTCAATGAGCACCAGGTCCAAGCTCGGCGCCACCCACTCAACCTGCACAGTAGTACTGTGGCCCACGCTTCGCAAGAATTGGACATGGACAGTTGCCGAGTGTCGAAGCTACAGTGCAGTGCGAATGAAAATAAAGAATATGCTGTGTTGAAGCTTGGCTTGCCAGGGACCTTACCTGCCAGTCATGGTCGCCGGAGCAGACAGTGTGCGGCTGCGTCACGTTGTGCAGCTTGGACTCCAGGACGGAGCCTCCCAGCCCTACAGACACATTGCTAGCATGCGATAACAGTGGAGAATGAGTAGGGCGTTGTGCGTCCAAACCCCAAGCATGGCGGCAGGCGCAGCGCCATGCATGCATCCATGTTCCTCACCTGGCACCAGTATCACCGGCGCCCGCACGTCACTTGGCGCCTGACGCGCTTGTGAGCCGCTGAACAGCCCCAGCAGCACGACCAGGCCCACAAGTGCCGTCCTTGACATGGAGCACGTTTAAGGCAGTGGGTGAGAAGCTGAGCTGCGAACAGCGCGGCGTTGCCCTTTGACGCTGAGGTTCAGACAGGAATCAACCATAGTGCATGTTGTATGCGTGCCGTACGTATAGGCGCGCAAAGTGGCTTCTGCTGACAGGCAGAGTGCATGCTGTCCTTTTCTTGGACTTGGTGAGCAGGTCTCCATGTGAAGACAGCATGCTGAATCGATGCAAATCAGATGCAAGTGGCCGGCAGTGCAACTTGCGCATGCCCAGCCCCTGACCGCAATACACACCGCACCTGTGTGCCTCATCTGATCGGCACTGCAGCATCCTCTCAATAACGTCTTGCTTACTCTTAAGCATTTATCCTGAGAACTTTGCCGCTGCGTGCCCGCAGCAAGATGGACAAAGCGTGCGAGCAGGCAAGGGAGGGCAACATGGAATACATCACGTCGCTGGCCGAGCCGGACCTGCAGCGCTGCATTGGTAAGACGGATGAGGATGGCCGCACGCTGCTGCATGCCGCCGCTTCCGGCGGCAGCGCGGCGCTCGTCAACTTCCTCATCGAGAAGGGCGCCGCGCCGTCCGTCAACCAGGCGGACGATGAGGTGACATGTACATGCAGGGCCACAGCGTTGATTATAGCGTTACAAGAGCCAAGATTGAAACTTTTGCAACTGTCTGCTTTTCACAACCAAATGCATTTTCACAGGGCTGGACGCCGCTACACTCGGCGGTCAGCGCGGGGCATGAACTGGTGGTGGAGCGGCTCATCGGCATTGACGCGGATGTCAATGCCGCCACCTCGGGCGGACAAATGCCGATGCACTATGCGGTACAATGTGCACGCAGAATTTATCGGCGTTGCACCTGTACAGTCATTCATATAGTCAGAGCCATCCAGTGCTGGTCGATTATGTTGACAGTCCCAGACCATCCCGCAGATGCCAGGTGGTCAATTGCCGTCCTGCAGGCAAGCAAGGGCAGAACGACACTGATCCTGCTGCTGCTGGAGCATGGCGCGCATGCCGGCACGGCAGACAAGCTCGGCAGCACACCGCTGCACCGTGCCGCCGCCGCCGGCAAGGTCAGACTTGCCCACATAATGCAGCATCAGAGCGTTGAACACCATTCATCAACATGCAAACGCCTGCATGAGTGTTGTCAACCCGCCTACTACAGAGCAATGCAACATCACACCAACTGCTGGCTTTTCATGCTGCAGGGAGTGACGCTGCATTGATCACAGGGCCATGCATTCTCAGTCAATTATCAGGGACCGTCTCAGAGATGCAAATTGCTGTATGTTTGCAACAAAGGTGGAAGCAATCAAGGCGCTGCTGGCCAGGCCTGGTGTGAAGCTGGACGCGAAGGACAAGCAGGGCCAGACGCCTTTGATGGTGGCGGTACGTGCACAGCAGCAGGCCGCAGCGCTGACGCTGACCTCCGAGGGCGCCGACCTGGAGGTATGCCGACCTGGGAGCAATATGATGCAGAGAATTTGCACTCGTCTCAACGAGAAAACGAATCCGAAAGATCTATTGGAAAAAGCGATATTGTGGGCTGCGCAGCCTTGAGAGTGTCCGGTTCATGTGCTGCAGGCGGAGGACTCGGAGGGACGCACGCCCTTGGAGGAGGCAGCACAGGTTGGGAAGCTGAGGGACACGATGATGGCGCTGGCAAACGGCAACCTGGACATCGACGACATCATGTAGCTCGCCATCTGTTGGGATAGATATGTATATAGCAGATATTCGCACAGTTCTGCTGCTTGTCTGGTTTCCCAGACAAATGTAGCGTAGAAGTCGGTTCACCCTCTGGAATGTCCGATCTAGCTAGCCAACACGTCTTCCATCTCCCTGATATCAATCTATTCAGGAGCTGCCCACGGTCAGTTGGTCGCCATCTGATCATTCCCTCAGTCTTCGTCCTCTTCCGAGCTGTCGTCATCCGAGTAGGTGTACTCCCGGATGGGGCGGTTGGTGTTGGGCTGCAGCGGCGGCAGGTTCTCGTCATCTGAGGAGCTGCAGTCATCAGAATCTGCCACGACGTTGGGCTTGCTGTGCTCCGATGGCAGTGCTGCCTCCAGCTCATCCATCTTCAGACCTGCATGTCAGCATGACGACGTCGTTAGTCAGCTTTACAAGTTACGGCAGGACAAGAGGTGCAGCATGTGTTGTCACATACCATCATGCTGCACCAGCTCACCTTGGCTGGCATCTGCTGCCACCGCCTCCTCCTTTGCAAAGGGTTCTGGCCTGCAATGCAAACAGCCTGGCTTAGACATGCTGTACAGAATTTGACACCCGACCTTTCAGCACTCGTGAACGTGCAGCACTCTGTCATGCGTACTCAGCCATGGCATGGGCAGGAGCATTGCCGCACCAGACGCCCGGCATTGACCGCAGGTGCCGGATGTCCTTGTCGTACAGCACCGCCGCTATGGTGCCGCTCACGCTGTGCTGCGTGTCGGCGGCGGCATGGTCAATGATGAGGTAGCCGCCGCGCTTGATCCACAGCTTCTTGTTGAATTTGGCAGGCAGCACGCACAGCGTCTGCTGACCGTTTGGCAGCTTCACCTGCATTGTGAGTCATCGCAATGGTTTAAGACACCTTGGCATCTGCTAGAAGGGGCTTATGCTTCTGCTTGCGTTGCCGATTTGTGCATAATTGGTTCATGCATGCCGCCATGCACACCGGCAGTGCAGAAAGCAGAAGCTTGCCTCAATGAGGTTGCTGCCGCGGCTGCCAATCGCCTGCACGATCTGCTGCCCCTCGCCAGGCGGCTCGACATGCTCCGAGGCTTGCGTGACATGCTTGCGCCACTTACTCATGGTGTCATGGCCGGGGTCAGCATGGCGCAGACATCATCGACTGCCGCGGCGGCGGCTGGCTTTTGCAGGAATAACCGCAGGTGTTTGTAATTCCGCTGCTGCAACAGAGGAGGTTCTGCACAGAGTGTGTTGCTCTTGACAACGTTATCTCGGCTGTTGAAGGGCTCTACAGCCAATCGTGCTGCTGTCAGTCGCGGCGCGCCGTCAGTGCGCCGCTGTAGCCAGTTTGCAGAGCTGCAGCGGCGTGAGGCCGTGGTTCAAAACGAAGTAGCTACTGCGCTTGCAACGATCTGGCCACTGCGTACAACGCGAGTTGTGCTGTGAGTACCTGGTCCGCTCGATGTCGTTGCATGTAGACGTTTGTTCACTACAGGGCTGCAAGCTCCAGTATCCAGTGCTCCAGTCGTGCCAGCTCCAGCGCGCGATCCTACAACTGCGCGCCGGCGTGGCTTGGGCAAAACGTCAGCAAAGGGGACGTCGCGCCAAAGATTCCATTCGTGCCTCGTGATGCGCAAGCCTCAGTGTTGTTGCCGGCCTGCGTTCCTGGTCGCTCATTCCCTACACTTCCGTGACGCAGATGACAGCACAGTAGCCGGCAAACAACTCAGTGAACAGCAACATAGCGATTGTTAGACTACACCTGTGGCGTGTCAAGCCAACTGGTGCCCAGGTCGGCGAGGGTGAGTAGTATTGCCGCCAATCAACGGAACCCCGTACTTGATATACAAATTTTGAGTCGCTTGCTGCAAGCAAACCTCTGTGGAACTGCATCAATCGATCTCGTTTGCTCGCTGATTCTGACGTGCCTGAGGTCAGATCACACTCGGTCATCCACCCCACCTTCTGCTCACACTGCAGCTGCATGCACGACAAGTTGCGGCCGGCCCAGCCCGTCATGCGCTAAGAATTGCAGCACATGGCTGCCGACATTCCCGCGTGGCAGCCCGGCATGGGTTGGCGGGCAACTCAGCAGCAGGCGACGCCGCCGGTCCCTATCGGAGGCGGGCGGCTGCCGCCGTCGGCGCTGGCGCAGGCGTCAGACTTCGTGAAGCTCTCGAGGTCGGCGGACACGCTGGGACATCTGGCAGCGGCCGGGTCGCCGCCAGCGGTGTCGCTGCCTGTTGCACGCAGCAGCTTTGATGCGCCATTCCAGCGGCAGCAGCATGGGGAGCCGGAGGTCCTCAAGTCCGTGCAGCGCAAGCTCGTGGGCGATGCCTCCCTGTTCTTCGACATCCTGGGCGAAGGTTAGAACCTGTCGTGACCCTATTGCTGCCCACCAACAACATGTGCTGTGGCAAGGGACGTCCTTGATGCAAAGAAAAGTCACACACTCTGTTTATTTAGATACCCAACCTTTTTCAGGCGACTGCGGGGTGCGGGATGCAAAGATGAAGCGCGTGGCGTCCGACCAGCGGCTGAAGGACTTGGCGATGGCCAGCTCCGCCAGCCTGGCCAGCAGCGACGCCCCACCGGGGCAGCTCGGCGGCAGCTCCGGCAACCTGGCGGCTCTGGCCAGCGGCAGCGCCGGCCACCTCAGCAACGCTGCCGATAGCCATGCGGTAAGTGTCTGTCCATGTAATTTGTTTCACGGGTCACGGGTCATGGTGAAGAGAGCTAGCATTGTGTGGCAATGCTGGCGACCTGGTGGCTCTGACAAGTGGCAGTGCCAGCCGCTTCAGCGCTGCCGCTGACAGCCACGCATAGGCTTCAGTGCCAAACAACTTACGTGCAACGGGGAGCACAAGATCGTTTTGCAAGATGCTGCTGTGGGTGCCGAACTATTTCTGTGCATCTCGGCCCGTGCAGGAGGTGGAGATGCGGTTCGAGGACGACCTGCGGGACAGCGATGCGCCACTGCAGGACGCGGACGCCAGCAAGTTGCTGCGTGACTTGTGCGGCGACATGTACGTCGACGCCGCCCAGCTGGACAACTTCGTACGTGTCCCTGCTGCCAGCGTCAGAGTGTCTTCCACGAAGCCTGCCCCTCTTCTGTCAGTTCTCTGCTCGCAGTCTTGTTGCATGTGCCCAGTCGGCAAGTTGTGGAGTCCATGTCGCTTGTTTCTGCTTTTGCAGGAGCCGCTGGGGCAGGGGGCATTTGCCACGGTGCAGAAGTGCCGGCTGCGGCGGCCAAACTCCTCTGCAGTACCGCCGGAGCGGGCGTCCCCCGGCAGCCGGCCGTCGCTCGCGCTGGGCCGCACGCCGTCATTCCGCAAGCCGTCGGCCAGCCGCTCGCGGCAGGGCGGCTCCGCACCCGGCGAGCTGGTGGCGGTCAAGCAGCTCAAGCCGGCGGTGCTGGGCAATGAGACGGAGCTGCACGGCTTCATTGCAGAGACAGACGGTGCGCTGGGTCTGATCAGTATTGCTTGTGAAACATAGTGAGATTGCCTCACAGCGCTGCCCACTGTGGCGTCAACAAGAGCACACCATCCGGCTCACAAACTGCAAACCAGGTCATGTTGCTGGTCGATATGCATGGTTTCATTGCTGCAGTGCTGCGGCGGCTGCGGCACCCGGCGATTGTGGAGTTCAAGGGCGTGGGCGCCATGCGCAGCGGCAGCGCAGAGTCAATGCGCCGCTCCATGTTCCTGGTCCAGGTGGGTCTAATGTCAAGAAGGGCATGGTGCATGGCTCGCAGTGTGGAATGAGCGTCAGACGACACATGCCAGCCACATGATATTGGCTGCCTGCCGCTGATTTGAGCCTTTGAAATTGCCACAGGAGCTGATGGCGGGCGGCACGCTGAAGGCGCTGCTGGTGGACGCATACTACTCCACCCACGACCGCCGCCTGTTCAGCCGCCAGGTGTAGATTTGCTGCATGACCTCTACCTGATGCGTGCAACAGCAGCCTCACCAGAGCAGGAGGGTTCAACAGCAGTTGATCTGCCGGCTGCGCAGCTTTGGCAGCAGCACCCCTGCATCTGGTCAAGTGATCTATTCTTAGAATTGGCATGTTATGCAACACATTGTCAGTCACACATGTTGACACGTGTGCCACAGGACGCGCTGCGGTGGACGCTGCAGATCGCAGAGGCGCTGGCGTACCTGCACCAGTTCTCGCCGCTGATCGTGCACCGCGACCTGAAGCTGGAGAACATCCTGCTGACATCGCCCAACCCTGCGCGCGCCGACGCCAAGCTTGCGGACTTCGGCCTGCACAAGATGATCAAGGTGTGGACACCCCTCTTCGCTATGAACATGGAAATCCTCACGCTGGCTGGCTATCTTGTCTGGGTCTGAATGCTGCATGGACCTGCTTGGCACTTCCGAGCAGCTGGTGTATCTGCACATTCTACATGTCGTTGGTCTGCCTGATCAGGCAAGCTCTGCTCTGCTTTGCAGGATGTCGCCTCGGGCGTGCGAATGGTGCAGAGCACAGAGGAGATGCAGGTGGTGCTGAAGGACATGGGCTTCGAGCAGACGACGCCCAGGGAGGTGCAGCAGTCCCGGGTGTCAGACAATTTCCGGCAGTCGACAGATGATGCGCGGCCGTTTTCGGACCTGACGCCGGGATCGCCGCTGGTTCCGGCAGCCGCACAGCGGCAGCAGGAAGCTGCAGTCCACTGCGACGGCAGCGGCGACGGCGACAGCGCGCACACAGCGCCGCAGCCAACAGCAGGACAGTCGTATGCAGATGCAGGCCGGCAGGGGCCAGAACCGCCTTCTGCGCTCCAGCCAGCAGGCGGCCCCGCCGCATCCGCATTGGAGCCGGCGTACGGCATTGCAGGCCTGCATGCGCGCGGTGAAGCACAGCAGACGCACCAGAGCAGGAACGAGGCTGCGCCGCCGGTGCGACCAGAGCTCCTGGCGGCTGTCATGGAGAGTGGCGCGCCACAGCCACCTGTGCAGCTGCCACCGCCGCAGCCGCTGCAGCCTCCTCTGCCGCCTCCGCAGCAGTCGCCTCAGCAGGGACAGGAGCCGCGCAGCTGGCGGCGGTGGTCTGAGAGCAGCGCGCGGGATGTGACCCGGCAGCAGGCGGACCGCCTGCAGCCGCTGTCGGCGTCACCCTTCCAGGCGCCCGCCGCCGCGGCATCATTCCAGCCAGCGGCCCTGCGTGCTGCAGCGAATTCTGCCCAGCATCTTGCAGCAAAGCCAGCCCAGCAGACTGTGGCGACCGTTCCCCAGCAGTCTGCAGCAGGTGCCTTGCCACTGCAGCCGCTCGGGTCGATGGATGCGCTGCCGGCGGCGACGTCGCCGCTGCAGCGCGAGGACAGCGCCAAGCTGATGGGGGAGCTGGCCCTGGAGCAGGACGCGGTGCTGGAGGGCGCCGTTGCGAGGCGCTCCAACAGCGGCCCGTTGTCGCGCACCATGCTGCGGGTGAGGTCACACCCAGCTTGCAGATGTAAGCTGTCAAATTGATCTAGGGCAGTTGACTCGATATTTGGTGTGCCTGTGCAGCTCTGGCATGTCAAGCTTGTGCTGTGAACACCTACCACATCCATGCGAAACCATTTGTTGGTTTCGCAGAGTGATCTTTGGGTACATGCACACCTACCTCTGTGTGGGATCATGCTGTCTTGGCTGCCAATGAGGCGACTTACAATATGTCATACTGCAGGCAGCCATGATGCCAGCAGCAGCAGCGCCGGGCGCGCCACCATCTCTGGCGACCAAGTCGATGGGCATCCTGGGGCGGGGCGAGGAGAATGGTGCCGCCGCGCAGCTGCCGCCGCTGCCACGTGGCAGCGGCGTCGCCCAGCGCCTGCGCAGCATCAGGTGGGCAGTGTCACTCACGCGCAGGATACATGATGTGTTGGGTGTGTTTTCATGTTTGGTGCTCCATAGGAGCCACGTGCACGATCATTCAGGCCCTGTAACCCAGCATGAACATTGCGAGCACGCGCATGGCTTCGGCGGCCGTGGGAATGTGATACATGGATGGGCTCCCTTGGTGACAGATGCGTCCTGAAACGGGGGTTGCACTCCATCTGCACACATGGTCATGATGTCCAGACACCTCCGCGATGCACCTCTGCACCATGCAGTATGCACTTTGCTGCAGGATGGTGTCGCGGGAGCTGGAATTGGGGAAGGAGGGCAGCGGCCCAATTGCTGTGAACAGATGCGATGTGGCCATATTTTTTGGATGCACCTCTCGTTCACACCTCTCGACAGAGGACGCATTTTACTGCAGGATGGTTTCGCGGGAGCTGGATGCGGGAAAGGAGGGCAGCGCCCCCGTGCAGCAGGCGGCCGTCAACGCCGTCGTGGCGGCCAGGCTGCGCGAGAGCCGTGCCAGCAATGCGGGCAGTCCGGCGGCCGGGGACTCTGCCGTTGGTGGCAGCGCCGGCGGTGGCTCGAGGCCCGCCGGCCACAGCAGCACCCATGGCAGCGTCAAGGCCCTGCTGGCCCTGGTGCGTGCAATTATCCTATACCCCTTGAAGATGGCTTACAGCATATGCAGTGTTTACAGTATCTCTGTGGGTGGAAAGGCGGCCTATGTCTAAGGCTTTCACCTTGCAGATACTTGTGGCATCTGTCTGCACAATGTCCATGTGTCTGATAAGGTGGCCTAGGTTTGTGGCTAGAGTCAGATCGACGGCATTGCGGTCAAGCGCTTGTGGGCCAGCTACAGGAAGTTTGAGCCCTGAGCTGCACCCTGTGCGGGAAGCCTTCCCTGCACCCTGTGCAGGGATGTGAGGCAATGACTCGGTCAACATGTCGCTCACAGGTCGGCGCGCGGAAAAGCATGCGGCGCGGCTCGGTGGGCAGCTCGACAGACGACTCGCCGCGCATCACTGCGCAGGCCAGCCCCGTCAGCGCCACCCGCCGCAGCCACATGATGTCCCAGCTAAAGAAGGTGGGGGTTTCGACTGCGCAGCAGTGCGATCTACCCTCGCATGGGTGGTGGCTGATGACGGATGCCCAGCAGGTCTGCCATGCGATTCCCTATTATGCACTTCAGCGCCAACACTGGGCAGTAGCCCTCTGAAACTTGGCAGGCATGCAACCCCATTTGAGTCTTGACGGGTTTTGGCACAGCTCACGGTGAACTGCGCGCGGATGACAGCTGTGGCTACTCGTCAGGCTCTGCCCTCGGCCCAGGCTGCGATGCCAGCATGCACCTTGCTTTGCTCACGCCTTCACACACAGCGAAAGGGGTTGGCTCTCATCTTGCTGCAGGTGTCACTGGCCAAGGCCAGCTGCGGGTACTCCACAGACACGACCGGCGGGCCGGATGCAGACGCCAGCGTCCACCTGGAGCAGGCCAACATGGCGTACCGCATGACCGGCCAGACCGGCAGCCTGTGCTACATGGCGCCCGAGGTGAGACTCTTGGTGGTGTTGAAAAGTCGTTGGACAGCTCCTGATGTACATTGCGCGCTCACTTCTCTGCACTGCAGGAGCAGGGAATCATTTGGCATTTGAGCTGCACGATGCATGATGCCAATGGTTGCATGGCATGCTGCAGAGGTTTGCCACCGAACAGCAATGGTAGCAAAGCCAGGTAGTCACCGGGTGCACATGTCACCACGGCAGGTGCTGCGGGGCACCTTCTACAACGAGAAGGTGGATGTGTTTTCGCTGGGCGTGGTCATGTGGGAGCTGCTCAGCTACACGCCCACCATCGCCATCGTGTCTGGCGAAGGCGAGCACGTTTGGTCGTCGAGCCGTGACCACCATGCAGCATGCTTTCACACGCACGCTTTCACACACAGCCTCTTGCCATGTCACTCACTCCCATCGCTGCTTGGCACCAACAGATACCGATTTATGTCTGACAATCAGGATGCATTGCTCTGGTGGTGGTGTGTGCAGCCACGGTGCACTAGGTGCGAAGCCAGGTATCTTTCCAATTGCAGACATGGTGGACCGGATTTCAAGGAGCGGGTGGCGGGCGGCTTCAGGCAGCCGCTGCTGGGCGACCTCTGAGCACCCCACAATAATTGCAGCAGGACAATGTGAGTGTCTTTGTGATTGCAGACATGGTGGACCGGGTGTTCCAGTACGCGGAGCGGGTGGCGGGCGGCTTCAGGCAGCCGCTGCCGGGGGACTGGCCGCCGGAGGTGCGCGCCCTCATCGCCGACTGCTGGCAGTCCAACCCCATCGCCCGCCCCTCCGCCGCCAAGGTGCGCCTCCTCCCGATTGCTGACTCTCGACAGCTGGCACTCGCGGGCGACCAGGAGCGCTCAGCGTGCAGGGGCTGCCCTTGCAAGGGTCTGACATGCGGCACACATGAGACGCAACACCTGCTGCTTTCACATACCAACTGCTGTCTTCATCTCGAGACACATCTGCTCCCAAGGTGACAAGCAGCAGCGTCAGCAACACCTTCACATGCATCACAGGTGGCGAAGCGGCTGAAGGCGATGATGGAGGCGGGCGTCGCCAGGCGATGGGACGAGCAGGATGCGAGGGTCAGGCGGGAGGCGGCTGCCGACCGCCGCCGCCGCGCCGGCCCCTGCGGCTGCTTTGCCGGCCGACGCCAGTCTAACACAGAGGAGCACTGGCGTGTATCCTAAGAAGTTTGGCGGGTGCAGCTGACGGCCGCCGTCGCCGTTTTGGCGGCGGCCGCTGGACTAGCAGTACAGATGGCTCTCCGTCGCTACACTGGAGCCTGCTAAGATGTAGAATAATGAAGTGTGGCAGCTGCTGCCCCGCTTGCAGCACGACGCGAACAATTCTAGCACTGCAAATGCTCGTCATATGAATTGGAACCCAAACGTGAGAGGGAAGTACCACCTGTAGGGGATTATGTGGTTTTGTCAGAACAATGGTGTGCGCAGCATGCTGCAGCGTACGGTACCATGCCTTCAGGCATGGGGTATGAGCTTGGCAGATTTTCCTTCTTAGCTTTGCCGCATCACACCTCTCTTGGCGGCCGCAGGCGCTAGATTTGCAGCATACTGATGACGCTACATGAAGGACAGTGTCCTGAGCCAGGTTTGTCACACAACTTAGCACAAAGATGAGGAATTTGCAAGTAGCTGACAACAATGCCGCCTGTAAAACCAAAAGGCGCTGGCGACTGCAGGACGACTGCCTGGTCAAAAAATGCTGTTTCCAGACAGCAGACCACTGCACTCGATCTCCGTGTTTGTGTCCGATGGCGGGCCTGCTGCTGGTTCGACACCTTCCTCCCTCCTTACCGCGTGATGACCACCGGTACAGGGCAGTGCTTGCTGAGGTACTCGCTGGTTGAGCCAAGGAAGAAACGCTTGACGGCGCCCTGATCATGGCTGCAGGGACAAAGAAATACCATCAGCATGTCAGTGCACACAACTTGACAAGTCTGAAAGAGCCTCAACCATCATTTGACAGCGTGCAACAGCAGACATGGCGACACCGTGATGAAAACGCAGCAAACAGGAAAAGAGTCAAGGCATTTCCACCAGCACCTGGCCACAATGACAGCTTCGGCGCCGAGCGCAATGGCCTGCTCGCAGAGCACCTCCCCAGCAGCTTTCTTGCCCGCCTGGAACTCGTGGAAGCCGGCAATGTGGATCTGTGCATGTACACTGTGGAAGTGTTAGGAGTCAACATGCAGATGCCCAAGTGTGCAACTGCCGCACCGGCGCAGGGTTGCATCTCCTTCCCTTTGCTGGCTTGGGGACTGCTTGAGCATGAATCTCAATTTTGGTCAGAGCCAGGGAATGTCTCTGTGGTGTGATACGCACAAGGTGCTGATGGTGAGGTGGCTACTGCCGTTGACTGCATGCGCATGTGTGTCCTTCTGATCTGCGTAAGATGCAGGCACCTGGTATGGAGCGCCCCTCAGGTGGGGCACGAGCCTGTCCTCGACATAGGTCTTGAGATCCGCCACCTGTAGTCACCATGTGAAACAGTCGCACTTGCTCATCCTTGTGACCGTCTTTGCACGTCTGCCACTTGTCATCGGCACAGCAGGCATGAATCGGCTGCTGCATGGCAGCACTGAAACGAGAGCCTCGGAATCGCCACACCGCAATGCCATTCACATGCACAGCCGCGAGCTCGCTGGATCCATCAGATGCCACAAGAGTACTAAACAGATCTATCGCCTCGATGTGTCAGGTGGACTTGCAATGTGGCGGGTGGCGGCATCATGCTGCGTCTCGTCCGGGCGGATGTCGGACACTTTGATTTTGACTTCGTGCTCTGAAAGCGGCAGCGCCGCCACGTGTACGAGGTACACCATGTCACCTGGAAGGCACCACGCCGCAAAGTCGTGAATGAAGGTGTGATCTCTTGCGAGAGAAGGTGTTGACATGGCAGGGGAACATGCTTGTGTGCGCAGTCCGCATTTCCACCTGGGCGGACCAGATTCTCTGCCGCCCAGTCGCATGCTTGCTCAGAAGCCTGTGGATGACGAAGCGAGACAAGAGTGCAGTCCAAGGCCACAGTCTTGAGAATCTCGAGGTACAATAGGATGATGCCGCATGCCGCATGCGCATGTTCCAGTGCGCACACACATGCACGCAGATGAGAGCATGCATGCTGGCACTTCTAGACACACCAGAGACTTGTCCACAGCCACGATGATGTTCCTGCTGCAAGACTCCGCCATGTTGATGTTGCTGAAGTGAAAATCACAGATGAGTAGTCCTGCTGTTGCCTGGCTGCTTGTTCCAGGAGCCCTGTCGAATATTGCGCTCAATCGAGTGGGTCACGACCCTGTTGTTTGCTGCAACTGGAAGACGTGGACACGAGCGGCACGGGTCTGCATGGTGTTGATCATCAAAGATTGACCTGGCGTCAACCAGAAACCACCAACATTTCCGCCTGATTCGCTAGAGGGTGGCACCCGTCAGAAATGCCCATTGCATGCTGCTCCTAAAGGGTCGGGCAGTACTGGCGCAGGAGCACCGGCACAGATTGAGGACAATGAAAAGGTACATTTGACACAAGATAGGCCGCCGCCGGCGCCGCGGCGGTTCTGATCACATTATCCTGGCGCCAAACTCCTGGTGTATGTGGTGGTGTACTGGCAGCTTGAAGCTGCACGAGTGAAATGTGCCTTCCTGTTGTCGGTTGTGAAATCGGTAATCGGTAATCGGTAATTCTCTTCGTTTCCTGCGTGTTCCCTTGCATCTTGTGTCATGCATGTTCCACATGCGCACAACTTCAGGGTATTGAAGCCGTGCAACACACAGACAGCTGCCGGCAGGTGACCTCAGTCTGTCTAAAGGTCCAACAGGGTTCATTCCCGCCGAGAATCGGAAGCTATGACGGCAGCGTCAACAACAGCACGCCTGGAACACAACCTAATCCAGATGCCGCCAGGGACCACTGATCACCCAGCGCGCACAATGACCACTGGCATCTCGCTGTTCTTGACGCAATAACCGCTCGTGGACCCCAGAAACATCTTCTTCACCGCTGTCTTGTCGTGGCTGTTGCATGCAGCAAGCAGAAGGGTCAGCAGCTGTGGCTACATACATGCCTCACGCTATACACAACAGAAGCAACACCAAAATATAGCAGCGTTCAGCACATAGCACAAGAAGGCACCCGCGGTGTACCCAGCAGTCACCTGGCCATGACGAGCATGGTTGCATCCAGGGACTTGGCGCGCTCGCACAGCACCTCCCCTGCCGATTTCGCACTGTGGTGGAGCGCCCTGGGGAAGCCGACGATGTCGATCTGCACATGCAACAATGGCATCTTGGTCAAATGTTGATGTGGCTGATGACCAACCAACACCGTCAGCACCAGCTACCTGCTACAGGCGTTTTCAATGACAGACAGCAGACTTACGAGACAAGTGCCAGAATTTTACTGATGCTGATCGTCTGAACTGGACACTTGACCACTCAGCAGGTACCTTGTATGGCGCACCCTTCAGGTGGGGCACGAATTTGTCCTCGAGGAACGCCGTGTCATCAGCCAGCTGCGATTTTTGTTGCAGATCCACCCATCAGTCTGCGGGTCTGCTCTTTATATTGCTGTCATGCGAAGCTTTGCGCAGCAAGGTCGGCTTCATGTTGACATGCATGCGCCATGCATTGTGCCCTGGTGCTGGCCATGTCCTGCAATTGGTGGTGAAGCACACGACTGCCCACAATGTGGCGGGTGGCATGCATGGTACACTGCTGGCTAAATCTTACAACATCTGTCAATAAGATGTGCAACTGCTCGTGCTCACAATGTGGCGGGTGGCGGCGGCATGCAGGGTCTCGTCCTGGTGCACATCCGGCACATCGAAGCTGACTTCGCCCTCCGAGTGCGGCAGCTTCGCCACATGCACGAGGTACACCGTGTCACCTGTGCAGACGTGCACGCGGATAGTGCATGCTGTCAGAAGTATTGCTTGCCCCTGTGCTTCAGCCCTTGAGGGGCGAAATGCATCATGTTCGTATTGGCGCAGATGTGCATTCCTACATCTCGCGCATCTTCTTGACCAAGCTGAGCGCAGCTGGCACAAGTGTTATCATCAGCACAGATACGCACATACAGCCTGGACCTCACCTGTCCGCACCAGATTGTCCACCGTCCACTCGCATGTCTGCTCTGAGGCCTGCGCATGCAGTGGTCACCAGCAGCCCTGAACCACATGTCTGAAGCGCAAGCCTCCATTGGCCCAGCAAATCTATCTCGGCCTACTGCATGCACCCGAGTAAGAAAGTCAATCAAGCAAGGAAGTGCAGGGTGCGTCACTCACGATAGACTTGTCCACTGCGACCACGATGTTCCGTTTGCCGGCCTCTGTCATGCTGCCGCAGTGACCAGGCAGCTGCGCCACACTCGTTAGTGATGCCAGCCTGGAGACGAATTTTGATCTCTGCAACTGTTCGACATTGAGACGGCAGCGGCAGATGTATCGCCTCACAGAAGTTGCAAAAGCAAGGCAGCATATCACCGAGATTCCAAGATTGGGGTAGATGTATTGCTCGTGCATCTATCGGTGATCATCATCTTTCTGACGTCAACAAGGCATCCACGTGACTACCATGCTGATGCCCCCTCCACGATGGTTCCACCATGATTTATGCG
The DNA here is from genome assembly GCA_036584455.1 of Tetratostichococcus sp. P1. NCBI lineage: Eukaryota > Viridiplantae > Chlorophyta > Trebouxiophyceae > Prasiolales > Stichococcaceae > Tetratostichococcus > Tetratostichococcus sp. P1. The sequence continues at coordinate 1,185,663 of BTPI01000011.1, forward strand.
TTTCAACCCTGCTTTGAATTCACAGAATCTGCAGTGACTCTGCCATAGGTCGTAGCAACCGCTCTCCTTGATACCATGTGCTTTCTGGAAGTTGAGTGTATACATCAAACCACCCCTGCACCACATCAGACAGCGGTTGCCACTGAATGCACCTGAAGGCACATGAGGAATGTCTCTGTGCCACATTGTTGGTGTCTTGCTCGGTCTGCTGGTTGACAATGCAAACGCTGGCCATGAGCATTCGCCTCTATGTGCGTCACAGCCAACACATCGTGTCGCTGCATTGACATGGACATTGACGGTGATTACATCGCATGTAGACCGATCACACAACAATCAATATTGGATCACGTTACTATGGAGCACCAGGGCAGACACAAAGGCCAAATCGTGTCGCTGACATTGACGGTGATTACACCTCATATACTGCACCGCCGCAGGCAGACCCTGCGGCACCCGCCGCAGGCAGACCCTGCGGCGCTACTGTGCAGCACCAGATCAGGCAGCAATCGTCACTGAATGCACCCGAAGGCACACGAGGAATGTCGCTATGCCACACTCATAGTGACGGCTGTGGAAAGTTAGGCCACTGCTGCTCAACAACGCCCAGAGGGCGGCGACGATTGGCTGCGGTCTGCTGACTAACAATGCAACGCTGACAATGAGTAATGAGCCTGTGTGGGCGTCACAGCCAACACATCGTCTGTGTCACTGCGTGCTCGTGTCGCTGCCGTTGTTTTTGGGATAGTTAATAGGTAAACTATATATACAATAATTTTTTCGCAAATTGGCGCTGGTACCCTCCGACTGATCACGGTAGGAATGCAGTCTGACGATTTGGCCGAGCGGTCCAAGGCGCCACCTCGAGGGAGGGTTCAAGGGTGCAGAACTGCATCACCCTCCGAAACGGTGGTCCGAAAGGGCGTGGGTTCAAATCCCACAGTCGTCATGTAACTCAGCCGTGCCTCTGGGCAAACTGTGCCTTTTGGATGCCCAAAAGGGAAGTTGTTTCGTTCGCTCTGCCACACCAGGTCTACACCTTACGAGCGACAAAGTGAAGCACAGGAGCTACTTGCTGAAGATTGCAGAACATTGCATGTCGTGAGAGCTTGAAGGCCTTCACGATAGCCAGTACAGTAGGCTGGCATCGATCAGCTCATGCCGCCGCCAGGTGCAGCTGCGTGGCTTGTCTACATGATGGCCACGTCAGCGCCGCAGGCCCTCCAGTGGGCCTGCAACCATGTATGCACGCCATCGAAGAGTCTATAATGAGGTCGCACCTGCATCACCACTTGGTAATTGGGACATTGGTGCAACACATCCTCAGTGCAGCACTTTTATGGCAGTCACGAAGCCAGAGGTGTGCCGGCAACTCCATGGCTACAGAAGCACGACAGCAGACTGAGGAGGTTCCCATCGAGAGTAGATGCATTGCACTTGCATCCATCGGTGATCGTCAATATGCTGACGTGAAGAAGATATACACAAGTCTGACTTGCTGATGTTTTGCTAATGCGTCCGCCTATGTGCGCTCTCAAGCAAGGAGTTAGAGCTTGCTTCCTCAAAGGATCTGCAGCGACTCTGCCACAGGTCGCAGCAACCGCTGTTCATCAGACCATTTGCTCTCTGGACACTGAACGTTGAGTGTATATAACAAGCCGCCCCTGCGTCATATCATGAGACGCTCTCTCAGAACCGGGAGTGCAGGATGGATGCCGTATATATGCACATATGCACATCCGAAAGACTAGCGACGACGAACATCGAACAGGGTGTTCGCAATCGTATAAAACTCTGTCACCTGGCAGCATAGACTGACAAGTTGTGCCTGAAAATGGTCGGACTCCTGACGGTGAACTCCAGATCATAGTACAGTGTGCCGTTTTCGTCTCGCCTGCAAAGGAGGAACACCGTCATGCGCCACAAGCAAACGAAGAACATGCAGAGATGATGGAAGCACAAAGCAATACTTGTGTGCAATCAGGCCACTACCGCCGCAAAAGACCTGGAGGTGGCCGCCAGCAGGTTGGCTTCTCTGCCGCTGCCCTCAGGAGCCACCGTGGTGGACAGGAACCGCTGCCCCGCCTGCTCTGCTGTGCCCAGATCCTCCAGCCTATAAGACACATGCAGACGGCAGTTGTACGCTCTGTTGAATTGCAACTGCCACAGAGGCTCCAGCAAGGTGCTGCGTCATCGCTGTTCAATGTGGTGGACGCGATGCGGCACCTGAAATCAGGGCGGATGGGGGCCGCGATGATGCTGACGTTCTCCTCGCCTGTGCTGCCTGCCGGGCCTGCGGTGCAAGAAAGATCGTCGGCTTGTGAATCTGCTGGCAAGGTGAGGCATGTCGTGCCAGACCGTCTCATTCCGTCGCGTCACAGATTTGCAGCCACAGCTCACCGTATGCAATGGTCGGCTCGGCCACTCGGCGCTCCGGCTTTGGCTGTGACCTGCAGTGATGTGACGCACCAGAGCATAGAGCAGTGCTTGACCTTGCAGAATGGGCCCTGTGCACATTGTAGTACCTAAAGCGGTATCGCGCATTGGCTGAGCATGCAATATAACAAATTGCAGTTGTCCATCTTTAACTTCACTCGAAAACAGTCATGAGCACCGCAGGGATGGCGGGTCCAGCGGCCGCATCCGCTCAGCCTGCTCCGCTGCACGCCGGAACAGGCGCTGATCTACCAACCATTTCGCTGGATACTTGAACTCTGCGCAGCGACAGGACGGTCGCTGTGATTGTGCTGAGACACCCCCCCAGGCGCTTGCAAATCGGTGCAGACGCATCTGCTGCAGCTGCTTCTGTACTGTGAGTGTGTGGCGCCACAATACATGAGAAGCATTGCCGTTTGCAGCATGAAAACTGCAAGATATCTTACCGTAGCCGGTCTTTCTGTTGAGTGCCCGCTTGTAGCCCATCACCGGGATGAGCACATCAGCCCGCAGCGCGGCGGCGGTCTTCCCGCCGTCCAAGCTGAGCAGGAAGCTGGTCAGGCCTCCCAGGTTGCCAACCAGCGCTGCACGCAGGAACAACCGATGACAAGGCACCTACAGTTCTGCCATAGCAGCACTCTGCATTTCGCTGTTGACAGGGCTGGGCAGGACGCTGGCGAGGCCTGCCAGCTTGCTCATCTGCGCTGCGTGCTATCCAGTCGCTGCAAGCGCATTGTGAGAGATGTGCACCGGGGTCGCCTGTAACAGTAGTAACGACCTGGTGTGGCATTCTGCAGAACATGATGCCGAGTGCGCAGAATGTGAGAAGACGGCAGGCGCCCCTTGCAGGTGCAGCAGCATCCAGACGACCAAGCTTCAGCAGGAGTGGCATTGTCAAAGCAAGTCTACGGCATCACGGTCTTAAAGCGTTGACATTCCAGGGGCCGATGATGAGGCCAGTCAAGCAGCCATGGACCACACGGCAGCCGCCAGGTGACACGCTGCCCCACATAAGAGTCTCTATCGCAACAAGCAAGTGCTGTTCACTCTATTGTTCATCCCGTCTCAAGCATTCTCGTGCGCACCTATGGTCAGGCCTGTCAAGCCGCCAACGACCGCCCGGCGTCCACTTGGTAATGTGCCACCCCACTGCACTGTCTCCACCGCATTGCCAGGCTTCAGCTGCGGCGGCGGGCTGTCAGTGCTGGGCTCTGCATCACGGCCTGCAGGTTCACGCTTCATATCAAGCCATACGACGATGGGAGCAGTAGAACCTCGCTGGCTGATCAAGTGGCAGAGGTGCCGCATGCAGGCGCATGCAACCGCAGCTCAGTTGCAGAGCAACTCGCAGAATCAGCACCTGTGCTATCCTCGGATCCACCCCCTGCAGCTACGACGCCTCTTCGATCGAGTCTGCTGCACCGCTGAGCAATACTGTGAGCATGCGAAGTTGGCCTGCTGCGCCCTGCACCAGCGATGCGAAATGGGCACCGCGTCTGCGCCCACGGGACCGCCTGCATCTCGACGCGGAACCACAATAGACAGGCACAAATCAGTACTGTATGCAAGCAGGAACTGGTCGGCTGCGGCATTTACAGCGATGGTCAACTTCCGACATGCATGTGGCAACATCAGGTCAGGTGCAGCACAAGCTGTTGCACGCTTACTATTGCAGTATTGGCCATATCAGTCACAAAGCGTGGCTCGTGTTTTCCGAAATTGCTGCTGAGGCGTTTGGCCGAGATTTGTGCAAGTGCACCTCTGCGGCACCGCAATACGCTCAACTGCGGCAGCTTGATCTGCGCTTGCACCGGTGACTCTTGATAATCACACACGCATCTAACTGCAGCATAGCGTGATGTGAGCGTGAGGGCGAGTTGCCTCAGCGCTGCGACAGCCGGATCATCATGGGTCCACCACCCAATGGCGCCTCTGCACGGTGGGACCATACGCAGCCGCAGCAGGCCAGCTCCCTCAAGTTCGGAAATCTGGAGGAGCTGGAGGGCATGGCCAAGCTGAAGCTGCCGGCCAACGCATACCGATATTATGCCAGCGGCTCTGGAGCCCAGGAGACGGTTGCTGAGAACCGGGCCGCATTCACACGGCTGCGGCTGCTGCCGCGCATGATGGTGGACGTGTCGAACGTTGACACGTCAATGACATTCTTAGGCAAGTCACGCGCGCTCTGCCGACATATTTGTGCACTCATCATCGCATGACAGCATGCTTGTGTCTCATGTCTGTCCAACCCTCGATCTACATGCCCATACTGGCAGGACAGAGGGTGATCTGCCATTGTGCCGCTCCCTCGCCCAGGCAAGAAGTTCAGCATGCCGATCTTCGTGGCGCCGATGGCGATGCAGCGCATGGCGCACCCAGATGGCGAGCTGGCCGTCGCACGCGCGTGCTCCGCTGTTGGCACCTCCATGGTGGGATGCGCTTGCACCTGTGCGTTATGCTGCAGCTCGATGAAGGATCTCAGGTCTCTGACACACACTTTATTCAGAAGCTTGCTGACTGCTGAATATAACCCATGTCATGCCAGCTGCGCTGGTCGAAGATCTGCCTGACAGTGCAATTGCATCGACTTCACCTGTGTAGAGGCATCTGCTCAAGGTGTCACCATGGTGCTGGCCGCCCTGCATGAATGGTGTCTGCCAGTCAACACTTCCAACAGCGCTGCAGGCCATCTCATTGCCAGCTTCAGTATCCAGAAGGGTGGTCATGTGCTGCAGGGGGTGTCTACCATGGCGACGGCCACCCTGGAGGATGTTGCAGCCGCCAGTGGTGACTCAGCGACGCTCATGTTCCAGCTGTATGTGCTGAGGAACCGAGACTTTACTCGTGACCTGGTCCAGGTCAGTAACTGCTGCACAGCGGGCTGCACAAACAGCCTGCAGTTGTCAACGGGACAGCCTTTGGATATGTGCATGCGCTGTGCTCGCGAGCTGCTGAATCATCGACCGATTCCCATTGCAGAGAGCAGAGAAGGCCGGGTATGCTGCCCTGGCTGTGACCGTTGATGCACCCAGGTGAGTTGAGAAGTGATCTGAACCACAACCGTCAAGAGGCACCATGCATACACATGCCCTACTTGCCTGCAGTCAGATGAAACCCAGGCATCGCATGCTGCTGCAGGCTCGGCAGGAGAGAAGCAGATGTCAAGCACAGGTGACATTTGTTTGACGTGTATTTCTGCTTCGTTCTCTGTCTCTGCATGTCTGGACGAGCTCGCAATCTGACTCAATGGGACGCTAGCAGGAGGTGCATCAGGTTATGGATGTACCTCTGCTCTCAGCTGCATGCTGCATTCCCGTCGGTGTGCTCGCAGGTTCCTGCTGCCGGACGGGCTGCGGCTGGCTAATCTGGACAGCTCTAAGTTGCAGCTGCCTGTGTACAGCGAGCACCAGGAGGCCGAGGGCTCTGGCATCGCCCAGGCGCGTGAAAAGGCGTTTGGTTCTGGTCACAGCCCTGGATTCGCGACTGCCATCGGTAGCTTGCTAATCAGTTGGACTCAGATAATTCGCTGCGAAGCTTCACGTGCTTCTCTGAGAGGCACACTGCAAAGCCTCGGCTGACGCTCGGCTGAATGGCTGTTGCACGTGCGCAGGTGTTCACCAAGCAGATTGATGCATCGCTCACATGGGAATTTGTGGCATGGCTGCGGACAGTCACGCGACTGCCCATCTATGTGAAGGTGTGCTGCTGCCAAACAGTCTAATTACACGACTGCAGCTTTGTCATGCTGTGCTTGCCATGCTCATACGCAGATGGCATTCACCTGTCTATGACTGTGCAGCGCCTGATTCTCATACCTGCCATGACACGTCCGCATTCCAGGGCGTCCTAGCACCAGCAGATGCCCAACTGGCAGTGCGTGCCGGCGTGGACGGCATCATTCTCAGGTGTGCGCCTTCTTGGTGTGTCCCTTCTTGGGGTAACTTCTACCGGCCGCAGTCCATCCGCAGACTGCACTTGTCCTCTTTGGTAAAGCTTGTTGCCATGTGGTGGCGCCTGTTTGCACACTGATGTGCCCATGTTAATAGCAACCACACATTGGCCGGCAACGCACCTGAAAAGCGGAAAAGCGGAAAGCGGAAAAGCGAGCATTGACACATGAGGTGCAGCCCTATCTCAACACAGTTTCAGCTTGTCTCAATCTTCACGTTGGCTGCTCTGCTCCTTTGCAGCAACCACGGCGGGCGGCAGTGCGACTGCGCGCCGTCGGCGGTGGAGATGCTGCCCCATGTGGTGGACGCCATCGGGCGGGCAGTCCCACTGGTTGTGGACGGCGGCATCCGGAGAGGCTCTGACGTTCTCAAGGTGTTGCCTATCTGTTGATTACACTTGTAGGTCGTCAGGCCGATGGCACGCGGACTACCGTCTTAATGTGACAAGGCAGTCCACTGGGCCGATATCGGTGCTGCCAGGGAGACGACTGTTGGTACTTACTGTTCCTGGCGAGGGTGCAGATGCTGTGCTGATGGACCAGTCATTGCTGGATGGTTCGTTGGTCGGAAGAGTGACCTGCTGTGCCGTCCGCCTGGAGATGACACTATTCCATGTCGACTGCTGCATGCAGAGGCGCTGGGGCCAGACACATGGCTGCCGCGGCGGCCGATGCTACAGCAATTCACACCAAGCGGCCCAAGCCCGCACTCCAAGGGTTCGGATCACTGTGGGTCGTGCGCTCATCTGCATCTGCCTGGATGCATCTTCAGCATGCTTGTCATTTCAGGCGCTGGCGATGGGGGCGGATGCGGTGCTGCTGGGGCGGCCGGTGCTGTGGGGCCCTCACCTGGGCGGCCCATGCCCATTCTCCACCGGCAGGGTTCCTGTTGCTTGAGGTCATGCGCTGGAACATGTCACATACGCTTGTGCTGCTCCAGACACTGGCGCTGGGGGCGGATGCGGTGCTGCTGGGGCCTCGCCCTGGGCGGCCCATGCCCACTATCCACAGGGTTCCAGTTGCTGGGGTCAAGCGCTGAAATTCGTCACTGATGTTCATACCACTTCAGGCGCTGGCGATGGGGGCGGATGCGGTGCTGCTGGGGCGGCCGGTGCTGTGGGGCCTCACCCTGGGCGGCCAGCGCGGCGTGGAGCAGGTCCTGCACGCCCTGCACGCCGAGCTGGAGCTGGCCATGGTACTTTCAGCTCACATTCTGGCAACTTTGCACTGTGCATCAAATTTTAAGCCACTCAGCGCGGCGTGGAGCAGGTCCTGCACGCCCTGCACGCCGAGCTGGAGCTGGCCATGGTGATGTCGCTGCTCCTGTAGACATGTTGGTATGTCCTTATGCTTTGAGCCAAAGCACAAAGTGGAGCAGGTCCTGCGCGCCCTACACGCCGAGCTGGAGCTGGCCATGGTGACGTCGCTGCTCCTCTAGACATGTTGGTATGACCTTATGCTTTGAGCCACTCAGCACAAAGTGGAGCAGGTCCTGCGCGCCCTACACGTCGAGCTGGAGCTGGCCATGGTGATGTCGCTGCTCCTCTGGACTCTGCCCTGCTTTGTTCACTCGAGGTGATGAGGAGCAGGTCCTGTGTTGCATCCTTGCATGCCAAGCTACTATGGCTGGCACGTGGTGATGCGTGCACTGTTGCGCACCTTCTGATGGCTTCTTACCAGTCGCTCTAAGCATGGCCTGTCTAATGTTAGCAGCAGCACACATTGACCGTTCGCCAATGATGGCAACATCCATTGTGCGGCCACTACATGTGGGACTCACGTTTATCAGAGAGTCTGAGTCGGCGCTCATCATGACCGCAGGTGCTGACGGGGTGCCCCAGCCTGAAGCACATCACACGCAGTCTTGTCATCGGGCCAGGAGGCCAGCTGCTGCCCAGCCAACAAGGCCATTCCATGCTGTGACAGTCATACGTGGCATGAGGCTCATGCGGCGCCGGCACGCTTGAGTGTTGTGGATCGATTTGTTGTACAATATATGAGCAAATAATTAATTGATGTTGACGAGTTGGGGGAAATGTTCTGCTCTGCAATTGCGAGCGAATTGAGTCAAGTGCTGCTGGCGGATTTATTGGCGGAAGCAGAGAGTGCAGCTGGAAGCAGGTTGCCTGCAATACCCTGCGCCTGCCTCATAGGGCTGCCCTTGGCATTTCGTTGAGCTCTGCCACAGCCTCCACGCTTGCACCTTCACGGCTTGCAGGTCGAGGCGGGCACAAAGCATCGTGGCCAGCGAACCAGCGCGCCTCGAGGCCCACAACGAGCAAGGTCATGAGCTGAAGGCCTGTGACTTGTGTCACGTCCGGACGACGACTGCCGCGCGCGCTATCACCATCCACGCTGGGCAAGTACCAACAGCGGCATGCAGGGTGCAGCGGCTCAGGCTGCAGGGACTGCTCAGGTTCGTGCAGCCCAGCATCAAGTGTGCCCTCGAGTCTCAGCATGCTGGCCGTGCCTACGCCCAAACGACAGGCAGGCAGCGTGCTGGTGTTCTTCCAGCCCGCGTGTCGAATGTGACGCGTAAGTGACAGCTCAGCAGCAGGTCCTGTGCTGCTATGCCACAGCAGCGCTGGGCATTTACTGCAGTTTCGCTTTCCACACACCTGTACCAAAGATGATTTGCTCCTTCCTGCGGCACAGGAGTGCGGCAGGCAGCAGCGCAGCAGTACACCCGCACAGGACAGCCAAAACTATCAGGCAAGTGCGATGCCACCTGGCACAGGCGGTGATGGAAGCAGCCACAGCGCTGGAGGCAGAAGGAAGCGTGAGCCACCCGATGCGTTCTCGGTGGTATTCCAGGTGATACGTGCAGGGCATTGTGCTGCACAACTCAGCACGAAACATGCTTTTAGTGCATGCAAGCAAGGCTGCACATGCAAGGGCACATATGAAGTCCAATTTGAAAGTGTACATGCAGGCTTGGAATATCACCTGCAAGCATGCACAGCATTTTGACATTGCGGTTCATGATATTTTTGTTTGCCACTCAGCAGGACATTGCACGCAAGCGGCAATGCATGTCGCCATTGCCCGGCGGAGCTGCCAGCCGCCAGCTGGCTGGTGCGGCCAGCCATAGTGAGGCAACAGGCACGCCGCAGCAGTGTGTGCCACCGTCCAGGCCCCACAGCCGTGTTTCTGGGTCTGCATCCATCACAGCAGCCTGTGAGGCTGCCACAGCTGCGGCGGCGGCGTCAGCACATCCGCGGACGCTCAGCCCGTCAGGCATGACAGCCCTCGCCGCTGCCGACTCAGTGATGGCCACAGAAGGCGACTGCCATCAGACAGCTGCCACAGCAGCAGCAGGCATGCAGACATCGGCTGCATCAGCAGGTGCAGCTGCCGCCCCTGCTGCAGACCCAGCAATGCCGCAGCAAACAAGCTGCAGCCAGGCGGCAGCGGCCGCCGCGCATGCAGTGCCCCAGCTGCCTGCCCTTGCTGCAGATCGCGCCGCAGCAACTGCGATGGCCGCCGAGCCTGTGAGAGCAGCACAGTCAGCAGCTGTCAAGGCAGCAAGCCAGCTCCAGGCGCCAGGTCAGCCCGCGCATGCTGCCACAGCCCCTTCGACAGCGCCGACGCGCCCAGCAAATGGCGGCGCTTCGGCTGAGGAGACGCTGATATGCGGCCTCGCAGACACCACAGCCATTCCAGCAGCTCGCGCACCAGACGATGCCTGGCCCATGAATCTTCTTGCCACAGCCCTGCACCAGGCCGAGATTGCGCATCAGCCGCCGGCCCCGCGGCCCGCAGCTTCTCCCGCCGGCAGCGATGCTGCCAACCCTTTTCGGCCAGGCAGCAGGCAGTCTGCCGAACGCGCTGACGGTCCAGCAGCAGCACACACGCCACCGCTGGCGACACCGCCGCGATTGCCTCCAGCACTGCAGGGTGTGGGATTCCAGAGCCGCCAGGCTGCGACGGGCATGCTCAGCACGCAGCTAGGCGGCAACATTTCCTGCGGCAGCGAGGGCGAGGATGACATCCCTGAGACACCGACCATACGGCAGTACGCTGCAGCAGCCGCCGCTGCCGCTGGGTTGCCCGACACCCACCAGCTGTCAGGTCCCAGCAGGCTGCCAGATGCCCTGGCAATGCCGCACACACTCATAAGCCAGGATCTTACGCCAGCTGATGAGCAGCCGCTTCAGGGCAAGCCGCTGGCGGCGCAGATAACGCCTGTCACCCCCACGACTCAGCAGGGTGCAGAAGCGGGCGCCGCAGCGGCCGCGCAGCCTGCTATCAAGCGGCAAACGTTAGCACGCAGCCGCCTGCCAGTGGATTTGGCGCCGATGGACGACATCTCGGAAGAGACACATGATGACGCTTCCGACAACTCGGATGCTGAGCAATCCTGGGGCGGCCCCGGCGCAATGACGGATATGTCAGGTGGGCACACCTGCATGCTGGAATCGCTCTTGGAGCTACAGAAGTAGGCAGTCGATGTCTTGTTCAAAATTGACATGATGTGCTGTCCTATACATGCTGACTCCATGCATGCTGATAGTCGCTTGGGACTGCTTTGCAGGCGGACTGCACGCGCTGCACTCCGCAGCGGAGCACATTCAGTCTGTGGCCTCCGGTCGGGCGACGCCGCGGGCGGCAGCACTGCAGCATCCGCAGGCAAGGCAGGCACCCAGCATAGACTGCAGGGAGAGCAGTTCGGTGCGGATTGAAAGGTTGCAGATTGCAAGAGTGAAGCACTTATGCTCAAGACATGTCCATCAGATGTTGCATTCTGCAGCAGGGCGCTTTGCAGCAGCCGGGTGCGGCACAGCCTCAGGCCGGGACCGCTGCTGCGGCAGATGCCGCTGCCTCACCAGCAGAAGCGGCTCGCCTGCGGCATGGTGAGAAGGCGAAGCGCGCCGCTGAGCTGGAACGAGCGCGGACTCTGGTGAGGATGTCACAGTGCAGCCAACGCCTGATTGGGGTTGTGTTCCTGTTTCCTTCATCATTCCACTGACGGCTGACTCTGTGTTGATGTCACATGGCAGGAGGAGGCGCGTGGGACTGTTGCACAGCTGCAGCGCCAAGAGCAGGTAAGGTTCAGCTGGAGCGTGATCCAACAGCTGCCTGCAACAGCTGCTTGCATGCAACTGACTGTGGCTTCGACCCTAAGCTTGCAATTCCTCTACGAGATCGCCCCGCCCCAAAGTAAATGTGTATGTATTCATACCAAATTATACCACATACACATACCTCTACCCACACAGGGTTGATTGTCTTGTGTAGGAGGCAAAGGAGCAGGGCGAACAGAGGGTGGAGCATCTGAAGCGCGCTTTACAGGCGCTGCGGGCAGAGAAGAATCGTCTGGACGTTCTCATTCCGGTGCGTACTTGCTCATCCCATGCCACATGCTCGTCAGGCGCCGAAAGGGAGCTGTTGGTTGCGTGTGACTTGCCTGACATGTTTCGAAATGTCACACCATCTCGTAAGTCCAGCACAAAGGGCACACGCTGTACAGCAGCAGAGGCTGTGCAGTCTGGAGGCCCTCCATTCAGCAACATGCTGTGCAGCATGTTCAGGAAACTGCTGCCGGAAGCTCCAAGGGTTTGACTGATGGAGGCCAGCATGCGCTGCCAAAATCCTCTTCTGCTCTGCATCTTCACAGGCGGCTCACGCAGTGCAGCAGGAGGCGCGGCGCAGCTGAGAGGCGCTCAGCAGCTACATTTTCTGCCATCAAATAGAGTTTGAGGATAGGGCAATACCGTTCTTGAAGTAGACTTTTGTTTTTGTCCAGGCGGCGCACGCGGTGCAGCAGGAGGCAAGGCGCAGCGTGGGAGCGCTCAGCAGCGCACTGGTGCAGCGAGGCGCGGCACAGGCGCACCCCGGCCGTGTCGCCGTCATGTCGCCGGCGCAGTGGCGCGCCCTCGGCAGCCCCGATGCATTGCAGCAGGTGTTGTACATTGCAATCTTCAACCGCAATGTTCACAGTCTCACTTCAGTCTTGCAGGGCTGCCGTCGTATCGCCGACGCAGTGGCACGCCGACGGCAGCCCCAAGGCATTGCAGCAGGTGTTGCATCTCTCATGCGATCAGATGTGCATGGCTCCATAGGTTCAGTCTGGCAGGGCTGCCGCCATGTTGTTAGCACGGTAGCAGGCCATCAGGTTGCACAGCAGGTCCATTGGAGGCAGTGGTGGTGCTTGCATATGATGTGCAAATGACCTGAATGTCAGCCTCAATGCAATGGGTTGCTCTGTTTACTTTCTAAGCTTCACAGGAAAGCCTGCTATTGTCTCACTTTACAGTAGAGAAGGCACTGGCTATGTAAAGGAATGGCATGGCTGATTCGGCGTTCGCTGCCAACCTCAGGTCTCACTGGCAACAATGGCGAGTGAGCCGTCCACTGCCGCTCAGCCGCAGCAGCCTGCGATGGCGACAGCGCCACCGCCACCAGCACAGCCTGGCAACGCCGCCGCCGCCGCCGCCGCCACTGCTGCCGCATCAAACCGCCAGCACCCGCCATGGCCTGCTACAGGGCTGCTGCCACAGCCTGCTACAGGGCCGCCGCCGCCAGCGGCACAGAGTACTCACCCCGCTCCCGCAGCGCAGCTGCGAGCCTTTGGGAATGCTGGTGAATCCGCACCGCAGATGGCGTGCGCTGGTGCGCAATCAGCAGTCGCTGCAAACTTGCCGCTGGTTGGGCAACTGCCGTCTACGCGGGATCCACGGCGGCGTCAGTGGCGACCCCTGCCATCCAACAAGCAGCCGAGTGGACGGCCAGGTGTGCATTGCTTCGGCTGTGGTAACGAATCATAGGGGAATCAATTTGCAGCAGAAATCTTTGCCAGGAGAGATGCCAAAACGGTTTTGGTTCCGCTTGCAGGTGGGTGCGCCCGGGCGCTGCCGCTCACTGAGGCTGTGGGCATGGCGCGGCAGCCCATAGCGGCTGCCGACATCGCTTTGCCGCCAGTGCAGCAGCAGCCGTCAGGCCCGCCACCGACTGCCCAATCGGTTGCTAACGACGCATCGCTGCCAGCGCAGCAGCACCCGTCAGGCCCGCCGCCGGCTGCCAACCCAGCCCAGGCAGCGCCGCCGCCGCAGCAGCCCGCTGCAGCCTGTTCTTTTCCTCCAGCTTCAGCGCATCAGGCGCAGACGATGGCACAGCTGCAGCCCGCGTGTGTGGCACCAGCTTCTGTGCCAGCTCAGCAGCCGTCGTCCCCGCAGCACCAGCAGCACCAGCAGCAGCAGCAGCAGCAGCAGCAGCAGCAGCAGCAGCCTCGCAACTCGCACCTCTCGCGGGCATCAAAGTTTCCCCTGCAGCCCCCAGCACAGCAGCAGCAGCCGCCCTTGGGCTTGCCACCAGGTGCCATTTCAGCCCAGCCGGTGTCTGACGCCACAGATCCTGCAGCAGCAGAGTCAGAGCAGCGGCCGCCTGCTGTCCCCATGGCGCCAAAAGTAGATGTGCGGCAGCTTGCCAAGGAGGGCCGCCTGTCCAATGGCATCCACTGGACGCAGCACAAGATGCCAGACAACCGCATGGCGGGTGACTACACACCAGAAGAGGCCAAGCAGTGGCTGGCAGAGCACCCGCAGCCGCAGGGCGGCCCCACGCATGACACCATCGCCATGCGCTTCGCCGCTGACAAGCAGCCCTTCAAGCATAAGCCGCGGTGGGCCCCTGCGGACGCGGGGCGCACTGAGCTGCTGGCGCAGCCGCGGCGGCGGCTGAAGCGCCCTGGCGCCCCGCATGCCCAGTGACAGCATGTCCAGCCAGTGCGGTAACATCAGCAGCAGCAGCAGCAGCAGCAGCAGCCCACTGTTTTACCACGGTTGGCACAGCATCCGGCGCAGCAGCAGCAGCAGCAGCAGCCGCCGCCGCCGCCGCCGCCGCCGCCGCCCGCCACTGCAGGGCAGGGTCTGCCGCGGCTGCAGGCAGCTCCTGCGACTGCTGCATCACAGCCGCTGCCGCTGCTGCGTCGTCAGGCCCCCGCTGTTGCAAGGC